>JAWNNT010000063.1:2623333-3935000 GCA_035044645.1 Scaptomyza parva
ATATATATATATATACATCTAAAATCCATAATGCACATAAGAAAAGTCTCATCAGATTTCGCACTAGTTAACATTTCAATAGTTTAACAATCGTTTACAAATAGAGCCCCAAGCAATTTTCACAGCATTGTAATCATTTGATTGCCTCTTCAAATTTCCCACTGGACTACCCAACACAACTCAAACTAAGCAATTCCAGACTACACACACACACTCACACTTGCACACACACGTTGCTCGGTTCCCATGCACACACAGAGAGAAGAGTACAAACCCGAAAAAAAAAAACAAAAAAATTTAAGAATAAATAAGCCACAGTGTAAAAAGTTAGTTCGCTACTCACATTAAGCATACGCCATGTATGCGCGCCAATTCGTATACGTTCCGTATGCCGACAACAATGACGACGACGACGATGACGTTCCTCTTCACCCAACAAAAAAACACAATCGCCGTTCAGTTGATATTTTGTGTTTGCTACTGCTTCTGTTGCCGCTGTTGCTTCTGTGTTTCTGTGTTTCTGTGGCGCACCGCCAGTGAAATTTAAATACAAGCAACTGTAATTATGAAGTACCCGGCTCACTGTGGACACCACGAAAAGTCACACACACACACACACAGGGACACACACACTTGAACACATACTCACATATATATGTGTGTATATATATATAGATATAGTACCCGAAGCCGTAACTTTGTGTTTGCTTAAACAGCAGCTGGCGCCGCCGCTTTGTTTGCCTTTCATATAAATTGTTTCGCACAATTTTCACTGTTGTTGTTGTTGTTGCTGGTTTTTTGTTTTTGTTATTTTCTCTCTTCTCTTTGTTTTTCGGGTGTGTTTTAAATTTTCATACACATATTTCTTATTGTTCTTTTGCCCGCACGTTTCTCATTTCATTTTATGTGTTACTTTTGTGGGTGGCCCCGGTTCTAGCAGGGGGCGGAGGCCGCTGGATGGAAAGCATAACTTTTGGCGTTAGACCTAAGCGAGTTTTAATAAGCCACGCTTTCGTTGCCTTCGTATCGCCTGTTTATGCATTTGGCATATACCACAGTTCCCTTCAGTTTAGTTTCGTTTAGTTTAGGCAGTTCTCGCTTTGCTGCGGGTCAACTAGAATGGGAGAGAAAGACAGATAAATTGTTAAGTTACATAGTTTTAGTTGTTTTCAGTGTATATATTTTGTTGGGGTATGAGACAATTCCAACAATTTGAACTTTGGGCAAACAAACTTTGACCACAAATAAACAACAAATGGAAGCCAATGCTCCGTGGCCAAAGTAAATAAATAAAAATAATTCGTACAGAACACAGTATAAAATATATTGACGCACAAATGCGCATTGTTTATGTGATTTGAAAGTAAACCAGGTTAAGCACCTCAGCTGGAACCAAGACGCCGTAAATAACTAACATATCGAAAAGTTAACATACCCTAGAGCTAAAAAAAAAAAGTAAGCTGAGAATAATATAAAATTGAATACAATATAATCAAATGTGATTTACAGGGTATATTAGTCAAGTGCTACTGTCATGAAGTAAGTTTGGAAAAAACTTTAAAAATAAATATTCACAGTTGAGTACAAAATGTGTATAAATATTCGAATTGTAAGAAAAATCATAATTTTGAGTAAATCAAAATAAAAATATAAACACAAGCTATAGAATATTCGACTTTTTGGTAAGCTTAAAGTAAATCTCAGCTATAAATCGTATATCATTACTAAGTCAAAACCCAAATACTAAAACTACAACTACTCAATAAAGTGCTTAGAACAGCTGTTAACTTGATGCAACTCGCCAAGTTGCAAGATGAAAAAGCATCAACAAATCTAAAAACGTACATTGCATACACTACTCCCACTAGCACACCACTACATACTTATACAGTTATGTGGTTGAGGCATTATTTTAAGGTGTAAGCGCTACCTGTTCGCAAGTGTGCAAAACATAAAACACTCTTAGTGTGTAACGTGCAACTTCTGGTTCAGCGTGCAACAAACGAGCATTCCAGACAACAAAAACAACATCCGAGTATAAAATGCTTGACAAATATATATAGAAATATATATAGCACACACCCCCACACATACACATACACATACACGTACACAGTGTGTGTTAAAGTTTCATGCACTCAAAAAAAAAACAACTATAAACACTCAAAAGTTGTTCTTTTGTTCACAAATGGCATAAAGAAATACCCAGGGTCATAAATATGTATGTAGTGTGTTTAAGGGAGTCCCCAAAAAACTGAGTTCCATTTCAAATTGCCTGGCAATTGGATTTGGGCTTTGATTTAGCATACATTCAACTCTTGGACTCGTAGTCAATTGAAAGCAATCAAGTCAATAGTAATGTTGCCAAGTCTGTTATTTTGCAATAAATGCAATTGAATTTGATTCGAAATAAGAGAATTCAGACGAATCTTTCCATAGAATTACATTAAGTATTGATTGCAAAATGATTGATTCTAAATGTAAGTGTGAGGGCTGATAACTTTTAATCTTAGTCAACTGGCAATTGTTGTCAAGTTTTGTTATTGGTTTAACACATTTATTCCCTTCAATTAAATAATAAGTCTAATAACCATTTGAATTGATATTTAAGTCAAATAAAAATATATATGATTACCTTTTTTGAAATTTAATATCTTTAATAAGTATATCAATGCGTAAACATTTGAAAAATAATATAAATGTTTAAATAAAACAGCTGACAAAAAAGGGTTTTCTCCTTTTATCATAAAAAATCAAACTTTTGCCACTTTAAGCCAAATATATCTTGTCAAATAAAACATAAGTACTACAAATTGTAAACATATGCAAAAAATAGCTGAATAAATATACTTTTATTCATTTACTTCAGACACAAAAAAAATCACGAGTTGATCAAAGGGAAATCAGTTTTTATACGTTCAAAGGGTAAAAATTAAATACATTTGCCACCAAATAAATGCCGCGTGTAGTACAACACATGTCTGTTGATTCATTTCATTAAAATTGAAATTGTAAACGAATCAAACAAATAGAGAAAAACTTACAAATTGTTTTTTTCTTTTCTGCTTTTTTTGTTACAGCAGTTGTGATTAACTGCAGCCTTCCATAGAGCTTAATTGTACCCCAGTAAGCAGAAATATTGAAAGAAAATCCCCCTCGCACACACAAAAAATAAATATATATATATACATTTGTGTATATGCCAAAATGAGGGCAGCACACACAGAAAATATATAAACAAAAAAAAAAAATATATATATATATATATAACATTCTGTACAATTTTGTGAAAACTGTCTGAAAAATGCGCGCATATATATTTCAATGGTAAACCGATATGTTGCTGCGCCTGACAGCAAGCTATAAAAAAATATACACACACACACTCAGTTGGTAATACACATAAAGGAGGGTGTATGGTAGTAGGCAGGCCTGCAAGTGTGTGTTGTGCCTCAAAACGCAGCACGCACTGGAAAAGGAGCTTTGGCCAAAAACCACAGATGTGCAAACAATAAAGTTCAAGGATACACACGAGTGTGTGTGTGTGTGTGTGCGTGTGTTTGCCCCTTCATATGTATTAGAGTTTGTTGCATACTTTGCGGTCGCATGGCCCGTGGGTCAAGTTGCGCCCATGTTGACTTTGGCAGCCCAGTTAATAACACACGCACACACACACATACGTTTGAGCACTTGTGTTGTGTGTGTTTACTGTCAGGCTATTTGTTGTCGAGTTTTAATTATGCTAATGCAAAATGCAATGCAATGCAACTCACACACACACACACACACACACGCAGTCTTACAGGTGTTACAGTTAGCTTTAACTGGCGAAAGTTCTTTGAGGGGTTTTATTCTTTCTATTTTATGGGTCAACTCGAGACATCATTTAACCCTACAATTAATGTATGCACTTGTTTTTTCTTACATTTAGTAAATTAATTAGTACAGCACCCCTCACACACGCACACACGCATGCACATACACAGTTGTTGCTGTTGTTTTTCTTGCACGTTGTTGTTGACTTTAATTAAAAATTCAAATGTTCTGGCTTGGTTGCGAGGCAAACACTACTAGTTAACTAACTTTCTCTCTCTCTCTTTCTCTCGTTCTTTCTCTCACACACACACACACACGTCTGCTGCTGCTTGTGAGAGTATTTAATTACTTGTACTGTGGGAAAAGCGAGGCCAAAACCGTGGCACACACACACACACACACGATAAGTACGACAATGACTGGAACAGTAAACCCCTTGTCTGATAATTGGTAAATAACACAATTCTAATTAGTCGTGGATTAATGCGAAAGTGCAACAGCACCAGCACTTGCATGTATGTGTGGCAAGCCCTCTTCAATGCAACAACAATTACTTTCAAATGATTTCCTCACTTAAACTTGATTGATTTTTATTGCTTCAATGAATTTATATGTTGTTTTGTTTATTTAGCTCAGCAAAAAGATTATAATTTTTAATTAGTTTAAAGTCTTCAATTTTTGGTTTCACTTCTAATATTTTCGTTTAGTTTTGTCAAACAATAATTTGATTCGTTAATAAATAATTTAACATATATAATTTAACTCATTTAAAGTCAAAAGAAATTGTGCAGAAATTAGTTTTTGATCAATGCCATAAGCTGATTATATTATGAGAATATTAAAACGGTTAATAGTTATTTTTATTCAATGCCAAAATATGAATATATGATTGAAAAATATTAGATTTAAATTGTTTATTGTTGAATTATGTACTTTTGAATATATGTTTCCTATATTTCTGCATTTGCCTAAAACTCATTTCTCATAATAAATTTTAATGAAAAAAATAATTATTCATTAAGTAATAAATAATTCATTGAATTTAATTAAATCAAATTGTTTTGCCAAATTTGGAAATTTAATTTATTTTTGCTAATAAAGTCCTTTTTACTCAAAAAAAAATTATAATAACACTATTTTAAAAAAATGTAAAGCTCATACAAATTGTGTATTCTATTTTATAATGCTTTTGCAGAATATTTCTTGCCGAACTTGTTAGATATAATTGAACTCAAGTACAACATTTTTTCATGTAAAAGTAATTAAATTACTAGGACTCACGGATTCTATTAGCAAAATTCTTAGCACACGTCTTCCAGTAGCACATAATATTCTAGAAATAATAAAATAGTACCAGATAGGCTTAGTCATTAATTTTTGGTGGGTAATATGCTGCCACCTGGTGAATCAACATATTTATTGAAGTCACACAAAAACTGGACAGACAACCACAACAATAACAACAACCGTCCACAATAGGAAAGAAGACAAAAAGGTATCCCGCGGATTCCAAACTAATGAAGAGGAGCACTTATTGAAAAGCCCCAAAGCTGAAGTGCTAAATCATGATGACAAATGATATACGTAATTATGAAGCGCTGCTTGCTTGCTGCCCAGTGATAAATTTATTCATATAGCCAGGCAAGGCAAACGGTTGTCAGGTCTTTCAGTATCATAATAATATCAAAAAAAATTAATTCATATAATTTAATGACTGAATACAAAAAGATTTACTTACAATGGAATATTTCAATTAAAAATCAAGTCTAAAATTATTGAAATATGTCAAGTCTTAAATTTAAATTTGCATAAATAAATTGAAAAGACCGCAAAAAACAAAATGTCAAATCACAAATTTTTTGTTTAAATCAAATAGTGTTTTTAATTTTCAAATGTATCTGTACCTGGTGTGTCAAAATTCTTTTCAGGCCGTTTGATTGGTTCTCTTATCACAAAACACAAATCACAAATCAGCGTCACACAATTTAGTCAAACGAGCCAAAAACTCCATTGAAAGCGATTTCCCAAAACGACCGCAAAGACCAAAAGCTGCCACACACACACACACACTTACACGCTTGATTTTGTGTGTGAGTCTGTGTTTCTGTCACGCGTCTTTTTTGTTAGAGTAGCAGCAACACGCTTGAGTTAGGTCAGAGTCAGAGCCATAAAGTGCCGCGCGATAAGCACCAAAAGACAGCGAAAAAACGCGACTTGCAGCTGTGACAATTTATATATTTTTTTTCCATTTCTTTTCCATTTTATTTAATTTTATTTTTTTTGGCATCGCACTATTTGCATATCTAAACAAACACTAACATTCACTCGACACGAGACGACACACTGTGTGTTAATTGCAAATGAAGCTCACGTGTAAATCACGTTAAAAATCGCGCGCTTAGTCAAAACAGAGAAAACGCGACGCACTGATTCGTAGGATAACCGCACGCGTAGGCTGATACGAAACAACTAAATGTACAAAGCAGCGCCCAAAAGTCGGCTACACCAAGCAAAGTGCTTCTGCTGCTGTTGATGCTGTTGATGCTGCTGATGCTGCTGATGCGAAGCGCAACAGCATTAAGAGCTACACAACATAGACAGGGCTGTTATACAGCCGAAGGTCAACAACGAATTTGACTTCGTGTCAGCTGGCAGCTGTAAACTTCGGCTGCTGATGCTGAGCGAAATGTTTGCTAGCTCTCTCTCTCTCTCTCTCTGTTTTTGTGTGCTCTCCTGTGCAGATACAGCGTACACAGAATAGGTTCCACACACATGTGTGGATGGATGGATGAATGGACGGACACATGCCGGTAAATTTGTCACTCGTTCACTGGGTCAATATACAGTTTTGTTTGCTCTCACACTCTTACATTGTCTGTGTCTGTGTAAGTGTAAGAAAGAGAGAGGGAGCGTGTGAGATGGCTCTTCACAATTGTCAATGCCGCATATGCATTGCCGGTTTTGTGGATTACTTTTTGATTCGATTCGTTCCCCATATGTATTTTTTTGTCTGCTTTTTTTTACCCGCTTTGGTTTTAGCTTTGACATGGCTTTTAATTTTATATACCACACACATAGAAAGAGCACACTTGCATAGTGTGCATACTTTTTGACTGCACTGTGGCTGTGGTCAAGCTTTTACTTCGTTTAAAGCGCTGATCGCATTACGCAGCCACAAGAAATGGATCCAAAAAAAAAGGTTAGCTAGAATTGGGTCTGCAAATGAAATCAATATATTTATTGGTCTAGCAGCAAATGCTCATTCGACCAATAAAATTCTACTCAACCCAACACACACACGCACACACACTTAAGAATCAGTTACAGTTACAGATATAAATATATTTGCTGTGTTGTCATTTTGATATGAAGTTGCTGCTTCAACTGATATGTGCGGTGTGTGGAAGCACATCCCTCTGATTATCATGCGTGCACAACGATAATGAAGATATTGTTGCTCTTAAATTTTCTTTCATCTTTGGCTCAACCAATCAATGAATCCGACGCCAACTGCGAAACTGCCCAAAAACGGCGGACAAGGATCAAGATGCTTAAATTGACATTAAGTGGATTCTTATTCTATTCATTTGTGGAGTTATGGTTTCGAGCTAAATTTAGGTAGCATGCTTGTTGAATAGTTTAATAAATTCAATTACTTACTAATTTCATATAAAAGCCAAAAACAAATACAATTTCAATTCCTATTGGAAATCATTTAACATATCTATGTCGGTTGGTTTATCGGGTTATCTGCTTATTATAAGTAAACCTCATTAACCAACCCGTTGGTTCCGAGCTTTCAAACTAATAATATAAAAACCAAATTTTAAGAGGGTGCCAGCACTATTAGTTATTTTCCTTCAATTTTCAAATAATAACTTTATATATAGTAAAATTCAAACGATTGAATTTGATGTACAGCGGAATTAATATTAAAAATCTAAATTCTTTTTTTCCAAAAAGTTATTTTTGTTTATTTTTTGTGTAAAAGGTTAGCTTGGCTTGGCTTAAATAAATATTTTTCAATTAAAATTATAAACTTTATATATTTGTTTATTTATTTACAAACTCAATTTTATATTTTAATGCCAATAAAGGTAACATAACAATATTGCGTTGATTTTTGCACTTAAAAAATATTAAATTAATATCACAGGTATTGTTTTTGATTTTAGTTAAACAAATTTAAGGGCAGGTCCCCTAATTCATCCTATTGCCGAAAACTTTTGCCTGGATACATAAACAAAAACCACATGCTGTGACATGAGACTTATCCCAAACCAAAACACATAAAAAAAAAACAGAGAAAAACAATAAAAGTAAAAAAAAATTTAACAAGCTGAGATTGTTCAGTGGACAAGGAGGGAAAGGAGTAAATGCACTGAATTGTGAAAAATTTGTAGGGAACATTCAATATGATTAGCTAACATGAGTGGAAGTGAAGGAACGTTGGTGGCTGCAAACCAGGATAAACTGTTTGAAAAACAGCATTGAACGGTTCAGGAACTGAACCGAACGAGCTGACTGGGCTGACAGGTTTGACTTGTTGTTGTTGTTGTTGTTGGCAGAAAGACTGTGAAAGACATTTACGAGCGTTTGAATTTGACAGATTTCGTTTTTATTAAAGCGACAGATACTGCTAGAAGCTACTGCCTCAAGCGCCCAAGCATATCAAATTCAATTGTATTCGCCATTTCTATCAGTGTGTGTGTGTGTGAAAGTTGTGGAAAATTTAATAAAAACAAGCCGCAATAGAGCGAGAGGCCGTATAAAAAGAAAATCATATAAAGACGTCATAAAACAAGTTGCGCACTTGAGCGCGTTTTACCACACTGGCAAAAAAAACTCTAAGAAGAAGAAGCAGTGCTGCACTGCAATGCAGCCATCATAATGTTCGAACGGACAGCAAATGTGACAAAAAAACATATTTTCTAGTTTAATGTCAATGTTGCAAGCAAAACCCCAAACACTGTCAGACAAAAGTTGACATACACAGCACTTTTCAACACTTCTTCCATTATGCATATCAATCAACATCAGCTGAGAGTGTCTATCACTCTCTTTCTCTCTTTTTTTCTGTCTTTCTCATTTTCTTGTCTGAGGTTTGCCTAATTAATGAAATAATTAACTCGCAACTTTTATTTTTACTTAAGTGCTTTTCTAGCACTTTCCAAATCCCAAACACACATACGAATATGATTTTCTATGCACGCAAACAATTAATTTCAGCAGCAACAATAGCGCAAAAAGCGCCAAATGAAAAAGTGTAGCATATTTCAAGGTGCTGGAAGGGCATAAGCAATAAAGTCAAGGTCCTTCTGCTGGAACTCACATACACAAGCAAAAAGAAGAAAAAGAACTCCCTGTTATAATTACAGAAAGCATTGCATATAGCTGAATCAATGCTGGTCTCAACTCGATTTTGCTAAGCACACACAAAACTTTCTCTCTCTCTCTCATTTTCTTTAACTTTGTTTGCTACACTTCACCAAACAAACAAAGAATCGAATTTGTTTTGGGCGAAAGATTTGTTGAACTTAGTTGTGTTTTGATTTGAATTGCTTTCTAC
Source organism: Scaptomyza parva (assembly GCA_035044645.1). Classification (NCBI taxonomy): domain Eukaryota; kingdom Metazoa; phylum Arthropoda; class Insecta; order Diptera; family Drosophilidae; genus Scaptomyza; species Scaptomyza parva. The sequence continues at coordinate 2,632,719 of JAWNNT010000063.1, forward strand.
GACTTATGTGAATATTTCATAAAATAATTTATATAAATATATTTGTACTATATATGCTTTATTTATTGTATTAAATGGGTTAAAAGTTAGAGTATTCACAAATTCACATGAACATTAGCCAAGGAAAAAACTCTTAGCCCACAAAAAGGAACACAAAAACGGCTCGGCAAGTAAGAAAACAAGAAGCAGAGTTTGATGAGTGTGTCAGCATTACACACACTCGCACACACTCACGATAAGCAGAAACAAATAAATCAACAAATCAAAAAACTTAACTAAGAAACAAACGAGTCTCGTCGCGTGGCGCGTCTAACATAATGAATTAGCCAATACATATGTGTACGTATGTAGGTTACTAACTAACCTAAGTAGGAAGAGAGAGAAAGATATTCATTCAAACAAGCACAAACATGTGTAGAACATCAGCGGCACGCTACGAAAGCTATACATACAAACCTATATACATATATAACTGTAAATACATACACACATACACACAGACATAGAGCATGGCTTGACAGCTGCATGAGTGATTAACAGAGCTGGCGACGACGACGACGACGACGTAGACGTAGACGTAGACTGAGACGTCTTTGACGCAACGAACGAAAATAAAGACAAGAATGTGAAAGAGGAATAGCATCTGAGCTTGAGTTTCAGCTTCAACTTGAGGGAACCATTGGCCCTGCCAATTATGTGGATTAGCCTCAATGGTGGTTGTTGGTTGGGATTGGTTTGAGATGGCGGCGTCGCGACGCCATCACTGGGACTGGGACTGGAACTCAAAGTTTTGGCAGCGATTTGCGACGCTTCGGCAATTAGTCAAAAGCAGTTAACACGCCCTTAATGCGAACGCAATGCGTCAAAATGGGTGTCTGTGTGTGTATGAGTGCGTGTGTGTGTGTGTAGAGAATAATTTATTGCTTAGCACTTAACAACGAATTAAGCCATATGTAATGAAGTGTCTATTTTAATTTGATTTAAAGTCTGGCCTGCAATTTAATCGAACGAATTTTCACTTTTTAAGCCGGTTAAAAATAAATCGTTCAAATTATAACAGTAATATATCAATTGTAAACTTGTTTAAAAGAAAATAACCTATTATATATGCGGGAATGGATCTGGCAGCGCCGGTCAGCCACAATAGTCGATAACCAGTAGAAGCTAGGCAACTCTGATCGAATATCCGAGTGGAAAGAGATTACAATCTAACGATTTTGTGAAACGACGAAAAGATTAGGTCGAATACGTATTATATTCATTCTAAATATTTCTTATGAAAGGCATACAGAAAGTTCCTTTACTCTCAAAAAAAACATTTCATATCGCAAATCTCTCCTTTTTTGCCACTTTTTCATATCAATTAACCTATTTTAGTATGAATCGAACCGAATTTTTAAATACGTCCCTTCTCTTACGCACCCTCACCCACACACACACACTCGTACCACTTCAATAATCAAAGCATCTCAAAGCAACTGGGGGGGAAAAAAAAGAAGAAGCTGAAGAGGAGAAAGAAATCCCTTCACCCATTTGCAAGGCAGCTCATTGCCAATTAAATTTAATTGCCTGGCAGGCTAAATGGCCTCAAGCCAAACTACTTGAAATATATGCATACAAAGTGAGCGCTCAAAATCGCAATATTTCCCCCTCTGCCCACCCCCCCCCCCCCCCCCATCCATTCTCCTCTTCATTTTCATGCCCCAAAAATTGATGGTTGAAATGGCCCGGGCCCATTTAACAATCAATTTATTCAACAATAATATTGCTTTTGTGGCCAACTCTCGACTCTGCTGCCACCCAATCTACCCGCACTAGTAGTGGAGGTGAACACCAACTCAATGAGTGGGGGGGGATGGGGGGAGGTGCAGGGAGGGAAGGCATAAATTCATAAATGTTTTTGCCACATTCCGTTGCATATTCATGCAATTATTGAGTGCAGGCCGAAGCGATTTCGATTCCGATTCCAATTTCGATTCTAATTGGACTGATTTAGATACCGACTGTTGCCGGTTATTGTGTGTTGTTGTAGTGTTGCTGTTCTTGTTGTGGCCAGTTGTTGTGTGTGGCAATGTTTGGGTGCATTTTATTTCATTTTGCAACTGTTGCACACACACACACACACACACACACACACAAACAGGTTCGATAGCAATTGCCCAATTGAAAACTGCATTGCAACTTATTTGATTGCCACTTGTAGAAAGTGTTGAATTTTTTGTGTTAAATTCGCTCTCTAAATACCCTACACAAGGTCTAATAGTTCTTAAGAATTAACAAATAATTATTGTATAGAATATAGAAGCGAAATAGTCAAATATTTCTTGTACATTTTAAATCAATAACTATTATTTTTTGGCTTATAATATTTGATAGAAAATGTTAAATTAATTTGCTTTCTAAAAAAGGAGATTACATTTTTAATTATTCGTTTATTTCAACAAATATATAAAAGAAAACACCAAAAATAATTTGTACTCTTTTTTAAAGTATTGAGTCTTGGGATTTAACGCTTTTGTGGATAATTTGCAGTTTTATATATTTGTAAATGCACCTCTTTAACATTATATTCAACATCATATTCATATTTTGTCTATACTTTTTAGGACACGTTTCGCAATATTAAAATTTACGATATGAGTGTTATCGATTACGTGTGTATATCGGAAACGGAAAATACTTTAGATAATTTTAAACAATATTTATTGAACAATATATTATAATCTTTTGACCATTGCATAGGTTCAGAGTATAAAAACTTTTAGATAAAAAAGAAATTTTTCAATTAATTTTCATTTTTTTTTTTAAATCAAAGGCTTTGTATTTGTAATTAGTATTTGTTCTGTTAAACTTATTTAATTATTATACTATTTTATAATTATTATTTTTAATTATATATGTTATAGCATTCGTACATTTATAAGACTTATTCCAACTCAACTTTTTAAATGTTAAAATAACCATGACTTAAAGCGAATGCAAATGCAAATCTTAAGTCGTGCTGAATTTCCTATTCAGTTGGCCGAAGTCACGTGCAATTGTTGATTCCTCTTCCTCGCTCTCACTCCTACTGTTTGAGTGTAAACACACCTGCACATACATATATATATATATATATATATATATACCCGCAACTTGCAACACATAAACCAAAAACTCACAACTTTACTTAAAATTTTTATTCTTTTTTTTGTATTTACCCGTTGCATAAAAAAAATCAAATATCCGTGCACACATACATACATGCATACATATATTGTGAATGTATGTGCACAAATCATATAGCTGTCAGCTTGGTAGCGCTAACACACACATACATACGTACCTATACTTACTCGTTCGTAGTGTCACGTGGTCACGTAGCTCATACGCACAGTTGGCAGAAGAAGGACGACGTAAAAAGTATTGCGGTGGAAATATAATGTTTGCTTTTGACACAACAACTCCATTTTATTATTAATAAGAAGAAGAAGGATGCAAAAAATACTGCTCAAAATACGCGTACACGTATGAAGTAATAAGAAAATAAAATATATATATATATAAATCACATTTGACACACACGAGCGAACAACTTCACAAGGACTTAAGTCTACAAACACAAACATACATTTATATACAAACATTAATATTTCATCTTAGCATTAAGTACTACAATAACGCAATCCCCTGTCAGACAATTAAATTGTCTATACACTAGATATTCATTATGGTATATGTATATATATATATATATATATATCTAAGAGTTCAACTGTTCTCCTTTTTGCAGGAGTCCATGAAAAATGGAACTTGACTGCTGCTGCAACTGCCTGGGATTGCCATCCTCCACAATTTGACCCTGGTCCAGCACTATAATGCGTTCATAATCCAGAATGGTGCTCAACCGATGCTGTAAATAAAACGAAAAGCCAATAAACAACAAAGAGCAAAAACAAAAAGCAGAAAGCAAAAAGCGAGAGAAGCGAAAGAGAGAAACACAACTCACGGCAATGGTTATAATTGTTCGACCCTGGAACGCCTTGTCTGCAGCCTTGAGCAGAGCTCGCTCCGTGCTGCTATCCAGCGTACTTGTTGCTTCATCCAACACCAAACAGACAGAGCCACGTAAGATGGCACGTGCCAGGCATAGAAGCTGGCGTTGTCCGGCACTAAAACTGATGCCGCCGTCCGTGATTTCAGTGTCTGGCAAGGTAAGAGAATCAAAGAAAAGAAATCATAGTTATTAATATATTGCGTAATAAAATGAAGGTTTCAGTGCGTAATTAAAGCTGTATTTAATAAGCATGACATTATAGCCGCCTGGTCAAGTACGTCTTTAAGCCTTAATGAGGCGTGTTAGGCAGAAGCAAGGCTGGCAAGGGTAGAATGTGCCAGAAATGTATTCTGTTTCTGGCAGCTATGTATATGATTGCCACTCAAAGTGTGAGTATGTTGAGTAAGCACAAGGTAATCATTTGGAAACTTAGCTCTGTTGATTTGTCATTGATTAATATTATTAAAGAGAAAAAGCTTGGAAAATTGCTTTAAATTTAATAATACCCAAAAACTAGTTTTAAAGCTATCGGTGTAGGCATTTATTGACTGATTCAAGAGTTATGCCAACATGATCAAATATCAAATAACCAACTTCAGCATTCAAGTCAATATTTATAGTTATACATTGTGTAAACATACACACGAGTCAGCGTTTAACTCCAACTAAATTGGTTTATTGCACACAAACACACACACACACACACACTGAAGAGTGCACACAGCAGACCGCCAGTTTGCCACCAATTGCCATACATATATGTTGTGTACATATGTGTTTGTGGCTAATCAACTTCGGTTCACGAAAATATACTTGATAGATAGTTAGATAGATAGATAGATATGCACTCGAATATATATGCCACATGTGAGCCAATCAACACAAAAAATCAAACATGCATGAACGTAATTTCGTATTTTCATTTTTTTTTTCCCCCTAGCAAACTTCAAACAGACATGTTAGACTGAGAGACTGCGAGACTGAATGTCTGGCGGGTTGGGAAAGGATGTGGGCTGGAAGATAAGAGAGGAGCGAGGAGGCCAAGGGGTGGTGGTTCATTTCTAAAGCTGGCGAGGCGGCCAAGCCAAACGTCATGTTTGCTGCCAAAAAAAAACATGACTTTTTTAGAAGCCAAACCAAATATAGCTATTTTTGGCTACACTCAGAAAAAAAGGCAACAGCAATGAAAACCAAACAATTTTCAAATATTAATCTTTTTTTTTTTAATTTAATCGTGTGCTTTAGCGTTTAACAAATAAAAAATAGATTAGTTCTATCAAATTTGAAGCTAAGAAAAATGTAATGGGAAATGAATATTAACAATAACTAACAAATATTTTAACTTGATATTTATACTTATTTAATTAAACTTTTAAAGTAAATTATTTAAAATTTAATACAGATTAATATAAATGAAAATATGCTTTATAAACTTTACCAAAGTTGAAACTGAAAAAAAAAACCTTTTTTTTGCAACAAAACCCGTAAAATTATAAAAAAGTAATTTCTGAACTCTTAAGCTGGATATTTTTTCAAGTGTACTCATAAGAGTCAGTGAGCCGCAATACACCAAACTGACAGTCAGTTGTTGTTGTTGTTGGCTTTTTTCTTTTTAATGCAACAATAACAAAAGCAATTGTATCAAAATAAATTGTACAAAATTGCGAAACAACAAAAAAGGCAATGCATTGTATTGTATTCAGAATTGAACACGCACACACGCATACGAACACACATCGAGACACACATAGACACACACAGACACTTACCCAGACCGAGTGGCAGCTGCACTTTGACAAACTCCTTGAGCTGTGCCAATTCGAGACAATTCCACAATTGCAAATCCGAATAATAACCATGCGGATCGAGATTCCCACGTATTGTTGCATTGAACAAATGCACATCCTGTGGTATTATCGATAATCGTGTACGCAGCTCGTCTGGTCGGATTCGCTCAATGTCCACATCATCGATGCGTATATGTCCAGTTGTCGTCTGCAACACTCCAAACAGGGATAGGGCCAATGAGGACTTGCCGCTGCCAGTGCGACCACAGATGCCAATCTGCCAAAGAAAGAGTAAGTATGAAAAGGGAATAATAAGAAACCAAAAGAAAAATTGACCAGCTGAACACAGACATTGAAAAAGTATGCACCATAAAATAAATACGCTTTTTTTTAGATTTAAATTTTTTTTATATCAATATTTATCTATTATATTATTGTTAGTTAACTTAGGTTTAAGATTCATATTTTAGTTAGTTACAATATAAACTATAATAACAAATATTGAAACTCTACATTTATTCCTCCGTTGATTGATGATCGAAAACTGTTCTAAGCTCAGCAAATGACAAACAAATTGCCAAACTTTGGTTTTTATGTCGTTTGATTTATTTATTGCATATTTTGGTATTGTTGTTCACAAAAAGCAAGAATTAAATCGTACCAGCAAAAATATCAACAAAACGTGTTGGTAAAACACTTTTGAATAAACATTTAAAATCAGAGCAGTGGCAACAGATTCGATTTGTGTGTCACTTTGGAAACTTAAATAAATATGCTAATCACTAAAATTGCACATCTAAAATAAAAAAATAGCAATGCTAAACTAAACTAGATTTCCAATAGCAATGTGTTGAACTTTGAATAATAACGAGTTTTAAATACAGTATTCAAACAGTTGTTATCTATAACAGCAATAGAGCACTTAACATTTGTTAAGTTTGATTTTGCAAGCAATTCATATGCATTTTTCGGTTTATAATTTTTATGCATTTGTTTATTATTGAATATTTATTTGGTTTGAATATTTTATAATTTTATTTGGAGCATATCATTAAACGACTTTCTGTCCACAGATGCAGTTATTATTAAATTGTAAGGCAATTGGTTTATATTTTCCCTATGCATATGATGAATGCAGTGAATGTTTTGATATTCGACCTAGATAAAGTAAACTATTTTGATATTTTTAATACTTTTAAAGCTATGAGTTAATGCCTTAGATATGCTTGAAGAGTTGTTAATCTAATAAGAAAAATGGAATCTGGCAATATTTAAGTATTTCACATTCACTTTTTGTCTCTCATACTTCATATTATATCACATTTATAGGGTTACCTAAGTATTGGCCATAAAATAATTGAAGCTAGTTCGAATCCAGCTTCTCAACGATTAATGTATTTGTGTGTGTGTATGCACTCTAGCATAATGATAATGGATGCTGTAAATGTTGTGTTAGCATCCTATACATATGTTGCAACTATTGCTTGTTGCAAGTACAGACGCTATGTCCATCTATATGTATATTGTTGTTGCAAGTATAGACTATTCAATCAGTTGTTGACTTTTTACGCTGTCTAGCCAGGATTGCCATACCCGGTTGCCCGGTTTAGATTTGTGTGGCTTTGGTTAGTTTGCGGCCAAAGTGCACACTCCACACACTCACACTCACACTCACACACACACAAACACTCACACACATAGTGAATGGGTTGCTATTGCAGCTGGCTGTACAGTTTTCTGTTGCCCTGAGGTTTGCTATTTGTATCTTTCATGCGATTTCATTTATTGCTTACATTTCTGTCAGATTATTTACAGTACGGCGCACATTGAACACACACAACTGCCTCGTTTTGGTTAGTGTACAACCAACAAATAAACATGAAGATAGATAGAAATTGAGAATTTTTATAGCTACTCACCCGTTGACCCGCTGGTATCTTCAAATTCAGGTGGCTGATAACATTCTGCCTTTGTCCTTCATAACGCAAGCTGACATTTTGGAAACTGATGTCGCCGCGTTGTGGCCAGGAAATTGGAACGTTTTGGTCTACAACAGAAAACAGAAAACCGAAAACAGAAAACAGAAAACAGAAATCAAAAACAAACAATCAAACAGAACGGAACGGAAACCAACATAAATGTAAACAAAAAGATTATATTTAATTTTAAAACCAAATCAACAAACCATGCAACTGACTGTGACCCTTTCACAGACAGACTGAGTATTTTGGTATTTTACGCCCGCAACTGTCAGTTGAGCATTGCTAAAAAAATAAAATCTACAAAATTAAACCAGCTAAGCAAAAAGTGATGAGGGCCCACATATACAAAAAACTTTATGAAAAAAGGGTCGCTTTTCTCGTCGAGCAGAGTGACACACAGTTAAGAGCATGCTTTAAAAGTCAACTTTTTGGCTGCCAAGACTGCGCCAAGAGGAGTTTGAGATTGTGATTGGAGTGGAAAGACTAATGCCCAAACGACACGAAAGTAAGAGCCCGAGTTAACTTTCGCCCTAAGAGCTTAAAACCTAAGTAGCGGTGCTGAAACTCCATACATTGTGTAAAACAGAGAGAGAGAGAGAGAGAAATATACATTTATCTCATCTATATCTAGATAAGAGATGAGATGTAGTCGTAGCTCGTTCAAAGGCGATTTACAAATGTTAAAAATTAAAAGCATTTGTCGCCTGTTCTTTTCATCTGTCAATTGCTTCAATCGAAACAATTTAATATGACAATTTAGCATATTTCACTTAATTGTTTTATTTGCTTAATTATTATTGAGAAGCCATGATTAAATGCTAATATAACTACTGAACTACTAATTGCATGAACATCAATTGAGCCATTTAATATGCCTGACACACAATTAAGTGCCAAAAGGTTACCAAACACAGACAAGAGAAGAACTAGTGCACTGTGGAAAATATATAAGGAAGTAGTTAAGATATATTAAAAATCAATTCTTCATTAACAAAATATGTTTTAAAATAAGAAATGTTCACCAGTAAAAAAATTAATATAATGAAAAATATATAAATATTTATTTTATTTAATTAATGTTGAAAAGACCAAATGCAAAAATAAAAATATTTTTTGTTAAACTGAACCAAAAAAAAAATCATTTTTATATTTAAACAAATGAAAACTCCGTCTATTAGGCCGCACACTACCGAAACATCAGCCAAATATATTTTCATAATGTTATTTGTGGAAAAACACCAATTAAAATATTTTATAATCAGATTCACATCAAACAAATGAAAAACCCCGTTTATTAGGCTACACACAACCTATCCTGTGTGGATCATCAGTTCAACACATTTTCCCAAATTTTAATACGCATATTTTTGTACAAGTGTAGTTGGTACTTACACGTTTTGGTGCGCCTTGATGGCTCATTAGATGACGCGACGACCTTGTCGCCAAGTGACGTTGTCATTCTCTTAGCTTTAATCATTGGAGTCCTTGCTTCTGCTGCTGCTGTTGCAGACGTCGTCAGCTGCTGTTCTGGCTGGTTGTCAACAACTAATGTTGCTGTATGCTGCTGGAAGTTTAAGTGATTGCTTGCGTTGCCTGCATTTAATTTATCAGCATCTTGCTCTTGCTCTTGGTCTTGGTCTTGGTCGTGGTGTTGGTCGTGGTGTTGGTGTGGCTCTCTATCAGCATTCTCATCTCCATTGGCATCAAGGGCAGTTGACGTTGTGCCTGGTTGGTAAACTTTGTCAACGGTGCTCGTGGTGCAGGACGACCTATCGACTTCATTGCTGATTTCCGCATCCGTTTCAATCTCTACCCTGGTTGGCGTCGTCGTCGTCGTCGTCGTCGTGCTGTGGTCTTGTGCATAGTATGCAATGCGTTCGACTGAACCCGCATACATCTCCATATCGGCCAAAAGTTTTACAACCCAATTAAGGTAAATCGGCACCAACAACGTGTAGTTGATGGCCAAGCCGACCAGCGAGGGTGTTGGTGTCAGTTCCTTGGGGCTGGCTGCCTTATTGATGGCATAAGTTCCTGACATCGTTGACGTTGTCGTCGCCTCCTTTGCGTACCGGCTGCAACTGACGTTTGCCGTTGCCAGCGCCGTTACAATCGCCACAAAAACAATGCATCCTCCCAGGTAATCCTATAATAAAAGTGAATGAAAGATAGAAAGAGCAACTGACATGATGACTGCTTGTTAGTGTTGGCATTTGGGGGTAAGGATTTTATCCAGTTTTTTTTCACATGACTTTTTAATCAACCAACGTGTGCGTTTTTGTTGGGAAGTTCCCCCAAACGGATCCTGTCAGCTCACTCACTCTGGCGCTCTCAGCTCTGAGCAGAAGAGGAAAAAACAACTTTTAACTCTCTTTCATCTTAATGAAAGTTTTACGGGGTAGCTGCCAAACCACAATTGAAAACTTTTTTGTTTGTTTCTTCTTTGCGGAACTGAGGCTGTCGCTGGCTTGATTGCCTCTATACTATGTGTGTATGTGTGTGTATGTACGGATAAGTGTATGAGTGTGCGAGAGTGTGTATGTTTGCATGTATAAGCTTTTGAACGGGGCTCCCCCCAAAAGCTGTTGCATTTGTTTCTCCATAGTTTTTGACTTTGGTTTTAGCATCCAGACTAGTTTGAGTGTGTTCCTGTGTGTGTGTTTGTTGGTGTGTGTGTGTGTGCTCGTGTGTATGTGTTTGTGTGTGTGTGTATGTGCTTGTGCAATGGGCGCTTTGTTATTAAGTGAGTCGTTGATAGTTAAGCTAGTTTGGAGTTTGTTCGGATATTTGATCGATTTGCACACACAATTTGTTTACTAATTAGAAAATAATGGTGAAACTGATTTAAAACAGTTTAAAATCGTAAAGCTAGTAAATTTGAAATTATTAACACATAATTTTGACTATAACTATCACAAAAAATATTATTAGATATTATTATTTTTTTAAAGGGTCAACAAGTAAATTCAATGTGCTAGTTTTCGCAACAACGGATAAAAAAACTGTAATAATAAAATAGTTAGCTGTGCATAGTGGTTAAAATTATGATATTATTTTAGATAAAGTTAAAATTCGGTTTAAGAAAACTGTAAAGCTTGACGCTTTTCAATATCAAAAGTAAAATTTGGTTTTACATTCATATTTTTAATAAACATTTTTTGAGAAAAATTGTTGAAGTTGTACCACTGTGCGCTTGTCTTTTCGTTAGCTTTTGTGTCAACCTTAAATTTTATTTTACATGCTTTTTCATCTGAGTTATTTCTTGCAAACTTTGCCGGTTGAATTACGAAAATATTTTTGTGGATATTTAATTTATTTCGTTATTCATGGCAAAAGAATGAACAAATTTTTGCACGAAATCGAGAACCAAGAATTCTTGATTATTGTTGTTAAGGTTGACAAATTTGATTTTAACCAACAACCTTTAAAAATAACTTTAAAAATAACTTTAAGCAGATTTTTGGCAGATGGACGAAAAGATTTATTGCCGAAATTCTTGGCCCATATTTTATGCCAATATATCAAAAGTTTATAAAATACCTTTGAAACACACAATAACCACAGAAAACTACTTAAATGTAATTAAATAAACTACAATAAGCTCGCCGCATAACATTCTCTGATTCTAATTAACATAGCTTATCGTTCTAATAAATTGTTTTCCCAGCATGTGAAAATTTCATTTTAATGGTATGTAACCTTGCCACACTTTTCCTATTCAATTAATGTACTCTACTTGCGGCTTGGGGGGTTCTCTAAGATATCACACCACGGTCAATACATTAAGGTTTAATGCCCAGAACTAAGATTCTCTTTATGTACACAGTACTTAGTTAACCACACACCATCAATACACCTAATAAAGCCAACTGAATAGAACGAGCCCCCAAGTTGTGTCCAATTTCAGATGCAACCATTGTACACGTCACACACACACACACTCACACACACATGCAAACACACAATATACAAAGCACCCCAATTTGGAGTACAATTAATGAACACTTAAGATCCTTAACAGAAACTTACACACAGGTCAGGGCATACCGCTCCGGGTGGACTTTATGCCCATCACCTCAACTATTATAAACAGGAGCAACTGCAAGCAGCATCTGAGATATGTTGGACTGCGAATAACGCGTCTGTCTCTAAGTGAAATGCCAATTCAAATGCACACAAAATGTGGGGGGATTTCAAATATGTCTAGCTGGCATAATGACCAAAACAGAAGGAGTTGGGAGCTTGACTTGTACAAAGGACTACACTTACCAATGATATGCCCAGCCAACGATTACTCGTATTCAATATGGTAAATGCAATTGTGTTCGCCTCGAGACGTTTGAAGAGTATCTCGGTGAAACGTGCCTGCTGATTGTATGCACGTATTGTGGTCACACCCTGTATTGTCTCCGATAGATGCGATATCACCGGTGAGTTTGTTGAATTCTCAATGCGTTGCAGTTCCCTGAAATAGCACAGGAACAGATAGAACAGATTGAAATATGTAAGTGGCTTTGAGTGGCATTGTAAATTCCATTTAAATGCCACTTTTGACCAATGCAAACTCTTTCATTTGTCTAAAGCACTTCAAGCACTTTTTATAGTTGCAGTTAAAAGTGGCATTTAAATTTGTATAGTAATTGCGTAAGAAATCTTCTCTATGATAAAGTTGGGCTACGTTTTTATTATTTTGATTGTTAAAGCAAGTAGAGCTTAAGCTGTTTTATTATTAAAAATAAAAATAAATTTTACAAAACATTTTCTTCCAGTTTCAACTATGAATTTCATAAGCTTCAGAAAAAAAACCCTTTAACTTTTTCCCAAACAATAAATGACTTTCTTTAAGAGATGTAAATTACTCATATTTCGCACAAAAACAAAAATAAATTTTACTTACTTTTTGGCGAAGAACTTCTATCAACTAAAGACCACAACAATTGTCGTCCAGTTGACAGTCAGCATTGCTGGCAAAATACAACAGTAAACTTGGTCTGCACAAAATATGCTTGAAAGACAATTATAAGCCACAAATACAGAGATAGGAATCTGCTAATAGTGCCACTCGCACTATCTAAACAACTACAGCAGAGACAACAAAAAAGGGCCAAATACGAAAGCGAAAGAAGGGGAATGGAAAATGGCAGCAAACATTTAAGCCAAAAGTATGAAATGCAAAATTCTTTTGTTTTTGTTGAACGATACGTAGTTATGGCCAAGTTTAAGTACTTATGGCCAAAAAACTTTTCGGGCACACAAAACGTTGACAGCTGCCATACGCTCCGTTGGCCAAATTTCCTCAACTTTCCCAAAACAAAATCACCCACACAACCATACCATCGAGCCGGACGGACACACACAAAAGTAAATGCTAAAAGCTAAAGCTTGGTTCTCCTAAGAAATGCATATTTGTTACACTTAGCTCAAGAATTATGAAAGTCGCTTTGTCAGAATTAATGTGCAGGAGGAAAACATCACTTACCGGGCCGAACACCTGTAGAACTTCTGGATGGCATAGTAGGCACAGCAAATGGGTAATGTGAGGGCCAGAAACCAGGGTGTAATGCTAACATTTATCAATATGGCGCACAGGCAGAGTAACGTGAATTGCAGCAAGCGTTGACTGGTTGCAGCGATTTTCTGTAAATGAAAATTTATATATGTAAGCTACACTTGAAAAAAATATATAAAAAATAATGTCAATCTTGTTTTTCGAAGAGTAAAAGCCTCTTGACTTTATCGAATATCTATATGTGTATAATATAATCTTAAAATATATTTGTTATATATATAAATGAAGTTTGAGATTTTTCCAAGTGTGTTTGACTAAAATATTGCTACCCCATATGGGCATGAACTGGTGGCAACCAGGTAGATTCTGCGGCTCTTTTGGCAGAGATTTTTAAATGACTTTTGCTCGTTTGCAACACGCATTCACAAATGGCTAACTTTGTGTATGCCACAGGCAATCCGGTCAACAGAGCCAAACAGCCAAACAGCCAAACAGAAAGCATGTATGTCGTATGCCAAAATGAACGATTACATGCATACATATACCATTTGCAGGCACTGTAGTACCAATCCAATGAATCTGTGCACACCCCCAGCTCACGTTTTGACAAATGTGTGCCAATCGCTCCAGCCAGCAATGTTTCATAATCAAATTTTGTTTTGCCCACTCCAGCGATTTTACAAAGTGCCCGAACACTTGTTAAAACAGCGTCACAATAATTGAAGATTTATTTGTGAAAACACACACAGAAACATTTTGATTACGGCTGTTTAAGATTTACAACAATCTTAAAAGAGGAAAGAAATAAAAAAGTTACTTAAGATAAATGCGAAGGAATTATAAGTAAAGAATCTTTCAACTTTATTCTGATAATTTGGTTTAAAGTTTTAGCTTGAGCTAAAACTTAAGTGACAGAATAATAAGTAAGAATAATAAGCTTGAATAACTAACTATAGTAAGTTTCATTAAAAGAACAACATCACTACAACAACTGCATTGAAAATCAATCTACATTGTCAGTTCAATCAAGTAAAAAACACCACACAAAAAGTTTACTAAAATTTGTATGTAAAAAGTGTCAAATAAAGTGCAAACAAAAAACAAACTATAATGAAAGCATCCCTAAAAATGGCGTCAACAAACTCATATATTACACGCACACACACATACACACAATGGCGTTTGCATAATGCGTGCTTATCGGCGTTAAATCTAACAGAAAACAACAACAGCAACAAAAAGAGCAACCAATATGCTCATATTTTATTCTGAACAATACAAAAAACCAAAAAAAAAAAAAAAAAAAAAAAAAAAAACAAGTAAGAAGGCTCTAGTCGAGTAAACTCGACTAGAAGATACCCTTAACGCATGACCACCTTCACGGACAGAGGCCCAAACATCTGTCTGACAGATATACACATACATACGTGTGCTACTGTACCAATGCTTAAATGTTTCATATCTCCGGTGTTTCTTAACCGATTTTATTAAAAATTTCACAGATGTTCATTATTTTGCTAATATTTTCAATCTCCATTTTCAAGTTTTCGATTTTCAAGATTTTGTTGTAATCGATTACATGTGTATATCGTAAACCGGAAAAACTTGCTATGTCTAGGGATTAGGGAAGCTCATATCTAAAATCTGGAGTCTCTATCTTTTGTAGTTGCTGAAATCGACGCGTTCATACATACAGACAGACAGACAGACGGACATGACTATATCGACTCGGCTGTTGATGCTGATCAAGAATATATATACTTTATGGGGTCGGAGAAGCATCCTTCTCCTTGTTACATACATTTGCACAAAACCATTATACCCTTTGTTACCCATTTCATGGGTTAAGGGTATAAAAAACAATCTAAGCGAAAATTATGCAGACATATATGTGTATAGGTAGGGTATACGTAGAGGGTATAGGAAAACCAAAACATCGGGAAACAACAACGAAACAATAACAAATCTTACCTTATCAATGATCGCCATATCGTTGCTGAAACGATTTACAATCCGGCCAAGCGGTGTCACTTGAAAAAAATGCAAAGTTTTATGCAAAATTGTTTGCAACAGTTTATCGTGCAAATTACGGCGAGCATTACAGCCGGCCCATTGTCCGACCGGTGTTGATATCATGGCCATTATAATGCAAACACACGAAATTGTTGCATACATCCGAAAATAGTACGTGACTTCGTCGCTATCCATATCCATATCGACATGTTGTCGATGCATGTCTGTGTGCCCGATGATGTCCCGATGTTCCAGTTCCAGGTCCACTTTCAATCCAACATGATGGTCGCTCCAATGTTGCAGCCAAACGTCCGTGTAGACACGCAAACATTGCCAAATTAGCGCGGTGATAAAAAAGACAATGATTATGGGCAGTCCGGAGGCGCGCATGTACAACACATATATGTGATGCGATATTTGGCCATATTTGCGTTCAACATCCATTGTCGTCGTTGACACAGCACCTGACCGATACCGATCGGGATTCTGTGCATGCTGTTGCTGTTCCTCCTCCTCCCCCTCTTGCTGCTGCTCTTGTTTCACTTTCTGACGCAGTGACAGCGACGTCACGTCTGACACGTCGACAACGTCATCCATGTCATTCTCATCCACATCGCTCTCCTTGTTCTCATTGTTGGTGTTTTTATTGGGTTTGTTATTGTTGCTGATGCTGTTACTGCCACAGCCATTTGTTGGCAATGCATTGCAGTCAATTTTAACATCTGTAGGTAAAAATATGAATGTTGAAAATGTGTGATTTGATAAGAGCTTAAACAACAAACTAAATCCCTAACTCTATCAATATCTCAACCCATTTTTGGAGAATTAAAAACTTCTTTTACTAAGTCAAGTTCATCTATACTGATTCACCTTACACACACATGTACTATTTTAACAATAAACCCATAATCGAAACAGCAAACAAACAAAAATGTGTACAAATGAGAGTGATATAATATTTGTGCTATTATTTTTTTGGCATCGATTGGGTGGACAAAAAGTTGTGGCCCCAAATTGCGTTTCACTCCACATGTCAGGCTATCATTGCGTTCGCTACCTTGCTGATGTTTGTTTCAATAAAATTTCAATTTAATATGCAAACACATACGTACACACATACATGTACAGGTGCATATGTACGCGTTGACCCACTCTCATGCGCAATCGAGAAAGAAAGAGAGAAAAAATTATATATTTTTTATTATTCTGTGCTATCTGTATTTATTCTATATTTTTGTGGATCTGCATATCAACTCTTTTGCAATATGCAACATGCTTGCAATCAACATTGCCCACACATATACACACACACACACACAAATACACATACAGATGTGTTGAATATATGAAAATGTTGCATAGTACATATACACATGTAAGAATAATACTAATTGCTTTCTGTTGAAGCAAGAAATTGATAAATTCTTAAAAATATATATTGCTTTCATTTCAAATATAGGAAAACTGAATATCAAATTATATTTGAAATTGATCTTTAACCGATGACAAAAAAAAATACTCAAAATACTTTCAGAATTAAAGAATTATAATGAAATCATAACAATGAACCACCAAACATTAGTTTGATTAACATTAAGTGCACTTAAATGTATTTTTTCAAATACTCGAATGCAAAACAATTTTCATTGCATTTTTCCAAAAACTGGCAAACTCAAACATCGAACGAGTTCCGTGACATTCGAGCAACTGATTAAATTGAAAGTTTGACGCTCCAGGCTCAAAAACTCGGCAAGTTGTCAGCCAAATATTGACAGCACCTAGATAGATCAATGCATTAAGTTAAGCCAAACTTTTGTGTTTGTGCCACACACACACATACACTCACAAGTTTGTGGAGCCCGCTCGAACTCAGGACGCGTTGTCTCTTTGACTCACCGCTGGGACTACCCAAAAAAAACTTTTAAAATCAAAGTTGATTTAAGTTTTGCTTTCAAACAGCATACACACACAGAAATATATATAGAACTGGTTGGCATTTGCGAATAGCGTACGCTGATATATATTGATAAATATGCCAATATTTTGTTTGGAACCTCTTTGCTGCATACTTCGTATCGTATTTATAGTTTACGCTGTCGCCCGCGCCAAATAAATTTCACCTAATCAATATTCATTACAAGACTAACTGCTGAAGAGAGAAAACGGGAAACAAAAAAGCAGTTTGTTAAAATTCTTTGCATTCAACATTTATTTTAAACTCTGTTGCACATGCCCCAACGCTTATTGATAGTCCCAAAGAAGTAGTTTGAACGTTGCAAGTTGCTTTTTAATTACCCAAAATGCAAAATAGTTGTTAGATTCTCTTCTCTTATGTTTTGCCTTCTTCACTTCTGGGTATTATTCTTTTGGCATTAGTTCAGTCAAGCATAGTTAATGGTCTTTCAAAGGGTTGCAGATGCAAATGGAAACGAGTATGTGGTTGCAGACAGCAATTGTTGGGAATCAGTAATAGAAATGTTGAATATTTGCCTTTTACATAACACAAATATAAGTTTTAAGGATTGCATCGTATATCTTATGAAATTATATGAAATGTTGAGTTCCCGAAATTACTGATTTTTAAATATTCTGTCACTTGCTTATACTTTTAGGTATATATAACACTCTTTATCTTAACTGACTGACTTCTGTAAACGCACAACTCAAACGAATAGACATAACAATTTAAATAAAAATACAAACTTATGAACCGTTCGCTGTCGCTCAAGATTGCATTTTGCCTGGAAACCTTGAAAAATCGTTTTAATAAATATTGCTAAAGAAAATCATTCCATGAACAAACACAGGTGCATTAATCGCCGGACTGCCTGACCTTGACAATATTTAAATCGGTACAAATATTAAAAATATAATCTGGTTTAAATTATGAAATTCTGAAATCCAATTCACTGCAAGTGTGTTAAAATTCAAACTGTCAGGCAAGCCAATATTTAATAACAACAAATAGTAAGTGTTCAACTAACTGTTTGCAACAGTGGAAAGTTATTTAAAGCGAAAATCACGTATGCGAACTGTATGCCATCGATTAAGTTGACCCATATGGCGCAGTGCAACTTTCAATGCATACAAATGTTGTCGCTGAAGAAGCGTCGTCGTCGTCGTCGTCAAGCAAGGAGCAAGCAGCAAGGACTAACTTTAGCCAGTTGACTACTAGGCAACAACTAGCAGTCTAGTAGTAGTTACAAGATGCCAGATGCATAACTTACGCTTCACTGGTATCTCCACAACAGCAGCAGGAGGGGGAGTAGATAGAGACAAAGCGGGTGCCGCAGAAGAAGTAGCTTCAACTTGCATCTTTCCCTTCAATTGCAAGTCTGTAGTTGCTTGTAAATTTGTCGTTGGCTGCGGATTGGATATGTCAACGACAGGCGATGAAGGCACTGAACTAAGCTCAACTGTTGGCAATAAAGCTGCCGCACTGGACTCCTCCGAGATGCTCCTAGAAAAAAGGGATAAGGTTGCATTAAGTATAATTAAAAAAAAAAAGAGAGAGTTTAACAATTTATTGTGAATTGTGTGAAGTTCGACATGCTTCATACTGTTAAGTATTTCTTTCGCATATTTAATAAAACAAATTTATTTTATTTGCCTCTTTTATTAATTAGTATTTCATTTAAGCTCTTTGTACTTCTGAAATGTATGTCACAATCAGAAAGAGGAAAGAAGTATATATATTGTTAATCAATATCAGCAGCCGAGCCAATATAGCCATGTCCACCCAACGCATCGACCTCGTAAACTTAAGATTTGGTATTACACCGTACAGTTAAAGGTAATTTCAAGTTACTGATACATTATTCGTTATCGATAACACTAAAATCTTTCATTTGAACAACTTAGAAAGTTTATTTTTGTAACTGTCGACAAAATAATGGAAATCTCTATTGGAAATCTCAACTTGATTTGGTGTAGTAGTGTAGTAATGACCGATTAGGTCTTTAGTTCAGGGTTACTCGACTGAAGCCTTCTTACTTGTTTAGTTTAGTTCTTAGCTTCTTAGCTATTTACCTAAAGATTATACGTTTTCATTATTTACCTTATTGAATTGGCCGCACTCAGCGGACGATGAAGAAGCTTTGGTTTGTTGGAACGCCGCATAGACATGCGTCGCAGGAATTGTTGGAAACTGCCACGACTTGTTGACACTGACTCCCCTGTAACTTGAGCTGGCGCTCCCCCAACATCTCCAACCGCCTCCATGGCTGGAGGTGATGAGGCATTTCGTGTGACGGGCTGATGCAGTTTCTGTGGTGGCTGCCACGATTGGGCACGTGGATAAAGCTCCGACGGTGGCGTGCATCTTCCACCCGTTATCGAGTCCTCGCCATCCGCACTGCTCTCCGCATAGCTACTACAACTGGCAGTCAGCACGCTGCGACGCAACAGATCTCCACTGTTGGTGCTCGAGGTGGATGTCGCAGTTGCTGTACTCAATCCGCTGAGTCGATGCCAGGAGTTTCTTGATCTGGCGCTGCTGCCACGACGTTGTAAGGTATTGCGTCGACGCGGTCGCATAACCACATCATCCCCCTGGCACTCATCAATGGGCAGCGGCACATCGTAGATCAAATGTCGAGAGCCATAAACACTGGAACGCTTCCGTTGCAAAGGAAAGCTGCCCATCGACTGAAGGCCACAACTAAGGCCACTGGCCATAGAGAGTGCCTAAGAAAGGCATTGAGAATAATCATTAATAAGTAAATTTCAATAAATTATGAATAAGTTAATTAATTTTGGTACTGACTTGAAAAGAGTTTTTAATTAAATTGCCTTAAATTAAATTCAATGCTTTTTCAATGACACAACAATAGTTAAAATTGTCAAAATTGGAAGTCATTGATTTTTGATTATAATGCAATTATAAAATTCTCTAATCCACATCATCACATTATGTCTATGATTTTCACCCAATTTCAGTTTCATTATATATTTATTATACAATTAATATATAATATTCTAATAATTAGTTTAGTCGAGCTGACTGAACTGAAAAAATGAATTGCACTTTATACTACCAAAAGATATTTTAATGAGAAAAAATGCACTAAATAAGTTATTTGGTTCAATTTATTTGCATTCTTCTCACGCTTTAAACGTAAATTTTAATATCCAGCCACTTTCAATCAATGTTTGTATTGCATTAAGTACTTTACTCACCGCCGGCAGATCATCATCATCGTCCTCATCGTGCTCCGCGACAGGATTGTTAAGTGCATTGTTAAATGACGCTGAGACGCTGCCATCGCCGCAACCAGAATCCAGTTCCGAACCGCAGCATCCACCTGCTTCCGACGTAATCGATATTGAACGCTGCAATCCCAGTTTGCTCACATTCTTAAACAGTTTCCAGCGTTCACGAGCCGTACGCTCGGCGGACCTTCCACAACACACAGAAAGTAAGATGAAAGATACAAAAACCAATATTGAATATAATAAGCGCATTTACAGACGGAGAACAGTTGTGAGAATTATTATTAATATTTCCACGATGGCAACCGCTTGCTATGTTGACTTTAATTACAATAAGTGGCATGTGCCAGAAGGACTGAGAAGTATATATGTATATTTATAGGCATAATATAATAAAGAGTGAGAATAATTATTTTAAATAATATAATTGTAATGATTTATGTATGCCATTAAGCTTGAATTGAGTTAATATATATGCTAAAAATAAATATGAAATAAGTATAATTAACTTTAAGAATGCATTAAAAATAAATTAGCTTTCTCCTTTTTGATAAAAGAGTAAAATCGCTTAATTGCACCTTATGTCCAAAATCGAATCCCAAGGTAAAAAAACTACAATGTTTGTCTTTGGTTTTTGTATTTTTTAAGCAGTTCCTTTGTCATAAATGAACTTTAATGGCAATCGAAGCACACACACAAAGAGCCTGCCTCAAAAACAAAAAAAGATATGCCCTAACGTAAAATGCTCTCCCTACAGTCTGCCGAACAAAAGGATAAGCTCGATAACAATGGTTTGGCATCCACCATTCGTCAGTCATATTCTAATCTAAGCCTTTGCCAAAAGAAAATACGCACACAGTTTTTGTTTCTCTGTGTTTTTGGTTTTCTTGTCGTTGTACTCACTTTTGCTGTTGGTCCTTTGCGTTCGCATTCGCCTTGGCAATTATCGAGTTCCATTTGGCAATTATTTGTGGCTGCTTTAGCTCAATGTCCTTATAACTGCCGCAAGCTTGCAGGCGGCCATCTTTCATCACAATTAACTGAAAGGTCGACGAAATGAACAAAAAAAAAACGAAGGAAGAAATTAAATAAAAGCACAAAGCACGAGCTATGTTAATATTGATTTTAAGTGTTTGACTAGAATATACTCATTAAAATTTTTTATATAAATTGATTTTAAAGCTTCGAATTTTGCTAAAGGAATAAGTCAAAATAAAATAATTTTCTTGTAACAGGCGCAGGAGCCCAGCTTACCCTAAGAAATTTGAATTTTTGAAGGGTATTTACACACCGAAAAAAGAGAAAAAGAAAAAGTCAAAATAACCAAAGAAAAGAGGTGCGGCCCAAAAGACAATAAATTAAATTTCGAAATTTAAATTTGAAACTTTTTTGCGTCTGCCTTTCTTTTTTTCGCCTTTTCTTATGCGCCGCCATTGCAGTTGTTGCTGCTGCTCAAATAGTTGTAAAAATGTGTGTGCAGCAAGGGGTTCAAGGAGGAGGTGCCGTGGTGTGAGAGCCAGCAGACCGGCAACAAATGGTCTTTCCAGGCAATTGCATTTATGGCCAAAAGGCGATAAATGGCCACGGCAAAGTAACAAACGGATGCTAGTAGAAAGCACAGAACAGAAAGACAAAAAGAGAGAGAGAGAGAGAGAGAGAGAGAAAAGCATTCAGAGCCCAATTCGAATTCCAAAAGCAACTGAAAATTCACTGAAAATTTGGACAGTTTGTCACACAGCTAAGATATTTGAATATGAAATGCCTGGTCTCGCCGCAGGGCCCAAAGGCGCTCGGTCACTCTCCACTCCATACACTCTTACTCTTATTTTTAACAAGGCCACTTACATAATCCGCCTCCTTGATCAACTGTAATTGCTGTGTCACCAGAATGATGCTGCGGTTCGACTTCAAAAGCATTTGACGTACACATTGCTCGAAGACATGACTGCCCACATCATTGTCCAGCGATGACAACGGATCGTCCTGGGGATGAAAAAAAAAAGGAGCACAAAAGTAATTTTACAGTTGACAAGAATCATAAGAAATGTGTCAATATATAGGGAAGGTATATAATTTAAATAAAAACACTTAAAGATAAACTTTCAAGAGTTGTTAAATGCTTTTAATTACTTTGGATAACTCGACTTTTCAGGGCGGAAAGTTTCATCTTAGATAACATCTCCCATTTGCATCTTTCTACTTTGTCATGTGCATAACATCTCAAGAAGAACTCAAAATTTCTCAGTCTTCTAGCCAAACACTGCGGAAAAAACAATACTCTTCTCTCTACGTTCGTGCATAAAAACTTTACGAATGCAAACTTAAGAAAACTTAGTTTTTATATGGTTTTTCGTCAAACAC
This sequence comes from Scaptomyza parva, assembly GCA_035044645.1. NCBI lineage: Eukaryota > Metazoa > Arthropoda > Insecta > Diptera > Drosophilidae > Scaptomyza > Scaptomyza parva. Next base: position 2,655,618 of record JAWNNT010000063.1, read on the forward strand.
ATCCCACGGCAATTTTCAGATTAGAACTCAATTGCTTTAGTTTATGGCACACATATTATAAAAAAATAAGAAAATAACTTTGCTTTTTCATATATATTTCATAGCAAGCGTCACAATGCGGCCATAAAACTTGTTTACCCCAACACGACACAATGTTTCGCGCTTGCTGCTGTGTTTATAGCAAATTCGAACTTTAAACGTAACGTGAACTTTATGATCGGATGCACTCGCATAAAGTGCACTGAGGCGTCGGATTGGCTTGCAGTTAATACAGGCGATGTAAGAAACGCTTTCTTATCCTTACCCATACGACCTTGGCCATTAACTTACTCACCATTATGACGACGTTAGCCGATGAATAAATTGCACGTGCTATGGCAATCCGTTGTCTCTGTCCGCCGGACAGATTGATGCCACGCTCACCGATTATTGTAAAATCGCCTGTAGGCATTAGTTCAATATCCGGTCTAAGTGCACACGCATCCAGCACAAAGTCATAGCGCTTGGGTCGAAAGGATTCACCAAATAATATATTCTCACGTATGGTGTCATTCAACAACCATGGACACTGTGGCACATACGAAATGGTGCAGTTTCTACGGAAATATAAAAAAAAAAAAATTAAAATTAAATAAGAATTTTGTTGACTACTATTGATAAAACTTGTTCTAAAACACACATTAAGCTAATTATGAACTAGTTCATGTCTTCTATATGTTCAAAGTCTTCTTTACTAAGCTGCACTTTTTATGCAAATAGCTCTTAAGATACAAACTTTGATCGTTAATCATGCCAGACATACACTCATACACTCACACATCCATAAATAGCTCTCATATGTAGAACATATACTTATATATATACAGGAAAGCTTTTGCTTTTACATGCCATCCCTAATTATGGCAAATGCGAATGACTTCAATTAATTAGCTGCAATTTAGTTAATCCGCTTATATAATAACTTTCACCGCGTTTGGTCAACAAGCGTATAAACCGCAAACTAGATAGACACAGAAACACATACACACACACGCACACTTGTGGCATAATTAAGTGGACTCGCAGTGAAATGCAGATAAGATGATAGGTTCTTTATGGCGACCACAAAACTGTGACCGGCACTGTAATATGTCAAATAATTTCGTAAGTTGCTCCACACACAACATATTAAATTATATCATGCGGTTTTGGGCAATCTTAGATAATTTAATTTACAATTACTACATCACATCGTATGGGGCACAGACTGGAGTTAAGGTGCAGCTAAACTAGTATAAGATAGTGATTAAATTGTAGATTTACTGTTCGATATGCAATGCTGTAAGTTGTTTATTTTAGTGTTTATTTTTAAATTTGTAAACATATTTTAAATATTTTTAAGATACCATTGAGCTAAAACGAGCTTGGTGATTTATTTGTACTCCTACCCTTAATATTTTTTATTATATTTATGGTATTGTAATAGCAAATCCATGATATTTCACGTATTTGTAGTTTTGTAACAAATATTTAGAATGAATATAATAAGTAATTCGTGTTAATCTTTTCATCGGCAATCAGCCCTTTCACTTCGGAAGATCGAACAGAACTGCCGAGCTTCCACTAGCTGGTCGATAGTTATCGCCATTCCGATCAGTTTGGCTGAGAGACGTTGCCAAAGCCGTTAAGTTGAGAAAATCTCAAAACCTAACGAACCTAACCTAATAATTAAATATTTTTTTATGCCGACCACAGAAAAACCCTAATCTATCTAAATATATCTGTATATACTTTAGTTAACTGATAGCATTCAAGTGAAGACGTTATGAACTTTAGGAAATTTTACTTAAAGACGCTTAGCTTTGCACGTAATACGCATTAAGTATGCGCCCTGCTAACCCGTTTAATCCAACTATGCACACGCACACTCACACATACTAAACCTCTATTTAATCACACTTTGCACCTTATATCAAGCCGCTTTCGCCTTCGCCTTCGACTCCTACCATTTGTGGCAAGTTGCGTTTGTGTGTGTGGCAGCTGAAAATCACAAAACTGCTCACACTTAACAATCGTTAAGTTCACGCGACCCCTGCAATTCATACCACTATATATATATATATATATAAATATATATGTATTATAGATGTGGTGCACATACAATAAATTTCCAAGCCCAAAAAGAGAAACAAGAGACAGAGAGAGTATTAGCGAGAGCAAGACCGAGAGAGAGATAGAAAGAGAGACGACACACACAACTGAACAACACAGACATTTATTACAGTAATTGAAATTATTGCACATTTTGCGTTTGCCAAGGCAAAATGGGAAACAGCACACAGAGGAGAGCAAAGAGGGCGAAATCCTGGCAAAAGATGTGGGACTCCCTCTTCCTCTTCTTCTTCTTCTTCAACAGTTGCTACTGCTTCTTTATATGCTGCAGCCTGCTGTGTGCGATTTCTGCTTGTTAAATGCATTTTTATATGGCAGCCACGCCTTCAGTTTGTTACAGTCGACGAGGGTGCAAGGAGGGGGTCACGCAGCCTCTTCGTTTATTTTATATGCAATAAAATTAACATATACAGACATTTTGTGATAAATTACCGCATCACGTGATGTGCCTGGAAACGACTGTAAAAATATGTTGAATGACTGCGGTGTCGACTGCGGCAGCAACTGCAACAGCGGCAACTTTCAACTTGCAGCTGCAGTGGCAACATTTAAATTTCAGCACTTTTTTGCCACTGCCCGTCATTCAAAAGTGAAATTGTGATTACGGCGAAAAAAAAATGTTGTCGTTGTTGTTGTTGTTCTTGTGGGGCTGGCACTAAGTGCCACAAGATGCATGCCACGCATGACGACAAAGACTGACTATCGCAATTGTCTTGAGTTTTCCCTACTCCACATTTTGCTTTTTAGCCTCTCAGCACACAATGCAATTCATTTAAATTTGCTCAACGCTGCGTATGCGTGATGCGATTTAATAGCATAAAAGTCATGCGGCTTCTGAGTGGCTTTCAAATGGTTTGCGTGTGAGTTGGTGTGTGTGTGTGTGTGTGTGTATGTGCACCTTTGTTGCAAGCCGCTTTGATTGTGGCAGCGTAGAAAAACAGCTTTGTGGTTGTGTTGTTGTTACACACTCGTCGTTTGTAATAATTAATGGATTATATACACAAAAGGCCAGAAGTAGAAACCGTTTATTTACTCACACAACACTAATTGGATGCCACTTTAAGTAACATTTCAGTAGCGTTGCTTAAAGTTAGAATAAAAAATGGTTTAATTGTGCTACCTAAAAACAATGAAACACTTTTTCATGGCACTGTTTAAGACGTTAAAATATCTATTAAGAAATGAGCTTGAAATTTAATGTAAACTTATTTCAATAATATCTAATTATTTTTATATCAACTAATTTCTTTACCCATACTTTGTTTAGTTTGCCATTTACCTCAGGGTGTTTGATTTTTCTTTTGGCTGTTGCTGTGTTGCATATTGCCCATTTTGGCAGTTGCTGTTGCTGTGTTCCTGTCAGATTACGCACGTTTTGTTTGGGTGCCTGCAGGCGAAACAAGGACGGAGCACTGAGCTAGAGTTCTAGGTTGACGCGAGCGATGCCCCCTACCCCGCCCTACGCCATCGTGTAAATATTTAAATAATTTATGTGCCATTTTAAGGTGTGTCAACAACGGGCGGTCTGCCTTTGACTCGGCTGTTGCTGCATGCCCCAAGGGTAAGTTTGAGCCATTTAGTTTGTTTGCTCATTTAACGGCATTTAATTGCATATTTTGCATGGGGTGCCGCTGAAATTAATTAACTAACCGACTTTTAGTTTAATTTTCCAACCCCAAAACCATCTGCATTTAACTAGTGCCAAGTTTCAAGGTCATTTATTGCTTTGGGGCGCATCATCAAACTTGAATAGCGCTCGAAAAGTGTTTTTGAGGACCCCAACAACACTTGAATCAACAATGAAGGTGCGACAAGACACACACACACACACACAACCACACAGGCGGTTACGTTTAATTAAAGTTTTCCAATTGCATATGTGTAGTGTGTATGTATGTGTGTGTATCTTGGCCTTCAACTGGCGCAATAAATAAAATGCAAAAGGCGCTTCGCGTCTTCACATTTCCCATTTTACTCAATTTCCAAAACCGCCCACAAAACCAAAACCCCAATAAATTTTCCATGTAACACAGCGCATACAAGTGCATCTCTCTGTGTGTGCGTGTGTGTGTTTTTTGTGTGTAACATTTCAATTCACAAGTTTCGCAATATATTTTTTTTCGGTTCGGTGATTGAACGCCATGTTCAGGAGTTGCCTATATTTTTGGGGTCTGCATTACCCTAATATGCGTTTTATATGCAAAAAAGCAAAAGCAGTCCATATCAATGGCTTCCGTGCACTCTCGACATATAAACACATATGTGTATGCATACATGCATACATATATGTATGTACTATAATATTAAGTGCCTTGTGAGTGAGTTGCCATACTTATAGCCTGCCATTTTTGTACGATTCACTTAGGCTTTTGCCAGTTTAAAACCCTTTGCAATGGTATTAAAATGAAAAAAAATTCAATAATTTCTACTATTTACTTACTTGTGCCAAAACATATTCCCTGCAAGCAGCGGCATCTCCATAAGCAATGCCGAGAGCAACGATGTTTTCCCACTACCATTTTTACCCACAACAATGGTTAATTTGCCCTTGGGTATGGCCATTTCTGGAACATGGAGTTGCACGTTGGGCATCGGACACTGGGCCTGCCAGGTGAAGAGACCGTCATTGATGGACACGGCAATATCATCGGACATCTTGAGCAGCAACGAGTCACGTCGCCAGCTATCCGTATTTCGGGCACGCAACACCGAAAACTCCACTGGCTTTTCAATAGTGCCACCAAATAGCTTGGGTGGCCTTATTGCCACATAGGGCGTGTTGCGCAACAGCTCGCGACGCTGCTGCACAAGCTTGTGATGACCCAGCTCATGGGCAAAGCAGGCAGATGACTTATCCTCAGCTGATTCACCATTGCTCTGCAACAGCAGCGTTATTGGCTCCGATTGAGCCAAATGAGCTGGTGGCGTCGATGGAGCCGGAGTTTGGGGTTGAGGTTGAGGTTGAGGTTGCGTTTGAGGCTGTTGCTCGGGAATGCGAATGCGCAACGCCATTCGCTGTTCATTAAGTCTATTCTCGGCCTGAGCAGTGCGCAGAGTCATATTAGATTTCTCCTGTGTCTCGTACATGTCCAGGGATGCATCACTTTTGCTCAAGATACGTGCCATATTTCTAATCCCCTCGAATTGCTTCTGAATCTCGGGAGCGTGCAGAAAACGTTCCAGGCGACGCGTGGAAACTCGAGCTGCTATAATAATCGGCACTGTGATGGGAAAGATCAGCAGTGGCACCGTCAGCTGTTGAAACAATGCCAAGGCGGCAAACAGATGGCTGGCATCGAAATTCGAACGTGAATCCTGCGGCAGGCAAATATAAACAGCCAAGGTAACAAATGTGATCAGCACAGTGGAGATATGTGTCAAAATAGCTATTAAAAAATGAAAGTTTAGTTATTGAATTGTAAGAATTAATCAGATGAGTACTAACTCATTAGGGTCCAGTACAAGGCGTCTTTGTTCAGATATTTTAGCTCCTTTTTGCGTGCAGCTTGTATCATTTTGAGGAAAACCTCGTCCCAGGCATTCAACTTAATGATCTTAATGCCGATTAATGTGTCGTGTATTCTTTTCAGACGCTCATCAGTATATTTCTAGTTGTATTCGAGGAGTGAAAAGAGATAAGATTTCATAAGTAATTAGAATAGTTTCTTGAAAAGTTGATAAAAGTTATAATTTTTATTTAGAAGAAAAATTCATTCACTCTTTATATTTGCTTTGAAATGATTTCGACAATTTAGTTTTTACCAAGGAATAAAAACCAAAAACAAATTCAAACATTACCACATTCCACTCCATTCCATGCAGTGTGCTTCACTATTAATTGAAACAAAACAAAATGTTTTAGCTCAGATTTATTGTGTGCCTATTTGCTTAACCCAATTAATTTAGAAATAATTTTCTAAAGTTCTCATTGCCTGGCCCTAGTTTAAAATAAGGAAGACAGCGGTTTAAGGTTAACATTGTGAGTTTTGGTTTTGAGTCAATGAAGAAAGCCAAAACCGAAATTCAATTAACTGTTTTGTTGAACCGCCTGGCAATAACTTTAAATTGACCGCAAATCTGTTAACAAGAAACTTTTAAGCAGCAATAACAATAAGAACAACAATAACAAAGTTCGTAAAACCAAAAACCCAAAGAGCAACAAATTTAGCTCGTAACATCAAAATAATGGCAAAAACAAAAACTGACCTAACACAATGCCACAGAATCAAGAAACAATGGCGCTCTCTGCCCCAAAATGTTGTACATTTTGATTTCGCATTCGCATTTGAAAATGAAGTTCATTTTGTCCATTGTCTAGCTTTAATCAAATTGAACAGCAATAAGAATGTATTCTATCGAAAATCTATTGTGTTACTTACCGCTATCACTTCGGCATTCTTGGACATGGCATTGCCAATGAGAAACTGCAACGGTGTCATAATGAGAATGCATACAATGGCACCAATCACAGCACTTATGCCCAACTTGAGATACAGCAAGTAAATGATCAATGTTATCTGTAAGGCAATACACCAAAATCTAAATTAGTTTACATACATGTACGTAAATAGGTATGTACACAATTGCTTTGTTTATGCATTATGCATTATGCAGTCATTGCAATATTAGTTTCTTGGTTTGGTTTTCTTGGTCTCCGTGTAAATAATTTAGTTGTGAGTAAATTGTTTTCAATAATCGACATTGTATGTTGATCAAATATGAACTAGAGATGTGTGTCAAATGAGCGAGATTATTAATGTCATGTGTACACAAAACATAAAACATACAATATATAATCAAATATGTAATAGAAAGCGCAAGCATGCAGAAAACAAATAAATTAAACATAGTTTTGGTTGATTACAAAATACAACCTGTACAAGATGTGTCGTCACAGCAGCAGTGGCGATAATAATAAATTGTTTGCATATGTGTATAAACTGGCTTGTTCTTCTCTTAATCAGACTGGTTTGTGCGGCATTACCACTTGTGCAATGTGTTAAGTAAACTTTATTTATAGTCTTTATAATTATACACGAATGGAAAAAGATCTAAGTATATTCATGGTTAAGACCACTACTTTTGTTACTGATTTAGCACCAAATAAACATTTTACGTATTTTATTTAAAATGTCAACGTATTAAAATTGAATCACAAGAATATTTATATTTAAATGCAGTAAGTTTTGATGTTAAGCGAAATTCTAATACCGATCAACCTTATTCCTAATATGAAGAATGTGTGAAGTTAATAGGATGGTATTAAATTGAACATTTTATTATATACGTTATATTTTAAGTATGCTCGTAAAGTTGAAATAAATATGGTTTAACATTAAAATGAACATCAAATTTATATAAATTTTGCTGTTTTTAGATAAATTATGCAAATTTAGCAGTCATGGAATTAAATAATATAATAGTAATATTTAATCAAATATGTTAAATTTTGTTTTTTGAATATTCGTGTATAGTTAAATGAAATATGATTAAGCGTTTAATCAACACTTCTAAACTATGTTTCATATTCATATTATTGTTTAACTTTGTAGTTGAATCATCGAATAGTATATGTATATTTTGTTTGAAGTTGTGGTGTTTCCCTTGTCCAAATTGAAATCCGATTTATTTACTTATTAATTAAATATCCATTACTACTTGCTATTGAATATAAATGTGCTTCGAAGAAGTAAACTATTGTCTTCAACTAATATTCGAATACAACTTTTCTAAATGACTGCATTTCATTAGTAAAATGAACTAATCTTGCACACAATACTTAGAGTATACACTATGTCACAGCTTTTTTTTAGCAGTGTCTACCAAAAAACTGCAAGTGCAAGTTCACTCATCCAGTAGAGTATTTTTAAGATCGTTTTTGTTAGATATGCTATCCTCCGGATGTTATTTTCCAGCAAAGCCCACAAATTCTTAATAACATTTAATTTTGGAAACTGGGCCGGAGAAGTTAGCATGTGGGAGCAGTTCTAGATAAGCCTGGACTGCAAAATTCTTTGTTGAATTTGGACTCGCCTTCAAAATTGACTGTGTGCTAGTAATCCAAATCCTTGTCCAAATGGATTTTAGCGAACGTCCTCGTGCTTTTATTTCTTGCACTTATAAAAGTCTCCTTCCATGGTACTCGGGCATGGAAGTTGTGGTTCCGCAGGACCCAGCGCATAGTTTCCAAACTGCACTCTTTCCCTATTTCATTCTGTTGAGTCAGTTTTGGAGCCGATAGCTTCGGGTTTTCCCTTATTTTCCTGATGATTCTCCGCTCATTCTGTTTGGTGAAAATACTGTTTGGTGCCATTCTACCCGTGTCCACCATCCGATTTTCACGGATGAAGCGCCGGATTTTACGGATATGGTACACAGTTGAGGTGCTCAGATTGACCATTTCAGCTATTTGGTGTTGTTAATATCCGTTTTTGAACTGTTCCAGGATGAGTTTTCGTTGTTCAATGGTAGTCCGTTTGTCCATAGTTCCGGATGGCTTGTTGCACCCGTGATCTAGGATATAATTAAACTGAAAATATGTAATGTAACTGCTTAAAATAAGCTGTGACCAACTTTTTTACATAACCCGACCTCGCCGGTGGGTAAACCCCAATTCATTGCGATCAATATTCATTTTGGTAGTCAATATAAGTACCTATCATGGGTTTTTATAGCAGGTATTTAAACTATTTGCTCGACACTGCTCAAAATAAGCTATGACATAGTGTATATACGATTATTGTTCTACGACAAGCGAGTCAATAGAGAAAGAGAGTGGGATAGAGAGAAGGAGAAAATAAGTGGAAAAGAGATAGAGACACTGCAGCCGAAAACGTTGCCAATACCTGAAACTTAAATGTTAATTAATTTTTCACAAAATGAACATATGATGCGATACGTATTTGCCGGCCTGCTAAATCCGATTTGGACTGCATACAAACGAGTAAATTATAATGCAGCTGTTGCCACGACAGTTTGATCAGAAGCACCACCACAAGCACAAACATACCCACCAAACACCACCTGCACCACAAATCCCAAAACAGACAAGGTACGAGCAGGAGTCGCCCCAAACATTTACAAATCAATTCAGGCTTAGACTATGCTGGACTAAAGCTGTAACTGGAACTAAAACTGAAACTAGCACTGCGACAGAAACGAGCAACAGACTAAATACAACCATACATATAGCTAATTATGCTGTATTTCACACACACACACACACACATACACATTTAATACGCATTAATTATGCGTGCTTGTGTGTGTATAAGGATTACCTGAAGAGAGAGAGAGAGAGAGCAATGTGTAGGTTTGTGTTAGCTGGTATTTATATTTGGTTAAATCATTAACAAGTTTATTTAATTACATTAAAATCCCTTAACATTAAACTAAGTATGTTGCATTTTCAAGCGAACATTCCAAATATTTGCACAACACTATTCGCAACGCATTTAAATACCAAAATGCAAATAAAATTAGCATGCAATTGTTGGAAATGTTGGCCAGCAAACGGGGGGCACAAATCAAATGCAATTTACAATTTATAGATGGCCAATTAAATGAAATAAATTCACATTTTGTGATTAAAAATAACAATACAACATTCCAGCAAGACCAGCAAGCGTTATAAATTAGCTTTCAAGTGCTCGTAAATAACTAAATCTTTCTTAATACGAACCTTGAATGGTATGGCCCAGGCATAGTGTGCGATCCAAAAGAATTGCATTATATTGAGTGTGTCCTCGGTCATGTGATTCGTGATGGCGCCAATGTCACTCAGGCCTTTGGCCAAAACTAAGAAGAAGAAGAAGAAGAAGAAGCAATTGCCAAATAAATTACATTTAATATTGCATGTTTGGGAGGGCATAGAAAATGAATGTGTTAGTTGGTGAAAGTGAAAGATGTGAAAGTCTTCATTAAATTTGGACATTTCATTCCACTTTAAGGGTTTTGGGTTTCGGCGTATTTAATTTTACTGTATTATAATGATGAATACATTTATTTAACTATCGAAGACGAGTCCCACTCGCCGAAAGTACCGAAAGGCTTCAAGAAAATCACAACAATTTGGCTTAAGTTGAGCGTCTTCTTCACATGTTTGTTTTTAACATCGAAAGTCAAATCCTCAAACCGCCAATTCCATTGTTGGTTTAGTGATTACAAACTTTGCCCTAAGATTAAGAAATTTACTTATTTTCGCGACCAACCTGTCTTTAGCTATATTTAAGAGCTACAACAAAGCATTTATGGTCCACTTTCACTTAATACAATTCACTTAAATCCAACATATGTATTTCTATTAACTATGTATTGTCAAACTAAGCCAAACTAACCCAAATCGAAAAGCAATTTGTCTTTACTGGGAGCTGAAACAAGAAGATCCGCCCTAATCGCTACTAAAAAAAATAAACAAATTGGATAGCTATGGCAGGTAAATTTCATTGTGCGAAATGAAACGACCACGCCCACTTAACTCAATTACACGTGGACATTTTGGCTGCTCGGCTAGTATGATAGCTAGAAAAAACACCTCAGCAGTAAAACTTTCAATTAACACCAAACGCACATTTACCTCTGTCAAACACGAATTGAGGGAGGGAGGTAGGGAGTAGTAGTGAGTAGGGTTATGGGCTTAGGTGTTAGGGAGGGTTGAGAGTTAAGGGTTGGGAGTGGTTGCGGTGGGTGGTTAGGAAAATGAAGTTGGGCAAAGCCAAAAACACTCACCGCTTGAATGCTCTGTTTGTCCTGTGGTCTTCACATCCTCCTCTGCAGGCGGCTTATCATCATTTGGAGTCAACCTAATGTTGCCATTTTGTTGCACAACAACAGCAGCGGCAGCAACACGAGAGTCGTCATCAACATCAACAGGAACATTGTTGACACAACCGCTGTTAGCATTTAGAAGCAAAGTTTTGCGATAAATTAAACCCTGTAGCGATGTTTTAATCCTGATGCCCGTCATGTTGAGCACATGCGTGGAGGCCTGCGACAATGCGGCCTGTGCCAATGCAGCCAACAGCACCAGCCAGGCAATGCTCCAGCCATTTGTTAACAAATCCGACCATCTGGCATAGTAAATTCTCACATCGCCAATGCCAATACCAACACTGTAAACCCCATCACCATCATCATCATCAGCTCCACCATAATCATTATCATCATAGTAAACAACATCGGTCGCACCATCTGTGGCCGCATTAGAGCCCAACATTTCACTACTTTTCGACCCAACTACACCCATTTGTGCCGCTTCCGCTGCCGCAGCCGCAGCCGCATAGAGTCCCTCAATGTACTGCACTATTTGCTGAATGGCAAGTGGACCAATCAATGCAAATAAATCACCGGCCAACTTCAAAATGCCGCCCAATGCAAACATGCGCCAACTGTTCTTTATATAACAATACCACAAAGATGGCGGCGTTGTCGATTTTTTCTACAATTAGGAAGAGAATAGGTAGAAATATATATAGTATGGATTAAAAAGTGTTTTATAATAAATAATATGTTTGGTAAGTAATAAATGATTTTTTCTTAATATTTTTAAAAATTGTATAAGATATTTTTTCATAATTCATAACACTGTGTAACATTAATCGGGTCATGAAGAATAAGAGCAAAAGTTCATCAAATACTTATAACAGAGATAAGAAACCGAATATATATTACCATTTGTTAAGGAGTTGTATTGAGCTGAACGTGTAAAAAGGTCTACAAATTTCGTATTTTTTTTGGATTTTTTTGATTTTCAGGTTCTATATGATTTTTTAGGACTAGTTTGTTGTGCAGTTTGTTTTACCCATTTACCGCGCCAAATGAAAAACTTCCATACAAATAAATATCCATATATGTAGATTAAGTGGCAAAACTAATGATGCAGAAATGTTAGATTTTAGAAGTTCTTATTGAAATAAATTATTTAATCCTTGCTCGTTTGTAATTGACTACCGAGTCTTCTGTGCATGTAGTAAAAATTATGTATTCATCTCGATTTGTTATAGTTCTACTAGAATTAAATGATGATAAGAATATATTAAAACACACATATTGAGGTCATTTGATGCAACATCTAATTAATTTTTCGTTCACATTAGTAGAGTTTTATCAAAGGATACATTTAGCTGGCTTATTCTTGCATACATGTTTCATGTTTCGCTTGGCACACATTACTTGTATGCCGGCGCGTCTCGTTTGTATTAAGTGTAATAAATAGGCTCATTAATGCCAGACTTTTAATATATGTATGTGTATATTCTTTGGCTGCTGCTTTTCCTGTCTTTGTTGTTGTTCTATAATAATTTACACACCCCGTTGCCATTTTGTCATTAAAATTGCACACAAAATGCGGCAAATAAATTAGCATTAAAAAAATCAACCAAGTACGAAGAAAATTCCAGTTGATGAATAATTTTCGACTCGCGGCTATCCTGGCTTTTGATGAATTCAATTCAATTCATTTATAATATTGGTTTTCTTGGAAAACAAACAGTTAAAAGCAATGTTATTCAATTGATATTTAACTTGAAATGAAGAAGAAAAGGAACATTGCTTTTCAATTTGTCATTAATTACACACCTATTTGTACAGGGCATGAATAAAGTAGGCAACATTACAATGGATACACTTTCACTTTGTTATCAAGTAAATGGCCGGATACTCTCTTTACATACATATAAAAAATATATTATTTTTTTTTTTTTGTATTTGCATTGATAATTTATTGCTTTTGGCCAACGGCACGGCATTGCATTTAAATAAATAATTAAGCAATTTGCTTCTTTGTGCCTTTTTGCAAATTAAATACAATATTTTCTTAATGGAAATTCAACAGAGCAGCCAGTTGGCCATGTTGCCGACACTACTAGGCCAAGCCGGAAAGAAGTCTCAATTGTAACCAATTTTTTTCTCGCCCGAGGCATTTAATTATTTATTATTACTTCCTCTGTTATTTTTTTGTATGTGGAGTTGTAAAAAAATGTTTTTTAATTAAATGCGTTCGTTCGCATTTAATGCGTTAATAAAGAGATAATTACTATATTTAACCATAAGTATCAAAAGCAGATAATATATATTTTAAACTTAATGGGGACCATTACTCAGAACTCACCCTTTTCTCTGTGTATATGTACAGGAATCGATCATAATGTGCTCTGGCGCTATCTTCCAAACGCATATGTCCCAGATCCTCCAGTTCCAACGGCTCTTTGTAGCCCAACCACAGCAGCGATGTCAACCACCAGAAACATATTTTCGAATAAAATGTGGCAAGTGTATGCTTATAGCCAATACGATCATAATCCTCCAGATAGTCATCCCGATAGCGCTGCAATGGATATTTTTAATAATATAATTTCCAGATTGTTCTATTCTAGTTTATTCAGTTTTATTCTTGAATGAAGTCTCTGCACTTGAAGTTACAGCTCACATTGTTTGTGCATTTTTTTTTCTGTTGCACATTTCATGCCCAGAAGAAAACAAAGCCCCAGCCAAAAACTAGAACATAACTCAAAAGCAACTTAGCCAACTGGTCTTAAGTCCTGCTAGAGAATTTTACCGATTTTTTACCCAACAACCACCCACTACGTTGGCCCAGTGCCGCATACAAAAAGACAAGTTGGCATTTTGTAGCCTTGTAGCGTGCATGTGTTACTGTCACTTTTAGTTGCTTACGCCTTGGTTCTTCGTAAGGAGGTATATTAGCAAAAGATCATTCACTAATTATATATAATATAAAAATATAATTATAAAAAGTTTGTTAGATTTGAACAAGTTTAAATGCTTACACTGTTTAAGGCTCTATTACTACTAAAGTTTAAATATATTTTTTTAGAATAACTTTTCATTTTTTTAATGTTGTTATAAAGGTAATTTTCTATATTCTATACATTATTAACATTCAAACATTGCAGTACGGAAAAAGAAAAGGAAAGACTCGTATAAAAGAGTTTGTTTGACTTTTTTTTTATGTACAGGGTATTTTTGTAATCCCTTAACACTCATATGCTCTTACTTGATTTCATATTCGTTTTTTTTTCATTTCTTTTTCTTTCTATTTTTTAAGTGTTTGTTGTCGTTGTTGTTGTGTTGTTGGCTTTGGAAATGCAACACGTTTTGTATGCTGCTCAACGCCTTAACAATGGGCCACTTCGTTCGTCTGGGCAATCTTTTGGCTTTTCTCTTTACCAGTCTTTTGTTAAGAGACTTGCTGTAGCTGTAGCTGTTGGTGTTGCTGTTGTCGTTGCCGTTGCCAGTTTTTGGGAAGCTGGCAGTTGTTGTGGCATTTGTTGCACTTAAGCGTCTCTAAAGAAGTCGTTTTTGTGGCACTCGACGTGCGGTCAAGCACGCAACGCCTTGAAGTATGCAAACGCTTTGGCAAACTGACATAAATAAAATATTTGCCAAGCGGCAAAAGCGCTTTTTGAGAGCAGCTCAAATCCGCGCTTAACCTCAATTAAAATGTAAACATATTAAAATCCAGCTGCAGTCGTTGCACACAATCATCATCCCCCGGCCCCCCACTCACACTCCAACTCGCCCACCTAGTTGCAACAAATGCTAATCCCCTGGTAAATTAAATAAACCTTTTCCATTGTCATCGTGAGTGAGAGGCAAGTGCTTTACTTTACTTTCTCTTCCATAGCTATTTGCTCAGCTAATTTAACGCTTTTCCCTTCTCGCGTTGCCTCTATCTCTCTCAATCTCACTCTGTGTCTCTCTGTCTCTGCCAAAATGCAAATGCAAGCTGCACTGAAAATTTGCTCAGCCCGTCTCTCACTTGGTATCCCTCTTCACACACACACACACACACACACATTTCTCTGCCTAACCCAACATCCGCTTTAAACAAGAAAAGCAACAATATCAACATCCAAATCAGCATCCGCCTTGTAATATGCCCTAAAAAAAGAACTACAATTTGGGGTAGCTCTGAATATGGGTACATAAAGAAGTCAGTTTATAACTAGAACTGAAACTTTCGAATTATTTTGGATATCTGGTTAACTTGTTAATGAAATTTTTGGGCTTACCACTCAAGAAAGAAAACCAAATACAAAAGGAATTTTATAAAAATATATACATAAAATCAAATTATTCAATGAAAAAAAGCCCAAAACTTAAATAAGGTAAATTGAAATTTATCACACATTACCATAAAAACAAAAATCTTTAATTAAACCGATAAAAATATTACAACACGAATTGAGCTAGGAAGTGATTCGACTGATATATAAAAATAATTCTGTTTTTGTGACTAAACAAGTTTAATTTGATAACTTTATACGTTTCCTCAACTGCAGCGTATCTAATCGCCGTGTAAGCTTTAAAAAAAAAAAGATAGCACTCTTATTGTTTGTATTTTCGGGTTTGTGCTTAGCGTTGCATGGCATTATTTGCATACTCTGCTACCCACCACTGCCATATCCCATTTGGGTAGCAGACTACACCCAGCAGTCACAAACTTGTGCTTTATTAAAATTATGCAGTGCATGGCGGGACCCAAATTAGGTTGGGTCTCCTTCACGTGGCTGCCGACTAGGAGCGAAGTAAATAAAGCGAAAGCACGTGAAGCGGCATTTTGTCAGTGCCACAGTATCCGGTTCCTTCTAGTTATGAATGGTGGTGGTCGGAAAGTGGGATGGAAAATGGAAAGGGTTAACTATATGTTGACAAATGCCCAATGCTCAATTGTTGTGACAGTTTTTTTTGCGCAATCCTCTCACAAGACACCACTTATAGAATGTAAAGCACACTCCAGGGCCTCCTCCATGTGAACACCGAAATTTACATACATACACACACACGAAGTTTTTTTCGGGTTTGGGTTTGGGTTTAAGTTGAAGCCAAAGTTTGCCTTTCAATTGGCTTTTTAGCCTCAGTTGGCGTTGATTTGATGTTTGAATATCACTCATACGACATGTGTATGAATATGTCAAAGGAAAAGTGAAGTAAAAGCCAGCATGTGTGTGTGTGTAAAGTGAATACGAAGCATGCCCATACATAAATTTAGCCAACGAATAATCAATACGAAAAAGAATATTGAATCAAGAAAAAAAAATATACATATACATTTGTATGGTATGATAATATGAAAATGTTCAGTGCAAGCGGTAAAAGGTTTAAAAGATAAGCATATTCTCAGCTTTTAGCTTTTGATTTCATTTCATAGAAATAATTGGGTAAGAAAAACGAAAGTGCAAGACAACTGCGGCTCTTAATATTATAATGCTATGAAAGTAAGAAAAAAGTTCTTGTAAGATCACACAATCAATTTATTGTTATTTTATATAAAATTTTCCCATTCATGTAATTCAGTCAAGTTTTTTGGGATAGTTTATTTATAAAGATATTAATTCCAACTTAAAAGCAATAATAATATTATTTTTTGGTATATTTAGTACTTGTTAAGAGTTGAAAAACTTAATGTGCTATATTAAAAAGTCATATTTACTCAATACAATGGTAAAAACATTAACATTTATAGTCATTTTAATCACTGCACCCTTTTTCATCATACACCCAACGCCGCTAAGTATGCAACGACTTCTTACAACTTTCATTATGCTTTTACCAATATTTAATATCCACACATATATTTCTAGCAACTAAAACAACACACACACATACACACACACAGAAATGCAGCAAAGTGCAATTGTATTCTACTCTCATGTGCGCTTTTGGCCTTTAAGTAAGCAACAGCATTAGTGCGGCATAACAATGAAAATGGGCACAAAAAACAAAGCAATCTATAAAGAACCATAAGCTGCCAGTTTTATATGAAGTTTACGCTAGCTGCCGCGATTTACCCCATTTTCTTTGCACAGCAACCAGCTCGATAAATAGATAAACAAACGGTCTGATAGACACACTCATATCCAAAATCTGGAGTCTCTAGCTTTTGTAGTTCCTGAGATCGACGCGTTCATACATACAGACAGACGGACGGACGGACAGACAAACGGACATCGCTAAATCGACTCGGCTGTTAATGCTGATCAAGAATATATATACTTTATGGGGTCGGAGAAGCTTTCTTCTGCCTGTTACATACTTTTGCACAAAACCATTATACCCTTCTTACCCATTTCATGCGTTAAGGGTAACCAAATCGACCAATGTAACTTTAATGTTTTTATTTGCTTTGCTATTTTGGTGCGCTTACTATTCTGCTCCTCTCTCTTTTGACTTTACCCTTGTTGCTGTTCTTAGTTTGTTAGAATATCTGCGCATTTGTGTGGCAAGTTCTTAGTGTGTGTACATATGTGTGCTCTATGTGGCAGATTTAGATTTCCGGTCGCAAGCGGAAATAATGTCAAGCGTGAGGAGTCACAGAGCGAAAGATGGCTGCCTTCGGCTTCCACTTTGCTTGCCCTCTCTCGTACTTATCCTGTTTAAATATTAAAATATCCTGTGGGCATATATAATGTGCATACATGTTAATAAGATAACGCGATTTCATGCATGTTGAAAATAAAACAGAGCTAGGCCAAGAATAAAAAGAGTTTCCTACATGTTCGTTACATAAATATATAAGAACATTTCAGTTCTTAATTTAAGAAAATAAAACTACTTCGTTTCACTTGCTTACCTCTTTATAAATGGTGTAACCATCAAGGCCGGCGAGTGTCAATAGGCAAAGCACTGTTATGGTGACCAGACACATCTCCAGCTCAAAGATCTCCTCATGGTAAGCAACTTCGGCTAGTTCATCAAAGCGCAGTAGGAAAATCAACATTTCCATGACTATGCTGCCATACAAGTAGACTGTGAAATGAGACAGCGTTTGATTAATTTACCCATGGCATCACATTATCAGTTGAACACACGCAGTGTGAACGCACACACACACACACAAACACACACACACCTGTCATCTTTTTGCGCTCGAGCACACGGTGATAGCACATTAGCATAATTGTCAACAGGGTGGTGGCGAGAGCATTCCATACGGCGCCAGCGCCGATGATAATCAAAACATTCAACTCCCTGGGCGTTGAGTCAAAGAGCCGCTTTAGCTGCTCACCATTGCGCTCGGGCAGCAGACTTCTCGCCAGTTCCAGACTATTAACGGCCAGTAAGAGCAGCGAAACAGCTGCGCGCAAATTGTGAAATGCCAGCAAAGTTTTATGGCACCTGCAACGGTGAAAACGTAAAGCGTTAACAAAAAAAAAACAGCAACAACAATAACAGTAGAACCTACATACAAACTTAAAAGGTACAACAAAAAAGCCAATGGACACTAAAAGATGGATAAAATATTGGGATAGGTACACACTCAAGCAATCAAATGATATTTGTGTTTATATTTGTGGGCATTAACCGAAAAATGTGATAAATGCTATTACAATTATCGGCCAAAAGAACAACAACAAATTTTTAAATAATTTTCAGTAAAACGTATTCTCTTTTTATAAATTAAAATCGATATTGATAGTCCACATATCGATAAGCAGCCGATGAATGTGGCGGTGTGTTGATCTAACTATCGAGTAGAAGGAGTACACGATCATTGTATCGCACGCAACTTAATATAAGATATGCAGTAAAACGTGGCGCGCACCAAGCAAAGATTAAATAAAATATTTAAAATATTATAAATGTCATTATATTAACCAATTTATTTTTGAAATATAACACAAAAAAAATCAATAAAATAAAGCAAGGAAGAAGGCGTAATAAAATTAAACGCCCAATTTGTTTCTGTAATTTGGCTTAAACATTATAAGTAAAAGAAATTAATTTAGTTTATTTTGAAAATAGTAAAGCCATTTAATGTGTTTTTGCACATCACTAGCCTAAATAAGCTTTACATTTTTCTAATTTACATTTTTGGCTTGCAGTATTCTTTACTGTGTAAGTAAAATAGCGTTAAGTAGCTACTGCTACTATGTAAGTACATAGTGGACAAAAGCTGAGCTCGCATAAATATCACAATATCAACAACTGTGAGTTTAATTAAGTGGAGTGCCAGACGACCAGGTGGACAGACTCCGTACCAGTAGTTAGCCAAAGGACCAGACATTCGTCCCTTGATATGTATGTATGTATGTGTGTGTTTGTGTTTGTGTGGATTTGTGTGTTCAAGTGTTCTTTGTAATTGCCACAATTATATTCAAGTGTTTATGACGAGTTCTCTTCTTTGTGGAGGGTCCACGGCACTGGCACTACAGGCTGGCCTCTGAATGAAGTTCAGTTTCCGCTTGCACGCCTCCCTCCACTGAGCGACGAGCTCCTGGCACGCCTGGTTGTTGTTTGGTGTTGTGTTCTCTGTGTGCCTGCGACTCTGGCTCTGGATGGGCCCATAATCTTAAGTGTGATATATGGCGCCCACTTGACTAGCGCACTTTTTGATTGCATTGCCATGGTTGTGTGTTTCTGTGTGCGTGTGTGTATTAAAAATAAGCTAACCAACTTTTAATTGGCATAAAGTGGAGTTGCGCTGGTGTCAATTTAGATTATACTGACACCGGACTCGCTCTCCCTTGAGCCTATACACAGTTAAGTAGCATCATTAAAGAAAAATATATACATATTCAAATTGTATAATTAGCATAAACAAAGATGTTATGGTCGCTTTCAATTGAAAATGAAAACGTCATTAGAATAATATCTTGGCGAATTTCAAGTAACTTTTTGTATACTTAATAATAAAAAAATAGCCAGAAAGTGTTTGCAGAGACCGTTTTACATGTCACTTATAAAATACACTACACAAAAATGTGCTTCGTTTTTGCTGGTCGTTTTTTCACACACAAAATATATTTAATGATGTGCAAAAATGTGGCATACTTTTTGGCTGCACAACGTGCACATTTACATGCTTGCACGTGAAACCAAAACGAAACCTAACAAAGCCAAAGTCTAGAGCACACAGACGATAAAAGTGTGAAGGGGGAAGCCAAACCGTTAACCTGCGTCCGCAATGCTGGAATATTATTTATTGCGAATACTGTTGCATACTATTTGGTGCAGTTGTATGCTCAATGCACAGAAGTAAGTCTATCTACACATACACATATATATATATATATATATATATATATATATAGGCTTATATAAAGCTATAAGTTCTTGTTGGGCTTGTGCATATTTTGGGGGTACGGAACAGGTTACCAAACAATTGTGGCTCGATTTTAATTTTTTAGCGGGCAGCCAGTTTTTTTATTTTTTTTGCTAGGCTGTAAGGCAGGGGTGTACGAATTTTTATTTATTGTGCACACAGACAGTTTATAAATTTAATGAAAAATGCTTGCCGTGACAGCCGAACTGAATTGAGGAGACAAAAGACAGACGACATAGCGACAACGATGCTTACATATTAATTACATTTTTGACCGCTCTAAAACTGAATGAAAAATTGATTTCAATTTCTCATAAATATATTTTTTTTAAATTGTGCACAATGTGCAAATTTTGGGGATATTTTTTGTGATTTTTAGTCGAATGTGCATTTAAATGCACCTGACCAAAATGTATAAAAAAAGAATAAGTTTAAGAAGAATGAAGGCTCAACTAGAAGATACCCTTAACCCTTGACCTAACACATAAGGGCATGCCTGCACTACTTTACCAATGATGGATGATTTAGCTTCAATATTCTTTTATATCTCCGGTGTGCCTCAACCGATTTTAATAAAAATGTTAGAGATTTTAATTATTTTGCTATTGTTTTCAATACTCGTTTTTAAATTTTCGAAGTTCAAGATTTTATTCCGGGTGTATATCGTAAACTGAAAGAGTTATCGAAAAGTTAACTTATAATTTTGAGATCGACTCGTTCATACATAGTATTTGAAATTAATGGATGTTATTTTAGTATGTTACTGTGTGTGTGTGTGTTGCCAAAATGTTGTGTTGATGCGATGGCCTCAAAAAGCTGATAAATGATAAATGATGGAAATTGAATTATTTTAGTTCGACATTTTTCTATTGTAAACTACACAATACGGAAATTTGAGTGGCATGCAAAGTTTATTTTTTTTTATTTAAATATTGAATGCAGAACAGTGTGAACAAAATTGTACAATTGAAAGCAGAATTACTACTACAAAATATAATATTTTATATAATACTTAAAAGTTTCAAATTTTAACCAAAATTTTGTTAAAATTAAGTCTAGAGTTTTGAGTTTGTATTGTACTGATACATTATATATTATGATCTTTTATAGGATACATTAATTTACATTAAAAATAGTATTGGCTGTGTTAAAGATATAATGATTGTATAATCCATTTACTTCTGACATGTTTTTCAAACACTTTTCATCCGTTTTCTCCCTTGGCATTTGATTTTTTTCAAGAGACATCAATATTCAATTTTCGAGTCACACAACTTTTTGAGGAAAAAGTCTTAAATTATACAATCGAAACTCATTAATTGTCGTTTCTCAAAATCATCATTTCAAAACATGTTGAACCATTCAATATTTTGGCTATTCTAAAAATAGACAGACAGAATAATATCAATACACACTTGCCACACATGTTAATTGTATTTCATTTTATCGTTCCACACCCCCGTTCACCCCTTTTCGATCGAGCAACTATTTGTTGTTGGCCGGTTTACGTAATGCAGTCAAGTAGCAAATAAAGAAATCAAATAAAACTGAAAATACTTGAATATACCCTCACGCTCTGTGATGCAGGTACATAGGTATATAAATAAATTATACACACCTTGGCGTGTGTGTGTGTTCAAAGTGGAGCAAATGATTTGTTTACCAAAATGTTCCAAAAATACCAACAACAAAAATTGCATTGAAGTGCAGTTGCTGTCGCGTTGTTATTGTTGTTGCTGCTGCTGCAGCATTTTTAGCTCGCGGCGTGGCACGGGACTTCTTTCTCAAGTGCCGGATGTATTATGGCCATTGGGAGCTGATTTTTTATGAATGACCAGGGCACGGCACAACGAATGCGCACTCATAAGTGTGTGCAACGTATTGTTGCTGCTGCTGCAGTTGTTGTTGTTAATGCACTTGATTCCAACTGTTTATTGATGCTCATCCTTTCTTTCTTTCTTTTTATACCCTTAACCCATGAAATGGGTAAAAAAGGGTATATTGTTTTTGTGCAAATGTATGTAACAGGCAGAAGGAAGCTTCTCCGACCCCATAAAGTATATATATTCTTGATCAGCATCAAAAGCCGTCTGTATGTATGAACGCGTCGATCTCAGGAACTACAAAATCTAGATACTCCAGATTTTGGATATGAGCTCTCCTAATCCATAGGCATGACAAGTTTGTTTCAAATTTTCGATAACTTTTCAGGTTTACGATATACACATGTAATCGATAACAAAAAAATCTTGAATTTCAAAAAACTGAAAATGAGGATTTAAACTATAAGCAATAAATAATGAACTTCTGTAAAAATTTCATTAAAATCGGTTGAGAAACACCGGAGATATGAAACTATCAAGCATTGGTACAGAAATACACAGCCATATGTCTGTCAGCCCGACCATCTGTCCGTCTGTATGGTCAAGGGTTAAGGGTATCTTCTAGTCGAGCTTACTCGACTAGAGTCTTTTTACTTGTTTTTTTTTAATTTGGTGAGGGTGCATGTTATTCGATTGCACTTAAAGTAGTGCTCTAAGTTCGATTAGTTCCGGATATCAATGATGTTTTAAATGAATTAAAGTGCCTTCGAATCAATCTTAAAAGTGCTTCAAGTGTACAAGTAGCTTAAGTTTATTGGCTGCATTTTAGATATACTTCTTAAACCGTGAACCCATGAAATGGTTCCTATAAAGTAAAAAAAATTCTTAATTAGCATCACATGCGATATAGCGATGTCTATACGTGAATATGAACTTGTGGATCTCAGGAGCTATAAATGAGAGACTTTAGATTTCATTGGCAAAAAAATTTGTTTTTTAAATTATAGACAACTTTTCCCGTTTCCTAAACACACATATTAAGCATAAATATAAAATTTTCAATTTGAAACATGTTTCATAAACTATAGACGAAATACCTGAAATCTGTATATATTTTCTTCGAAAGTTGTTAAGAAATACCGAAGATAATATAGATTGAAGCTCAGTAATCATGCATTACCCGAATAGTACAGGCATGATCGGACGAATTAGGTTAAGGGATCTGGGTATCTCTAATTCGATCTTTCTCAACTCGAGCTTTCTTACTTTAAAATATACAACATTTCCTAACTCACTCGTTAACTATATTACCAAGGTATAAGGAGTCATAGCTAATTAGAAAGGTACTTTAATAATTATGTGCTTACTACCAGTTTCGATTAAGTTTAAAAAAAAGCCGAATAAAACAGTTAATAAGCAAGTATATATTTATTTGTAATTGAACTGTATTTGTAACAATAAACTGAGCTTAAAAGTCGTTATGGTCGTCTCATATTAATTGAGCACAGAATTGAATTGAGGTCTACCTGGATCCATGTTAGAGAGTTATAGTTGATTATCGATTGACACCGGTTTTATTTTGCTATTTAATTCTGTGCTTGAAGCTTATAATAAGGGCGGGTAGATGTTGAAATGGAATAAAACAAGCTGTGTGTGAGGTATTAACTTAATTTTTTTTTTATTTGAAAGGCCCATGTATGCCATTAATTATGAAATATGACATCATTCAGTCGACTGTGAAGGGCCACCACGTCTACCGTAACATGGGCGCAATGCGCGAACACCCATTTTGATAATAAAGTTTTATCATTTGTACGTGCTGTTCAATCGTGTAACTTTCCATGATGATTTGGCATGAGCAACTTATTAATAAAAAAAATATTGAACAGCTGTAGATCAATCAAAATGGCTGCCACGTGCCGCCAAAATCTACCCGCGCCATTTTAAACACCCTGTAGATAACTCATCCATGAAGAACTAACTGTGCCGGAAACATAATTGTATATATATCTTAAAGAGATATAGTATAAATTTATTTCAATTAAGTGTATTGCATCGACCACAGATAAATACGTATGACAACAAATAATGAAATGACAATGCGGTCCTCTGTTTAACTGTTTAGCTTGGCTCTTTTTATGCAGCTGCTGTCGGCATTCAGTCGGATGATGAAGATATATGCGCATATTCAATGACCAATGACCAATGATCCAGTAACTCAAAAAAAAAACCAACAAAAACATTCTGCTATGCGACCATGCAGCATGCGGTACATTTCATTTACGAAGTGTTCAATGGTCAGTGGAGCCGATGACAAGACCAAATAGCCCATCAACAACAAAAACAATAATAATAATCCAAAGCAACCAAAGCAGATTCATCAAAAATTCCTATGAAGACTTGTGAACCTCTTGATTACATACTTGTTTACATATGTATACTTGTATATATATATATATATATATATGTATGTATGTATCAGTATGCAAACTGGAGTAAACTTTTATTAATTGAGCTGGTTCAATGTGTACAAAACATAAACAAACACACACAAAGACACACAGCGAGAGAGAGAAACATGCATCCAAAAGATTTCAACAATAAAGACGCAGTGCCGCAAGCAGATACTGCCACAAGTCAGCAGCCAACCAACCACTGCCACATTCACTGGTAGCGCCGCAAAAACGTCGCCACCTCCGACGACATCGTTCATTGATCTACAATGATCTGATGAAAAATAGTAGTAGAGTAATCGCTTTTTGTATACTCTTATAATGGTGAATAATAATAGGAAAAATGTATTTTCACAATTAAAAACATATTTTGTAATAAATAAATATAAACAGTAAGCATTCTTCAACAACAAATCTAATAATAACTTTGAAAATCTTTATTTTTAATTTCAAATTAATTTCTTATTTTATTCTACTCATTACAAACTTTTTCTTATCAAAAACAAAACCTGTAGAAATTATAAAAGGTATTATATTAAAGTGTTCATTGCATTTAAGTAAGTGTATATTTTGCGACGACTTTAACAGCTAATGAGTAATTTGCTATATAGTATTTATGAAATTGTTGAACTATTTTTCGTTTGACTTATGTCACGGCTGTCAGTAAATAATTCAAATGATTTTGCAACTAGATTTAGATTTCATGTTTTGTGCCGACGTCGTCGTCGCTGTCGTTGTCGTTGCTGAAATGAAAATGTATCTTTCGACATGTATCTTTTATTTTTACTTCTGTGTATCTGCGTATCTGCATCTGCGCAGACGATTTGGTCGTTTAGTCATGCATTTACCCAGTCACCCAGTCATTCAGTCATTTAGTTATTTGGTCATTAGGCAAAAGTGTCTGGGGACGCATAAAGGCCAATTTCAACAAGTAAGAAGGCTCTAGTCGAGTAAGCTCGACTAGAAGATACCCTTAACCCTTGACCATACAGACGGACAGACGGTCGGACTGACGACATACACATATGTACGTGTACCACTGTTCCAATGCTGGATGACTTCATATCTCCAGTGTTTCTGAACCGATTGCAATTAAAATTTCACAGATGCTCATTGTTTTGTTAATAGTTTCAAGCCTAATTTTCATTTTTTTCTAATGGATTACATATATATATGTAAATCGGAAGCCGGAAAAGTTATCGAACATTTTAAACAAACTTGCTATGCCAGCTTTTGTAGTTCCCGAGATCGACGCGTTCATACATACGGACGTACAGACAGGCGAACAGACGGACATACCTAAATCAACTCCACTGATTCACTGATCCACTGATCAAAAAAATATAAACTCTCTGAGGTCGGAGAAGCTCTCTTCTGCCTGTTACATACTTTTGCACAAAACAATTATACCCTTTTTACTCATTTTATGGGTTAAGGGTATAAAAAGAGCACTATGGGATTTTCACAAAATACTAAATTCAAAATGATTTACTAAGAAAAGTGCATATGTCAGATACGAATACAATAATACATACGTACGAATGCATATAAAGCAGATTTTGTGTTTTCTTATCTCTTTTGGGGCCCACCATGCACCACAACAACTTGCCTAGCGCCACATGAGTAACCACCCAGGCTCCCCATCCACCCGCCCAGACAATATTCATATTTATATATACAAAAAAAAATCACTACGTCGACTTGCTGTCTTTTGCATATTGTTTATAAACGCATGAGCTAAATTTAAACAAAAAATCAAATTTCTCATTTGTTTATGTGTCCAGAATATTCATATGGATTTTAATCAGTGCGGCCCAGTTAAAGATAGGGTGGTGTGGTTTTAATTTTACTTTTTTTTTTACAAAATGTGTTTTATACTCTAATTATTCTTATATAATACAAAAAGTGGTTCTTTTGGTTTTGATTTAAATGTATAAATGTATAAAATGTATTTTATACTCCAACTTTTCCTATTTTGTATATGCGACACTGTTAAAAGTAAACAAGTTCAACAGAAATAAACGATCCAAATTAAGAATAAGGCATCTCTATTAAGAATAAGTTATAACAGACCATGCAGAATCTATAAATATTTTTAAAACCAAATTCCAAGTCTAGAGCTAATCTATCCATTCTTAAGTTAACCCTCTTCCTTTTTTATTCTTTTAAAACTATTCCTAACCGATTTAAGAAAGAATCTATCAGTACATCTGTATCGATATTCGATTTATCGTTATAAATCCAAAAAGGTGAAATTAGAGCTTTAGTCACAGTTTTATATATATTTTATACAATTCAATAATAAACTCTTCTGCCTTCGCAATTACCAGATTTATGTGCTTTAGAAAAATAAGCATTTTCCGCCTATCAACACTCTACACAGATACCAAAAATCTATACTAATTTTATAAAATGTTTTACGTTTTTAATTCTTGTATTATATTTAAGCAATTACACAGGGAAAAAACGAGGATGTTACATTCAATACAAATAGTTCCAGTTTTTAGATAAATTTGCCAAGATTTTCATCAAATTGAAATTTTAAGGGTGTTTGTCTTTTAAGGGTTGCTACAATCTATTTATTTTAAAAGCATTTCCAAAAACAAAAAAACAGGCCATTATAAATAACATGGAGATTTTTGGTTTCTACGAAAGAGTTTAATCAATTAGTCACGAAATTTTTCAATTTATTATATATACCATTGTGTTTTTAAAATAGCTTTCAATTTTAATTTTTTTTTTCAATGAGACGGCATGAAAATAAAATATTGAAAAATTAAAAGGCTTTCAGCATTCATAATTTTATACACACAAATGTATAACATATGTACATATATGTATATAATGTCTCATCAATGAGATACAAATTTATTGTTGGCAATTAATAAAAAATTCCGATTTTTAAATATATGTACGAAAAAATAACTAGAAAACCATATTTTGTACACACCTTTTATATTTCCTCCAGACAAAAATTGATACAATAATCGACACAAATATGCAAAAACATGTTAGAACATATTTAATACGATCTGTTCCACAAATATCGGTTTGTAATTTATCATATGTGGCACGAGCTGAACCATTCAACTGATCGCAGCGAATAAGATTATAGAAGTGTGCCATTTTTTTCAAATATTAAACGGCACTTGATGATTTAATTAACAATTTAAACTACATGATACATTTAGAATATTTGATTTTTATACTTTGAATGTATCTTTATTCTTTTCGTTTTTGAAACACTCAACAGATTTCGCGCACAGAAAAGTCCAAAGTTTTGAAATCACACAGAGAAAAGAAAATTCTAAAATGTAAACAAATTATTTCGCAATTAGAAATATACACAGCAATTAGTTAGCTGATCGTATTGTACTTTGTATTTTTCAAACGCAATTTTAACTTTTAGATACACACATTTCACATACATTTATGTATGTATTGTATGAATATATGTACATACATACATACATACATACATATGAATGTAAGTACTTTTGAATATATGTACATAAAACTCAAACCGCGGCTACGCTTAACGTTTAATTATGATTTTTTCTCGATTTTTTTATTGTAATTATAGTGAATATAAACAAAACGGCCGAGACATTAAAAAGAAATATGCGCACGTTTCGACTGAGTCTGAAGAAAGGTCGAAAACTTTCCCGTTAGCAGTATTCGTGTGTAGATTTCGGCTGCCCAACCGTCTGCAGCCGAGGAACGCAACTTACTGAATAGAAACGGTAAACATTTAAAAAAGAACTCTCGCCGAGAAGCTGTGCGTGCGTAACCGTGAGCTACCAAAGAGCGCAAGCAAATGCGCCGATCTAGCAAGCATGCACGTGCAAGATCTTCCAAAAGCTCTTGCCTCGTTTAATTATTCATATACCCTGCAGCGTGATGCAGTGGATATAAGGTGGTCATGTCAAACAATCGACGCTCGCTCGTTTTATCCTAATCGTTAGTGCATGCTCACTATATATAATATATACCCAAAACTCGCGCTTATTGCAATCAAACGTTAAGAAGCAGCTTTTGCCGATGGAATCACCTTATACTTAGTTCATCATGCACAGCCGAATGCAATAGTCGTATTCTTATTGACCGACTCTGTACAGACAAATTCTTAAGAAGAGTCAAACTATTTTAATTGTTTTAACAAGTACAGGGTAGTTTTGAGCTTGGCACACCCAACTTAATGTTGCGCCTACTTCTTGTTTTTGTTTTGCCTTGCTTACAATTTTGTATTGTTTTTATTTTGCTTTAAATGCCGGCAAGTTCCAGTGCTGGTTCCAATTCACCTGCAGTTTGAGAGCCACAGTGCTTGTTAAGCCACACACAGTTTGAGTATTCACTTTTTGTACCTGCAAAAATCATATTTTTAAGTTACATATGTTTGTATGTACATTAAAGAAATCAAAAACAGCATCACAAACTGAATATATCATCATAATGCCCTTAATAAAGTCTTAACATAAAAACAAATTTCTTTTTAAAAACTACTAGGAACACAAACCATTTCTTTTATATTAAAAAATGTAAAATGCGTTTTTGCCTTAAAAATCGCGGTTATTTTACAACTTTACCAACCAGGGAAAGATACTGCATAAAAAGTGCAGTTCGGCTGCTGAAACATTCAAGCCCACTGTGCTAGTGCATGGTGGTGCCGGTTCAATATCCGATGCAAGTGTGCCAGCCAGCAAACTAGGCGTAAAAAAAACGGCATTCAAGGGATTTCAGAACTTGCTGAAAACGGGCAGCGCATTGGATGCCGTAAAAGTGGCGGTGAGAACTCTGGATGATTGTGCGTAATATAATGCATCCCATCTCACTGGCCAGACGGGTTATAGAGAAGACACGAATCGGTATATGGCTGAAGAGAGTGTTATGTGTCCAGCGAAAGCCGAAGGATTCGAATAGCCTGATGCTGCACTGATCACGAAAAATGCACGGAAATCGCTAAAGGATTACAGAGCCAACTGGGTACCCACAGAGAATTATAGCAAGTTATATGGCCCGCCCGGCACTGTTGGCGCAGTAGCAATGATTGATGATTGGTTGCGGCAATGTGGCAGCTACAGGCGGCATCCCGGACAAGCTACTAGGTCATGTAGGACTGCCCCGTTCTCGGCGCCGGCCCATACGCAGACAATGACCATTATGCGTTTCAGAGAATCAGACAATGCAGCAGGCTACAGAACAAGTGCAGCAAGATATTAACAAACATTTCCATTAACCAGCTGGCGTCATAGACATTGATCAGCGGGGTCAGCTGAGCATCTACTTCACAACAACTTTAAACCTGGCGAGTTTAACGTTGAGACTGTATGCGTATAACTATAAAATCAAAAATCGTTCATTAAAATCAATTTAAGAATAACAAATTACAAGTGCACACATTAATTTTTTACTTATATAACAATCTTACAAATACATACAAATTGTTGGGAACTGGACGCAGCCAGAATGAAAAACATAAATAAATAAATTATGCTGAAAAGTCAAACTGAGCAGCAATAATCACAGCTACCACAAATGGCAAACAGGCAAGAGGATGTTAATTGTGCCTCTATGAAAAATCGGAGCGCTTGGGTGCAGTTGAGCTCGTGCTCGTTGATCTTCTGTTGGATGAGCTGCTGTAGTTGTGGGATATCTGCTGCATGCTCAAATTGCACTCCACATTCACAGGAGTACTGGGATTTGGTGCGGTAAAGCCATTTGATCAAGCAAACGGGACAGAGTATTGAAATTTCTTTGGGATCAGTATCTGGTTCAGTGTATAGTGCTTCCAAGTGCTGTTCTTGGAGAGCATACCACTCATTCACATCTGAGAGTAGCTCTTCAAACACATGTTGCTCTAGTTCCAAATCCTGGTCAATTTCATTCAGCTCCAAACGCAAAATCTGCTCAAGTTCGGACTATAATTGTTTGGATTGGTTAGTTTAGTCATATATACATATATTATATTTTTATTTTTATCGCTTACCAACTGCATTTTGCGATTGCCATCGATTTTGTCTTTGCGTGCATTTATGATGCGTATGCGACATTTCTGTAAATGAAATCTGTAAACTCTAGAGAGATTTGTTTCTAACAAATGCAACAACTTACCTCCCGCAGCAGTTCGCGCAGTTTTGGTGTACCCAAACGATGACACTTGGCCACATTTTGAGCGTGTCGTTTCTGCTCAACGCTTGTGTTGTAAACGACACTCCTGGGACTCTGCATTGTAATTAATTTTTAACAAAAATCCAAAAATTACAAATATTTTAGCTGATATTGTAAAATGCGCGGGCTGGCATCACCAATCACAGCTGATTAGCTATCGAAATGCAGCCCTTTGGTAAATTTGCCATTGCACAACACTGACACGCAAGGTTGCTTTGACTGCAATTTGACATTTGCAACATGGCGTGCTTCAAGCTTCCGCTCTTTCTTTCCCTTTCTTTTACCAACGTGCATAGTGTCGAGTAAAAGGTTAGTGTAACATTTTCAATTTTCCTAACAAAAACAC
This sequence comes from Scaptomyza parva, assembly GCA_035044645.1. NCBI lineage: Eukaryota > Metazoa > Arthropoda > Insecta > Diptera > Drosophilidae > Scaptomyza > Scaptomyza parva. The sequence continues at coordinate 2,686,620 of JAWNNT010000063.1, forward strand.
TTCTGAAATGTTGACAATTTGTGCTTTAAACAGATGCCAGCCCCGGCCGCTAAAAAACCAGCAGCTAAAAAGCTGCCCGCTGTGCCGGAGTCCAAGCTCAAGTTCAGCAAGAAACAAATCAGCAAGCGTGTTTCCGAAACGAAACGTCGCCTGAAGCGTGCCGCTGTCGTTGCGCTGCGCAAGAAGGAGAATCTGGTGCGTGCTGAGAAGTACCAAAACGAGTACATCAAGGCTGATCAGCGTGAGATTAAGCTGCGTCGTCTGGCCAAGAGCCGCAACCAGTTTTATGTGCCCGCCGAAGCCAAATTGGCATTTGTCGTGCGTATCCGTGGGTAAGTCATCGATTTATCATCCCACCCCCCTCTCGTGTTTTTGTTGCTGTTGCTAATTATACATTTTACTTTGCAGTATCAACAAGGTTGCACCAAAGGTCCGCAAGGTTCTGCAGCTGTTCCGTCTGCGCCAAATCAACAATGGCGTGTTCATCAAGCTGAACAAGGCCACCATCAACATGCTCCGCATTGCTGAGCCGTACATTACCTGGGGTTATCCCAATCTGAAGTCGGTCCGCGAGCTGATCTACAAGCGCGGTTATGTCAAGCACAGCCGTCAGCGTGTGCCCATCACCGACAACTTCGTGATCGAGCGCAAGCTGCGCAAGGCGCACAACATTCAGTGCGTTGAGGATTTGGTGCACGAGATCTTCACCGTGGGACCTAACTTCAAGTACGCCTCCAACTTCCTGTGGCCGTTCAAACTGAACACACCCACCGGTGGCTGGCGCAAGAAGGCCAATCACTACGTTAACGGTGGTGATTTCGGCAACCGCGAAGACAAGATCAACAGGCTGCTGCGCAAGATGGTTTAAGAAGCAGTGCTTTACAATGTAATAGTTTAAAAAACATAAACGGTCTGACAACAGCGAAAGAAATAAAATTAACTCTTTTAAAAGTATCCAAATACCGTTCACAAAATCAAGTGTTTTAAACTTTTATCGTCTGATGGTATCTAATTTTAATATATTGTTATCTAGTGAAAGTAAGGAAAACTTACATGCATATTATTTTTGCTGCCGATAGATAAAATACTAAACATACAAATGCGAGAGATTTTGACAGCTGCACTTACAGGGTAACCACAGACCAGTTAACATTATAGACTAACATACATGTTAACTGGTCTGTGTTTCCAGTTTTGTTGTCTATGGTAATTGAGCAGCTTGTCTTACGGACTCAACGCATACGTCATAATGTATCCTATATTACAGCTGACTACAGTAATATTACTAACACTATCCCAATATATTTTATTTGAAAAAAAAAAAGACCAAACTATATACAGTGTTAAACGGCCATTTCCATTTGAATTTTTCCATAGGGATTGTAGCCAACAATTTCAAAATCTTCGAATCGAAAATCTTCAATATTTGTAATCTGACGCTTAATGTTAAGCTTAGGAAAGGATCGTGGCACACGTTGCATCTGGTCCTTTAGCGGTTCCACATGATTAAGATAAACATGGGTGTCACCCATGGTATGCACAAAGTCCCCAGGCTTTAGACCCACCACATGAGCTATCATATAGGTAAGCAGCGCATAGGAGGCAATGTTGAAGGGAACTCCCAGACCCATGTCGGCACTGCGCTGATACAACTGGCACGAAAGCTCGCCCCGCGACTGCGACACAAAGAATTGGGCGAGGCAGTGGCATGGTGGCAAGGCCATCTGTGGTATATCCAATGGATTCCATGCCGACATAATAATGCGTCGATCCGAAGGATTATTCCGAATGGTGTCTATCACCTGCTGCAACTGATCAATACCCTGACCGTTATAGTCATCATCGCAGGTGCCATACTTCGCCCCGAAGTGACGCCACTGAAATCCATACACAGGTCCCAAATCTCCGACAGCCCGATCCTTGTGACCGCACTTGTCCAGAAATTCACGTGTACTGTTTCCATCCCAGATATGCACGTTCTTGGCCTGCAGTAGCTTGGCATCGGTCTTGCCAGCCACAAACCACAACAGCTCCTCGGCAACAGCACGAAAGAAGACACGCTTCGTGGTCAGCAGCGGAAAGCGTTCGCGCAAATTAAAACGCATTTGGGTGCCAAAGATAGATAATGTACCAACTTCCGTACGATCTACTCTCTTATCGCCCGTATTGATTATACGGTCCACCAAGTCCAAATATTGCTGTTCATCTTTGTTTTCAGGCTTATCCAATTGATTCTGATTCTCTTTTGTTCCAACATCGATCGTCGCATCTTGCTGTGCCTTGGAAGTGAGTTTGGGTGGTGTGGGTGACAAAATGTGGCTGCACTCCATTTTTGGAAATTTGTTATAGAAATATTTGGTGTTTACAATGTTTGACCACAGCCAGTAAACTTGTTTCGTTGCTAAAACTTTTTATATCGGCGCCAAAAACAAGCAATTGCCGCCAAAAACCAAAAACAAGAATCAAATACAACCATGTTTAGAAGAGTGCGGAATATTTAAAAATGTCAATGAAAAATAAGTAAGAAGGCTCTAGGCGAAAAAGCTCGACGGAAAGATACCCCTAACCCTTGACCATACAGACGGACAGACGGTCGGGCTGACAGACATACTCATATGTACGTGTTCTATTGTGCCAATGCTTGATGGCTTGATATCTCCGGTGTTTCTTAACCGATTTTAATAATTTCACAGATGTTCATTATTTTATTAATAGTTTCAATCCTCATTTTCAAGCTTTCAAGATTCAAGATTTTTTGTTATAGATTACATGTGTATATCGGAAACCGGAAAAGTTATCGAACATTTGAACTTGAACAAACTTGCTATGCCTAGGGACTGGGAGAACTCATATCCAAAATCTGAAGTCTCCAGCTTTTGTAGTTCCTCAGATCAAAGCGTTCATACATACAGACAGACGGATGGACGGACGGACATGGCTAAATCGACTCGACTTTTGGTGCTGATCAAGAATATATGTACACATATACTTTATGGGGTCGGAGTAGCTTTCTTCTGCCTGTTATATACTTTTGCACAAAACCATTATACCCTTTTTTTTACCCATTTCATGGGTTAAGGGTATAAAAAGACAGTTTTTATATGTATTTTCGGAAATTTTTTTACATAATAAGCAACTGCGCCATAAGTATTAACTTACAACTCATAGTATGTTAGTTTCAAGCGAACGATTAGAAATGCACTAACACCATCATTAATGCGCAATATTTGCATTGATTGCAAAATATGATAATAAAAGAAGGGTTGGCCAAATGATATATCGATAAGAGAAACTTAATATTTACTTTTTTTTCTAGTTTTTCACCCAAAAATAATTCAATAATAATAATAATAGGAATAAATAAAAATATAAAGTTTTATCAGTGCAGTTGCAATGTCAAGAGCTGCCACCTTTTGAAAAAAAAATTCAATTTGTCCGTCATCTCTACAGTCAGTTATTTTATGAACATTTTCTGTATGATATTCCTAAAAATTTTCGACATATTATTCACAACATTAAAAACACAATTATACCTAGTTAATTATCGTATAATTTTCCAAAAAAAAGAGGGACATTTTGTATTTCTTTATATATCTGTATTAAGAAGCTTTTGAATCTTATGAAAAGCTATGCATTAGATATATTGATCTGATAATAAGTTTACAGCTGTATTGTAATGTGCAAATGGGATGATGGGTGTCATTATATAGAAACAAATTAAGTCCCATGGAGTTTCGAGTCAACGCCTCATTTTGAATCAAACTATCCTTAGCTATTAAATATAATTATTTAAATTGTGTTTTGCGGATTTGTATGGAATATCAGGTTGTGTGTTGACCATTAACAATTGGGTTAGCTATATTTAAAATGGAAAAAAGTTGCGCTAACATGCCGTTTCAAGGAAGAAGTTATAAATTTTTAAATTTTGTTGCCTTGCAGCTGGCAGTGATCAAAATACATTTGATTTTTTTTATGCATGCAGCAAATGCGAAAACCGAAATCATCGCTCACACAAATGTTTTAAGAAAAACACACGTAATGTGAAAATCCCGTTGACAATATATACCAGTTTTCTAATAATTGTCAAAACATTTCCGATTTATATAGCATTTTACAAATGTTTATGTGGTTCTTAGATTATATGTTGGCGTTATAATCCGCCATTGTCTCTGTTGTTTGTTTGCTATTATGTTTAAGTATTTAAGGTTCCTACTGATGTGTTGTGGTTACGTGTATGTTCTGGACGAGACGTTGGCCCCAATACTCCTCCAGATTGAATGGCTTAAAGTTTTTCAATTGATTATCAGAATCATTACAGTAAATAACTGGTGTGTCCTGCTCCCGTACCTATAAAAGCAAGATAAGCATTATAATATATTACCACACACACACGCGAAAAAAAATGAAACAAACAAATTCCGACGTCTGTTGTTTATAATTATTTACTTACTTTGTACCAAGCATCGCGAATGTAACGTATTAATTCATCGTGTTGTGATATGGGTACACTTTGCTGCTGATGTTGTTGTTGCGACGCCGCTGCATATTGCACATTTGTGTTTGTTGGCGCATTATTAATGCTATTATTGGAGTACTGTGTGCTATGCGATGAGTTTGTTGCTGCCGATACCGAAGACGATGATGAGGTTGACGATGTGGTCGAAGAGTTTGCATTGTTGTGGTGATGATGATTGTGTGGTCCATTACCGCTTCCCTGGCGGCGTATATAGGGGTAACGTCTGTGAAATATATGAATTAAGAGAAATCAATTTTTACAGATTAAATTTCACATGCATAAGTTTGTATGTATATCACACAGTTTTTCACGTCTACATACACACACACATACGCAAACACCCTTATACACTATGTTTACTTTTTTTTAATTTGAATGCGTCATTAGAATGGCTTGGCATTAACATATTTGGTTTGTATAGAATAAAATAAGAAGCTTACCCATTATTACGATCCATTTTGTATTTGCGCTGATGAAAATATTGATTCAGGAACTTGTTTTTGTTTATCACAAAAATCCCAATGCTAATGAGAGTATTGTAAGCTATATTTTTTCTATTCGTTGTTGCATTGACTGTAATATCGATAACTCATGCAATATCGATATTTTTTGTGCATTAGCAGCCCTATAATCAGCCGGTCTATTAACAGTGGTTTAACAGCAATTGTTGCTGGTGGACGGTTTGAATAAAAATCTCTTTAAAATGTTTTCACAATTTTGTTTTACGTTTATTTTTATAAAATGCATAACATATATATTTTGTTCAACTGTTAATAGTAAACGTAAAAATAGCTGCACATTTACACATACATACAATATTAAAGGAAATGTAGAAAGTCATCATTAAAAAATATGTACTTTACAAAAGAATTACCATATATACACAAATATATGCATATATAGTTGCTTACTGAGCATTCTTAAGCACAACGCAATGTTCTTGAATCAATCTTGACGATAATATGATCGTTTCATATGTATTTTGATTATAAAACTACTTTTGTCTTTAACAGAATAAAATGCACATTCCGAGTTTCATATTTATCGTTACGATTTGGCAGCACCATGGGAAGAGAGGGAGGTTTGAAAAGTACCGTACGAATCGTTCGGTTCGTTAATAATAATCATAATAACATCTAAGCCTATGTGCTGCATTCATACATATATAATATTTTATAACGGTTAGATTTGTGCTAACAGTTACAATTAGTTTAAAAACTATTTTGGCGGCGCGCTGTTTACGAATGAACTAAACAACAATAATATTTTTACACTTACTTACCACACATACATAAAAACTAAAGTAGTAGTGCTAGAAAACGATCGATAAAAACAGTATTCGAATTTAGGCCTATTCGGAGGTATTGAAATAAAAATAAAAACACATTTAACAATATTTTAGTGATCACCTAAAGCTGTTTCATTCAAATGATTTTAAGAAATAAATTGAATTGAATTTTTAAACAAAAGCTATGGACATTTAAGAGAAACTTTTACGTTATTCTGTTAGGTATCGATAGTTTTCTCTCACTACTACCAGGAAGTTACATATGGCATTATACGCTTTTTCATATACATATTTAGATTTACAGATCGTCGTCGCCAATGCCTTCAAATGCCTCATTCCGCACCGCGGCCGCATTGTCATCATTTCGGAAGAAAACAGCAGCAAAGGTGCGAGCTGATGTCAATTTATGGTGTTGCTTGGAACGTTGAGCTAGAAACTTGACCGGCGGTGTTGTCGATGAAGCTGTTGTTGTTGCTGCGGCAGTTGCTGTTATTGACGTCGATGTTGATGTGCAGGATGAAACAGAGGTGGGCGTCGATGATGTCGACTCCGATGCGGCCCGAGATGTGCTTGCTTCCTGCTCATCATCGCTACCACCACCACCACCGCTGCCATTACTGTTGTCGTTGTGCAGCAGCTCATCGACCATGGCCTGAAGCGACACTGACATGAGCATTGCCTGCTGGCTGGTAATTGTTATCCAGCGTAACGTTTGCTTCGACATAAGATACTCGAAGGACAGATGCAGCTGCGTGGGCTGATCTCGTGACTCAAAGGTATTGTGCATAGCACTCACCCGCCAACAGCGCATGCGTGTAACACGAAATTTCGTCTCATAGATTTTGGCACCACGCGCCGTTCGTAAGCTGAGCTCCCGATTGCCAACGGTGACTAGTGCTGTGGTCTCCACATCCGGATAGTCAACCTGGGCGGCACCAAATTGCAGACAGCCATAGGAGGGCAGCTGACGCACTAGCTCCAAATATTGCAAGGGTCGTGATTGCAGCTGTAATTCATTTAGCTGCCCCCGCATCTCGGGCTTACAAATAACCCACTCCCGGGCCACATCTGCCAGCGTTTGATGGTAAAGCAAGTTTAGTCCAACGGTATTGCTCAACAGTTTTGCATCCCAGCGGGCATTCCAGTAGGAGGTGCGCAATAGTAATTGACATGGCTGGGCGTGAAGACGCGTTATGAACGGTGACTCAAAGTCCATTAGGCGACGCAGCAGCAGCACTGTCGGTGGATCATCTGGTGAGGATGAGGATGTAGTTGCGGCATCATCGTTTCCATCCTCCTTACGCATTAGATACAAACAAAAGAACTGCATTAGCTCTTCGGGCAGCTGAAGTGTGCGGCAGACGCATTGCAGCAGCGAACTTGCATTCTGCTGTACATGACAATTGACCAGCAACTGTGCACCGTTTGCTCTATCGCTGTAGACCTCTACCTGCAACTGCTGTTGCTCCTCCTCGCTGCCCACTGTGCACTCGGCAAGCGCTGTGTCCAATTGGGCACGCTGCAGAAATTGTTGTAGATATGACAGGCGTGCAATTCGTGCATTCTGTCCAATAATCTGCAAATAGTGCTCTAGGGCAGCGCGTCGAGTTTCCAGCTGACTGTTGCTCAACGGCAGCAGACGTTTAGGTGGAAAAGCGGGTAGAGCAGTGTCTATGCAACGCCTACGCAGCTGTTCGTGCAACGCGTGCAGCTGCTTGTAGCGCAGGCAGCAGTGGTAGTTGCCATTTATGTATATGTTAAACACGGTGTATGTGGGCGAGCCAAGGTTACCATCCACATACTGCTCCTGTGTGTCTGGTATTGAGAAATGCATTTTTTTTGTTGCTGTTGCTGCTGCTACACTGTCGTTGTTGTTGTTGTTGTTGTGGGACGCTGCTGCTGCTGCCTGCTGCTTTCACAATTTCATTGCATTACACTTGTGCGTCATTGACGTCCTTTGCCCTTTGTTGGCCAATTAGTCACTATGTTTTGATTTGTACATGTATTAATTTATTTAATTAAATAAACTGCGATTGTGAGTTTTTTCACCTACACGCTAGAGGTGACAAACAATATTTGGCCACTTCGATAGCAAAAAGTGTTTTTAGCTATCGATGTTTCTTATACTAAAGGGCGAATACGACTCAGATCCTGCGTATGAAATTGCTTAATTTACAAATTGAAGGTGCAAAGTTTGTCGAATATCAGCACTTTTAAGTGCCACTTATAAAAATTGTAAAATATTGCTCCAAATCACCATTAACCCAGAAACAAAAATAACATGGTCATCTGTGCATCTATCGAAGATTCTAGCAGCATGCGCAACCAACACAGTAAATTCAAATTTTAAAATAAAACGAGATATTTTGTTATAACTTGATCAAATACTTAATCATTGTATTTATACTTTATCTGAGCTTAATAATTCAATATTAATCTTTAGCTATCATTTGAATGTGTGTTGTGTTGCTCAGCTGATCAAACAGCTGATCCCCGAACATCAGCTGTGCGATATTCTATTAAGAGAAACGTGAACGCATAGACAAAACACATGTATATGTGTAAGCACAAGGAAGAACCAACAAACTTAAAAACATTGAGGTATACCAATGGAGCTGCCACAACAAAGACCACATCATGACATAGCAGCACTATTTGCAGATGCCAAGGATTTTTTACGTATCAGTGCACCTATGGTACGATACAGCAAGGTAGAATTTCGAAGATTAATTCGTCAGAATGGCGTACAATTGGCGTTTACACCAATGATGATTTCGGATTCAATAAATAATAGTGAGAAGGCGAGACAAAATGAGTTCTCCACTGGCCCCGATGACCAGCCGCTTATTGCTCAGTTTGCCGCTAAGGATGCCACAGAATTCGTGACATCAGCACAACTTATTTATCCCTATGTGGATGGCGTCGATTTGAACTGCGGCTGTCCTCAAAGCTGGGCCATAGCCAAAGGTTATGGCTGTGGCTTGCTGCGACAGCCGGAGCAGGTACGGGACATTGTTCAGTGCTTGAGACGAACAATGCCAACAGATTTCAGTGTCTCAGTAAAGATGCGTCTGCTCCAAGCCAGTGATAGTGAGACATCCGTGCAGAAGACAATCGAATTGGCACAGCAGTTAGAGCGCTGTGGCGTCACGTTCTTGACATTACATGGACGTACGCCAGCACAGAAGCATTCTAAGGATACGCTGAATGTTAATGCCATGGCAGAGGTGGCGCAATCCCTAAAAATTCCTTTAATAGTAAATGGAAATGTTGAGAGTTATCAGGATGCGCTGGACTTGCACGCCAAAACACAAGCAGCTGGAGTGATGGCAGCCCGTGGCTTACTCGACAATCCGGCACTTTTTAACAGTGACTATCCGCTGGCAACGACAACACCCAAGTCCTGCGTTCAGCAATGGCTGGATATTGCTGAGTCCGCTGGTGATCATTTACATTTCCAGTGTTTTCATCACCATCTTACATTTATGTGGAGCGGCGAAATGAAACGAGCCCTGCGTGTTCAATTTAATAGCCTAGGCAGTAAATCAGAGATCTTGAAATTCTTCGCCGAGCATTATGATGTACGTCCAAGCGCCAGCAGATTGTCACACCACGGCATCTACACAGATTGCACGTACAACCATTTCACACCGCCAAAACATGCGCGCCATCTGGCGGCCGTGTGTGAGGAAAACGGTTGGAACGCAGCAAGTGATGGCAAATATTTTACAGAGTTTAAAACCGACAATATGTCTATCGAGAAGTCGGAAGATCTTGAATGGGGTGATCTATTTGCTGGCGATGACTGATGATTTATTTAAATGCTAAGTTAAGAATAAAAATGACTAAATAAAATGTGCAACAAAAAGCAAAGTATAAGTAGTCCTAAATATTGTGACTTGATTATTTGTCATTCACACGTTAAGCCGATATAGGCATTCGATAACTATTAATAATTTGTAGGACGAATCTTGCCCATCTCCACCCGCAGAGAAAGAAACCAAAACAAAGCAGAGATAAAAAATGCGCCGCCGAGAACTGCAAACAATACAGCTCAAGCTCTCCGAGCTTAAAGAGTACGAGCAAGCCAAACTGGAACGTGCCAAGGTACGCCAGCAAGTATCCACACCACGCACCCCAACGCCAAACTCAGACAGTGATATTATGCTGCTGCCCTCTAGCAGTGTGCCGGCAATTTTGCTTGCAAACAACGACGCAGAAGGGGATGATGCTACAACCAAGGACAACGTTACATAAAGCAAACTGATTAAATAGTATATACTTTATATATGTGGTAAGTCCTACATTATTGTTATTTAGTACATAAACATACATTACACGATTACTGCTAAGAATTACATTTAGTACTCATCATTGCTATTGTTGTTGTTGCTACTGTTATTTTGAAAACGAACTGTTTCGAATCCGTCGACGAGTATTTCACGATCCTCGGTTTGCTGACGTTCGCGCAGCCATTGCTCCCGTACCGGCACATACCGCCGTAATCCCGGCCACTTGCGCCAACAGCGTCTCTTGTAAAGCATCCAAACAAATCCAACTGAGATGCCAAATAGAAAACACAGCACAAATATGCTTATACCACGTGCATGCGAGTGCGTCTCCGTGTCTACATCATGCTGCCCCGCCGACGCCCTTGCGACAGCATCAATTTTTTGCTTAAGTTGTTGCTGCTCCAGCTCTGTCGCCAGCTTGATCTCATCCTTGTCGCACAAAGTGATGGGCACATACCGCGTAATGACATCACCAGCCAAGGAGTGAACACGAACGGCAAACTCATCATAGCTGCTATTTAATTTGGCTGCAAGCGCATAATTTGCCTGAGCATGTTTAAGTCGCGTCACACAACTGAGATGCGTATCGTTTTCCTGTTTACTGTTGCGATAGTGCAGCACATAATTAATAATTAATCCATTTGGCTGTGCCGGCTCAGCAAAATGTATCATATACTCCATTGTCTTGGGGACACGACATGCGCTTAACTGCGGCATCAAATCCGCACTCTGTGTGAAGTTTGTGCGCTCATTGAGCGTTGTGGAACTGCTGCAACCAATGGCATTGCATGCCTGCAACTGAAGCGAGTACAAACGATAGCGTTCCAGTTGCCGCAGCTCATATACGGTTATATTTGGAGGCAGGCGCAATTGCCGCAACGGCTTTAAAGTCTCCCCACAATTGTCGGGAGTGTCCAAACTGCAGCGATACATCTCTGCCATTTTCATTATGAAATTCTGATCATCGATAAGCTCTGCCTGATTGGCACAACAGTCATCGTAGTCGTGCTCCTGCAGTAGACGCCAACGTGCCGCATCCATGTCCTGCCACATCATGGGCGGTTGTCTGCAATAGTTGCGCTCATCTATATAGGAAGCATTATCCAGCAGCTCGTAAATACTTAACACATAATATTCAAACTCAATCCGATGGCTACCCAAATGTAGTGTCATAGTATTATCCGTTTTCTTGGTGACTTCCAAACTGGGTGGCTTTGGTATATCCAACTGTGTCTGCACATAGATCAAATCGCTGCGCGCCTCATGTTGCACATCGCCACCAAACGTGCGCAACAGACACGCATAGCGTGTGTTCGGCTCCAGTTTACCCAACCGAAAGCTATAATGTGTTATATTCTCCTGCAGATCATCGACAAAGAGTAGCAAGCGCTGCCAATTGATACGCGTACATACAGGCGTCTCCAGTTCGCTGGACTCCGCATATTGTTTGCCCGGCGGCATAGACCTATAAATCAACTCCAATTCCACGCTCATCTGTGATTTTGGCCAAGTAAGTTGTAGTGTGCGATGCGAACGCGCCTACAAAAAGATAGATTGATGATAGATAGATTAAAAACTTGGGGAGTAGTCCTACTAACCTGAACAGATAGCTGCAGCTTAGCTGGACCACAGAGTACCTCCTGATCGCTAGTCTGCAACGAGTCCAACACCTTGTCATGTATGACCTTCGATTGAAAATCCTTTATGTGTTTGTTGCACAATTTATTGTTGCGATGCATAAACATGCCACCATTGACGAATTCTAGTTGTACCGATGGCTCCCACAGTTCGGTTAAATGATTGTTGTCGTAGAGTATAAACGCGTAATGACGATTCTCTAGGGGATCACCGTGAATGCGTCTCAAATTGCTTAAAAACTTTAAGCTGCTCAACTTTGAGGAGCTAGAGAATAACAAATATCAAATGAATATAGATCATATTAAGTGAATGAAATCGAACCCACCGATAGATCTTGAGATGACCACGTATTTCACGTATGCTGCTCAAACTGTGCTCCAGCTGCAGCTCATTGACTTCATTACTTATAGTGATGATAAGGCTGCCGTTAACAATCTGGCAGCCGCGCAGATCGTCTGCATCAGCCAAATTGTAAATGGCGATCATGCCATCCCTTTGCTCCGGCGAACAGAAACTTACGCACGGCTCCTGTGGACCGCAGCGCACGCAATCCGACTGCCCATTCGCCTTGTATCCGCTGGGACAGAATGCGACACAGTCGAAGCCATGCGTAAAGTGGCCATGATGCGAGACACACTCGTCATGGGTGTAACAGCGCTGATACTGCTCCAGCGTATACCTGCAAATGGACTAAGACTAAGTGGTAATCAACAACACGCCAACAACCGGGCGTGGCTCAGTTCACTAACTTGTCGGCTGGGCAGCGTTTCACACAGACACCGGCATCGTTTAATCCACGACAAACCACACAGCCATTAGCTGTGGCATTGTAACAGCCACCTAGGCACTCCTCGTGACAACTTTGTAGACTACTGTGAATTAGCAAAAAAAAAAAGTGACTATAAACTAAACTACGTTTTCCCTGCTGATTAACGAGTGCAAGGTAAGAGCAATATATTGTAACTGTAACTTATAAGCAAATTTCCCTTCTTGGTTAATGAGATGCATTAAGTTCTTATTGCAAACAGGGAAATTTGCCATTTGACGGATCAATGCAATATGCTCACTGGCACATGTTAAAAGCTGGATGCCACTTTTATTCACACTTTGTTATTCGCAGCTAGACAGAAACACTTTCTTATTAAGCGTGCAGTGTAGAAAACAAATTACCGATTGTAATGAGCGACGTCATCATTTTCAAAGCGCTGGCAAGTAAAATTGGACCAACAATAGTTAGATGCGCATCCCTTGCAGCTGGCTCTACTTGTGCAATTGTTGTTTGACCCAATAACGATGTGATTTTCGCCGGCACTCAATGTGAGTCGATCCCAATTAATCTGCAAAACAACAGATAGCTTAGATCACATACATGTAACAAGGCTTGGGGGAATCAAACTGCTTACTCCATTCAGTTGGCATAGCTTGTGACAGCTACCAATGTAGACGTGACCGCGCTGAATGGCTACCAGTGACGGAAACTCGAGCTAAAAGGAACGAGAGTATACATATACATTACATAAATACATGTAGATAGAAATAATAAAACAGCCTCTATACGCTTACCAGCTCTAGATCGGGCATACTTGTCACGCCCAGTGCATAATTAAGGAACAGTTTACGGCCGCGTATTACAGTGAGATTGGGAAACATATTCCGGATACCAGTGAGGGCGCGCACCTCAGTAAATATCATAAAATCGGTGATTTCGCGTAACTTAGGAAACGAATATGCAGAATAGTTGCATTTTTGACTGGGCATCAAGGTGATCATTACATAACCAGTGATCACTGTACAGTCGTTCAGTAGACTCATTTTGCTGCATTCGTTGCGTATGTCAATGCTAGTACACTCCTTAAGCTCATTTTGGGGATTGGGGTGCGCTTGGATTGTCAGCACAGAAATGGCGGCAAGCGCTAGCAACATGTGCCCAATGTTTAGCAACATGTTGCCCATTGTCTGATATTGTGCGTGCTTATAATTGTTGGTGTGACTGCTGTTGTTGTTTTTGAAGTTTCAGTTCTTGTTGTTGTTGCTGCTGTTTACATCGACGTCTTTTCAACATTGCTCAGCTTTTTGCACTTTTATCAGATTTGTTTATTTGTTGTTCTGTGCACAGTTATTGCATTTGCAGTTCCTTTTGCTCTTTAGCACCGTTTGCGCCTAATTAGCGCATCGGCTTTGCGATCGATCCCCCCAAATTCCCGATTACCCTCAATTTATGACTAGCTTATGTTTTTTTCATTCTTTTTTGCACACACTATCTCTTACGAAAATCGCGCAAAGGGCTTATGGTTAGTTTATTTTATTTTATTTTAACACTGCTTTTTCGCTTACTTTTCTAAAAATATGAACAAACAAACAAACATTCAATACGCGCAATTCACATAAAAACACATTAAAAGAAAATTTTTTACAACGGTCTTCGGTTTTTTAAAGAGGCAAGAAAGGCCCGACGGTTAACGTCGAATTGATTTCATTTGCCCATTTGTGAGTCTCCTTTTATAGCAAAGTCTTTTAGTTCGTAGGGTTGCCAATTATGTCAAATATCATTAATTGAAATTGGATAATTTTGAAGTAAACTTATCGATAAAATAATTTTATTTTATATTAATTAGTTGTTTATTTACATGTTTAAAAGTTTTTATAAAAAGCTTTAAAATCCAACAATGGGTACATCATCAAAGTTAAAAAATTGGGTTTTATGAAGTCTTTTTAAAAAATGCATACAATTAAATAAGTTTAACAAAAAAAAAAAGTATTAAATAACTTTAATGTTTGAAAAAATATTAAACCCATATTAACTTATTTTCTTTGAATGTATAAACAAACTGAATCTCTAACTTATTTTTGTTGAGTGTAAATTAATTGATTACATTTTGTGTATAAATTTGTATCTTTACAGTTGATCAACGCAGGAGAACGGCGATTGACATTACGTTTATACAAACTCACGAGACTAATTCTATGAAAAACAAACTACAAACATGCTTATAAATAAAATAGTATTCACTGCATATTTAAGTTGATAAGACACGTCAAACAATTTTAGTTATTATTACGTACAATTAAAATCTGATTATTGATTTATATTTGATTTTTCTTTTATTGTATTTACGAAAGTAATTTCGAATTATTGTAACAGTTCAGCACGAAAAGTTCACAGAGATTCACAGCGAACGCCTCGATCTCGATGCCTTAACGAACATTTGACGACTGCCGGCCAAAGTCGAAACCCAAACAGTCTGCTACTGTCGTTGTTGTCGTCGTAGTTGTTGTTGTTGTTGTTGTTGAGCCGGGATCTTAACGATCTGTGCGAGGCATCAAATTGATTTTTCATTTAGGGTGCTGCACTGCACGCATCGTGCCTGAGGAATGTGCGGGACGCCTTTGCATCATTCAATAGTATTCAGAGGCAGAGAGCCGTAAATTAATTTAAAAAGCGTTTGATTTGTCGCCGTCGATGTTTTCGAGAAGAGCAAACAAGTTAATTTGTCATCTGTGTCGGAAGCTCTTACGTAATACATTTACTTGTATGGTATAGTATGGTATGTATATAGAATGCGCTCAAGGTTAGAATTTCTCTCAGTGCACAGAAAAAAAAACAACCAGCTGATCCGCTTGGCTCATAAAAACAGCTGACTCCAATTAGCCACATGGCACCGGCCTGAAACTAAAAATCAAGGCTGAGAGTTATCATGTAGGCAAGCAGCTGAGGCCAAGAAGCTATTAACATTAATGATTGAAATACATGAGGCCAAAACAAAATAAAAGAGGCAACAGAACCGCCTGTTTATCTGAACAGAACTTTTTATGCCTTGAACGCATCAAATGCGTAAAAGGGGTATAACGCTTTTGTACAATTGTATATAACAAACACAATGAAGCATCTCAGACCCCATTAAGCTTATATACATTCTTAATCAGCATTAATATCCAAGTCTATCTAGCCATGCCCGTCTGTTTGTCGGTATGAACGCATAAAGCTAGAGACTTAATTTATCGTACTGTACAAGTTTACTTTAACTTATCGATAACTTTTCTGGATTCCAATAAACTCATGTCCTTGAAGCCATTGAAAATTTAAGTTTAGTTATTATGCAATAGAGCAGTATTGCAAGCGTCTTATAAGTATGGTACCTTCTAGTCGAGCTTTTTCGACTACATCAGTCTTGCTTGTTTTAAATGGCATTTCAAAATTGTATTTTTATTTTATAGGATTTCCTTTCACTCCAAAATCTGAACAACAGTGATAATTCAATTAAAAAACATATAAGTATGTATGTAAAGATTTAGGTATTTATATACTATATTTAATGGAAATTATATAATTTTAGAAATCTGTTTTATGCTTAATACAGATTGTCGAAGATATTTCAAAGGCAAATATAAACATATATATGTATGTATATATTTCATAAAAATATAATTGGATTATTGACTTATCAGTTTATAACAAATACTTATGTATGTATGTACAATTTTCAAGTTCGAATTTCGAAAAGAAAATGTCACATGTTGTTTTCTGTGCAACGCATTTTTTTTTTTTTTTTTGTATGAAAGATCAGTTTATATGTACCCGCTGCTCGTGTGTCAAAGTTCAATTAATTCAATTAAATTATTTGTGTGCGTAAATGTATTGGATGGACGGACGGCTGGATGGAATGATGGGTTGGTCAGACGCAGATGAACCTATCAATATACATACTATATATAAAATGACGAAGAAAAAAATAGATTCGCTTGGTTTTTGCACAATAAAATATATACGAAATTTATAAAATATCAAAACACAGTATACATTCATTTCTTTTTTAGTTGAAAGCCTAACTTATAGCATGTTGGGGTATGCCCCGGCGCCTATTCCGGTGGCGTGTTGTCGTGTATCCATTCCTGGAAATAGACCAAGCTTGTGTATACACTGGGTATGCGAAGACCTCCACAGTTGTCCGAGCCAAAGGACATAATGCCGATCTGCAAACAAGTGTTGGAAAGCGATTAAAACAGTTGAAGCATTACCAATTTACTACTAATTGAGTTGAGTATTCGACATTACAAACCTGTGAAAAGATACCATTTTCTTGGATGAAGAGTGGGGCACCACCAAAGCCTTGACACACATCCTTGCCCTCGCCACCGGCACACATCCATTGTCCCTCAATCGAATTGGGTGATTCGAGTGCACCCGTTGAACCATAGTTGCGCAGACAAAGATCCCAGCTAGTGAGTGGCACATCCAGATGCGACATCTCCGGCTGCCGTATGCTCGATGTGGACATCTTGCCCCATCCGGCAATCTTGGCACGTTTGCCCACCACCAAATTGGCACGTGTCTTTTGCAAGCAGATCGGCTGTGTGGCCACTGCAAAGAGACCACAATAATCCCAACGTTATCAAATTTTAATTTCACAAGCCACAAGCTTAACTCAATATTTCTTAATACACCTATTAACTTGTACGAGTGAAGTTTGGTCCGACCTCTTAGATTCAACAACAATGATTAGCAACATTGTTGCCCTGTTCCCTCCACGCTTGTTTTTATTATTTTGTTTTCTTATGGCTTGTCTTGCGATCGATCACGTACGCCTATAAAACAAGTAAGAAGACTCTAGTCGAGTAAGCTCGACTAGAAGATACCCTTAACCCTTGGCCGTACAGACGGACAGACGTTCAGGCTGACAGACATACACATATGTACATGTACTACTGGACCAATGCTTGATAGTTTCATATCTACGGTGTTTCTTAACCGATTTTAATGAAAATTTCACAGAAGTTCATTATTTTGCTTATAGTTCAAGTTTTTGTTTATCGATTACATGTGTATATCGTAAACCGAAAAAGTTATCGAAAATTTTAAAGAAACTTGCTATGCCTAGAGATTTGGAGAGCTCATATCCAAAATCTGGAGTCTCTAGCTTTTGTAGTTGCTGAAATCGACGCGCTCATACATACAGACAGACAGACAGACGAACATGGCTATATCGATTCGGCTGTTGATGCTGATCAAAAATATATATACTTTATGGGGTCGGATAAGCATCCTTCTTCCTGTTACATACATTTGCACAAAACCATTATACCCTTTTTTTACCCATTTCATGGGTTAAGGGTATAAAAACATTATAAAGCCATAAAGAGCATCAGCAAACAAGTAGGAAAAAAAAACCAAAGCAATTTGGGTAACGCCTATGGTTGGGGCCAAGCAACTGTTTTGTTATATGGGAAGCTAATGTGTTGTTTATTACTTGTGGGGATGGATGCTTACAGACCTAATTATCTTATTTGTATCGATCACAGTAATATTGACGCCATAAGATTCAATTTACATTGTTGCTACTTATGATTA
Organism: Scaptomyza parva; assembly: GCA_035044645.1. Lineage (NCBI taxonomy): Eukaryota > Metazoa > Arthropoda > Insecta > Diptera > Drosophilidae > Scaptomyza > Scaptomyza parva. The sequence continues at coordinate 2,704,700 of JAWNNT010000063.1, forward strand.
AATATTTTTGTATTTCATAATCTGCCAAAGGTATTGATTTCAAAAATATATTGCATACTACATTTCATAATAACTTGCTGTTTATAAGAAATTCCCAACCTTAAACCTTAAAATAAATATCTCTATAACTTACAATTTCATTATTATATCACAACGTTTAAATTATTTTTATATATAAGCTTTCTTTGTTCTTCAATTTTGTTAGATATTTGATTTAGTTTCTGCTTTAGTCAAGTAAAATAGTATAAAAGTAGAGTCATACTTAAATTATTTACGTTCGTAAAAAACCTATAAACTGTTTAAGCCCAACGAAATCTCAAACTGTACAAAGTTCATGTCCATTGAACTGTAGCTAAAATCGAAAATAGATTTTTTAGTTACCAACAGCTCAAACTCATTATTTGCTACACTATACACACAACCCACAGCCTAATAGTAGGGCAATTATGTTTAAGCCCGAAACTCCACCCCTCTTGAATTGGGGAATAGAAAATGGAGATCTAACCTCAAATTAGCGACATGCAATATGAGAGACACAGTTGACATTATTGAACTTGGGCAGTGAGTGCGGCTCGAAAATATTATACAAACATACATGTACATACATATGTAGTATCATAGAGCAAAACGATTTTTAATTAACGTTGACACTGTGAAGCTAAGCCCGTCGCTCTGCCCGCAACCCCCGCTTGCTGCTTGCTGCTTGCTGCTTACCCGAGTAGTTGAGGGGCGTTTTGAGCACTAGCAGTGCAATGTCATGATGATATTGGCCTTGTTTATAGTCGGGATGCACAATTACATGACTGATGGCATGATTGACAGAGCGCGGTGCACAGAAGCCTGTTGTGGCGCAGTCCGGATCACTGGAGGTGTCATATTCACCAACGCGAACCGATGACCTGACGAAAGGGAAAGTGTAGCAATGATAGATCTATTGATAAACTAGTATATTGATATATACTTACAGTCGGTGACCATCGGCCTTAGCCAAAGCACAATGGGCTGCAGTTAGTATAACGCGTCGGGCAATGATCGAGCCAGCGCACGGATATGCAAAGGCGCCAGTATTTACATCTGAGATTGAAAAATTATATATGTATGTACATTTATGTATGTACATATATGTATGTACATATATGTATGTACACATATGTATGTATGTATGTATGTAAAAATCGACTAGGAGGTATCCTGTACTATAAAAATGCCTATGCACCGATTTCTAAAAACTTTTCAATTTTTTTCCAGAATCAATATTTTATTGACTTACGATTACTCAGACAGGAAAATTTATCGATAATTTTAAATAAATTTTTTTTGCCTAGAGCTTAATCGAAATTATTTTGTTCTAAATCTGGAGTATCTTGCATATACATACATATGTATGTACATATGGATATAGCCATTTCATTATATCCTTTTTATACCCTTAGCCCATGAAACAGGTAAAAAAAAGCTATGTATAAAGGTTTTTTGCAAAAAAGCTCTGCTAATCTCTAGACAGTTGAGGGTATCTTCTAGTCGAGCCTTCTTACTTGTTTTTTTATATATTGTAGATTCAGTTCTAGGCTAGTTTATTACTTACGCTTAAAGCCTACTCGGGCCACAAAAGGATACGAGCCGAGTCCTTTGTAAAAGTGACCCTGTACCAGAGATTTGCCGCACACTTGATTCTTCTCCAGAGGACTGCTGGGACAGCAGACATATGGCATTTCCTCGCCGCCACCACAGTAGAGCGATTTGTCACCGTAATAACAATTCTTGGCAACCTCATAGATCATTGCTGTACAATCGTGCAGCGGAGTGCATTCTGTACCAAAGGAGCACTCCGTATTAGATGTCTGACCTCCGATATAGGAGCGAGCAGAAACCGAGTGGCCAGCACTTGCGTTTCCATTAATCACTTCACTATAAGTTGGCGGTATAACTAATTTTTCTGTTTGTAAGAGGAAAATGTGGATTAATCACTTTTTAAAATAACTGCAAATATTTTATATATTTTTAATCAGTAATAAACAAAATCTTAATATGTAATAACTGGAGGAATTTTAATATAACTGTTTCTTGCTGCGTGATGACATTAGGAAAACTTGTAAAAACATTTTTACTATACTTAAAATAGTTCTGGGGGAAGTTAAGACTGCTTGGACATATATAAATATATAATTTTCTTTTCCTCACTAACAATATGTTTTTTATAAATTTTAACCCTTTTTTATACCCTTAACCTATGAAATGGGTAAATGTGTGTGCAAATGTATGTAACAGGCAGAAGGATTCTTCTCCGACCCCATAAAGTATATATATATTCTTGATCAGCATCAACAGCCGAGTCGATTTAGCCATGTCCGTCTGTCTGTCAGTCTGTCTGTATGTATGAACGCGTCGATCTCAGGAACTAAAAAAGCTAGAGTCTCCAGATTTTGGATATGAGCTCTCCTAATCCCTAGGCATAGCAAGTTTGTTTCAAATTTTCGATAACTTTTCAGGTTTACGATATACACATGTAATCGATAACAAAAAAATCTTGAATTTCAAAAAACTGAAAATGAGGATTGAAACTATAAGCAAAATAATGAACTTCTTTGAAATTTCATTAAAATCGGGTAAGAAACACCCGAGATATGATGCCATCAAGCATTGGTCCAGTAGTACATGTACATATGTGTATGTCTGTTAGCCCGACCGTCTGTCCGTCTGTATGAGCAAGGGTTAAGGGTGTCGAGTAAGCTCGACTAGAGCCTTCTTACTTGTTTTACTCTAAAATTTCAAAATGACCTACCAAATTCTCCAGCATTAGTTCGAATGGATGCAAATAAACTGCAAATAATGAAAAAAGTAACATGAAACGATCGCATTATGACTAACTTAAGCCACAACACTTGGACGATTTAGCAAATAAACAAATTTGTATAATATATATTATATAGAAATCTTTAATATAACTATTAACACATAACTCCCGATTTTGAACTTCACTTTCGAACCGTGCGCGTTAACAAAACTTTTTCAACTAAACGACTCCGATGTTGGAGCTGACCATTAAAGATCGTGCCGCCAAATGAAAACGAAATTTTAATGGCCTGTTGGGGTGGGTTGGGGAAAAACCGCTACTCGTTTACTGTTTTGCTGGTTATTAACTGATTTTTATGACAGTTTGGTCTCAATTCGCGACCATTTCCACGTTGTCGTTGTTTTGTTTTGTTCATTGCTTTTATTTTGTTGTATCAAAACATGTGTATATATATTTAATATACAAATATTGTCATTAGTGTGTATGCGGATTTAATGCATGCGGATCATTGCATTTGTTATAGAACCAACCACAGTTCTACATACATACATAGAACAACTTTAGTTAAATGCATGGGTAAAACGTTAGTGTTGTGCTTTTTTGTAACAAAAGCCTAGTTGAGTCTGTGAGGGCGGGGCATAATAAAAAAAATGATGCGACAGTTAGTTGCACTTTTTACATAATTGATAATTCGATGGTATTTTTATATTGCTAGTTCTGCAATTGTTATTTAATTTAATTTCGGACCGTAAAATTGTCAATAATTTCTATAAGTTAATTGAATAATTCAAAAGAGCTTTAAAGAATTTTATAATGATAGATGACTCTTGTTCATGCTCATAATTTAGAAAAATGTAAAAATATTTATGTTTAATAAGTATTTAAAAAATATTTTCCAGATCTATGAGCAGAAATTAATACAATTTTATATTTTTCAAAGTAAGCTTAAAGAATTTGCTTTTTTTCATTTTCCTTAGCATATTATTTCTTTTTAAAAAATATATTTTATTGTTTGAAGTGCACTTTTTAATTCCGCACAACTGAAACTTTCTTTGGGCCACGCGAGTAAAGTTATTGAAGTTAATTTAACTGCTTGTATGTACGTACATATGTATGTATGGACGTACATATGTATGTATGTACGTACATATGTATGTATGTACGTACATATGTATGTATGTATATTATTATAAAAATATTTGAAATGAGATCATTTAGAATTTGATAAGCGGCTGGATGGGCTGACCAGCGTCGACGGTTCCACTTTTTTAAACATGAAAACAAGCGCGACAAAACGCACATTAAAATGTTTTATTGCTCAAACGTACATTTTTACTAGCATTAATACATATGTATGTATGTATGTGTGTTAGTAGATTTGTAGGTATTTACTTATGCATCTACTAAGCTAATTTATTTTCTTTTTTTTATTAGTCAGTTGAAAATTTTACTTTCATTGTGATTACCATCATTTATCGCACACTTACAGAAAAAAACGAATATCGCTGGCAACTTTTCTTTTCTTTAGTTTGTTTCATTATCACTGTCATTTGATTGATTCTCTTCTATGTCCTGATCGGCTCTAGTCTCAGCATCTTCGTAATAATCACAGCGAGTAAATAAGTTAGTGCTAGAACTAACACTGGACACACTACTCGATCCGCTGACGTTGTTCTCCATGGAGGTGCTGCTCTGAGCATCGGCCAGAAATTCTTGGTGCTGCTCCTGCAGAGCATCATACACGTAATCATAGTTAGATCGAGCGCGCAGCGGCACAGGAAAGTTGTGGATCACCTGACGAAACACCTCAAAGCGATCGCGCAACTCTTCGTTCATCTGCTCGGTGCCACGATCCTGAGTCTGAAGTGCATGCAGCATAGAGTACATGAGCACGCGATTGGAAATGTGACAGTCGGGCAGAAGGCTATGTTCCACACCCTGATTGGGACACATGTTGGGACAATGTATGTTGATTGGATTTAGTGGGTCAGATAAATTGTCTTGTTTGTATACACGAGTGCTAATAACTACATCGGAATTGTTGCATAATCAAATCAATTTATAAAGCATAAAACAATGCTTACTACATATTCACAATTAGACAAAAATTATCCCAATTCCAACATGCGGAAGTTAACCGATTACAATAACCCCACAAAGTATAGTACTATGATATTGTTTACATTATGAAGATAGTATGATTTAGGTAGAATCTGGCCAATTACAACTACATACTATATTCAATAATAATCATTAAAATAATCCTTATATCTACCCAGAATTTTACACATTTTTCGAAATCTTTCTCTTGCTAATCATTATCATATACAACGGTAAACTACTAAATACACGGCCAAAAAATCGGAGTACAGTTATGTCTGTATAATAATGAACTTTTTTTGTGCCTAAATTGCCAGAAAATTGTCAAAATAGACGAAGTTAATGAGCGTGTCTAGTTTTTGGAGAGTAGTTGGGTTTTACTTTATTTAAATGCAGTAAAAAATTAAATATCGAAGCATGATATATGGTATAGTAATAAGAGTAATCTGTTAAACTAAAAAAACTAAGCAACCGACAATGATTAACATAAACGAAATGAAAATTATGAATTAAACAAAAACATAATGTAAATGGATTTGTAACGTAACTACTGTTTAAACATTTAAAAATACAGTTATGGGGCAATGATCGCTGCCCAAACATTGGCTCCTCATCACATTGTCAACAATGCGAGGCATAAATCGCTCCGAAACGATGCAGTAATCCAAGCGCCAGCCAACATTTCGGGAACGAGCATTGGCCATATAAGTCCAGAATGTGTAGGCTCCAGTGCGTTTGGGATACAAGTGCCGGAATGTATCGATATAACCAAGGGACAGCAATTCAGTCATCTTGTCTCGCTCCTCCTTTGTGAAGCCAGCGTTGCGTGTGTTGTTCTTTGGGTTAGCCAAATCAATTTCAAAATGTGAAACGTTCATGTCGCCACAAATGATGACTGCCTTTCGTGCATCCAGTTTTTGTACATGGGCCTGAAATAGCTTTTCCCAACGCATGCGCGTATCCAAGTTAACCAGCTTGCGACCTGAGTTTGGCACATAAACGTTGATCAAAAAGAATTTCTCGTATTCAGCGGTGATCATGCGGCCGACATCATCAAACTCCTTGTTACCAATACCATACTCCACATTTATGGGCATTATTTTGCTGTAGATAGCAACGCCAGCATAGCCACCTGGCATGCAGAGCCAGTACGGATGGTACCCGGGCAGACGGGTCATCTCATCGGGTAGCTGATCGTTGGCGCACTTAGTTTCCTGCAAAAAATTACTAATTTTTTAGAAATTTATAAAAATACAAATATATATAAATTATATTTACCTGCAAACAAAATATATCTGGCTCCTCGACTTCCACAAACTTTAGACCATCCTTTTTTAACCAAGCACGCAGACCAGCCACATTCCAGCTGGAGATTTTTAAATTGAACGCCTTGTCTGTCGGCGATGTAAACAAGCTTTTATCGTAGCTGCCAGCAGTCTCAGCTTCCGCCTTTTGTGTGGCTGTCTTTTTGGCCTTGGACGCTGGAAAACAAAAGTTGAGCACATTTTGGAAACTTTTTAATACCATACCGCCACAGCCGGGCTCCATCAACGTACTTTTCGAGCCATCAGCTGCGTCGGCTGCAATGGCATTGCCATTCTCTTTATCGATAACTGCAGCTTGACGCTTCCGACCGCGTCCTGCAAAGGAGAAAATTACAAGTCAGAGTCAATTAAGTGGTAATATAATACTTTTTTACGGTTTTTTTTACCTGCTTTGTTTTCTGGCGCAAGATCTGGCACATTCAGTTCCTCATCTGGATTATCATTTCCACGCTTCTGCGCTCGTTTTCTGCTAGATACCGCGGCTTCACTAATCGGTAGCTCTAATGGCTCATTACTTGCCGCTTTTCTGATCCGTTTTTTGACAGGCACCTCAATATTTTCAGTGTTTTTTTTTTGTGGCTTAGAACGGTTCTTGCTCACATGCTCGTCTTTAGGTTTTGGCACTGGCACTGGATCGTCTTCGGTCTCCCATACCTCCGTAATTTCTGTCTCTGCTAAGCGCTTAGGTGCACGTGCGCGTTTTGCTGTAGCTGGTAATGTCGGTGGAACAGGATCTGTCTCTAGCTTTTTGGCTTTACCCTTGGTGACTACCTCACTTACGTCCTTTTTGGCACGGCCCTTTGTCAAGGGAGGTTGTTTAGCTGCCTCAGTCGTATCTTTGGTTTCTGGTTCGTTCTTTTTGCGCCCGCGCGACTTAGTCTCAGATTCCTTGATCGGCGCGACAATGTCTTCCTTTTTAAAGGATGTTTTCTCTTTCTTAACACGTCCTTTACTTACTAGTTCAGGCACCTCTGTGACTGGAGTTTTCTCTTTTTTGGCACGTGACTTTGTGATTTTAGTTTTCGGTGGATCTACATCATTTACCTCTGTGGTGGGCTTTCTGGTGCGGCCCTTTGGCTTGGGTGACTCTGAAACCTCTACGATTTCAATCTTTTCTATCTCTTTTTTTTTCCCCCGCACTGTGGTCTTTTTCACCTTCATTTCCGATTCTTGTTCATTATTTACTGCACCAGCAGCCGTTGCAGCTGCCAATTTTTTGCCGCCCGCTTTGCTTTTAGGTGGCTGTTTAATAGCATCGGCGAGTTCAGTGACAGCGACAGTCTCACTTGAAGACGACGCATCACTGCCATTTGTTTTAGGAAACTCTGACGCCGTTTGTTTTTTTGCAACTTTTGCACGTGGCATGTTTGACAAAACTGTTTTTTAAATACTGCAGAAAAATTTCCTTTTAGAGAATGTTACAAACACAAAGTTTTCTTGTCTCCTATTTATATATTTAAATGCCACTGTCAACCAAAAGAGAAGAAGACAACAAATCATCAGCTATGCGCGGGCAATGGCAATGCCATCACAAGCCGGCACCTTTGTTAAATCGCGCGAAGTTGGCAAATATCGGTATGCAATCACACGATGTTTTTGATAGTGCCGTAATATGCATAATTTAAGTAATTCTGATCACCTAATAATGCAAATAGTGTTTCGCGGAGACTGACCATTACTTCCTTCACAAATTAAATTAAATATCCATATTCATTTTATTTTATAGCTATTAATAGCAAAAGAGGAAAAAAAAAAGGTTTTCTGTTGTTCAAATTAATTTCTAAAATTGGCTCTTATTAAGGAGCTGCATACCAAGCTGTAAGGAAGTTGACACTCATATTTATGTGTGCTATATCGATAGAACGCGCAACAAAATAAAATAAGAAGCATTCTACCGATAACATCGATTGTGTTTTTGATTGTCATTTCAGCACTACCCGCTGTATCTTTGTTTTAATTTTTATCATATAAACAATTTGTTTTGTTGAAAAAGTTTAGTGTTTTTACTGTAAAAACCGTATAAAATAACCTACGTTAAGTCCCATTTAATGACGCGACGCAAAGTTTAGCATCAAACAAAAAAAAAACCCGCATCAGTCATTATCGAATATATATCTCGCAAAATGCCGAGTGAAATAATTACACTGCAGCTGGGTCAATGCGGAAATCAAAGTATGTACCATTTCTATTTGTACGAAGATGCTGACAACTAAATGTTATTATTTATAGTTGGCTTTGAGTTTTGGAAGCGGTTGTGCTTGGAACATGGCATTTCACCCAGTGGCGTGCTGGAAGACTTTGCCACTGATGGCCTGGATCGCAAGGATGTGTTCTTCTATCAGGCAGATGATGATCACTATATACCTCGGGCAGTATTGCTAGATTTGGAGCCACGAGTTATAAATACGATTATGACATCTGCTTATTCAAAGGTGATTTACCAAGCAATGGAAGTTCGTAAATAATACCTATATATAACGAATACACTTTTGTCTAGCTATACAATCCAGAGAACGTGTATCTGTCGAAGCATGGTGGAGGTGCTGGAAATAACTGGGCATCCGGTTATAGTCAGGGCGACAAATTACAGGAGGAGATTTTTGACATAATCGATCGCGAGGCAGACGGAAGTGACTCACTTGAGGGTTTTGTTCTCTGTCATTCTATTGCAGGCGGCACCGGTTCGGGTATGGGCTCATTCTTAATGGAACGCCTAGCAGATCGCTATCCCAAGAAACTTATTCAAACATACAGCGTCTTTCCAAATCAGGATGAGATAAGTGATGTTGTGGTGCAACCCTACAACTCAATGCTGACCCTTCGTCGCTTAACCACCGCTGCCGACAGCGTGGTCGTATTGGACAATACTGCCCTTAATCGTATTGCCTGCGATCGTTTGCACATACAAAATCCAACCTTTACACAAATCAATACTCTAGTCTCAACCATTATGAGCGTGAGCACAACGACGCTTCGATATCCATCGTATATGAACAATAATCTTATTGGACTAACGGCCCCATTAATCCCAACGCCACAGCTTCACTTTTTGATGACTGGTTATACACCTCTGACAAGCGACTCTAATCTCAGTAACCATGTAAGTTCTTTGCAGTTGGTATTACCCTTTTGGAGTATTGTTATTTTTCATTTAACTATTTTTATTGCCTTAAATAGTTTTCGGTTTGGGTTACTTTCTTTTTAATTATTATTTAATTTACTTCATATTGGTCAAAATACAATAATTATAGCATAATCCATTATCATCGCATCAGGCCGTTAACGTGCGCAAGACAACCGTTCTGGACGTAATGCGTCGTCTGCTACAGCCCAAGAACATGATGGTGTCCACCGGACCGGACAAAAGCAACCATCATTGCTACATTTCTATACTGAACATAATACAGGGTGAAGTGGATCCCACACAGGTACATAAATCGCTACAGCGCATAAGGGAGCGGAAATTGGCACAATTTATTCCGTGGGGGCCAACATCTATACAAGTGGCGCTGTCGAGATCCTCGCCGTACGTCCAGAGCAGCCATCGTGTTTCGGGCTTGATGTTAGCAAATCATACAAGCATTTGTTCGCTTTTTGAGCGAACCTTACTTCAGTATGATAAGTTGAGAAAGCGTGGCGCATTTTTGGATCAATTTCGGCGCGAGGACATATTTAAGGATGATTTAAATGAATTGGACGAGTCCCGGGAGATCGTGGATGGTCTTGTGCAGGAGTATGAAGCGGCCACACGCATTAACTATTTAGAGTTTTCTGCTAATAAGCGTGGGCTAAGAATGGATGGCGAAGCAAGATCTGAGGACTCTAAATCATTGAACAGCGTTGATATTTAGACGCATTAGCCTTTAGTTGTGTCATACGCGTGCCATTGTCAAAAACAAATGAAGTATTCCTTGCGCGAATATATATGTATGTGTTGGGTGTAATTTTAAATCAATTATTGACACGCGAGGGCTTTAAATCCTTTATGTATTTTGAATGCATACATCTTTTAACTAACTCTTGTAAGTACATATGTTCAATAAATGTATTTAATAGTTAAATATATTTGTAAATTTCAACATTTTAGGCAAATAAAAATAACATTCAATATTCTAATTCAAATATGCATATATTCTGTCATAATATTTTAAACTTCAGTATTTTTTAAATTGGGTTGTTGTGTTGTCGAAAAATGGCGGCTTGTCGATAAATTTCTGTAATAACCTCTAACATGTGAGTGGCATTGTGATTCTGCTATAATATAGCTGTATGTATATAATCCAGCTTCCAGTTGTAAAATTCAATTCAAACAAACATTATTGGTTACATATGTATGTTTGTATGCACATGTATGTTAACTTTTCTGTGTTACGTGTGAATGTTGCTGCTATTTCTATTTGTTCATAGAAAAACCACTGATCAGATATTACACGAATTGAATGACTACAAATGAAACGGATGCACATGCAATGACCACCGAGCCGAGCGAGCAAATCGCGACATTCGCAGTGCTTGACTTGGAAACTTCAAATTTGCCAGCACATAGAAATAACCATGTAAGCATTACCGAATTGTGCATAAATGCATTCGATTGTGCCGTTTTACTGGACTCGCCACCAAACAGGATACCACCCAGAGTGATTCACAAGCTTAATTTACTATTCCAACCGTCAATGATTGTACATCCAGATGCAGAGAAAGCTACAGGTAAAACTAAGCTCATTGTTACGTTAGCTTGTTATTGACTCATAATAGTTGAATTCACTATTACAGGTTTAAATAATTACATACTGGAAAACGAGACAAAGCTGAATGAGAATGCCGCACAAATTATACTAAGATTTTTGAAGCATTTGCGCCCACCAGTGTGTCTGGTAGCACATAATGGCTGGTATTTCGATTTTCCAATTGTTCGACAAGTATTCGAAAAGTTTAATCTTAACTTACCCTCATCAATGCTGTGTGTGGACTCGTTGCGTGCCTTCCAGGAAATCGATGATACTCGGTCAGAAATAATATCGCTGGAAGGGGATGATTTGCAGCCTGAATTAAATATAGTACCAAAGCAGATTTTCGAATCAAACACAAACTGGCAGGCATTTAACGAAACCACACCAAAGCGACCAATAACTACTTATGAAAACGCTCAACGAAAGCGAAAAATGTTAAATGATGAAGATGGCAATTTAGATGAAGATAAGAATGCAAGCAGAATACGTTCAGCTGGCAAGCGTGTATGTCCAGATTTGGGTGCACGCCGTCGACTATTTACTGATTTGAATTGTGCCCAAACTAAACGATATCCACCACGCGGAACATATAAATTATCTAATCTGTATGAGCGCACTTTTGAGCAACCTGCAGACAAAGCTCATCAAGCGGAAAACGATGTAATAATGCTCACAAAGCTCATGCAACATTATGGTGTTGATTTTATAGCCTTTGCCGAGGAGCAAGCCATTCCATTTACTAAAGTTGTACCTCTTGGTGGAAAAAAACTTAACTAGTATTCTTTTTTTTTAACTAAATATAACAATTATAGTTGTTGTATTTGGTAAGTTTGCATGATTTATTTTAATATATTTTGATCTTAAAAATGTAAGAAATTGTATGTGTATATATTTTTATAATTAAACATTTTTATCTTTTATATTACAATGTAAAAGTACAGTGAAATTTATGTTAACAACATATCTTCATAAAATTTAAGTAGAACATTAAGCCTGAACCCTTGTTCAACATTTACAAGTTTAGTTTTATCCTATCGATTTTCATTCCAATTGTGCATATTATCTAGGAACAGTCTTTCAACCGAAATTTAGTTCATGTCGCAATGATTGAATTCTCTCCTTGCACAAAGATATCCGCAGCTTCAGATCCAGTAAGTTTTCTACACATCCACTGGGCAAAGTCGACAGTTGCACCTCTTAAGCCAATATCAGTATCGAGATTGGAACTATATGGCGCTTTACTAGCTGCGGCGCTATACTAAAGCAATTAACTACTTAAATTACATATTAACAAGACATACTTCTGGACTGACGCGGAAACTGCTCTGTATTGGCTTAAATCGAGCAGCAAGCAAATTACATATTTGGTTAACAGGCCCGGTATTTTTGAGTAAAGATAGTTCTGAATGGCCAAAAGGTAAACTATTTGAGCAAACCGCAAATGAATGTGTGGCAGTTGAATTTGTAAATGTTTCCATAGACATCCATAATTTTATAGTATTACCTGATCCCTAAAGATTTTCCAAGTGGATGAGATTTCGAGAAATAAATTATTAAACGAAACAACTTCCCATTGGCAATGAAAGTAAGCTGAAATCTCTTCCTGTATTTATAGCAGAAGATTGTTACGACTTAAGTGACGATTAGACAATATAAACGACGACCAATTTGATTTCGATTCAAAGAATCCAGTTGCTCTACCTAAGGAATATTTAATTACAGGCTTGATCGTTTAGTATTTTCATGAAAATAATTATCACATTGGAACTGAAACAGTTAAAGCTAATCTGAGAAAACAATTTTGGATAATTATTTGTCGTAACACCCTAAAGAAATGTATACGTAATTATCAATTCTGTATGAATAAGAAAGCAAAACCAAAAGTACCAATCATTGGTCAATTGCCTATGTGGAGATCGGAACCAACCGACAGATCTTTCCTAAGCGTAGGAGTTTATTATTTTGGCCCTATAGATTTCTTGGTCAATCGTAGTCATGTCAAGAAAACGGAGTTGTTTTCACTTTTAAGTGAAGTAAAATCGTACATTTTGAAATAGCCGAGGATTTGTCGGCTAACGCTTTTATTCATGTCTTGCGACAGTTTTCTGGTCGCAGAAGCTTTCTTGAAGAAATATATTCTGACAATGGAACAGCTTTTTAAAAAGCGTGTAAAGATATTACAGACGTAATAAAACAGTGGTCGTCAAACGAATTGAGACATTGAGCGTGAGAAAAGGTTCCTTCAGTCAATAAAGAATTATTTGTCCAATATGTTAAAGGAACGGCATTCAAAGGAATACCTTTTAAGGACATTGTTTTATGAGATCATGATGAATAGTAGACCGCTTTTAAATGTGCCATCAAATGCAGTAGATTCCGAGCCACTCACACCAAACGACATTTTAATCCAACCAAACTTTAGAGATTCGTTTTGTGCCGCCAGTATTGATAAGGATTTAATTTATTCAAATATAGGAGGGCTTCGCAGAGATGAGTAGACATTTTTGGAGTATGTAGAAAGTTGAATACGGACAATACTTATTGTATGGTCAAGGATTGTTTTGTTGGAATTTGATCTGCCAAAGAATAACTGGCCTAAAGGCATAATTACAAAAACTTATCTGCAGAGGATGAAAAAAATAAGAATAGTAGATGTTAGCACAGGAAAATGTAAGAGATCTGTTGCAAATTTAATTAAACTTCAACTAATGTATTGAATAAAACTATCGATAACTTTCTAACGATCGAGAGCTAGAAAGCCGCTCGATCAGTTTGATTTAGAATCTAGCGAATGAACGCTAGAAAGAAAAGAGTGTGAATAATATGATAATTAGGTATTATATTAGATATTCGAGAGTTTTTTTTGCATCTAGTGTGAGAGTAAACCAAGCAATCATCGGATGTTGTACTTGTATGTACACATATGGTGTGGATAAGTGGAAAATACCAGATGCACAGAAAACTTAATCATTTGGTCGATCGAGCCGTATTAAAATATATACTTAACTTGTCTGTGTTACATGTGAAAGTTGCTGCTATTTCTATTTGTTTTTTTGATTAGATATTTTACGAGTTGAATGACGCCAAATGAAACGGGTGCACATACAATGACCACCGAGCCGAGCGAGCAAATCGCGACATTCGCAGTGCTTGATTTGGAGGTTTCAAATTTGCCAGCACATAGAAATAACCATGTAAGCATTACCGAATTGTGCATAAATGCATTCGATTCTGCCGTTTTACTGGACTCGCCACCAAACAGGATACCACCCAGAGTGATTCACAAGCTTAATTTACTATTCCAACCGTCAATGATTGTACATCCAGATGCAGAGAAAGCTACAGGTAAAACTAAGCTCAATGTTACGTTAGCTTGTTATTGACTCATAATAGTTGAATTCACTATTACAGGTTTAAATAATTACATACTGGAAAACGAGACAAAGCTGAATGAGAATGCTGCACAAATTATACTAAGATTTTTGAAGCATTTGCGCCCACCAGTGTGTCTGGTAGCACATAATGGCTGGTATTTCGATTTTCCAATTGTTCGACAAGTATTCGAAAAGTTTAATCTTAACTTACCCTCATCAATGCTGTGTGTGGACTCGTTGCGTGCCTTCCAGGAAATCGATGATACTCGGTCAGAAATAATATCGCTGGAAGGGGATGATTTGCAGATTTTCGAATCAAACACAAACTGGCAGGCATTTAACGAAACCACACCAAAGCGACCAATAACTACTTATGAAAACGCTCAACGAAAGCGAAAAATGTTAAATGATGAAGATGGCAATTTAGATGAAGATAAGAATGCAAGCAGAATACGTTCAGCTGGCAAGCGTGTATGTCCAGATTTGGGTGCACGCCGTCGACTATTTACTGATTTGAATTGTGCCCAAACTAAACGATATCCGCCACGCGGTACATATAAATTATCTAATCTGTATAAGCGCACTCTTAAGCAACATGCAAAAAAAGCTCATGAAGCCGAATACGACGTAATAATGCTCACAAAGCTCATGCAACATTATGGTGTTGATTTTATAGCCTTTGCCGAGGAGCAAGCCATTCCATTTACTAAAGTTGTACCTCTTGGTGGAAAAAAACTTAACTAGAATTCTTTTTTCTTAACTAAATATAACAATTATAGTTGTTATATTTGGTAAGCTTGCATGATTTATTTTAATATATTTTAATCTTAATAATGTAAGAATTTGTATGTATATATATTTTTATAATTAAAAATTTTGATCTTTTATATTACAAAGTAAAAGTACAGTGAAATTTATGTTAACAACATATCTTAATAAAATTCAAATAGATCTTTAAACCTGAATATTTGCTCAACATTTGTTCTGTGTATCAAGCATATTACAATTCTAGTTTTTTCAATGTCGATTTCCATTCCAATTTTGCACATTAGCGAGGAATAGTCTTTCAACCGTAATTAAGTTCTTGTCGCAATGATTGAACTTTCATCTTGCTCAAAGATATCCGCAGCCACTGGGATAATATTAGATTTACAACCGATCCTACCAATTGCGTAAAGAAGCTTCGACTTGGAACACCAGAAGTTTTTTTTAAATCTCATACCATTTTCGATTTTAATTGTTCTAGTAACGAAGTAATCAACGAAGAACTTTAACATACAATCAAGTTGGCAAACTTTAGGAATAGCGTGATCTTCATAATGAGTAAAATTCTTATTACTGTCAAGAATTTCAAAGACTATTTCCATGATGTTCTTTTAAAACATCCTGATACTTAAAATTGTAAAATGGGTGTATCCATTAAAATATTTGCAGGGTATTACCATATTCCAGTGAGTGTCGTTTCATCATTTCTTACATCATGTGTAACCAAATAACGTGGAAGTTTAGGATCCTCATTGTACTTAATAAAGTGCCAGAAATAACAAACACGTTTAACACGTTTTAACTGAATCGTTTGGAATATCGTCCATCATATTATAGCCGTGGTCTAACCATGGTAAGCCTTGAGACTGTTGCTTTGAGTATAACTATCTAGCTTCTAGAGAGTTTTGATAAAACGCTGAATGAATAGCGTTCCATAAAAAAATTATCTGTTGGTTGTTTTATATTATTTTTAAGTTAAATTATTATAGTTCTTTTGATTAATTTTGATCGACCACTAAGCAAAAAATTGCAAATTCGATTATTTGCTTAGTGGTTCGACTCGAGATATCTGTTTTTCTCTATTTTGTAAGTATATATATATATATAATAATATGCAAGCTAAACAGCAACAAGCAAACAACTTGAAAATTTTTCTAAAAAGTGCATTGGATATTTATAAAAAACAATTTGTCTGCGTTTGTATATTAATATATCGATAGGCATTTATTACTATGTAATCGATAGCTTGTACAGTCACAGTTAACATTTCGATAAGTCGGAAGAAACTGCTCCCAAATCAGCTGTTCCCAAACAAAGAATGAATCAGAACAATTTACGTTGCGAAAAACAGCAGAGATAAAAGAACAAAGATCAAAATACAAGTGGTGTAGTAAAATCATTAGCAAAATCGTTCCATATTTAACGCTTGCGACATTTGCCATAAGCTTTGAGAAGATCAGAAAGTGAATTATGAATTTATCTTTCGCTGGCTGCGGTTTTTTGGGCATTTATCATGTCGGTGTGGCCGTCTGTTTTAAGAACTATGCACCGCATCTATTGCTAGAAAAAATAGGTGGGGCATCGGCTGGCTCGCTGGCAGCTTGCTGTTTGCTCTGCGATTTGCCATTGGGCAGCATGACATCCGATTTCTTCCGGGTGGTAAACGAAGCGCGCCGTCACTCCCTTGGTCCATTCAGTCCGTCGTTCAACATACAGACCTGCCTGCTTGAGGGTCTACAGAAGCATCTGCCTGAGGACGCACACAAGCGTGTTAATGGACGCCTGCACATCTCGCTGACAAGTGTTTACGATGGGCAGAACGTCATAATATCAGAGTTTGAGTCACGCGAGGAGGTACTTCAGGCGCTCCTATGCGCCTGCTTTATACCTGGTTTTTCTGGAATATTGCCGCCAAGATTTCGTGGTGTGCGGTACATGGACGGCGCGTTTTCAAACAATCTACCTATTCTGGACGAAAACACAATTACGGTTAGTCCCTTCTGTGGCGAGAGTGACATTTGTCCGCGTGACCAAAGCTCACAGCTGTTTCATTTTAACTGGGCCAACACAAGCATCGAGATCTCACGTCAAAATGTCAATCGTTTTGTGCGCATTCTCTTTCCGCCACGACCCGAGTTTCTCTCAAAATTTTGTCAGCAAGGCTTTGATGATGCACTGCAGTTTCTTCACCGCAACAATCTCATTAACTGCCGACGCTGCGTGGCTGTTCAATCCACATTTGTTGTATCAGAAGCAATAGCACAACCACCAGAATTTGATCCAGAGTGCCGCGAGTGTAAGAAACATAGAAAGGTATATATAATAATACACAAACATGGCAATTCATTATAACTTAAGTTAAATAATGTTTTAAATTATATCCTAGGACGCCTTGAGTTCAAATATGCCACAGACAGTGCTCGATGTAATACAGGACTATATTGAGCAGGCTAATAAAGGGTTGGCCAACTGGATCTTCAGGCATCGTGGTATTAAATTGCTTTCATTGCCAGCCACAGTACCTATGGATTTTTTGTTGGCTACTGTATATAAAATAACCAGCCTGACTCCAAAATTGACAAAGCAAATGCGACAATTGGTTGCACAGTTCAATACCGCAATTCAATTAAGACTCTTCAATAAATTTACGCTCTACGATGCTCCACATTTCGATGCAACAGGTTTGCTGCACTCCAGCCGTTTATATGGGCCACGCGTTTCAATACTCGTTGATGAATGGTCAGCCACCTTCTGGTTTCTTTTTTAATAATATATATTAAAGTTAGCGTTATTTATTTACAGCGGTGCCACACCATTAAATGTGGATGTAGATAATTTTGAACATGTTCTGAAGATGAGCACACATAATGACGCCTTATATGCCTATTACTACACCGATAATAGTACCAATCAAGTCAAAGTGACCGAAATTTTTGATTTTGATGAAATGACGGAACATGGTGAACTGGCTACAGATTTGCAGTTATATGAAGGTTCCGTCGAGGATCATCCAAACCCTCGCCAGTCACACTCCCACAATGCAGTTGTCAGTGAATGGAATGGTGTCGAATCCGGTCAGTATTACACGTTCATTTTATCATGCCGGGTTTCATGCCGTAACAAAATCATTTACCTTCATGAAAAATCAAAAAAATTACCAAGCCATTTCTTACAGTACAAATAATGCCCACAACACCCGAATTACACGATGTCGCCTTTTAAAGCACTCGCACACGCACTCACACAATAACGAATTGGTAACCATAAAATGTAAAAAAAAGTTCATATCATTTGCTAGGTTTATTGGACTCTGGTAGCATTTTAACTTCACCGAAATTGCACGTTACCTTATATTTTTATTCTTATTTAACTGTACAGTTCCTTATTTAATTAAATAATTTTTACTGCTTTACAGACTTTTTCATAGACGCTCATACGCCAATTTTGACAGAACCTCAACCGATAGTGCCTGAGTTGCCGTTCTTCAACACCATTAATATTGAGCATAATTCGCCAGATTTAAATGATCCATCGTCAGATCCACATTCGGTCAGAACGTCGATAATTAGTAACGATTTGTGTATAGAAATTGAATGAGACCCCCAAAACATGACACTCAAATTCGAATTTGTAATGCAACATTTCCAAAGCGGCTCCTAGCCAAGCGAAGAGCCTTGTAGCTTTCCGTTAGCTTGTTATACTTATATAATCGTAGTACGAAATCGTATGTATGTATGTATCCTTGTCATTAATATTTGTGCTGTAAGAGGCACATTATTAACTTTTCTTTTCTTCCCCTCACTTAGTTCAAGCTTTAAAATAGTTTTGTGTTTAATGCCCTTTAATTTGTAATATACAAAATAAACAAAAATTTACATGCATCAATTCACAATCTTTTTTGCTCTATTTTGGTCTTACACTACATATATTAAAGGGGTGCCCATGAACAAATATAGGAACTATTTAGGTAACCTCGTAGTTTGTTAAAATACGCAAATGCTCGAGTGTGTTCTAATCTTTTCAATAAATGTTATCAGTGCGAAACTATAATAATCATATGTCACTGTGTGGCCTCATCGCTATCAGTACCTCCCGGTCTATATTTTCTGTAAGACTCAGCTGATTTGTACAACTTATTGTGTGCTTGTTGACGCAAAATAAAATCTGAGTAAACAACTAGCACGAGCATTGTGACTATTTCGAAGGACATATATATTTTAAATTAATGTAAAATTTCCAAATTGCATTGTATAGTTTTTCTTTAATGATACCGTCAAGAACACAACTTTATTTGTTTGTTAACAAGTGATCATGATTAATTATAATGTACGTAAACAAATATACGTAACACCTGCACAACTGAACGTCGTTGGATACAAAATCAAAAGTTTTTAATAAAAATAAATATTTTTAAGTTATGTTAAGTTTAATCAGTGATCATAAATGTACCTGGGTTTTGTGTAAATAACACACAATAAAAATAAACTGTCCCTTTGATTATTATTAAAGTTGTCAAAAAATGTCTCGCGGTAATCTTCTTTAATTCTTCCCGTGCCTTTTAATCGCATTGAGTAATCAATCGTGTAATGCATTTTTTTATAATTTAATGATTTACATATTTATAGACTTCCGACACTACAACATACTTTATATAACTATTTATATAGATTAATGTTAACTAAATTACATACACGTCTCCCTTCTGGCGGTATATTTATATATTGGTATATTAAAGTGCACATGCACAGACATATAACCGAATCGTTCAACTTTTTTCGTTCAAATTTTTCCTTTTTTATAATTAACATAATCGCTTTATTCATTGTTATATTTATAAATATAGTGAGAATTTTTTTTAAATATTATTTAAAAAGCTTTCAAAAGATTTGTTAAATTGGCATATGCATGAAATTACCTGTACAGTATAAAAAAAGGTGTAAATAACAAAACTTAAAGCCTATGCTTTATACAAGGGAAATTGCGGTAGTAACTTATTCAAGTGGTTTGGCCTTAAACGCCGCCTTGTACATAATATGCGGTTAGTTATAATAGTTAATTATATAGTACAATTTATAAATAGCTGCGTGTTACTTATACATAGTATGTTTACCTATTTATGGTAACTTATGTATATCATGCATAAAGTATGTACGTGTTTCTACTTGTCTGTGTTTGTGTGTTGCTTATGCCTGCGTTGTGTCAAGAACTTAACAAAAACACTTTTCAACAGCGTTTGCGACATCGACACTACAGCCAAGCTTATAACGAACCTAATTCTAATTTATATACATTTGCTAACGATGTTTACTCCTCACGTCTGCGTGCGTCTCTCGTACTCGCTTCGTCTGTAGTCAGCTGGATACTCGCGCGGCATGACCGGGTAGCCACGAGCTTCATTTCGATAGCCTGGTGGCGGTGGCGGCAAGCCGGCGACCATGCCATTCTGTATATAGTAATTTGGCGGCAGGTAATGGCTTGAATAGGCATGCGACGGCAGGGCAGAAGAGTATCTACACGAGAAAAATCAATTAAATGATAACAACTGAATGAAAAACGCTACAAAGACCAGTAAGAATGTTGCGTCAAATTGTGTAAGTGGTTTGAAAATTGTGATTTTTATTCTTTTGGGTTTTCCACTGAAGCGAAAATTCCAATTGCTTTAAACTTACCTGCGCTTGTCAGGTCGTCGTTCACGATCGCGTTCACGATGATCTCGATGATATCCGGGAGCACCGCCGCTTCGCGGATATGCTAACGTATCATAGCGCTCGCGCTTGTAATCAAAGTTGTAGCTGTAGAACAAAAAAATTGCTTTAACATAGGCAAAACATACTTTTAAATTTTTAGTGCTTGCACATACCGGTCTCGGGCATGCCAGCGATCCATTTCTGCTGGATAGTTAGAGCCCACAGGCGGCGGATCAAAGCGCCGACTGCTGCCGAGTGTTGATGGTGAATTGAGACCGGAACGACGTGCGCCACTGCCCTCATAGCCACTTGGCGGACCACCGCCGCCGGCGCTGGAATAGTACTCATCGCCTCTGTGATGCTTTTTACGCTGATCCTCGTGACTGCCGTGTCGCGATGAGGCGGTTGCATCCATATTCAGGCGCTTAAAGGACATTGATTTGAGGTTGTCGCTTATACCAGCACTGCTCATGCCAATACCGCTGGTTTCCACATCATTCTCATCGCGTTTCCTTTTAATCGGTGAGTCGTTGGTAAAACGTCTGCGAGCTGATTTGTCTTCAACTGGAGCACTAGTATAGCGACCTTGTCGTTCCTTATCCTTGTCCTTTTTCTTCTTTTTACCACTTTTGTCGCGCTCCTTCTCACCGGGCGCACCATTTTCTGTACGTGCTCGCTTCGATTTTCCGCTATCAGATGTTGACGAATCCTTTGCTGTGTTTGTTGCTTGCGTTTGTTGCTTGAGGGCATGCTTATAGATCTTGAATAGCCGCTTGGCATCTAGTTCCGTGAATTTAGACACAAAGTACCACAAATTACTGCGCCACTCCTTCTTCTCAGTCTCGCCATATGGCTGCAGGCACACGTCGATTTGTCGCCCGATTTGCAGTAGGCAATCACGTGTATGCTGCAGTTGATCCTGATCAGACAAACTGACATCTGGCTGATCAAGAGCCTTGAGCGCCTTCTTCACCGGTCGCATCTTCTCCTTGCACTCATTAAAAATACTCGGATCCAAATCGCCAAGCACTTCCAGAGCTCGAGGCTCATTGTTAGCTGTAAAATGCATGGGCTTGTTGCCATTATTGTCGGATGAGCTTGTTTTCTTACTGCGTCCCTTGGACTTTTTCTTTTTCTGTGTGCTGGCAGAAGCATGCTCCGCTGCCCCCGAAGCAGCGATGGGTGAGGTGACAACGTTGGTGCCATCTGTCGCCTGCCTAGCTGTGTTATCGCCAGGAGTGAGTGTAGTGCTTCCCTCCTGCTCGACAACACCATCCTTGCGCTCAGGTGTGCTGACAGCTGTTGCGCTGGAGTTGAGATTTGTTTTCAGCTTACGTGGTCGTCGCTGTCGTCGTTGTTCACCTTTCGTCAGCTCCACATTCTTTTTGATGATTTTGAGCAGGTATTCGGCTCTGGATTGCAAATGCTTGGCCTGTGGCTTCCGTGTATCATTGGGCAATATTTTCTCGCTGAGCTTGAGCGTCGGATCGAGTTTCATTTGCTCCCAGGAACCAATGCCGTAGTGATAAATGCCACGCAACAAGTGAGTATCCTCATCGACACCCCAGTCTACATCGAAGTTTGCCGAACGCGTCTTGATGTTAAACGTCCACTGTTGTCGCTCGTGCGCCGAGCTTGGCATGAGCTCATTAAGCGGTTGGAGTTCCTCCTCGCAGGCGAGTAACGTTTTTGCATTAAATGAGACGCCGCCCAATTTCACGGAGTAGGTGGCTCGTGTGCGTCGTTGTTTATTTCCCGGTTGCTGCTGCTGCTCCTCTTCTTTGACAGTCTTGATCTCTTCCTCCTTGTGCTCGTCCAAAAACTGCACGCAACGATCATGCAACATCTCGCCAATGCGTTTTAATTCAGCTAACGGCTTCTCCTGTAATTCCGCATCGCAGGCAATCGCTTCTAATCGCTGCAGCGGTGCCGGAAACTTCTTGTAGCTGCGTATGAAACGACGCAGTTCAGCATCAGTGAAGCCATTGATTTTCTCTTTCATTGCAGGACGGCCGCGTTTGCGCTGTCTACAATCTTCGCCACCAGCGCCGCTGGCATCGGAACCCAGCTCATAATCCGAATCGGCTGAATCTTCGCCATGTTTGGAGCGTGCACCGCTTTTGCCTGTTCCGCGTTTACCGGTATCATTTTTATTGGCCGCGGTTGTTTTGCGTCGCGGTGGCAGGTACAAATCTTCTATTTCTTTGGCACGCTCCTCATCCTCAATGACCTTGCGGAAGCCCTCAGGTATGATGTCGTCCCAATCCTTGCTATCGTCCTCTTCATCGGCCGCCTGCTGATCCTTGCTCGCAGCAGTCTCGCTGGGCTCATCCTCTTGGAACGCAGCAATGCTGGCAACCTTAAACGCTGAAAGCAGATCATCACCGGGCATTTCGGGATCTTCGTTGCGTGTCTCAGCGCGACGCAGAATTTCATCAATATCGCAAACAAGTTCCTCCTCGTGCTCCTGTTCATCTTTGAATAGTTCCTCGGCTCCAAATTTAAGTATGGCTGACAAGTCATCTTTGTTAAAAGGATTCGAGTTCGAAGAGTGACCATTGCCACTCTTATCAAGCACAGTGCGACCCGTGGTATCCATGCGTTGTATCACCAAATGATCGAGCACCATTTTCTGTTTCGCTCGCTCCACAATTTGCTCTTCGACAGAGCGTGCAGTGACTAGGCGATAGATGTTCACTTGGTTCTTTTGTCCAATGCGATGGGCGCGCGCTTGCGCTTGTAAATCATTCTGAGGATTCCAATCCGAATCGAAAATAATGACGGTATCGGCTGTGGCAAGATTTATGCCCAATCCACCAGCACGCGTTGATAGAAGAAAGCAAAAATCTTGACTGCCCTCAGCATTGAAATGATCTAGTGCCTGCCGGCGCATCTCGCCCTTAATGCTGCCATCAAGTCGCTGGAACGAAAAGTGACGCTTCTGCAGATAATCCGCGAGCACGTCCAACATGCGAACCATCTGTGAGAAGATGAGCACACGATGTCCTGTCTCTTTCAGCCGACACAATAGCTTATCTAATAGCACCAGCTTGCCGGAGCCCTTTAGTAGCATCTGAAGCGCCTCATCCTGCTGTAGACCGAGCAGTTCAAACTCTGAAGGTCGAATGAGCGCTGCATGATTACAGCATTTTTTCAGCTCGATGACAATGTTAAGGAAGGTGGAGGTGGAACCACGTTTACCCTTGCGTAAGGCGTCGAAATTTTTGGTTAAAATCCATTTGTAATACTGCTTCTGCAGCGATGTCATCTCCACACGTAATATTTGCTCTACTTTGGCGGGTAGCGATTTCTCGACATCCTTTTTGACACGCCTCAGTATGTAGGGCTCAAGTTGTTGATGTAGCCGCGTGTAACCCTTATCCTCGGCATTGCCGTGCTGCAGTTCAAAGTTATCCCATGTGTCGAATTTGGTGGGCATAATGAAGTGTAGTAATGCCCATAGCTCTTTAAGCGAATTCTGCAGGGGTGTGCCTGTAATGAGCAGTCGATGATTCGTCTCGAATTCCTTAAGCGACTTGTACAACAGAGAGTCATCATTTTTCAAACGATGCGCCTCATCCACCAACAGTGCTGCCCACTGGAGACCGCCCAGATATTGTTTATCCTTAAGAACAATCTCATAGGTGGTCAGAATGCAGTTGAATTTCAGTCTTTTCGAACCCTCAAATTGCCACTCATATTGATGGATTAGCTCGCGTGACTTCACATCGCCTAGGTATGTGACTACATTCATGTCGGGCGCCCACAAATCAAACTCCCGCTGCCAGGCGGTCATTGTGCTAAGCGGCACCACACATAAAAATGGACCATACAAGTGATGTATTTTAAATAGCGAATAGAGAAAGCATATGGTTTGAATGGTCTTTCCCAAACCCATTTCGTCTGCCAATATGACCGAATTCTCCTTGCACCATGAGTGAAGCAGCCAGTTAAGACCATCCACTTGATAGTCGCGAAGCGTTAGACCATCGGAGAGGAATTCTGGTTGTAGCTTAATGCGTGAGAACTTGGGACGATATTTGATCACCCGACAGTGACGCGATGGCGTCCATTTTGAGTGTTCGCGCTCTGTGAATTGCTCTACACAACGTTGCCACTTGCGACGCACAAGTGTTGCGTCCTCCCATGTGGACTCTGCATATGGTAACGACTGCCATTTACAAAGGAACTCCTCGTTGCCGTCGTCCGGTTTAGTACCGCGCGCAATTATTCGATCCACATTGTTGTAGGATTTAAGAAGATCATTCTGTAGCTCTAGTTGGCACTCAAAGTAATCAATATCTTCGGGGCCGGCATAGCGACGCCAGCAAGCTGTTTCCTGCTCCTTTTTGATAAAATTATCCAGCTTTTTCATGCCCTTGGCCTTCATGTCACGAAGCGTCGTCTCCGACTCCCAGGTATTATGTATGTGGCTCCAGCCTTTCCATTTTATTAGGTATTGCACCTCCGATGATTGTCGGGTTTCATCAAAGTCCGCATTCGGATCGTAGCCGTTTTCTTCGATGGCATATATCGTTGTCTGATTGCCGGTGCAGCTCTTTTTGCCTACACGCTGCGCAAGTATTCGCTCAATGGTCTCACACTTCTCATCCTCCTCAGCGGCAGCTGCATTTGCCGCTGCCTGACTCTCATCGTACTCAAATTCTAGCAGATCCTCTGAGTCTGTGGCCTCGTTCTCTGATGTCTCCTTGTAACTAACAGCAGCAGCTGTCCGACGAGTAGCACAGCTAATTGATAAGATTTGCAACTAAAATTTTTGATTGTTAAATATGTAATGGTTATATTAACATACCGTTTGCTTGCATCATCATCATCGCTGTCGTCTGAACTAAAGGATTTCACACGACGTCGTTGCTGTTGTTGTTGTTGTGACTGTTTGTTGCCGCCAGAACGTGCATTGCATTTGCGTTTCAGTGATCCAAACGGCGCCTCATCGCTCTCTGCATCGTCGCTCTCATCGCTCTCGTCCGAGTCCCAACTGTGCGTATTGAATAAGTGTTTTAAAATAAATTACTTGTAAGCAAAACAAAGGGTATTTACTTTTGCTTATTCTTCTTTTTGGCAGGCTGTAGACGCTTGGATTTGTCAGCAGCAGGTGGCGGTGCTTTGCGAGGCTGTCTCGTGGATCGCTTTGGTCTGTAATCTTCCTCATCTTGCTATCGTAAAAATTAAAACTTACATCTTGCAAGAATAAAACTAGTGCATAAGTTTAAAGAACTTACGCTACTGCTACTACTGCTGGAGGATGTGGGTGAGGCATTGGCAGAGCTGTCGCTAGCATCTTCCTCATCGGCGCTGGCTTCGCTGGTGGCCTGAGGTTGCTGCGGCTGCTGCACTTCATCATTCCCATCACCATACTCATCATCTTCGTCATCGTCTTCCTCATCCTCCTCGGCAGCTTTTGGAAGCGTTGTGCCCGAAGAGCTGCTACTACTACTTGTGTGTAATTTGCTGCTGTTATTGGTGTTGTTGTTGTTGATTGTTCCATCCGGCTGGGCTTCGACATCTGGCTCAGAGTCGGAATCACTTGCGCTGGAACCAGCGCTGGAGCTATCGTCTTCATTTCCATCAGTAAAGCCATTCGTTTTGGTATCTGCTTGCGCGTCCGCTGCTGTTGGTGGAAAACCAGCCACCGCCGTTTTGGTAACCGTCGGCTCCGGAGAGCTGCGTCCATCGCTGGAATTACCTGAGGAACTGTCCGAATCTGAGTCGGAACCGGATGAGCCACTTCCACTACCGCTTCCACTGCCACTTGCATCTTCACGTGTATCATCTTGTTCGTCTGAGCCTATACTTTGCGACGATTCATTGAGTGCCTGTGTGTTTAGAAGGAAAACCTTATTGAAGGACACACCGCTTTGCAAAAACTAGTATTAAGTTATACCCGTTCCGACAAATATTCTAATGTTCGTTTAATAATCGTAAATTGTTGAACTGGCAAAATTCTTTAATGATCTGCGAGAATCCTTTAGGGGAAAAATGTCATAAATAATCTATTAAGACTGCGTCTATTATACGACAAAATCAATTTGTCTAAATGCATTATTTATTAACAATATGGTGCGGTATGCAAGTAATAAATTTTTGACTGTACCAGGACCTAATCCTGCCCAGCTTCAATCAGGTACATACTTCGGTAAACTTAATAGTCAATAACTTTCTATTTTTAAAATAATTTGAGGTGATAAAAACTTACCACAGACTTTGGTCGAAACTGTATGCACAAATTAATGCTTTGTTACCTATAAGGAAAATTGTTAACAGACCTAATCCTGGCTTCAAACGGACCGAATTTTTGAAATATGCACTTTACATCAAAAATGCACATAAAATTACAAATAACTATTGTTTCCCTTGTTATGAATACAAGGGATTCGGATCATTGCGTTGCAATAAAAAGCAGAGCATACTTATGGTCAATCTTCTCCAGAAATGCAGTTAGTAGCCTTTTAAAAATGCGTTTTATGCTATATATATTCAAAGATGGTGGCTTTATCATATTGTCAGCCAACGGTAGACTGGCATTGACCACAATAATATACGAAACCACACTTTCTACACGATCCTGTACATAAAAGCCGGTAAAAACATCACAAATACGTGGATTTCATGCTGTCGATGGAGTTTTCTTGGTCAAAATGCACTGTTCTAATAAAAATTCACACAAAGTGGACAGTTATTATTTTAAATATGATTTTCTAAAAAAATTGTTTAAAAACAGGGTTGTTGCTTCTGTATACCTTTTGGCGGGCTAAGTGCCCACTAAAATTTGTCGAAAATCCAAGGATTGGAGCACGAGGAAGTCTTTGCACCTAACTAAATGTGATTACGTAATCGATGAAAATTTACAATTGTTACTGGAATTGTATAAAAATAATGCGTTTTAGTGCATTTTTTATGCGGCATTCAACAAAAACAAACCGAAATGCTCAAATTCAAACGAATTTTGCGAAAATGGGTACCCAATAGATTTTCAAAATTTGTACACTGGCTGCCACGTAGGATTGTCAGGTATCGTTTGGCGTTGTTAAAAAGTTGAAACAGCCTTAGATATGTGTGATTTAAGCACCTTAAGGTAAAAAGACACAGGCTATCGCACCAATTGCCGTACAAGTGACGGAGTCTCAAAGGGGGGGACACCTCTTGGGTCCATCTATGTGACTGATAGCTGCCACACCCACAAAAGCGGTGTTGAAATACACAGTTTATGAGAAATATACTCACACGACGACTTGACTTCGATCGACTAACAACGGCTTGTTTCGAATGATTAAAAGATTTCATAGTTTTCTTGTTATTTTTTTTTATGCTCTTACACGACGTTCACTGTCACAGCTTTTTCAAGGCCTACTTACCTGGCTCATTATATTTTTGTAGAAGCACACTGAGTTGCCTTGTAGCGCTCATTAAACATGCAATACACTTGTTAACGGTTCTCACAAATGTTTTTATTGTTTATTGATATGAGACACTTGTTATTAAATGCAGTTTTCAACTACACAAAAGGTGTTCACGTCGTCTTAGTCTATTACAGTAAAAAAATACGCCATTTTGTTTTAAGCAGAGTTGCATGTACTCCAAACCTTATCGAATTTGCCAGAGTTGAGTTATTCGATAGATTCATCGCATTCCACACACCTGTTTTCGATTATTTCCAGCTGATTTCGTATGCTGCCAGATGTATATTAGCTGATATATTAAGTTGGCAGTTCCGCAACAATATCACTAACTACGTCTACGCTTTTCGACACATCAATTTTCTTTACATTTTTTGTGTTTTTATCTTCAAAACTATCAGAATTGCAGCATGTAGCTTGGTTACAAATAAGAACGCGTTTAAGATGAAAGAAGTGGGCTTAGCGCTGCCCAAATCGCGGGGCGTTGGCGTAGGCATTGTGGGCGCGCTTCTGCTTATTTTTATATTCTATTACTTTTATGGAGGTTACATGACGCTAACGCTCTTTGCTGCGATTCTATTACGTATGTGGATAACACCACTGGCGTCTATTTTACTAAAGTCTTTACTTTACAGTTATTTTCTACCATGCTCAGGACCTGCTATTGTATCATCCGGACTTGCCAACAAACTCACGCATTTATATACCCATCCCTACAATGCATAATTTGCCGCACCTAACCGTTAGCATTAAGACGCCTGACGGTGTGACGCTGCATGCATTCTGGATCAGTCAGCCGGCGGAGCGCAGTAAATCTGTACCCACATTGCTCTATTTTCATGGCAATGCTGGAAACATGGGGCATCGCTTACAGAATGTAATACATACTAATCAAATCAGTTGTTCCGTCACCTGCTTAAATATGGATGTGTTAACTTTTAAACAGGTTTGGGGCATTTATCACCATCTCCATTGTAATATCTTAATGGTCGAGTACCGTGGGTATGGATTATCGACGGGCGTACCTTCAGAGCGGGGACTGGTTACGGATGCACGTGCTGCAATTGATTATTTGCACACACGCCACGACCTGGATCACTCACAAGTTATACTCTTTGGCCGTTCGTTGGGCGGTGCTGTTGTTATTGATGCTGCAGCCGACACTGTCTATGGGCAGAAAATAATGTGCGCAATCGTGGAGAACACATTTACCAGCATATGTGATATGGCCGTGGAACTGGTGCATCCAACAGTGAAATACATACCAAATTTACTATATAAAAATAAGGTGATTTATAAGATTTAGTTATTATATATTCAAATTTATATCATATATTTTACTCTTTTCCAGTATCAATCACTTTACAAGATAATCAAGTGCTCGGTTCCTTTTCTATTTATATCGGGCCTTGCAGATAACCTAGTGCCACCGCACATGATGCGTGCCTTGTATACTAATTGCGGTAGCGAACAAAAACGTATGATAGAGATCCCGGGCGGGTCACACAACGACACCTGGATAGTGGATGGGTATGCTTTCCTTTCTACTACTCGCTTAACTACTGTCTAATTGTTTTTTTTTTTTTGTAGTTACTATCAAAGCATTGCAGGCTTTTTGCTTGAGCTACAACAACAGACGTCTCCGTTGCAAAAACCTCCAGAGAAGAGCAACGTTTGGGTAGAACTGGAACATAAAATTATTGATGTTTAAATCCCATACACTCACTCACACACAAAAGTGTTCTATTGAATGTGCTAACACTACGTTTACATATGTATGTACATGTACATCTGTGTCAGTGTTTTATAAATCTGAATTGTGCACTTAGATTAAGGTATTTTATTCGCTTGGAGTTGTGTTTATGGATGGATAGGACAGACAAGCAATGCGCGCTGTGGGTTCCATATTTTAAATGTTAAACTACTTATGTATTTTAGGTTATTTGTTAACAAATAAAGAACTAGAATTAGCTTTAGGTCAGCCTTAAATTTAAATCAGGTTCCGCAAAATACAATAAATTATTTTTAAATTCAAAGCAGCTAAAATCCACTGAATTCTTCGCCACTGCTACAATCTAGCTTAAAGTCTTCATCATCGTAGCAAACTGTTGTCTCTTTAGCTTTGCGTTTAGATTCTGTCTGCTGCTCTTCCGATTGATCCGTATCCTGCTCTGCTGGGATAGCTGTTTCCTTGGCCTCCGCCTGTGAGCGATGATGAAATACAAATGAAACGCATTTACTCGCTGTCCAGGCTTGGGAGAGTATACTATCGGGCAGGCCGCGATTATTGGAGCAGTGAAACCATTGCGACAAATGGGAAGTGCAGTCAGTGTTGTCAGGCGGCGGCTGCCGCTGCACATCTTGGAAGCATCGTTTGCACTTTAATCTAAAAAAGGAATCACAACAACATATAGATAAGTGCTATATGATTTATAAAGTTAACCCACTTGTTATGCGTATCGGATAGCACATTGGCCTCAAAGCTAAATAAATCCTTAAGATCGTCACGTGTGAAATGCTTTTCGGACGAATCATTATTGTCTATTATAGTGCTCGATAGCGATTTTTTATGCGTTTGTCGCTGCAATATCTTTTCCTCAATAGAGCCACTCTGTGAAATTAGAAAAGTTAACTAAATATTGTATTGTTTGTTATTTGTATTATTACACTCACCGCTACCAGGCGATAGATGTAGCATGGTTTCTTTTGGCCATCGCGCCAAACGCGTGCCATGGCTTGTTCATCGTTGGCCGGATTCCAGTCGGGATCAAACATGAACAAACGATTGGCGCCAATCAAATTTAAACCGCAACCACCAGCCTTGCTGCTAAGCATGAAGAGGAAACAGTCCGAGCTGGGATCATTAAATCTGTCTACAACTTTCGAACGTTTCTTAATCGTCATAGTGCCATCCAGACGCACAGAACTATAATTGCGTTTGCGCGCCAGCTGCTCAAACAGATCAAGTGTCTGCGTGTAGTTTGAGATGAGCACAACTTTGTCATCGCTGTGGGTGCGTATTGCAGCCAGCATGAAATCTAACAACATAAATTTGCCACTCAACTCCGGATTAATGTCTCTATAAATGAATGAGAGCTTACGTTACAGAAGTTCAGTTATTTATGACAATTTCGCACTTACTTTGGCTGGTAGTTTGGCGGCAGCACATTCTGTGAATTCTCGAAACCTTTTTCGCGTGCACCTAGTTTTTCGTAAATTAAATCTGGATGATTGCACAACTTCTTAAGCGTGGTAATGTCCGATAAAGCCGTCAATGAGGTTTTCTCATTGCAATCTGTAAATGTCATAGTAATCCAAAATTTTAAAAAATATCAGCTGGGAATTCACTAAATCAATTAATTACCAGCCAGATTACGACGGACCTGATCCGATTTGAGGAAGTTCATATAGATCTGTAACTGCACTGGAGTCAACTTGCAACAAACAACCATTTCAAATTTAACTGGTAGATATTTGGTTAGAATCTGATTGGTGCGACGAATGATGCACTGATTAACCAAACTGATGAGCTCCTGTGTCTTGAGCATTGCACGTTCACGTTCCGTATCAGTGGAGTCGGCATTCTGACCCCGCAAAATGGCATTCTCAAAGTTGCGCTTAAAATCAATAGCAGTGCCAAGCATCTCCGGATTGACGAAGTTAACCAAACTGAAATACTCAGTCAGATCGTTTTGAATGGGCGTGCCGGAAAGTAGAACACGACGTTTGGTTCTTAGGCCCATTAGAGCCTGATAGGTTAGATTATCGCTGTTTTTTAATCGATGGCCCTCGTCGCAGATGACCATACCCACCTCCGTTTTGCAAAGTATGTGTGCATAGAGGCGAAACGTCTCGTAGCTAATGAGGAGCACAGGTGTACCGCAGCGAGTTGATGTATTCATAGCAAACTGTTCAAGTGTGCGCGTCGTTTCCTCCTTGGACCCACCCTCCATGGCCAGGCAGTGCATGCGACCGTGTAGCCATTTCGTAAACTCTTTCTCCCAGTTCTTCACCAGCGATGACGGTGACACAATAATAGCTTTTGATATGGTTGGTTTACAGTCGGCGCTTTGACGCAACAGAGTCCATGTCAATGTAACACACTGCAACGTCTTGCCCAGACCCATTTCATCGGCCATAATGCATCCATTGAACTTACCTCGTTTTCCCTCAACACACTCGAACATGAAACGCACACCCTCGCGCTGATGTGGACGCAGTACATTACTAAGAAGCGGATCTACGACAACATGCACCTGTATCGTGCTTGGGTCCATGGACATGCGTTCATGTTCCGTATATACGGGCGGCGTGTACAGCACTAGAGCATTGCAAGCCTGGGGATCATGCAGTGCTCGTCGTATTATAGTACGACGAACACCCAGTGAACGATTTCCACCATAATCTGGGACATAATTTGCAATTGGGACTTTAAATTTTCGCGCAAGCACCTTGGCAATAGCCTGCTCATATTCGCTAGTGGCCGTAAAGCGTATGGGCAGTTGCAGTTCAACAACATTAGTGGCATTTCTTAAAGCGCTTTTACGTTTTTCCAGCTCATGCTGGCATGCGCGTTTGTTTTTCTTCAGCAGTGGAGGAGTAAAAGCATCCTTTGATTTAATGCGCACTCCCAGACGTTGACTGGGCGCCAAGCTGCGCCTCTAAAATGTTGGTTATTTTTAAAAATTGTTTTTTAAAATTTAATGCAATGCACAAAACAATTTACCATTTTATGTAGTTTGATTTGCCACTTTTAAAAGCGCGGGGAAATCAGCTGTTAACCAGAAGTTTTACAGCACTGTGAATAATGGAAAATTTCTAGAATGATACTTAATTTAACATAAAATTCACGATAATACTTTAAGCATTTTAGCTGGATGACAGCGAACCAACATCCTGTATTTGTTGTTAATACGATGTATAATAGATCCATTCAGAATACAACTTTTTACAAAAATTTAGAAGTGTCTTCGCATCAGATTTACTCTAAGGTGACCAAATTATTGAATTTGGACCGATACACTTAGGTATTTTTTATACAACACTAGTCTTTTTGCAATATATATTACTTCATAGAATTGATAAGAACTGACTATTAAATCAATTTAAAAACTGCCAACACGGCTAAATAACATACAGCTAATAAATATACTTATTTGGCATTCAACCAAATACAAAATGTGCATAATAAATATCTCCAGCGTACAAATTTAAATTGCAGCGAGCGGTCACTGCTCGGGTTTCGGCAATTTGCAGTCGTGGTGTTTTGTTATTGGAGCATTACCCGCAGCAAACAAGATTAAAAATAAACTATTTTGCAATGTTACTACTTTGAAAGAGACAAAAATGCACACATCGCTGCCGATCACGTCGCTAACGTACAAGTGCAAAAAAAAGTGCAATACATATATAACAATTGTTTCATATCGGGTGAGAAGAGTTATAACTGTTTAATTATGCCATACATACAAACTATTAATTTGTACGTACATATGTGCACATAAATACATACATATGTATATATAATATCCTAATTTTTTTATACCAGTCTGCCACTCCAAACATTTAAATGAGACGCTGGTTTAAATTTAAAAGCAAGCGAAACATACGTTCAAAGCAGACATCGCGATAAATACAAATACTTGCCCAAGAGCAACTACAACTAACACGTTCAAAGTGAAGGTCAACGCCACAACGCAACAAGCAACAACAACTAACCAGAAGGTGATAAGTAACGGCAACTGTGGCTGCCCAAATCGAAAAACGAACAGAATCAGCTGCTTGGAATTGGAGCTAGCATTTTGCCAAAGCTTCCAGAGTTCCAGTTCCAGCTAAATTAATAATATGAGCTCGACGTCATCGATTGTGGCACAGAGCATGTGGCTGCCTTCTCTGGTCTCTCTTCTCGTGCTAATCGTCACTGTGATCAGCGATGACACCAGCACGATACCAGCACAGAACATGTCGCACAAAGAGCGCGCCGAACTGCGGTAACTACATTTTATTCATTTGTTATTATTATTGAAACGATCTGAAAATGTCACATTTTGTGTTTTGTAGCGAAGAGTCCCGCGAAATGTTCTATCATGCATATCACGCATATATGGAAAATGCCTATCCTGCCGATGAACTTATGCCACTCTCTTGTAAAGGAAGATACCGCGGCGTGACACCTTCGCGCGGCGACATGGACGACATATTGGGCAAGTGAGTAGAACGAAGAGGGAAAAACAGTTTGGATACAGTTTTTAAGTCAGGTGGAGCAAAGTTTTGTGAAGCAGTCAACAACATGATTACATGATTAAAGAATTGCTCTTGGTTTTAGAAATATATAAATATATTTCTATGTCTTTGGCAAAGATTATTTGAACTTGTAATCTTGGATTTTATAGCAAAAATGATTAGCTAAATATAATAACTAAAACCCTTTTCCTTTACGTTTTATATGTGTTGGCGTTGTAAAGATTTTATATTTATATAAGAAACATTTATCAGATATTAAGATTTCTAGACTGAAGTGTATATATTTATAAAGATTTTTAAATATATGGGTGGATTCTAGATTCTAATATACTACTAAATTGAAATTTCAAATCGTTTTTTTGCAGCTTCTCCATGACACTTGTGGATACACTGGACACACTTGTGCTGCTTGGCGACTTTGCAGAGTTTGAGCATGCCGTCAAGCTAGTTATACGTGATGTACAGTTTGATAGCGACATCATTGTATCGGTGTTCGAGACGAACATTCGGATGGTGGGAGGTCTGCTGTCGGCGCATATACTTGCTGAGTATCTGCAAAAGCAGGCGGATGTAATGCACTGGTACAAGGGCCAGATGCTGGAGATGGCACGAGAGCTGGGATATCGTTTGCTCCCGGCGTTTAATACGACGACAGGCATACCTCATGCACGAGTGAATCTGCGGCTAGGCATGAAGGATCCACAGCTTAAGAAGTCCCGAGAAACATGCACAGCCTGTGCAGGGACTATTCTGTTAGAGTTTGCCGCATTGTCGCGTCTAACGGGTGATCCTGTATTCGAGGTGCGCGCACATGCCGCCATGGATGCACTTTGGAAACTGCGGCACCGTGGCTCCGATCTTATGGGCACCGTACTGAATGTTCACTCCGGGGATTGGGTGCGTCGCGATTCGGGCGTAGGTGCTGGCATCGATAGCTATTACGAGTACCTCTTCAAATCCTATGTGCTGCTTGGAGACGACAAGTATTTGGCGCGATTTAATCGTCACTACAATGCCGTAATGAAGTACGTCAGCGAGGGTCCAATGCTCCTGGATGTGCTCATGCATCGACCGCATGCCAAGTCGCGTAACTTCATGGACTCTTTACTAGCATTCTGGCCTGGTCTACAGGTGCTCTCGGGTGATCTTAAGCCAGCAGTGCAAACTCACGAGATGCTATATCAGGTGATGCAAATGCACACGCTAATTCCGGAAGCGTGGACTGTGGATTTCCAAATACACTGGGGACAGCATCATTTGCGACCCGAGTTTATTGAGTCCACGTACTTTTTGTACCGTGCCACCGGTGATCATCACTACTTACAGGTTGGCAAGCGGGCGCTAAAAACGCTGCAGAAATATGCAAAAGTTTCCTGTGGTTATGCTGCTGTGAATGATGTCCGCACCGGCAAGCATGAGGATCGCATGGATTCCTTTGTGCTTTCCGAGACATTTAAATATCTTTTCCTGTTGTTCTCCGAGCCGCAAGATCTTATTATCAACGTTGATGAGTTTGTTTTCACCACCGAGGCGCATCTGTTGCCGCTGTCCATTGCGCAACTAGGGAATTCTTCCACTTTTAGTGAGTACATAAATTGTGTGTGCTGCATTGCTTTCCTTTACCTTTTTGGTTTTGAACAATTGTAGGCTTTCGGCAATCGGACGAGCACAACGTACTCGACTTCATGCGAACCTGCCCCAGTTCCAATAAGCTTTTTCCTGAGAAAGTACGCAAGCCATTGCGCAACTTCATTACGGGCTCGTGTCCGCGCACCACAACCGGAAAGCGACTCAGCGCTCTGGATTTTCAGGCAAGCAATGCGGATCATCTGCGAGCTGTATACGACATGGGCATCACCATGGTTTCGGTAGGCGACCGTAGCCAAGGCAAGGTGCGACTGTTTCATAGTTTCTATAATGTAAGTTTTATGTTTGATCTCTAAAGCCTTTTTGTTTTTTTTTATGGTTATCTTTTTTTTAAATGCCCATTTCGGCTGGGTTCGCCTAATTGATTCCCAATTTTTTCCTGTACGGGTTTTTTACAGGCCAAAAGTCAGGAGGAAGGCGAAATGGGCTTGCAGTTCATGCAGGAAATGTTGGAGCTTACCAAAATGCAAAGCATGAATCAGCTGGCACAGCTGCAGGTGCGTAAATCACAAGAGAACTTTCCGAATGTCTTAATGGTGAGATTATCACAAAAACCATAAAAATTACTATATATTCAATAAGTAGTAAATCTAAAATTTATTAATTTTTCGTAACTGTAAATTAATTTGAATCTACTTTTACATATCTTATAACTAGAACGTTAGATTCTATTATTCTTCAAGACTAATTGAAATATATCATGTTGGCTATTTTGTAGGCAGTTGCCTATGCGCTTGATTTTCAGTCTCAGGACTGGACAGCATTAATGGCCGGTCCATCGCACTTCAGTCCGGAGCTTATTGGAGAGCAGTTTGTTGAGGGCGATATTGTACTGGCCCATCCATTCCGCGCCTGCGATGATGCACTGGAGAACACCGGCGATGTGGCTGGAAAGATTCTGGTGGCGGAGCGTGGCGATTGCACGTTTGTTAGCAAAGCGCGTCTGGCCCAAAAAGCGGGCGCAGTTGCGTTGATCGTCTGTGATAATGTATCTGGATCTTCCGGTGAGACGCAACCCATGTTTGCCATGTCCGGTGATGGGAACGATGATGTCGCCATACCAGTTGTCTTCATGTACAGCTTAGAGTTTACCAAGCTGTCCGCAGCAATGCTGCAACGTCCAAAAATGCCCGTACGCATCATGCAAATGGTAGAGTTTAAGCGCTGGCAGCTTGCTAAGGAGGCGCATCTAAATGAGACAGCGGCAGCAGCAGCAGCCGCAGCGGCGGCGATGCCAAAGAAAAAGCCAGACAAGGAATTGTAGTGACTGCTTATTAAAGGTCTGGCCCTTCGCTATAATGCTTCTTCAATGGCGCCAGCTAATTCTTAAAGTGCTTTTCAATTAACATTTCACTAATTGTACGCTCATATACCTTAAGTATACGTTATTTTTAAAATTCATTGGCAAAGGCCTACGAAACATCTGGTACTTTACTAATTTCAGCATTAGACTCAGAACACTAAAAACGAGAAGAGGATCATGCACATAATCTGCTTCATGAGGGTGCTACGGCCAACAAATTTTTTGCTTTTAACGTTAGCTAATTATTAAGTTTCCTAACAGCTAACGACTTCGCACTTCGTTATGCAATTGCTTATACTATTTATATGGCCAATGTATGTATGTATCTAAAATGTATGATATAATATGAATATGCATGCGCATATTGTATATGTATAGTTTATTTGTAGTATCTAAACTTTCACAATTTTTATATGAATTTTACTTTTGTGTAAGTAAACCTTGTGTACATAAAACTAGCATTTAGTCAAAAAAAATAAAATCTAAAAAATAATAATAATTGTAATAATAAATAATTAGCTCATAAAGTTGTATTTGTAACGATTGAATGAATATGTAGCTAAAATTATTAGTTTAAATACCAAATGCGTTTAAAAATACAACATTCAAACTAAACCTTAAACCATGTTTTGCAATTCATACATACATTCATAATATAAAAATCAGACAACACATTGAAAACGGGTTCAATATAGTTTGGATTTTATTTGTGTCTAAAAAGTATTTGTTATTCAT
This sequence comes from Scaptomyza parva, assembly GCA_035044645.1. NCBI lineage: Eukaryota > Metazoa > Arthropoda > Insecta > Diptera > Drosophilidae > Scaptomyza > Scaptomyza parva. Next base: position 2,742,821 of record JAWNNT010000063.1, read on the forward strand.
TTTGGTGTAATTTTTATTTGTTCTCCTCTCTCTCTCTATATATAGTACACATATAACTAGCATTATGCTAGAGTTAAGCCTAAAGGTTTGTTTTCCTTTCAGAATTTAAAAATAAACATGTTGCGATAAGCTTGACTTGAACGCGTAAATTACATTATAAAATAATAAAATAAAAATCAACTGGTTATAAGACAACGAAAGTAATAAAAGTAAAGATAACATATATCTTTATGCCATATATATGTAATACATCGATTTATAGTTTTATATATATATAGTTTTTACCTAAAACACTTTAGTAACGATACTAATTCAAGAGCATTAGTGATTTATACATTTAGATTTAGGCGGTAAGGTATTACAAACAATTTTGGTAATCAAAAAGGATTTTTTTTAAATAACTATAAACTACATATTACTTGTGTTTTTGTTCCCAAGCTACATTTAAAAAGACGGGGAATTTTCCGGTGTTTAATTATTTTTTTTTAATTTGTATTATACGCTACACGGCTGCTACAGGAAGCTGTGGTAGCTGCGTTGAGGACATCACAATCTTTTCCTGGTGCCCGGTGGCCAGTTTCAGTACATGATTGGCAATGCTATCCACGGCGAGCGATGACGGCGTCATTATAATGATTTGCGACTTTTGGCGTGTGTAGAAGCGCTGTGTATTCTGTGGGGCCACGTATGTCAGCTGGCAAGGATCCGAGGTACTTATCCAGATTTCATCGTCTGTTGGAGCTTTTAGTATTAAATGATCGCCCGTATTGATGGCCACCAATTTAGAGTCAAACTGTGGCGAAGGCAAATGATGCACGTGTATCAAGCGGTGCGACGGTGTTGCATGCGAGAGCTCGCAGGCAATAATGCGTAATTCGGGCCAATTGTTTGGTTCCTTGATATGCTGATAGAGCACAAGCATGCTACTCAAATCCATGTCGAAGCTGGGAAAATGCACAACGCCCAGATTATGGCCAAGCTCAATGTTAAAATCATAATTCATCAACGTATCGCCGCTGCGATGATCCCAAATTGTAATGCGCGTCTGCCCGTATCCAATCAATCGATCCTCCGTCAGACACTCAATGTGATTGAGCACATGGCTCATCCGTTTGAATTCGCGTATGCTGGCCAGCACATCTAGTGTGGGTGTCAGCGAATACTTGCAAATGCCAGCTCGTGGCTTTCCCAAAACCAGCTCCTGCTGGCAGGCCATTACAAAGTAGCGCGATTCCGCAATGCTTGTATAGATTACTTCGCTCGGATCGCTACAAAATCAGAATTAAGAATGAAAAAATGAAAGAATACCAAAACACCTGACACACTTACCAATTGACGTCATCGAGTTGCACTGAATGCATCTTAGGTTTCTGCTCCTCCTCACAATAATAGTAGACATTCACGTACAACGATAATAATTTGCTTTCGCGCTTGTGATGATCCAACGGATGGCTGCGCATCTCAATATAAACGGGAGTAGAGTTATGTACACACAAGCGATTGCCATGTGGCGAAGTTACTTCAATATCTATATTCGGATATTGAAACGAATTAAGAATTCGAGTATTTCAAAAGTATTTCTGCAGGGAGATGAATCTGTATGCTTACCGTTTGTGACACGTCGTGTTCCACCCAAATAATCCCAGCGTTGTGTATCGCTGTCATCCGAATTATTCGTGTCCGTGGATGTCTTACGTGGACTTTGCTGATTGGTGTTTGTTGTTGAGTTTTTGGGCGAGTTTGTATTTATGCCAAAAATGTTGAATGCGTGTTGTTGGTTTATGGCAGCATGGCTGACCACTGATGTCGCCTTGCGCAACACATTGAATATGCTGGAGTACTTCCAGAATGAAACGAGCTTCTCCTGCAGCACAATTAGCTGATCCAGCTCATAGTACATATACAGCACTTTGCCATTCTTGCCCGCCAGCGGGTTGCGCATTGTCGCTGAACCCTTGTTGAGGGAGAAGAGTCCACCTGGTGGCGGTATCTGTACATTTGTCGGCACATTTAATGTGGTGCCGGCTACTTGGCGTACACGCCGTGAAAAGTGTGGAGCTCGCTGCGATGTGGGTGGCGATAATGGTGGATATTGAATCAATGATGGCTTTGCCAATTGCGCATAGGATGCGGACAGTTCATAGAAGGCGTTCTCAGGTGCCTGTGTTTTCTGTTGCTGTTGTTCCGGATGTAGTTTGTTGGGATTGCACACTGCATTGACATATCGACGCACTGCAGCACTATAATGGGGTGGACTGACCACGTTTTGCTGCGTAAGAAACTCCTGTGTTGTATCCATCAATTGCTTGGAAGTTTGCTTTATGGGGCTCTGTTCGGGCGTTGGAGGCACCACACTGGAATCGCCAACAACTAATGTTGCTGGCAGAGATTTAGTACGCAAACGCTTACGCTTCACGCCTTTTTCACCTTTTTGCTGTATTTCTTGCTGCTGCTGTGTTTTCGTCGCATTTGTGTTTTTGTTTGACTTTGGTGGCGTTGTTAGTGACAGCTGTTGAAGTTCCAAACGATGCTGTTTCGTTGAAGGATGACAAATAACCACCTCTTCTGGCGGTGTAATTTTTTTCTCCGCAATCAGCTTATCCATTTTGGATGTGGGGGTGTTAAGGCGTTTGACAGCCGCTTGCGAGCCACCACTGAGGCGATGTTTGCTACGTCCATGTATAGACGCATTAGAAAGCTCATAGCTCTTAAGCAGACTAACTTTGCGATTGCGCAGCAATTTAGAGTTCATGTGCGTCGTCGAGCGTGTGACCAGATCCCGTTCAGTCTGAACAGTCATTGCATTGCCGGTGGTGCGACGTCGCTTTGTTGTCGACTTTGGTGACTCCTTTTTCTGGGTCTTTCGCGTTGTCTTGGTAGGGGAAGATTGTTCTGGTACCTTCTTGTTGTACTGTGGGCGCTCCGGTGTAACATGCGGTGGACTGACTTGAACAGCGGGCTTGCTAAGAGTAGTGGACATGGCATTATTTACGGCCTTCACAATGTAAATAGCGGGCTGGTTTTGGCGCGTCTGTCGCAAACGTTCCTGCGTAATCGCATGAAGTTGACTCTGCGCAGGCGCTGCAGCAGCATAGACTTTTGCAAATGCCGCATTTAAAGACATTGCGTGAAAATCGCTGGCAGTCAATGGATGGGTAGTATGCTCCATTGCAGCTACATGCGCACTGTAGTAGAACTCATTTGACGGAGCTGTGTCTGGAACTGTGCTTGTTGTGGAGGGTCGCGGGTATACAAAGTTCGTATTGTTGGTAGTTGGATCCGCTGACAGTGTGTCCAAAACCGATGAATTGCGCATTGATAGACTCTTCTTGGAGCTACTGGCATTGCTTATGATGCTGCTCGAATCACTCAAATCCTGACCCATAGTAGTCTTCTCATCTTGTTGATTTTGCTGCTGCAGCTGCTCTTGTTGCTTACGCTCTCGCCTTTTCCCACGCACATCGTTACGCATTCTATCCAACTGCTGTTGTGTCCGTACACGAAGTGTTCGACGTGCCAAATTGCTGCTGGCCAATTCTTTCATGGCGGTGGCCACTGCATTTGCCGTTGCCAGCTCGGTAAGTCCCAAATAATTGCAGAACTCATGCTGCTCAAAGAACTGTGGATCGCTGTTGCATTCCACGCCAATGGAGCGTACTGTTGGAATAATATTAATAATATATAAGTGAAAGTAATTTTTTGTATTTGTTTTGTTATTACACTTACCTGGATGCTGATGGCCTTGCTCCTTGTATTCGTCTTCCGCTACATCATTCAAATCGTCAGAAGATGGCAATTCGTTTCGTTCCAAGCTGTCTTGGGGAACAGGTGGCGCTTCTCGTTGGGACAGATCTGTGGTGGATGTCAGTTTTGTTTGGGTGTGTATGTTTTTAACAATGGATTGTTTATGTTCTTGATCCGGCACCAGTGTTTCTATCGATGGATTAACCATGACCTCATAGCAATCATCATCGTCATCGTCGTCATCCAGATCAATGAGATCGATCTGTTCGACGGGCGGAATGACCGGCAGTAAACGTCTGTAGCTGTGCCTCTTTTGGTGGGCTGCTTCCTCGCTGGAATATGGTGTATCCGGTGAAACAGTTGTATTCACTGCATCCCCTCCTAATTCCTGTCTAAGTTTAGTTTGACTTTGGTGTAGTTGTTCATAGAATACGTCAAATTTGGTGTCCTTGGTTGGATCAGCTTCGTGCGCTGCGAATTCAGTATCAAAGTTCTCAACATCCTCCACAACCTCGCAGTTGGTTGCGCAATCCCAACTGGCCAGTTTCTCGCTTAAACTCATCTGAGGTTGCCGACGATCCATAGCATCTGCGGATAATGTCTTTTTAAGCAATGGCATAAACTTGCGCATCTGGCATACTGGCGGCGATTGCTCCTCGGCGGTGCCCAGCTCATCGTCGCAGTCATCATAATCGCTGCCATTTGGCATGGATGTGGAGCTAACAGGAAACTCTGTGGTGCTGCTGTGCGGTGCTTCAGCTGTTGCTGCAGTAGCAGCCAATTGTTCCTCTACCTCCTCATGCTCATGCTCATGCTCATCACTGCGGTTCTCTAGCTGTTCCATGGCCATCTGCTGCTGCTGTTGCGTTGGCAGCTGCAAGCTGTCCTCCTGCTCATCATCATGATCCTCTAGCTCGTGGTCGTATACCTCACAAATGTCCGGTTGTTCATCAACAAATGCGTCGCAATCCTGATTGACTTCCTCATCGGCTGCATGGAGCGGTAGCTGCTGCTGTTGGTCCAACTGCTCGTCATGGTGCTCGTAACGATGATGATGATGAAGATGATGATGATGCTGCTGATGATGATGATCCAGTGCCGCATCACTAAGGTATACATGCGGCTCGCCTATGTGCTCCAATACCTCCTGTTCACCAACATAGCTGACACTATTATTTAGCTGCTCGCTTTCATTGTCAGCGTTCTGTAGGCCCATCAGATAAGAATGTTCAATATCCTGCTCCATTTGCTCATCATGGGTAGCCACTATGATCTCACAGCAGTTATCATCATCATCATTTAACATCACCACATTATCATCCTCATCATAGATGACGCAATCCACATGCCCTTCATCAATAACATTTTCACAATTCACATTTAACTGCTGTTCATGCGAAGGCGCAGATTCGCTTCCGCTGAGATTGCCATTGGTGATGTGCATGTAGCCTGTACCAGATATGCCAGTAGTTTCCAGCAGCGACATGGGTGAATCTAAAAGTCAAACATTTAACTAGAATTGTAAACATGTGGACAGTAAGCCGCCGACTCACCTTCAACCGATGGACTAAGCAATGCCCGTTTTGGCGCTGCACAGTCTAAAAACTGTTTGGCGTCCAAGAATTGAACACTCGTGACACTTCGGAAGATGCCGAATACAAGACCAGTGTCGTGGGGGGGAGTATGAACGGCTTCGCGTTCATCTGGCGAAGCGTCATCAAAACCCCTAAAGTCACTACTTTCGGAGCTCGCCACCAGGCTGTGTATATCCATGTCATCCGATATGTATGGCAGCATGTTGTCCGTAGAAGGATCCAGCTCATACAAAGGCACCTGTACTGCATCAGAAGTTGCTGCGCTAGCATTATTAGGCACATTGGCGCTTGTATCCTCCGCCCGAGGACTGTTTAGCGGTGAGAAAAAGTTAAGCAAACGTTCCTCGGCGGCAGCATATTCTCGGAGAGAAGTTCCTGTATTTGGTTGCGGTTTTGACATTATGTTTAAGCTATTGAGCACTGGACAGCGCGAAATGCACTCGCGTTGCAGCGATTAATATAAATGATAGACTTGAGATGGATTGAAAATAATATTTTTTTTTTTGTCAGAATTTAGCACGTGAAATTTAAATAAAATAAATCAATCTTTTGAAAATGTCTAGGAAACAGTGCCGAAATCGAAATTGACATCTTTCGCGCCGACTGTTTTGTTTGGCTATTGATATCCGAACGCACACAGAGTATTCATTTTATATTCAATTTTATTAAGAACGTACAAAAAAACAAATTTCCTTGGAAGCAACAAATCGCGGCACTTGTCGGTATGCAAAGAAGAAGCAATGGATATCGTTTATGTGGTGACCCTTATCACGATATCAGTTACACAAAATAATTATTATTCTAGATATAACAGTGTTTTTCAAATTAATCAAATGACTTTTTATTGATATTGCAAAATACTTGACCTGCATTATGTGATATTTATATAGAAGTAGAAGAATTTCTAATTTTCAATAAGTCATAAGTAGCCATGTACCTGTATACATGTATGTATATATTTTGTGCGAATAGTCATTAAGGTATTATCGTGCTTTTCTGGTTGCGGTCACATTGGCAGTCAGCTGGTACTTTTGTTTTAAGGGAACGTCAATTGAGCCATAAATTTATAGCGCGACTAGAACTAAAAAATTTACACACACTTGAGAAAAACATCGAGACGTTCGCGCGCTGATAAGCAAAACAAAAACTGAGTAGCTGCTGAGAGCCTGTGGAAATAAATATATTGAACGTACACACAACTCAGCACAAACAAAACTTGGCGCTCGAAGTGTGCACGTCGCCTATGTTATTTTTCGTATAATAATCAATGTGCTCTTAATTGTTCGGTATTCTCAGTGTATATAAAAATCGGCATATATATATATTTTCAATATATGCAAAGTTGTGATTCTCGTTTAGGTCAACATTATAGTAAAAAAAACATTCCAGGAATAAATTAAATAATCATGAGTGAGAAATTAGTGAACGGTACTTGCAACGGCAACGGTGATGCCAGCAGCAAAAACAAATGCAACGGTACCAGAAAGGAAGTACGCGTATGGTGCGATGGCTGGTGAGTCAGTTCACAAGTACATACATATGTATGTACATGTATTTATTGACATTGAAATGGGGAATTTGAACAAAAAACGTGTGTTTGTGTATTTTAGTTTGGGTATAACGGTAATTTAGTTTCCATTGCGTCACTCTTTTCTGTTGACTATCGGGCTATTGCTATTTCGTATAAATTCCACTGGTTAACCCAAACCACTTATCGCTTATGTATGGACTTGTATGTGTGTAAGAATAAATATTCTAAAGATAGCTTAGTTCGTGATTTTAAATTGTTTCACGTTCAAGGTCAACTAAAAGCGAAATCTTATTGAATGTAAAAGTTATTATTATTTCATTGTTAATTTACTCAATTGGCATTTGTTGAGTACAATTGCAAATGATCGATATCGATAGCCAGTAATTTATCTAATTATATATGAAGCACAATGGGGTTGACTCAACATTATGAGATTTTCTACGCAGCCCGGTTTGACCGGTTTATCAGCAGATCTGGCTAGACGATTCACTTTTCTATGAAGTACAGTGTTCACTCGTAAGTGGTCAGACTCGCAATACATTTTATAAATACAAAAGTTTAAAAATAAAGTTAAATATAAAATGTAATCTATTACTACTGTATAAGAACACAATACATACAACAATACCATTAATCAAGAGACTTCCGGAATAGCTCGAGCGTACATACAAATGTACATCTTTTTGTTCTTCTCTTTTCTCGTTTCCTTCTCGCTCTCTCATTTAAATAGAAAAACAGATGCACACGCCCAAGCATCGGATGATTCTTTGCATGTATAAGAAGTGTATTGTACAGCTGTCGTAGTAGAATTCCCGCTCCTCCTCATTACCCCCATCTAACATCAGTTTCATCCCCTCTTTCTCGGTCTATATTTTATTTATTTGAACGTTTGCACGTTTGAGCATTTCGGTAAAGTTTACGTGGCCCATGTTGAGTGTGGGCCGGTCTGGCGTCTGCCCGAACATCACGTGATTTTCTATATGTGTATGTATATACGCGCATGCTCCCCAGCAAACTGTCGGCTGCGGCGTTGATAGCTGCGTCCTAGTTTATTTTTGTCTCAACGCCGGACGCGCCAATGACCCAACTGGTAAAATCGCTACGTCATTGTTAAATCATTGTACCCCGTAAAAGTAAAAATTCTCATGCACTAAAGCCAGTAGCGACTGTTATCGTAATGAGGCCAAATTAACACATGTTTAAAATGCTTTAATTAAATGAAGTATAAGGAAAATCCCACAAGACATTGCCTAAAGCACAAAATATCTCGCACTAAATTTGTAACATTCATTAAAAATTTTAATCATATGGATAAAGATAGAATACCAAAACAGTATATTTTTCCAACAGAGGTTCAGAGGTATTTCCAGGCTTGTATCCCTTGTTTGGATTTGTATGCATTTTTATAAATGTACATACATATACTTAAATTGACATTTTACAAATCATTGAAGGTCAGCAGCTCGAGAAGCATACGTGGAGAACATTCGCAAAAGTTATAGAGAGAAATTTCTCTTTTATTACATAACAGGGGGAAAATACGGAGGAAAAGACATGGTTTTATCGACCCAAATGTGTCTTACTTGGACTTGCATCAATTGATATTCCGTTCCATGTAAAAGTCACTTAAAACAATTAAAAAAATTAAATATGCACAAGTGCCCTTTTCACAACAAAACAAAAAGAACATAATTAATTTCCGGGTAAATTTGATTAATAGCCACACGAGATGAGTGTTAGATTAGATGGGTCAATTCCCGTGGGTATATAGCTAAATGTTGATAAGAAAAATCACGCAAAATCCATTCAACACTTGTCATCAACATTTTGTTTTCTTTTTTCGTTATAAATAAATACTTACATTGTATATGTGTATGTTCGAATCATGGCCCATTAACCTCTGAATTTTTAAATCGGGTTTGCCTATCGATGACAAAGATCATTGACGCAAGTATCAGGGCAGTAAGGGTAGCTCCAAAACAAGTATATGTACATATTTGTTGCTGTTGCCCAGTCAATGAACTCTTGGAAGGAGGAACAAATGTAAGCCCCTTGGGGGGCACTTGTTGGCTCCCAGAAAGTATTTCATCTATCTATTGTTGTTTTGGTTATCACCAGAGCGCAAATTCTACTCTAAATCGCGTGATATTTTCTTAATCAGCAACCGCTCGACGTTAACTCAATTGATTAAGGGGCCTCAGTACGTTGTGTGATGTACTTGATTCGACACACATGAGAATACATGTACATACATATATGTATGTGAATGTGTTCATCCATTCGACACAGATTTCTTGAAGTGTCGCAAAATCTCCGGGAGCAAAGGTTTCCATTGGTTCTGAATGGAATGGCCTACACTACTCTACTCTGCTGGCCACCTAGATACAGTTTAAGAATTTGTTGTTAGGCTCCCATCTGCTCTGATCGCGCTTATCAGCAGTATAAAGTGTTTCGTTAATAAATATTTTCAATGCTGATTAAATGACGTCGCTGCTTTTAATTACCCCACCCGCCTTGATCATGCTTAAAAGTACATAATTATATATATTTATGCAGAGGCTCTCACATTATTTGGGATGGTGTCGACCAAAAAATTGCAAGTGCTACAATATCCAAACCAGGAAAAAACGAAAAATGTTTAAAAGCCAATTTGTCGTGTGGTTTAAACATTAAAATAAAAAAATTCAAAAAAAAATGAGGTCTCGGTTTATTAGCATGACCATGCTGAACTGTTGTATTTAAGTGTTTGGGATTCTGCTCAGTACTGGACCGACACCACACATAAAATGGTCCGTTTGAGCCATAAATGTTGAATTTGGAGTCGCCTTCAAAGTTGACTTTGTGCCAGGAATCCAAATCCTTGTCCAAATGGATTTTGTAGAACGCCATCCTATTGCCTTTATTTTTTGCACTTATAAAGTTCCTTCCGTTGTTTTCGGGCATAAAAGTCATGGTGCCGCAGAACCCGGCGAACAGTCTCTCACAACACTTTACCAAGTTCATCCTCTTCGGTGAAAATTGTGTTTGGTGCCATTCTGCTCTTGTCCCCCAACTGATTTTCGCAGATGATGGCCAATAGTTGAGGTGCTCAATAGTATGCCGTTTGCCCAAAGTCCAGTATGGCTTGTTGCACCGGAGATTCCCGACTACAAAGGGTTAGTCTACATATACCCAAAATATTCGAACTTAGGTCAAAATTCAGGGTTTTATGGCACACAGGTGTCGATAAAATAACTATCTCAAATAAACTGTAACCTGATATGAGGATACTTTTTTACATAGCCCGACCAGCCGGTAGGCGAACCCCAGTTCATTGTGGTCAAATATTGATTCTGGTGGTTTATGTAAATGTATATATATGTACCTACCATGGGTTTCTGGAATTTTGGAAAATGATGGGAAATACGGATATATGGTAGGTATGAAAATTTTTTGGTCGATACCAGCTCAAATATGGTGAGAGCCGCCTCTGTATATGTAAGTGTTCACAGATTTAATCGTCAATTAATACGATTAAGTTGCAGTTCCTATTTACGTTTCTTAGACCTATCTTAACTATTCCATTAACTATTCTCTAAATTCTCCATAAAAACTTCCCTTTGTATTTATATTTATATTTTGATACTTACATAAGCTTATTATTAGTAATCAGGCTAGCGGCCGTCTGCCAATTTGTAGTGACGTCCTAGCATTGGTTATCAATAAAAATTTCGTGGTAATCTGATTGCCTTCTTGTGCCGAGTGTGGGTTGACTTATCAACGTGTATTTTACGTTTGTGGCTCGTTTTTGCTTAGTAATTTAATTTTCGTATCTTTATAGATTGTCATACAACGTCGTGTGGCCTCGTTATATATATATACACATATATATTGATATCTTTTGGTTGAAAAATTCAGGGAATTTATTTAAGAAGTTTATATGTTAACTACGTGAAAGCAAAAAATGTTTCATTACCAAAAATTACTTTTGTTCTGAAACTTGTTTTGAAATAGATTATTTAGTTAGAAATTAATCATTACTACTCAAATGTATCCATTTTAAAAGAGAATGCCAGTTAAAATTGCTTTAAAGAAAAACTGTTAACAGAAATATGGCGTAAAGATTATAACTTGTCAAGCTTGTCACGTCGAAAGCGAATTGCTGCCCACGGGCTGTGGCACGTGCTTGCCTAGCATTCCATCTATTGTCAAATATATATATATATTATATATATATATATATATATAGTATATATACATAAAACTGAAAGCATCGCGTTAATCGTCTTATATTTGTACGTCTATCTCTGTGTGGCAATGCACAGAACAACCTGATGATCGTGTTCAAAGTACAACGCTTATGTGGGGCACACTCTGAAGAAAGAAAAGTGGAGCACACTGCGTTCGCCTTGTAAGAGAGGGGGCCAAACAACAACCGCAACGAGAAGCTTTCTTCAAGCTTGTTTATCGAACTTTGAGCAACAACTTGTGTGTTCAATTAATGCGGTTTTACTTGGTTTATTAGCTTATTTAAATGCCTTGCGTTAATGGTGATTATTGTTTGTGTGTAGATAGATCAGTGTTTACACAACACAATTAAAATATTCACAATTTGTTGTTATTATTGAATATGTAGTATTGTGTCTGCAGTTTGGACACTCTATGTACTAGAAAGATGTCAAAAGTCACACGAGCCCTGATTGATTTTCCGCTTGCTAATCGATTTTCCATTTGATACTTGTGAAGGTATTTGAACTCGTTATCAGGCACATTTTCAGCTAATGTTTTCCCGAATGAATCAGCTGACAGGGATCACGTCATCGCATGTTAAAATGCTAAATTTATGGCAAGGTCGTTTCAATTCAAATTTTTATTTTATTTGTGTAAGATGTCAGGCTTGAAATATTGTTAAATGGCAGTGCGGTGATAATTAGATTGATATGACAATGTTACCTTGGAATTACTAGGTCTTCAAAAGGGTCTTCATAGTTTTACCATTAACAACTTTCGTTTGCCACGCGCAGTGATAATTAACTAAATTGGTAAAGCCGATAAGAGGACAGTCATGAAATAAAAACCAAACTTCCTGCTTGTTTCATTTGTATCTAACTTCTGTTCCTACTTGTTCTTTGATAAGGAAAGTCAGTATATAATTAGAAAGAACATACAAGAAATGAATAAATGAAGATCGGTATCTTTAAACATGATGTTTATGCAACTTGTGCAATTATATTAATTTAAATGGGTTTTGTGTTTTGTAGCTACGATATGGTGCACTTCGGACATGCCAACTCACTGCGACAAGCCAAAGCACTTGGCGATAAAGTAATTGTTGGCATACACACCGATGAGGAGATCACCAAACATAAAGGACCGCCTGTCTTTACCGAGGAGGAGCGCGTCAAGATGGTAAGAGGCATCAAATGGGTCGATGAGGTTGTACTCGGTGCGCCCTATGTCACCACCCTCGAAGTACTCGATCAAAATAACTGTGATTTTTGTGTGCATGGTGGTAAGTTGTTGTAATTGAAATACATCCAAGTTTATTTCAAATCAAATTCTCTGATCTTTACAGATGATATTACCATGACGGCCGAAGGTGTGGACACCTATCATTTGGTCAAGTCGGCAAACCGATACAAGTAAGTGCTGACCTACTTTTAGTGTTTATTTATATGATGACTAAACGTTTTTCATTCTATTTGTTTTCACAGGGAAGTAAAGCGCACTGCTGGCGTTTCGACGACAGATCTCGTTGGTCGCATGCTGCTGCTTACACGTAATCACTTCCGTCAGGGCTCCGCCGAATATGATATCGAGAAAGAAGGTAGTGTCCGCTTGTTACAGTTGCACATTTTCGGAACTAATTTTGTTTATTTTAAGTTTCATTCTTTAATGTGTTTCTTCTCATCCGCCAGCTTTTCATTTTTTCATACTATTACTTTTCAATTGCCCAAAACTAACAAATAATTGTTTTGTCTGCTACTTTCCTGTTTTTTTACGATACTCTTTTTTTTATTTTTTCCCCTGCATGCTGCCCGAACACACACACACATACGCATATATATTGAAACCGCTTCAAGTTTAAAGAGAGATAAACTTAAATACATAGTATATATTATGAACCTGGGCTACGCACGCATAACACACAGTTTGTTCGTTGAACTGATTTCTGTTAGACCTTTTCTATTATAGCCCGTAGAATTTCTTTGAACTTAACAAATACATTTGCTTTATTTTGCTCTCTACATCTTTACTGTTTCTCTTCTTTTTATTTCTATGTACGCACTGTTTACCACTAACCAAAACTCAATATCAAAATCAAATCAAAAACCTATGAACTAAAATCTTAAAATATCCCGTGCGTGTTGCTGCCCCGCGTTCAAACAAAAATGAATACCCGAACAAATCGAATCAAAAAAACCTGCAATTAAAATGCCAAATCAAAATCTAACTGTATAATGCGCTATAAAATGTATTGCTCATATGTCTGTTGTCAAAAAAAAAAACAATCCGATAAACAGAACATTCTTTAAAACTTGAACAACTGCAATCCCGTTTAGGTTCATCAAACATGGGTCAGGATTCAGCAGCCAAGAGTCCCTGGACTGGTTGCAGTCAGTTTTTGCCCACAACACAGAAGATCATACAGTTCAGTGATGGCAAATCACCAAATCCCGGCGATAAGATTGTAAATATATACCATACAAAATATCTTCTCATCTTCAATCAAATCATTATAATTGTACTTTGCAGATTTATGTTGCCGGCGCTTTTGATCTCTTCCATGTGGGTCATTTGGATTTCCTAGAGAAGGCCAGTAAGTTGGGCGACTATTTGATTGTGGGCCTGCATACAGATCCTGTTGTCAACTCATACAAAGGCAGCAATTATCCCATAATGAATCTGCACGAGCGAGTGCTCAGCGTTTTGGCCTGCAAAGTAAATTTCTTAACAACTTAATCAGAGATAAAATTTGACTAATTCTGTGCACGTTTTTTGCAGTTTGTTAACGAGGTCGTTATTGGTGCACCGTACTATGTCACAGAGGAGTTGCTGGATCATTTTAAGATTGATATTGTGTGCCATGGTCGCACACCCATTGCTCTCGAAGATGGAAAAATTGATCCGTATGCAGTACCCAAAACACGAGCCATGTTCGAATTGGTGGACTCTGGCAACCATATGACCACAGAGCTCATTGTTCAGCGCATTATTTCGCATCGGCTGGAGTACGAGCGCCGAAATCAAGCCAAAGAAAAGAAGGAAATCGAGGCTTTCGAGGCATTGCAGCGACAAAAGCATACGCAAAAGGCGGGATAGAACCCCGATTTTTTAACATGATAGATAATGTTTTTAGTTACAACCAACTTCGCACTTTCTCGTTTAGTTTGTTTCGTTTATCGTTGTCGATTTGTTTGCATATTGCATATTATTGTTTTATATGTTAAGCAATTGATATTGCTGGGGGCCTCCTTGCTATACGGCCCCCACCCACACATAGTTATATACAAACTTATATATGTATGTATAGAATAGCTAATATGAAAATCTAAATTTTATGTGTGTATGTAGGTTAAAATATTGTAAATTCTTTTAGTATGTTTTAAGTGTAACGGGTGCAAACTCGACCAAATTGTACGAAATATATTTTAAGGATTATTAAAAATTAATATTTGTGGATTCCTTAAATGTATTAGGACTTTCACACTCAGTTGTGAATAACTGTGTTGCTAAAGCAAAATGGGTGCCATCCCAAAAACATATGTATGTATGTATATTTGCTGTGACTAGTCACAGCTTTTGTCGAGCGGTAATCTCTAAATTATTATGTTGCTTATTAAGTTTATAATTTTCTTAGTTCAATTCTATGTCTTTGTACCATTATTTTTTTATGTTTAGTTGTATAAAATTATGTACTATACTATTACCAAAAACAATAAAATTATTTCTAGCCATAATTTCCATCGTTTTATATTTGCAACCAACTATATGTCCTATATATTAAACCTTTTGCTCGCCCTTTACATGCAGCTCTACATTGAGTAGTTGCTGCTGTCCTTGACACAAATCTTGATAGCTTATTAGAATAACATTGCAGTCGGTCTTGATGGACTCGCGGCACGGAAGCGTCTGCACCGCTGACATCGGCAAAGCGTGTGCCTTTAAGCACTTGGTATAGTAACGTGTTGATTGGGAGGGCTGCACCACACAACGCAGCGAAATGGATACGCCCTGCAACGGTGTCGATGCCCAAATAACAACAACATCGTTCATCTGTTTGCGTTGCCATAGCAGCGGGTGATGTGTGCGACATGCAAAGAGTAATAGAATATTATGCTTTAAGAATTGCCGATACTCTCTAGGGAGCATCGTATTTCGTGGACAGTTAAGCGGATTGAATCCATGACGCTGATAGCCAAATACGCCCATTAGAATGTTGACATCATAGTCGAGACTTGCCACATTAAAGCTGGTTCGCAAAGTTTGTTTTTCAATGGGATGTGGGACTTCAACAAATGGTATTCCTAACTTGGACATATGGTCATTGAGATAGTGCGCCAGCCAGACATTTGGATCTAATGTGCAAGAGCAGCTATGACATGGACATGCAATCATTCTCAATGTTGCCCATCTTGTCCTTTGGTCCGGTAATCTTACCAGAGGAGAATGCCGGCTATGATCATTATTCGCTTCATATCGGCTTAGATGCACAAAGTTTGAGTCCATAGTCGTCACTGGCGCCGCCAGTTGATAGTTTGAGAAGTTCTTGGTGAACAGCATACGCCTTGTCTCTGCCAAACGCTTTTGGCGTTTTTCTTGGCGGCGACGTCTTTTTCTGGCGCCACTCGTTGGTAGTGTCTCAGCATCCATGACATTTGTGCCTCTGGACGAGCTGGTGGATTGCATTGTAAAACCTTAAAAGATGTTATTGGGACAACATAGTTCGGAAAACATTGGACTACAAATTTAAATCCCACAGAAATTAATTTAAAAAAAAAACTACTATTTTTAACTACACTACTGTGATGATAGCTGCGCCTCAACAAAACAAATGAACCAAAATTTTCTTAATCGGTTTACAGCACTGAAAAATTACACACATATTGTACAGCACTGCGTGAAGAGATGTTCACGCGTCACGCACACCATCCTATTTTTTTGTATATATTTTCTAATTATAATTCACAACTGGTTCTGACTGTGCGAGGGTCTAGTGTTGGAGTCTTGCAGTTTGAATTTATCGCTTCTCGGCCTTATGGCTAAGATCAAAGTGTAGTATCTGTTCTTATCAGCTTAACATCTGATAGTTTCTCCATTGGAGAACAACAAATGTTAAACTGATTTTTGGAAATAGACGGAGTGCTAGGGGCTTGCTCCACCTCTGTCGCGGGTTGGCCCGGTATTGCAGTACCGCCGGGATTTCGGCCCAACTTAGTAATGAATATAGTGGGAATGGGAAGTGCTTGGGGGCACATGCTGTGTACTCAAATAGCAGTCATTGCTCAGTAATGGCAGTTCTGGCTGGCTCATAAGTTCCTTCTCAATGCTGTACTAAATCATTAAACATAATTTTAATTATTTTGATCGTACATCGTACCGTACATTTATTAATGGTAAATACACCGATTTTTAATACATTTTTTCTTTTGCATGTTTGCGTTTTTAGTTTTGGTACATTATTTAAATCATAATTATCAGTTACAAAATATGTGATTGGGATACGTACTTTTTAACCAACAATGCGAGCTGGGATTTCACATATATTTAAAATGATTATTTGATTTTTTAACATAATTATTAATAGGCTTGAGTCGAACAATTGTGTTTTCAGCAATTACGATACGTTGATATACATCATTTCATTTTCGCCATATGAATACTTTGGATTTTTGCTTTTGTATAAAGTACAACTTTCAACTACTCTGGAATCATCAGAGGCTGGCTGTTGTTGCTGCTGGTGTTACATGTCAGGGTAACTACTAGATAATAATACTAAATTGGGTGACAGAATAGCTGAGCTTCATTTCGAAAACGATAACTCCAACAAATCGTCTTAGCTTTTGTTTATAGATTTGTAGAGCACTACGCTCAAATAGAGAAATATAAGCAATTTGTTATTTGAATGTGTATGGTGTGTGCTTCTAGCGTATACAATGCACATTACATATCTAAATCTGGGTGTATGAGTGGTTTAGTATAGTATATTGAAAGTAAGTGAGAGAACAGTTGGAGATTTTAGGCAGGTCAATTTTAGGAGTTACACAACTACAACGCCTGCCTCGGAACGACTGACAGGCAAGTCGGGGCAATTCTTCCAAGTATCCGAGAGTGGATCATAACATTCGACGGCGCTAATGGTTACCTGGGCACGATAGAAGTTTGCCTCACAGGGCTGCAATGAGAAATTCACAGAATATATATCTAGTTTTCTTTAGATATTGATTGAAATAAACCAACCTGATCTCCACCAGCCACATAGAGCAGTCCGTCAGCCGCGGCCACTGCGGGAATGGCGCGTGGCACGTTTAGCGCACAAACCGTCGACCATTTGTCATCGTCAAAATTGTAACGCTCCACGGTGCTCAATATGTCCTGGCTAATGGTGCTCCCGCCAACCACATACAAATAGCGATCTAGTACAGCGACTCCCATTTGACAGCGTGCTGTTTGCATGCGTGCCAATTGTGTCCACTCCTTGGTCACGGGATTGTAACTACAAAGCAAAACCATAATATTATTTAAAACATTCGAGAACACATTTTGTAAAGCTCATTACCTTATCAAATCTGGTAAGTGTCTGCTGGTTGTAGTGCAACCGCCAACTATATAGATGAGACCTTCGAAACTGACGACCCCCATGCTAAATCTTGGCTGTGGCATGCTGCCAATTAGTTTCCAGTTATCCTTTTCCGGATCATAGCTTTCCATGGTGCCGCCAATGTCGTCGCCAATCCAGCCTCCCACTGCAAAGAGATTTCCACCCATTGTGCACAATCCAAATTCGCAGCGGGGCACAATCATCGGTGCAATGGGCTGCCAAATATCGTTTTGCGGATCATATACCTCGCCGTTGGCTAGAATCTGTGAACCACGCTCGCCACCCACCACATAGATCTTGCCATTTAGTGCCGAAACGCCCGGCAAAATGCGTCCCACTTCCATGGGCGCTGTTTCAGTCCACTCGCGTCGGAATATATCGAACTTGGCAACCGTTTCAAATGTGCAATCCGCAGAGTTCCAAGTACGTGGAGTGTCACGATGCGACCCACCAATGATGTAAATATTCTTCTTGGCCAGCTGACGTGGACAGACGCGCAGCGGCACTAGCTGGCCACGCTTTGAAGCAATGTCCCGACATATTGAACGCAATGCAACCTTTACTGACATGTCCCGACAATCATCCTTCAGTGCCTTATCGATTACCTTGACGGGGACAAGAGCCATCCGAACATGCGACAGTATGTCGAAGACATAGCAGCGACGTTGCGTAACATCGTGCTTAATCCAACGTAGCGCCGCTTGAAAAACCTGCGACTCGGAGTCAACGCGCAACAGTTCCGAATTAAGAAGCTGTGATAATAAGGTCTGCGGTGTTTCCAGAAACTCATCCTCCAGCGTTATCTGCAAAAATATTTGTTGTAGACATCATTATAAAAACATTTCTGAAATATCCAAACTAGAACCAAAGGACTTCCTACAGAAGAACGTGATTATTACTATCATAATCTGCAATATTTAAAATGTATTATTAAGTTGGGCCGAAATCCCGGCGATACTGCAATACCGGGCCAACCCGCGACAGAGGTGGAGCAAGCCCCTAGCACTCCGTCTATTTCCAAAAATCAGTTTAACATTTGTTGTTCTCCAATGGAGAAACTATCAGATGTTAAGCTGATAAGAACAGATACTACACTTTGATCTTAGCCATAAGGCCGAGAAGCGATAAATTCAAACTGCAAGACTCCAACACTAGACCCTCGCACAGTCAGAACCACTTGTGAATTTTACTCATTATCCTTTCCAAATTTACGAATTATCCTGAGGTTAGCTATGTCCTATTTGCATTGCATACTTCAAGGAGTATGTGTCACGCACTTTTGTGTTACAATTCTACAATTCTACAATTCTACAATTCTACAATTTACCTTTTACTAAAGATATCCGCGGAGAGGAGCACTCTAATGAGTCTAAACTGAATTATTTTAGTAGTGCCCTAGCTCAAAGACAATTCAACTACTCTAGACCGGACAAATCGCTCTTGAGTTTTTTTCGTTCGAAAAATATATGCGGGCGCGATCCCCGAAAATTGAGCAATTGTGTTTGCGTGCCTTCGTGCCTACTAGCCGAGCGCTCGTAGGCTGACGAGCGCACATATATAATCGTATGCGGGCAAAATCAGCAGATACAGAAAATGTATACTTGCCGAGCTTACCAACGCTGGTGTATGTAAAATCATATTCGGGTAAAATGAGCATATACAGAAAATGTATTTGCGTGATGTTGTGCCTAGCCTAGCCAAGCGCTGGTCGCGTGTACATGTGTACAATATTGGGCGACGTAGCTTGGGTAAGGCGAAGGAAATCAAATCAACTCAATAAGAATAGAGCTCGACTAGAGATACCCTAAGCCATAAACATAATGCATGAAGACATGGCCAACTTGACTTGTCTATTGATGCTGATTAAGAATACATATACTTTATGGGGTTTGAAATTCTTTATTTTGTCTTTAACATACATTTTCGCAAACCAATTTACCCAACACACGTATAGTAAACAGAATATGGTTTGGTTTCGATGCAGTAGTGACAAAGCAAATGATGAAAGAAGCGAATCGAGACAAACATAGAACAGCTGCACACTTTTAATACCCTATATCCCATTATGAAGTTATAGAAAGTGAAATAAGTTAGGGATAAATTGAATACATATTTTAATTCTTTTAGTGTTAGTTATAGATATTGAAGTAAGTTACATATAAAGTGCTTAATTAACTATGCATATGCATTTGCATATTGATAAAATAATAATTAGTTTAAATTAAGGAAATCAAATTGAAATGTTCTCGCATTTTGTTAGTTAATTGTGCAAAGTTTGCATAAGAACAAACTACCCTCCCATGATAGGCACTTGCAAGCAGATTGAAGCAAAAGTTAAAAATTGCCAAAATGATATTCTGCTTCAACAACAAGAGAAATGAAGTACGGCAACAGATCATTGCATACACTTGTGTCGCCCTTTACACGAAAAGAAGGAAACAACACACTGAACACAAGCAAACGCAACGAGTGCGATGAGTGAAACCCGAAGCTCAGCAAAATCAAAAGCAATGATGATATCCACCGCACATTTTTCTGAAAAAAAAAAAAAACTCAAGAGTGATTTGTTCGGTCTAGAGTAGTTGAATTGTCTTTGTTAAGAGTTATTACTAGGCGAGGCGATACAATCTCTTTTCTTTCTTCTATAGGAAATTGCTTTTACTTTTGATAAAAAGTTAATTTGTAGGCAGGGAGAAAACTATGAATTAAGGGCGGCCAAATCGCAACTTGCTTTTAAGAGTAATTGTATAATGGCAATTAGATTTCATGGTTTCCGTGGTGTAGCGGTTATCACGTGTGCTTTACACGCACAAGGTCCCCGGTTCGAACCCGGGCGGAAACAAATATGATTTCTTATTATACCTTTAACTTAACCCATGAAATGGGTAACAAAGGGTGTAATAATTTGTGCAAAAGTATGTAACAGGCAGTCTCTCCGACCCCATAAATTATATATATATATATTCTTGATCAGCATCAACAGCCGAATCGATTTAGTCATGTACGTCCGTCTGTCTGTCCGTCCGTCCGTATGTATTAACAACGCGTCGATCTCAGGAACTACAATCGGCTAGAGCTTCCAGATTTTGGATATGAGCTCTACCAATTCCTAGGCATAGCAAGTTTGTTTCAAATTTTTGATACATTTTCAGGTTTACGATATACACATGTAATCGATAACAAACAAATCTTGAATTTCAAAAACCTTGAAAATGGGGATTGAAACCTATTAACAAAATAATGAACATCTGTGCATTTTTATTTAAATCGGCTAAGAAACACTGGAGATATGAAGCAACCAAGCATTGGTATAGCGGTACACGTACATATGTGTATGTCAGTCAGACCGACCGTCTGTATGATTAAGGGTTAAGGGTATCTTCTAGTCGAGCTTACTCGACTAGAGCCTTCTTACTTGTTTTTAATATACAAAAACAGTTTAGTATTTACCGCTGGAAAGTTGGCTTGCACAAAGTTCATTGCACTTTTTGCTAGTGATTCGCAATTGTGGGTTTCGGCAAAGCGCAAAATGCCTAGAGCATTGGTGGCATGCAACTCCCGGCAGAGAAATTCACAACAGCCATCGACCACCTCGTTCAACTGTAGCATATCCGCTGCAGCGAGCAGTTCCTGCACATTCGACTGCGGAATAAAGGTAGAAAAGGATGAGATTGTGAAAAAATCACGAGTGGAATGGACAAGCGTGGTTACCTGTGTTATCTCGCAGCGTCCTGAGTAGATAAATTCAAGCAAAATGTGCAATATATCGCCATCAATTGTGTGTAAAATTACAGATTTCTGTTTGACTTCGTTTAAGCCCAGCTCAGGTCGGAACATAGCCTCGAAATAGGCACTGGCTGAGCTTAAGACTGCACGATGTGCATTGAAGGTGGATTCGCCTGCAACGATTTCGATATCGCAGAAGCGTGATTGCTCCCGCAGTTGATTGAGATTCGCTAGCACCTTAAAGGGATATTGCGCGTTGCAATACGAGGGCAGATTTGTGCGTTGTGTGCTTGCAGCCGCTGCAGTGTGGCTGAAGTAATCGGTATCGTTATCGGTGGTGTTCTCATTGCCGTTGTGACAATTTGCATTTGCGTTGAATTCATGGTGTATAGAGTAGCTTTTCAGCGGTGGCATCTCGTTATTCTCTTGCTACGATGTCTGCTGGCTCTATATAATGCACTTTGGCAGCTTGTTCACGTTCAATTGATAAGTTAATTAAACTTAATTGCAATTGTTGCACTTTACCACACCACTACACTACTACGAGCACAACTGTTTTCATTAATCAAGCACCAGCTTACACATACACACAAAGGCACACAGACGCACTCACACAAGCACAAGTGCTAAGATGAAAATAACTAAGCAGGTAGCTTGTACATATTGCTCTACACAGGTTGTTTTCTTGTTATTTATAATTAAACGGAAGGTAATTTTATTAGCATGTATTTTTTTTTATTTCACTGATATTACTAAATACAATAAATCAACTAAATAATTGTTTCTCTCAAGTGAACATGTTCACTTTGATGAGCGATTATGTTTTTTACAACACTAACAGCTTACAAGTAAAACTGTGGTCACCTTATATAAAATAACATTTCCCCAATGTGCACAAAGCGCGCCATAATTTAAATCGACTTACACTTCGGATTAAACCTTTTAAGAAACTGTAAAAGTATGTTGAAAAATGCCAAATATATGAAATAAGTGTGTCTACAACGCTCTTTTCTTTAAGACCAATATTACGTTTGATTTGTAAATGACCAACTAATAAATGTAACTAAGTAAACTTATTTGGCTTTATTTAACATAATTCCAGCTGTTGTGCGTTTTGATAGTTATTTAAATTAAAAATCGATATTATGCAGAACGTGCGTTCACTTGCAAAATCTAATCGCTATGTGATTTTATATCAGCGGGCAACGTTTCTGCAGTTATTTAACCAAAAATATTGTTATTGTTAATGTTTTTAAATTATGTTTGTCCGGAAATTATTAAATGTGCGCATAAACTGCCTAGTACGACGCTGCGCCAGCACAGATGCACTTAGTTTACAAAACAAGAAACTGCAGTCGTATTTGGAGTCGCTGCGTCAGGAGTATTACACGCTGCGCGTCAATGCAGCCGGCAACAGTACTCTGTATGCCCGCCTCTCTCGTCTGGATCCCGTTGTGAATTCACTTGAGAAGCATCGAGCGCTGCAGCGCAACATTACGCCCGAACAGGAGTTGGCAGCTGAAAAGGATGAGGATATGCGTGAGCTAATGCTAGAGGAAAATAATGTGTATGCAGAATTATTGCGAAAACAGGAGGAAGCAATGCTGCACGATCTTCTCACGCTGGCAGACAATGTTGACTTTCCAGCACTGATATTTGAGGTAAAGGCCGGCGCCGGCGGACAAGAGGCAATGCTTTTCGCTCAGGAGCTATACGATATGTACACCAGTTACTTTGAGCACATGGGCTGGGATTACGAAGAATTTGCCTATGAGACCACCGACATTGGTGGGTTGAGGCATGCCAATCTGCTAGTCAATGATCCTGATGCTTACAACTGGTTGCGCTACGAGGCGGGTGTCCATCGTGTGCAGCGTGTTCCGACCACAGAAAAATCTGGACGCATGCACACCAGCACCGCCTCAATCACAGTGATTCCACGTCCGGTCGATGCTCATGTTCATATAGCGGAACGTGATCTCAAGATCGAGACAAAACGTGCTAGTGGTGCCGGTGGTCAACATGTCAACACCACCGATTCCGCCGTTCGCATTGTGCATCTGCCCACTGGCCTGGCCGTGGAATCGCAGTCTGAACGGTCCCAGCTTAAGAACCGGGAGCTAGCACTTAAACGTCTGCAGGCCAAGCTAATGCAACAGCAGCTGGAGAGCGCCGAGGCTAGTCAACAGGCCACACGCAAGGCACAACAGGGTAATCTCAATCGCAATGAGAAGATTCGGACATACAATTTTGTGCAGGATCGTGTCACAGATCATCGCGTACAGCAGGGGGGCACAGTGCACAATCTGAATGGATTTCTCGAGGGTGGCCAACAACTAAGCACACTTATTGAACGTTTGCAGTTGGAGCAGCGCAAATTAAGGCTAGTTGAGCTACTTCAAACGTGGCAGCCGCCACCAGAGGAAGGAGCATCCGATAAAAACTAAACTAAATGGTGCCCAACAAATATGTTTAATAAAAGACTTTGTGTAATAGAAATATATATTTGCATTAACATACGCGCGCCCAGTCGGCAGCACTGCCAATGTGGATGAGATGTTCCTTGACAGCGGCTTCGAGAATATCGCGTATTTCACGGCAACCGGCCATGGCGGTCTCAATGACTGTCTCTAGTTGATCGATGTGAAAACGCTCACTCATCTCCATAAAAGCAATCTTATCAGCAGTGGGCAATGCAGCAATGGTGAGTTTCGGACCACCAGAGACCTCCTCAATGTGTGAGATGTCCGTCAACGGAATGTTTGATTTGCTTAGGGATGCAGTGCAGGCAATAACAAATTCGTTTAAGCAAATGCCTGCATCAGTTAGAGCAAGTGTGGCAGCGTTAAGGGACACTGCGTAGTTGGCACCATCTGCCTGCAACACTTCCACATATATATCAATTTGTGAACGTGGATATAGCTCCGATTTGATGGCTGCACTCAGTGCCTGCTGAAGATACATTTTGAACTCTTGGGATTTGCGATCTCCTCGTGGTCGATTCTTGCGCTCCGCTGTGGAGAACGTTGCCTGGCTGTATTGGCAATTGATGATTAGTTCGTTACCTTCAGTCTTCTTGGCCTTGGCCTGATGTGGTCCATAGACGGCGGCCAGGACTTTGGTGTTTCCCTGTTCCATATAGGCGCTCCCATCGGGCTGCTCAAAGACACCGAGCTTGCATTTGATGTGGCGCAGTTCATGTGGCCGGCGGCCATCTAAACGCAATCCTTGCTCACTGAGGAGCTCCATACGTCCAGCCATTTTGTACTTTATACTTTTAAATAAAATGCCGCACGTGCAACGGCGTTGTTTATGCTTTTTCAACAAGTCAGCTGTTGTTATCGGAACTTTTAATTATCGGTCGATAAGATAAGAAATGGTGTATATATCGGACGGCCGACCGCAAGCAGTGCAGCCGTCTGAGGTGAGTTCGATAATAGTTTTGTTGAGTAATAAATTCAAATATATCAAACAAAAAACAATCATTATGCATTTTCGGTTTATTCTGCACATACATATATTATTGACATACATACTAATTCATATTTCATCATTTATTATATTTTTCTATTAGTTTATTTGGTTTTGCCTCTTTTGCTTTACATTCTTTCTATTATTTGCCCAATGAATTGATTTTTAGATTTATGTATTTGATTTCGTATTTGTTTTAAATGATTTTCGGTCATTTTTCACTGGTTGGATTTGTAAGTTAAAAGTTCTGAATATTTTGGTTTTTTTTAATTTGAATGTTGCAATAGCTTTTAAAAAGTGCTTCAAGAAGTCTAAAAATGTTTAAAATTTAAATCATAAGCATGAAATGAAATCATTTCTTAAATATAAGTTATTGCATTTGGGTTAAACGAAACTTAACCATTCTTTTTGTTTTGAACGCTATTTATTTAGCATAACAGATCATCAAGGAGAACTTTTTGGGACTTTAGTGGCTAATTAGTAAGTTAGACCTGGGCCATGATTTTTGTTATCCATTTGTTACATTCAACTACATCGACATTCAATTTCAGAATAGTACATATCTGATTATATGTAGAATATTTTTTGTTAAGCTTTGCATTATGCCCCATGCAAACTAGACCAACTGGACGACGGCTGTCTCTTCTTCTTGCTATATCATCAACGTTTAAGTTTTATTTGTATAATTATTAGTTTTGTTTTGTTACTTTTGTATATTTATTTAACGATATGTTGGTATACAAACTTGCATAATACCCTGACTAACTTAGGGGATAGCGCTTTAGACAACGCGGATTGGCAATTTTCATTTGCTGAGCACTTGGCCAATGTCTTGCCACAGAATGGGCGAACAACTTCCTAAAGGTTTTCAAAAAGTCTTTGAAAATAAAATATATATACTTTTTTTTAAAGGAGCGCAAGCCCTTAAGAATTAGACACTGAAAGCATTATAAGTTTAAACAGTAGTATTTTGTATTTGCAGTCATGCTCCAAATTCATCACAAATCATTCTTAAGAGATTTGTAAAAAAAATCCGAAAACAGCTGAAATTTCGGAATTTGGAACATGACTGTTGGGCGTTTTACAGAATGGATTTTGAGTGTTTTTTGTTTGTGGTTTTAGATGTGGCACATTCAAAAGAGAGTGTTAGAAAGCTACGCGCATACACTCACACATGCATACACTCGCACATGCAAATTTACATTCACATACATCCGCACACTCACATTCACATACACTCACAGACACTAAATGGAACCTAAACATTATCCAATACAAGGTAAATAGTTAACCAATGTTTGTTTTGTGGCTGCATGAAATCCTAACTAAAATCGTAACTAATGTGTCATTTACTGACCAAGCTTGGCCGGACTGAGCACCAGTTCGGGCTCCAGTTTGCTGGGCGCCAGCAGTAAGCTGCTGCCACGCCCCATCACTGTGGCGCCGGCGGATGACGGCTGGGATTTGTGCACCATCATGCTATCAAATATGGATGACGATGATGTGGCTGTTATTGAGGATGCTGTCGCTGGCCGTAACGGTTGCAGTATGCTCAGACTTGTGGTGGCCATTCCCGTTGGCTCCGGCACCTGGCCGGGTATGCTGACTGCTGTGGCGGAGGCGGCAGAGGATACACTCGTTGCCAATGGGGGCGCCGGAAGCGGCAACAGACTAACCGTCGTTGTGGTGGGCGGCGTGGCGGCGGTGGCGGCAAACGAACTTATCCGACTACTGCTGGCGGGCATGGCATATACGGAACTGGAACCGGTCAGCGTCATGCCGAGCGGGCCGCGTACCGTTGCCGCAGCGGAGTAGGTGTGCGGCAGCGCCGGTGGCAGATCATAGCTAGTCGGATGCGACTGGGAGCTGGTTAGCCGAGTGCTGCTGTAACTGCTGCTGGTATTTGTCGTGGTGGGCATTGTCTTGGGCGTGGCGCCCGTTGAGATGCCCGGTCGTTGTGCGAGCGTTGTGCTTGCCATGCTTTTGAGCCGGGGTATGGCGCCAGTGCTGCAGCTGCTCGGCAATGGTGCTATCGTCGACACATCCGTGTCCATCAATGAGGTTTCCTCCTCCACAACAACAACGCCATCCAGTGAATCTCTGACCGTGGACGATGATGACAGCGATTGAGATTGTTCCTTTTGTTGTTGTTCTTGCTGCGGTTGTGGTTCCTGTTGGTGTTGTTGCCGCTGTTGTTGTAGCGCAACACGTTGACGCAACAGTTTGCTATTAGGTCGCTCATCAACTGTGCTTAGGGTTGGTGTTGTTGTTGTGGCTTTGGTGGTACTACTCGTAAGGGCAGTTGTTGTTACTTTTGTTGTTGTTGTTGCTGTTGCACGTTTGGATAACTGAACCGTCTGCTGCGGAAGCTGCTGTAGCTGGTGCTGTTTTCGTTTCTGCTCCACTTTAACGTCCGTTTCCTCCTGCTCTTCATCGCTCATTTCGCACAAATTTAACGCCGTCTGCAACTTCTTCATCTCCAGCGGTGCATCAGCTGTGAAAAGTTCAAAGTTTCAGCTAGTACTCGATGTAATTTCCCATATTGTCTTACCACCCATTTGATGATCCATGGTTTCTGGTTCGTTGATGATGGGAACTACTCGATTTATGGCCGTCCTCTGTTCGTTCTGCATAAATAGCGATGTGGTCGCTATTTGACGCAGCGCCTCCATTCCCTCATTAAGCATTTTGCTCTGACTGCGCTTATGTGTAATTGGATATTTTGTCTGTTTGAACATATGTATATATTCAAATTAGTTAGATGAGAAATTTTTATTCAATTGTCTAGTTACCTGAATAGAGGGTCCTCTGGCTATTGAAACGCGTTTGCTCTCATTCCGGAGCAGCGAGGTTGTGTGATCCGCATCGATCTTGTTACCATTTTTTTTGCGCGTCTTCTTGCTGGATGAGATGCAGTGTGATGGACAAATGCAGAAGAGAATGCGTAAAATGCAACAAATTAGACCCAAACCTGCAAAAAAGACACAAAGATAAAAAACAAAAATGAGTAAGTTAAATGGAATTGAAGGAGTGCAAACAAATTGTATTGCCTATGAGAGAGGGCCCTATAAGTCTTAGCTCCACTGTTTTAAAACCCTTCTCGCCAGTGCCGACAAATGCAATGACCAGGCCCAATGCCACTGTGCCCAGGCCGACATATAGAAAGGCATTCGCAAATGTGCTAGGTCCACGGAGTACGCCCAGAAAATCTTCATCGTCCGAGGAGCCGCCCAATGAGGCATCTTGTATCTGGCAATGAAAGTGCATTCGATAAAATATATCTTTAGTAAACATTTTAGATAAAACTAGAGTGCTGCCTCTAATCGTACGAAACATTTCGAGTCATTTCAAGTTGAATATTTTAATTTTGTCTCTTTTCTTAGAGACAGCATTCGGATGTTTTTAATTTGTATGTTTTATGTGTATGTTAAATAGGGGGCATGAAAATCGCAGTTAAAATGAAGATGTTTGTCTTTGGGATCATTTTTCTTGAGTACGCATTGGCTTCAATCAATATTAGAATCCTGCGCCACCTAGCGTCAAATGCGTTGAACTTTTACTTAGAGCGTCATGTGATCGAAAAGAAATAAATAAACAATGCAGTTGAAGGCGGAAAAAGGTGATTGTTTGTGAGAGAAATGTGCAAGAAAGAGAGAGAGAGAGATATTTTTTTTTGTACAATTACAGGTTGTTGTTGTTAGCAAATGTTGATTATATATTTACACAGCGTTATGTGAGGAAGGCTCTACGTGATGAACTTACTCTGTTACGCTTCACCCAGCGTCTGTGGCAGGTGGCCTGTTGCGATTGCTGCTCCTGTACGCTGCAGCGGCGGCCACGCTCCAACCATGCGGCGCGTCCCTGAGCGCACTGTATGATCAAGGTGATCGGTGTGATCGGGATTATCGACATGGACAACGAGAACGAACATCAAAGGCGATATCGATATCGATTACACAGCGATGGCGACGTATACAACACACGCGTACACACACACACACACACATACGCGCAAACGCACGCACAGTAACACACACATCCAAACATACATACATACACACACACACACACACACACAAAGGCGCGTTGTGTGGTTGTTGTTGTTGTTGGTGGTCGATTGTCGTGGTTCGGTCGCGTTTGGTGGTGTTGGTTGATTGTGTTGGTGTTGGGTTGGTGGGCAAATGCATAGAAAATATATACAGTTACTGTGGTTAGTTCAACTGTGAGAGAGCAGCGCTCGGTGGATAATATTAATATTCTTCTCTTTTTTTCTTTCGACTATTATAAATATTTATTTAAAAACATACATAAAATGGATAAAAAGAAGTAAACAAAACAACAATAACGACTAATGTAAAAGCAATCAAATTAATAATTTCGATTTCAATTCTCAATTCAATATTCAATTGCAAAATGTTTTTTGCGGTTTTGGGTTACGGATTCACCATCAATTACAACAACAATATGTAAAAATATTTGGCGGCCAATTATGAAGACTTCGTTTGCAGTCGGTCTTCTTTTTAATTTTTTTTTTCAAAAGTATTTTTAAAAGGCAGTAAACACACACATAGATGTAAATAGGAATAAACAGTTACAGTCAGGAAACAGTTATAAAAATAGTATATTGATATACACCAAGTAAACGGGGGGAATATTTTAGTTAGGTAAGGTTGAAGTAGTGAAAGTTGTTAACACATAAAACAAAAACTAAACATAAAAACCAGTAAATTTAAATCAAATGTTTTTAAATAAAGAGAGGGGCAACACGGCAACACTAAACTTGAACAGCATTCAAAATATTTATTAAATATTCATAGTTTTATATGTTTAAGTATTATAATTAATCACGTATAAATATCTGCTCATGCCGCAGCCGAAATATTGTTAATCTTAAAGCGCACTGCAAGACATAATTTTATACTTATTTCGAATATAGAACATATATCATTCATCAGATCAGTCATGCAGCAAAATTATAGAGAAAAAACCCATTTTGAGACTCAAAATTTAATTGAACCCTTTAATAAAATTAAAGAATAAGGAGCTTATATAAATGTAAGGAAGCTCAAATAAACATTTTAATTATTCATGTATAAGAAAATATAGGTTTTTCTTTGTATACAAATTCAATACTATTAAAAAAGATTTAAGTTTTTGTTGATCTTGAACCACTGTTGTCGGGGCACGTAATTTTCGTGATATACGATATATGATTTATTTAAATCAGACAAAGAAAAGTCAATGCCATTTTAACTCACACATACAGAGAGGGAGAAAGTGTGTGTGTGTGTGTGTTTGTGTGAGAGAGAGAGAGAGAATGAATTCATAAGAGCCACATTTAGAACATTCTAGTAAAAGCGATTTGCGAGTAGCGACTATATAGAGTCTATATATGATGAACACAGCGCTGTCGCTATTAAGTCAGAGCTACTAAATATGCGGCGTGTTAGTAATAAGGCAAATAATATTACACACACAATCATCGTCTACACTCAGTGTGTCCTATATACAAAAAACCAACAGGCATACATACATACATACATATATGTTTAGGTGTTGTGTATATATGTGAATGCCTCAGGTCGCACGCTTTACAGAGTTGAGTTTTGCTTTTAGTTCTTTCCATTTTTGGTCTTTTTTTGCTTTGTAGTTTTTTGTTAGGTTTCGTTTGCTTTTCGTGTGCAAAATCGCAGCCACATGGAGACTATCGATCGGAACTGTGTGTGTGTTGCCCCAACTAAGTGTGCTCCATATACATACATATGTGTATGTATATAAACCAGAACTGTAACTGTAACTGCCCTTGATTTGTTGTTGTTGTTGCAGTTGCTGTTGATGTTGAACAAGTAGTTGTAGGTGTAATCAACAATTTGCGACGCTGATTGACGAATGACGAAGGCGCCCTTTAACTCTCCCACAAAACTAACTGGCACGCATTCGCGCAGTCACACAAGAAAGGGATGAAGGCTGAAGGTAAACACAAAATATTATTGCTGAACAGTGTTGACCCCATAAAGCAACTACTTCTACTATATGTACTTGACAGGTGTGTTTGTCCAGCGTTTTGTTGGCAAAAACTTGAAACAATATCAAGCCTACAAATAAGAGTATAATTATATTTTTTGTGAGACAGCGACACGTGTCTCTATGCTAATTGCAAAATATTGCACTGAAAATAAAATATATATATAAACTGTATTTTGCATATTTTACAGAGTTAACTTAGGCACGCTAGATGTTCATTAGACTTTCACCTTTGGCAACTAATCGTCACAACATATTGACGCTATTTATAAATACATACATATATATATGTATATACAAACTAAAACAGGTTAACGCCTAGGAGTCGACCTCACCACACACAACACAACATAGACACACACACATACCGCGTTTTGAGCACACGCAACAACGTAGCCAAAAATGATGTAGAAATTACTGTAAAAACCCGCTAAACATCTGGTACAGAAGATTTTGACTTAAGCTTGAGTTTGTTATTGCTAACTGACTGTTGTTGTTGATCTTGGGTGACAAAACGCTAAACGAAGCCAATGGCACTCAATTTGATGCCTAGAAATCTGGAAAAGAAAGAAAGCGCTACTAAATTGTATGTTATGTGTTTAATGCTTTTATGGCAAATCGAAGTATAGCAACAGCTCAAAAACAACACATGGTCACCCTGGCTAAAGTATAACAGTAAAAGTTGTAAGATAATTGTAAAATGCAATTGCATTATTATGTTATACAGAGTTTCCTTGAGAAATGTAGTTCTCTAAGCCAGCACTCTCTATGAATTTTCTATAATTCAATCGATTTCTAAAGGTAAAAACTATATTATTTTAAGTTTTTCCTTTCCACTTTTATAGTCGCGTCGAATAGTGTCAAAGTCACGCCCAAAATGCTTCGCTTAAGTTCTGTTAACTTGTTCTTATACAAAGTTGTTGTTGGAGTTCTTTAAGTTAATTGTAGCGCAATTTTTAATCATGATATATAATTAGCTGTTGGATTGGGATTCGTTTCCTGGCTTGTAATGTCGCCATTGACTTGCTGCATAACATTAATAATAAATCGTTTGTGCTGTCACAAATTAACATGTATTTCCAAACCGCACTGCATGGCTTCTAGCAGGAAATGTATACCATTAATGACAGCAATTCATTTTGGTTCATTGATTGTTGAGATTGTTTAGATTGCCCGGATTGTTGATGATTGTTATTGTTTTTTGATTTTGTTTGCTGTTAACTTGTTGTAAATACTCGGCTAGAATAGTTTTTACCATAGTATAATCTCGTTAGAGATCTTTTATGTCTATGGCAGGTAAACTTTATAGTGTAGTAGTCGCATATGATTCCTTTTAGGCATCAATAAAAATCATTTCCAACCATAATGCTAATTAGTCTCTATTTTATGTCCAACTTATTTGTCAAAGGTATCCCAAAACTGCATTCGGTATAAAGCAAATAGGAGAAAACAAAAATCCTATTACTGAATCAAATTGAGTGCAAATTTCGTTTAACGAACCTAACCACAATTCATGTAAGTGATTTGAGATAGACAAAAGTAGTATATACCCTAAGCTGAGACATAAAGAAGTGCATATTCCTTGGCATGTGTGCAAGTTTATTATGCAGCTCGAAAGTAACGCTCCAAAAGTGGAGTTGAGCTAAGTGAAGTTGAGAGCTGCACTTGAAAAATCAACAATCAATGTATCTTACGGAGGGTACGGGGGGCAGCTAGTTTTTTTCAGGTGCGGGCTGGCAGCCAAGCTCAGGTTGTGAGCAAAAAGAGTGCGCAGGCTAATGAAAAATGCAGCTGTAGCAGTGGCAGCCACATCTGCCACTGACATATAGAAAAGCGCATAAAGAATAAGAAACCTAAAGCCCACGAGTGCCGCCGCAAAGACAATGCAGCTGCCTAGAAAGAAAGAGAAAGTTAGAGAGAGAGAGAGAGAGAGAGAGAGAGAGAGAGAGAGAGAGCGCGAGAGAAAGAGAGAGCGAATGAGAGATAAAGATACTCGGCTACCATTCAGGGACAGCGAAAGATATATAGACAGAGACAGAAACACACAGAGACTTTACAGGCAATTTCACTAAATGACACTGAACGTCTCTACCCCCCGTCTCTACCCCTCCGCTCTCCACTGCATTGTCATCTTCTCTGCACTCAGTCAAGTGTTGATGCTTCCTTTGTTTAGATGTCGCAGCCCTGAAGCAAAAAAGCCTCAAGGTGTTCACAGCTCATGCGGCGAATGGGTTTTTCTCTTCACCACCAACACCAGCCCCATAGATGTACATACGTATGTAGCTGGCACACGGCCAGGGACAACGGGCATAGAGACGAGCACTTCTCAGTGGTCTGGTCCCGCAGGCTGGGGGCCAAGGGTGCCAGGGGTGCACGGGATGGTGGTTAAGGGGCATGTGTTTGTGAGGCTTTGCAGTAAATTTGAGACACAAATCAGCATTAAATAGGTACAGGTCCACAGGTCTAGGGTGCAGTTCATTAGTGCCAATAATGCTATGGGCCACTTCAAAAGGACAAAACCGCAAGGCTGACAAGGCTAACTCGAATAGTCCTTCAAGTCAATGAGGCTGCAGCATATGACTTAAGAATCGTTTCAACAGTTGACAAAGACAAAAATACATTTATTTTTTTTTAAGTTAAGTAAATTTTTTGGAAGAATAATCATCTGGTCTCGGGTATATATGATAGGGTATAGTTTCCAATTTGTAAATTAACTAGATAGTTTCATAAATAGTACTGTTTGGAATCCTTTTAAGCCGCATGGCCAAATCGAATGCAATTGTTTGAAATTCAATTCAGTGCGCGTTAAACGCATAAAATCCCTATAAACACATGCAACACATGAGGCACACACACACATACACACAAAAACAAAGACGCCTGTGTTGACTTCAAGGTTGAAACTAGATAAAATACGCAGAGCTGAAGAACAAAGATGCAGTAAACGGGCTGAGACATAGAGAAGATGGGGGAGGGGCAGCACATGTAGTCCAACAAAACAATTTAAAAGCAAAACCACAAAAGAATGAAAGTGGCCAAGCTGTGTTACGGAACCAGGAAGCAAAGGCAACAGCGACGATTGTATAATGAAATCGGAATCGGAATTGGACCAGCGGCGCATAGTCTAGAGATATGGCATGAGGACTGAGAACTAGGACTGACATTGTAGAAAGGATGGTTTTCCTTTTTGTTGGTTGTTGGAGCCGTGGCAGGATCCTGCCCCATGGGCACCGCAAATTAAAATCGTTTTGTGGGTAAAAGCTGCACAGACTGTAAGTGTGTGTGTGTGAGTAAGTGTATTACTCCTTGTGTGTGTGTGTGTGTGTGTGTGCACGTTTACTGTTTCAGTGCGAACGCACAGCGGAAACAAACGGTTCTTTCAGCTTTTCTTTTGTGGCACTTCCGGCCATGAAATGCAAACGTCGTTTTAGCAACGTTTTTTATACCCTTAACCCATGAAATGGGTAAGAAAAGGGTATACTGGTTTTGTGCAAAGGTATGTAACAGGCAGAAGGAAGCTTGACCGATCCCATAAAATATATACATTCGTGATCAGCAACAACAGCCGAGTCGATATAGCCATGTCCGTCTGTCTGTCTGTCTATCTGTCCGTCCGTTTATATGTGTGAACGCGTCGATCTCAAGAACTACAAAAGCTAGGACTCCATATTTTGGATATGAGCACTCCCAATCCCTAGGCATAGCAAGTGTGTTCCAAATTTTCGATAACTTTTACGGTTTACGATATACACATGTAATCGACAACAATGAACATTTGTGAAACTTTTATTAAAATCGGTCAAAAAACACTAGAGATATGAAACAAGCATTGGTACAGTAGTACCGTTTTGTACGTTTGTCTCTCAGCTCGACCGTTTGTCCACCTGTAGGGTCAAGGGTTAAGGGTATCTTTTAGTCGAGCTTACTCGACTAGAGCCTTCTTACTTGTTTCTTTTTGTTTTTTATTGAGTAAATGTTTGAGAAAAGGTATAGAGCAAAGGAACTGTATTATATAGCTTTATATGAAAACTTTACTAATTGATGTTTGTTTTTTCAATGTTTTTTTTTTCAACAAAAAACATGTTCTCTTTGGCGTATCTGAAAAATCACCGTAAATATTTAAACTAATCTAAAATAAACATTAATTAAAATCAAAATACACTAGCCCCCTTTGGACTTGTCAAAAAAAGTTATTTGTTACGTTTTACCTTCAAATGGAAATGTCAAATGGCCAGTCGACTGGTAAAATGACTTTGCTAATTGAACGCATGTCATAGGTTGATTAATAAAGATAGTTCACAACGATGGTGTTTGAGCACAACAATAAGGCTAAACGGCCATCGATGAGAGTTATTGCCTATGTGTTATTTTCGCTCAATTTCACATTTAAGCGGCAAGAACGACGCGGCTCTCATAAATCAAGTGAAAGGAGAGACGGAAAAAAATATGCTAAATAATTTGTTCGCAATAAAATTTTTAAAGTGCTGCGCCAAGCACTAAAACTCACTCGACAGTTCTTAAGCAGAACAATACGGTGAAGTGACGTGCGAGGAAGGGACTTACTAGTGCGAGAGTGGAAGGAGGGGGGAATGCATGGTGGGGTGGGGGGGTCATTGCTGGTAGGGTGTTATTTTAGTTCCATTTGATTGCAGTTCTGTACGGTTGTTGCATTTTGGCTGTCTAAAGGAATTGGCCCAAAACTTGAAAATACAAAAAAAAACTTTTAAGTTTGACAGCAGCAAAGTTGTATTTTTTAAAGGGCTTCCGTTTTGAATATTGTAAAAATGTGTTAAATAGTTTTTAGTCGTGTTTTTACTTACTTATTTTCGAGCTTACCACGATTTAAAGACACGATATATACAGGCGCGAGCGAGAAGAATTACATCGAAAATCTTAAGATTTTGTTTGGGAATGAATACATGACATGTTTGATGGAAGACATGAGCTAAGGGACATACGAGATGTCCTTCTATGTAGATTAACCTAGCTTAAGAAATTAGTTTTCACTCTCCACAAAAAAAAAGAGTTTTTATACCCTACCATATTTCAAGAAGACGTTGCCGAGGCCAAAGAAAGAAAGCGTTATTTTTTTTTTTTTTTTGAGAAGGTTAGTTTATTACAAGGTGCACAAGTTTTAGAAATCTGTTTAGTGAGTGGTGGTAGCAAGTTGGCAGCCCCAATTGCCATAGCTGCCATTACGTAAATTATCATGCAAATATTGGCTGGCCCACTTGTCAACCAAAAATCAACAAATGCAAATACCAAAACAAAGACAATAAAACTAAATTTTTATAATTAAGCGCATGCGAGCGACGCACAAACAGTTAGAAAATGAAGTAAAAGAGATAGAGCGAGAAAGAGATATGGAAATATTAAAAGAAAGGCAGAGGCAGAGGCAGAGACAGTTTAAGATAGAAATAGAGAGAGTAGAAGTAAGAGTGAGGGCAACAACAATTATTTGAAGTTGTTAAACATAAAATTAGCGTCAGGCAATGCAAACATGCAATAGACAATATATTTGTATTGGTCTGATAATTATACGATAGTTATTTTACTTGACGATACTTTCGATGCGCTACACATACACACAAACACACACACACACATACATACACACACACACTCATACAGCCACATTGAGTCACACATAAATAAGCTTGTTACTAAACCTAGCACGCTACTAAATTCTTAGTCACAATGAGCACGGGCCACAGCACAAAGAGAGACAGAGTGTGAGAGTGAGAGATTGACAGACAAATATAGAGAGAGAGAGAGTTATACAATATTTTATAATAATAGCGAGACAGAGACAGAGAGAAAGAGAGCATTGCGATTAGACGTTTAGACGTTAGACACCAATATATATATATATATATATATATATAATTTATATATAGTTTTATTAGCAGTCAACTATTTGTAACTTTAAATTTTTGACTGTACCTAATTCTCGCTGGAATGAAACTTTTGTTTGGCAAGCGCGTTGCATACTTTCAGGCGGTGGGGGTTATAGAAAAAGAGAGAGATATACAGAAAAGAAGATAATGAGAGAGTAAGAAAGAGAGAGCGCATGATAAATTGTAATTTGATGTCGCGTTCCTGCGTTGAGGAAAAAATTAACAGTAAGGTGTAAAGTGTTTGTGTGTGTGTCTGTGAGTGTATTTTCTTTGGTTTATTTCTTCATTTAATTTTTTGTTTTCGATTTTTGTGCGTGCCTCGAATATAAGTGGTAGAGAGAGAGAGAGAGAGAGAGAGTAAAAGAAATATAGAAAATAGAAGAAACGAAAAGCAATTTGTTGTTGTGTTAGTGTTGAGTATGTGTGTGTGGTGTGCGTGTGTTAAAGAATAGCTTAAAAATGAGCGTTATAAAATAAAAGCATTTTGAACAAAGCACAATTCGTTGGTGCCACAAAATGTCCATAATAACTTAACTTCAATAAAAGTTAATGTGAATGTGAGTAAACACGATTTGATTTGATCAGATTTTTTCAACATCAGTTATCAGTTCTTAAGTACGAAAATATTATTTGTATTCGAATGCTGCAAACTCTTTGTTGAAAGAATGCAAAACACTGCCGGCATTATCATAGCTATGCTTCAATCTTAGCAATCTGTAACTCCCTTGTATGAGAGTTAAATATTTGTATTTATATATAAGTAATCAACTCATAAATCAACAATAAATATAATTTTGTTATGTTATGCGTTTTATAATGAGCTGATTGCATATTATTTTCGGGATTCGGGGTCAGTTTGGAATTTTGTACATATGGAATGGGCCGGCGCAAAGCTAAACTCAAAGGCTTGCTAAACTACTTAAACACAGTTTCGTTATAACGTATTTATAATATTTAGTTATATGTAGGTAGGTAAATACGTCAGCTCCGACTTACCCAGAGTGCTGTAATTGGGCAAATGGTATTAAAAAACAGAAAAAAAATCATTACAGAGCCCAAACAAAAACCCCAAAAGGCTTAAATTTTCTTTTTTAACTTATGAAATCGCGTACACGTTAGAGTATTTTTTTTTGTATATTTTTGTATTGTATATATATTTGTTTTTTTTTTTTTTAGTTTTCAGCGCTTGCTTCAACGTGTGAATGTTCCACAAAAAATTCAATAAGTTTTTTTTTTTGTTTTTGAGCCGAAATTAAAATGGTGCATTTCAATTTGGGGCAAAGTATTTATTCCGTTTTGGCAACCGTTTTCGGGTTGTCAAAGCGAAAAGTACTTTTAAATACTTTTTGTAAAACATTCAAATTGATTTGTTTTATTGGTATTTTTTTCTCTGTGACGATTTCCGTTTCGCTGAGTATTTTTTGTATAAATGTGGATTTGTGGAACAATTTTAGCAATTGAATCAAGTTGAGCTCCTAGATCGAAAACGGGAATGAGAGGCAAGTAAGCTTTACAGAATCATTTTGGGAAAACTTGATACCATTTATCATATTTATAGATTTAAATGCATATATTTTTTGCATAAGTGTGTTTGTGTTTCTTTGTCTTCTAAGGTTTTTTAAAGTATTTTTTTGAATGGTGGTTCGTTCTGGTTGTTAGTTAATGTTGCATACTTTCTTTTAGTTTATCATTGGATTTGTTGATTTGTATGTATTGTGTTTTTTGTTTTGTATTCGTATGACTACAAATTAAATCGAAGCTTTAAAATGAGCATAAATTATGTATGTATGTCTATATAAATTATAAGCTCAACTGATCTTAATGAATAATAAAATTATGCCACACACAAAATATTATTCGCTACTGTTTGCTCTACTCAATTAACAAATATTTTCATTTGAGAGAGAGAGAGATTGGTTCAGTGGTTAGTGGCTTTCCGACTTGTTAAGTAGTTAAATTGATTTATGCTAATCACCAAAATGACGTTATGTAAATTTAACCGCGCGGAATATTTGCATGCGCTAATTAACGCGCTTATATATAAACATTTTCCACTAACAGGAGCGGTTCAGCTGGTCAGCGGGATCAAGTCTGCGACAAATTCTATACACTTTGATTTTCATTAGTATTTGAATAATATTTTGGGTGCATTAAGTTTTCTCATTTATGTTTAAGAGTATGTTTTAATGTCATGAGTTGGCAGTCTGGCATTGTTTCGCACGTGTGACTTAAGTTAAGTTGGCAGCTCTTGCAGTACAGTCGCTTGCGCTCTACATGGATTATCAAGAGAGAAAGAAAGAGAGGAGGGCAGGAGAGCTACGTACTCAGGTATGTATTATGTACATGGGTCGTTCAAATCAAAGCAATGAAAATGCTTGTAAATATTCAATGCAATCTTTATGCTTTTGCTTTCTTCTTCTTGGGCAATTTCCTTTTGGCTACGGCCCGGCTTTGCAGTTTATAAAATATTCAAAATATGTTATTGGCTCCTTGGCAATAATCAAAAAATAAGAAGGAACGAAAAACTGGACATGAAAAGAAACAAAAACAAAATACACACACCAAATGCAGACCAATAAAATATTTTAAATATTTTATATGCAAATGCGTAGTGGGAAAATTAAAAACCAAACACTGGCGATATATGTGTGTAATTTAGACATTTACATATACAGATACAATTAGAAATACAGTTACAGATAGAGTAGCGTGGAAAGAATTCAAGGCAAAAGCATTTGGATTTATTTACAGGCATTTTCATTGTACTTTCAAATTACAACCAACTGCAAGACGGCAACGTAAACGGCACAACGTTGTTGCGTTTACGGCAATTACGTAAGTGTTCATTACGTTACACATACACAAAAACAAAAGAAAATGTATAAAACACGTAACGGCAATAAGAGAATTCATGTTGCATATGCTTTTTAAGTTGTGAATGGAAGGAGAGAGTTTTTTTTGTGGGATTTCTTTTACAAAATCCTTTTTTGATTATCACTTACTTCCGGCGGTGGTGGCGGCGGCTCCGGCAGTGGTGCCGGTGGCGGTGTCACGTATGTGTTTTTCTAGTTACGCAATTGACATACAGAGTTACGTAAACGTAATGTGATGATTGGTTTTTTTTCGTATTTCGCAACGACATCAAGACGCAAAAGGAAGAGCGAATTTGAGCCGAAGAAATAACGTAAAAATATACGAAAAAACAATTGCGCGTTTTTTTTTTTGTGTCATGTTGGGTATGTAGTAGTAGCGTAACGCACATTACGTATACGCAGCACGTTACGTAAGTAGCAGCAAGCGAAAGTGACAGCGCGAATAGAATAGATACAGAATAGATATGTACGAATGGTGTTGGGTGAGAAAAAAAAGAGAATTTAGAGTTTTGAGTTATTATTCTATATTGTGGGTGGATCAAATGGAGGCTGACTTATATAGATCATTTGGGTTAAGTTAATTCAAAGAGATCTACTATTCATGTGTATTCAACTTAAAATAATGAGTTTTATTTCTAGAAACTACAAAATAAATAGATTTGTGTATGTGTTTTTTGTGTGTGATCGCAAATTGATTGATGTGCTTTATATTTGTTATGTAGGTAATTTGTATTTGATATTTCATAGCTCGGTTTTTAGTAGTTGATTTAGATTTATGTTGAGTTTATGTGGAAAATAGTTAGAAGCGTTTTTTTGATATTCTTTTTAAAGTACTACAGGGCTTGTTAATATTTTGTTTTAATGGTGCAACGTGTTTGAGGTTGTATTTATTGTTAAGAAGAGCCCACTAAATTAATTTGTTTGTGGAGTGATTGAGTGAAGAACTACACACGTTGAGAGAGAGAGAGATAGTTAGAGAGTGAGCGGGAGTGGAAAGTATTCTCAGAGCATTACTTTACAGTTAGGTTGAAGCAGGTGCAAAATAGTAGTAGTAGTGTTTCATACGTGGAGTGGGAGGAGTGGTGGGTGGTTTTTTTAAGCAAACTACATTTAAAGCTAGGTGTAGTACGGTGAAAGACAGAGACAGATAGATTTGTTTATAGTTTATAGAGCATTTATAGATAGTTATAGAGAGAGAGAGAGAGAGAGATAGAGACAGATATAGAGAGACAGAGTAAAAGCCGCAAAGATTGAGAGAGATATAAAGAAAGAGAGAGAGAGAGAGAGGTGGGTGGGGAGTGTGTCTTAGAAGTAGAGCAAAAGCGCTAGTTATATATTTGTATATATATAAGTATTTTATATCTACATATATATAGAGAGAGATATGTAATATGTAAGTATTAAAAAAGTTGAAAAATAGTTTGTGAATTTAAGCTAATTGTACAGCGCATTAAGTAGTTGGCTGGCAGAGCGCTCAAGACTTGAAATATATTTATTTATATTTATAGTTAAATTACTACTAGACTAGAGACAGAGCAAAGTTAAAGCAATTATTGGGATCTACTACTTGTTCGGGAATATGCTATCAGTGCCAAAGAGTATTCGGCGCACGCTCAAAGTTAACTGCAAGATTGGAGAATGAATAAAAAAACTAGATAAACCTAGCGTTAAACTTGTGCTTCACCTCTAGGCACACTACAAGACTAAAACAAATGCTCTGTGGGAATAACTGTTTGGGGGAGTTTGACAAAATCAAAACGGAATATGTCTTGAAAAAAGAAACATAAACAGGGAGTAAGAGAGAGAGAGAGAGAGAGAGAGGTAGACAGAGGGAGGTATAGTTAAGAAAGAGAGAGTGATAGGTAGATAGATATATTGCTGGAAAAGATAGTCAGGTAGAGAGAATAGAGAGTTCTTGGGTTTATTTAGTATTCGGTTCAAGGTTTATATCGTTTTAATGGATTTGGAGAGATTAGGGGGGCTTTAATGGGGCTTAAGAATTTCATTTTAGCTGATGATTTTCATTTGACGGCTTTTTTAAATAGAGTTTTGCGCTCGTTGCTTATTCGTTTAGATAAGTTTAGTTAAGAAATCAATTGAATGGTTTAAGTACTTTGCCTTTCTATTATTTTCATTATAGAGAGGGAGAGAGAGTGTGGTATATAATTAATTATATTTATTTTTGCTTTTTTAGTATTATTGTATAGTTTTTTTTTTGGTATTTTATATTATTACCCATGACTCAGGTGGATAACGAGGAAATGGAGCTATTTCTTTAGTTGCTACATTACTAGGCAACTCAAGTCTTCCACCTAATTTTCGTAGCTTTCTTCTTCTCGCCACCCGAGATTTCGATCTTAGCATCAATGCGGCCTGCATCTTGTTTGTTGTTGTTGTTCTTTTGC
The DNA here is from genome assembly GCA_035044645.1 of Scaptomyza parva. NCBI lineage: Eukaryota > Metazoa > Arthropoda > Insecta > Diptera > Drosophilidae > Scaptomyza > Scaptomyza parva. Next base: position 2,784,888 of record JAWNNT010000063.1, read on the forward strand.
TTGTTGTACGGTTTTAAACGGTTTTGAACGGTCCAACTGTCAAACAGTCAAACAGTCACGTTGTCACGTTGTCACGTTGTCACGTTCTCGTAACAAAACAGTAAAAAGTAACTGTTTACGTTTGCGTTACGCTTAACGGTACAAAATCAATGGGATGATACAGGTTACGTTTAGGAGCTTAAATACGTCAAAACTAAATGTCACGTTTGTCAATCAATCAGTAAAATAACAATTCATCGATTTGCCTGTCGCTGCATCCAATTGCTTAACGTTTAACGTTATTAACGTTATGCTAACAGTTAACCCCACGTACGAAAGAAAGAAAACGTATAATGAGCGCACACGTTCGAGATTAGGCACAAGGAGGAGGATTATAGAAATATTTGTAAAGAAGCAAAGAGTATTTTGATTTCTTCTTATTCTTCGTTTCTTTAAGAGTGTTATTGTTGTTGTTGGTGTTGAGCAACTGCGTCAGTGATTAGTTCCTGGCGCAGCTGAGTGGCGGGCTGAGGATGTGCTGCGTTGATCGCCAGTGGTCGGCTCTGTTTTCTAGCTCCGTTACGTCGTTGGTGGAGTTTGTGTTGCGGGTCCAGCGTTGCGATGCGATGCGATCCGCCTGCTTCCGCTGTGCAGTATGAATCTGCCACTGACGTAACGAGGCGCGCACTTCACGTGACGTGACGTAACGTAACGAAGTGATGATTGTATTTCAACTAGTTGAATATGGCAATGATGATGTTAAAGTTGATTGTTTAGGGCGATATCGTTTTGCGTTTATTTATTTTGCCGTACGTAGCGTAACGTAACGCGTTGCTGAGTTGCTACGTTGCCACGTTGACGTTACGCGGCCACGTATTCGTTGGAGATTTCATTTTCGTTTTAATTTTGTCATTAAAAGCTATAATCATTTATTTATCTCTATATATTGACAGCGGCCTTTGGCGTAACGTTAACGTAAGCGCACTATCACGTAAGCGTAATTGAGTGTCACACTTAGTCTATGCATATGCATTTGCCTAACTAATCTATAATGCTTATGCGTACGTAGAAAAACTATACGTAACACAAATCCTATTGATTAACGTAAATTAGTTTAGTTTTTTTTGTTAAGCTACGATTTCGATTTACGTTTTTTCAGTGTAAATAAAAGAAGGCAATGTCGTTGTGTTTCTTTTTTTTATAATTATTGTAACTTGTTTTTGTTTTTATTTTTGTTATTGTTCAATATTTAATCATGTTCGATCACATTTGGTGCGTTTTGTGTTTTTTGTTCAACATTGTTTCCAGTTTCTTTTCAAGTAGAAAATATAATATTTAAAGCTTTTGTCGTACGTAACTCTCCAATTGTCAACTAGGTTCATTATTTAGTTGTTTATTCAATTTGATTTAATCTTTTCGCTGCCAGTTGCTATCGCGTTATTTTAGAATATATATTTTAGTTTAATTTAATTATTAGTTTAGTTCATATCACATATGTTGCAGTTGTTTTTTGTTTTCACTTTTTTGGTAGCTGTGTATTTATTTTGTTTTAGCCATGATTAGTAACTTTAAGCCTTTCAAAACTTGCTAAAAAAATATAGGTAGAAACATTTGTTTGAATGCGTTTAGGAATTGTTTGATTTGTGTCCATTTTTAACCAAGCCAAAGACCAAAATTTATATACATTTATATTGTACATTTTTTAGCGATTGCATATTTCAGAGTGGCTTAATAAGGTGTATTTAAAATCAATTTTTCATTCAGATCAAAATTCAATATATTTACACTTTATATGATTATTAAAATCAAATATCACATTGATTCAAAATTCATTTGATTGCTGGTTATATATTATTTATACGTTGAGTTGTATTATTTATTTCAATTTATGTTAATATCTACTTTAACAAACCAAAGCTGCTCTTAAGCAATTTGTAGTAACTGTCTCGGGACTCGCAATCTGGCATTTACATATGAATTTTCAAATGTGCATGCATGTGAAATTCATAATTTCCTTTTTGAGATAAAATAATGCATTTATGTTACAACCATTTCCAGGCCATTGCAGCCCAGAGTCATTTATTTAATAAATTAAATAGTTTACTTGAATCAATTTGCAGTTGCTTTTGCTTTCGCAGAGTTTTCATGGACACCGGATGCAAAGTTTTGGCAGGCCGTTTGCAAATCTCGAGGAAAAATCTTCTAAGTAATGCAAGCCGAGTAAATATTTATGGCCAAGACTCGCATAAGCCATGTTACAGCACTGCTAAGCCATAACTCAACTGCCAGCCCCAAAAGATACAGCTACTCAGCACATCTCTCACACTGTGTGTGTGTGTGTGTGTGTAGACATACGAGCATGCTATATGTGTATGAATGTGTCAGAAACCATTTCGCGGCCCCCTAAAAATCACAAAAGTTACACAGTAAAACGGCTGCAGCTGTTGGAATTCATATGCAAATGCAGTTGCAGCAGTGTTTTTGTTGTTGCTGCTGCGAGCTGTATGTTGTATTCTTTTTTTTTTTGTAGTTTTTGTTGTTGTTTTAGAGCCCGGAGCAAGTTGGTAGCGTAACGAGTGAGCAAAACTGGCAACTGCGAAACCCAAAAATTTCAATAATTCAACAGCGCAAAGCGGAAAAAGTCACTCGTTGAACGATGCAGATGAAATTTTAATGAAATACAGATTCATGCCACACACACACACACACACACACACACACACACACACACACACATACATACAGTAACATTGCAGTCAGGGCCGTTAATAGACAATAACATGGTGCACAGAGCCCCTTTTACACACGGACACACGCACATAGACACACACACACACATTCACAGCAGCAGCTGACATAACAAAAGCTGTTCGCTGGCAACGCCTAAAAGATTGCAACATTTTTGCAATTAAACACAGATACACAAGCGCAAAAACTAAGAAACGCACACACACACACACATACACTTACACACATATTCAGTCATGATTTTTGGCACTGTGTCCTGCATATGTTGCAGCAACAATGTGGCATGCTGACAACATTGAAGTATTGTATGAAAATTCATTTGCTACATCATTTATCCAATGTGTGCGTGACAGCCAAGTAATCAAATATCATAATATATATGACATTTTGTTAAAAAAATAATCTATTAACACGAATTACGTACAACAATAGCATATCCTGCCTGCATTTAATAGGCCAATTGTGTTGAGTGCATTAAGGTCTGATTAAGTCAGAGTTTGAAACCACAATATAATTAAACACAACAAAGAAAAGTAAAACTAGGTATAATTGAAGGATCGGTTATATATCCTTTGGCATATAAGCAGAGCTTTCTTGTAACTCATTCGTTCTGGTAAACAACTTTACCTGCAATCTTAAGTAGTTGTTCTGCATTAGCTAAGAACCAAAGGAACCCTTTTATTATGTCAAACTTTCACATTTAAATGCCATTGCAAGTCTTTGTCGGGTGAATCAATAACAGTTCAAAAGGTTATATGTTTGCATATGCAAAAAGTGCCTATAAAAGCCGTAGCCAAGTGCCCATAAGACGCTAACAGACGCCCACAACCACGCCCATTTGGGACTGTTGCATGATGGGGGGTCAGCGGTTGCCACCAAGTCGACAAAGTTCCTGCCATTTTGCTTATTAATTCGAAGTGCCAGCACTCATCGAGTAGTGTAAGTTGTAGGAGCTACATATATTCAGTATTCTGCATTCGAATTGAATATTCGCATTCGACATGGTAATGGATACATTTTTTTTTTTGGCACGGCGCCCGCTGTCTTGTTTACATGTCAACTGGGCGCTTCCAAGGGGCGGGTTATTGGCGGTGGGTTGCGACTGTTACGACGAGTGCCTTGTCTACAGGTAATTAAAGCCAGTGAATCGCTTCGAAAAATTTGCATATGCTACATGCCACACGTGAGAAATGCCACAACTGTCCTCGTTGAAAGTCATGTTATTTGATTGTCCAAGGTAAACATATATCTTCCATTTGCTGGCTTTGTGTGTGTGTGTGTTTCTGTACGTATTGGCCGATATTTATTCGTGCGTAAAAACCAAATTTTTGCAAATTACCCTTCGTTAATTGAGCCTACATTATTGAGCCATTTGCGGCGTTTGAATTGCGGCCAGGTAATTGATTATAAAATCGCACATAAATGCGAGAAATGCTGTAGCCGACTCTTTTATAATGTATTTTAATGCTTTTTTAATTTTTAATCTGGTAGGCGTCTTGCTTTTTACAATAGCTCTTAATATAAAGTCACTTCATCTACTCGATAGTAAGCTCAACATACCGCCACATTCATCGGTTGCATATCGATCTATCGACCTACTACAAGCAACCACAATAATAACATCCTATTCCCGTAAATATTTAAAAAAAAGTCAAATAAGCTTTTAGTAAAATAAACATTAAAGAATAATTAAAATACATATAAAATGATCTATTAAAAATGTCTTACGATATTTGTCTACCAAAATTACAACAAGAATGTGCATACTTTAATGGCGAAAGTGTTTTCCAGAACAGTCAAGAAAAATTCGGAGGCTCATAAAAATGTCAAATGCAATTGAGTTCTGTGGGGAGCACGTTATAATTTGTGTCTTTTTAAATGCTTTTTATTGTCGATGGCGACGACAACAATCAGGACACAGACACACGTATTATATATATATATATATATATATATATAAAATAAAGCGAATCACACACACACACATTGATATAAAGCATTGAAGATAAATGTTAGCCAAATGTGAGCCAAAAATCGAAAATGAATTTAAATTTGGTTTTATAATAAACGAGATTCGTTTATCTTGCAAAGAGAGCAAACTTTGCAGTATGTGGGTGTGGGAGAGTCACTGAATTATGCAAGCGAGATTCAATTTATTTAGCCACAAAGTATGTAGCAAAAAATGAACAAACTGAAAAGTCGCTTAGTGTCGGCAAACTGCCCCATGGATTGTCACTTAATTGTGACTTGTCATTGACAGTGGATTAAGGAAGGAGAAAGAGGTGGATTTTGGGGGCCAAATGGTTTAATTGGGACGTCAATATGTCACTTGCAATTACGACAACAACAACGACAATAAAGAAAGCAACGACAAGCCTGACAAACAATTACGACAACAAAAAATACAGATACAAAAAAAACAAAAAACAAAAAACAGAACGAGTCTCCTGTGGGGCTGGTTTGGTGAACTCAGCCAACATGCTGCCGCACATGATGAAGAGCCTGTGAAGAACATAAGAGATGGGGTACAACAGATCGCATGCCACAGGCGACAGTTTGAGTAATTATTGAGACTGCATTTTTGGACTGTCCAATGCCAAAGCCAGCAATTCTTTTTTCTTTATTTTTTTGGCAGCGTTCGCGTAATTGAAAATTAAATTGCTGCTCGCTGACAATATCTGTAATGGAAAATGGGGTAGGAAAGTGTGTATGCGTGTGTGTGTGTGAACAAAATGGAGGCTATACACTTGAGCGTTAACGATGTGATTCAGTTGTAGTGCTGCAGAACTCAGTTGAGATGATTGTTTACGTTTTTTGAAGTGGAGCGCATTAGCTCAGGGACAGCAAATTGCACTGAAACTTGTCCATACGATTTTTAATTAACGATAACTGGCATACAAACAAGGTCATTCACTAATTGAAATAAGATTTATGTCATACAGATTCCTGTTTCCATTTGAAGTAAGTGATCTTGCTGTAAAAGCGACCGTTGAATCGATGGTATAACAGTTTCATTCCCATTTGACTGTTATACGTTACCTTTTCCACAATGTCAATAGTTGCCTGCTATAGAATTGTTCCAGACTTGTTTCAGACATTAGGAAGACCTCATTTTCAATTTAATTTTGAATAAAGCCCTTAATGTAATGATATCATTATCAATTTTACCTATGCTAATAATTTGTAAAACATTTAAAGTAAAGTAAATAGAAACCTATTCGAAATGGGTAAATATGGTCTCGCTGGTGGCAGGCAGCAATTAAAGCTAATGCAGTTGCTTATCTCAATTTCAATGCCGTCATCTTGCTTATTCATGCCAGTCTGTACCTACCCCCTCCCCTCCCGACTATTACATATTTTTACACCTTTTGTTGCGCCTTCGTTTACCTTTCTAGCACGTTATTTGCCATTTTCATTTTCATGACTTTGTTGTTTTTTTTTGGTTTTTTGTTTGCCATTCGCTTTGTATTTTTCACATTTTTGGCGTCCGCCATTTTGCCGCACATTTTTTCCACTATTTTCCAGCTAATTTACTAGCCGTTGTTTTTGTGTGCAAGCTATGTAATACGGGCGAAAGAGAAAGCGAGTATATATTGTATGTACATACAAATATATACTATAAGTACATACTACATACGTACATATAAATCTATGACTCTCTTAGAGTCTTGAGAGACCACTCAGCAGCAAGTGCAAAAGAGATGGGAGAGAGAGAGGAAGAGAGAGCAAAGTGCGGGACGTGAGTGGGCGCGGAATATAATAAATTTTAGCCGACAGTCGCTTTTGCTGTTTCCTTTTTATTTCATGTTTTTTTTTCTTTCTGTTTGTGTTGCAACCACTTTCCTTAGCTCTCGGTACACAGATTTTTTTGTCGTGGATAGTTTTGCTTACTTTGTGCAATTTTCAATACCCTTTAAAACTGAAAGGTTGACTATCGAAACAGCCTGCATCACTTTCGAAAAGTGTAAAGGGTATTTGGTAGTTGAGTAGTGCCAGTATTTAGTTGAAAAGTTCTTACTTGTTTTAACATATTTTTTGTAGTGCTTTGTATAATTTTTTTAATGTCGCCTTTGCAACTCAAATAATTGCACTGCGTTAAGGTTTTTAATTCGTTTCTTGCTTGCCAAGCGAATGTGGAGCGAAATTTTAAAGCATCAAAGATTGAACCACTCGACACTTCCGCTCTGCCGCACCACACGACTCACCTTGAGCCACTACTGGATGTTGCACATTTATGACACACATTGCGAGCTGCCTTTTGCCTTTTACACAACATTTGGCACAACGGCATCGGGCTTGAAATGTCGGTACAAGGCGGGGTCGGGTGGTGTGTTCTTTTGGAGTGGGTGATTCGATGTCTGAGCTTGCCAAGCTTTTCTCCATTTTTTTTTTTTTTTTTTTTTGTGGGTCGCATTATCAGTCCGATACAAAGGCACATTATGCGCTTCCGATTTGTTGCTGTTGTTTTGCTTTGCTTTGGTGTTGTTGTTGTTGTGTCTGTTATGGCATTGCAACAAAATGACGTTAGCTCTGGGATAAAAGCTGCACGAGCGACAAAGCCAACGAATTGGAAACGCCACGTTTTCGTCTGTCCCTCTGCCAGTCCACTTGTGCGTCTAGTGGGTCAATTGAAGCTGTTGACTTTGGCAGCAGCTTTTCAAGATGAAACAGATGAAAGTTCTCGATAAAGCCAAATCTTTAAGGGCTCTGAAACATTAGGCAGATATTTTAAACAAAATCTGTCTGACTTGTTTGAGCTTTAAAGTTATAGGTGAATCGTCAACAGTGCAATATTCAAGAATGAACATAAGTTAGGTTTAAGTTTTAAATGCAATCTTTATGGGATGAAAAAAAATGTTTTGGTAAGTTTAGGAAGAAGATTTACTGTACAGCAGATCAGATTAGGACTTACACACAAACAAAGAGCCCTAAGTAATAACCCATAACCACAAATATCTTCAAAACATTTTCGCATCCAACGGTGATATACGTATTTTTGCTATATAGTCCAGAACCCCCACAATAATATTGTGTAATAACCCATTACATTACATATTACATTTTAAATGGCAACAGCATTAATTCTTTTTCAGAAAAATTAGAAAACCTCCATTAGAAAATCTAAGCCATAAAGGATAGCATTCAATACAGAAATTCAAAAACTTTTGTTCGATCTTTTGAAGCTTTTATGCATTATAGCAATAAGCCTGAAACAACAATGAAGAGCTTTCTATATAAAAATATGGAACAAGAAAAATAAATAAAATAAATATATAATTATGACTTATTTGATATACATATATTAAAACATATACGTCTATCCATTCTCACCACATTACCATAAATTAACTTAATATAATATTTAATCCTAGATATTTTGGGGCATGCCTATAGACAGTAGACATTTAGAGTACTCAAAAAATATTTCATGCATTAGTTATGTTAGACTTAAACTTAAAATATAGTTATTAAATACAGACACACACACGCGCACACATACTAAGAAGAAGAACAAGAAGAAAAGAACGACAATCAGGCAAACTCATTAAATGATACTTATGAAACTTATCCGGATTTACCTCGATGTGCTCACAAACGCAAATGCCTTCCTCACAGTAGGCGCATATCTGCCATTTGCGTCCATTGTTCAAACCCTTGAACAGCAGCTGCGGCTCATCACTGACCAGCGGCTCGTATTGGGTCTGCTGGAATTGCAGTTCCCGCAGCTGTCGCTTCAGGCCACCAGTGACGCCGCCGCCGCCACCTTCATTGCCGGCACCAGGATCGCTCTGCTCGAAGGCATCGCTGCGACGCATGCGATAAACGCTGCACTTGCGCTCCAAGGGACCACTTGGTGGCTGCATTTCGTCCTCATCGTCCAGCTCCGCTGCGGTCAGAGGTTGACGCTCTGCCGCATCGTGTGGCTCCTCATCATCATCGGCTCGTCGCAGCTTGACGGCTGCTGCCGCCTCTGCCGCTGCCGCCGCTGCTACATGACCCGGCGAGGCCATGGGCGTGGCTGGCGTTACAATGATCGCATCATGATGGCCGGCAAAGAGGGCCAATTCCGCTTGGGCAGCAGCAGCTGCTGCCGATGTGCTTGGCATGCCCAAATTCAGTTCAACTGTTTGTGGCGACGTTGGTGGGGTTGCCTCCACTTGGGATACCAGCGGCAGCGATGCCGTTGCCGACTTATGCAGTTGACCGCTGCCTGATGCTGCCGCAGCCGCAGCCGCTGATGGCGGGAAGCCGGCGCTGCTGCCGCTGTGCCGATGCACAAGTTTCGGTGAGACGCGTCCGTGTGATGAGGCAAACTGTTGATAGGGCGTCTGCATGGATGTCGCATGCAGATGACTATGATGCATATGACTGTGCCCATGACCCATATGGCTAGTGTAGCCATGACCTAACCCTTGTCCCTGTCCCTGTCCCTGTCCCTGTCCTTGTGCCTGCGCCTGACCCATGCGCAAGTGCAGGACTGACTGACCATCACTGCCAGCCTCCTCGATGGGCAGCAGAGAACGGGATTGCGTGTAGGTGGCGCTGAGTTTACGGCCCTGGGGCTGGGGGGCGCGCAGATAGTTTGTGGGCAGCTGATGGAACTGCCGGGACTGGCCGCGTGTTGGCGTCGAGGCGCCAGGATCGACAGCCTGCCCCGGTGCTTTCGGTGGATGTAGTTTCGCTTGTATCAATTTGTTCTTCTTCTCCTGTCGCTGGCGTTGACGCGCTTGGCGCGAGGCCAGCGATGCGCCACCCGCAGCTGCATACATTTTAGCTAGTTCTTTCTTAGCTTACTACTTTTTTAGCTTACTAAGGTGTAGCTCACTAGTTACAAACTAAGTTCTCTTACACTTAATTAACATTCGTTTGGAGTATTTTTGTTTTTATTTCTTTTTTGTGTGTTTTTTAGGTCTCTAACATCAATTTGATAATAACTAATCCTTACTTAAGCAGTTCTAAACACACAATTTGCACTTTTCTAACTCACTTACTTAATGTCAATTGTAGTTCACGTCATACGAAACATAACCTCAATCTTATTAAGCCTAACCTCAATTTGCTGTATTTTTCCGTAGCGCATAAAAAGCGTTTTTGTTGTAAAATAAATGTTAAAATTCTTAGCAAAAAGTTTCGTTTTATGTTTTAGTTTTTAGTTTTGTCTTTGTTGCTGTCTGTCCCTGTATATATGCCTAATTTGCAGTGATCGTTCCTAATAATAAAAAAAAAATGCTGTGCAATTCGTCATGTCTGTTTTATCAAGGTCTTTTAGTGTATTCGTTTTGTTTTGATTTACTTATTTTGTTTTTTTTTTTTGGGTGTCTGTATTGACAAAAATGATTGTACTTTGGATTACTTGCTTAAGCTTCAACCGAGTGACATACATACATATACATATAAAAATCGTTTGAAATAAACCGTTCTGAAACCATCAAAAGTAAATGTTGTTTTCCTTGGTAAATGTATAAACAATGTGTTTGTGTGTGTTAGTTTGAATTGAACGGAAGAAACTAAGTTTGAATTTAACTTAGGCTAGGGAATCTTAAACTTTTGTGCATGTTACTTTCTTGTTCTTGTTGCTGTTGTTGTTGGTTTATCAAAAAATATATTTATATATATATATGTCGAAAAATTTGTTATCGCTTTGGTGTCTATTAAAAAATATGTTTATATTTCTGTGTTTTTTGTTTTGTTTTTACAAATACCTTTCGCGACTGCGCCTCGGGTTATAAACATTTAAAAAACTATGCTTTGCTCACAATCGAATTGCATACTTTTGGGGGTGTATTGTCTGTGTGTATCCTTTTTGTTGTAGCTGTATATGTCACGCCTCAGGCCATATGATAAAATAAATTTAACTAACATTTATATATTTTTTTGTTTTTGTCTTTGCTAAAAGCTGTCTGGATTATAATATACACATTTATATATTTCTTTGGTAATTTTGTCTAACTAGTGTCCATTAATGTAGAAAAGCGTTTAAAATTTAAAACACACACACACACATATATATACACAAAAAGATACAAGCACATATATAATGATGATATTTAAAATATTTTCGTATTCGTTTTTGCATCTGCTTTTAGCAGCGAGTTGCGTTTTATGGAAGCGTCCTAAAGCCTGTTATTCATAATTTTAATATTTCTATTAAGTTTTCTATTCACATGTTTTTGGCCAGTTGAAATTCTCACGCACACATACACATACAAATACAACGAACGTTTAATAATCCTTCGTTCATATCAGGTCGACTACATTTTTGACTTTTTTGTGTCCATTTAATGTTAAATTATAAATACGTTTTTGGTTTGTATTTTCATTGTGATATCCAGCATTGCACAACATTTTTCATAGATTTCGTTTGAGTAGTTGTTATTTTATCTAAACTTATAAATACAGACGGAATTACTGCAAGGAACACGACGATAATTGATAATAACATTACTTAAAACAATAATGTAAATATATGGTAGACGCATATCTAGAATGTTATAATGTTACAATATAGTTCTAATCACTAAGCTGAAATAAATGTGTTCAAAAAGGTGTGAAGAATATATATGGAATATAATTAATTATAAATATTAGAATAGATACTTAAATATTATACATCGTTTTTGCAAAGTTCTCATTGGCATGCCACCAGCCCAAAAAAAAAATGAGGAATTTTGGACAAAGTAATAAATTTAAAAAGTTTCATAGAAAAATAAACAATAAAAAGTTACCGAAGCTGACCAAAAGCTGAAAGATTTCCATATTATTAATAATATATTTATATTATATATAAAAAGTTTATTATTATGTCTTTCTCTTTTCAATTGCAAACAATTTTCAAACTCATCCATCATTAATCAATTTCATAACTCGTTATCGATGATTTGTTATAAAAAGAAAAAGTGGAAAGTGTAAAAATGGAGCAAGAGCAAGAGAGAGAGAGAAAAGCTATTGAAAAAAATTTTTACAATCGCCACACCCGCTGGCCACACCCTTTTCAAAACTCATCAAACAATAAAATGTTGAAAACTTTTTTTTTATATTTTGACTTGCACTTCAAGCTCGCTGTTAAAGTTCAACATCAGCGGAATGGAAAAATAAATTTCGTCTTGTGGCAGCAAAAAGTGAAAAGAAAACCAAGCACTAAAGCAGAAGACTGAGGATGTATCAACACTTTTGTGTGTACAGTAAAAAATTTAAGTTTTCGAGAGAGTTCTGTTATAGTCACAACCAGAAAGAACTTAACGATGCGCCAAAAGTTGTTGGCGGTGAGAGTTGACTGTAAAACTATAGATTCATATATCAGATAATGTACAGTAAAATAAAACTATGACGATTGCGAATGATTTTACTGCTTTAAAGTATGCAGATATATATAAATGTTATTGCTGATATTTCCATGTTTTCGAAAATATTTTGTTTTGTATACCATGAGTATTTCTTTTACACGTTGTTTGGCATTGTTTGTTTTAATGCGGCCAACATGCAATTTTGTCGTAAACACGCAAATTAAAAACGTTTCGGGTTTCAGGTAAGCCAACCCCACTAACCTTAACATTTACCATGCTATAAGGCAAGGGCTTTACCAAGGTACAGCAAGGGCCTGGTCCTGGTCTAGTCGGGTCGGGTCGAGTCGGGTCGGGTCTGTTGTTCTGCATAACATTCAACATTCAACATTCAACAACGACTTTCAGGGTCATCATAATAAGCGCTAACATATCCGTACAAGCCAAAAGCACGACTGCTATGCGAATCCGGATAATATAGTCTTCTGAGCAGCTTTTGTTTTGGGTTTTCTTTTTTTCATTTTTTCTTTTAGTGTAACTTGGTCAACTGCAAATGCTTTTGCTAAGTGGATGGCAATGTTTAGGCGCCTAAAACGCTTTGTTGGGCGTGTTGTGGTTTATATAACAATTTGTTGATGCCTTTTGGCGCAACGCACGCACTCAAGGCTAATTAAAACTCAGTCTCAGGCAACGCCCCAAACAATAATAAATGCGCCATTGCCATTGCCATTGCCATTGCCCAAACCGATGACGACCACTAAAGGAAGTTTTTTCATTTTCATTTTCATTTTAATTTTTTTGCAACTATGCCAGCTGCCCAGGTACGATAAATGATAGTTGGCCCAAATGTGCTGACGTGTTGCTGCCCCATTTTTAAAGTTTCCACAAGCACAAACGCAAGCTGATTATAGTGTTCATTTTCTTAAAGAGCAAACTAATCCATTTCACAAATTTACATTCTCATGAATATTAAAGGTGCACAGATAATATGTCATAATATTTTCATTTTGAGCATAAATTGTTAGGCGTTCAAAATATTATGATACATTTTTTGCGAACTGGCATACAAAAATGTTTTCCAAGCGAAAACTTCTGGGTGGATAATAAAAGACTTCAAACTTAAATACATATCGACAATTGTTTAAATACAAGTATTCGTATTTTGCGTGTTGACCACTAATTGAAGTGGAGCCTAATACGAATTTAGCTGAACAACACAATAAAGTGCTACAAATTGGCATTCAACAGCCGATGTGGCTGCCAAAAATCGAACTAATAACAATTTGGGAGGCTTACGAAATGTCCCGTTGGCCTGTTGACCGCAAAAGTAAGCCGAAACGAAAGAAAAAAAAAAAACACATAGCATGAAGCTAAATTATGCAAGTTAGCTAATTACAGTCTGCTGGATGAAAAACCACCCTCATGCAAAGCACACACACAAACACAATAAATGAGTCAACGTTTGCATAGTTACGCAAAAATTGAGCGAACCTTACCGAACCGAACCGAACCGACCACTGGAGACTGGAGATTCCATTAGGAGTCTGCACGTTCAAGTCTGACAACGTGGCGTATACGTCATTTTGGCTGGCAAAGGAACAGCCATTCAGCTAAAGGTAGCAAGCAACCCAAGCGATTTCCCTTTATTCATTCATGGCGCATGAATATCTAAAAGCCACACAAACACACACAGACAGAATCGTCTCGAAAAAAAAATAACAAAACCAACATAAAGCAAGCCACATTCGCTGGGGGGCATTCCAAGAAACCTCTTCTGCTTTAAAAGCTTTTTTACGCATTAATCGTAACCCTTATTTTCGTGAATGTCTTTGTTTTGATGAATTCAACATTTAATAACAGACTTTACACAAGTGACTTTAGAGATTGAAAACGCTTGTTGATCTGGTGTAGATTACGTTTTGTGAAACGCATGCGATTAAGTCATTTATGCGTCTGTTTACCCGGGTGTGCAATATGCACACACACACACACTTTTACATGGAGACGGCGCCCGAGTAGGGACCTGTCAAAGCTCGCTGTCAGGGAGACAGAGGGACAGAAAAAGAGCGAGAGGGCAACACAAACACAAACACACACATGCACATGCACAGACACACACGAAAGAGTGGCAGCTGTGGCACGTGAAGTTGTCTACGCAGCAGCAGCAGCAAGCGCTTGTCGCTGCCGCATTTGGGCTTTTGTGTGCGCTTGTTGAGATTGAAATTAAAATTTAAATTTATTTTCAGTTGACTTTTGTGTGTGGCGTGTGGCTAGCGTTTTGTTTGTTTCCGCTTGCTGAACGCCACTAAATGCTGCACATAACACGACAACTTGCCTATTGGATTGTAAATTGGGCGTGTGGGCGTGTGTGTGTGTGTGTGTATATATTGGAGTGTTGTTTAAACATAATTATGTTTGGCAGTAACTAAAAAGCCAGCCAACAACATCTATGCATATTGTGAAAGTTGAAAAACATTTTAAATGTTTTAAGCGCGAATGCTTGTTTACAACGTTGGTAAACAAAAAGTATAAATTTTAAGGATAACTGATACGGAACGATAGAGATTTTATATTCGTTCGTTTCATTTTCATTTGCATCGCTGCACTTATAAAATTTTAAATATTCTTGTTAAATATGCTTTTATTATTTTTTTACCAATAAACATTCTTAACACAATGACAGTGAAGAAAAAGTTTGGCATGACTCTGATTTCCTTCAGCTAAAAGCTATATATATTGATTATAAGGAATACCTAGTTTCAATATTGTATGGAAGAACTAAAGGTTATTGACTTGGCTCCAGGTTGTTTACATGATATTTTTTTTTTATTTGTTGGCTGTCTGTCTGTTTTTTAATATTCGCTTGTCGTCTGCTGCATCAAATCACTGATGGGACATACGAAATGAAAGTGAGATCGAGAGACAGAGGGACAAAAGGACATTTTCATACATATTGCAAACTCATTGACAGCACTCGAGGGCTTCAATATTTTTTATATTGATATTTACTACAAACAATTTCAGAGCCATTGCCATGAATATTTGTCAATAAAATTGTCAAACAACACAAACACATATGGAGAGAGAGAGAGAGAGACAAGAAAAAGCTTGGGAGACCGAGAGACAGGTAAGGCTTAAGGGACTTTTTTGAAATTGAATGCCTGACAGGCATGTGAATGCACTCAGCCTTAAATAGAGTAAGTCGGAAATGTTTGTAACCAGCGATGGGGAAGAAGAGCCGGAAATATTATTGATTATCGCAACGCTAAACGTTTATTTGCCTTCTATACTATTATTATTATATCATTTCCATTTATTAGAACATTTTTTTGCTGCTCCTGCTTTGCCTTCGCTGTTGCCACGCGCATAACATATCAATTTGATAGCAACTATTTTTTGGGGGCTTACCATATTTGTGCCGTTTTTGTGTATTTTTGGCAAAAGAAGCCGTTTGATATCTTCTTATGTAAGTGGAGCAAGTAGCAAAACGCAACTCGCTGTTTTTATACCCTTAACCCATGAAATGGCTAAAAAAGGGTATAATGGTTTTGTGCCAAAGTATGTAACAGGCAGAAGGAAGCTTTTCCGACCCCATAAAGTATATATATTCTTGTTCAGCATCAACAGCCGAGTCGATATAGCCATGTCCATCTGTCTGTCCGTCTGTATGTATGCTAGAGACTCCAGATTTTGGATATGAGCTCTCCTAATCTTAGGAAGAGCAAGTTTGTATTTCAAAAACTTGATTTTGGAGATTGAAACTATTAAGAAAACATTGAACATCTGTGAAATTTTTATTAAAATCAGCTAAGAAACATCCGAGATATGAAGTCATCAAGCATTGGTACAGTAGTACACGTATGTATGTGTATGTCTGTCAGCCCGACCGACCGTCTGTCCGTCTGTATGGTCAAGGGTTGAGGGTATCTTCTAGTCGAGCTAACTGACTAGAGCCTTCTTACTTGTTTTCGTTGTTGTTGCTACTGCCTTAATAAGCAGCTATCTGCACCGTCAACCCGCCTCTCCTTAACCCACCACCCCTTTCCTGTCATGTGACTGTCCCTATTTCAGCTGCTTGCCTGGCTGACTACTTCCGTTTCCGTTCGCGTTTTCCCATTTTTTTGTTGTTTTTTGGTCGTTGTCGTCGTCAACACTTGAGGCAAACAGCTGGTTGGCAAGGGCACAAGTTGCAGCAAGGGTTGCGGGGTGAAAGTTGGTTGCTGCCATTCATAAGCTTTCAGTTTTTGATATCAAAATTTAGGCACATTTTTAATTAAAGTGTTGGCCAGAAAAACAACTGACGGCCTCACTGACTGACGAGTATGCAAGGCTCGCAATTTTTGGCACATCCTTGAATGCCTTGAAATGCCTTCAACTAGGCATGGGTAGCAATTGCCAATGACATTGAGCAGATTAGTCAGCGTATGTTTATTTCAACATGAAGCAACTAAATATTAAAGCAAAATAAGCTTGATTTAATAGTACGCAGAAATGTTAAGCAAATACACAGAAAAGCCTATGTTTCAACAATGAGAAAACTGCAAACTTATTTGGCATATAAATATTCACAAAATAAATATGACATTTCCTACAAAAACATGTATATTTTGATTTTCCACTCACATATATTCATTGCCTGCAAATAAGATGACAAGGTGCCTCAACCTGAGCTAATATTATTCACCTGAATTTAAATGGAATTTGTGCTTGTCAGCTTTGATAAGTTGTGCGGACGGAGAGGAAGAAACTCTTGCAATAAATAGATTAATTAATCAAATCAAAGCAAATATGTTGAAGCTCTACTGCTTTAAGCAAATCGAAAGCTGTAAACAACTTAATATTAATTGTTTAGCAAGGTGTGTTTTTGGGGGGGGAATAAAATAAATAATTTATTGATATTTCGGTTCAATGCTAACATCAAACTATTTCAAGTCCATAACCGATATAAATACTTGGTTTTAAACTAGATTACAAACACTGGCCACTGGCCACTGGCTACTGGAAGCTGGGCACTGGGGCGTATACATAATACCTCAATATCGATTACTTTATGGTCTTGCGGCCACAAGGCGTACACATATTATTTGCTATCACTTCTGCTTAATTGAAGCCGTTAAGGCCCATAGAAAGTGCAATGTTGCGTCGAATGGGCGGCCAGATTAAGACAAAGCACCTATGATGCTATGACCGTAGGGCACAATAGGCAATAGCCAAACGGCAAACGGCAACAGGCAACAGGCCGGCAACCTGGCAAAAACATCACACAAGCACAATAGCAACAATGAACAACAACAACACCAGAAGAGATTCACATAAATTACAACACCACAACATTGAGTACATGCACAAGTGACAAAAAGCGATGCACTGCTAAAATCGCCCCACTGTAACGTACCCATCGTACCCTTGCACCGGCTGAGTAACGCCCCAAAGGGTGGCCATTTAACCGTTTCGGCCAGTTTAAAGGGCACATTCAGCTCGTTGCAAAATGGCATAAAGAACGCTAGGCAGCGGCTCTGTTTATTGCCTTTTATGTATGTATGTGCGCTGCCTTAATAGCTACATTTGGCGCCCCGTCTGCCATTACCCATTTACTGAACTCAAAATACAGTTACAACACTTGTGCACAGTTGCAGTTTGAGTTGGAGTCGCAGTTACTTTTGGAGCTTACTTTTGTAGTTGATCACAATAAGCAACAGTTTCGAGTGTGATGTGCACAAAAAAATAACGTTGCCTACTTATACGGGCGACATTTACGAGTTTCCTAAGCCTAGGGTATATAAAAACCAATTTCAAGCTTGAGTAGTCTTGCATATTTAATCAACCTCTATTTTTGTAACTCTTGTTTGCATACAAATAAAATCATGCACAACATTTTACAACTCTTTCGTTTAGCATAAAGTATAATATTGAAATTTATTTGTGAAGTAATTGATTCCGAATACACCAACTTAAGCTTATCACAATAAAATATGTATTTATTAAAATTTTAGTTATTCAAAATGGTAAACTTATTAAAATGGTACAATTACACTGAAGTCGCTAAAAAGTGCTAGTGATAACGGCGAAAGGTACTTTGTGTACATACACTGTAGCTATATATTTTCGATATAAAGCACCAATATAACGTTTTCTGGGACATTCGAACACCGCTGTAGTATCTGTCCGATAGCCCTGCACATTTGTTTTCATTTAGAATCAGCTAATTCTAGGTGTCGCAATAAGTTTTTGATATATCGTAAAGGCTAAAATTTTAAGTAAGCCCTTAGTCAAAAGCTGGAGGCGTTTCAAGCGACCTCAGTGTAAATGCAACAGTAAAATGTACGATTCTATGCCCAATTTAATTCTCAATTGATAATATATAAACTTAAAAGATTTCTTTATATATTGTTATAAATAGTTATTCAATAGAAACATAGCGAAAACATTTGCCTGCCTGCCTGTTTGCATAGGTCAATTGAAACCTTTTGCTTGCTGTAACAAATGCAAAACAGTTGCATTCGACTTCGCTTTGCGAAAAAATTACAGAAAGATAGAAAGAATGAGACAGAGACAATACCTTAGTTGTGTTTCACATTTGTGCTGACCTCTTTGTTCTCTCTGGGTGTGTGGTGTTTGTTTTTGTGTTTGGGTGTTGAAGAGACTCAGAATTTATTTTCCATCGTTTTGCATTCAGAAAATTTCGCAATTTATTTTGCTTTGTGTATTGAGGTCAGTTTTGTTGGAGCCTTCGCCTTTGCTTTGTGTTGACCAATAAAAAATGAGGTTAGTTTTTTTTAGACAGGCATGACCAAGAAAAAGGAAAAATTTAATCGAACAACAAGAGGCGGACAAAATATTATGCATAACCTTTTTTGCGGCCACACAACACAACACAACACAGCACAGCACAGCACAGCACAGCACAATAAATATAGCCCAGATCACAAAAACAATGGACCTGCGACATGGGTTAGCACAAAATGCTTGACATATTGGCACACTTTGCGTATGATTGATTTTTGTAGGGTTCTCCACCCTTATCATCATGTTGACCCAACTCTAATGGGCTTTTGCTAGAAATATGCTGTTTAATTAATAGTGAACCCCAACTTGTTGATTTCACACGCCCCAAATCAGTGGCAACGACATGGTAATGCCACACAATGTCCACAATATGTTCAGACAACGGAACAAAAAAAAGAGATAGTGGAAAAATAAGTGAGACAACCTTAACTATACAAATAAATTGCTGTGTAAATACATAGAGAGTGAGACCTGAAAAACCTCGTCATTGTCATTGTTATCTACAACATTGTGTGTCCTGTTCCCGTACCCCGCGCCCCCTCCCTCATATAGGGGAATGTACCATTCAGCAAATTGACAATGCTAACTGCCAGTCAAAGCCACCAAGGCGCAGTCAGGTGAAAATCGGAAAAGCGAACGCGTTATGCAAATGTTAAATGGTAAATGGAAATTTCTATCTTGTTGACGTTTTGCTGCTGTACATTCAACACAAATGCACACGTCATGTTGACCCAGCTCACTCACTTCCCATCACACCCATCCTATCCTAACAAGATAAAAAAAACAGCAATCCCAAACATGATATAAACAACAATAGTTGACGTGTTTGCATTTGTGCATCAATCGAAATCAAGTTAATATCTCTGATTGAGATACTGTTTGCCATGCGGGATTGGAAGAAATCCATTCGACTGTTCTATATCTTATGTAAATCTTGACCCTATTTTTACATAATAAAATGTACTTATTAAAGATATTTTTTTTGTTATTTTTTTCAGTCTTCACTTTTTCCTTTGAAATAGTTATTATCAAAGCATTCAATTTTTCAGTTTGTGCGTTTAGCTTTTAAATAAACCACTAGTAATTGGCCAGACTGAAATCGAGACGGAATAACTGAACAGATGCAGTTGACCTCAAAATGTATCATCTATGAGTATGATGCTTGTTGTTGTTTATGTTGATTTTGAGATTGCCATCTGTGTATGTTTGTGTGGGTTTGAGTGCAAATGAAGTGCACTTTAAGTGCCATCAGTATTATTGCCAATGGGTAGGCGGCGGCGGCGGCGGCGACTGCAGCGACGGCTTAGTGCAAGTGCTCAAAGCTTGCCACATGCCACATGCTGCCCACCTGTGTGTGTGTCTTTGGGGAGCACATAACCCAATTAGTTCAGACCATAGCCGTTGCCACGACATATGCCAATTCATTTTTGGCATTAGCTAGGCGACAAGCTTTTTGGCTTGGACATGGCCAACAGTTTTTGGCTAGCTAGGAATGAGGCATGGCAGCTGCAAGCTTGAGCTGGTTGCTTGCAGCTGCCATATTTTACATTTGCATTTACGTCACGAACAACACTGTATTTTTAATTATTCTTAAAAACAGAATTTACTTATTTCGAATGCAGACTACAAATGCAAAATGCATAAGAAACGAAACGAAACAAAACAACAACAAAAGTCTTGCGAATGCAAATGAACAAATGACAAACAAGGAGGCATAAAATGAAATGAAATAAAATAAAATAAAATAAAATGACCCTGGCAGCGTTAGCGGGCAGCAGGCGACACACTTGAGCCTGAGACTGCAGCAGCCAGCTGAGGCAAAAAAAAGGAAAGAAATTTAGTAATACTTCTTGACATCAGAGTGGATTAACAGGCAGATACCCTGTAGGCCAGTGAAAAGTAAACAAAAACAGAGGCGATTGAATCACTGTATATGATTTTATATTGATAAATATATTATATATACAACCTATATATCCTCAACTTAGTAGCCTGTCTTTATAATATCCCTACTTCTATCAGTTTTCTTTTGCACACAGGGTATTCAAGAAGCGGTGAACTGGTGTTTGCTTCCTGGCACACAAAAACAACCGCTACACACACATACACACACGAACGCACCCACACCAATAGCAGTGTCAACATCTTGTGTGTGTGTGTGTATGGGCTGCGCACTCATAAGTAGGCACCAAACAGCGCTTTTGCTTTTGGAGTGGATAAGGAGGAGGGGGAAAGGTAGGGAGGATGGCGGGGGGGCGATGCTCTGCAGGGCAATAAAAACAAAGCAACACTTAAAAGTAAAAGTAAACGTAAAGCGTTTCGCTGAACGGCAAAAGGGGTAAGGTAACAAATACAAAAAACAAAGAGAGAGAGAGAGAGAGAGAGGGTAAAGTGAGGTTAGGTTAGCTTTTTGGGTCTCATATTGACTGAAGCGATGCTTGCGCTTGGTCTACGGCTCTGTGAATTAGGTGCTTAGTCATTATGACTTGTTGACGTTATTTGAACGATGAGACAAAAGAAGACGAATTTTTTGTGAATTCTGCGGTACTGCGGTACAGGTAAGCCTCGAATAAACAAACACATGCTACTGTTAAAGATCAAATTTATTAATAAATATTTATTCTATTTGTGATTTAAGGGTTAAGCAAGCTAAAAACATGAGATGGCTGCCACATAAGTATGTATATGTTGGTAATACTAATAATATTGAAATAAATAATTAAGAATACTCAAACATTTAATTCAATAGTTTTTACATTGAAGTATTTTAATAATTTCTTGAGCCTTTTTAAACTGAAATGTTAATTCTCAAGGAATAACCGCATTAATAATAAAATGTTACCAGAAATTAAAAAATTTCAGCTATGTTCAAGAAACTTTTCTAACTTTTCTGTCTGATAAGCCCCAACACACTTTTCACAAGTCAATCCAAGCGAGGCTTCACTTTTTAATTATAGAACAAGTGTTATATATATGTACAAGTATATGTATGTACTATTTAAGTCCTGTTTGACAGAGTGTGTGCATTGGCTAGTGGTTGGTTATTCTCAGCTTCAGCAATGTTAACTGCTGTTGTCTTAGGCCAAATTTGCTCCCAATCCTTCAATCCTTTGCTGAGAGCCGGGGGGCTTAAATGTAAATTCAAGTTTATAAATGATAGGCCTATCTGCACAGCTCCAAGCGAAGAGCTTAGGTCATAAACAACCAGAAAAACGCAAAAACAGAGCCCCGGACTCAGTCTGGCTAAAACCCAGGCCGAGGCTGAGGCTGAGGCTGAGGCTGAAGCTGATTCATTAAAAAGCATTTGCTATGCCTCCTTCCCATTTTCGTTGTCGATAAGCGTAAATTTGCCAAATACAAATAATATTTTCTTTTTGTTTGGGGAAGCTTGGGGAAGGCCTAATCCGTAGCCGGATTAAAATCTCAACAAACAAACTGCGTAACCTGATAAATATGCCAGCAATAAAATCTAACGGGCCGCCCTTTAATTGGGAGCCAATGCATTTATTTTATTTTTGGTTTTATTTCCTTGTACTTTTTCTTTTTTTTTGCATAAAGTGAGCAAAGAATCAACTAACTGGGCTTGTAGTGTACCCGATTGGTGTAGCTGCCAAGTTGTTACGGCGCATAGATTTCTTTTTTGACCCCATCTTAACACTTCTCCGGGAGTGAGAGCGAACCGAGCGAGGGGTCAGGAAGGGCGGGGCAGTAGTAAAACTGTTTGCTGGGCTTCATTGCATTTCAAGTTGTAGAAAGTTTTTAAGTGCTGCACATTGCCTGATTGGCTCTGCCAGTGCCTGTGATTTAAACTAATTGCCTTCATGGATGAGTTGAGCAAAAGGACGACGGCGGAACTGAAGGGAAGGGAAAGGAAGAGATGGGAAGACAAGAAGAGCAGCATAGTAAGCACTTTGCATTTCGGCCACAAGTTTATGGGCGTAATATTTGTACGGATTTTTAATTGAAAAAATATTTAGTTAGAGAAATTTTTAATTTGTATTTGGTAAACTTCAATAGAGCAAGTTTCCTTTCCTAAAAAGCATTTTATTTTCTTTCAATTTGCAAGCCAATTTCTAATACAATTAACTTGGCCCAAATAGTCAAAATTCTCAACTGTCAGGGACATATAATAAATAGTTGGTAGTAGGAAGCGACCGGAAATAGAGAGTTGGCTAAATCTAATAAGTAAGCCAGCTGCGGCAGAAGCAGAAGCAGAAGCAGCAGCAGAAAAAGTAAAACGTAAAACGCAAACAAACTGCGTCGCATTTATCTCAGCCGCAAAAATGTCTGCCATATTTCATTTTAAATGCAGCACCTGCAACACAGACGGGCTGCCACAGCCAGTGCCAGAGCAAAACAGCCTCGCAAAGGACACACAAGAAGGTACAAAAACAGACAGAGACAGAAACAGAGACAGAGACAGAGACAGCGACAGAGAAAGCGACAGCGACAGTGAAAAACGTTGAAAACAAAATGTCAACGATGCTAAGTTAAGCACACAGAGCTCAAGAAAAAAAAAAAATAACACAGAAAAATAGCCAAAAAAAAAACCGCTTACTTTACATATTTAGCGATTTTCAAATGGTTGAGGTGTAGCAGGATAAACTTATTTATATTTTCCTGTTTGTATTTATAGAAGACATTTGGAAAAAATATACAAAAATTTTCCAGCATGTTTGTTAAGATTTTTTATTTCATAGTAGAATAAGTTTGTTAGTTATCAAATCTAAAAATCTAATCAATAATACTTATTATTAACGATATGACCAGTATTCATTCAGGGTACAACGTTCTAAATTTTTTTCCCATCTTAAGTTCTACAGATCTTATTTTATTAGCTACTATTTGATTTATATGAAAAAAAAACTATCACTTTCATCATTTAAAAAGGTTTTTAAGCACAATTTCTTTAAAGTTCTTATCAGTCTTTTTGTATAAAAGTTTCTCTAACATCAAAGCTAAGATCAAAAGATAGATAGTAATCTCAGTGCTTGTTTCTGCTTTGGCAGTAACCGGGCACACTCTTCCCACCATCATCTGCAATCAACAGCATCAGCATAAACTTAACTGACATAGTAAAGAAAAACACACTCACTCACACTCACCCACACACACACACTCCCACATACATACACCCGGCACAAACGCAACACAGATCCGTGCAAGTTGTTTAAATGTTGAAGGCGTGGCAATGGGCTCTCACCAAACTCACACACACACACACACACACACACACACACATTCATAACTAATAACATTAAGTAGTTAGTTAGCCCATCATTTGAATTATGACCACGTTCACCAACGCAGCCGGCGCGAGCGCTCTGAGGTTTTACCACACAACACCCCAATAACACAGAAATTTTGCTAACGCTTGAGGCACGTCTAGCTAGATTTTTCTTGCATGGTCAACGCACACACACACACATAGATACTAACACCCACACACACACACACACACACACACACACACAAGAGTGTTTAATTTGCGTGTTGTTGGTTTTGGCTACTTTGCACTATTTTGGCTGCTCGGGCATGTGGCTAAAATTGAATTTTGAAATATGGTTCGCACACACGGAATAAACAAAAAAAAAACTACGAAAAAAAAAACATAAACTAAGAAAAATATGATGTCTTGAAGGTCGAGTGACCAAAGGTTTGGCCTATATATATGCATATTTGATCACATCAAAAACGTGGGCGACTGGGTCCTGCATTGCATTATAATTAACTATAATATTTATTTTTGCTAATAACTCTTCAAAACATTGTAATAAACATTATAATAAGACGCTTTATATGATCCACTATTGTAGTGTATTTGTAGTGTTGGAAAATATTAAAATGTTGCTTTGGGAACTTAACTCAATAACTGTTATTTCCATTAACTCTTCAACAAACTAGTGCAATTTTCAGCTGCAATCATTTTGCTATCCCAATCGTCACATTTTATGTATATTTAGTATTATGTATATCATTATCACAGTGTTGGAAAGTGGAAAGTGCACCTACACGTATACACGTATAGCAAGGTTGCCACGCTGTCAAAAAGGCCAAAGGTAAGTCAAGTTGATGTCACACACACTTTCACACAAACACACTTTCACACAAACACACATATGCAATGCTCGAGTGGGCGGAAAAGCCCGGGTAACACTTGCTAACAAACAACAATAACAGCAACAGCAACAGCAACAAGAAACTGAACAAAGTTGCCTCAACTACATAACTGGCGGCAGTAACAGAAGATACGACAAAACTTATGCCAACAAACAAAAATTTGCACATTTGCATTTGTTGTTTCGCTTGTGTACATACGTATATATATATTCTGTTGTTGTTGTTGTTGTTGCTGTGTTGTTGTGCCTCGCATTGAAGTGCAGACCCCTAATTAAGTGGCAGATATTAGCGTAATTGCTTCTAAATGGGGGCGCTAGGAATGGAAGCATGGCCGCAAGCCATTCACATGGCGTATACGCGATGTGGGTCGAGCCTAGTTGCCTGCGGGTTCAGCTAGTTATAATTCGCAATTAATGGACAGAAAATAAAGTAAAATCGATGCACGATTTTTATCCTTATGTGTTTGTGTGGGTAATTAACTTATTCAACAACCATCAACTGTCCTCCTCAACAATAAGCAGATATACATATACATACATATATGTATGTTTTTTTTCTTTTTTATATGTATATAATCACTTTTCGCATTGGCTGTGGCTGCCACAGTTGCGGCTGTCATTATCATTTTTCACGCTGTCTTGTTGAATTTGTTGTTTGTTGCTGTGGTTTGTTATTGTTGTTGTTGTTGCTGCTGCTGCTGCTGCTTTTTAGAGTTTGCTGGCTGTTGTGGTTAGTTGTTGTTGTTGCCGCCGTTGACATGTGGCAGCGTTAGCAGCCATCTTATATATACCATACCATATACCATACATTCATGCATATATTTTTAGTTGTTTGTTTATTTTGCACGTTTCCAATTTCAGTTGCTTTGCTTTTATTATTATTGCTATATTTTTTTTTTCGTATAATGCATGCAATTTGCACTTTGCTGGGATTATATAAAAATATATAGCTCAATAATTGGAAAAGCTGTTACCTGAAAATGCTTTTTAATTTTATTTATAGTGTGTATTTATTTATGTTTTTAATTTAATTGACTTTTGATATATGTCTTATTGTCTGTATATTTTGCCAATTCCTTCCACCTTGTTAACCATTTATATTCTTAATAATTTTTTATTTATTTTACGTAAAATTCTACACAGTGAAAGTTATTTTAACGGACAGGGCTGTCCGCTTTAGAAAGTCTTACTTAAATTTATAGCATATTTATATTTTATACTATTTCAAAACATTTAGTAATATTACTAATAGTTTATTTATTTTTATTGAGTTATATAAAAATATATATGAATATTTCTCGAGTTATATATATATAGAATTATGGTACTTTTTTAACTTTGAATATAAATTTAAGGTATACTTATATTTACTATTATTATAAGAAATTTATATTTTTCATAATTTTTATATTTTTATAAATAGAAAAAGTGTTATTTATTATTATTATTTATTTTTGTGCGCTTTATTTTATTTGTATAGATTTAATAATAATTATATGCATTCTTTTTTAACTTGATAAATGTTATTTTAATAATTTGATAAATTCATTTATAAATTTATATTTGTTATTTTATATTTGATTATTATTGTTATGTTTTATACCACTCTGAATAAGGCTTTCAAATTTTATAAATCATTTTTCAAGATCAAACACTAATTTGAATCTTTTGTGCTTGATGTAAAAGGGACACAGGACACAATAGTTATTTCTTATTTTTTTATTTTGGTTTTATTTTATTATTGATTGCATGTCTTTGATTGTTGTTGTAGTTGTTGTGCATTGTGTATTGACAGTTGTCATTCAAGCGTTGTCATTAGATAGGACGACAAGGATGACTATTTATGGAGATATATTATGAAGAAATTGCACATTTTGCCGTTGAGGTTTGTTGCATATACAAATATAAATATATTTTTAAGTATGTATATAATTTAAAATTGGTCATACTTTTGCACTGTAATTGACACATCATTAATAAATAATGCACAGGACTCCCATCGGCAGACATTTTCCGTGTGGTTAAATTATTAACAGGATTTCTATTTGTTGTTGTTTTGGTTGTAAGGCGATTTTTAATACACAGAATTATTGCTAAGGCATTTAACTCAGTTTGCGATTGGATTGACGAATTGCACTGAATTGAACAACTTGCGTTTAATTTTAATTTAAGTAGAAAAAATGTAGAAATTTTGATTCTTTAATTCGAATAGTATTTTACAAATATTTATATTTATGTATAAATATATATATATATTGTTCTTTTTATTGAGTTGTGTTAGGCAGAAGGGCAACGCGACGCGGCGCGGCGTGCATACTGCAAGCGAGAACACGGACCCAGCCTCGGAACAACACTCCCAGTGCTAAGAGTCCTGCTGCGGCTGCTGCTGCTGCTGCTGCTGCTACTACGCCGCGACGACAACGACAACGACGAGACAGCAAGACACGCGCGAGGTACTACAACAAAAACACGACTGAGCCGTCCAACGGCCAGCAACGAATTACGAAAATACGAAATTGAAAGCGAACCCGATCCCGATGCCCGATGCCAAATGTCGTCGTGTCTCAGGTTGAACGAAATTGAAAGCCGTCTTCACACGATGTGGGTCGCTCGGTCGCTTGGTCGCTTGGTCGCTTGGTTGCTTGGCCGCTCTGCATTGCAGCAGCAGCAGCAGGGTGCGCGCTTTGTTTACATGTCATACACAAGCATACATTCGAAGCTCTGCTT
This sequence comes from Scaptomyza parva, assembly GCA_035044645.1. Taxonomy (NCBI): domain Eukaryota; kingdom Metazoa; phylum Arthropoda; class Insecta; order Diptera; family Drosophilidae; genus Scaptomyza; species Scaptomyza parva. The sequence goes on from JAWNNT010000063.1 coordinate 2,812,528, forward strand.
CAGGTAACTTAACGAGCAATGAGCGAGGCAGTCAGCGCTCGTTAAAAGCTCAATGCTTTCGCCTCTCAATCAGCTGGTGTGTGTGTGTGGGCGTTGCATATGTACGCTCGTCGGTTCTTTCACTCTCTCTGTCCTCGCTCCGGCCGACAAACAGCTGTTTGTGCTCTTGTTCTCATATCGGGTTGCCCTAATTTTCTGACATTGCTAAGGCCGCCTCTCCAAAAAGCTTTGTCTGCATTGAGCGCTATTCATTTGCCTGCATGTTATCCTAGCTGACATTGTAAACATGACCAAAATGCATGTTCCAAAAAGGTGTGTGTGTGTGTGTGTGGGGGGGGGGGGGGGGGTGTTAAGTCGCATTTGAAGTGTCAGCGCCACATTCATTTGCATATTTGAGCATAATTTGTATCGTGTGCGTGCACACTCACTCAGAGAGACAGAGTGAAAAAGTGTGTGTGTGTGTGTGTTGGAGAGAGGAACGAGAAGACGCATGGTCTCATGTGTAACGCAGAGATAAGTTCAACTTAATTAAAGTTTCAGAAAGAAACAAATCGGGGACTGACTTGGCTTGCATAAATGATGACAATTGTTCATGTTAGATGCCAAGGTGCTTACAAAAACTTAACTATTTATAAAGTTTCATAATCATCCTTAGCTAATTTACAAAGCCTAAGAGGATTTCTGGATTAAATGCATAAATATTAAAAGCTCGACTCATCATAGCTCGACATTAAAGCCCTTTCGACGAGGATTAACAACAATCACAAATGAGTTACAAGATTTTATTGTACTTTATATATTATTATTTAGGTTCTTGTAGTAGTTTTCGTCGATTTTCGAATATTCGCTTTGAAGCTCATGCAGATATTGCATGTCCTCCTCATCGAAGTGATCTTGTAACAATTGCATTAAATATCTCAGCTCCTCCTCGTATTCGGCCCTCAAAACTGTCATATCTGTTGAATACGGTGGTATAGTTCTGGCAATGATGTTCTCCCTTCTGGTCATCTCTGCAACACCGCGCTCATGGACCAAAACCACGTGCTCTTCCTCCGCCTGTTCTATGATATTTTGAATCTCGGCAGCGATGCGCTCATGTTCAGTTTCCAACATCGGCTTGTTGGTGGTATGATCCACGATCTCATTGGCGCCTGGTGGCTCACACATATCTGGCTCAGAAGAATCCATTTCAAATACAAGCTTGCAAAAGTGATGAGCAAATTTCGTTTTGTCGAACGTTTGACAAGTTGGGACAGATAAAAACTAAAGTCAATGCCTACTTGGTCAAGGTATGATCTAAATGTAGTGATACATTTTAGAAATGTTACAGCTACTTTAAAATTATTTATCAATGTAGTTTTGAAAGAATTTATCGTTTTCAAACACTTGGCATATTTATTTTCATTTAAAGGCCTTATATTCCACTGCTCTTAACATTATTCGACGTCATGTTATTGTTTCTGCTCGCAGTCTGACTCAATTTATTTTGACTCTCCCTAAACCATTGCTGTTTCTGGGTCTCATGCTCTAGCGCTGCCTGTCTGATGATCTCCGAAACTTGCAGATCAACTGCTTTGTGATTTTCCCGCTGCTGGGAACTACAGCTGCTGGAGACCTCCACATAGGCGGCGGGTTCGAGACAGTACCACAAGCTGGCCAGTTTGTTGCGGCTCGCAGTTTCTGCTTAAACTGAATACAATAACCGTTTCCCATTCTCCTACAGGTTGCCTTTGCTTCGCTATAAGTCAACGCAATTCCAATGAAAACAAACAATTTAAATCATGTATGTAAGCACATATGTACAAATAGCATTCGACTCCGTTTCGATAAACATTTGGCGTAAACAAAAGGCAAATGTGCAACATCAACAAGTTTGACTTTATACTCAATTTCACGCCGCAAAGTGGTTTATTTTGTAGATTGTTGTCGATTTTAAATTAACGATGTATATCGTTTATAATCAGAGACACAGCAGTTCATTAAAGGTTTAGGAGGTTCCTTCTTTCATTGCTCACTTGTACACAGCTTTTGAGCCCTTTTTAAGCTTTCATAGCTTGTCGCTGTTGCTTTCGTTGAGTTTTCTGCAAAAGCTTATTGGTTGCTGTCCCGACTAAATGCTATGTGAAAGGGACTCGTTACTTTGTGTTGTCGTAGGTTCTGGGACGACATTAGGTTGAATATGTGAAGTTAATATTAAATAAAACCAAAAATGATCGTTGATGCTTTTTTTTTAAATAAAAACGTTTCAGTTTTAATAAACAGAAATAACATTTTCAAATAGTCGAATTCTAACATCGAAATTTTCCCTTTTTTCGCATGCTTATTATACGAACATTTTTTTATTCCTGCAACAAGCTGTTAGAAACAAATAACTACCAAAACGTAATGCCTGCTGACAACGTGAAAGGTAACTAACAATTAAGTAGAATATTATTTGAGGTGTAATGATGGCTAATAAACGTTTATAATATCATGCACATTGCATAGATTCATACACTTTTACACCAACTTCCAAATACGCGGTAACAGCCACTTTGTTGCGGAACAATCAATTATCAATTGTCAATCTTAAATGACATCCGTCTTAACTAAATATAAAGAGTCGTGTATTAATTATAGATATAGCATGTCAAGGTCAAGACTTCATACATATTGATTGGTTTACATGCTATCAGTTTGTCAAATAAGGCGACGAGTCTCACTCTATTACTACTTAATAAATTATTGTTTGTTTTCATAGCTGAGAACCCGTCAAGGAGGAGAAAATTGTGTTACAATGGCCAAAACAAAACGCCAGAAGCGCCACCTCTTCAATTACGTGGCATTAACATTAAAAATTCCATTGTTTGAGCAGTCAAGCGAGGAGTGAGAAATTGAAAGTTTATTGTTCCTTTCGTTTTTTACTTTCTTATTGTTGCTGTTGTGTTTTGTGTGTGGTGTAATCGAACGAAATCAAATTGCTTTAACATTAATTATTCAATTGGTCAATTAAACACTTGGACAATAGACTAAATATACCAATGTGTATTGTACATAGTTTATAAATAACTTAGATTAGATAAAGCTAAGTGGGGGAAGTTTGTTGAACATATTTTTCACACCTCCAGTTTTGTATAATCAATAAAATAAATAATTGATTCATAAATAAATAAATGAATGAGTCCTTTTGAGTATTTTTATAGTTATAGAAACGATTTTAAGTCATGTTTCGCTTTAAATTTCATTTGTTTTCCATTTGTTTCCTATAGCCAAAGGAAAATTTTGTAAGCATTTGCTAGTATTTTCCTTTCCCTAAAACATTGGCAAAATAAATAATAAAATAAAGCAAGTAACGAAGATAACTTTATCATGACGAATATTATATACACTTGAAACAATAACAAATAATCTAATTGCAACAAAAAGAAAAGCATGAAAAAAGTTGTAGTTGGATAGCTTATAAACTGAGCGACTAGATGGACAGATGGATATATCGATATCGATATACTGATCAAAAATATATATGTGTATACTATACTATATACTATAATACACTTTTCAAGTGTATCAAAAAGAACAAAAAAGCAAACAAGAAAATCAACAACATTTCTGAGTTTGAACAGAATGAGCCGCATAAAGTTGGCGCCAGGCGGAAAGAAAAAGAAGAGGACAAAACGAAACGAAACGAAGGAAAACTAGATAAACAGACGTTAAGAGCGGGGGGTGAGTGGGATGTTTTTTTCTTGCGTCTTGGCAAGGGGTGTATTTTAAGTGGCAAAAGTATTTTTTGTTTGTAGCTATTTGTTGTTGTTGTTGTAGCGACTCAAGTTGTTACTGCAACTTGTTGCACTTACTTTGGCATTATTGCTGTCGCCCGCTTGCAACTCTGTGGCAGCTGCGGACGCAACTGGCTGCTGCAGCTGCTGCTGCTGATGCGTTTCCCTATTGTAGTATTCGGCCAAACTGGGCACCAAAAGGACGCCTACTTTATTGCGTGCCACAGTCTGATGCGTGCGACGATGGCGCGCCGGCAGCATCATGCGATGAGCCACAAGAGCCATCTTGCCACCGAATTTCACACACACACACGAATACACCAGCTAACACAAATTCACAAGAATCAACCGAAATCACAAGTAAATCCCAAAAAGCAGCCGCGTGGCTGCTCGCGTTTTGATCGAAGAAAATGCTAGCCGCCAACTGAACAGAACCAAACTGAAGCGTCGCGTCGGAAAAACATGGCAGCGACACCGAAACGCACCGGAAAAGCCACCCAAAAGCACATGTCCCAAATGCTCTATCTCGCTTTGGCACACACAGACACACACCAACACGCACACGTACAAACATGATACTGTGGGCTCAAAGCAATAAATCCCAGGAACAAATATTTTAAAAGTAAAAAGTTAAATTTTGAAAAAAATTTGAATGCTAACTGACTGCAGTTAAAATGTGTTCAGAAATGAAAATTTTGGTCAAATACCGCAGAAAGCGAATAATAATAATTTCAAGCATTTCTAGCTGAAGTTTTAGAAATGTAAATAATATTCGACAATCCAAAAAGCAAGTATTACTAATCTTGGATTAAGTTTACAAATTTTGGATTGATAACCAAAATACTCATTTGATTGAAATTTCAAACCGTATGCAACTTTTGACACCGATAGGATGTATTTATGAACGAATGCAAAATATAAATTGATTTTTTCTTTCAGCAAGGGTTATTTTTTTAATTTGATTTAATATCCTTACAGTTATTTATTAAAAAATAATGAAAAGTTTTTTTTTTATTAATAAAATATACATTAATTTGATATCAGATAATTTATTAATATTGTATGAAATTTGAATCAGAAAATGCTTTTTATTAAAACAGCCCACTATACTCTCTATATATCTCTCGCTCCTTGAATGTGTCTGTGTGTGTTTGTTTGGGAGTGTGTGCGACTCTGTGTTTGTGTGTTTGCGTACTAAATGCTGCATGTTTGATGAGACTTTTGTTGATGTTGTTTTGTTGTTGTTGCATTTACGTTAATATTAATGTCCGACGCGACTGTCTGCCAGCTGTGTCTGTGTGTGTGTGTGTGTATGTGTGTATGTGTGTAAACTGGCGACAGTGTGTATGTGTATGTGTCTGTGTCTGTGTGTGTATTAGTTTACCAACACGTGCGCAAGACATTTAATAAATACAACAACCAAAAAATATATATACTTATACGCTCACACAAACAAACGGAGAACACGCCGCAAATATAATTTTAGTTGTTAAAATGAATTTGTGAAAGAAGAAACGGAAGGACACACAGGCTGAGCACATTTAAAAACAACAGAAAGTGATGGCTGAAGATGCCCTCTAATACATTTTATTTCAAACATTTACAATTTTATTTTAGTACTTTGTACAACAACTTTTAATTATCAATTCCTTAACTGTTACGAAAATATACAATTAAAATAAATGTACAACTATATCACTTTTTTGCTGTATTCTTAGTTTGTTAGTGTATGTACAGTCGTTCTTATTTACAGCTCCGGCAGACAATTATTATTTGGGTTATGTATGTGAACACGCAGACACACATCTGCATGTTCGTACAACAGGCGCAACAACAACGCCAAGAACTCCCTTTGTTAGCCAACTTGTTTACTTGACCTTAGCCATTGCCAGTTAACAGCTACAATGAGAAAAACAAAGAAAAATTCCAAATAACCCAAACGGAATAAAATGTTTGAGCGCAAAAATAACGCAAAAATAGTAGCAGAGCTTTTATTTTGTTTGACATTGAGTCAACTAACTGCATCTGTTAAGGCATTGGCAGTTAAATTGACTTCCGAAGACCTTAAACACGTATACGCAATGGATAACATTTCATATTTCAAGTGTTCCTTGGCTTCATCAGGAGACAGGGAAAGCACATTTGGCTAGACTGGACCTTCCTCACCGCAGATATTGAGCTCTTTTACACCCCAGAAGCTTTTGTAAGATACACGGATCAGAAATCACACAAAAAGTAAATAAACTATCACAAAAAAAAAAAAAAAAAAACATGAATCAATGAAATATGTCGAACATTCAAATTAATTACTGTAATTAATATCCGGCAGTGTTTCCCATATTGTATTTGACATATCACAAATTACAGTAAATTTGAGACTTCAATGAGAACTTTGCAATTGAAACGAATATGTTCAAATAGATCATATTATTATTTATGGTATATTCACTTACCTTTTTCTATGACATTTTAGGCGGTTAGCGAGCTACACCAAGAGCATGACGTCATTACAGTAAGCACACACACATACACACACGCCTAAATATGTATATGTGTAGCAGCTTTATGGATAGTTGGACAGATAGATTTGGGCGGGCGGTTTGCAAAGACTGTTCCAGATTTAACGGTTCTTGAGGAACCGTAACATTTTGCTTTTGTTACAGCTTTTTGTGTAAGTGCATAAATTATAGTATGTGAACATGTGCGTTGTGATGCCTGAAAAGTATAATAATTCAGCCGGAGAGGGCGAAACAGAGAGAGAGAGACGTTATCAAAATCAGTTTTAAAGCTTAAAGTCTGTGTTAACACGTATGCTCCATTGTTCAATGTTTTCGCATTTCAATGAATTTGCAAAACATTTTTGCCATGCTGTCGCCTTTTGTTTTAGTAACACACTAGGAAGGAAGTTAATGGCGGAAGGATATCAAAAGCACAAATTCAACAAAAACACAAACAAACAAAACCAGTTTCAAAAATTGTCTGCAAGGCCAACAAAGAAGGCTCTCAGCTTTTTGCTCATTTTGTCTGCCTTCTTCCGATGGCGACTAATAAATCAAACTTAGCCAAAACCTCACACAAATAGCCAAAACAGACATCGGTAGACATCTACATAGGCATGGGTCAGAAAAATATTTTTAAATTTTTTAAAATTAAAGTGATTCAATATTATGTTGACAATAATATTGTTGTTTTTTTTTTCGCTTGCAAATATTTTGTGTTATTTAGAAAATTTTACAATCAGCCAAAAATATTTTTTACCTTCTATATCCTACAAATAATCCATTATTAAATATATAAATGTTGGCGCCAACAAGAATCCAATAAGCTACCCAACCGCGACTTTCATAGCAATAAGCTATTATAAGACTGCAAGAATCAGCTGACTTTTGGTTATCGAAATTACCCGTATTAATCGACAGGGCTGGCATATTGTTATTGAGTTAAGTGTTTACTGCACAGACCAATTAACATTGAGATGGGTAAACAGCGCTGGTCATGTTAAGTAAGCTGGAAAATCTGGCGCAGAGGCGAAGCATACAAAAAGTAGCGAGTATATGCATTACCCCACAAACGCCAAACGGCTGCTTTTGTTTATATTCTTCTTTGCCAACACTGATTGTTGTGACATCGTATGTGATTTTCTTTTGATCATGAAATACACATATGTTTGTATGTACATACATATGTATATTTTCTAACCTAGGCTATATGAGTTTTTCTTTCATTTAAGTCGCAAAAAAAGAAAAAGAAAAGAAAAGAAGAATAAAGCAAAATAATTGTATTTTAAATGTGATTAAATTAATATTTATTGAAAATTATATATAATTAAATATAATATACAATTGTTATTGCACATCACATTGGTGTAATCCAAGACGCGCTAGTATAGGCAATTGATCAATTGAATTTAAAACTTTCAATATATTTTATATTATTAAATCATACAATATTCAGTTGCGGTGTGTATGCATGTGAGTGTGCAATAGAGAAAGGGATATACACAATAAACCAATTAAAACACTCTTGCTGCCGTAAAGATACCCTTTGTCGCCAATAATTCAACAACAAGAGAAGTGAAGAACGGCAACAATTAATTTTGCCACGCGCCTTCCACACTTTGCAATCAAAACATAAGGATAAACAATTAAGGCCGACAATGATGGCCGACTTTGTTATTTTGCTCTCCTTATGCACCAGCTGACTCTGCGAAAGAGGCCTACTCGCTATTCTAGATTTCCCCTCTTGTATGCTTCGACCACGCACAATGTTAAATAACATAACATACCACTGCTGTTTTCCAGTCTTATTTTATGTAAGCCTATGGTTTTCCAGTCTTATTTAATGTTAGTCTATGGTTTACTGCGCATGCATACAAATTTGCCAGTGCTGAAAAAATCATTCGTCCGTCAGCTTACAATCATAGAAAAAGTTGTATATTAATATAAGAATTAAGTAAGAACTGATAAAAATGAATTAAAAGCTGTAATTGTTTATGTTATAAGCAATAGCATGAACAATTTCGTACTAGGCACATAAGATTTTGCTCTTCAAAGTCTGTAGTTAAAGTCGAACCACACAAAAAAAAAAAGAAAAAATAGAAAGAATATGTCGCCCATGTCCAATGCAAATCCAATGGACGCGACTGAATTAAGTCCATTTGTGTATTGGTCGCAAACCAAATACACACTGCTGCTAAAGGTAGATCTCAAAGATGCACAAGTAAGTTAAATGAGTTTTACTTTGTAAGAAGTGGAAAATCAATAATTGTCGTAAAAATATTGCAGGGCGTCATTGCGGACTTTACACCCAACACACTATCTTTCAGTGCCAATGGCCATGGAGCACGCGGCAGAAATGCGTACAAGTTTCAGATGCGTTTCTATCAGCCGATCGATGATGAGACAGCCACATTTACAGTGACAGATCACAAGATCGAACTGTTCATACGCAAAACGGAGCCGGCTTGGTGGCTGCGTCTGGTGGCAACACCACAGAAACCACACTGGCTACGCATTGACTTTGATCGCTGGCGTACCGAGGATGACGCGGAGTTTAACGAGGCATCGCGTGATGTGCGCGAGGATTATGTCGAGGAGTACAACAATCTGCAGAAGCAAGAAATTGGCTATGTGCGGGGTGAGTATTTTACGACCCTGCAGCTGCCGTCTACTATTCTAAGCAATATGCCCATTTTACAGAAAACGCCAAAAAGGTTTATTTGGTCATTTACAATCTAGCCATGTTTATTGGCTATCTCCACATACTGATCATCATGGGCGTGGTTTATATGCGCGATGGAGCTGCTAGCATTAAGCATACATACGAGTATGTTGGATCATCGTTTAAATTTGTACAGCTTATGCAATATATGGAGGTGATGCATCCACTTTTTGGCTACTCAAAGGGTAGCCCACTAGTGCCATTCTTTCAAATCTCAGGGCGCAACTTTATACTCTTTTTAATGATTGAAATGGAACCGCGTATGCATGCCAAGCCAGTAGTGTTCTACGTATTTATCATATGGTCGCTTGTGGAGTTAGTGCGGTGAGTACAAAACCTTTATTAGAAGTTGAATAACAACTTAGAGAAGAACTTGTTGTGCCTTATAGATATCCGTACTATGTAAGCCAACTGTTGAAACGGGAGAATGGCTTACTCACCTGGCTGCGTTACACAATATGGATACCGCTTTACCCCATGGGCATTGTCTGCGAGGGTATCATACTGTTGCGCAGTATACCCTATCTGGAGGAAACAAAACGTTTTAGCATTGATATGCCTAACAAATGGAATTCGACCTTTGACATGGTGTTGTTTGTAAAAGTATATTTGTTGCTTCTCGCTCTGCCTGGCAGCTATTTGGTCATGTCGCACATGTCTAAGCTGCGTTCCAAGAAATTGGGTCGCGGTCGAGCCAAGCCAAAAGTTAACTAAGTATCTCAAAACTAATTATTGAGAAAGATTCCAACTGCTTTGTTTAGATTTTCTAGTATCCCAAAAATATTACTTTGTGTTTGGCGCTCAGTTTTATAAGTTAAAGTCGGTTCAAAGGAAAGTTTTAATCACAAAAATTCAGTTAATGTAATATATTTCAGTTGATTTACCCAGTTACTATGTATTTTAAATGCACAGCCAAAGATTTTGATTCACACAACTTACATCAAAAACAATTTATAATAATAAGATTTAACATTAACATTTTTCCAAAAATTCTGATATCAATAAAAACTCTTTGACTATCATTGAAAACAAATTCGTTTAATGTCTGTGCAGACTTTAAGTGTATGCAAAAAATGTTTCCCAGAGCAATTTAATTGTGTTCCTTTAAATTTAAAAAATTTTATATTTAAATATGATTTTTTTATATTCATTTTATAGCTATGTGCCATTAATTAAAATCTTTAGAATTTCTATTAAATAATAATTGGCATTGTGTATATTTATTTAGTAGGATCACTGAATTTAAAAATAAAACTCTGATTTTCTTTGTTTTCTTATTAAACATATTAAACTAGTTTTTAAATAAAATTTTTCAAGCCATCAATTTTGAGTTGTAAAAGTGATTTCACTTTTAAATAAATATTTTTAATAAAATTATAACAAGAGCTTAAAAATCACTATATTTAACTTAGAATCACTTACATATATTTATTTATTCAAAAAAATATGTAAATATAAGTTTTGTGAGTATTCCTTTACAAGGATTTATAAATTGGAGCTATTCATAAAGAACTTCAATTGGTTATAATATAGTTGGTTATAATATAGTTACATTGGCACATACCAAAAGATCTGATGCATTAAGTTTCAGCACCCTCTCCAGCATTTTTGAAATGATTAACTTATATCTGTTATTCTCAGGAGTTGGCTAATTTAATTTGCACTCGAGCGTTCAAGCCGATGAAACTGCTGTTGGAGACACTTGAACCTTTCGAACTGATAACTGACTTTTAGTTTGGTTAGATTAGTTTTTTTTTTGCCTTAGCTCAATTATTAGTTATTTGTTATTAGTTTGGTTGGCTCATAGTGTGTGTGTGTGTGTGGAATTATCACTCAATAATAAATGAGCACGAATGTATTTTGGGTGTTCGATAATGCTTTTGTTTGAGTTGTCAATCAATTTGTTTTGTTCTTTGAGACGTCGAATGCGCGGCAAAGTGCACCGAATTCCGTAGTTCCCTCTAAAGATAAATGCCACAGAGTGGCGCTATTAATTGACTAAGTGCTGCAACTGCCACATACTAGCCCACTAGATGCCACCACCCTATGCCCATGCATGCCAACAGCACTCGGCCGCATAACTTCACGCTGCAAATATAAAGACACTATTGGTGTATCGACCGAATATTACTCTGTTTATAAAACTGGGAAACAATGTTCTTAGCTACTTTAAAAATATAATTAAACGATCTTTTCAACCCCATAAAAAATCGAACTAACTCGGTATAGCCAATTCGTTCCTCAGTTCTTGAGTTTTAGATCGATTGAGATGAAACTAAAGTCAATTTCTGCTTTATGTTGGAGGCTAACCATTTGTCAAAATCGGACCACATAATCATATAATCTTTATAAAGACTTTACAATGAAAAAGACTACAATCAAGTAGTCTTCGGTTTGAGTGTATATAATATTCGGAATGACTAAGATATACATTATTATGTAGCTCATTATTATTTATTATTAAACGACCACTTGATTATCACTAATTAATGATTGACACTGACGTCCTATGAAAAAAAACAGCATCTGCTGATAGACTAACTACATCTTCCGAAAACAGTGTATTTAACGTAGGCTATCGTCTGCAGCGGACCAAAGATGAATAATTCAGTGCAATTTGCAAGCGCATCTGAACACAAACCCACAAAAACCATACGACTGCGAACCGAACCGAAACGAACCAAAACCCAACCGAACCGAACTGCAGCGGGGATAACGCACAACTAATCACTTGGGTCTGCAGACTGAAGGCACTTGTGAGACCTTTGTAAGAGCCAGGCCTTGGCCATCCAAAATGAGTTTTTGATTAATGTGCCACACACATACTACCATTCATTGGGTGATGATGGAAGCAGCAGGGCGGTGTATTTGGGTGGTCAGCGATTGATTTTTTTCTTTTCGCCTTTTTGTGGATATTGAGTGTTACAGTTTGTGATGGCAAAGACAAATGCGTGGATTAATGTTCAATGGCAGATGGTGGGGATTTACAACGGAACGAAGCAATTGCAAACGTCAGCAGTCATTTGAAATTTTGATTTACTTATCGCTGTGGTTCGTGTTTTTATGGCACCCCTGGCTAGTATTTATCAGAGGGAAACCAGAGAGAACCAGTTGCAACGTAATCCTAAAATATGAGTGTTGTAATCGTCAGAATGGCAAATAAATGCAGTGATTTTGTATTTGTGTTGACTGAGTAGCTAGGGTAGCATTCGAGTGGAGCCACTCAATGCTAATTGGACTTCCCATGGGTAACCTAAATGGTTGAACTCAAACTAAATATAAAACCAATTTACGTAGTACGTAAAAACATTTATTTATACTGCAATCAATAATAAGTTATCCTTTGTAATATATCGCCATCGGGCTTAATGCCAATTAATTAACTAACTATTTGCTAGACACAACATATATGTATAACTGGTTTTTTTGAGACAAACTTGTAAACTTAATATTGACCCTAATCATCCGTTGTTTTAACGACTTAGACATTGAAGTAAATTACTTAATTACATCATTTAACCAAGTTCCAAGTATAACGCATAATAAATAAAACACAAAGCTCTTTAAGAATTTTAAAACTGTGTTTATTTAATCAAGTTTTTGGTCGAATTATCATTTGTACAAACTTAAGAGGTTTGAAATGCCAAGTTCGCCATTCGATTGCCTTTGAATTGTGAACATTTCTACTTACATATGGACCAATCAAACTACTAAAACAAGTAAGAAGGCTCTAGTCGAGTAAGCTCGACTAGAAGATACCCTTAACCCTTGACCATACAGATGGACAGACGGTCGGTCGGGCTGACAGACATAGACATACGTGTACTACCGGACCAATGCTTAATGGTTTCATATCTCCTGTGTTTCTTGACCGATTTTAAAAATTTCACAGATGTTCATTGTTTTGTTAATAGTTTCAACCCCCATTTTCAAGTTTTCGGTTTTCAAGATTTTTTTGTTATCGATTCCATGTGTATATCGTTAACCGAAAAAGTTATCGAACATTTGAAACAAACTTGCTATGTCTAGGGATTAGGAAAGCACATATCCAAAATCTGGAGTCTCTAGCTTTTGTAGTTCCTGAGATCGACGCGTTCTTACATACGAACGGACAGACGGACAGTGGACAGACGGACGGACGGACGGACGGACGGACAGACGGACGGACGGACAGACGAACGGACGGACAGACGGACGGACGGACGGACAGACAAACAGACGGACATGGCTAAATCGACTCGGCTGTGGGGTCGGATAAGCTTCCTCCTGCCTCTTACGTACTTTTGCACAAATCCATTACACCCTTTTTTTATCCATTTCATGGATTAAGGGAATTAATATATAACTCTAATATAAGTTCGAATATGGTTTAAATTTTTATAAGTTTACTAGAGATGACAACCACTGTTTAATCACCAGCCAGATTCAACATTTTCAGCACAATTCCATTGATTCGATCTGTCTGGTGTCGAGAATTTACAATTGATGTGTGAGAACAATGCATTATCACCAGAATACTTGCCAAGACTTTTTAGTTCATATAATTCGCATTCCTTGCCAATTAGGAATTACTGTATCTTGCATATCGAGTACTGTTATCGAAGTCTTTTATGTAAGTATACAATTCATGTTGATAGGATTTGGTCAACATATATATTTTCTCGAGCCCCATGAAGAATTCAATACCCAAATCTCCAAGTCCTTCACGATACTCCCACCAATGGCGGATTATAGTTTTCGCTGCCAGCTTGACGACGCTAAACCACTGTCCAACCATGTGAACCAATCACACTTCAGGGACTAGAGGCATGTAAACAATTGCTCGATAAATATTGAGCAATTTAATAGTTTTGTTTATCTTGGAAATTATTTTGAAATTTTGCATTTTAACTTCCATTGAAATCATCCTTGACCAAAGTCAGGTATAGGTATAAGTTGAGGTTATATTTTAATATTTATTTTTTTCATTTTTTCAGCTTGATATTGAATTTGCTCATTATCTTGATTAATTTTTAAAAATTCACCTTGTACTTCTGGATGTTTTTGGGTTAATGCATCTTTAGCATTTAGATATTCTAATCATCTTTGTTTTCCGACTGAGACAACTCGCTTTTCATATTCGCTTGTCTTTCGCTGCCTTTTATCAGTGAATTATGAATGTGTTTCTTAGCTTCTCTTGCTAATTTCTGATTACGTTTTAAATGTTAATTTTCAATCTGAAACTCCTTCAAATTGGATTTGCTACAAGTAATTCATCCTTAATTTCATTATTTTTCTTATAGACATAGCTCAGCTGTACTTGCTGTTCTGTTTTCATTTACTTATCTGTAATGTTTTCCTCCAGATGCTTAATAGTGAATTCAAGATAATGAACCTTGCCCAGCAACTCATCGTACTGCTTCTTCTTGGGCTTTACCAAGACAGCACATTGCAAAAGAGGTTTTACTATTTTATGTCAATACGAACCGCACTGTTCATCTTGCAACCGATTGTTTGTTCAGTCGCTGCTGCGGGCATAAATGTTATCAAAACTTAGTTGAATATGGTATATAATATAATTTCATTGTCAACAATTTTTTTGTGACCGCTCGCTTTGAAAACAATTTGTTAATTAAATTTAATTTGTGCGCTATCTTTATGTAGATAATCTACGTTTTTGAATTTTTTTTCTTATGGTTATTAGTTGAATAAAACAAAAACATCGCTTTAATTTGTTTATTTGTTGTATTATATATTAAAGACAAGTTAAAGCAGCCACAAAGGCAATGTGCCAAATTATTTAATTAGAGTTGAGCAATAATTTTGTTGTGCGACCCAAAAGCCAATTGGCAGCAATAAAAGTTTGTTTTACCATTGCTTTTTGGCTAATGAACCTAACCAAATGCCGTAATAAAAAAATGTAAGTGTGTAGGTGTGTACAGGAAATACGCAAAGTTAAATAATATTTTATTAAATAGTTGACATACTTTTATTAAATATTTATTGATTGAGATTAATAATTTAAAAAAAAATAATTTTAGTATATAAGCGAATAACACATATCGCAGAAATAAAATTCTCATTGATTTTGCCATTTCAGCTAAAAATAATGCAGGCTGCCTACAAATTCCAAATAGCCAATTATGTTTGGTTTCTAAAGGACGAATGAAACCGAAACCGAAATTGTCTATAGAATGCAATAGAGAAGCGGCAATTGAATCAAATGTAATCAAATGCAACTGCAGCCAAGGCACACCCATTCACACACACACACACACACACACCCACACAAATATTGAATTGTCAGCAAATAATATCGAATAATATCCGAATATAATACCTTACTATATTCTCATATATGGTTTCATGCTCTCGTTTATTATGATTTGTAGTTTGTTTGAATGCTGTCGATGCCTTATATATATATATATACCGAATATATATATATATATATATATTATGGTGTGCCCTTGCGACACACACACACATTTACACCCGCTCCTTTATGTGTATGTGTATATAGAAAACTTATAATGTCGGCTTAAATCCCTTGTGTGTCATGCATCCCAGTTTCGTGCTGCATACTCGAGATGTGGCAGTTTATTGGCAACTGTTTTGGGCCAGCGACTACAGTCTTGCAAATAGTAAACGCCCGACCACGTCACGTACACTCTCCTCGCATACTGTGTTAAGGTATGAGGCAAAAGGTCGAAGACACAAAAAGAGCAGATTTTTATAGTTCCATTTTGAAAGTTATGATAAATGAAGAGCAGCTGCAAACAGATGTTTGTGATAACTACGCCAGACGAACCAACAAACGGACAGACGGACGGTCAGACGAACGGACGTTGGGGCGTTGGGGCGTTGGGTATATGAAAAATGAGATGAAATGATTGCGAATGGCAGCAGCTGTAAAGTGTGAGTCCTGCAATCAATTTCCATTAGTTTCTTCGACTCGTTGGGCTTTGCTTAATATAAACGCATGTTTTTTTTAATGGTTGCAATAAAGTTGCATGAATTGTGAAATTTGCCTCGAATTGATAGGATAATAATATTCTCTCGAAACTAATTAATAACAATACATATTTAATGGCCTAAATTTTATTAATTATTCATTTTTTTTACAAGTTTTTTACTCTGTCATAATAATATGTAATATTATACTCCATTTTAAGAGTTTAAACTGTGAACTTGCTTATTTGTCTTCGCTTCAATGCCATTTGCTTTATGACACTTCTAAACGCCCACAAAGCTTTGGCCGGCGAACAGGCAATGAATCTTCAAGACCCACTTAAACACTCTTTTTCACATACACACACACACACATACATATACGCATACTCAAGGCAAGTTAAGTTTCTCAAAAGGCCAAGCAATTGCGGCCATAAGGGCTGACAGTGTAAAAGCGAAACTTGGCCGAAATGTTTTTCTTTCCATTTTATTTTTTACTTTTGCCCATTATTTTCTTTATATTCACTTGCTAGCTGAAAATTGGCCGCCATTCGCCATGCGCGTTCACTTGGACTATGTTGCCCACATTTATACCCACCCCTTCCCCCTGTCCCTTTACCCAACCACCAGTGCAACTACAAGCCGACGCCTTTTTGAAGGCCAACACAATTACTGAAGTGGATAATTAGAGTCTGCCGCTTGGCGCTAGGCCCGTTTTTGGAGCATGTGACTGAATAAGTATTTAAGATACTTTATTGAACGAAAAGCCATATACAAAGTCTAAACGGCTCTCTCCCTTTCTCTCTCTCTCTCTTTCTTAGGTTAAATGACTTTATAAATTGGATATGAGATCGAATGATCTTGTGCTTGATTACACAAAAAATCTTATAATAACTATGTCTCAGCTCAGCCACAAGAATATTTGCTGCCATAAATTATAAAATTTACAGAATTTAAGCCAGCTGGCAGGGTTGTAACCTGGTTTATGGAAAGGGTCAGACTAAATGTGCTTTGTTTCAAACCTTGGAAATGTTTTTACAGTGCTAAATTTATGACTGCAAAATGGGATGCGCAATGCGAACTTAATTACAAGTTTGTCAACATTGTTTGAAACGAAATAACCCACTTGGGAGGTTAAAAGATAAATATTGTTGTCAAAAGTAAAACGCAATAAGTTCAGTTGATACCAATAACAAGGAATTTTCATTTATTTGATGTATCTGTGTAAAAGCAATAATCTTTATAAGAAATATATCTAAACGTAAAGCAATAAGGCTTTAAACGCGGCCATAATATGTTATAGTTTTAAATATATTATAGATTTTAATTTATGTAAATTATTTAATATTTTTAATGCTATGCAAAACCTATGTAAAAAGATTTAAACCTAGCTTAATAAATATTACAACTTATCAAAAACTGTTCTACAGTAAGATACTTTAAGAACTCTTTAAAAGAGAATTGTGAGTTGACTTTCAGTAAAATTAAATACCTTAATAGAATTGAAATTTTCAAATACATGATTTCAATAAATTGTCTAAAAATACTCCAAATAATACGTAACTGTAAGTTATCCATCAAATATATACAATATTATATAAATATAATAACATTTTTAATGGATTTTCGAGTACATTATTTGAATAAACTGTCTGATAATAAGGCAATAAAATTTGAGAATCCTCAAGTTTCTTATTAAACTGAATAGCATAAATAAAAGTTAACTTTTTCAAGACCAATCACAAAAGTGGACCTGCATGCTTTTTCTGTCCCTTGAGAACGCGTCGATTGTGTGGCATGGCATAACGCAGTTTACTCCAGAACATTGGATCACCCCACTTGAGATATGTGTTAAGCTTAAGATAGGCGCGCAGTTCACTATCGATGCCCTCAAAGTGCTCCAGTTCCTTGTACAGAATGATGATAATGCGTTTACGTTTATCCTGCAACGTGGCCTGGTATGCAATACGAAACTCCATACGCGCCCAAACGGAATCAATAAAATGCTGGGAGAGCACAATGATAACACGTTTCGAATCATTGACAGTGCGAACAATCTGCTCCGGAATGCAATCACCGACAAGCCAATCACGACCATGAAGACATACACGAAACGAGTGCAGACCGGTCTCTAGCTTGGGAAGCAATTCGGCAATCAGCTGTTCGTCCTTGTGCGAATAGGATATGAAGGCATCGTAGGTCTTGTCCTTATCCAGCTCTTCCTCGGACACCCACCAAAGGCAGAAATTGTGATTGTATAGCCATATCTTGAGCTCCTGCTGGTAGATCAGATACACCACACTGATCAGACATATGACAATCACCATGCCACCCAAGATAAGGCCAACGAGCAGGACATACGAGGGACATAGCTCATACACCTCCAACTGCTGGAATGGCTTATCCGGACGACTAATGCAGTATATGTCACCCATGTCCTGTACTCGTTGCGGCTGAGCACGCAAAAATCCGAGCAGAGGCAATGCTGAGCAATCACAGCATAGAGGATTGCCGCCCAGAGCTAAATTCATACTATTATTGGCCAGATAGTTGATGAACTCCTGATCGAAGACACTAATCCGGTTGCGACGGACATCCAACAAGCTGAGATTATTTGGCAGCTGCCTCAAGCCATTCACGCAACTCAATTGATTATCCGCTAAACTTAATTTGCTCACATTGGCATAGCCCACAATTCCATCGGCATCCGGCAGTTGATTTATGCTATTATTCTTCATTTTGAGCGTTGTCGTCACCAGCGTCGTATGTGGCAGCAATGGAAATTCCGTTAATGCTGCCCCACGACAATCCACAAAGAGTTGTAGAGTTTCCCGCTGCACCCAACAGATGCACTGAGGATCGCATTGCCAATGCTCCGACTTGTACTGACAGATGTCGTCGGTGGCGCACACCAGCGCCTCAAAGGGCATCCACAACTGCACCCCGTAGAATTGTGTGCCACGCATATCAATAAAATTGAGACTGCGCACATTTCCGAATGTTTTCGGATCCAGCGCCGTGAGCGAATTCTTATTGATAAGCAGCTTCGATAGCGATGTCAGGGATGTGAACAGATCACTGTGAAACAGTTTAAGTTAGTAAAGTGAACAAGGTTTCAATCTAACTAGAAAATAACACGGTGACTGCAATGACTTTAAACTGTCTACATAAAAATAAGTATATATACCCTAATATAAAAAGATTTATTAAAATATTTGCAAATGCAAATATAAAGTACATATAAACAATTCTAAGGGTTTTATTTACTCTAATTGATTTTTGTTCTACTTCTAATACTCAATACTACCCAACCACATGTATATAAATATTCATGATTAATATCTGTTGTCGTTATCTAGAACTAATATTGAACGCTGCATACAACAGTTTTTGTGCATGTCATTAGGGTGTTAAGAATACAGTTCGTTCAAGGTTAATTGCAGAAAAAAATACCTAAATACTGAATTTTCGTTGAAGAAAGTAGTATTAAAAAAATCAATAACATTGCCAAAAGCATTGTAAGCCACGACATCTAAGACACTTTCCTATTTGTATGTTTATATTTATATTGAGGTTGAGTTGAGTTCTTTTTATCGCAAGGCACGCATATTTTTGGCACAAACCTTGATAAGGAAGTGAGTCTGTTGCTGGATAAATCCAAAAGTTTTAGATTGACCAGTCCGTCAAATAGATCGGCGGGCAACTTAGACAACGCATTGAATGATAGATCAAGCAGTCTTAGATTGACTTGATCCAGAAACAGTTCACTTGGTAGTTCAGTTAGTTCCATATTATGATTGATGCCAATGATGCGCAGGTTGATGCTGCCCTTGAGCATGCTGGCATTTACATGTTTGGTGGCGCGTGATAAGCGCAACTCCTCCAGCTGCAACATAGTGAAATAGTGTGTCTGCTCCTGATTAGCACGATCTACCATATTCTGTGTCAGCTTCAGAGTCAGATTGCGCAATTGGTGTAGTTCCCGGAGCAGAGCTGGCTCAAATTTGAACATGTGTGGATTGCGAATGCACAACCTTTGTAGACTGTGCGAAATGCTGGAGAATAGTTTCTCTGGCAATCGATTAACTGCCAATTGCAGTTCCAGTGTTGTCAAGTTGTTGAAGGCATGGAAAATGCTCTCGTTTAGTTCCCGCTGATTGCTCTCGTATTTGAAATGCTGCAATGCTGGCACTGGACTAAAAATCCAACTGCTCGCATTTTTCGTCTCTTCAATCTGATCGAAGGCATCTCCCATTGGCGGTGGTGGCTTCGATTCCAAGCTGCGATCACGAAACTCTATGTGTACAACCTGTTTCACCCCAAGCGCATTCAACAGATCCCTGAAGAACGTCTCCGACCAGTAGATGTAGGCGTCAAACTCAAACTTGGCTACCTGGGTGACATTGAAGCGCGGCAGCCAATGAACCGGGCCATTGGAATAATAGCTCATCGCAATGTTTGTGCCCGTATCCGTTATTTGCAATATCATGGCGTACTCCTCCCGGCAATGGACACGCACCATATTCGCTTGCGGTTCACAGCTGCACCAGTCATGCACCTGATGGCAGTAGCTTGATAGCGGTATGATCTGAGCACTTGTGCCCACAATCGTACACATCACAACAATAACAGCAAAAAGATATTGATAGCAAAACATGTTCTCCACATTCCACATTCCACACTCACAACTGGTTAATAATAAACATTCAATTCAGACACATTTTCTTTCTTCCGGGTTTTTCAACAATGTTTTTCGTTGAGCAACGTCTCAATCGTGACTAAGGAACGGAACTTTTGTGCCTGCGTCTTTTCGGCTTTATCAACTAGCGCCATATCGATTTCGAATTTCATTTCTTTAATTATATCTACATACATACACCTAGGGCAGTGTGAATGCGAAAGATACGCACAAAACACATAGAGATGACATCGTGAGTTCTAAATCAGTTTGAAGAATGAAATTATATGTTTTAACTAGTGAACCTAACAAGAAACCAATTTATTACTTTATATTTACATGTCTTAAATAATATATTTGATATTTATGCATATCGAATCTCCATTTGATTGAGGTGAATATAAGAAAAAGGCGGTTTAACATATATCTAATTTACTTGAAACTAATGCATAAAATTAAAAAAAAAAACATATTTTAAGGTCTACTAAATGATAAATATAGTAAATAAAAAGTTTAAAAAAAATTTTTTAAAATAAACCTGTACTTAAAGATCAAAAATAAAATCCATTCTGCATAATAAGTCAGTATAAAAATATATTTTTAATAGATTTATAATTTTTAAAACTAATTATTATTCATAATATTAAGCTTCAATACCTAAAAATAAATATTTAAAGGAATTTTACGGTTTTATGAAATCCATGTGATATTCGTGTCGTGTTCATTTCAAATAGTTCATCCTGACAATTTGTATTTCTATCATTCCAACCACAATTTCTATCACTTCAACCCAAAATTGGTTGACCATAATCATGAATTTAAATCGGTTTCTCATCTGCAATTCCTTATCATTTCCATAACGAATTAACTTATTAAATTTATGACTGATGTCTTTCTTTTCAGATTGCCCACTCCAAACCAAATCAAATTCACTCGCTTTTGCGACAATATTTTGTTTACATGCGTTTGGTAACCGGCGTGTGTGTGTGCGAGTGTGTGTGTAGTGTGTTCTTATCTATAAACGTCGTGACTATTTATAAGTTCCATTCAATGAGTCAGTTGTCAAACAGAAATGTTTGTTGCCTACTTTCGCGAAGTAGAAGTAAATGATAAGAGTGGTAACTATTCGAATTGTTATCTGACGGAATGTCAATTAATAATCTAAATGAGCAATAAACATTGATTGCTATCATTTGGGCAGACATGGACAGACTCAATCTACAAATTATAAATAAATTTGATTTTCGAAAATATTTTTGAGGCGTGAACTGAGTTAATTAATCCAACATGATAATGACAATATTACTCTACTGAATTATATTATTATTTATAATTTTAGATATAAATAATACAAAATCTTTAAATTAGAACAGCGTTTTCTACTTTAACTGAAAAAGCAGCTTTAATAAATGTTTTATTTTTCTGTCAATTTTTTGGTAGACGTCTGTGTACACTGGGCCAATGCATGGGACTGTAATCAATAAGGCGGCCATAATATTTAGCTTAGAGCCACACCCACCCACCACACACAAGCACACACACACACACATACAGGCATGCACACACCCACAGAGACACACAAAGCTAAGCGCTGACAGCTGCGTTTAGGCCCCCGCCCAAAAATACATATGTGAATAGCCTTCAACGAGACGAGACACGAACAACAGTCGAAATAGAAAATGTGACCGAGACCTGTGGGTGGACCAGGTGGTTGAGACGTAAGACGTGTCATATGAGTATGTACTCAAAAATAAATCGCTATGAGGCCAAGTCAATCATATACAAATACGAACAGGAATATCAGTTGACCCTGAACCCATCAAGCATGCCGTTGCAGAAGGCAACCTACCTACCCTCCAAAGGAGTCCTTGCTAAACTTTTGGCCAACTTTTGGCAGCCACGTAAAAGTTTAGCCCTCCCCAGCCCCACTTCCACAAAAAAAAAGAGAAAAGTTTTTCATAATTCATTTTTGCGTTCACGGCTGCAACTTAATTAACAGTTTTTAAGCAAGTGAGCCACGAACTCAATCCCCGTCCCCGTCCACTTCCCCTTTCCCCTCCCAATTTGGTGTTATGTGGGGAGAACAACGAAACTGTGCCCTGAAGTGAACAAGTTATGCAATTTTTAACACACACGTGAACATTCACAAAACTGACCTTTACACAATTTTATGCCCAATTGCACAGCATTTAGGCAAGTGGGTGAGTTGCCCTTTTTTCCGAAAGCGACAAATTACGCATACGTAGCGTGTTACACGTTGCACATTGGATTTATTAGCCGTTTTTTTGCATGATTGAGCTTTTCACTTATTAAAGCTGTTGCTTTCTTGTTGTGGTGCTAACAATAAGCCGGAAATTAAATTATTTTATGCTCATTGAAAAACAAATTTACTCTTTTAATTGAACTTTAATATGTTTGTGATTCAATTTAACCGAATTCTCTTCAAACGAATCAAGCTAAAATCTGTTTTATTAGATTTAAAATATTTCTAACGATTTATAACCAATGAATTTGTATAGTAAACAACTTTGTTGCTTGTTGTCATCTAAAGCAATTGTTGATATCTCTCTCTCTCTCTCTCTCTCTCTCTCTCTCTCTCTCTCTCTCTCTCTATCTCTCTGCGTGTATGCGTTTTTTTTTCGATTTCATGCCCTAAAAAGCAAGTCGCACACATACATATCTATATGAGACAGCTTACAAGTTGCCACATTGCGTATACGCAACGTTGTAGATGTTATTAAGTGGATGTTGTTAGGGTGTGCTTGGTTGGTTTCAAGCACTTCAAAGGCTGCTGTGGCTGTGGCACAACTTTATTGATTTGTAACTAAAAAGTTGATCTTGTTTACAATGCTGACAGATTTAATTTAATTTGATTTCCTTCGAGTGCAGCGCACAGATAGATGAAAAGAATAAGCGAGATAGAGAGTGCAAAGCCAAAAAATGTTTGGCTGAAAAGCGAGGAAAATTCATTTCATTTGTGGTTGCGTGTTGCATACATATTTTGATTTAATTTGCACAAAATGCCAAATTTTTTATGCACTACTGGTTGAGTGGTGGGTGGGTGGATTGGGTGTTTGGGTGGTGGTTGGTTTACTGCTGCTGGCTTAAGCTGTCATAACAATTGCATTAGCTGACAGTTGCCAGCTGCCCGCTTACCATTTACCTCTTTGCCCTCTTTGCAACTGGCCACGTGGCAGAGGGCTGAGCACAGACATAAATTAACCAAGTAGTTGAGTGGTATGCGTTTGGCTGTGTCCCTTTTGTATGTGTGTGTGTGTGTGTGTGTGTATATGTGTGTGTGCGTTTGGGTATGCAGCAATTTAGTGTTGACATTTATGTGAAATGTTCTTTTAAGTGGTCCAAGCTCCAACTGATTGATGTGGCTTTCAAGCGATTCTTATTGCCATCACCAAAAAACCCCATCTGACATTTGCATAACGGAATCTGAGTGCGGACACTCGGTTCAAATAGTCTCTGGCTCACTTTATCAACTGCGAGGGCTGTTCGTTAAGTATTTAGGAGTAAGGGTTTTTATTTGTAGTATCTCGAATATAAAAAAGTAAAACAAGTTTTGATTCCTTGTAAGATCTTTTTACTATTTAATTTTAAACACCCTCATTCATCTTAAAATTAACCCTTAAGTCTTCCTAATACTTTGGTCCTTCGCATCTAGTAGCTTTACTAACCTTAAAGCAATATATAATTTAATAAAAATATTTTGTCAAAACAATTAATTATCATTTCTTCATTGTACATATATCTATTGTAACATTCCATTTTTTTCTGTTATTCAACACTCTTTTTCGTTCTTCTTGTTAAACCTTATTTTTCTTCATTGCCATTGCCAGCTTCTTCTTTTTCTTTCATTTTTCATTCATTTTTTTTTTTGTGCCATTTAATTTTTTCTGCTTGATACGTCAGTCCCTTGCATTTAACGCTTATATTATTTTTAATCTGTTTTATCTAATTTTTCTAAGCTTTTCAGATTATGGTTAAGCGTTACATAGTTCCATTTTCCGTTTTTGCAGTCGGTTCACATGAACCACATTTTGTTGGGCAACAACAATAAGAAAAATGTGGCAGCAAATGTCAGTTTTGTGTTTCTGGTTCAGTACAGTTCTTAGCCACAAACTTGCAACAACTCCGCTGTTGAAATTGCTAAAATGCCACAACAAATGGCAAGCGTCTCTCTCTCTCTCTCTCTCTCTCTCTCTCTCTCTCTCTCTCTTTGTTAAAATAGTTACACACACACACACACACATGTATGTATGTGTTTTCTGTCTTCTTTCCATCATAATATTGTTGTCATTTTGTTGGTCTGAGACCATTGTGTGCGAGAAAAATTTGTCAACATTTCCTGCAGCAAGCCGCTTGCTTTTACATCCCTTCAAGGAACAATACCCCAAAACCCGGTGTGTGTTTTATGTGTTTGGAAAAAAGAAATTGCATTTGGCAATTTGTGCGCTACATTAAATGCGGCAATGGTTTTTGGCAGTCTTGAAAACTTCTTCCACACATGAAGTGGTTATGTCAAATATGTTAAGTAGACGCAATAGCAAGCAAATACAAATATTTTACATATTTGCAAATATTCAGAAATGCAAAGAAATGAGACAAGAGTTTGGGCAGTCTTGAAAAATTTGTTGACATTTTGAAAATATTTTAGCGCAAAATGGTAAAACAGTAAAAACTTTCTTAGGCGAACTGTGACTGTCGAGCAATTTGATACAACTCAAAACCCAAACAAATATTTGATATGAACAAAAATTTTGTTATTGTTTGTAAATTAAAGGATATAACAGCTTAATCCCGCTCACACAAAAAACAAAAAAAAAACAATAAGAACTAAAAACATGTACCACAATGAATAAAGGCTTTGCTCAGTTAAAGTACATTACGATTGCCGACCTACAAACAAAATTTTTAATGATGTTTTTCATCAAATTCTTTACATCGGTGCACAACAAATGAATATATTTTTTAACCTGAGCGGTTTATTTTTAATTCAGAAGCAACCAACGCCATTAAATTTAACGCTCAACTGCAGTTCAAAGCGAACTAAGTAGACGGATTGTATTCTTATTTTACTTTTATTTTTCATATTCATTTATGTTTTGGTTTTTGTTTTTTGTCATGAATTGCACACAGACCGCAATATAAAAAGCAAAAGGCAAAAAATACCATTTGGCGTTGGGGGCGTATATATATATTTTTTTTTTGGGTTTTTAGCATGGGCGTTGATGTTGCAGCTACCGTTGCACACGCCAAGGACACGCACAACTACACACACACACGCATTCACTTACATGAAAAAAAATATAAAGTAGAAATGGAGTGTAGCAAACTATAACATACCATGTAGAGCAACGAGGCTCTATGATAATAATATAACAATAACCAATAAAGTCAATTTAAAAAACTTCCATTAAGTTCATATTTTTTCAAAAATAAGTAAGTTTTTGTAAAGCGTAACTGTGAAATATTTCACTTAAGTATTACCTGTCACACCCATCAACCGCTTCGGGGACTGGGATATTGAAATTAAACAGATGCTGCCACTGCCATGCTCAACATTTGGATGCAGATGCAGGCGACAGTGCGAGTGTTCGGATGCAACGGCGCATGAAGCGACACGAAATAAAGAACTTGCAACAGCGAAAGCAACAAATTCGACAGCGAACAGAACATGGAGTAAAAACTAACAACAAATTGAATGCTTTCAAATACCCCTTACTATAAAATATATATATATATATATATATATATATATATATATATATATTATATATATATACAATTCAGTGGTTAATTAGTCTATTCCTTTAATCTAAATACTTACATTCTATAGGTATTAACTTTAATGTTAACTCATAAAATGTATACTTCAAACATATTTTCCTTATGCAGGCCCTACAAGTTAGGCAGAAGGAAGCTTCTCCGACCCCATAAAGTATATATATTCTTGATCAGCATCAATGCGTCCCTACATGTGTCGATAGCAACGAAGTCTTGAATTTCGAAAACTTGAAAAGGGGGATTAAAAACATTTACAAAATAACTATAACCTGTGACATTTTTAATAAAATCGGTTAGAAACCACCGGAATATGAACCCATCAAACATTGGTACAGTAGTTTGTCCGTCTGTATGGTCGAGCGTTAAGGGTATCTTCTAGTCGAGCTTACTCGACTAGAGCCTTTTTACTTGTTTATATATATTTTTGGGGGCCAACTTAAAAGAGACGTCACAGTCAAGGGGTGAACGGGGTCTGACAGTGAAAGATAGCTGGGGATGGCGTCTATCGAATGCAAAGGATCAACTTCTGAGCATAAAATAAAACTAGTACTTAATGCTTAAGATACCGTCTACGCAGCAGGAGAAGTCCATTAAACATCAGACAAAACTAGACAAGTACAATGGGCATGAAGTGACTTAAAGTTGCAAAAAATAGGTACATCAAAAGCAATTTGTTATAAAAAACATTTAAAGACAATTGAGAATAACACAAAGTTTGATAATTTTAGTTTTCAAACAAAGGAATACGTTCCACAGTGCGAACATTGAGACTGTTGGATGAAACAACTGCAGCGAATAAATTATGCAAGTTGGGCCAAGAGCAAGGAATACACACACACACACACCCATACAATCTATCTGCCACACACACACTTATACACACATATATGTGTGCACAGCTTTCAGTCATCTTTTGCCATTTTTATTTGCATAAGCAGCAAAGTTGCAAGGAGAAATTGTTGCGTATGTTGCTGCTTGCATTTATCGTGCGGCTAGCCGTTGCCATTGCGTGTGCCTGCCCCACCTCACCCAAAAATGCAAATGCCACACGTCCAACCGCCCACTGCCATCCCCCAATGTCGCCCACTTCGCATGCGCGTGTAAAACAAACATACAATAAATTATAAAAGCCCCCACACACACACATGCCACATGCTACATGTTGTTGCATTTCATGCTAGTGAAAATTAATGAGACGTAAAAAGGTGCTGCAGGAGCGAATCGAAATGCTGCAAGTTCCCCCCAAAACAGTTGAATTACGGCGACTGTTGCATCATTCGATCCAGCGAACTGTAAAATTTTCATTCTTTGAAAAATTTCTACCAGAGGAGTAGCAGCAGGAGATGCCAATGGCAATGGGAGCAGGATGGCAGATGCTTCTAATTGCACTTAATTCCACTGTTGCAGTGGCGGATGTGTGTGTGTGTGTGTGGTGGTGGGGGTGGGGATGTTTGGGGGCAAGTTGAAAATAAATGAGTAAGAGCCAAAGTCGAAATGTGATTAAATATTTATTTGCCAAAGCATAACTAATGATCTCATAGCTAATAAATAACATTCGCATGTACTATTAGTTCTAAAGAAGTAAAATATAAATCTAAAATAAGGACGAAAAAACCGTTTTAAATAAAAAATAAGCTTTGCGATATAAATAAACATTTAGTATACTATATTACCCCATTGTTTCTTTATATACACTTTTGTTAACAGCAAAAAGCCAATTGTGAATTTGCTTAGACAAAAGCCATGAATGGGGAGACATCAAAGTTTAAGTGGCAGCAGTCTCAATTAAATTTATTATTTAATACGTCTTTTGCAATGATAGAATTTTGTTGTCATTTTTCATTTAAGATCGCTGGACAGATGGAATATGCTACCCATTAGAAAATGTTATCCCTTATAATCACACGATTTTGTGAGAAAAAAAACAGCTTTAAATAAATAATTATTTATCTTGTTTCATCAAATAGTGAAAACTCTGCAGTCGGACTTCGGAATACTTTGAAACCAATATTGAAATTGCAGTTATGAAGTGGAGTGGAATGAGTGGAATTTCAAGCAAAATTAATGACTGTAGCTCAAGAACTGTGGCAAATATGGGTATTTCCTTGAAGAGTAAATTAGGAGTACATCACAAACTATCTTTCCAATAATATGTGAGAAATAAGGGGGACTTATTGATTTAAAAATCGAAGTGTATCGACTTGTTATCGACATAGGCCAAGATTTTTAAGCATGGTTTTAAATCTGTAACTTTAAGAGTATCTGGCGAACAGACACCAAAACCGAAATACTCTTTACCTTCGGTATATGAGTATAAATAGCAAAACAAGCATTTAAAAACTTCACAACAATCGCAGCCAATTTTTCTTTTTCCTTATACATGTTCAATGATTCATTTGCGATTTTGTTTGACGTTTGACCTTGATATTATTATCGAATTAATATTTGTTGTTGTTGCTATGCATTAGAACCGCTTAAGACTTTTGCAAACTTTTTGCCAATAAAAACGAAAAATTATAGATTACATATTTGGCAGAACTTTGACTGGACTGGACTGAACACAATAAAATAGTAGCAACAAAAACCAACTCAACGTCAGATTTATCAGCAATATCATCATCATTATATCAACAGCCAAAGCAGAATCAGAAGCAGCAGCAGCAGCATCAGAAACCCGCATTAGCAGGAACTTTAAATGCAATTAGCTGTGACAACGAAACATTTTGCACAAATTTTTTTGTTTTTTTAACCACCCCTCGCATTGGTTCGCCAGCCTAATTAAGAACTTTTCAGAGCGAAGTTAAACGGGGAAAAAACACATATTACAGTACGTATGTTTGTGTATGTGAAGGTGTAGGTGTATATGTATATTTATGTACATATAGTACTTGGGTTATATAATGGCTGCTGGGCCAAGTTTCATGACATCGTCATCTCTTAACAGGAAGCAGCAGGAAGCTGCTACAGAGCCCCAACGCTTTCGCTCTCTCTCTCGCTCTCTCTCACTCTGACAACGGGCGGAAACTGCAGTGCTCGATTATGTCATTTGCAACCCACTCCCCGCCCTCGCAACATTATCCATGAAACTAAGTAAAGAAGCAGTAAGCAGCTGAAGCAGTTCAGTCATATTTGCTATATTGTCATAATGCATGTCATATCTGCCGCATCAACGATGCCAGCACAACACACACACACACCAGAAACAAAGAATAATAACGGCATGCTTAAAACTTGGTACGTGTCTTTGTAAGAGCTCTGTCTCTTTTTCTTTCGGTATGAGGTATCTGATTATTTTGTAATTGCAGAAGAATATCTCATTATTGTTGTTTTTAAGGGGCAAACTCTGTCATCATGCAACGCAACAGCTCCTTCAAGCAACAACTACTTGTTGATTATATCTGACTTACTAATGCAAGACAGTTGTCAAACGTTTAGTATATGAATGAAGAGCATTCAAATACAAACAAGTTGGGAACTAGTACAGCATGTCGAATTTTATATAACTTACTTGTTTTTATACCCTTAACCCATGAAATGGGTAAAAAAGGGTCTGTCCGTCTGTCCGTCCGTCTGTCCGTCTGTCCGTTCGTATGTAAGAACGCGTCGATCTCAGGAACTAAAAAAGCTAGAGTCTCCAGATTTTGGATATAAGATCTCCTAATCCCTAGGCATAGCAAGTTTGTTTCCGATAACTTTTCAGGTTTACGATATACACATGTAATCAATACCAAAAAAATCTTGATTTTCAAGAAACTGAATATAAGGATTGAAACTATAAGCAAAATAATGAACTTCTGTAAAATTAAAATCGGTTAAGAAACACCGGAGATATGAAACTATCAAGCATTGATTCAGAAGTACACAGCCATATGTGTGTGTCTGTTAGCCCGACCGTCTCTCCGTCTGTATGGTCAAGGGTTAAGGGTATCTTCTAGTCGAGCTTACTCGACTAGAGCCTTCTTACTTGTTTTGTATAGAAAAGTCTTGTTAAAGATCTTGCCTTTGGATGGCAGCTATATGGTATGGTAGTTCGATATCGCCAATTTTGACAAATAATTTAAGTACAATAAAAGAAGACTTTAATGAATTTGATGAATCAATTTAAAAAGTAACCTTAATAGTCAGCGGATAACTCACAAGTCTTCTATTGACAAGCAGCATTTTGAGCCAATCTTTTATATACTTAATAAGAAGCTCAATACTTTTAGACATTATCACTAGATTTTTACCACTGTAGGTCCGTGTTAAATCCGTTTTTAATCAATTTGTAACACATTATTGTACTCCGAACTGTTAAGACGAGTCAAATATAAGCTATATAGTATCACACCATCATGTTAATGGACTATCTGAAACTAGCCCTTAGAGTGGCCTGTTTCCTGTTTCCAAGCTATGCTTATACCACTACTACATATACCAATTCGATTGCAAAAATTTTAAGGCGCAGTGTTTTTTCCAACAACTTGCCAACTTATCAAGGCAAACGATGTGAGAAAAACAAATAATATAAACTTAAAAGAAAAATTAATAAAAAAATAAATATATTTGAATAATCTATGAATATTTAAAAACATTAGCCCATTTATTTTTCCCCTTATATTATTAAATAAACAAACACCAAATATATAAGCACAATGTGAGTAGATCCTAGTATAATTAATTAAAATTTATGGCTGCTGTTGCTGCTTTTGGACGCCACATGGATGAGCATTAAAGCTGCCAAGTCATAAATAAGCAAAAATAAGCCGATGGCTTAATGCGAATAACGACAAACGACAAACGAACTGACATCATCATCGTCATATTTGATGGCATAAAGGAATATAACATGCCATATCATATATAATATAATCAATTAAATTTAAATAAAAATGCACTCACATAAATAAAAAGCTGCATCGAGTGCTAAATGAGGCACAACTACTTATGTCCTTTCCTTCACCCAAACACACACACTCACTCACACACATACTGTCACGCATTATAAGTTTATGTGTTTTCTGTCGTCGTCATTGCAGTCGAATGCCGGACCGTGTCCATTATTGGTTCCAGTTGTGGCTACGCTTTCCTCGCTTT
Source organism: Scaptomyza parva (assembly GCA_035044645.1). Classification (NCBI taxonomy): domain Eukaryota; kingdom Metazoa; phylum Arthropoda; class Insecta; order Diptera; family Drosophilidae; genus Scaptomyza; species Scaptomyza parva. The sequence continues at coordinate 2,843,983 of JAWNNT010000063.1, forward strand.
TACGAGCATGTAAAAATAAATGTGCATAATTTGTCAGCACAAATCACTGCCGGATTGTCCATGGCCCCACTCCCTAGAACCAAAAATTGTCGCCTCGAACTGACCGAAATATGGAGTGCAGTAGATCAAGGATAGTGCGTTGTTAATTTCCTTGCTAATTGAGCTGGACAGCCGGGCAAAAGCGAGTTTTAGCTGTAGTTAACTACAGCGTAAACTGCAGCCAAATTTTAATGAATTTATTCGTGAAACTTGAAAGCTTTTAATTACTTCAAGTTGTTTCCACTTAATTTTTAATGCTATTCATTATTCATTCTTTAATATTGCATAGGTTATAAATATTTATTAAACATAAGTATATGAGAGCGCTTGAACCATAAAACTTAGACTGTGACTTACCCTATACAATAAAATGTATAACAATATTCGAAGTTCTTGAAATTTTATTCAGGATTTGAAAGTAATAGATAAAAAGGTTTGTTTAAACATTTTTCGTGCTATTTTCGAAAGTGGGGCAGGATCTATCTGATGATAATATGAATAGTACTCTTGCTTAAATTAAAAAAATGCAGTACATTAGGTTTTAGATAGTTTTCTGAACGTAAGAAAGCCTAAAACCTTGATCTAACACACACGGTAATACCTGCACTACTGTACCAATGATTAATAATTCAACTTACATCATTTATCCAGTGTTTTTAACCGATTTTAATAAAAATTTAAGAAAATTTCATTTTTGGTTTAAAGTTTCTAATGCAGTTTTTAAATTATCGAATTTAATTGTTTTCGATTACATCTGTATGTAAATCGTAAGCCGAATATGATATCGAAAATTTGAAAAAACTTGTACTGCTTATGGATTAGAAAAGTGTATATCCAAAATGTAGAGGCTTTTATGGGGTCTAAGCTGCTTCCTTCTGCCTGTTACACATTTTTTTTGCATAAAACCCTTATACCATTTAACCCATTTCATCCATTGAAGTACCGCGATCCATTAATACCGTCTTCGTACCTACTCACAAACTTGTAAATAACAAACGCCTTAGGGTATTCAGTAGCTAATAAGTTTACTAAGTCGCATTCAACAAAAGGATTTTAATGATTGCAAAAGAAATGCAAACGGACATATCAATATCGCCAACGTTATCTACAGGTTGACTAATGTTGATGGAGCATGTGCGATTACTACAACAACTGATGGGAAGCAGTTAGCATGGCCTGCATTTGGCTTTTCACTATGTGAACTGCCAGTGTAACCTTGAGCTGCCTTGGGAATGGTTGAAAGCGTAGAAAAACTGCTAATTTTGTATGCAACAGTCACAACAAGCACAACAATTTTTGGATTTTTGTTTTCTCTCCATTTGTTGATTCAGTTTTTTCTGCTTCTAGCTAATGCGCAAGTAAGCACGCATGCCACGCCCACCACCGCTCAAGAGCGAGAGAGGAAGAGATAAAGAGAGGGGGTGGGAGGAGAGAGAGAGAGAGTGGGTATTCAATAATTGTGGCAGGCGTAAGTTTTGATGTCGTGATAAGTTCAAATGCTGCCGTATGCAGCTGCAGTCACCATCACGTTGCAATTGCATGCATGCAACTTGAATGCCATATACATACAAAGGCCATGCCACCCACACAAGCAACCCGACCCCCAACTGGGCAAAGGGGCAGGCAATGGGGCAAAGGGTGTTTTAAGACGGCAAATGCGTCCTTGAGCGCACTTTTCTGCCACTTGCCTTCTATTTGTAATTTTAACGAGCTTGCTTTGCTGTTGCTGTTGCTGTTGCTGTTTTGCTTACTGTTTGCGCAGCTCAACGAGTTTCGAGCACTTGTGTGCAACATTTTTGTTGTTTTCGTTGTTATTGCACGGGCTCAAAGGCCTCTGAGTTTTGGGTTGCTGCTGTTGTTGTTCCTGTCATTTTATTTTCAACTCGCAAACTTGTTTTTCTGTGTATGTGTGTGTGTGGGTGTGTGTGTGTGTGTGTGTTGTGTAGCGTACGCGACTCAAAAGAAAATGAATTTCCTTTGGCATTTCCTTGCCTTGCTGTGCATTTGAGAAGATTTGATCCCACCCCTCTCGTTCTATCTCACTCTGGGACATGTGCAGCAATTTCCGGCGGAAGTGTGCAAAACTTTTGCAGGTATTTAAGTGGCCCGGCGAAGCATAGCCCAACTCTCATCTTAGCCAACTTCTTCGACAAGCTCTTTGAAGTTATTCAAACCAAGCCACTCTCCACAACACACAGAATTGGCTACAACCAAGCGACTTTGACTTGCCACATTTCTTAGTGTGCACACTTCCGTTTCCGGTGCGAGGCGCAACGAAAAACACTACAAAACGTCTTCGTGCCAATGGTAGAAAATTGAATAAGAATCAGAACGAAAAACTAGAACTAGCTCTAGATTGTTTTCAAGTTATCGATTAATAAATTGCCTTCTAGAATTAACTGATGAGATTTCGATTTTTTCGCAATGTTTACATTGCTAAACTCTTTAATTAGTTAAAAAAAAAAGTTAAACACTTGTAATTAGGAATGTAGAACTCACATTTACTCTACAATGGCCAAATGAACCCCTTGCTTTCCAAACATAACTGAAAACAAAAAGGAACAACTACTTTTGTCAAAATTTAGTTTAAATACACTTTTAGACCTGTGTGCTTTATAAACTTTTTGTAAAGAATTGAATTGAATTGGTTTTTGATGATTTTTTTATACCAAAGTTGAAAGTTGGCCTATAACAAAATTGGTATAAATCTACTAAGAATGTCTTAAATTCACCAGCACTATCCACACCACTAACATACATTACTTTGATTCACATTTGCATATGTTGCTGTTGTGTGTTCGCCTGTGCCTGACATGAAATACGATTTCGTATTTACTTTAACAGCAATTTGCTTTTAGCGGCCAGCTCCTAAGGCAAGCATACAAAATTATGTAAGCATTTCCCACTCGACTGATTTATGTTGACAAGCGTCAGTTAAGAATAGTTTGAACGGACAACCACAAAAATCAGAAACACACACACATTTCAAACATACGCACGAATTTTAATTAAAAGGCAAAGCCAGGTAACATGAAATGCTTTTTTGGCAAAACCCCAATTAAATACTATGTAGAAGAAAAGAAAAGCTTTGTGATTCAAGCTGTTTGCTGAAATAACACATAAGTCACATGTGCTGAACAATTTTTGGAAATTTTAATTGGCTTCTGGACACTTGAGGTATAGCATGAAGCTATAGAAAAACAACGGAAACAATAAGAATTCATGTGCCTTTTTATACCCTTAACCCTTAATGAAATGGGTACAAAAAAAAGTTATAATGTTTTTGTGCAAAAGTATGTAACAGGCAGAAGGAAGCTTCTCGAACCGCATAAAGTATATATATTCTTGATCGGCATCAACAGCCAAGTCGAGCTTACTCGACTAGAACCTTCTTACTTGTTTATTTTTATTAAACCCGGAACCCATAATGTATAAGCATATTGTAGAGTTCGATCAGCTTTATTCTTAAGTTAAGCAGCTCTCACAGAATACGAACTAACTTGCCTCTTAGCAGATATGTGTAAATCCTACTACAATATATTCTTCATCAGAATTAACAGCAGACTCGATATAGCCATGTCTTTGGCAGATCTCAGAGACCTCAAATTTGAAACAAAGCTTCTCTTAAGCAATAGGTAAAAGAAATTGCGAACTTTAGACAAATAGACTAAAGAAAGATCTAGGTTCATAGTCGAGTTTACTCAACTAGTTCTTATTTATTTTAAATTATAGCAAGCAAAAGTGTTTGACATATGTCTCCAGAAAAGTTATCTTTACTATATTTTATACCTTTTGCAACGAATTTTTAAATTTTTTTCTAAATTTCGGAAATTTGTTAAACTCTATCAAATTCGTAAGTGAATTGTAAATTAATACGGAACTCAAAAAATGGATGCAACAGATAACCGACCTAAATGGGGTCGTGATTGCAGTAAAGGTACGACCCCATATATATAAAATCTTAATTTGAAGACTTAATCCAAATATGCATGTAGCATGCTTCATTCCGCAGCGTATTATTGTCTGCATAATGGGCTTTTTTGCGCTTATCTGCGTTTATGTTAATCGCGTATCAATTGCACATGTGCTTACCAAACTGGTTGTACCATTAAATCGCACAGGGGTCAATGAAGAGGGAGTGTGTCCCCCGGAAATAGAAACTGAAGAATCGGGTGGATATCCAGTGAGTATAACAATAACATTACACTAGAATAGCGTCTATTTCTGTCGATAATCAAATTTAATCGAGCTTTAATCAATCTTGCTTGATTTGGTAATAATACTTAATATTTATTTAAAAAAAGTGATCATTTAATAAAAGATTAAATTTTGATCGATAATCGATTTTAATCGATCAGATTCAATCAATATGGTTTGATATGGGAATAAGACTAAATAATGTAATTTTTCATATTATTTACTAATCATTTTTTATTCATTTAACAAAAGACTTAATTTCTATCGATATTAGATTTTAATCGACCAGTTTTTCTCCACCTTTTTTGATATAATTAAATACTAAATATTCATGAATTATAAATGACCATTTGCGTCTTAAATACCACTTTTTGCATCACCCTCAGAACATTGGCACTTATGAGTGGTCGGAGAAAATGCAAGGCGTTGTTTTGGGTATATTTTATAGTGGCTACTTGGCCACTCATATTCCCGGTGGCATTCTGTCTGACAAATATGGAGCCAAATGGGTCTTGATCATCTGCATATTCGTTTCCGGGCTATCCACCATTTTCACTCCATTAGCCATCGTATACGGCGAAATATGGGGCCTGATCGTAGTTCGTATCATAATGGGCCTTGCCCAGGGACCCATATTCCCCGCAATGACAACACTTCTCTCCGCTTGGGTGCCCGCCAAAGAGCGTGGCACATTGGGCACTTTCACCTATGGCGGTATTACGGCCGGCACTGTCCTTAGTAACGTAAGTTCCGGCATAATGCTTCACTATTTTCACTGGTCCGTAACATTATATTCGCTTGGCCTTGCATCTATAATCTGGTGTGTAATATTTGTAAGTATGAATCAAGTGTTGTAACATATCTGACTGTATGATTTCAGTTATTTTTATGCACGAGCACACCTGCTTCGCATTACTGTATCAAGCCAAAAGAGCGAGCTTATTTGGAGGAGCAGATACCCAAGAAAAGTGTCGATAAGCCGCCAATACCCTGGAAGGCAATGTTGTGTAGCCCAGCCATGGCAGCGCTCATTGTTTCCCAAGTGGGACACGACTGGGGCTATTATGTGATGATATCCGTTTTGCCCAAGTACATGGCCGATGTTCTCCAGTTTTCTATTAAGTCCAATGGCATCGTTACCGCCTTGCCCTTCGTTGCCATGTTCATTAACTCAATAATCTGTGGCATTTTGGCCGACTGGCTCATACGCACTAAAAGATTAACCATAACATTTGAGCGAAAGCTGTTCACTGTACTGGGTAAGTTCAATCAAACTCAATCAAAATACTAAAAAACTTTAATTGTAAGCCAAACTTCGAATTTAGGTGCAGTTTTACCCGGAACGTTCATGGTGGTAGCTTCATATTGTGGCTGTGACAAGACTTTGGTTGTCTTTTTCTTTACATTATCACTGTTTTGCATGGGTACCTATTATGCGGGCCAGAAACTGACGCCCATGGACATGTCACCCACATTCTCTGGCACTATCATGGCAATAACGAACGGTATTGGCTCTATTGCTGGCATATTGTCACCGCCTATTACCGGTGTAATGACACCTAACGTAAGTCAGATTTGGCTTTATTTTAATTTTAACTACGAAGCTCGTTCATGGTGTATTACAGGCAACTATGAACGAGTGGCGAGGTGTGTTTTGGTTGGCCTTTGCTATATTAGTTGTTTCATCTATTGTATTTGCCATCTGGGGTACAGGTGACGTACAGAGCTACGATCCGAGCGCTGGCAATAAGAAGGAGTAATAGCTATATAATGAATAATGTATATATGAATGTATATTATACAAATTTTAATGTGTGGAACTTCAATTATTTTTTGAATAACCTATTCTTAATAAATAATGGCATGCCAATCGATCGAGTAAATCGATTTAAATCGAGTCCCTGTCGGCGGTAGGTCCGCTCTTAGCCTGACAGACAGCGAGATAGGCTGACATGTCATTAGCATCGTAAAATATGCAGACTTGCCAATTAGATGCCCTATTTTTCATTGCTTCACAAACAGAAAAAAATAACTGTCACCATGTCTGTGGCTTGCCAGACGTTTATTTTATTTTTTTCCATCTTTCATAGCTTTGTTACTAGAATTTTTTAAATTAAAATAAAATAAGTCATGGGTTTAATGACGGGAGAATATGTAACCCACATATTAACTAATTTATACATATTTATATATTGTTATAAATAAAAAAATGATTACTTAATAAAATAAGTAAAAATCGGTGTTTTCTCATATCTTATATTTGCCTAATGTTTCATTGAATAATTTATTATCCCGTTTTGCGACATGTTTGTCCAGCCATCGTCCCAATAAACATGTCTTTATATACATATAATTTGAGCTATGTTTATCCTCGTAAATCTTTAAAAATAATGCCTATATTTGCTTTTGTTGCCTGTGTCTGTGTATCTGTGTCCATGTCCATGGCTTTGGTTTCTTATGAGTGTGCCCTGAGAGTGTCATAAAACAATTACCCCAACATGTTTAAAATCGTGAATGCTATTGACTAACAGCATAATCAGCAAGGACCAACACACACACAAGCGTACAAAAACATATACACACATATATATATGTACATACTACATATGTGTATGTATGTATCGGAACTGTTGACTGTCTATGATTTGAGTTGTTGACTGTTTTTGTTTGCTTTACCTTGGATTTTTTCGCTGTATTTATGTCAACGTTTTGACAATTTGCGTGGCATTAAGCATAGATGTTTGGTAAATATTTTCGTATAAAATAATATAAATTCGAAATACTATTGAGCCATTTATAAGACTCGATTGCCAACGGGGGAAAGAATATTAAAAAATCCATATTCATATATAGCAATTTACAAGTAATTCAAGTAATTCAAAATTCTACAATGACCAACAACTTCTAGCTAAAAACAATGGAGCATACGTGATTTTCTATATTGAATAATGTTTTCATAATGGAATAATTAACATGTACACTAGAATACAAATCACATTGTTTGAAAAAACTTTTTGTTTGCCTGCTAGAAAAATCAATACATTTTGGTTAGTTTACTGTACTTACATTAAAAGGGTATTATGTTTAACTTGCCGCTAGTTGAATTCCTTTATTTTGCGTTATTTTTCAGTTAAAATTATTTATTTTCCTTTTGAAAGCATTGTTTGATTAGTATAATTATTACTGTGCTATTTTGTATTATAACCATTTTTTTGTTTTATTTTGTAAATAGACACAACACTTTAATGCGCTTTAAACATACATATATGTATGTGTATATATATTTTTGTAGATTTGATTTTGCTATTTTGAAGGGTGATTAAATCTGAAAACACGCACAAACAACGATATTTAAACACGATATTTTTTATAGACACCGATAGCAAGTTGTAAAGTGAAGTTAAGCTGAAAGTACAAAAGAAAAAAACAATTATTTCAATGTCATAAGGATACAAAACTAAACCCTACGAGATATCTTAACCTTGGCCCAATATTATAGTGACAATTCCCTAATAAATTATTGTAAATGCATGCGTAAGCGCCAATAATACAACTAATTTGCTAGACAAAAACATTATCAACAATGACAACAAGCAATAACAATAATAAACACAACAACAACAAACATTTAGTACATTGGACATGAGTGCCTGCTGAATAAAAAGGGGACGTAATAAAGGATTTAGATACACACACAAAAAGCCAAAATAATATCTATGTTTGCATGGGTAATTTGTTGTTTTTTTTTTTTGTTTTGCTTTTTATTATAAAGAACTAAGCACAGTGGAACGTTTCTACGATTTAATAATTCGTAAATGTTGAATAATATCATATATGTGTGTTTCTTTAACATATAATAAAATTGCCCCACTGTTGGTTTTTTTGGTTTTTGTATTTTCATGTTTTAATACACGTTTTACACATATCTCTAATACACTTATTGTGCATCGCCTTTGGTGATTTGGCATTTCGTGAGCGCTTGAATACAATTTGCATAAGTACCTCCATCGGCACGTCATAAAAAAAAAATGTATATTGTATATATAAATGTTTAATGTAAATTAGGTATATGCATGACATTTACATAACGAAAAAAAGGAGAAAAAAAACGTAAACGAATAGCCTACTGGACCTTAACAAAAAAAGACGGAGAGAATGAAAATAAAATGCACTTTTACAGCAGCTATAAACTTCGATAATATAAAAATAAATTTTGCGTTGATATCATTGGGGGAGTATTCTGCATTTACGAGCTCAACACAGAAACATAAACATATATAGAAATACACTCGAATATGGAAGCTATGGGCACATTGCATTTATGGCTCGCATAAAAATATTTTCATTTCAAAAATGTCTCTGAAAGTCGAAATAATTGAAATTGTTGTTCGTTGAGAACGAAACACAAAACTTTTAGACATGAAATAAATATAATAAGTTTGTAAAAGGAAAAATAACTTACTTCAAAAATAGACGAAAGAAAAATATTTGCCACCTACATAAAGGACACATGGAAAATTGTACGCATTCTTTAAAGAAATGCAATAACTTTATGGGAAAAAAATTCCATTTATATGCCGACCCTTGCCACTAATAAATTAAAAAATGTATAAATTCATATCTTAAAAAAAAAAAAATTTAATTGCGGTCTCTTGGATTAATTAATTTCCAGCACTAAAAAATGTATGGCCAAGTGTCATAATTTTTACAAAATGCCGGCCGAAAAATATACATATATATATTTCACCCACACAAACAGTAATGACAACGACGGCATCAACAACAACAACTGAAAATGTGGGTCAGCCAGTGTGGAATTGAAAAGCAGCCATGAAAACGCCAACAACAACAATGAGTTACAGCACATATGCATGCAGAGAGGTGCTCTGTGTTTGTGTTTGTGTTTGTGTTTGTGTTTGTTTGAGTGCTTTGTACTTTGTTTGTCACACTGTAAAATCAATTTTCATTAAACTGTGCCACGCGTTGTATGAGTAATCAGCGAGCAAACAAACAATGGCAACAAAGACCAGCGTGCCGAATGCGTTATTCGCGTTTGTTTTCATTACTTTATGTTCTTGATGTTGTTGTTGTTGTTGTTGTGGAGTTAACTTATTGCGGCATAAATCAATTTTACACCGAATTTCAATAAAACATAAAATGTCGCCCACAACATACAAAAAATATATGATTTTTGGCTAATGAAAATGGTCAATTGTGAAGAAATAAAAAGCTTTTAAGATATAAATAATATTAAATTCATATTGAATTTCTCAAATTTTCTTTAAGCCCTAAATAAATTAGCTGCTTTTAGATAGAAGTGTGAAGAACTCCTTACTTTCCCTTTTTAATCGGATCAGTATATACATGTCTGACAACCAGGACTTGCATTACGCTAGCTACTTACAGCAAACCAATTTACGAATATTATATCTTAAGAGTTTTGCTAAGTAAATTACTGGGTATTAAACCCATTTAACTTGCTATCTAAAACTCTCTATTCATATGGTTTGTTGACAAATTATTAAACAATTAATATTTAAAAGACACTTGCACTTATTGATTAAAATAACGTACAGAGAAATACCCAAGACGTTTCCTTGAAAATACATTGCAAGATCATTTTAAGCCTAAGAGTTGGCAACAAAAATTTACCTTCTGCACTTTGCTTGTTGTTTTGATAGTATTTATGTATATTTTTGGTTTTTGTTGTTTGTTGTTTGATTATTAGCGTTAATATATGTATTATTGGTTGGCTTAATTATTGCCTAGATCAACATGACAATGATGATAAAATAGCAGCAGCACATGAAAATTTTAAAGCTTGAGAGCTTGGCGCCTTTTGCGGTTTTACGTGAGAAATGCAAGTGAAACTCCAACTGGCTGACGTTGTCATCTGGTATTTTATCCTCGTTGCTATTATTATTGTTGTTGTTGTTGTCACCGTTATTGTTGTTCGAGTTTTTGTTGCTGCTGCTGCTGCTGCTGCCCCCGTACTGAATGTTGGCGTAATTTTTAATGCACATTTTCCTTAGCTGACCTTTTGGTGTGTCAGCAGAAAAATTTATTTGATTGCACTTTCCACAGTTTTACAATTGCCGTTAGCTAAGTTTTTATTTTGTTGCTTGAGTTTGTTATCAAAATTACTTAACTTTTAGTTACAGTAATAGTTATAGTTTCTCGACTAGTTTAGCGTTGCACAGCGTATAATTAGCATAAATTTCACTGAAACATGACCAAATTCATAAATAAAAAATAAAAATGGGAAGGTCAATTTTCAGTCGAATCGCAATCACTTTTTATGCATCATCAACAGAGAAGAAAACTGTAGTACTCGAAGCTTAAGTCTGCTCACAAAGATTAAACAGAAATCAAAAGAAAATCAGCAAGAATTTCAATATCAAAAGAAAGATTATGGATAATAAATACTGGAAGGCACAGAGACACAACAAACTGAAGCTGTGACTGCAAATGAAAGAATCGAGCGCTTAATTCCAAAGTCCTTTTATCGAAGATGTACAAAAAAGGTAAAGTTTGCTTTTAAGCTCACTCATTGATAACTGAAATAAATGTTTTACAAATGCGAAACAGTTTTAAATTTTTTTTTCGAATTAACTGGCTTCACATTTGTCACAATTGAATAAAAACTTTTTACCGGAAAATGGTCGTTGTTCAAGTTTTAATTAAAAATAAATCCAATAAAAGTTGTAAAATAAGCTCCACAGGTTTTGTTAACCCATTGAGGCTATAAGAAGAAAAAAATAGTTCAGTTGAATGTGATGAACAATAAACTTGATATGTTTTTCTAATAAATAAATATATTGCAACGGACTCGGCTCGACTTTCAATAACTTTTGAAAAGTTCCAGACGAGTGCGAAAAGATTGAACAAATAAATCCCTGGTATTTAATTTTGTCACGTGCACATTTCTAGTTGATTGCTTTTCACAAAATTGCTGTGTGTTGATGTTTATTGAGCGGTATTTGAAATTGTAATCAGGCCAAAAATACGCAAAAACGATTGCATCTATCGACAGCTGGCAAACCCACCAATACTATGTTATAATTTTTTATTCATATCGTTGACAAAGTGCGAAAGGTCGTTGCGAAGCCAACCTTTGAATACTACCCATACGCGACAAGGGTCGACCAATTGTGAAAGGGAAGTTTGCGCACACAACTTTCACTTTTCACAACACTTGTCGGGCGCTTTTTGGCGCTAGCTACACCTGCTGCTGCTATCGCTGTTGCTGCCTCTGTCACTGTGTCTGTGGAACGCGCCTCATTTGGTTGCTTGCGTTTTGTATACTAAGGCCAGATGAACGAGCAGCTGCGTCTTGGTTCCTGTGGGAAGAGTATGTGTGTGTGTCTGTCCCTGTGTTTGCTCTCTCAAAATGCGCGCGCAAGATGCGAAAGAGAGAGAGAGAAAGCCATTGGGAGAGTTTTGGCGTCGTTCCCGACTTGTTTATAACAAGAACAAAAATTCCCGCAGCAATAGAGTGTATAGTCACAGTCGTTATTATTGTTGCTGCTTCGGCTGCTGCTGCTGCTGCTGCTGCAGTTAACTTGAACTTTTAAAAAGTTGGCAAGATGCAAGGGGCGCTCTTTTTTAACTGATTTCAAGGAATTTACTTAGATTTCTATGCTCTTTTCTGTCTCTTTCCTTTGCTATATTTGCTGCTTGTTTTTCTTTTCTACTTTTTTTTATTTTTCTGCTGAGACAGTAAGGCGTTGGAAAGGACAGGCATATGGCTGGACCTTGCCAAACAAGTCGCGAGTTCTGCCAGTGTGAGTGAGTGTGTGTGTGTGTGTGTGTGTGTGTTTGTGCGAGGGCTTGGCTCTACCCATACACAACCTTTGTAAGCCACCCACACGATGACGACTTTGAAAGAGAAATACGCATTGCCCTTTGGCTTGGGGCTCCGGCTTTGGCATTGACCAGGCACATTAAAGCGCCAAACTTATTGCCATGTTTTAGGCATTTGTATTCCACCATAAATAGCTTATCAGGCAGGCAGGCAGGCAACAAACAGACAAGCACTCCGCCAGCTTAATATTCATTTATCTATTGATGTGGCAAATTGAGTTTCGGTTATTTTAAGTTAACACAAGGGAACAAAGCTATTTGTCAACAAATAATTATTTTTTTATATATATATGTATTTTTTTAGTTTTGATAGAGTATCTGTTTAAGTTTATGGTCTAGATCTAGTATTTAGCTAATGTTTCTTTCTTCTGAAAGTTTTCATAAACACAAACAACAACAAAATATTGACGAATAACTCTATACTTAAGTATTAAATCTGCTGTTAGCTCTTAATACTTTAATGATAAATTCTAAATTTAATAAATCTAAGCTAACGTTATAGTTTTAAATAGACTTTCTAAAAGCCAACTCAAAATCTTTATCGAAAACTTATAACAACTTATTCTTGTGTGTTTTTTCAAGACTTGCAGGCAACAGAAGATATCTGACAATTTGTTCGACTATACTTGTAGGAATAGCTTTTGACAAGTGAAACAAGTCAGATTTGCGTTGCTTAAGTCGAATCTATAATCTGTTTTGCATAGCAGCTCAACACTTAACAACGCTCCATACACACGCCATACACCGCCTAAAGACCTTCTATAACAGACACCCTACACTCCTACACATTAATATATATACAACACAATATATACATATATGGATGTGTATGCGATGAGGCCGCCTTGTAGATAGATATACAACGAAATTATCATCTGGCTTTTGTACGTGCCGACTGGCCAAGTTAGAAAAAAATCCTGGCATGGCCTTGTGCCATGTGCCAGCGCCGCAAGCTTTAGCTCGTGCAGCTGTGCTGCTTGCACCATCCTCCCACCCCCTGCCCATCTACAAGTTGCTTATCTCATAGGAAACACTGGTTGCTTTGCGACTGCTATGATAGAAGAATACAACATATTCCAAAAAGAAAAAAAAAATAAATCTTTCAGTATAAAAAGAGAAAAAAGACCGTGGGAAAGGTTGCCAACTGGAATTGGAGCAAGAAATTGTAAGTGAAATGTCGAAATAACTTTTTTCCTTTAAATCTGAGAGCCACAAAAAGGTAAAGGTACCCAAAAATTGTACACTTGTTTATGGCATTGATACTAGAGTTTTTGTATATATCCTGATTTTCTATTGTTTGCTTAGTGCCAAAAAGGAGACAAAAAAAATACTTTGACCAATGCCTCAACAAGTTTTCTTGTCGGACAAAAAGCTTAGCCCACATTTAAAGCTCTCTTCTGGCCAAATTCGAATTGTATTAAGAAAATGCACAGAATTTTTGTGTTTGCTGGTGTTTGTATATATGAACAATGCATAGAACAACAACACACAAAATACACAGGCTGTTAAAAGCCCGTTTTATATTCATTACCGAGTCAAGCACCACCACAGGCAACAATAGCAATACAACTACAACAACACCAAACAATTTACGACTTCAAAGCAAGCAGGTCCAGTTTTTTATTGGTACGGCTTGCTTACCTTATAGAAAAAGCGCTCTCACGCATACCATACATAGAGACAACCACACACAGATACGACAATAGTCACCCACACATTCGCATTTGCATTCCAAATTTCCGTTAGTAATAGAAAAGGAATAGAACGTAAAAGAAATAAAGATAAAACGAAAAAAAAAAAAAATAAAAGACAAAAGACAAAAGTATTTATTAAAAAAAGACTCCCAATGTTTTTTATTAACAATAAAATACTATTGAATTGTTTTCAGAAGTTTTCTTTGTAAATTAACTGTTTAATTGAATAGTTGCAAAGAACAAGTAAAGAAGGTTTTATATGGCTTGTCAAATATTAAATACCCTTAGAGCAATAAATATAATTTTTAATGTAAAATCTGTATATCCGATTGACAATGGTCCGATATGATTTTGCGAAATGATCTAACTACAATAAAAGGAACAACTTGACCAAAGTTTTAGCTTGATATGCTTAAATTTACTACTTTATGATGTCGGATATGCTTTCTTCTATGCGTTACACATTTCATGACGAAGTTATAGTGCACATTTCAAGTGCATATTGCTCGCTATTAAGCGATATTTATTGAGAAAAATCAGATAGCATAAATATTTCTGGATTAATTATTCAACATATTTAAAAATAAATCCTTTATGTTTCAATAACGTGAGCTGCAAAAAAAATGTGCTTAAATAAATAATGGTCTTAAAAACCTAAAAATAAAAACTATTAGAGCAATATACCAAAAGTAAATGCAATATAAATAATTAAATACAGGTAACATATTTTTTTTAACGAAAAGTGTGCTGTACATTTTTCACAGTTGACTAACTTTAAAGAATGCTAAATTTGTTGAAGGACAGTCAGACACAACAAAACACACTCACAAATAATTGACACACCTGAGTATTCGACATACACACACACGCACGCACACAGACACACACCCATCCATTTATAAATGTATATGTGTGAATGTGCGTTTAAACTCAACTTAGGCAAGAATCAGGACCAATAACAACAGCAAACAGCAAGTACCAAAAGTCTAAGACAGCAAAAAGCGAAAGTAATAGCATAGTCAAAGTTTAAACATATTCCGCTGGCCCGTTTTTAACTTTTTGCTTTGGTTTTGCTTTAACTAACTCGAGTGAAACTCTCAACTTGGCTCATTTTGTTGGACTTTCTGGCATTTGGCTAGTGCCTTTCGCAATTGTTTATTTATTTTACGCTAAAAATTAAACGTCCGAGAAACTTTGACGGGGCGGATAAATTACTTTACACGCTACTTGAACACGCAGGCAACGTTAATTTCAGCCTAGACATGAGCTGAACATTTAATTAAATTAAAAAAATAAGAAACAAAAGCCAAAAGAAATCTATCCAAAAAAGAATTTCAATGGCATGAACCTAGTCTAAAACACATTAGGCATAAACTAAAGCTGTTATACAGTTTAAAGACCTTTTGGGAGCCCAAAAAAAAGGTAATTTGTGTTAGTAGGTGGATTATGTAAAATGCCAATTGAAAGCTTCATAAAGTACTACAAAAATACAAAATAATGTTTTTAAAATACTTTTAAAGTTTGATGATTTTATTTTGAAGAGTTTTCTACCCTCAAATTGCATTAAAAACACATAATAAACTAAATTGCAATAGTGATTTATATTTTTATATATATTTATATTTTATATTTTTTACAACAAAATCCAAGAAATATATAAAAAGAAATAAGTTTCTGCTAATTACTTGTTTTCTGATAGTTTTGAAATTTTCGCAGCTGACAGAAAAATGTCAATTATAATGTCATTATTATTGGAACTGTCTAAATAAGAGGCTAGCATCCAGTAGACATGGGCAATAATTACTATATAAACAAACAATTGCCGGATAACATAGAGTATGGAAATACAATATAATCCGATTGTTTATTAAGTATTAAAGTATTTCACAGCTTATTTCACGGACAAATCATGCCATTGCCATACACTACAATTGGCAACATTTTTATCAGCATACTTGTGTGCTGCTATTTGGCCATTAAAGCGCTGCGCATACTTTGGCTGATAAGAGATACATTTTTTTTACGTACTTTCGTTTCGAAGCTACAGTAAGAGCAATAAGCACAACAAGGATACGCGCACGGCAGCAGGATACATTGTTTAACAAGGACACGACATATTCATTTAATTATATTATGAAGTTACATTTAGCTTTAATATACACGACCGTTAGACAGATGCACAGTTAAGCTCTTGAAAACACTAGCAAGAATTTTATATATTTATTTTAAACATGTATTTTGAAAAATAAATATTTTTTGGTTTTGCATTTTTCATAAATTTTATTTATTGGTAATTTTCTAATTGTTACTGTTGCTGAAGTTTTGAAGCCAGTTTTTTTTGGTTTTTTTTGTGGTTGTGCTGCGTGTCTGTGTATGTTAACGAAATGAGGAAAGATTGTCTACTGAATTTGCAAAACTTGGCCCGAACCAAAAAACCCAAACGAACTGAGTCGTAGTGGCGAGCAAGTCCAAAGCCAAAGCCAAAGCAAGAGCTTTGCTGCTGCTGCTGCTGTTAGTGTTTCACGGACAACGTTGCGTATGTGTGTTATTGAGAGAAGTGCGTGTGTTCGGTTTGGGACAGTGTTGGTCAACGCGCGCGCAAATTGCCAACGCTTGCACACAACAGGCAAATGGCAATGTCGCCAACAACAGCTGAGCAGCCGACCAGCTGCTAAAAGAGAGAGAGGCCTTAACCATGCGAGAGTGAGAGTCTGCGAGAGCGAGAGAGCACGCGCACAGTGCCCAGGACAGTTAAAGTGAAAGTATTTTTTGGTTGATTAAAGTGCCAAGTGTGAGTCAACACTCCTTGAACAACCAACCTAGACCGCCCGTTCCTCCCTTCCTTACAGACATTGAGTGGTGAGTAGCCATTAAAAAAGGTCACTGATAATAATTTTCACAGTGCTGTTGGCAATGCTCTCAACCCAATATTAAGCATGTAAACGAAAGAGATGGCAGTATTCGAAAGTCGTTTTTTTTACAGTGCTAGCGACTCAAGTATAATAGTAGACAGGAAGTCGAGTTTCCCTTGGCAAACAATTGTTAGCCTAATAAAATGCAATTTAAGAAATGAGACCTGAGTGCGAAATATATATCAGATAAATTTGAAAAAAATGTAATTAAACACGAGAAATAAATAAAATATAATAAAAATAAGCTAACTTTTCTTAGAAAAAATGCACAACTTTAAGGTATAAAGTATAAGAATTAAAAATGAAAATATAATTACACCTATTAATTTTCCGGCGAATACTAGTTTTGCCCCAAAAAGACAACCGCGTGCGTGTTGTCTTTGTTGTCAGTCGCTTTTCACTAGGAAAAACAAAATGCATTGCAAAGCACATGATATCTGCCATGATAAAAGCCTGTGTATCTTTGTTATGTATAAATATATTATTATAGTTTCATTATAATTTATTCATGAGTTTTTACATAAAAGATTAGCTTACAATTACAAAATTTGTAAGATCATTACTTATAGCAAACACATACATTTAATGTAGTTTTAATCTCTCTTAATCTCTCAACATTTGACCATTCTCACATGTGCATAATCTTGAATCGATTTACATGATTGACTCTAATAAAAACACGTTTCTGGGCGATTGTTGACACTTCAAACATGACGTAAAATAGAAGAGCTTTCCATAGTTAACAGAGTGGTTCCGCAATAGAAACAAAATGAAATATTGTTGTAGCTGCATTAACATGTTGATTTGCACGCCGAACTCGAACTCGATGCCAACTATTGCAATATAATACCAAAGAGAACAAAGTCAAAGTCTGGAGATATAAAACCAATGCTAAAGTCACAATTGGGCAACAGTCACAGCAACTAACGAATATGGACAAGAAGCAAACTTTGAGCATAATCATCTACGCTTTGATAGCTTTGGGCAGTGGTCTGCCTCTGGGTGTGCCTCAAGACAAGCAACTAGGGTAAGTTTAAGGCAGAAAAAAACCTTTTTGAGATGAATTTCTCTCTACATCTCTGAATAATTTTAGGTATAAGCTGCCTCGTCTAGTGACAAATTCCAGTGTCTACAATAATAGCAATGTGCCTCCGACAGATCGATCGGTTGTGACAATGGCAACCACTTCGAACACACCTGGAACCCAATTTGAGTATGCACTTCTGGGACAGGATCCGGAGGATCACCGCTGGTATCGCGTAAGTCTAACGCCAATTAACAACAAGTTTGGCTTTCGTGCTCATTTTTCCACAAGAAAACTTCCACCCTACGATGCAAAGCTGGCGCATAAACATGACAAGACCATTAAAGAGATGCTTAACTTTTTGGAAAAATCCGAAGAGCATAATCTGCTAAAAATATACAGACAGCTGTTGGAAAGCGAAGACTTGAATAGCGAGGAATCAAAGAACAAACGCAATTTAGACCAAGTTGAAATTGATGTGGATAACGATTTGGATGCGAGAAATGATTTAAAGACCGATGCTAATCGACCATTGCTTCTAGTGGGTGAGCTGTCGGAGAACACAACTCCTTCAAACAAACAAAATGGTAACGATTCAACCATGTTTAAGAATTTTGTTTATTTCATCAAGGGCTTAAAATAATTTCTTATCTACTTTAAATATAGTAATCCTTAGGTAATTTAATTGCATAAGCTAAATAGTATTATATTTAACATTTTAAATATGTTGTAAATGCCCTTTAAAATACTTAATATTATATTTTTTCTAAAGAAACATGTTTTAAAATTAAAAGTATACACGTTTATTACAGTTTATATGTTCATTTTAGAAGTAATTTTTGTCCTAGCTTTTTGGTGCATTAGCTTCCCAACGGCATCTTAACTAAGTACGGGGTATATTTAAACGAAAAAACACTTTCTTATTTATTTACCCAATAACATTTTACCTGATCAAATCAAGGTACTTTTACAGTATGCTATTTTTTGCCCTCACGCTCTATTATACACATACTCTTCTATTGCTACCACAATACTCAATGCGCGAGCTCTTATACAATTGAGTGTTTGGATGGACAAAGTCAGCAGCTAACCAAACTCGGCTGATAAGCCGTAACGCCAAGCAAATACATACATATGCATATGTGTGTGTTTTCTCTCTCTGTGTGTGTGTGTGTGTGTTTGTATGCGTGTTTGGCACACTTCTTTTGACACTTTCTGCTCCAATTGCAAAACACATGCAAAATAAGTGCAAATTAAAAGCAAAAACAAATAAAGTGAAATAAAACATTTAAAATGCAAAAATTACAATATCAAAACTAAAACATTTATTTCATATTTGTCTTGCACTTATTTTTATGGATTTCCTTAGTTTTACAATTTTGGCATCCTCACGATTAGCACGCTCCAGTTTACCATCGTAAAGCTCGTAAGCTGGACGATAGATCAGCTTACCTAGCTGCTCATCATAGACCAGAAGACTGGGATTAGTTCTTGTGCTGCTTCGCTCGCCGAGCGATGTATAACCCCGATCATAGAGGCAACAATAAGGCAGCTGCTGGCTGCGTAGATAATGCCAAATGTCATGATAGCTCCAATCGAGCAACGGAAAAATTCTCATCAATGGCGGCCAATCCTTGTCACAAGGCGTCAGTGGGTCGAGCCGTGCACAGCCAGGATCACTGCGACGGCAGCCGAGGAAGACAGCACGCACCTGCGGCTGCTCGATCAGAGCCTGCTCAATGGCCAGCTTAAGAGCGCCATTATAGCGTCTGAGGTCTATGTGAAAGCGTTCGGTACAGTGGTCGATAAACTGTTCCACCTCGACGAATGGATCGTGGGACTTTATGCAAATGGCACCCAATGGAGCTGAGCACACCTTCTGTTTGGCCAGCACATCCAACAGCACTGTGCAATCCTTACCGCCATTAAAGCAAAGTAGTAACTCTTCCGGGTTATACATTCTCCTTGCATACTTAATTATATCCTCCGATTGTTGCAACTTTACAGCAAATTGCTCTTCAGCGCTGCTCTTGATCTTCTCCTTAGTTGCCGAGTGGCAGAAGCGCATCGATTTCACTGAATGTTGCCACCATATCCGAGACAAGTGTTGTTGAAGAAATATCATTGTGAAAGTTTTTTAGATATAAAGTACTAAAACATGTATCAATTTTATGACATATTTGGAACAAGTTGGTTTTCGAAACTCAGAATTTAGAGATTTCTTTAGGAATGTATATAAAAATGTTTAGTAAATGTAAGTTTTAATTGAAAGTCCCTTTTTGAAAACTATTTTTCTCAAATTTGGTTAGACTCATAAAGATATTCAAATCAAATACTAAATAAGTTTTTATAATATATTTACAGAAACTTTTTTAACTTTTCTGAAAAGTAGAACAATAAAGCACAGACTATTAATAAACAAAAACGCATTAAATAAGGTAATTTCACAATGTTCAAAAAAAATAGTTTTTCATTAAGGTTTCTTTTATTACTCATAGGCAATAGAGTTCAAAGAATTATTTCGTTCGATATCCACCTTAATATACCATTAAAATTTGACAAGCACAATCGTAAGGTCAGCCCGATTTAACAACTTTTTTAGCCGCATAGCAACACACTTAAATATAACTTAAAAGTTATCTGTTAAGAGTGTTAAGCATTTCCTAAGAAATATTAAAGCTATGCTAAGCTAAAATATCATTATGCTTAAACCAATTTTGTCATAGTAAAATTATCAATTACATAAAACGTAAGATGGATATACATACATACAAAAGAATACTTGAGTAAAAATAAAAATAAATAAGAATCATACAAAACCGCTGAGTTGGTCAACTCCAAACTTGGTCAGTGCTTGGCGCTGCAGTTTTATTGAACAACCCGTGGGTCAGTCATATATAAAGCCCACTGAGTGCTGTATTCAGTATCACAGTTCGCTTCTAGCCAAGTTCAGCAACCAAACCAACCAAATCAATCCAACATGAAATTCTTTGCAGTTGTCGCTTTCATTCTGGTTGCCTCCGTTGCTGCTGATAAGGACGACAAGATGTTGACATCTTCTTATGGTGGTGGATATGGCCAGCCCGCTGCTGCTCCTGCTGCTCCATCCTACGCCGCACCCGCTGCACCATCCTACGCCGCACCCGCTGCACCATCCTACTCCGCACCAGCACCCGTCTCCATTCCTGCTCCACCTTGTCCCAAGAACTATCTGTTCAGCTGCCAACCCAACTTGGCCCCAGTGCCATGCAGCGCTCCAGCTCCCAGCTATGGAAGCGCCGGTGCATACTCCCAATACGCACCCGTCTACGCTCCCCGCCCACTGCAGTGGTAAAGAGTTGCATCGCTGAACTTATTTGAACTCACAATTACAAGAGCAATACAATAAAACAAAAAACATTTTTTGAAACCAATCAACATTTAAGTCTAAGTCTTTTACAAATTTGGGATTACAAATGAACAGCATATTTCAAAATAATTTTACTGATCACTATTTACTCATTTGTGTTCATTTGAAAAGATATTTAATATAAAATCGCAGTAAGTTAAGACAAAATTCCTTAAAAGAAAAATATTGAGAGCTGAGAAATCTGAAAAGACACAAAGTCTTTTATGACTGAATGCTTCTGTTTTCTAAGCATGAACAACAAATCAATTTAAACATAAATCTCTTTAGTCTAAACTTTCAGCTGAATAAGTTGGTATAGGTAAATTTTAAAAGATTACAACAATCGCTTAACGTAAAAGTAGTTCAAATTGCATTAACAGCGAGCTAGTTATTATTTATTGTTGTATTATAAGCTGTCATAAGGAGCGAATAAAATAACTAAACAAGTTTTGTTTCATTTTGATGTATGTATATATATATATTTGTAAAAAAGATTAACAAACTTTATGACTTAAATATACAAATTTGATGCTGCACGAAACAGCAGAAGCACTTGGTATCATATCATTATTCATATCTCAGGGGAATGGTAGTTTTTAAAAAAGCCAAAAACAAAATGAAATTAGTTTCATAATAGTGATATATGTAAAAATTTTCGGTGCCGTTGAAAATTCAAATACTAAAACTGAACTAAACGTAAACCGTTTTTCGATAATAGCTGAAAAATTGCCGTTAACAATTGCTCAGTATTCACCGTCATCGTCTTCCTCATCCGGCTCGTTTCGGACATCATCACAGAAACGCTCCGCCTGTAGCTGCTTGCGTATGGCTCCCACTTGTGTCAATATCTTGGGTGACGATGTGGACACCATAAACTTTTGCACAGCGGGCACCTGACAAGAATAAAAAAAACAAAACAAAAAAAAGATTATAAATCAAGAATCAAGTAAATCGATTACTTGATACATTACCTCCCATCGCTTCTTGAGATTATCCATTTTTCGATGGCGACTTTCGGCGGGAGGCGAAGTTGCTGTCTCCCTGCGCGTCATTTTCGGCATTTCACGCAGAAGAGGCATGGATAGATTTGGCGTGGGTGTCTCGTGCAGCACTACATCACGTCTGCCCAGGGACAGAGGTGTCGTCTGTGTGCCTCTATGACGTGATTCACTTTTGCTGCGTAATATCTGCTGCTGCTGTTGCTTGGAAGCCAAATCCCCGTAGTTCTTGAGATATCGAGAAATACGCTGATCTGTTTGGCGACGCACACGTTCCATGGCCTGTTCATCAGCGCTATCCAGCTCAAAGCTGTTGTTTGCGCTGCCAGATACGGTGGGCAGTTGATCATTCAATGCCATTGATTTTAATGGCGTGGCCTTGTAGTCCTCACGAAACACCGAATTGGGTGGAATATTGAAGGAGTAGGGCGGCAAGGTATCTAAATTTGTGGCAGTTGTTTCCGCAGCCGGCGACGGTACAGGATAATTGACTTCCAGCACCCGAAAGGCGTCGTCAGATTGTGTCTGTTCTCTTTCCGAGTGCTCGTTGATGTGCGTGCGTTCTGTGTCCCGGCCACAGGCTATCTCTTCTAAGCAAAATGAGCACAAATTTCGACGGCAGCTCATGCAAACATTACGCTCCCGCTGACAAGCACGACAGACGTCACTTTTCAACAGACACTGGCTGCACAGCGCATAGAGACGCTCGCATTTGAGACAGACTAGGGCATAGCTACTCTGATTGTGATCCACTGCATCCGCTGGCTCTATCTCACCGTCTACAGCAGCCGAATCTGTTGTATCCTCGCTACTCTGATGCTTCATTTTCAATGCCAATTTTCGATGGCAGCGCAAACAGCAACTCTCATAGCTCTTCAGAGGCTCATCGCAAAGTGGACAAATCTTTTCACACAAATGGAAGCATTCTCGTTCAACCTTTGCCATTTGAGGCAACTCAAAATCAAGCTCAACGCTAGGTGGCAAAGGTTTGCCACGTCTATATTCATGATGAGCCGAATTGCTGAAGTATTTGTAAATTTTATTGTTATTTGGATTGTCGTTGCTATTGTTATTCCTGCTTGTGTTGCCATTGAAATCCTTGGGATTACTTCGACTCGCCGCTGCGGTTAGATTGTTTTGCTGATTCTTGGCACTTAACAGCTGCGCATCCTGTTCCAACTTGGCTAGCAGATGTTCGCGCCTCTGACTATTCTGTTCCGACTCGATGCGTGCCTAATAAGGGAATTTAAATCAAAATAATACAGTTGAATATAGAGCATCTATATCTCACTTTTTCAGCACGTCGTCGCTCCATCTCCAATTGCTCCTCCAAATGAATGGTCTTAAGCTGTGCCTCTAGCCGCCTATAAGCAGTTGACATAGAATTATTATCTTCATAAGTATAAGGAATAACACTTACCTGGTTAGCGCCTCATCTTTTCGACGTTCCTTATCTCGTATTAATTCGATGGAACGTCGCTTCTCTTCGATCTGTTGCATCAAATCCCGTTGATAGTTTTTTTTGCGTGCCGTTTCCAATTCCGCGCTGCGCATATTGCGCTCCATGATGCCATCGCCAGTGACAATGTTGGACAGCTCCACATGACCCAAATCCTCAAGCAGTTGATGGCGATTCGTGTTTGGTCGTATTTTGGGCGGCACGTAATTGGGATTACTATTTACAATTAACTCTAGGTCAGTCTTATCCGTTCGGCTATTGGATATGCTTGTGCTCGATTGATTCGAACGCGCCGTTTGCAGTTCCTCTGCCTGATGCAGCGGCGCTGTAGTTTGCTTCAGCTGACGTCGCGGCTTTGCCACAGGCGGATGCAGCATCTACCAGCAAGAAAATTTAATAATTTAATTACTCGTTGGTTATAAATTTCACGCTGTTTAACCATAACTGATGGCAATGATATGGTTTATGGGTCTCATTCCCACTTACCTGGTGCTTGAGAAAGTTCTGCTGATTCTCGCGCTGTCGCTCACGCAAATAATTCTGACGTTTCTGATTTTCATTGTTAAAGCCGGGAAAATACGAATAAAATGTGTCCGTAACCCATTGCTCCATATCATCCTGCCATCCACGCAAGTGCGAGTGAAAGAGAACAGAAACTGCGAGTTAGTATTACGATTGTGTGTCGAGTGTTTTTGATATATATTTATTTCTTGTTTCGCAGGGAGACTTTTGGCGACACTAACCACCAGCAGGAAGCTTGTGTACATGTTGTACACTGCCCCTCCTTTAAGGAAAGGGGCGTGTGGCAAACTGGTGTTAAGCCTAAAGGCAACAAATTATTGCCCAAGCGACGTTTCTCTCTTTTTTGGGGTCACAGCTCATAGCGACTGGACTGGAGCTGCTCCAGCGAGGTCTTCACATTGCCTACTGCCACTTTTGCCACATAATTTTAATGCCGGGTACGCTGACGTCGACGTCGCAAATCGCGTGCAGCGTTGGCATCAAAAATTATATAAAAATCAGGTACGAACTTTAGCATAACGGATGGGTTTGACTTTTATGATATCCTAGAGCTCAAAGCAATATTTAAATTACAAATAAATAAAATGTTAATTAATAAACTGACCAGACAGACAAACGCAAGTGGAAGATTTTAATCCGAAATGGAAGCAAAGTTGAAGATAAAATAAGTAAAAACTTTCACATAGCCTACGAGAAATCGTATACATTATATGCTTTTTGTAGAATCATTTTCAAGGGGTATAAAAAAACAAAGAGCATTATGAGCAAGGGCGGAGCAACGACGACAACAACAACAACACTAACAGCGTCATCAGCGCAAGTCAAAGACGTTTCCAATGGCAGTTTATCAACAAGGTTCAGCTGTTTGGGGAACTATTGCGAGCCCTTTGAAACCCAGACTCGGTATTATTTGTTGGAGCCCCGACCTGTGTAGAGAGAGTACTAAAATTTATTGGCTGCATGCATTTTCCTCGACTTCACTCGACTGAAATTAGTCTTGATGTTTGTCTTAATTAAAGTTCGTTTTAACAATATCATCACTTGACAGGGACAGTTTGTTGCCACTTTATTAAATACTTTAGCCCTCAGAACAATTAAGGACTAATTTGCCATAAGGAGCACTAAATATCCAAATGCTGAGTGCCAGCTGTAAGTTATTAGACTAACATTCCTTCAACACTTAACACAAATAATTTGCATACTCTTTCTCTGTCTCTCTTTCTCTGGCACATTGTTATTCAGGTCAAGTAAACTCTATCAACAAAAATAGGTTTATACAATGTGAGTAAGAAGCGAGAAGCACAACGAATGCTTTGCAAGTTCGTTTTAGTAAACAAATAAATAGTCAAGCTTTTCATCTTGGGTTGGGCTTAAACACTATTTATGGTATGTATTAAAGTGCGTTGATCTAAAATACTTAAGTGCCGGTACAGTGGAATACAAACCATTTAAATGCTTCAAAATTACGATGTTTATGAAATAAAAATAACAAATGTAACTCAAAGGATTCAAAGAGTTCTTATTTAACAAAAGTATTACTCATAGAATGAAAAATATCTGATCCCATAAAATGCATATATATAGCGAGATGAGTCGATAAGTTCGTCAAGTCCCTTAGTTTCAGTAGTAGGTTTTGTGTTATGTTTCCATTACTTTTTAACTTAAGCTGAAGTCATAGGACACCCATTTAAAAGAATCTAACGTTCAATTAAAAACTTATCGAACTCCAATATTAAATGTTTTTCTTTTATCCTTGTAAATTAAAATTTGCCGAAAAGAAATCCTTACAATATTTATAATAGATCGTTTAAGATAAGCACATTTATTAGTAAGACCCCAAAAGCATTCAATTGATCCTTTAACACGAATAAAAGCTTGCACAGCAGATTTCTATTCGCTTTACAATCTACTTAAAGCATTGTGTTGGCGTTATTAAAGTTTTAGCATAATGTTCCTTCATTAGAGACGCCTCTTGCGTGCCCCGTTCAAATTAGGTTAACTAAAAGGCAAACTCGTTTTTGAGAGCGCAAAAAGTGCGAAAGCTAATGAAAATGTGAAAAGCTCCAACAACAGCAACAAAGTAAATAGTCTCAAGAAAGTTCTCTAGGGTACCTTTAAGGCACTTTATGCTAAAACACGCTGCGACGCCATAAGTTCAAGGTCATATAATTGAATTTTAACCATTGTACATTGTCGTCACATATCTCATATGTAAATTACACAGACGTACATATGTATGAAAACCTTTCGCTCGTAAATATGGAAATATCACGTTTTCAAATTGGTTTTAACGGTTCACTAGGCTGACTGACAGCGACAAAAATCTAAATCAAAAGAAATGACGCTAATAATACAAACACAAGCAATGAAGGCCACACAGTGCTGGCCAATTAATTAAAGGTTTTGAAATAACTGACCTGACCTGGCCTTGTTCAGGTCGCGTCCCTCTTTTTTATTTCTTTCTTTTTTGTTTGGTTCTAATGACTTAAGTGGCCCATGAAAACTATCGATAAGCGAAGCCCAACTCATCAATCATCCACATACAAAATTGTCATTAGCTATTAGGTAAGAACCTTTTTGCGGAAATTACCAGGCACTAAACACCCCACAGGTCCGCACTCAGCCGGCAAACGTGTAAACCCACCAGCCAAAGGAAGTCTCTTACCACCATCAAAATGGCACAATGCACTTTGCTGACGGAAATTGCATGACCAACGCCTTCAGTTTTCATGCACTACACATGACAACAACAAAATAACACACGAGTCCTTAAATATTCAAATCGGTGGAACTAAAATCATAAAACCATATCGTAAGCAAAGCATACAATTTGAAAATAGTTGACTAAAATAAAAGGTTAGGACATTATCAATCTTTTCTAATAAATAAATAATTTAGACCTAAAAACTTTGATATTTTCAATACAAAAAAAAGCCAAAACAAATATAGTTGAACATTTGTTGGAAACAAATATTAAATGGCTTAACATTTGTCGAAAGTCCTTATCAATCATTTATTTTTCAAAACGCCAAAAAAAAGGTTGAATTAACATATAACAAAATATAATATGTTGTCGGTGCAAAAACAATTTCTGCTCTATGCACTTCAAGGTCTATATTGGGATAACAACTTACCCTCTTACCATAGTAGACTTTTACTAATTAATCTATCCTCTCTTTCTAACCGTAGAACAATGCATTCAATAACTTTTTTCCATAAACTAATAAATAGTGAAATTGATTCTTCTGTACTAGTCAACCAAATTAACTTTGCAGTTCCTATTGGAAATACTAAACATTTTTTACCTATAGCTCTTCAAGCTTGTTACTTTAACTATGCTACCCACAACCCCTTTCGGATATTATGTGCAACATATCTTTCCTACTTAATACATAGTGCCACTCCTATTTGCTCTCTTAAAAAACGCTACGCGGGGCTCCCCTCGGTCGGACGGGCGGAGGGTGGGTTGCTCTGTGCTAGGGTCCGCAATTTAACAAGTCGGTGCTTGGTATCGTTGGGCCACTTGAGTATACTGACCGTTAGTACATCTACGTCCAATAATAATAAGAGTAACTAATTGCTAAAACATTTTAATTGAGTAAATAATATTATAAATATTGTTTTCGTATAAACCATTATTGAAATTTATATAAAGAGTATTTAATTGTAGGTGTTTGTTTTACTTGGGAAACTCAACAATTTTTCTAGTCACGTGTAAGTTTTAGTCGATTTGTTTGCTCTGCATTTTTTACTCTTTTGCACACAGTTAACATTTTGCGCTATTTGGCCAACGCCATAAGTTTTAATTTAAGCTCTGCATTTCTTATTTTTTGAGACAATTAATATTCATTTTATTTTTTTTAGCGTTTCGTTGAGTTATTTTATTTAAATTAGAGATAATTTGTTAGGTGACGACCCCAGCTCACATATATATTTACATATAAATATATAGTTGGCCTCCTGTATTGTAATCCGTAATTGGTAATTATAGGTTCGTATTGTGTATGTGAACTTTATTTGTGTACTACAATTTTCAAGTTCAGGCTAAATCAAAAGCAACAAACGCAACTAACGAGCTTCAAACTACAACTGAGCAGCCCAAGCGAAATTCATTAAATGAATGGACGCTAATGCAGAGCCAAAATGCTAACTGGAGCACGAAGAACAGCAACAACGGCGGCAACAGCACCAAATAAAAACAACCGCATAAAGGGCCAATAAATGATTCATGTGGCCAAACGAATGGCTGACGAAGCGCTTGAAACTTTCAAACCTGACAAATAGAATTATTTCATTATTAAAATTATTGCATTATTGTATAAAATCCCCCAACCCTTGATCCGTTAACAGTTTGTCCATAGTTACAAAGGGGTAAGGCTTGTTGAACACACGAACTACTGACATATATATATTTAGTTAGTGTGTACAATTATGGACAACATGCTCGCCATAAGCGCAAACAGCGCAACTTAACAATGTAAAGGTGAAAAAAAAAATAAAGGCGAAAGGGTCAACAATGGTTGTTGGATACTTTAAAAAATTTTGTGCTGTTGAGCATTGCTTAAAGACCATGAAATGGGTAAAAGAAGGGTATAATGGTTTTGTGCAAATGTATGTAACAGGCAGAAGGAAGCTTCTCCGACCCCATAAAGTTTATATATTTTTGATCAGGATCAACAGCCGAGTCGATTTAGCCATGTCCGCCTGTCTGTCCGTTTGTCTGTCCGTCCGTCTGTATGTATGAACGCGTCGATCTCAGGAACTACAAAAGCTAGAGACTCCAGATTATGGATATGAGCTCTCCTAATTCCTAGGCATAGCAAGTTTGTTTCAAATTTTCGATAACTTATCCGGTTTTCGATATACACATGGAATCGATAACAAAAAAATCTTGAATTCCAAAAACTTGAAAATGGGGATTGAAACTATTAACAAAATAATGAACAACTGTGTTTTATTAAAATCGGTTAAGAAACACCGGAGATATAAAGCCATCAAGCACAGGCACAGTAGTACACGTACATATGTGTATGTCTGTTAGCTCGACCGTCTTTCCGTCTGTATGGTCAAGGGTTAAGGGTATCTTCTAGTCGAGCTTACTCGACTAGAGTCTTCTGACTTGTTATATATCTTATTAATATTTTTAATATTGTTGTTGATTATTGATATAGAAAATTTTTTTTGTTTTCTTAACTAATAAAAATTGGTTGTCAATAAATATTTTTGCGTATTTTTCTACCAAACACTACAAAGAACTTTTTCTAACCATTGAAAAAAACCGCAATTTAACACTCTGAAGAGTCGTAGAAAACTAAAGTTCAGATTTCTTGTTTCTTTCTTTTGGCAGCTGGTCGAACAAAGGGTGTAGCGTTGACAGGCCCAACGAGCCGTTAAGAAATTGGCACAGTTATGGCAAATATCGGGAAAAATTTTTGGGCGTTGAGCCAATCAAGCGTTAAAATCTAAATTGGCAGCATCTGGGCGCCACACCCCCTTTTTGAAACTACTTACCGCCTTGTTGTGCCGCTCAATTGGCAAACGATTCTCGCTTTGCGGCCGCTCGCATTCTAAATCGCGATACGACGCATTTGGCGATTTATATTGTCGTGCGCTTCCAATGAGCAATTCTCGTTGATTCACAAATTCCTTGGCCGATTTTAGCAGCGATGTGCTGGCCAGCTCTTCTCCCTGCTCCGTCTCCTTTTGCTCATCCAACTCCACACTTAGCTCCAGTAGCAACTTGGGGTTGTGACTTGCCGTTGCTAAGGTTGAGGACGAGGCTATTGTGGGTTCATTGCACTCGTTGCTTGTTTTTGCCGTGCGCTGACATTGCACCGGTACAAAGTTGTCCGTTTGCATTAATACGGCAGCAGGACAAGTTTCTTGAGCATTGTTTTTGTTTTCCAGTGCTGCACTAAGGCGTTTGCGGTCCTGTTCCAGCTGCTTGCGTTCCAGCGATAAAAATTGCTGTAAGTCCATTTTGGTATTGTAACCTGCATGAAACAAAAAAACAATAACATATTCCAATAATGCATTATTATTGAATTCTTTTGATAACCATAGTGCCAACAACAGTTATTTTCTAGCTAAATCCAAATGTTAATTTCACATACAAAAAAGAAATGTCCGATTTATACTTTACTTTTAGGTTACAACATATATTCAAACATCATATCATCTATATTTGTTATATTTTTAACACCTATTGCCTTTTGAATGCTGTTAGCATGCTCCCATGCAAGCTAAACATGTCAGCACTGATTGCAGCGCAATAACTGTTAGCTAATGTACATACAACGCACCATCTCGCACTTATTTTCAGTTCGATAAAGGAACTATACGATCCGCAACCTGCTTAAACTACGGCACACAATTTAAAAACATTATTAACCAAGCACATAAACGAATTCGAAATTGTTTAGTATTCTGCGGGCTTGCTTGTGATGATATGCGGCGAAACTAGGGCTGTTTGAGCAAGACAACTAAATAAGTGCTGGAAAACATCCGCAACCGATAACAACCTGGGCATACTGCAGTGCAGGCATGATGAGAGCGGGCATCGAATCAAAACTAAATCTAAAGCAAGAAACAGACGTAGAGTTATGTATGTTAATCGAATCTAATTAAGCTACAATAAATATTAATAAATAGTAAACTACAATAAAGCTTGTACCCTACTGCTTGCGAACGTGTGAACGTTTGTTTGGCATTTTTCGAAATTAAACTAACTGACTTACAACCTTTCTTTGCAAGCTATTAACCTGTTTAACATTCATTAAATTTTAATTTGAACCTAGACATGTAATTACTTGTCAAATATTTTAAATTTAGCTTTAATGTAAACACAACTTTGTTCGTAAGCAAATTTCAGATATCTTTTACAGGTATCCGTATAACTACACTAAAAATGCCACTGACTGGATATCTTAACCATAATCGCTTCTATTTTAGCTCGAAATGAGTGGAATCGTAAGAGTCACAGAAACGAAAAAACCCTGGTTTCGCCACTTATACAAAACCATTAAGGATGCGGCAACCAATGTAGCTATACTGGTCGTATCTTCATTGGTTTTCTATAAAATCAAACGTTTGCGCCATAAAGAACATCTGGCTTTACGCCGTTCGGCCTCTGATGAAGTGCCTCCTATTATTAATGCAGGTGAAGGGGATAGCAAGGGCAATATGATAGAGCCATACAAAATGTAACTGATCTACAAAAATTAAAACGAATAAAATCTAATAAACAAAATTTAAAATTGGTATCCAGCTTTTACAACGCCACATAAGCAACAGTGCTTTTAGTGTTTACCAACACTTTGTTTGCTTGTGACAGCGGCTGTCAAAGAACGCGTCCACTTCCGTTTCTTTTCACTTTTGACCAGCAAGATGAAGTACGTAAAAAATAAATTAATTTTTAAAAATGTCAATCATCACTGTGCAAATGCGATTTCATCGTATATGACGGTGCAGTTAATGGTGACCAATGCTGTTATGCCGTGTTATTTTCTCTACCAACTCTAATAATCAATTCGTTTTCATTGCAGAATCGGTTTGTGTTCATTCAGTGGGTATAAAATTTACCCCGGCCATGGCAAGACCATGGTCAAAATCGATGGCAAGGTAATTGTATAAAACATTGTTTTTTAAACCTTCAGTTAATTGGAATTTATTTATTAACATAGACCTTCACCTTCCTGGACAAGAAGTGCGAGCGCTCTTACCTTATGAAGCGCAATCCCCGTAAGGTGACATGGACTGTGCTGTACCGTCGCAAGCACCGCAAGGGTATCGAGGAGGAGGCCTCCAAGAAGCGCACTCGCCGCACACAGAAATTTCAGCGCGCCATCGTTGGTGCTTCCCTGGCCGAAATCATGGCCAAGCGCAACATGAAGCCGGAGGTGCGTAAGGCACAACGCGATCAGGCCATTAAGGTCGCAAAGGAACAGAAGCGCGCCACCAAGGCAGCAAAGAAAGCAGCCGCACCAGCTCCCGCTAAGAAGTCAGCACCCAAACAGAAGGCCACCAAGGTCACACAAAAGGCTGCTCCTCGAGTCGGTGGCAAGCGGTAAACAAAAAGTGTAGTGCTGCGGTTTTTAAAACATCAATGATGATAAATTATAGTGGAAAAACTAATTAAATAACGAGAGCCACGAATGCAAGTTCGTAGTGGTACAAAAAAAAAACACCGGTTTTTGTTTTAATCGGGTTCGCGTAACAATTGTTGGATTTCTAAACGCTTTATATAGTGAGAAGTGAATTATCAATTTTGTCTTGTTATAATGGAATAAGTTTCTTTAATAACATAACTATCGGTCTTCCCTTTGTTAAATTCACATAAGTTCTCAAGTAATACACAAAATCTCAGTAGAACCAGTTGAAAATGCTTACTCTTTGCCTTGCTGGCTTTTATTAGGAGCATATCTCTACCTTTCTTAAAGTTTTCTATTAACGAAAAATAACAACAAAAACCGGCAACTGATGCCAATTTTCGTCCATAATTTAAAATTACTTATATATTCGGCTTATTGAATTTGCTGTTCAAATGAATTCCGAGTTGTACATTTTGGCGCCAACAAAGTTGGTAAAATGTTCAATTGATTGCGAATGAACCTTGACATAGGTAAAATTCGGATCGTAGAGAAGCGTTACACTTTGCTCCAAAAACTCCATATCGTCGTTACACTCCAAGTGAATCTTTGGTGGCTGCAACTCCATAAGATGTATACAATCTAGCTTACAGAGCAGCTCCAGCAGCAGCATCGTATCCACGGGCAGCAGATGCGAAAAACGCTGGAATAGACTGTGAACAGTGCAGCCGTTGCGAGTGATGCACTCGCTCAGCACAGCGCCCATCCAGCGATCGAGAACTCGACGATTCAGTGAAGCATTTACACGTATCCAGGGCTGTGGACGCATGACTATCACATCCCTTGCTGACGCCAAATCTGTTGAGATCGTGACTGCTGCCTCCTGGTTTTCATCCTCATTGCGCTTGATGCGTTTTGAACGACGGGCGTTGGGTGGGGGCATCGATGCATGTGCATCATCGTCATCGTTACCATCGCTTTCCGCACTACTCTGTTGCGTACGCTTTGCCGTTTTGCTAGTGCTCGGCTGCTCCATGTCCTCCTTCTTTTGAAACTTAGACTCCGACAATTTGCGCTTTTGTCCCACGACAGCTTGTGGCGTAGCTGGAGTCTCAGCCACCACGGATTGCATACGCTCACGTTCCAGCCGTGTGATATGGAACGTATGGACCACCCAGTGACGCATATGCTCCCTATGCACATACATATGGCTGGCAACGCCCACCCGCTTGATCAAGTCATGAGCCTCCAGTTCTAGAAGGGCGTCCAGCAAAAAGTTTCCAAATGGAAAAGTGCGTCGAAGCTCTACGCTCTCACATCCCAATGGGTGATCGTGTATGTATTCCAGTATATCTTTTATATGCTGTGTGGCAGTTTCATCATACTTCCTTTCCTGCTGCAGAGTCGGCAGCAGCGTATCAAACGTATTATCCGTATAACGCCAATAAGTGGCTCTGAAATGGAGAGAGAACAAAATTAAGATGGATATAAAAAGTTTAAAATAATGGCTCACTTACTTGAACACCATATCGAGCACTGTTTTGTGCAGCTCCTTCAGGTCATCTTGCACAGGCTGCTGCTCTATCTGCTCCATGTATATGGTGGGTAGGTGTACAACAAAAACATCCTGTGCCCTAGCGCGCTCCTCCTTGTTCAGTGACGGCTCATAATCCTGGGTACGTTCTGTCTCGTCTTTGCCCGCCTCGAAGTCGAGCAAACGATTGCACAACATGTGCCAATCTGTGATCTTGTGCAGCGTGATGTCAGCTAGTACTTTGCCCAGATCCTTTTGCTCCTGCGCCTGCTGTTGCTGGCGCCAGTACGTCTCTAACTTGTTGACAAGTGTTAGGAGATTACCCGTGGAGACAGTCAGCGTGGTGCTGCTGGAAGTAGAGCTGTCCAGCTGCAGTTGCAACGGCGACTGAGGCAGTGCATCCGCAACCAGTTGCCTCAAAATGGCGCGATGTTCATAGACAATGCGCTCCACAGCGTTCAGATAGTTGCCACTGCGCATGATGCAGCCAAAGGGGCATTCGCCGTGCTCCAAGCGAGCACAACTGATGTTCACTGACTGTCCCAGTGCATCCAAGGCACAAAAGAAGTGCATTGAGCGGAGGGGCAGCTTGTTGAGCAGGTTATAAGCGCTGCATGGCACACGATATGTGAGATTTGCTGGATGGAAACGTACTCGAGCTGCCTGACGCCCACTGCAGACACTTTCCAGCCGCTTGGCATACTCCGTTTGTGGTGCATTATCAAAGATGCTGCTATAATGATCCAAAATACGATCTGAAGAGGAACCACTCTGTCTGGACATTGATGTGGTGTCCACTGTAAGTATATTTGCGGGCAGCTGCAGCGACACACTTAAGCGATTATTTGCCAACTGTTCAGACAGAAACAGCAGCTGGGCAAAGGTGGGTGATGCCAACTGTACTGCTGGCGAGGTCAACACCTGCTGCTCCTTGAAACGTTGTGCAAAGCCAAAATATGCATCATAAAGCATATAGTTGTACTTTTGAAAGACCAAACGGTACTTGTACTTGGAGCTGAGCAGATGACCAGGTCCTGAAACCTGGCGATTCACATGATGAATATTGCGACGCTTTACAGCCACCAAAAGGGAATCCGCTCGAGCCTTATTGAAAGCTGCATTTAGCACATCTTCCGAGAAGTTCTTGTAGATTTCAAATGCCTGACAGTTAAATAGCGTCTTATCCTTGTTGCAGCACAATATGCTGTGCAACACACCAAATACAACGGTTATTTGCAGATCCGTCTCATTGCTGGGATTCGCATAGAGCAGCGTATCCTGCTCAGCATTTAATGGTGTAAACTCCCTAAAGCGACGCTGATAATCCTCCAAATTGTCCGGCAGCAAAAACTGACGATACACATGCTCCTGTATGAAGAAAACTAATTTAATTGGCAGAACTTTAATAGAGTGGTAAAATCATCTTTGTTACCTCATTGAGAATCATCCGGTGCAATTTATTCAGGATGAGGAGAAAGTGAATGAGTAGTGCATTGATTTGATCGCTTCGCACGGGATACTCGCGCTTGAGTTGAGGCAGGAAACGCTCATTGTAGGTGGCATTGAATTCCGGTTGTGCCTGCATCATATAGATCCAGTTACGTACATCCGGCTGATCTCGTTTCATTCGTATAAGGAACTGAAGGCGGCGCACGCACGCCTGCGTCGTCTTGTTGTTAATGCCCAGATACTGTCGGATGACATCGCGACAAATGGTGCCCACATTATAGAGGGCTAGTGCCGGCAATGGGGCATCGATAAACAAATAGACAGCACGTCCCATCTTGAGCAGACGATCCTCGGCAGCACACCAGGTGACGCGCAATGTGCGCATGTTGCGCAGAGCATCCCGATCGATATCATCTCGTGGTCCACCTTTGCGCTTTCGCATTTCCCCCGCGTTGTTGGCATTGCGTGTCTTACCAAATCTGGGCAATGGTTTGGGTCGTATCAGGGTGAGACGCTTGCATACGGGAAACTGTGATGCCGATTGCCGGGCATTGCTGGCGGTTGTGCGAGTCGCAGCCACTGAAGAACGCTTGACCCAGGACCAATGACGAAATTGATGGGCATAAAGCGAGGAGCTCAAGCCAGCTGAGCCTTGCTGATCACCGGGCACTGTGCCATCGTCCAATGCTAATGCCTCCTCAAGTTCGACAGTGCGCACAAAAGTCAAAGGCGGCAAACGTTGATCCTTGCGATTGCCCACCTTCCGCTCCCTGTGCTTAAGAAAACCGAGCTTGGTGTAAATGCATATGTTCTGCAGCTTAGCCCAATACTCGGCGACCTGTTCTCGTGTCTCAAACACAAAATCCAACTTTTCATAGCTGCGCTCAGGACTAACACGTTTGAAGTTGTGACCACTACTGGTTGTGGTGTCCAACAGAGTGCTGCGCTGATTAAGGTAAATCCAGCGCTGCAGTGCATCACGTCCTAGCTGACGTTCGCTGACCTGCAAAAGACCCATATTATTCAACAGACGCAATGTGTTGAGATATCGCTGTTGCAGATTGAGGCGTGGTATCAAGTTCGCTAGATGCAACTGTCCCAGCAGATAGTGCTGCCTCACTGGATGTTGCAGGTGTGGGCGCAACTGTTCGGTCACCTCACGCTCAACGCGAAAGAGTCGCAACATCAGTGAAAGCGGCATGCGCTCCAGTGCATCAATAAAATGAAGCCAACCCGATGGCTTCTCTGCATACTGCGGCAGCGGATGTATAAAAGTACGCCAGCTTATCTCCTGCGTATAGGGCAGCACCTGAGACTCACTCTTCTGCCACTCGTCGAGGAATTGTCGTGTCAGCAGCGATGGTTCGGTGCGCTGCCAATGCTGGAGCAAATCCACATTCATCTCTAAAGGTTGTTGTTCCGGCTGCTGTTCACGCACCAAATAAAACAGAAATTCATGCAGTGTACACGCCAACAGCAGTTTTGGAGCCGTATGCTTCATCTTGATGCCCGATTGCAGGCGCTCTGCGCGTAGCTTCTTGCGTGCCAGCACCTCACGGCGCTCCTTCTCCTTCAACTGGGAAGGACGCAATAATCGTTCCTCACTAAGCAAACGGAAATTGCTCTTAAGGCGCAACACCTCACGCTGTAATTGCTCGTGCTCGACATCGATGCTGGGATGTGTGACAAGACGATAGATACGCACCAGATGCTCATATTCCAGCGTCACCTCATACGCATTCACAATGTTGTCATGCTGCATCCGCTGCAGCAGACGAAACATCGATTTGCGACATATCTTTCCATGCCATCCAATATTGAGCTCTGACTGTGCTATCGCATGGATGACATCAATGGCGTGGACAATGCATGTCTTGTCAATTTGTTGTACAATTAGCTTCTTGCGCTCCAGCTGACGTCGCGTCTCATTCTCCGGATTGCTGACCATTTTGATTTTTGGGAAAGTCATTCTTCGTATATTTGACTTGATATTCGGTAGATCATTGACCACAATATCAATGTTGGGCGGAAAGTTCTAAAAGATGAAAAAATATTAAATTGCTTTAAGCAGATGTTAATATCATCAATATGTGGAAATGCAGCTGGTAGTGTATTCAAAATAAATCTATTAAAGGCATTGAAGATCCGTCGTTTGTATTACCAATGACTCTCGAACTGTACAACCCTAACATATTAATGTAGTACACCCATAAATGTAACTGGTAGTCACTATAGGAACATCAATGACACTTCCCCCACGTAAAGCTTATGCTTACCAGCTCATCCTTGCACTGCAGTTTCTCCACAATTTGTTTAGGTTGTTCAATTTTAACACCGGCCTCCGTCACGATTGGTGCTGCAACTGCCACGTAGCGCACGATACGCGCTTTACCTACTGTATCCGTATATTTGGTAATCTTTTTGCTGGCTATGAGATGCTTAATTACACCACGTGCAAGTTGTACATTAATGGCTGTATATTGCGCTAGTTCGACGGTGCTCATGCCGCGTTCACCAAATCGTTTGATGGCCCTCATGCTTTCAAGTTCAATAGGCATGTTGAGAAAGCAGTGACGTTGGTTTAGAAAGTCATCCGTTGGTTTATCCTCTTTGTCAGCGTTGGCGTCCACTTGGGTAAGCTCTTCAAACTTTGTGTCGGGGTTACGCAGCCGCGTAACGGACATTTTGCGCCCCTTCGTTTGATCTTTGGACGTACTGGCGCCAGCAGGCTTTGTTGGATAGATAAGCGCCGTCTCAAAAAACGTGCGAAAGTTGTGTGAGAGAACAAGTTTCTTAAGCCTTGACGTGGTTAGACCCTTTGCCCGCTGCGTTATTTCACTTGTGGGCACATACTGTTCAGGACTTGCCTTCACCTCGATATACACCTGTTCCATAACGCGTTGCAGGTGACTCTTGTATATGCGATGAAAGCGTGGTAGCATAACTAGCAAAGACAACATGGTGCGACCATTATGACGCTCTGTATAAGGCTGAGTGACCACCAGGTGCATTTTCATAAATTTGTTTCTATCAGTGTTAAAGATATAAGTAAATATGTGTGGTATTTATTAAAACTGAAGATACTTACTTTGTGTAGAATAAAAAGCACGAATCTTTGAAATAGTTGGTCAATGACCAGGGACCTCTCGTGGTTTCGCCATTGTAGCGAGAGCGTCCAATGCACTCCCAGAATATGAACTGCTGCACGGACAGCTCACGAGGTTTTAACAGATTCGGCGGCTTTAGTGCTTTTAGACGCTCATCCTGGCTGGCCACAACAACTAACGTGTGATTCCAGCGTTCATTAGCCTCTGCAACAGTTAGTTCTTTTAAAATATTCACAGCTATGAGCGTTCGTTTATGGTAATCCGCACAGTTGCCTATTATATGGCCATCCTGTACGGGTGCATATGGTAAACGCAAAATAGGACAGCTATCTGGGACCACAGGCAAGCCCAGTTCCAGGTCCTCGTCATTAACGCGATTATATGGCCGCATGAGAAGCCGTGCCTCGGGCAGCTCGTAGAACTTAACCTTGTCTGTGGAGCGCAATAGTAGAGTCCATATCTGTTGCTGCAATGTGGCCGACAGGGCTTGGCCATTTTGTAGTCGTATGCCCAATAAAGTCCAAAGATCTAAAAAGATAAATAAATTTAATAAAGCCATCGATTTAATTTATTATTATTGATATTGAATTTAGTACAATAAGTGCTTGCACGCACTGTTTGAACAGCAACAGACTAAAATTCGCTTTCATCCTAGCGAATCACTCACTTGGCAGCGTGGTTCCATCTAAGCCTTCAAGCGCAATCTCATCAATTACGGCGTTTATCCAAGAGCCACCTGCGTAGGCTGCACACATTTTATTGCGTTTTTGAAATCCTACTTATTTATTTTTTGTTTATTTCGCGATGCATGTACATTCATTTGCTGCGCTGTAATGTTGCTGAGCGTCTTTCTAACAGCTGTTTCTAATCAGTGCTATAAAGCGTACGAATTTCGCGTCAGAGTGAGACCACTCTACTGTGGCAACAGTTGTCAAAATGCAGCTGCTACAAACAAACGCCGACGACGCTGTCACTTCTACCGCTCTTTTGCGAGGTTAAATAAAGCCAGACAAATCGCGGAATACATTTGCGAAAAAAGTACAGTGTTAAGAATTTTACATTAAAATTCACCATTATATTAAAATAAATTAAAAAAATATACATAATGGCCATGGCTAACTTCAGTTTCGCCAGCATGTCGGCACAGGTTAGCGAAGAGCAGTGTATTTCATTCCAGGACAGAGCAGAAACCTGGGACAATGCCGAACATGGTAAGTAGGATAAACGTGTAAGAAAAAATGTTGAGTCTGACAATTGTATGCAAATCTACAGTTAAGGCTGTTGTGGATGCGCTAAACGGCCAGACAACAGTGCACGCTCTAAACCTCGATGGAAATACATTGGGCGTGGAGGCAGCACAGGCCATTGGGGAGGCGTTAAAGCGCCATCCGGAATTTCGCAAGGCACTGTGGAAGAATCTATTTACGCGGCGACTCAAGTCAGAAATTCCTTTGGCACTAAAGCATCTTGGCGCCGGCCTAATAGCTGCGGACGCCAAGTTAACAGTGCTCGATCTCAGCGATAATGCGTTGGGTCCAAATGGTATGACTGGGTTGGAGGAGTTTCTACGCTCACCCGTTTGCTATTCGCTGCAGGAGCTTTATTTGAATAACTGTGGCTTGGGACCCGAGGGTGGACGTATGCTTTCCGTGGCGCTGCTCGATCTGCACCAGAATGCCAAGGCAGCCGGAAAACCACTTCAACTGCGGGTTTTCGTTGCTGGCCGAAATCGGCTGGAAAATGCCGGCGCAAAGGCGCTATCGAAAACGTTCAAACGTTTACAAACTTTGGAGGAAATAACAATGCCACAAAATTCCATATACCATGTTGGTGTCGCTGATCTTTCTGAGGGCTTCAAATGTAATCCACACTTACGCATTCTAAATTTGAACGATAACACTCTGACTGTTAAGGGTGCCAACAAAATAGCCGATGTCTTTGTACACACGCCACTGTAAGTGCATTCCAGCTCATTGTCATTCTTTTATTGAGCTATTTTATAATATCACATGTTCTTGTACAGTTTAAGGGAAATCAACTTTGGCGATTGTTTGTTGAAAACTGATGGCGCCTATCTCTTTGCTGAGGCCTTGGAGAAGAATCATCAACAGCTGGAGGTGCTTGATATGGGCTTTAACGATATCAACTCTGATGGTGGTCTGATGCTAGTGACAGCCATACTTAACAAGCCCAAGTTGCGGGTATTCAATGTAGACGGCAACTGTTTTGGTCAAGAAGGGGTCGCGCAAATCATTGCCGAAATGGCAAAAAGCAAGAATCCTCAGGCATTGATGTCTATGGAAGAGGTTATTTCTGAAGAGGAGGGTGAGGCAAGCGGGGGTGAGGATGAAGACACAGTCGAGAACACAGACGAGGAATATGCCGAAGATGAGGAGGATGATGGCGAATACGATCCAAATGATACAACTGAGGAAGTAGACGAAGATGATGAAGAATATGCCAATGAAAATGATGCCGAAGAGACAGCTTACATGTCCACTAAATCCTTTCCAGCTAATATCGTATGTTTCTTCCGATCAGTACTCGGCCATCTCAATATACAATGAGATTTTTTTTTTAGATTGTTGACAACACCAGCTGCAACATAGGCATGCCCACTTTGACCATAGCGAACAATGAAAATGCCAAATCCATAACCAATAATAACTGCACCATAGAAGAGTTCTGCCTGAGCAAAAAGCCGTGCACGTTGCAACAATTTAATTCTCTCCAGGAAGAAAACAAACTACAAGCACTGCAAGGCGTCATTAATGTATGAACATATACAATGCCTTAGATTTAAATATATTTTAACTAAATTTCTTTTTTTTTTACAGCTGTTCAGCGATGATAATCACGTACTGCTGCTCATCTTCACAACGCTTAAGTGTGCGCATCTGTCGCAGACATCCAAGGCAGCACTAGATTTGTCCGTTTCACTCATAGAGTCCACATTCGAATATGCTATCAGAACAAAGCAGGAATTGCGAGTGTTGGACTACTACCTCAAGCAACTGGGCCTGCTGCGTAGCGAAGAGCCGTTCAAATCTGCTTTCGATGTGAAGAGCTGTCGCTTCGCTTTACGAGAGGCGCTGTCTAAGCCACAGTTCGCTAATGACAATATAAGGAATACCTTTAAAATATTCCTCGATCAACTCGATGTTTAGCGTTTCATGTTTAATCATCTAATTAAGTGCGTTGCGGTTAAATACAGTGTAAACAAATTAAAAATAAAGGCCCAAAGTTTAATTTTCTTAAAAATATTCGCTAATTTTTACAAGAACCAAACGATATTTTATCTTGCATTAAACATGGAAACAAGATATCAAAATAAAAGTAATATCAAGATATTTTATTTGACTTTAAGGAATTTTCTACAATATTCAGTACATGTTTATAGAGAACAGTTGATTAAGTACAACCATGATTAAACAAAAGTTCTATAATCACTAAATAGTTTAAACATTTTTTTTTTCTGAAACCCAACGTTAGTTTTCTCTTTAAACTGATATAGCTGTAGATTAAACAGATGATTGCTTTAAACAAATTTATTTACATAAAAACAAATCGTAGAAGAGACTATAAACTACGCTAAAATAAAAAAAACATGATAGTTTTTATTGTGGTCTATTGTATAGGTTGTTGGTGGATTATCGCTTCTAGTTTTGTCTATTCAAATCTACAATTAAAGAATGTTGCGAAGTTATGCAATGATTAAAATACTTATGTGTGTGCCTATCTTATTCTGTTGTTTTTTAAATTGTAGGATGGTAATTAATGTTGTGTATATAGACAATGCTTAAAATTCATCGTTTTGGTTAGATATATAACGATTTATTTCGTTTGTAGATCTAGTTGCCGTTGGGCAAATTTGTATATTATAAATACTTTTTCCTTATTAATAGGGAATATAACCTTAAATACAATTTGTATTAATTTCTTGGTTTTTTTCCGTTTTCTTGGTAAAATATTTGAAATAATATACCAGAGTAGATTAGGACACCACCTTGACGACTATTAGAGATGCTTGAGAATATTCGGTAAAGATCTTATAATGTCTATGAAGCTGCCGCCGAACACCTTAAGCCTCATAATCGGAATCATCCTCATCGTCAACAAAAGCAACATCATCATCCTCATTGTCGCTTAAGATGGCGATTCGCTTCTTAGTTGCAGGCTTCTTTTTGGTTCCGCCGCTGCTGTCTTCATCGCGTTGACGCTTGGCTGGACGCTTAATGGGTGTATCTTCCTCATCATCGTTGTCCATTGGGGTATCATTAGCGTCATTGTTGGCACCTTCATCATCCGATTCGGCAAAAGAGTAATCAATCTTTTTGCTAGCAGCACGGCGACCAGGACGGTCCGCACGTGGTATCGCTTCAGTTTCCATTACTTCGAGGTCTGAATCATCATCTGAGTCTTTACGCTTTTTACCCTAATTTGGAAGACAATTATGTGTCAAGACATTCAGTTTCACTTGTTTTAGTTTTAACACACTTACCTTTGACTTGCTAAAGTCCAATTTGCCCTGCTTAAGTCCGTCGCCGTTCTCCTTCTTTGCCCGTGGCTTCTTCTCGCCGGGCTCCTTTTTGGCAGCAGGCGCTTTCTTTGCCTTTGGTGCTGCTGTCTTTCCTACACCATCTTCAACAAGAGCATCAAACTCATCGATTGGTTCCTTTTTAGCAGCAGCTCCCTTCTTTGCCTTGGGTGATGTTTTTGTGCTGCCTTCGATAAGTGAATCAAATTCATCACCCTCTTCGCCTGGCTCTTTTTTTTCAGATTTAATCTTAGCAGCTCGTTTGGCGATTTCGAATTTCTTAAGAAGTTCATCGGTGATCTTGAACGCCACTTTTTCGCCAATAGGATCTGGAAAAATGTCTTCGTTGCCAGCAGCAGCTTTACCTTTTTTACCGCGACCGCCGGCTGCTGCCTTTTGGCTCTTGATGGCCTTTGCCTGCTTTAGATTGATTCCCATTTCCTCCTGACGCTCCTTATCCTCGACCTCGTCTAACTTCTGCTCGAGGTTATCTAGATCATCCATCCACAGATGCTGTGGCGTTTTCTTCATCAAATTATCCAATTCTATCAGCTTGGCATCGCGTTGCTTGAGAAGCTCGTTTTTGCGCTCATCCGTCAACATCCACATGGACATGCCCAGCAGATAGTCGAATTTCTTGACCTCAGTGAGCTTCTGGAATGCCTTCTCTGGATCTACTTCCTTTTTGACCTTTTTACCAGATGTAGAAGCTGGCTCTTCTTCCTCTTCATCGTCTGCCGCTTCAGCCTCCTCAATTTTTATGCGCCGCTGCCACTCCTTGACGGGATCTGGACGATAACCACGCTTGATAAGCTCATCAATCATGACCTTGCGCTGCTTGTTCTCAATCACTAGCTTCTTCTCACACTTCTCAAGAATAAATCGCGCTTGATCGCTAAGGCGATCCGCCTGCGCTGTGAGCTGACCGACAAGATAATCCTTGCGACGATTGTAGTACTCCGTGCGCAACTTGAAGAACTCATGCAGGACCTCCTTAGGTGTCGGGAAGCGACGCAAGCAATTGTTTTCATCAAACGCATGCATTTGATTGGTGGAGATCGAAGAGCTAAGCTTAAAGATGCGATGGAAGCCGCCTTCCTCTCTGCGCAAACGTTCAAATTCACCAGGATTAAAACTAACTACAAAGCGCACCGTTGAATCTGTATGGTATTCA
The DNA here is from genome assembly GCA_035044645.1 of Scaptomyza parva. Lineage (NCBI taxonomy): Eukaryota > Metazoa > Arthropoda > Insecta > Diptera > Drosophilidae > Scaptomyza > Scaptomyza parva. The sequence continues at coordinate 2,887,967 of JAWNNT010000063.1, forward strand.
CGATATTCATTGACAATAGCTTTGACCTTTTCAGTTCCATTGGACAATGCTTCCAAAACATTCTCTTTATAGGTTTGAGTCCAAACACCAACGGGCAACTCAGTAATTTCGATACGATTGTCTGGCAAAATCTGAATATTACCCGAGTGCACATAGCGTCCATCATTAACGTAATCAATGGTGCCTTTGAAGTTTTTATACCATGGATGCAATGGCAAAGGTTCCTCGCCATTGATCATGCGACGCAAATTTATAATTAGCTCGCGTGGATTATAATTGGCTATCTTGGTTGACCAACCAGTGCCAATGCCCTCGGCGCCGTTGACCAAGACCATGGGTATAATAGGCATGTACCACAGTGGCTCAATACGCTGTCCATCATCTGTTTGATACTGCAGTAGTGGGTCATCCAATGGATGATAGATGAGACGGGTCAGCGGCGACATCAATGTGAAAATATAACGAGCACTAGCACAATCCTTGCCGCCAGTCAAACGTGTACCGAACTGACCGCGTGGTTCCAGCAAATTAATGTTGTTCGAGCCCACATAATTCTGAGCCAGATTCACAATGGTCATCTGCAGAGAGACTTCGCCGTGATGATACGCAGACATTTCAGCCACCGAACCCGACAACTGGGCCACCTTCACCTCGCGCTTGTCATTACGCTTGAAGCATGTAAACATAACTTTGCGCTGGCCAGGCTTTAGGCCATCCACCAGACTGGGAATGGAGCGCTCGTTGTCCGCATTGGAGAACAGTACCAGTTCCAGATTAATGAAATCCGAGTAGCTTACATACTTGGTGCCCTTCGTGTACAAATAGCGCTCTGGGAGGCCCAATTGCTTGCGGCGCTTCACCTCGTCCATGTGATTGGTTAGCCATGTTTTGCGTGAGTCCACATGCTTCTTGGCAAAGGCCATTACAATGTTATCATCATCCACTTGACCATCGTATTTAAATAATATTCGATGACGCTCCATGTCCTTTGAAATTTTATAATAACGTAATTAGTATTTATATTTATTGAAAAGATTCCAATTATCAATTTGACATACCTGGAAATATTCCTTGGCCTCCTTAGAGGTCGAAGTACCGAGACCCTTATAGTACTTGACATTGTACGTATGATGATTGGGTGTATCCTGTTTCCATTCCTCAAATTCAGGCAGCGAATAGAAGGAAAGCTCCTCATTCTTTTTAGTTGCCTTAACAATGGGCGTAATGAACTCCTCGAGAAAGGGCAGACGAAGCAGTTCCGGCCAGTTAGTGTGAATGAAATTGATTAGCAGACCCTTGATATGGGAACCATCCTGATCCTGATCAGTCATGATCATCACCCTGCCATAGCGCAGTGACTTCAAATCATCAACGGTCAAATACTTTTTCTTATACTGTAATCCAATGATCTTGCACAGATTATTGATTTCAGCGTTCTCCGTAAGCTGCTTAAATGTGGCCTCGCGCACATTGAGCAGTTTACCGCGAAGCGGAAACACGCCATAGTAGTTGCGACCAATGACGCCGAGGCCTGAAACAGCCAATGATTTGGCTGAGTCACCTTCAGTGAGAATGAGAGTGCATTGTATAGAGTTTTTGGTACCTGCCTCGTTGGCATCCTCAAGCTTGGGAATACCCTTAATTTTGTACGACTTCTTTCCACCGGTTTTGGCAATATCATTCTGTGCCTTGAACTTGGCCCATGCCAGCACAGATTCAACAATTCCTGCCTTCGCAATTTGTCCAATAAATTTATCGGACAGCGTGCACTTGGAGCCGAAACTTTTAGCTTGCAGTGTCATATTCTCCTTGGTCTGTGAGTCAAAGGTGGGATTCTCGATGAGGCAATTTACGAAAATCCACAAATGATTGCGCACTTGGAAAGGTTTAATGCTAATACCATTCTTGTTTTTCTTCTTTAGCACCTCAATTAGCTGCTTAATGACATTATCCACAACATGATCGACATGGCGACCACCCTTGGTTGTAGCTATAGAATTGACAAATGAGACTTGTTGAAATCCACGTTCCGATGGGCAACAGGCAACCTCCCAGCGTTCACCGCTCGCCTCATAAACAACCTTTATAGGCTGACCAGCTTCATCATCATCATTCTTGATAAATAAGTCAATGTAATCCTTGAAGCCCCTAATAGGCACCTTGGTTCCGTTCAGAAATACAGACACGCCCTTTGTAGATGCAGCGACATCATATGCACGTCTTGACATAAGTGCCACAATATCATTATCCAAAGAATCCATTTTAAACTTTTCCAAATCTGGACTGAATGTAATTCGTGTAAAATCAGTGCCACTAGATTCTTTAATCTGTAATATAAAGAAATTTGTTAGACTAGTTGCAAAATTAAAAAACGATTTCGAATATCGATCTGTATTGATGAAAAACGGCATATGATTTCGCCTAATATTTGTAATACTCACGATTGGTTCACCAGCTTTTCCCATGTTATTACCCCAGGTTTGCTTGAAACTCTTTCTGAATTGCTTGGTGGATGTTTCAACAGTGAAGCTGTTCGAGAAGATGTTACACAATTTGGCACCATAACCGTTACGACCGCCAGTAACCTTTTTCTCATCATCGTTGTAGTTGGAAGAAGTCAACAGATGACCAAATATCATAGTAGGAACATACATTTTCTCCTCCTTGTGCATCGTGACCGGAATGCCCTGGCCATTGTTCCAAATGGAGACGATATTCTTCTCGGGATCAATATCAACTTTAATGGTATTCATTGATTTGTCGCGCTGCTTATTATCGGCGGCATTCACCAGGATCTCATCGAAAATCTTGTAAAGACCGGGCACATACGCAATCTCGCGCTGCACCATGCGATTTTTCTCAAAATCATAGACCCACATCAGATCCTTAACGAACTCAACAGAACCAATATACGAGTCCGGCCGCAACAGAATGTGCTCCAGCTGCGATTTTTTCTGGTACATCTGCTCGATGGACATGGCGCCCTGACCGTTTTGCATTATGCCGTTGTTGTGTTGGACCTACTTAACACAAAATAGAAATAAATTACTACGAACTTAAAATAACTTTACTAAGTGCCTTTAGATTGCATACGAATCTAAAGTGGAAGCGAGAGGAAGTGAATTGCGATTAAGTTGAGAAGCAGTTCTCAAAAGATTTGGGTTTTTTTCAGAGTGAGAACAAATAAGCAGACATATTTATCTTAGAATATAAAAAGTAATTAAATTAATATATATATATTTATTTTACAAAATTTTGATTTATAATTATTTGAATAAGTTTTGCTTGCAGTTTGCAGATGAATAGCGTACCGTGCACGAAAATAAAAGAGCGCGCGCAATGTGTGTGTATTACAACCCTGTCTTTCGAGGGGCAAATGAGCCGGCTTGTAAACCAACTTCATTAAACCACTTACATTTTCAGCATACAAAATTAATATAAGTTCGTTAAATTTTGAAATATTTTTTTTAGCATTATGTATCGTAAAGGGTTCTATCAATAATTTCACAGGATTACAAATTTACAAAAAACAAACACACATATGGTTAGCACAATACTTAATTACATGTTTGTAGAAGTGCGTGTGTATCTACCTGCAACTAAATTACCGACTTTATATTATATCTATGTATATACAAAATCCATTATTTTTTAGCAAAATATAAATTCACCAACGCAACAAAAAAATTACTACGAATCCTAATCAACGGCATTTCGTATACACAACTTACGCACAAAAATTCTATCTACATAGCCAGCGCCATTTTTAATTTGCGAATGCGACGCCGCTGGGCACGAATCATTAATTTTACCTAATACATCACTCAATAATCTTTATATCGGACGCTTTAAATTATAGTCTTCACTTTATTTTCCCAGACACCGTTTAAGTTACCGTTTTACTTAGCTGTATAAAATTCTTGACTCGTTTGGCGAAACCAACGCGCGGCAACAATTGCAAAAATTGCACACACAGTAGATGTCGCCGCACTATTTCGTATTGGTTGTGGTGTGCGCTTGCCTAGGCTTGCAATTGTACGTTATTGTTGTACGGTTAATCTTATTACTAGAACACACACAATTATTTAATTGCAACACTAAATAAAAAAGACTTCACAACAAAATTCGAGCAGATGAAATGAAGATTTCTTGACGGAAAACACCCGTCGCCAAGCCTATGGTTGTTTTTCGATATATATCGCAAGGTTTGCAATATGCTGCCAGACCTGGGCAAAAATTAAATTTCTACATGTACTTCAATCCGAACGAGAGCTGCCACATGCGCATTATTTTGGCTGTTTTTAAAACTCAACGATCCAATCGATAACAAGCTAGAGTAGTTGGCGGTTATTTTTCTAATGTAAGCAAATTATTTATACGCTTTAAATGAAAAATTAAATATAAATTAAATTTTAAATCTTATTAACTATTATTTTGTAGCTTTTTTCAGCATAAAATTTTGCTTAAAATAGTAAGCTGTTGCTTTAATTATGATGAGCGTGGGTAAATTACAATTGAATTTCAAGCCAAATTAGCGTAAATTATATGAAAATGACGCTTTGATGATGGGCTGAAAACAAGTTTTTCACCCAACCCGGCTACATGACCTTGACCAACGACAACAAGAGGTTTCTTGCATTTGCCTCCGCTGTCGATTTTGACTGCAACACAAAACTAGTTTTTATATTTTTGTAAACAACGAATGTTCCGGATCAGACAATCAAAAACTTATTTTAAAAATTTAGCTTCTCTTAACAATTGCTTACGTCAATTACCTAGACATAACTAGTACATACACTGTCCGCAATTAAGAATGTGATGTCATTAAAAAGCTCATTGAACTCTTAGCAGAGCATTACATTTTCAATACAATCGTCATCAACAAGTTCTGGCCGCCATGCTTAGCCTTACGATTAGCGGCCAGTTTCACATCTTAATAATATTTTTTCTCTCTCACTCTTCGCAATTAACTAAATGAAAATATTTTTTTTAATTGAGCTTATTAAAATGTTTTGCGTTTAATACTAAAAATAAAATTTTTCCATCATTTAAGTTAACTTTATTTTAATAAATAAAGCGGGAAAATATAATTTTTTTCATTATTTTAACATTTTTCTAAACATACTTTTAAAGTGAATGCAGGCTTAGAACATTTTGCAGAGAACTTGATGATTTTAATATATCTCGTTACCCCTGCTTGAAGACGGGTTTTCGGTGAGTGTTGTTCTGAGCTGTTAGGGGGATAAAACGTTTTGTTCTCTACAATCTTTGAGTCAGTCGTGATACGAACTTGTGCGACGTCGATCTTGTCGCCCTTGCAGTTGTTTGATTTTAATTTTGAGTAATACAAACAAAAAAACGGTATTAAGTACTGTTTCTCTGTGATAAATACAAATACAGACTTCAATTAAATTGTAGTCTACAACTTTTATAATAGGTAATCGAAAGATATAATTAAAATTTATGTCATGTTATTAAAAAGAGATGATCTACTTATTAAGAGCATTTTGTGTTTTCGAATTTAATGACAGCGAAGAAAACTTATTATAGATTTCATATTCCCAAAGCAATAACACATTGTAAACGCCAAATGCTGATTATAATAGATATAATAGATTGAGACGGGAACAACTTTTAATTAATGTTAACAGGGTATAATTTATTGCTAGGTGTATGCGCGATTAACCCGATTATTAACAATTTCCATAAAGGTTCGTTGACATTTTGAACTTAAAATTAATATCGGCACAGCATTCTATATATTGCCGATTTCTAAAAACAATACATATAAAACTTACATAGTCTGTCAATACTTGAGATTCGAAATTGTGACTTGGAGTTTCGAACTTTGCTTTGTTTGCCAATTGGCACGTAATTAGCTGATTTTTACTCAGGTTTCTTTAAAGTTCATATAATGCAACGCGTTTGTTCTCGAGAAATTTCAACGACCTCGTTCTGCAACAAGTTCTAAAAGTAACAAACGCGTTACAAAGTGCATCAAATCATGACTAAACTTCAATCTGCCATATCTCCAGTATTTCTTAACCGATTTTAATTACAATTTTAAAATATTTTATTATTTTGTATTGCTTATATTTTTGCCAAGATTTCCAAAGTTAAGATTAAAGATGTGTTTCACAAAATAATAATGATTGAAAAAAATAAATATTTTTTGTAACTAATAACTATTATTACATATGACGAAATATCTTTGTTGACTCTTGGCATCATCTCTATTTAAGGTATAGGCTTCTTTGACTAATGCCGCATGCTAATATGAAGATTGACACCTTAGTTTTGTGTACTCTATGCAGTTAAACTAATGTGTAAAATACGTTCGAATTTGCCATATTGTATTGTGACACTAATGCAATTTTGAGATTGAGCATTTCATACACAACTCACCGAGAATTGGAGAGACGTTACTCTTATCAATACTCGTTGAGCAATTGGGTTGAGTTCAGTGCGTTATGAGTTCAGGAAGAGCTTCGGACTGGGGCGACGCGCTAATCATAGCCGCTCTGTCGTCTCATATTTGGTGTTATCGCAAACATTGCCATCGTTTTTAGTGCTGCTGCTGCTGTTGTTGGTTTATTTTATAAATTGCATGGGATTAAAAACATTTGGCCTCATGCCGATCGATGCCCATGCGTTGGCTCAGTTTCAAACTTGAAGTCGAACGTGGAACAAGAAAAATATACATAAAAATAACATATCAAAAATGGTAAAGATATGTTTAATGTTTAGCAAATAGACTTACGGCTTTCGCGATGAGCTATGCGCCAATGTCAGGTTCAATTACAGACAACAAACACCTTACAAATGTTGCTAACAATGAAACACGTGAGGTTAACAATGTAGCATTTTAGTCCCATACGATGTGCATATGCTCAAACGTGTTCTTAATTGCAGTTAATACTGTGTGAATATCTTTAAAAGTTATGTCAATGTTGACAATGTTTGCGATTTAATGTAAAAACGCATTAAAGCAATATAATATATTCCATTAAAAAGTAGGCAACATCAGTTTAATCAGTGTCATGAAATAAACAACAAATTAGAAGTACAGCAGCAATAAATTGCGTTTTAATGTAGATGTTTTATAAAATGTGTTCCATCAAACAAAAAAGCTTGATTAAATGCGAAATACCAAAAATTCATATCATTTTTAGAGTTAGCAACCATGTTGCCAAGAGCGCACAGTGCAATGTTGCTAGCAACATTTGATGAGGGACAATACTTTCACTTGTAAATTACCCCCTTTTGTCTGCTTTCAAGGAAACAGCTGCACGCAAAATGCCCGCCATAGAGTACAAATTGAACATCGAGGAGGAGATACCCGAAAACATACGTCCTTTTGCAGAACAGCATGGAGAATGCCCGAAAACCAAGCAAGAGACAATTGCACAATTTCGCAAATATATTTTAGGTACATAACTACAAAACGTTTAGTCACTTTTTACATTAATATCAATTTCCCAGAACACAATGATTGTCAGCCACATCGCAATGATAATAAATATTTAGAAAAGTTTCTGCGTGCTCGCTACTGGAAGCTAGAAAATGCCTACAAATTGGTGAGTTATAACAGATGCTTTCAGATATGGTTTTGTTTTCATAGAAGTTTATGTTTATAGCTTTGCAGTTATTATAAATTTCGCGAGGACAATAAAAGCTATTATGAGAAGGTGCGACCCATTGATTTGAGGCATCTGGGTGATGAGGATATATTAACTGTGACGCCATATCGTGATCAAGTTGGACATCGCATTCTCATATATCGCTTTGGTATATGGCGACCCAATCGTGTTACTGTCGATGATATATTTAAGGCAACAATTGTACTACAGGAATTGGGTTCTATGGAGCCTATTTCACAAATAATGGGCGGTGTGGCGGTATTTGACTTGAAGGATTTGGGCTTGGAGCATCTGCTCCATTTGAGTCCCAGTGTGGCACAGAAAATGCTTGCCTTGCTTGTGGTATGTGACAAAGATGATTAAATATTACTGGATTAACTGTTTTCTTCCTTTGCACTATATAATAGACATCAATGCCCATTCGAACTGCTGCCCTGCATATTGTTAATCAAAATTGGCTTTTTAATGCTGCCTTTAAGATTTTTAAGCCATTTCTCAATGCCTCCATGCGTGAGCGTCTCTATATACACGGTAGCGATATGAGTTCCCTGCACAAGTATATCTATCCCGAACATCTGCCCAAGCGGTAAGTTATTAGTTGGAGAACAATAACTGACTTCACAAATATTTTCAACGCGAGATTCTTTTAATTCACTAGATATGGTGGTATGCATGAGGATTATTCGTACAAGTTCTGGTTAGATATGCTGGAGGAGCAGTGTGCGAATAGTGGTGTACAGAAGGAGATGGAACAATTGGGATTTATATTCGATTAGAGATCATTAAAATTCTTGAATGTACTCTTACTTATCTAAATTCGGTGTATAATGTCAATAAAAAGAAAACAAATTCAACTTTTGATTTATTTAGCAAATCAAATGTTCGGCATACATATAAACCAAATACCAAATAACCATTTGACGTTAAAGCATTGCACACTTTGAGGTTAGGGTAACGCACAATTTCGAGGTTAGATCCCGCATATTTATATAAAATTTAATGCGCCGCACATTTGTCGCACAACATAACCAAAATCACAACTGCCCCCCCGAAGATAATAACAGCAAGATGAAGAAAATCAAATGAGGAAACAAGTCCATATGGAAATTCGTTCCGGTCAACGAAACCCAGTTGAAGGAACACACACCCATCGGACATCGACATGTTCGTTTTATGTATTTTATATGCAAAATGTATTATGTACTAGGTGCGAGAGAGAGCGAGATGGCAAGAAGCTAGCTGTGATTTGACCGTTATGGTAATTGAGTGTTGGACAACGCATAAAATGCAGCACAGTCACATAAATATTTTTGGCCTCAATTCTCATCTGCCTTTCGTTACAAATATGTTTGATATCTTTTATTGAATTCGTTGGCACCGGAAGCTGCTGTCCTCTTACACAAAACAAACAAACAAATAGTAAAAAAGTTTACCAACAAACCCCTCCTGTCCTCTTTTCGTCATTCCACTGCTGCAAACGGTCAAACGATAGTGAAATTGATTTTGGTGCCAAGGGGTCTCTGCTTGCGAGTTTTGGTTCTTTGCCCCCGCGTACAAATAATCTCTATGTGTGCGCCATTTGTGCGATTAAAGCGACAAGATTAAAAAATTTATTGCACAAATATTTATGGGAGGACAGTAGCCCAACAAAAAAAAAAACAAAGACAGAGAGCGAAACGACAACAAAAAAAAACACGCACATAAACATTGCTTACATCTGAGAGCTATCAAGGGAGAGGAGTTGGGGGATGAGAGCACGGACATTGTCCCGTTATTAGCTCAGTTCCGAGTAACACGTGTGTTCGAGCCAAAGGCTGAACTGAATATAATTTATGGCAACCGAACGGCAAATTTATTTCTGAACCATTGATAGCGGCAAGAAGAGAGGGGCGTGGCAAGGGGCATGGGTGTTATCTTCCTACCAAAAACTGTGCTATTCAACATATGTCACACATGCGAATAAGTCGGAGAAAAGTTTCAAAAGAAATTGAATAAACATCTTTTTTAATAATTTTAACATGTGGTGTCGAGAATGAAATATTATTCCTATCATGGTCATAGTTTGTGTTGTTGGCAGAAAGTTTACACAATGTCTTTGGAGCTCGTTTTAAAACTTTAATTTATAGACTTAGAAAAATATTTCCTTTAAATATTTACATCCTTGGAAAACACTCCACAAATCTTATACCTTTAACGTCCTGCACTTTCTTGAGCCCAGGTCATCTTCACTCTATGCGGCACCCTGAGTAAACAAGCAAACTCATAATCATTAAACATTGATTATAACTCAATCCAAGCTTAATCCACAATGATTTCTTTGGCACGCACACAGATGACACCCCTATTCATCCAACCACAGAGCATATCTATTATCTATCTATGTAAGTATATTTTGCAACCATTTATCAAGAACAAAGTGGACCCACATATCGATGAGGTTGTGCCATAGTACAACGGTCGAATACTGTGTCTGAGCAGCGTTAACCATGGGCCATAACGAGCCGCCATTTATTCAGTTTACACCTTCGCCTCCGGGCTGAGGGGGAAGATGCTCGCTGTGAATCTATGGGTCTATGGCGACGCCAAACGGAAGTCAACACATTGACAGCAAATATTTCAATTATTTTTGGCCAGCTACTAGTTTATTTATGGGTTCGGTTTGTTGGTTTGCCGGGGTCAGTTACGCTCTTTTTGGCTGACTTCATGTTGTTTACAAATCGCTACCCATAATTTATTGTCCTCTATGTTCTATGTGTTTTGGCTAACAATTCTGCCATGATAAACTGCGACGCCCGATAACCAACAACATTGGCTGATGGATGACTAAAAGAGACGGCAGCAGAGTGAAGGGTGTGAGCGGTTGGTTGGTTGGTTTATAGAGCTCATTAGGAAACAATTACAAAAGGCAGACACATTCACTGCTTAGGGTTGCCAACAAATGTCACCCTTCTCTCTTTAAGTGTGTGTGTGTGGTTGTGTGTAAGTGTGAAAAAGGTCAGGTACCGCATGTCCAAGTGTCAAAGTTGACTGACAGTTGACAGCCGGGTTACGCCCACAAATGTGGCGCTCTTATAATATGGTTAATTTTCGAATGAGAACAGAAGGAAATACGTTTAGGGCAAAAGGGTATATAAAGAAACCAATATGTATTATTATTTAATGCGAAAAACTTGTTGAATTATGTAAATAAAGCAGGGTGTAGTACGAAGTCAGGAAAAGTTTATTTTGAGGGTAAGTCGAAGATACCTAAAATACACTCTTTCTTCAAATAAGTTATGCATAACATTCTTAAAGCGGTTATCGATAGCAATTATTTGAAATATAACAATGTTTTTTTTTTTAGAAAAGTTGTCTAACTAGCTGAACGATTTTTAATTCATCGATCTACATTTCATTACTACACACGCATAGACAAAGAAAATGTCACATGTCAATATTATAACTAGCACTTGTGCATATTAATTAATCCATGCTGAAAGAACCGGTAACTGATATATATATCCTAAGCTTTATGCATAGTTTAATGCTAGCATTACACTTGTGTAAGCAAGTTTAAGGTATTTACTTGACAGGTTTAGACTGAAATATGCGCTTTATTTATTTAGCGTTATGTATTTAGTGTTATGTAACAGCTTAAAATAGTTAATCAACAACGAGCCAGAACCGTTTTCTTTGCACGTGTATAACAGTTACTATTCTTACATGCTAACTTAAGCTGTTATACATGCTAACATTTCTGACAAAATCGATTCCCTATATTCAATCATGGTTTCCCTTTACATGTCATTAAACCCGCCCATTGAGCTTGCACAAAGACAACCCGCTGGCCGCAACAATACATAGAAAAATGCAAAAAGTGGAGAGATATCAATGTAAATTTCTTGTGCGAGTAGATGTCAACTTCTGTCATCGATTTTCTGTTGATTTACCAGAAATTATTTGTGATAAATCACGATACTTGCACATGTTTAAAGTGCACTTCAGGAGATGAAGTAAAGAGAAAAAATGGGTAAGAAGGGTGTGGGAAGCATTGCCGGTTGACAATCAATCACATCACATGGCAGACTGAAGATCCGAGGCAGAGATTGGCAGAGGAGTGTACAAAACATGCAAGGATATCTATACGCTTTTAATGCCTGCCTAATCCGGCGTAATAAACATTCACGTAATATGCGGGAATCAATTGAGATGCAATTGAAAAGGACTTGTCATGCAAATATTTGACAGGATACAGCGCAATGACAATGGGTAAAACACAAACACACACACATATATAGAGAAAGACTTCGGTTAAGTCAACAAACAAAAGTCGAGGCGCTTCAGCAGCGAATTAGTTGCAAATGAGCAGTGAAAAAACCGCGGCATACTTTTCGGCATGATGGCTTAAAGTAAATAGCCGAGCAGCAATCTCGCTCAACTCAGGCAGCATCAAGCATCATCACAAGCACGTGTCCTGTGCGCCTCCCCTCTTCCCCCGGGCTAACGTTGATTATTACAATATTTTAATTGGCCGCTGGCAAATATTTGCACACCTTTAACCCTTTTTAATATGGCTAAGTGCTGCAGTTTGTCTATTTGCAGCATTTTCGATTACTCTCTCTCTTTCTATCTCTCCCTCTCCCTCTCCCTCTCCCTATTTTTCTCTCTCTTTCTCTCTTGTCCAGCGACATACACACCATAACGATTAAATCACAGCAGCCTAGGAGTTTCGTAGTCTCGAGTCATTTCGAATGAATCCAACGAAATTTTAATGTGAGTGCGCGACTTAAAAAATGCCCTGTATAATAATATAATATAAAAATCATTTGTATGTTAATCAGCAAAATTGGACCCAGCCGTTTTGGATTAGTTTGAAAACTAATACTAAGGCCCGAGAACTGTACAGACATATATATATTTTCTGTTTTATAGTATTCATATATTTATTTATGATTTAAGTTTTTTTTTAAGATTTTAGTTATAAATTACAACTATAAACATGTTGTTATAATTTTTTAACCAGGGATTTTCGAAAACTTCACAAACTTCACACAGAAGAAATTAAAAAAATATGTTCAATGTAAAAAAATTAAATCTTTTAAAAATATTAGTTTTTTTAAATCTTGAAATGGTTATTCATATTATAATACAACTACTGAAGTTAAGGAATCCAATTTTGTAAAATCAGAATACCCCTTCTACTGTAACGTCTTCTACGTAAAGAGGGTGTGCTGGAAAAAAACCCAAACAGAAAGGAAATGGAGCATGCACCGGAGAATAATTCGATTGTGTTCAATTTAATTTTGACAAGCTTCAATGGCACAGCTATCCAAGCCCAAAGAATTTGCCTCCGTGTGGGTGGTGTGTGCTTGCCACAGCACAAGAATTGGGCGAGGCGGCAGTTGATTTGATTTTGTTTTATGTTTCCTGCTGGCGGGAAATCCTCCGTTCCGTTTCCCCTTCGATTCCAATTCGAGTTGGGCAGATTTCCTATAAGGGTAAGTCACAAGGATTAGTATTGAAAACAAAAGCAGTAGCCAAAAAAATATTTTGTGGTCAGTTTATGTAGCATACCATAGATTAGTATAGTTTGGTATTTCTTAAGCTCTGTTAAGTGTCAGTCATCAAATGGAAAGACAGTAAACAAAAAAAGATAAACCTTAATTCGAGATTCTTACAGAAAATATATTAATATCATGTTCAAAATGTTTTTTTTCTGGGAAGTTGGTAAATTTTGATAGTTGTAAGGGAGGAGTATACGTAACGGATTTTAAAATGTAGATTTCATTTTATCGAATTAGTTCGAATAATAGTAAAATAAAAAATATGTTTAGTATTTAAAAATATAAATATTGGTTTTTTTTATTTAAATCACAGAACACCAATTTGTTATTCATTTTCAAATTTTTGTTATACAAAAACAAATCACAATTTAATTTCGTCTAATATCTATAGCAACATCTTTAACCCGAATATGCTGAAGCCTCAATTTTTTTTTCTAGTTTTTAAATTTTCAATTGGTAGCCCACATTTTTGGTGGCTAACGGGACCAAACATCCACAGACATCCCACAACAAGCCAAAAAAAAACTTGTTGCACAAAAGCTTGTGTCCATAAAATAAACACAACTCCCAGTTCGCATATACATAGCTCAACAAAAACAATATTACATAACTGAATCAGAAAATCTGTTTGGTTTTCGGTAGCCAAAACATTTGCACAGGCAAAAGAATCAAATTAAAATAAAACAACCAAAACTCTCAACGCCCATGTCCAAAAAAGACCAGGTCCAAACTCTAAGGGAGGGACTAGAAATTTTTCTGCTGTCTCAGCACCATGCACCTGTGCAGTCTAGTCCAGTCCAGTCCCAAAATCCTTTACACAAGCCAAGCCAAAGCAAACACAAATACTGTATGGGTAGATATGTATGTATGTACATAAGTGTGTAGGTCTATGTATATGTTTATATACATATATATAATGGGAGTTCTTTATATACTGACATATACAAGCAAAACAAATCGAGCGACTTATCAGCACTAAAGCATCTTCCATTGACTTATGCACTGGAAAATGGAACAATGGATGCCCCCCAAACAGGATGTTCACAGTCTCTCTCCATAACCATGCGCTGCTCTTCCAGTGCAAGCGCCAACCAAACCGTTTGTTCACAACTGGAAAGTTGACTATGTAGGAATTTCTGTGGTAGTTTCTCATAAATATGCGCGCACAGAAACACACACACAGACACATACCTATGCGATCCATGGTCAGCAGCAAGTGGGCGGAGCTGCGGTAGCATAAGGTGCGCTTGTATGTGTATATGTTGCTTTATGTTGTGTGTGTGTGCCATTTTTTTGTGCTTGATGGCAATTCAAAAACGCCTACTTCAAGAACAGCAACAACAACCACCACCAAAATAAGGCAAAACAACGATGACAACGACGAAGTCAACAACAATGCGAGCAAACATTGCCGAAGCTACAGGGAGAGTGAATGCAAAGCTTTTTATAGGTTCGTGTTTTTGTATTCCTGCACAGTGTGACAAATTTGCAACAAAAAGTATATAATGTATGTGTTGATTAGCAAATCGATGTACACACCCGCTAAAAAATCACAATACATATTTTTAAAAAATGATTAAGATCACATGTTTGCCATGTCAGTTACCTTTGAATATTTAAGTTAAATAACGCAATGTATAATTTATGAGGTTCAATGTTCGTCATTTTGCGTAGCACTGTGCACTAGATGAGAGGCTTCTGTATTTACTCTGCGAAGTGAGAGAGCGCCAAAGCAAATGGTAAACTTGAACGGTTAAAAGGGTGCTCAATGTTTTATTTTCTCTCTCTCTCTCTATTTCTCTCTTGTTATTGTTGTTGCGGCTATGACAAGCTTTTGCAATTCCAGCAGGAGTTCACCAGCGAATGGCGTGCAAGCTGGCATCGTGGGGAGCTGTTGTAGTCGCTACCGTTGCTTCTGTCTTTGCTCTTTGCCAACACAAATACACATGCATAATATTGTGGCGATGCGCGCGTCGCAGCTATTCTGCTAACAGGGCCACCCTTCAGTTAGTCGAATCAGCTAGACCCAGACTCAGTCGCCACCGTTAACTCTTTGAAACTGGACGCAGCGAGCGGCAAATAAACACAGAATAGGCAACGACGCGGTCGCGCCAAAATAAAATAAATAAGAAAATATAACAAAGTTAAAAGTTATTTGGAAAATATTTTAGAATTTAAAGCCAACGAAAAAGTAATAAAATTAATTCAAAGTGCAGTGAATGTGAACACAACTACAATCGCAAATCGATAACCGCTAATCGATCATTGCCAGTGCCAGTGTGCGTGACTTTCCCTCGTCCCTTGACTTAACGGTTAATTGATACCCCCACCAACACCAATCACTCCCGCACCCGAAGCCCTTGCATGTGAACCGGCGATCCAATGAAAATGGAAGATCCCACCATTGCCGACACATACGTGCAGGAATTTAATTTGGATCATTTGGGCGTCGGCGTTGCCGGTAATTCGGTAACCACACTGACGCCCATGGCCGTTGCCGCCATTGGACATGTAAAACGCGAGGACCATAGTCCACCGCAACCAGTCAAATGGACAACGGAGCCGCCAGCGGATGATGAGACGGAACCATTGCCACTGCCACTGCCACACACACATCCACTTCCGATACCCGTTGCTGTGCCAGAAGCAGTAGCAGCCGGCGGTGGAGATGTTTCCCAGCTGGCCTCCGTGTCGCATATAAAGCTACGCTCCTTTTCGGGTCATCAGTGGCACATAGATGAACGCCGGCTGCAGCCGCTCAGTCCACCGCCCGAGGGTTATGTGGGCGGTCCAATGGGCGGACAAGCGGTGCTCGTGAACACAACTTCCTCCTCCACCACCTCCTCATCTTCATCTTCGGCTGCGGCTGCTGCAGCGGCAGCCTCAGCAGCAGCATCAGCAGTGCCTGGCGGTGTACCATCCACTCCGCCTGAGACACCACCGGTGGTAGGATCACCCACCGGTAGTGGCAGCTGCCCCAGCCAGGCTTATGCACATCATTACCATGGAGGACGTTCCAACCCTAGCGTGGCAACAGTTGCTAATGTTGCCGCCGTAGGTCTCAGCCAGGAGATGATGTGGCTACCGAATTCGATGAGGGCGGAGCAACAGCCTTTGGATTTGCGTCCACTTGCCTGTCCCGGATCCCAGGAGGAGGCCGAGGAGTGGGAACGGCAGCGGGAGTATGCTATGCACGCGGCCGCAGCTGCTGCACATCACCATCACGGACATCCGCTAATGCAGAGTCATCATCATCATCATCATGCTCATCATGCCCAGGCACGGCACATGGCACAGGCACAATCGCACACCTCGCATCATCATTTCCACAGTCTGGAGCATGCGCTGCCCATCAATATGCACACGAATCCCGCCAATTCCTATGCGGGCAGTCCGGGTCCCGTCTCCGGTGGCCAACTCTGCACAACGCTCTCGAATTGCGGCCCACAACTGCCATCAGCTGGGAGTAGCAGCGGCGCTAGCAGTGCCTCCAATTCACGTGGCTGTGTGCGCTCCATGCTCCAGCCATGTCGCCCACTCTCCGCCAGCTCCACGCGCAGCTCAAATAACTCGCCCCTTACTTGTTCCGGCGCCTATAGCAACGCAACGCTAGAGGATTGCATCAACGACGATATGCTAACAACGCTAACGGTCAGGGAACTTAACAAAAGACTCCATGGCTGTCCACGCGAGGAGGTAGTGCGTCTTAAGCAAAAGCGACGCACTCTCAAGAATCGTGGCTATGCACAGAATTGCCGCTCCAAGCGACTGCATCAGCGTCACGAACTGGAGAAGGCGAATCGTCAGCTCAATCAGGATTTGCATCGGCTCAAGGTGGAATACTCACGTGTCTGCCAGGAGCGGGATACGCTCATGCAGCGACTACAGCAGCAGCGGACAGGAGCCGCAGCCGCCGGCGCTGACAGTCAAAGTTCACCAGAGTTTTACCTATGACGCCAACTGGCGGCGGCCTCAACAGCTTCCACCTCCAACAATAATAATAACTCGCATTCGTTGCAACAGCAACAGCAGCAGCCACACCAGTCGCAGCATCGTGCCTCGCATTCCCATCCGCATCCGCATTCGCATTCACATCCACATTCGCAATGGCCTCCGCAGCAGGTGGTCAACTAAGTAATCGGGTAAATTGGAACCATTTAAATAATCCACAAGCGAAACAAAATTGTTCCAAACTTAACTCAAAAACTGTTTCAATATTGGGGACATCTATTAAAGAGTTTCAATATTTTTTGTTCAATAATAATTTGAGGTTTTTTAAGTTTCTTCACAAAATGAACAAGTAAGAAGGCTCCATTCGAGTAAGCTCGACTAGAAGATACCCTTAAACCTTGACCATACAGACGGACAGACGGTCGGGCTGACAGACATACATATATGTGCACTACTGTACCAATGCGTGATGGTTTCATATCCCCCGTGTTTCTTACCCGATTTTATTTCACAGATTTATTTTGTTAATAGTTTCAATCTCCATTCACATTTTCGAAGTTCAAGATTTTTTTGTTTTTGATTACATGTGTATATCGTAAACCTGAAAAGTTTTCGAAAATTTAAAAAACAAACGTGCTATGACTAGGGGATTAGGAGAGCTTATATCTAAAATCTGCAGACTCTAACTTTGTAGTTTCAGAGATAGACGCGTTCATACATACAGACAGACATACGGACATGGCTATTTCGACTCGGCTGTTGATGCTGATCAAGAATACATATATATACTTTATGGGGTCGGAGAAGCTTTCTTCTGCCTGTTACATACATTTGCACAAAAATTATACTCTTTTTTACCCATTTCATGGGTTAAGGGTATAAAACCAGCATTATAGTTGTATACCCGGATAAGTTAGATTTCATTTCATTCATCAGCTTAAAAATCTTTAATTCATATATAAAAATGTTTAATTTTAAAAATAACTTTTACTTGGATCATATTTTATATAAGTTAAATTTTTAATTATATTTAAAAATTATTTTATAATTTTTTTAAAAAATTTCCTTAGAAATAAGAATCCGAATATTAATATCGACTTGTCTAAAAGAAATATACACTTTACCTCAAATATTGCCTAGAGCTACATTAATATTATTATACTTTATTTTAGTCTAAACGCATTGTTATTCAGATATTGAAAATGATTAAATATCCATCAAAAGAATTAAATCTTAGAGTATATTTTGAAAATCTAAATTTCTAGTTTTTAAAATCAACTTTTTAAAGCAAAAAATCTAATTCAATAACGTGTTTTTTTAAGTTATTTCTTCGTGGATTATTTAAAACCGTTCCCCTATCCTACTTACATGCTGCTAACGGTACTTTCCAGCATTTAAAAAACCACACACATTTACATTTTTAACATTTTTATTTTAGATTTGTGACAATAAAAATTTGCGAACTCATTTTGTAAGTTCTTGTTAAGTTAAGTTGAAGCGATAGAAAATTTGGCTGATTATCATCGAAAACAGAGAGAGAGAGAACGAAAAAAAGGGAGAGAAGATTGCACATACCCTGAACACTTAGTTCAAATTATTGATTATGATTATAGTAAATGAAATAAAAACACAAAACAAAAAAACAAAGTACATAGAAGAAACAGTTTTTTCAGCTACTGATTAATGATGATGATCAATCGAGCGATCGCAACATTGTATTACAAATTACGAGTTAGTAACACACGCTTATTTGTTGATTAGTTATAGCTTTAGTTTTCATAGTAATAAGGAGTCATGACACAAGCATAAGAACTACAAACAAACAAACAAAAAAACAAAAATATCGTATACCCTATAAATACTTGTGTATAGACGGGTTAGACTAAAAACTAGTATGTTTCATAGCAGATGCTTTAATTTGGTGTTCATATCACACACACAGACACACACACACACAAAACACACACATTCCTTTAACCCCATGCAAAAAATGCAATAAAATACACTATAAACTAAAGGTTGTATTATGTTTTAAACACAAGCACTCAAAAACTGTTGGAAAAACTACAAATCATATACATGTAATTAAAACTCAATGAGAACAAGAAATAACAAATATTGTAAATACAAAGCAAATTGTATAAATTCTAAGCTAAAATCCTCGATGTCTCACTTTATAATAATTGAATTGATTGATACTGAATACGACAACAACAATTGTGAATAGCTTCTAAGTGTGAATAATGAAACTAGTAATAAATCCAAAAAAAAAATCTTTAAAAATAAATCTATATCAAATGTGTTTTTTTCTTAAATATTTTGATCAATCTGAAACTGAATGAATATAAATCTAGTCAAGTATTGTTTCAAATATTTTGGGGGCTTTGATCTTAAATACATACCTCTTAAAATGTTTTTAGAAACTTTTAAGAAGATTAGATTATAGATATTATAACAATTATAAACATTTATTGAGATTTCTATATTCTAAATTTATATATTTAAATAAAACGTAATTGGTTTAAATTCAGGCAATCAATCACACGATGCTAAGCTATTTTCACGCTTTTGATTCTAAAACATTGTGATTTATTTTGAGCCCACTTAATTATGGATTTTCTATCCTCCATATAAATTAATGAAATAATTAATTAAACATTTTTGCTTTTATTTTTAATTTCTTTTAGTATGACTGTTATATTTTAAATTCTATCGAGATATATTTACGCTGGAAATTCATTTAATATAAAAACGCACCTGAAAAAGTTATTTAATCTTTAACTCAATGAATTCATTAGACTCCACCAAAAGATAAGGCATCATTACCCAGTAGCCAGAGCTTTCATATTATTTCCAAGGAACCAACTTTGTGTGGTCTGTCGGCATTGATAAATCGACCACCAACTGCAACAGTTGCAAAACTCGATATGCCAAAGTAAACAAATAAAATAAATATCTAACTGTGACACCCTCCACTATGTACAGCATCTATAGCATCTCCAACGGCTTGTCCAAGTCCAAGTGTAAGGGTCCAAAATTGTGTCAACAAACAAATGAACACATATCAACAATTGCCACTTGCCATCGTAATGTCCGATCTTTAAGGCAGCCGACTATAGCATGAACAGAGAGATGACGTTTTTTGTTTATAAACATCTCCAGACTTGGAGCTGTGAGCATTGGGGAGCTTTGGCGTAATTCGGTGAAGTGGATGCCAAAACGTATATAGCTTCAATTTCGGATCACAAACCCTTTAAGTTCATTAATAAAAATGTTCAAATTTAATATGTGATGCCGAATTTTCCAATTGTTTGTTTTTATTAAGCATCAGTTGTTTTCTCTGTTGGGTTTGGGTCTATTACTGCTTTTTATATGCCCTGTAAAGATAAAAAGGCTCTTCAAGTGATTTTACAATGTAATGATTGATGTTAGATACCGATTAATATAAAACATATTCAGACAGACTTTAGGTTAGAAATGATGTATATAATTTCTTTAAAAATTATTTGTAAAACATTTAATTTTAGAAATCAACTTTGCTATAATTGATTCAAGACAAGCCCAAAGCAATAGGCAATAGCATAGTCAATCATGCATTTTCTGTCCCACATTTCAAAGCATTTTTGTAAATTTCCTGTGTTCCAGCTAAGCCAAAAGCTACCAAAGACATCGGCTCGTCTTTATGTAATGGAGACGACGACAACGCGATAAAGTTGCGCAAGAATTTTTTTGTCAAATTGGATTTATTGCAAATGTATGTATAATTGCGCTTTATAACGATTGCTTTGATAGTGTCCATCAAGTGGCCATTTTATTATTTTGATTTCTTTGATATTTTTTTTTATTTATTTACTTGTTTGCTTGTCGGTATGGTTATGGCTCTGGTTCTGGCTCTGGCTCTGGCTTGTCGGCTTTGGCCAGCAGGAAGTGTCGAATTACAAAATTTTGGCATGAATACGGCGCATGCAAAGATCTAGAACCGACCAATAAACAACAACAATAAACAACAAACATTTGATTTGATTGCATCAATCAAATTAAAGAAACGATGAAGAAGGAGCTTGCAGTTGATTGAATATTATTTGATGAGATGAGCTCGATTTCACATAAAGTCCAATTTCCGTTTATTTTATATTATTAAAAGAATGTATTTTTTAGGCTAGGTATTGTGAATTATCGACATAATAATTTGTATGCCTATGATAAGAAATCCATATTAAAGATCATAATTTTCACATTTTCAAATCACCAATATTATGCTTCTATAACTCACCAAATCTCTCTTAAAACCACTTAAAGATCTTGGGTAATACCCAATTATATTCTATTATTGCTTTTTCATGTGCACACTGCAAATGCTTAAGCTCTTTATGATTTTCCATTTGTGACATTTGTGGTTTTGGCTCAAGTGCATATTAAACAATAATTATTCTGCTCTAATGCAAATCGCCCAGGAACTTGAACTTTTCTTGCCGGTGGCTAAAGTGAGAGAGCAGACTGCCTTAAGAGGTTATCGATGGTCGGGGGACAGTACGCAGCTCGTCAAATATGATATTTATCGACACGGTGAAAAGTGGCAATGACAATTGGACTGAGATCACGGTCCGGTTCGTGAGCATAATCACAGCTAAGGGGCATTGGAATGAAGATACGAAGGAGGCTGTAGTGGGGCCGGTGATTGGGCAAGTTGTCAACGTTTATTACACACACACACTCAGTTGGTTTGATTATGCTGCATACTGTTTTTATGCCTGCAGTGCGACGTGGCGTTGACTTTGATGAGGTTTGAGAGAGATCTGGGGTAGTTCGTCGTCTCTCTCCTACTTTATCTATTGCTTCCTTTTTTATGCCTCAAAAGGACGACGACGCGCTTAAGTGGCTAGATGCCACCACCTGCCCCACGCCTTTCATGATGGTGCTTCTTCGCTGCTCGTTGCGTTTTTGTCTTAATTCAATCGATAGTTCACACATGTAATCGCATGATTGGGGGCTTCCTTGTTTCTTTTCGTCTGTTTCGTTTTGTTCGGTTTCGTTTCTTTTTTGTGTGTGTCTATTTTTATCATGTTTGCATGCGGCACACGTAGCGGCGACATTGTAGAAGGCGAACAGGGGTGGGTGAGAATAAGGGTTTGGGGGTTGGGTTTGTCGTTAGTGTTGATTCACTTGTGCTGGTATTCCAATTTAACCATAGTGACTTTAACCTTAAATCGTTAAGACATCTTACTCATTTGGCCGCGTCATTCTTCACCAGCTCACAACAGCATTTTGCCACTCAGCCACTCATTAGGCTAATGAAGCGCTCCACTTGCAACATTTTGCGTGGCGTTTCAAAAGCTCATTAGTTCATTAGTTGACGCATTTGTTCTTCTTCGTTTTCGTCTTGCTCTTTGTATGGTTTATTGGGAAAAAGTTTTGCTGGCAAAATATGCTCGTAAATCTCTCTCATTTGAAGCAAGCATGAAAAAGCGAAATTTATCGCGCTAAAAGGACAAATGCCAAAAAGTTTTCGCCAATGCTTATCAATCATTGACGTTTGTATGTGGAAAATGAGAAAATTCTTTGTTTGGAAGGGTAGGAAAAACAGCTCTAACAGCTCATTTATGTAAAGTTTTCATGTCCTTGTTAGTTTATTACCTCCTCACAAAACAGTTTTGAAGGCATTTGATATTGGTGATTTAATGTATTTACAATAAGCGAATAACAACACACTTTAATATTTTTATTTTGCTTTGCTTAACAGTAATTATGCTTATTTAAGCGTGTTTAGATTTATTCACATGATTTCTGTTACAATGATGTGAATTTGAAAATTCTCACGTAGTACAACAGCATTAAGACAGATGGATTTGATATAGAAAACTACAAAATATAATACTTGATTTTTTTTGTTAGGTGAAATCTTCCTTCCTATCCTTTAACTTTCCCCATTTTCTTTTTTTTTGCCACATTCCATTTTTTTTGATTTGTGGACTTGTTTTCGTTTTGTTAACCGATTTTACCGCACCTTTAAATTGTTTCTTAAAATTTTGATACCATTCCAAGCAAAATCCTGACCAAGTCCATGTATAACAGTAACTTTAAATCTAAAATATCGGACTCATTGATAATCTACTCAGTGTGTTTTTTTTTTGTGTTTTCTTTGTTCCACTCTGTGTCGGAGCATATCTTTGGCTGGCATCATGTACTGTAATAGCATAAAAACCATTCAAAATAAACCCACTTGTGAGCATTCGGCTCTGTTTTGCTCATGCCCATGTCTTACACGCTTTTTTTCCAGTTGCGCCCCATTTTGTGTGTGTGTAGCATTGTCTTGCATTTTTTTATTGATGGGCTGCTGTGCTGTTTTTTACGACTTTCCCCACCCAATAGACTGAACTAAACCGA
The DNA here is from genome assembly GCA_035044645.1 of Scaptomyza parva. NCBI lineage: Eukaryota > Metazoa > Arthropoda > Insecta > Diptera > Drosophilidae > Scaptomyza > Scaptomyza parva. Next base: position 2,911,485 of record JAWNNT010000063.1, read on the forward strand.
ACTGAACTGAACTAAACTGGACAGTTGAATTCCGTGTCATTCAAAGTCGCACATTCTTTTTGTATTGGACCCGCGCCGTTGTCTGTCCCTAAGGCGATTTCACATCTCCACATATCCACATCCGTTTGCAATGTATCTTTATCGCTTTATACCGCTTCCGTGCGCCGGCCTTCGCACGGGTCAGTTGAGTCGAGTCTAGTTCCATAGTCGCATAGATAGTCAGTCTAACGGGTCTCGCATAATTTCCGTAATGACCAATGATATAAATGGAACTCATTTGCCAATCCTCCCCTTTTGTCTAGTATTGATGTGCTGCCGTAAATCGACTCCTTGGACTCCTTTTAACGTTTGCAATAATAAATTAAATCACATTTTGGCTTGGATACTTTTTTGCTATATTTTTTGTAGTCTGCTTTTTGGGGTAGAAGAGATTTGGTTGCCCCTTTCTCAAATTAAGTCAACTATTACTGTTACGAATTGGTCGAAAGACCAAAAAAAAATCAGTTTTGCCCAGTTTTCGACGCATCAATTCACTTTAAGAACTTATTTTGGGCCAACCTTCGAAAGAAGAAGGTTGTAGCAGCATTTAGAACATTTAGCCGAATTTGAAGCCAATGCGGTAGCTTCAGACCATAAACCAGGTAGTAAATAGCAGGTGCACATATATACATATAATATTGTTGATTTTTTGCATCATATATATATATATATATATATATATTGCATGTTGTTTGTCTTTTTTGTTTTGGGTGTCGGTTTTCTGCCAAATTGGCAGATTTATGTCGCTGTTTTGGGTCTTATATAAAATGACAAAAGCAAAAACAAATAAGGCAAAAAAAACAAAAGCTGTATATGAGTAATGAGCACATCATATATACATATATGTATAAGAAGTATAGCGCTATATTCATATGTCTAAATGCATATAAGATATAGTTCGTAAAGTTTACTCAGATAAATATAACTAGAAAAAAGTTGTATATTTCAAGATTCCTAGGAAAACCGCAAGGAATGTTTCTGAGTATATCTAAAAAAGAAACATAGTGAAAGATTGTTTTGAATCTAGAGATATATAGAAAAATATAAAAATAATAAAGAATCTTTAAAGGAATTTTACTTGACAAAGGCACAGTTAATTTTCCTTGGAAGTTGTTTAAAGGGAATGCAAAATTCTATAGCTTTCTCTTATATAATACTATTTATCATTATTAATACTCATTTTCACAATAACAAAAGCAATAAACAAACACAATATATACATATGTTTAGAAACCGTGTCATGTTCTACATTTTATAGTCTAATCAAATTGTCAACCAGAAGCGTGGGAACATAAACAATAAAGCCCAATGCCTGATGTCTTGTAAACAATTTGAATTTCAACGGAAACCTGTTCATAACCAATTTTTTTTCAAACGCTCATCCCCAGACAATCCTCAAGACGTACTGAAACAAATCTTTCAATCTGTTCGTAATGTCTGGAAGAATTAAGGGGCTAAGGGAAGATGGCTGTTTGTAGACCTGCCGATTTTTTTTTTGCTGATTAGATGAAAGACACGTTGCACAATTGCAAAAACGTTGATTAATTGATGGGTAAAATAGGGGGGCGAGAAGGGGCAGCTTGTTGCGAAGTGCTCGTGTCAGCAGTATGGGGTCGTCTGTGCCGGTCATTGAACTGCGAGCGGAAAACTGAAAAAAAAAAAAAAAAAAAAAACTGATTACGATTGCACTTCATAGCTCAGGTTGAATTTACGTACACACACATAAATAAATAATTATATTTATATATTTTGTTCTATGAGCTCTACGAGCTAAAGTCGAAAAAACATTCGCGCCGCAATGACGCTGAATTCAACGCTTAATGAGGTTACAATTAAATGCAATTCTTTTTTGTGGCATTTTCATGAAAATGTTTATAATAAATTGCATTTCAATTTCGACAGCATAATGTTATCAGACCAGAAACAAAAAAATAACATCAACAATTAATAAAAGAAGTTAGCACAAATTGTTTTTAATGCTGAATTTGCTATCATTTAAAAGGTAGACAGAGCAAAAAAAAATGAAATAAGAAAGTAAAAAATTAATCAAATGAACGACTTTACAAGTACCTGTTATTCATCGATTATGAGTGAAATAATTTATGAAAAATGTTGTTAACTTGTGAATATGTTTTGCTCTTTTACGAAGTAAATGATGTAATTATTTAGAATTTGAGAAAACATGGTCAATTCCTCGAATTTAAGAATGCAAAGAGAAAAAAGTTTCATTATGATTTTTATTATATTTACGAAGTATAAGTTCATTAAGCCCCATTCGCTACATTGATATTTCAATTATATTTATTTTGTACTTATTTATAATAAATAATTATCTTAGAATCTCAGAAAATTTCAAGCCGACTCGATAACAATTTACAGAGAAATAAGCTAATGAAGAATATGTATAATACAAAATTTGGCCTTTTGTCGGTTTATACAAAAAAAAACCAAAGATCAAATTTTTAAATCTGCCTTTTTGCGATTCCAAAAATGCATGCGTTAAACAATTGAGTAAAAATGCGATTTCGGCGCTATAAGAAATAGTTATCAAATATTGGAAGACAGATTAGAGAATTGAAGAATGAAAATTATTTGTATTATAATAACTCTCCATTAAATAAATAAGAAAATGTCGATGGGAATCTCAGTCTGACTTATTTTATTTGTATCTATTCATCATAATATACAAATTAATCTACTTTTTTTTTATTTATTTAATTTGAAATGAGTATACCCACTAATCAAATATAAAAAAAATCGATTGCCGAGATCAGCATTAAGTGCTGTTGTTGTTGTTCTTTAACGTCGCTTGATTTTATTTATTGTGCATGGTATAAAATGCAATTTGATGTTTTAATTAAAATATTGAATTACATATACATACATACACATGCTTGCCGCAATGACCTCGCCTGATCCTGTGTCCAATTATACAATCATCGGCCATTTTAATGTTTGTTAATTGGTATGCGTGTGCGTTGTCTGTGTGTGCGTTGTCTGTGTGTGGGTGTGCGTGCAGCAACTGTACTTACATACGAACATACATTGTAAACCAGGAAAATAATATCTCTGACTTTAATTTATGCCTGGCAAATATTTAGCATACAAACACACACAAACACACACAGATAAACACACACGCACACACACAAAATTAAATAATTAATTAAGTGAGACTTTTACCCAAACTCTTGGCTCATACATAAAGAGCTTCTCTTCTTCTTCTGCGCCCTTCTGCGACCGACCCAGCCACGACTACTGTGCCCAAAAAATCGAGAAATCATAAAAGCGTAAAATCGAAATGCCGCCATTTCGTTGTGGCTGCTGCTGCTTTCAGACTGCCAAACTTTCAGACTTCCTGTCTGCGCTTCATTCCCCGTCTCCTTCGACTGTTAGTCTGTCTGTTACATAGTTGTTGTTGTTCCACATTCTCCTATTCTTCTATTAACACGCATATCAATTCATTTTGATTGTAATTTATGCCGTAACCAATGGCTGCATATCGCTCACATCAGACTCATCCTCCCTCGGCTGAGTCGAGTCCAGCAGCAAACAGGAAGGGCAATAAAATTATTGTTTATAGATATGTTGCGGCTGCAGTTAAAAGATACAAGCATACACAAAAGGATATAAGTCATATGTGGTTGGATAATTGGACTACTCTCTCTTTAACTTAAACTGTGTAGTGGAGCGTGATCTTGAAATGGAGAAGAAACAAACAGGCAAAGAAACGGGAACGGGCTAGCTTTAGTGAAAACCTACTTAATAAAATGTTCGAAAGAAAATAGATAACGGTTTAACGGTATGAAATTTTGTTTCTTCTGAAAGGAAATACATTTTAAAAATAGTGTCTAATAGATTCAGTTTTCCACACATTGCCAGCTCGACACTGACCATGTCCCCCAATCGGTGTAATTGGGCTAACAGTTGGCCCGTTTCGAAATCAGGCAACAACTTTAGCCTATTACCAACTGACCCCTTATACCACCCTTCAACCATTCTCCCTCCATTCGGTCCCAGTAGCAAGTCAAAAGACAAACGTCGACAAATGACCTAGCAATGAGCTGGGTAAATGAATCAATGAATGTGAATGCGAATGCGAATGCGAAAGCGAACACAGGGAAAAGAATCCTAAATGAATGTATTCGGTAACAATTCATTAAGCAAATAGAAATGTGCGCTAAACGCATTAAGAGATTAGCACACATCAACAACAACCGGTAAACAGCGAAGAAGGTAGTGGAGGGGTAAAAATAGAAAAGAGTGGTGGGAGAATTGGATGGACCAACAACAATTCACATCGATAAAATGTCGAACTGGGCAACTTAATGACCCTCATTCCATGTAAATACCACATACAGCCAGGGGTATACGATTTAGCCAGCAAGTGGCAAGTGGGGATTGATAAGGAAAGTTAGGATAATGGGTGGGGGAGGGGAGTTGGCCAACATTTAATTGCGAACAAGAGACCCATAGACTTGACATGTGTGGTTAACTTGAATAGGTGAAATCATTTGCAGTGCTTTATTAAGTGCACATTGTTTCGACAACAATGTGACCAGACTCACGCACAATCTGCAACCGGAAGTTGCCGTTTAAAACAACACTTAAGTGTAATTATCGATTTTATGGTTTGGTGGCCTTTAAAATGGGGGTTGACATAAGTAGTCGGCGGTGACTTAAATCACATTTAAATCATTCACATTTATAAACATTTACCTATAAAAATGCATATTACATCAATTAGCAGTTCAAATTCGCTTGGCAGAAAAGGGTTATTCAAAGTATACTTAAAAGCTTGCTTTATATTTTGTATGTTTGCGCTTTGTTATTTTTTAGATTTCCACCCTTTTTAATAGTTAAAAAAAAAAATGTATATTAATTATAACATTTTAATCCACGAGCTTATCTGTTCAAAGTGTTCTTATTATTCTACTAGACTAGGTTTTAACCCTATATTAAAACTAATAACTAAACTGATTTCCAATCTTCGTAAATCAACCTCCATCCATTTGATTTGCTCTTATAATTATTGTGCCTAATAGTTTTATCCAACGAACTACATTATTAAAATTGAAAAACACTAACGGATCCCAACTGTAAGTAGAACCGTCTAGAAATTTTAAGCATTTAAGATACAGCCGTCTTTCATCTTAACTTTTTCATTATTCACATCCATATAAAAGTCATGCTTTCTTAATCTTTGGAGGCTTTTTGCTAACAATCTTTGACTCTTTCTCATCCTCAACCTGTCTAGCAAGCAAGCTGACCCACAAAGGAAAAAGAAACCGCATTTCCTTTTGAACGTCACGTTTCATGTGTAGTAGTATCCTTTTCATCAGATTCGTTTCTCTCTTCATCTTTATCGCCATCGGCCTTCACATTTCTCATGCATCGTTGGTTTTTGTTGTCCTCTCGGACCATGTGATAAACGTTTATGATTATTCTTATGGGCGTCCGTTGAAGTTTCAACTTGGCTGCCAATTTGTACGTTTTTATATCTTGGAACTTGATTTACTTTAAATAACACAAAGCGCACGAAGCGGTAGAACAGTAGATGAGGGTGTAGGTTCCACCTTTTTCTGCCTCCCTTTCGACAAATGCAATTTATGTGTGTGTGGTTGGGAAAGTAAAGAAAAAAAAAAAAAGAAAACTTCACACTTCACGACCAGAGCTGGTGGTCAGTTAACATAAAAGTCCACATGTGTGAACAAAAATTTTTTAGAGGGTGTCAACCACTTTATGCGGGTCGTTTTTGTGTGTGTTCCTGGCCACACACGGGCTACGTGTCATTTGGCCTATCTTGGACTGCAAATCTTTTGCTCCCCTCGGCATCCCCAGCTGGATAATAATTTCCATAATCGCTGGTTAAACAAGGCCACACACACACACACACATACACACGCTTGGTCAAGCTGACCACACATGGTTAAGGGGAGGTATCTGAGAAAGTCACAATCCGTTTAGAATGGGCACACATTCCATTTTTATGTGAATAGCCAAAGCCTTTTGCCTTGTTTGAATTATGCTTTACATATTTTTATTCACTTAACACATTGCCACACACACATACACTTCCCCCCCCCCCCCCTCTAGAAAGGGGGACTTAATCAAATTATGGCTTATCTTGACTTAGCGGAGGTCAAAACGCAAATAGCCATAAACATGTAGATTATAAACGTACACCAAACACACACAACAAATTCAACCAATGGCTAACAGGCTAAAAACAGCACGAAAGGTTTCGCCACAAGTCCCTTTTGACCTTGTTTCTGGTCCATATTTATGGGAACACTTTACTGAACTTGGATCTAGCGCATTTCAAAATGTAATTAATGCCATCATTTTATGAGTTTACATTGCTTAGATCAAACTAATTTACTGATTTCGGGTTGTAAAACATTTAGTTACGAAGAGATAGTACTTGGATTAGTAATATTGCATAGTGTGTAAGTCTTAAGAGGTGTAAATATTTGCCCAAGAGCTTAGATGCTTGAAATGTTTACAGTTAATAAATCTATTTAGTATCAAGGTATATTTCTATCCAAAGAATCGGAGGTTGATTTTTGTACATCAGCTTAACCTCTTCAGTTGTGTTGGATCGAAATGTTTAAGAAAATTTGTATCATGATTTATTACAGGTATCAGTCATTATCTATTAACGTTTATCAACAATCACCATAAATCGTTTGAGATATAACTGTTTTATAATTTTGATTTTAGCTTTCATCAAATTTTACCAAGTATCTTATCCTTTGTCCCAATATAATCAGCTTAAAAACATGGTGAACATCCACCACGATGGAAAAAAAACAAGTAAGAAGGCTCTAGTCGAGTAAGCTCGACTAGAAAATACCCTTAATCCTTGACCATGCAGACGGACAGACGGTCGGGCTGACAAACATAGACATATGTACGTGTACTACTGTACCAATGCTTGATGACATCATAACTCCGGTGTTTCTCAACCGATTTTAAAAAAATTTTTACAGAATTTCATTATTTTGTTAATAGTTTCAATCTCTATTTTTGAAACTTGTTATTGATTGCATGCAACATAGACATATGTAGGTGTACTAATGTACCAATGCTTGATGAAATCATAACTCCGGTGTTTCTCAACCGATTTTAACAAAAACTGTACAGATTTTTATTATTTTTTTAATAGTTTCAATCTCTATTTTCGAAACTTTTTGTTTTTTACATGTGTAAACCTAAAAAGTTGTTGAAAATTTGAAAAAACTCGTCATTCCTAGGGATTAGGAGAGCTTATATCAAAAATCTGGCTTTTGCCAGTCAGATATTGAGACAGACGCACAGAGAGACATGGTTATATCGACTCGGCTGTTGATGCTGATCAAGAATATATATACTTTATGGGGTCGGAAAAGCTTCTGCCTGTTACATACTTTTGCACAAAACGATTATACCCTTTTTTACCCATTGACCATGAGGGTTAAGAGTATAAAAACAACCACAGAAAATGTTAAGTACTGCTGGTCGCAGAACGAAGCACAACATAAAGTCTATAAATATCGACAACTGGTTTTTATTGGGGAATCCTTGAGGCGAACCATGTCAGGAGCCGGGCATCATTTCATGCTCTCAATTCAAATGCTGTTCAATCTCATTCAAACAATTTGTATTGTAGTTTTATTACCACAATAAAACGGATTAAGCAGCTACAAGCTACAAAACGCATACAAGGAACCCCCCCCATAGCTAGCAAAGTGGGCGGGCCGAAGGGCGACGACGCCCACATTCTTTTGCTGGTGCGTTCCGTGTGTTTGTGTGTGTGTGCGTGTGTGTGTAGCGCCTTTTAAATTGACTGAATTTCCGCACGGCTTAAATTTGCTGCCAAACTGAATCACAACGAAAAAAAAGTGAAGAATATTTCACGCATCAACTGGCAGACTTGAAGAGACGCCGGGGCAAACGGGGGCGTGTTGTCCATATTATAGAGTCCTTGAGGCCCATTGCCGGCATTTCCTTCTTTTTTCACACTTTGCTGCTGCTGTTGTTGTTGCTGCACAATCAACGACACGTGGCAAGTGCCATATAATTTATATCAACGTCTTTACTTTATTTTTTTATTATACATTTTTTTTATTATTTGTCAGATTTTTTTTCAAGTGTCAAATATGATATTCTTTAAATTGTTTCAGTCTTTAAGACAGTGAAGGTTTGAACCAATTTCTTTAGCTTTTTATACACTTTTTTAAAATAAAACTCATTTCGGTTAAATCTATTCATTTCGCATTATGAAAAGAAATTAATTTTCTTAATACAAATATTTTTTTTCCGTTTTTTTCTTACAATATTTTTTGTATTTCTTAAGCTGCTTTTACAAAAATAGAAAACGCTTTGACAGTTTTCGTCTCTCATCTTCTTTTTATTTTATCAATTTGTTAGATTTTACGGTGCGACTGTTCCATTCAGAGATTTTGACTCTGATACTTACTGAATCTATTACAATTCATATTCATATGCCGCACACATGTCACCCCTTCCCTCCTTCCCTCTTTTAAACTGTAGCATGTAGCATAGCACATAGTCAGAAAGTGAAATCAAGTGTTAAAGAGTTTTAAGAAGGAAGTTCGCTGAAAATCTTGAACCCTTCATAATAATGTCGCCAATTCTTTTGCTTTGGCTCGTTTTTTGCTTGTATCCCTTTTACGAGCATTTCCGTTTTGCTGCTTAGCTTAATAACGAAATAAACATACTTTATCCGTTATTGCCGTAAAATTTATGGTTTCTTAAATGCTGCCAAGCCCCCACCCCCCCTAACGCTTGAGAGGAAATATGAGACGCACATGCTACGCATTATGCACGGAAAATTGAATGGATTTTGAAAAGGGTCTTCTAGTATGTGTGTTTGTTGTTGGCCATTTCTTAAGATGTGACCAGCAATTCGATTGGTTGAAACTTTAGACAGTTAGTTGGCCAAGTTTATGACAAGATGCGAGTGGGGCGATACACATATAAAAATTTTTCACTTTTTTATTGACTGGCTTAAACAAGGGGCATACATTGAAAGTTGTCTGCACTTGTTTTCATTTGAAGCTTCAAACGTAGCGCCAACCCGAAAAAATGTGCACTCACAATCGCAATTAAAACCAAGTTACAAGGTCACAATTTTTGCACAGACAAGGGAAAAATGTAAAAATTGGCTACGGCGACGCCGACGCTAACAAAATTGCAATTTTGCACATGAGAAACAAATGTGCTGGTGTATACATGTATGTGTGTATGTGTGTTTATAGCCCTTCCATGGAATGCAATTGAAATCCGTGACAACATAATGCCATGGCAGTGGTGTGAGGTAGAGAGGGGAAGTCCAAGTCTCCTCAGCAGACACCACCTACCCCAATGTAGCCAAAGAAACAGCAAAAACAACAAAGGTTTTTCAGCATTGCTTTTGCGCAGGCCCGGGACTGGAAAATGAATTAAAAGTGTTTGCAAAGTAGGGGCAAACGCAACAGCAGACAAACTCCCCATAAGAAAGAACACACAAATATGTAGATCGCAATTATGGCGGCCACGGCTGCCGTTTATTCTTTCTTTTTTTCAGGTGAGAGAACTTACACCTACAAGAGAGTTGTAAAAATTACGCAAAGAGGTGCAAAAAAAAAAAATAACATGAATATTGGGGCAAGCGCATAATTCATGTTTTACAAAAACAGCAACGCCCACAGTGCGTTAGTATGCGAGTAAAATCCTTCTCTTTTGCTCTCTATGTGAATACTGTGTGTTTCAATTATGTTTTATGGAAGACATAAATTTATGTGCGACTCTTCCATATTCCAGACAGCGCACAGAGTTGTAAGCATGTGAGTATGTACAAGCATACATTTATTTAAGGACTTCGGTTACATTATGTAAGCTCGCTTCCACAACACCTGTTTGTGTACACTGCATACGCAAATTAAATTTGCATGTACGCTTTGCCAAACGTTTTTCGTTCTCCCCAACTTCACCTTGCCGTGTTGCCAACTGATCACAAATACATACATACATATGTATGTATATCGATAAATAGGATAACGATTACACTTTGCTGGTGTTGTTTGAGCCGAAAGTAAATAAAAGCAACCAAAATAAAGAAATCATTAGAAAATCGTGTAGCACATTCGTCCAACTGTCGGCACCACCCACAATTTGCCATTATGTTGAACACGCAAGTCAATTGATGCAATTTGTTCGACAAGCTGCCGGCAATTGGGTCGCCTTGGCTATGGGTCCTTAGTCCTTGTTCCTTCTTGGTTCGTGTTTCTTTAGGTCCCCAGTGACAATTTGACACGAGAGTTGAAAATGCCGTAACAGGTTTACGGTCTGCCGGGTGTACAAAGTACTGCCAGTACATGAATCTCTGCGGGGTTACGGTATTGATAGTATGTGTGTGTGTGCTCATCAACAGTTTGTAGCTGCTGATTTAAGGGTTGGCCGCCCTTAAATGAATTGCGGCGATTTATTGCGGTAATACTCATTTAGTCGCCCGAGAAAAACAGTGGGAGTTTTGTGTGTGTGGCCCACTATGCTCAAGTCGAGTGCAAACAATGCACACAATAAAAATAAATCTCCAACTGCTAGGCAGCAGGACGGAAAGGGGGGAGGAGTGTCTTTGGCTTAAGGTACAAGTGTGTTTAGTTATACCCGTGGGAAGTCGTCTGTGGCGACGTTTTTAATGGCTGTCAATGTTCGTTGAAAGTTGCCAATTACTTTCAACTTGATGTCGCATTGATTAACCGAATAGTTTTTGGTATTCATGTCACTTGCAGCACTGCTTAACTTACATATGTATATGTATATATGTATGTACATGTACGTACATATGTAGGTGTATATGTTGGCAAGACGGCCTATTACAATAATCACTGTAATTGGGCTTTGGTTTGACAAAAGCAAAAAATTGTACGTGATATGCATTTTGGTTATCGGCTATGACTATGTCCTGGCAATTAATAAGCCAATTTCCTGGCACGACACTTATCAGTGGACCACGTAAATCAGCATTATGTTGAAAACAGAAATGAAAATGAGCTAAAAATTCAATTACACCCGTAGTGGGTGGGGGGGGGGGGGGGGAAGGACGAGTGTCTTTCAAGTTGCCTGCATAAATCAAGAAATCTGTCGTCCTGGCATACATAATTTTGCCAAGCCAAGCGTACGTCTTATTACATTTTAAGCGGATTTGGAGCAACATCCCAAGCAACTAGACGTGGCTCCATAACTCATTGCTTTGCTGCTTGGCTGCTCGACGTTTGTCGCACATTTTAATTTATTTTGTAATTTATGACCAGCTTTGCCACCTATTTAACAGGTGGCGCTGCTAACTAAACGAATACTGTTGCGTAATGCTAATTGCGTGATAATGGTGTCTTCCTGTAAACATAATAGTATAATTAATCGATATTAAATGAACATACCGAACAACATCAGCAGGCAGCAGCATCAGCGACACAACAATAAGCCCCGGAAACACCACAAAAGGTTAAATTAAACGAAGTAATTGTTACCGGCACAGACAACACAGTCAACCCCTCAAGCCCTACCCATGACTCAAGGGCTGGCACACAATGCACAACAAACAGTAGCCCAGACACGCACCAGTATTGTGGGTGGGGGTAGCTCGTTGAGAGTTTTTGATTTTTAAGCGCGTGTACGACAGATGCATGTGGGGTTGGGAGAATCTTTCGTAAAGCGCACAAAGTCACACTGCAGGTGGCGGTAGCGAGCCAGGCGGGGGATGATGAACCGCAAAGTGATTTAAATGCATTCTTAATGGGATGAAATTATGTGCTCGGTCTGATTTGCGGTTTCTCTGACTTCAGACCTTCCTCCACACCAGCTCAAGGGTAAGCAACATCCTTCAATATTATTTTGCAGGCATGAATATGCATGGACTTGCTCTTTTGATGTGCGCACTTGGACAAATCCTTAGAAAATGTTCTGAATTTTTAGCTAAGTTATGTTTGTCTTAAACTGTATTCTTTCTTCCTTTTTTAATTAAGAAATCTTGCCTATAAAATTCTAATTGTATTTCAGGATTTGATAAGCGTTGCGCGAACCACGAAAGCCGCTTAAAATAATAATAGCAAAATAACAATTTGTAGCGGCTTTCGTTTATGGGTCACATTAAGAATTCTTATCTATGCTAAGCAGATTTCATATTTTTCTTTTGGACGATAGCTGACCCCAGCGAATAACAGCTTAACCTATTGGTAGACAGAGCTTACAAATTCCGTATAGGGGGCATGAAAAAATATAGAGCTTAATTAATATCTTTAAAGTGGTAAGGGATAAAGTATAAATAAAATCAAATACAAATTTAATCAGAACAAGTAAGAAGACTCTAGTCGAGTAAGCTCGACTAGAAGATACCCTTAACCCTTGGCCGTACAGACGGACAGATGGTCAGGCTGGCAACATACACATGTTAGTTTTTTTCAGTTATTTTTAATTTTTTGTTATCGCTTACATGTGTAAATCGCAAACCTGAAAAGTTATCGAAAATTTGAAACAAACTTGCTATGCCTAGGGATTAGGAGAGCTCATATCCAAAATCTGGAGTCTCTAGCTTTTGTAGTTACTGAGATTGACGCGCTCATTCATACGGACAGATGGACATGGCTATATCGACTCGGCTGTTGATGCTGATCAAGAATAAATATACTTTATGAGGTCGGAGAAGCTTCCTTCTGCCTGTTACATACATTTGCACAAAACCATTATACCCTTCTTTTACCCATTTCATGGGTTAAGGGTATAGAAAGGCAAATCAATATATACAATATTTGTTATTTATAACGACTTAAAACTTTTTTTATTTATAATTAATTTTGCTTTATAACAAGGCATTTCAAATCAATCATTACATTACAATTTAAAAGAATATAAATATTATGAATCTATAAACAACCATAAACAATGTATATTCATATTTCTAATAGGTATTTGAGTCGTTTCGCTTTTGAAGTAGCTTTTAAAAATCGTTATCGGTTTGCGCTAGACGTTTTGGAAACTTAAAGTTTGTGCTCGACTGGCAAACTCTGTGGCGGCAAGTGTCCATTTAAGGCTGGAAAATTTAAGTACACTTTGGACAGAGATTGTTCTGTAAACTCATAACGATGGATGCATTTGGAACGGGCGCGCATTTCAGCAAGAGTGTCTGCAAACTCGATCATCTTAGTGGACAAGTGTGGCTCGGGCACATAAAAATCGTCACCTGTTCAAAAAAAATTAAACTCAACATTAGCAGATAATCTAAATTAAAGAACATTAATACAATGCAAACCTGGTAAGACAAACGAAACACCATCGGTGCAGTTGTAACCAACGGGCATTAACATGGTGGTGCCCATTTTACTGCGATGTACTGTAAAAGCTAGCAGCTTGTGGTAATCCTTGATCCATAGCAGACGTGTCAATTCATAGATTTGTGGCGGCAGAAACCAAATTTTATTATTCTGATACAGACGCAACAATTCCAATGGTGAGCGCCACTGTTATAAAGGTTCAATATTTTAGGGTTGTTGTTAAAGAGTTAATAATGCTGACTAACCATGCACTCCTTGACCTCAGTGGGCTCTACAAGCAGACTTGGCTGAGCATCTACAAAGACCATGTAGAAAACAGTTTCATAACTGCAAAATACAGTAAAAAAGATTAAGCTAAAGAAAACTAAATTAAAATCACTTTTTTTAGCTCACCCTTTCTTAAAAATCGCCGGACTGGACCACGCAGACCATTCGTGCAGTGCCCACAAATCCGGTACCACTTGTAATTCACGGCATAGTTGAAGGAATTCACTTGGTTTGTTATGCACACGCCGCTGCCACGACTCGCGATCAAAGTGGGCATGCTCGTGCTGAAACTTCGCAGTCAGACCAACTGCGTCCAACTGTTCTAGCTGGTCGCGGCTGCGACAGAAGAGAATACCCACCTCCTCAAAGCACTCACGCAGAGCAGTCAAGCGTAACGTTATCTCACTAAATAAACATATGCATATCACAATGATTAGACGTAATCGGTTATCTGCAGCATGTACCTTGTACTAACCGTGCCCAAATTTTGGAATGTTTAAAGAATCGATCATAGCAACCGTTGCCTTGTGGCGCTAATATTGCCGGCCGGTGTTCACTGATGAGCACCAGGCGACGTAGTGCCTCTTGGGAGACACCAAATTGTTCAAAATAACGCAGCCAGGCGACGCTTTCATCCGCTTCTGTATCCAGTAGGCCGCCGGGGAACACAGTTTGATTGGGAACTATGGCTGTGGCATCGCTACGCTTTAGCATAAGTAACTACGGAATATAGTAAATAGTGTGTTTAGTTGACCTTTTGATATTAGCAATTATATTTTGCTTACATTGTAATCATTCCTATCTGCAGCTACGAGTGATGCCACAATTATGCTAGCCGATGTACGCCATCGGATGTTTGTATTTGTTGTGGTCTGTGTCATTGTATTAATTATTAATTACAATGTTTTAACATGTATGCAATTATTGCCAATTTGCACGCACGTCAATTGGCTGCGCTTTAACAAGCCACCAAATCGATAACATCGATAACTGTTGGAATCGATTACAAAGTGATAAGCGCAGCTACAACCAACAGGTGGGGGTGGGTACATGTGCACCTAAACACCTTGTTTGCTTATTTAACGATAACAATACACTATTCCACAAAATATTTTTTTTCCCAAGAATATATTTAATCAACTTATCCCATTTTAGGTATTTCTGGCTTTATTTTTATATGGGTTTGCAGTACATTTATGATCATGCCAGAATATAATGATTTTTATTTTACTTGATAATTAAGCATAGTTATGGTGCACAGTTATTGATTTACCAACAAAATCCATTTTTTAATTTTTTTTTGTTTTAAAAACATACATATAAATCTTATATATTAATCCATTAATTGCTAAATGTTTTAACAGCTTGCCTGTGCCTGTGTGTATGTGTATCTGTTTTTGCATGTTTTTGTTATTGTGTGTCCGAATGAATTTTCAAGTTTACGCTTTTCGTGCCAATCATCGTTACAAAACGTAAAGTTTGTTATGCTCATGCCCACTTTTACTCGTCTTTCTTGTTGGTTTCATCCTCATCGTTGCTATCGTTATCATAGATCGCCGGCACCTCACCATTACGCAGCAATTTACCAACAAATTCGTATTTCTCCTTAAATTGCATTTCCCAATCACGAATAGAGTCCATTTCCATGGCACCCAAATCGCTTAGGTCATCGTACTCATCCTTGTCGTTGGGCACTACACTAAATGTGGCCAAGTTACGAGATGCATCGCGTCCAGCAAAGGTAGCATATGGTCCACCGGGCCCATAGAAACGTTTACCCTTGGTGACGTCATAAACATTTCCATTCACAGCAACAAGTACACGACCATCAGGTTGATTACCATCATAGGCACGTAGCTCCTTAATGGTGAAATCACGTCGCAGCTTCGGCAACTCCGGCTCAGCCGGTTGCACTGCCGCATCCCGTGCGCCTGGACCTTCGCATCTATCACGCACAATTTTGTAGATCAAAAAGCAAATTATGGATAGCAGGGCCAGATTCATGGGACTATAAAAGATTTCGCGAAATGCGGATGCCAGGAATGAGGATTCAGCTGTCGCATCAGCCTCAACTGTATTTGGGGCGTCCATCTTCTGAAAATTTGAGTTTTGCGTTGATTGTTGAACTTTGTACACGTATATGCCAGTAGCGTTTCCTTCACTCTATATGTGTTTCGCACTTATGTATGAGATGCAAATCGACAATCAGATACTCCAAGCACAAGCAAATGAATATTGAATTTATTTATACACTGTATGTTAATTTCTCTTTCTAGAACAATGCTTTTTTCACTCTGTACCTGTGCCCCAAACAGCTGAATTGCGACGAGCTGACAGCTGATACTGAGGAAGAAACTTAAGGTACAATCGGTTATCGGTTCCACAAACAGTAGTATCGCTACTTGTTGCTCATCCCTTAATAGTATTTATCAACACTGCCGCTTCGACTTCAAGACATATTGGTTTCTTTTAATTTTTATAACGTACACCTTATCGACAAACGGTCATCTTGCATTTATTTGGTTGGTTCATTTAATTTTTTTTTAATCTACATGCATTTTTTTCTGTCATTGAACAAGAATCTGCCAAATTTTGTTGTTATTATCAGTATATCGACACTTGTTGCTCCTGCTATATAACGGAAAGAAGTAAGTTTATCAACCTTTATGCTTGAATTCGTGCTGGATAACAGCGATTACAACAGCAGTCTAAAATAATGGTGCAGAAAAAACACCTAACAGATAGCTGAAGATGCGCTCTAACACGTGTCACAGCAGCTGCCAAATTTAAAATGTATTAAGTTCAAAGATCTTTTAGCCAAAAATACACTTGTACAGTTAGTACCAAACCGGATGTTTTTGAAATGAAAATTCTTAGTACCATCTTCACATTGAGCTACACCTTGGCAATCTCTGCTTCTTACAATGACGAAAAAAAGATTAAGAATTTGTTGGTGGTGAATACAAAAGTTCTAAAGATACCAATATAAGTGGACTGTAACAAAAATTGGATGCATACTCGATTTGACTAAATTGGTTACTCGTGCTGAATTACCACTGCTAAATGAACTACAGTGCTCCTTCGACAGCTTGGAGACTTCGCAAATTAATATTAAAGTGGAGCTTAAATCTCTGCCGCGCATCAAGGACTTCATCGAGGACCTCAATCGCAGATTTATTGCTCTGGGTGAACAGTTAGTCAGCTTAAATCACATCCAGAGCGGAAACCTTTTAGTGATGACGCACGCTTTCTTCAGGCAAAAGCCTTAAAATACCTGACAGATTGAAGGCGCGTTGCGCGAGCTATCTCTCTCACAGAAATGCATCAAATTGGATCTGGAAGTTTGCCATAAACGTTCAGCGTCCCATTATACCCAACCACACAGCTCCGCATATTATCCATCTTACGAAAAAATATTGCATTTGCCAAAACTGACAAGATCAGACAACTATATCATATATACTATGTCATACAGATGCAAAATCTTTAACAAGATTTAACAATGAAAACAAAATAAGTAGAAGTAAGTTCCTAATTATAAAATCTATCAAATTCATATGTACATTATTTTAAGAAACATATCATACGACTTGGTTTCCGTTTTAGTATATATATGTACATATACAATTTTGACTGAATTCTTACAAGTTGATAAGAATTTTGAAGTTATGATTGTTTTTCTGGAAGTAGTAGTACACTAGAGCACGTTTTATATTTGGGCGTACAAATAAAAACGGTTATGAAACTAAACCACTAAGGGATATCATAAAAAATGTTAAGACGTGACAAAACCAAAATTTTAGTATTAAACTCAAAAAGCCGTTAAGCTATTTTTTTTTAGGCAGAGAATGTAAGCTTAATTTTTTTATATTGGAGAAGAAGCTGATTGTGCTTAAATGATAAAATAATCTTAAGAACCTATGATTTTGTATGATTATAATTGATCAGGACTCTTTTTTTCTTAGGGTATCCTATATAATTAGAGCTATCAAATGCAACACAAAGAGTTAAACTAAGTGAACAAAAAATACGATTGACACGTGCCAAAATGCGCCCAGTAGCGACTATTTAAGACGGAACCGACGCCACCACAATGCAGTTCCAATTGAACGTTAAGTTATGAATATCCCAATAATTGTGCTTATTGTATGCCTTGTGGCTATAATCTACGCTGATGACGACCGGGTAAGTCCATTTGGTGTAGCAAAATATAAGTACATATGTACAACAATATTCCTTATACTTTTCAGGTGCAAGCTTTGGATACAAAAAAGAGGCCAAGTCCCTGCTCCGGCTTAACTGACGCTCAATTACTTTACATTCTGGTTGAAAACAGTAAGGCACTAAAAAATATTGACTTTAAGACCAATGGCATCAGCAACTCACAAAAGGGTATTGAGAACAAGTTGAGAGATTTGGGTAGAGATGTTAGAGATGTTGGACGGATTGATACTAACTTGAATAGACTAAGTCGCGACACAGATCGCAATTTCCAGTTAATAGCCGACAGCATTAGGACTCTTGCAACCATCATTCTAGCTGGCCAGAATAAAACTGATCGTGCGTTTGACAGCTTGATAAACGGACAGTTGGCTATCAAACTATCGATCGACGCGGTGGCTCAGAACCAAATTCGTTACGAGCGCAATCTTGATGCATTTGCCAAGTCAGTGTTTATGCGTATTTCATACCTAGAAGATCTAATAAAGAGCCAGGTGATTAATGGGCTGATTGAACTTGTGCAATCAGCCAAAAAACTGGAGCAATCCCAAAGGATTATTGAGAGCAAAGTTGGTCGTCTGGATGAGTTGACTGCACTGGCCGGCATTACAGCAAGCAAGATTCAACAGTTGGAGTACGGGTTGTATTCAATTAATAGCACAACACAACGACAGTTGACAGCTATTGAGCATGGTGTGGTGCAGGTGGGCACCATCACTTGGCAAGTAGACAACAAGTTGGGTGTGATACTGAGTGGTCAGAAGAACATTGAACGTGCTTTGATCGCCTGCAAGAATTGTCAGCAGCAGCACTGGCCTCAACCTGACCACCAACAGACCTACGAGAGCTATGCCAATGCTTAGAATGCTTCATATACTCAATACTTCTGCAAGAGTATTCATTCTACACCTTTGTTCTTTTTCAAAATATTTAAACGTTTAGTAGATTTTTTGCAATTAATTCATTTGTCATTTAATTTGTAACTAATAAATGCACTTAAAGTTGAAGCTGCGGGTGGAATGTCAGTCAAATATTAGTGATTTTACGTTTTGGTACTAAACGACTTAGGATCTATGGGATTAATTTGTCCATCGGCTAGATTAAAATTTATAAGCACATGTGAGTCATGCTGACTCTTGTGCTCGGAACGATGTAAATTCTTTTTGGCTAAGGCCCTAAAAGCCTCAGTACTCATGCTAGTCTCGATCCTGTCGCTGCAGCTATCCGGATTTTCGGGATACATGTCATCACCGGGCAACAGTTGCACCCATCCATCTGTGCATTTGTACATGACCGGATGTGCGATTGTCACAGTGCGCTTAGCTGCACGATTCTCAGCAAACTGCCGTAGTGCCTCCAACGACAGGAAGTTCAGACAACGCGAAAGTTCATAAACTTGCGGCGGAGGCAGCCACAACTGTTTTTGCAGCGCAGACTTCAGATAGTCCAAGGGTGAACGCCACTGTCAAAAAAAGGCACTTAATATAGGACATTTTATTGCTTTGGGTTATACTAACAGCATAATCCTTAACCTCATTGGGTTCATGAATCACTTGGGGCTGCTCATTAAGCGCTGTCAGAAAGAACGTAGTTTCGAAACGTTTTTTAAACGTGGAGGGTGTGCGCCATGCGCACCATTCGTGCAGAGACCACAGATCCGGTAGCACATCCAACTCCTCGCAGAGTGTAAGAAACTTGCTTGCATCTTTGTGGACCACCTGCTGCCAATGTTTACGATCAAATTGTTCATAAAACTGTGCATAGCCGACAGGAGATGTTAACGTTTTGCGATCCCGGCACAACAAAATGCCCACTTCCTCAAACGTTTCACGCAGGGCAGTCAGACGCAAAGATATTTCACTTAAACAATAAAATAAAGTAGAAAATTTGAAATTTTGTTATTTAATACCTTACCTATTGAGAATATGTTGTTTTGGGTTCACTAGACTAGACACCTGGCACAGCTCAGCTAGCTTGGCAGAACTCATGTCGAAGCGCTGAAAGTGCTTTAGCCAAACAGGCGAATTGTCTATCGTTTCACAAACTCCTCCTGGAAAGACGGAGGAATCTGGCATAAAGCTGGATTTGGAAGTCCGTGTAAACAACAGCGCCTATATCCATATGCAAAACTGACATTTATTAGGCTCTTTAACTGTTATGTAAGTCATACAAACATTATAGTCAAAGCTTGATGGTGCAGCACATTTGTCCTTGGCTAAGAGTATTAAGCTGGACGATTTACGTATGTTCTTCAACACCTGCTTTGACATGGCTTAGATAAGATAATGGTAACAAAAACCAAATGTGCACTCTGTACTACTACTATGTACTACTATTACTAAGCAGAAGCTTATACTATCGATAAACACATACAGTTTTATCGATCTTGACGATAGTTCGGGTGTATTATTGAGATAACAGCAGCTGTTTTAAGTGAAGATCACGGTACAAAGGTAACAATAAAAAATGATTGTAATTAATTTGTTAGAAAGCAAGTCAGTATGACTACCTCGGAGGACATCCAGACTGAATATAGACCCTCGGCTAGCTTAATACTAGCAGGAAGACATTTGTCAACATGCACTGAGAAGTTTGATTACAGAGTAAGTCTGGGGAGCTTAAGTCCAAGCATCACATAAGTACAAACAAATATTTTAAGCTCTTGCTGATCAAGCGCACGGAAAACACAGCTTATGCGCTTAATCACTGTGTCTTTCCTGGCGGCGTCTTTGACTCCAAGGCAGATGAGTCTCTCGATTGGCTGTCGTATTTCCAAGAATGTGGCATAACTCATGCACACCTAGATCTCTTGAGCTGTCGGCAAACCATAGGAAGACCAGAACTTATGAGCAGTGGAAAACATTTTACACGAAACATCTCTCTGCGCCTAACTGCGGTACGTGAAACCTTCGAAGAGGTGGGAATTCTACTGTGTCGCACCAATCTCAAAGATTTAGACTCTGGTCAGCCGGCACATGTCTTCTTGCAGGCATTTGATCGACAGTTTTGGCAAAAGCGTGTTCACAACGATGCACACCAGTTTTTGGCGCTGTGTCGCTATTTGTGTGTCATACCCGATCTCTGGGCTTTGAGCGAGTGGTCAGTCTGGCGAACACCAGCCTCAGCATCAAGTAAAAAGTACGATACTGTCTATTACTTTGCCGCTTTGGAGTCAAGCAGTGTGGATTTGTTGCTGGAACCCAACGAGGTGGCTTCGGCTTATTGGTTGCATCCTGCCGACAGCTGGCGTTCCTCACAAGAGGGCGTCATCTGGTTGCCATATTTACTGCTTTATGAGACAGCGCGTTTGATGAATATTCAGCGATGGAAACAGCTTCTTCAATTTGCTCGTCGTCGCAGCTCCCGGGGATCCACGCTGATGCAACCAGTCTTTTATCGCACCAAAGATTGCCTCATTGGCGTCCTGCCCGGCGATGAGCTTTATGTAGACGATTCGCACAAATGCACCGAATCTATTATACTGAAGACTTCTGTTACTGAACTTAATTCTCAGGCAAAACGATATAATCGGTATATGATTTATGATTTCCAAAAGGTTGACTTTGCATGCAATGTAATTCCTCAAGATGGACATCTGCCGCTCCAAACGCTTGTTAATACGCGCCTTGCTAAATTATAGAATTAAGCCTTGTCTTGCATAGTATTTTAAGCCACAAATAACGAATTAAAGTTTTTACTTTTTACATGAATATGAAAATTATCTTATTTCGACTACGTTAAAGTACCACTAGTTAACTCTTTTTGTATAGTGCGACAGGCATGACATAAATCCTGGGTAGCTGTCAAACGCTGTTTGGCGCACTGCTCTAAGGCGACGACATTATCTTTCTTTTGCAGTGTCACACCCATTTCTGACACGGCACGTGAGTATTCAATAGCCAGTAGTGTGTCGGAGTGATTAATATCCAAAACAGATTGGCACAGTGTACAAGTCGTAGGTGGTGCTTCGGTGAACTGTTGCTTCGCGGCAATTTTATCTCCGGTGCGAAAAACTGTAGAGACGGTCGATGCATAATTAAGTTGTAGATTGGCCACAAAAGCGCTTGTCAGATTTTGGAGGCTCCCTGTGGAGGACTGGTCAAGTTCCTGTAGGTCAAATGGTTCCAACTGCTGTGCGTGCACGTAAAACTTAACTTCCTGTTCGTTAAGATCCTTTAATGGACGCAACAGCTTGATGTCATCCTGCAACCGATCGTCCAGCAGCGACACATCCAAAGCAACACTACCACCACGTCCTAAGGCAACAGACGTTAACAACTGAGTGGCCAACATGCTGCTTATGCTGGACTCGAAAACATGGGTGCATTGCAGTTGAGCGGCCACGGCGCCAATGAGCCGCTTGCGCTGCTGCTGCTGGTAGTCTTGACGAGATGTCAAGCTGTGCAGCTGATGCTTCGATAAGTTAACGTCGAGTTTTGTATAATCCTTCAAGCGCTGCAAGCTTTTGATCTCTCCGCCCAGTTGTATAACATAAATTTCAAATGGCTCATAGCGTTTTTGCAGCTTATGCAGCGATGCAACTGAATTACTTTCGGGGGTAGCTATGTAAAGCCCGCGCGCTTTGCAATGCAGTCGCTTAAACGTGTTTTGCGTCTGTGCAAAGTGAAGCATGTCCAGCAACACCAAGGAGGCGGCGCAGCCATCCACTATCAGCAGAACTTCAGCACTGCGAGGCAATGCTTTGGTGGCGCCTAGGGCGGCACGAAATTTATGCCTGGCGTAACTAAGAAAGCATTGCTGGCATTCAGCGGCACGAAAATTTAATTTGTAGAGCTGATTAGAACTAATTCCGCACTTCCCGCAGCTACCAGAAGTGAGAACTGTTTCTGTGGCTGGTGAATCAGGAAGCATTGCATGCGCGGCGCCCTCATCACCAAAATCATCCTCGCCAATGCTGCACATTTAAAGTTAGGTTTCAACAACTAACGAAATGAAATACATCTGCACAAAAACTGGGCGCGTGTACTATTAAAGATGGAACTTATTTGCTAAAATGAACTGTCATCACTATTAGAGCACTGTTTACGGTTGCTATTGATTTCGATAACATTGGGTATCGAGTAAATGCGTATGCAGCCAACACGTCTAACAAGCAACCTTGCGCCCATCAATTAAGTGCAGTGAAAAATATAAAAATAACTATTTAAAACTGCAATTTGTTGCAAAAGATAACTGCATAAGGTTAATTTAGTGCGTAAGGTATGTGCAAAAAGTGTTAATCTGTGGGAAAAAGTTGATTAAGTGAATGAAATTGTAGCGCAAAATTTTGGGTGCTCCATTTTAATGTGTGTATGCGTGTTTGTGTCTGCCTGTGAATGTGTGTGTGTTTGTGTGTTTATGTAGCCCATCTCTCGTACGCAAGCAAAAGTATCGGGTAGCAAAATCGAGAATCTCTTATTGGAACATTTACAAACGAGTGACTATCATAGTTGTTAGGTGAATAAAGTTTGTACGTACGTAAAAATACATTAATATATAAACAGTTTACGAAAATCGTGTTGAGCAAAACAAAACATATCTACATATATATTTCTGAACATATGTGCCTAGCCTTCTTGATTGTCTGTATTACCGTCCTTGTACTGTGAATAGCAATAACAACTTTATATCTCTGCCAGCAGCGTGTGTGATAAGCGCTGTAAGAAAAGAAGAAGAACGTTCGTTGGTTTCAGCCGAAATTTACAATTAATAAAATAGGCTTTGCTTATTATTAGTATTTACTAATTAAATGTGAATTTTTTGCGTTTTGGTCTTTCAGCATTGTAGTAAATATTGTACATATTAGTATATAGTGCGGTTTACTCGTACACAGTTCGTGTTCGGTAGAAAAACTCACAGCGAGTGACAGAAGTGAGCGGCAGAGGTCGTATTATAAATAAGTATATTTTTGGCCCCCTACACTACCAAAAGCAGCAACCACAGCAAAGAAAATCAGCACGCAGACCAACGAAAGAAAATTAATACAAAATTTGCCGCTATTCAACAACATGATATTGGAAAACTGGGATAAGCTCAAGGATTGGCTGAGCGTTGTGCTTGAGCCACTGTAAGTACTAGAAATTGAATCGAACGGAGTGGGCAGAGACTTAAGTGTCTCTTGCAACTCGTTATTTCAATCTTCAATCGAATTTGATCGTAAGCGCATTAATTTTATATATTTGTCATTTGATAGCTGTGACGCTGATTCCTCCGCTTTAGCGCGATATGTAATTGCACTGCTGAAAAAAGACAAATCGGATAAGGATCTCAAGCGCATAATGGTCGAACAACTAGATGTGTTTCTTTCTGAGGAGACGACACGTTTTGTTGATCGTCTGTTTGATGCCATCACCAGTGAGGAATATCTTACAATGCCCGCTCCCAACCCAGTGGCAACGTCAGTCGTTTCCGAACTGGAGCTGGACCATGACCTGGACGTTGTGGCCGATATTGAGGCTGTATTGGCTGCCGCCTCATCGCCGCCACCGCCACCTCCGCCAAAAGTAAATGTGATAAAGCTCGACGGCAATCAGCAACAGCAGGAACAACAAATCAACAACGATACCAACAGCAGGGAGCCCGCGTCCGAAGCGTCCATCGTCGGCGTTAGCGGGAGCAGCAGTGCCTCAAATGCCACAGATGCCAATACAACAGGGATACAAAGCACCAAGCCAGCCTTCGATGTAAGTGACTAATACTTTTACCTTAAATGCTAATTCATCATTGTATTTTCTATATTGCAGCACAAAACCAAAGACTCTCACAAAGACCCGCAGCAGCAGCAGCAGCAACAAATCCACCACAGCAGCGTTGGGGGCTTAGTTCGAAGCGCTAGTCCGCCATTGCGCAGCACCGGGGGCACCATTGCGGGTGCCAACGCTGCTGACAAGGAGAATCAGCCCCGTGAAAGTCGACGTCGTAGAGCTTCCCTGCGTTCTCGTTCGCGTTCCCGCTCTAGATCCAACGATCGCTCGTTTAGGCGTTCGCGATCGAGGGATCGCCGCATCAATGAACGTGAGAAGAGCCAGCGGCAGTTTCGCAATAAATCACCGCCGAGTGGCGCCAGTGACCAACGTCACAGACGAAACAATAACAATAGCAGCGGTTTTGATAGACGTCGCATTGGCAACAACAACAATAATAATATGGATGATCGCAGTCAGCGCTTTGGCGGTAGCAAAGGACGACACTCGCCACGCAGTCGCTCCATATCGCCGGAGTCACGGAATGTGCGACGTAACATGGAACTGGCCGCGTGTTCATCAGGATCAGCACCAGCGCCTTCAGCGGTGACAGTTCAGCCACCCGTTATGCATTCAGTGCCACCCCTGCCGCGCCAGCGTTGTCGCGACTTTGATGAGAAGGGGTATTGTGTACGGGGTGAGACATGCCCCTGGGATCATGGTATCAATCCTGTAGTGTTTGAAGGTATTCACAATTCTGCTTTGATGATGTCTATGCGCGAGTACAATCCAGATGCGCCAGAGATTTGGGGACGAGGTGGCCCACCTGGCGTGCCAGGAGTAGCGCCAGCAGGCGCGGGCAATCAGCAACAGCTTCCGGTGCCGCCACAGCCCGGACAGACTAGTATTAATCCGTTCAGTGGCAATGTGCGTGCCTGTGCCCCGTTGGGTGTACCAAATCCCGCTGACTATACACGCCAGCCGGGTCAAGCACCACCGGTGAACGCAACACCTATGATGCCATTCCCCTTTAATCCTACAGCGGTGACTACTCCGCTTCAGCGACAGCTTATCCCCATACCAGTTATGGATGGCGGCGGCGTTAGTGGTGGCGGTGGTATAGCTGCCGAGATGGGTAAGCGACGTTTCGAACTCGAGGACAGTGTGGCCATTGCAGATGTGCCCAGCAAGATGCGCAAAGTGCCTATCAATAGTCGACTGGGACCGCGTGTCAATCCCAATATGCAGCAGCACAATAGCTCCTTAGAGCTGCGCAAGGTGCCGCGCGGCCTCAACACCATTGCGCATCTGAACAATCATTTTGCCAAATTTGGGAAAATTGTTAATATTCAAGTGTCATATGAGGGTGATCCCGAGGCTGCCATTGTGACGTTCTCCACGCATGCAGAGGCAAATGTGGCATATCGTAGCACAGAAGCGGTGCTCAACAATCGCTTTATTAAGGTCTTCTGGCACAACGAAAATAACAGCAATAGCAACAGCAACAACAATAATAACAACAACAACGATCCAGCGGCGGGTGGTGGCATTGGAAACGTAAATCGCAAGAGCCAATATCATTTACATAATGTGCCGGCAGTGCCCACGCCAAATGCAGACAGCGCAAAGATTATTAACAACAACAATAACAGCAGCATCAATAATACCAGTCAAATCTCGCCTCTTACCGAAACAGTTAACGCACAACCAACACCCAGCTCAGATCAGGCGTTAGCGAACACTTCAGCGCCCTCATCAATGAGACTTAAACTGAACACAAATGCCACTCCCAACGTGACGGCAAATGGGGCGACTCGTGCTTTGACGCCAGCAGCAAATGCAGCGAGCATACGTAAAAAACAGGAGGAGCAGCAGAAGGCAATGCATCAGCTGGCGAATGGGCTGCGTAAGCGCAAGCAGGAGCTGCTCCAGAGCTATGTGAAACAAATGAAAACGGCGTTGGAGCTGGTCGAGCGCATGGATCAGCAGGATGCACAGCGTGCGCCGACGCTCGAGACTATCAAAGTGCTGCAAGCAACCATAGATAGATTGCGCAAGGATGTGCATGCTGATCAAGATCAGTTGCAGGCGCAAATCCAACAGCAACAGCAGCAACAACAACAACAAAAGCTTCCCGTCAAAAAAACCAAAGAGCAACAGAAAAAGGAACTGCTCGACATGGAGCTAGAGTTATTTGCCCAACAGCAAGAGGGCAACGACACAACGGCCATTCAGAAGCGACTCGAGGAATTGCAGCGCACGCTCTCTGCTACAATAGGCGGTGGCAATCAGTCTGGTAGCGGTGGCGCCAAGCAGCCGGGTGGTGGCATCCGTAAACGTGCCACATTTCCCGAAGGTCCCACACGTGTCGATCGTCGACCCAAGGCGATTGTTGTCACCGGCTTTGCTGCTGAAGAAGCCGACTTTGTGCTGGGTCATTTTAAGGTTAGTACTTTTAATGTTCTGCTTTAATCAAATTTAAACATTATGTTCTATTGTTGTACGCCGTTATTAGCATTTCGGCGAGATATCCAAACATGATGTGGACCGTGAGATTCCTCAGCTCATACTCTCCTATGCTACGCGCTTGAATGCCGAGCAAGCTGTGCTCCGTGGTAAAATGTACAAAGACAAGCGCTTACAAGTAAGTCAGCAACTGCAAAGGATAACAATATAATACAACTTTTTTTTTTAATACAATGTTTATAATTTTAAAATAGATATCCTGGGCACCCGTGGTGACGACACCTGCAGCTGCAGTTCCCATGGGCGCACCCGCTGATAAGGCACCGACTGTAGTCGCCTCACCTGCTGGCGATAAGTTGGATAATCCGAAGCACTTGATGCAATCGGTCAGCGAGAGTGAATCTCTGCTGGGCAGCGATACCCTGCCAGAGCTGCGTCTGGAGGATGAGGAGGAGGATGAAGAGTCTGAGGATCGTTCCTGGCGTCGTTGATGTAACGCCTTACACCGCTCCTCCTAGTGGCTGGCAAGCTTCATGTGGCTCATAATCGTTAGGAAGCGTTTACTGTATTTCTATTTGTTGTTATCCTATAACCGAAACTGCACAGATACGTATGCAATCATTATACATATATACATGTATGTATGCATAAAAAGCAAAGATCGTTAATTGTATACAACAACAAAACACACGCTAATGTTATATATATATATATACAATATTTTAAAGTACACATACATACAAATGCTCGTACATACACTACCCACACACACACATACACGTACACGTACAAACACTGGACTAATACTGTTGGTAGCTCTTCTGCAAATCCCAGAGAAAAACAAATTAATAATCTTTAAACGTCTTAAATTATATATATATATAAAGAAACACGCTCTTAATATTAGTAATATTTACGGAATATATAAGTTATATATGTATATGTAAATTGCACTCGATCTGCGAGTCTTATAGTCCACAATTAACAAGAGCAGAAATAACAAAACAACATCGGAACAGAAACAACAAAAACAAACTATACAAATATGCTTTAAAAATGCAACATATTTGCATTAAGCGTTAAGCATCTTATATTAGGTACTACCTTTGTATTTACATATTTTTCCCACTATCCTTATGTTCAGTTTAAACAAAACAAAAAAATCACTAAACAAAAAAATGGTAAAACAAAATCAAAGTTAAACAACAAAAAACATGGAAATGTGAATACAAAAGCAAAAGTTACATAGAGAGAGAATATAATAAATAAAATAAATAGTTTCGTATTTGCTATTAATTTCACATAAAAAACCTTAAATGTGTTTTATTTTCAACTGGGAAAGCTATATTAATATACATATATACAGTTTTCCACAAAATAGTTTTCAGTCAGTAAAAATTTTTGATATTTTCACTTTTGAGATATACGGTCACACTGGCTGTTGCTTAAATTTTTTTTTTATTATTTTCTATAAATTATACAGTTATCTCTTAAACCCATTAAACAGAACTTAAATAACATAAACATTAACAAAGAAACATTAAAAATTCTAACAAAGGCACAAAATTCAACTGCCACACAAGTGTTGGCAAACTTTATGTGTTTGTTTGTTTTTGTTTTTAAACTATAATTAATATTTTGTATGTCCACCGTTGGTTTTCATAACCGCTTCCAGGCGCCTTTTCATCGATTTTATGAGATTTTGGACGTATTCCAATTGAATATTTTGCCTTTCTTCCAAGATTTTCGCCTTGAGATCATTCTTATTTTTCGGATAGCGCTTGGCTGTACGTTTTTTCAGATAGGTCCACAGATTTTCAATTGGGTTGAGGTCTGGACTTTGGGCAGGTGTATCGAACACCTTTTTACAGTTATAAAGCAACCAGCACCTGACCATGTGTGCTTTGTGCTTGGGATCATTTTCCTGGTAGAACTTGTATGTTGGCTTGCCATCATTAATAAATCCAAATTTGTTGGCACTGGCCACCAAATGTGTGTTCAAAATACTTAAATATTGTTGGGCATCCATTGTATTTTCAATGAAGCACAATTCTCCAACTCCTTTGCTCGAGATGCACCTCCAAACCATCACTGACAATTTTCCAAACTTAACAGTGGGTATAATATATTTGTTTTCAAGCGCTGTCAACGGCTTGCGCCACACTCTGCTGGGTCCATCATTATAGAAAAGCATTATCTTGGATACATCGCAAAATACTACGTCTTCCCAATATGATTCTGGTTGTCCCAGGTGGATCCTGGCAAAAGTTAAACGTCTTCTAACATGCTCCGCCGACAACAACGGTTTTTTTCGAGCAGCTCGAGATGAAAAGTCGTTTCTTTTAATGGCTCGTCTGACAGTTTCGCGGCATATGGTGATTCCACATTCCGTCTTCAACTCATTGGCAAGCGTTCTGGTCGAAATAGTTGGATTTTGGTTGATCTTTCTGACCATAATTCGCTCTGCCCTTGGAGTTATTGACTTCGGCCGACCAGTTGAAGGCTTCGCCTCCATCCTTCCCTCGTTTTTAACGCGGTTTAAAACGTTGTATACAGTTCTCGTGCTAATTGCAAACATTTCTGCAATCTCAGAGACAGTTTTCCCCATGGTGGAGTTGTAATACACCAACTGGTTCATTTCTAACGATAACCGCTTGCCTGGCATTTTAAAACCGACTATAACTTTACCGATTATATATAAATTCCTATATTCCAAATATGAAATTACTTAGGATATTGCATCACCAAGAGCTGAGCGTTTTTATTTTTTTAAAAAGTAACTGTAAATATGCCATTCACAACGAAAACAATCATAAAAAATAAAGTTTGCCAACACTTGTGTGGCAGTTGAATTTTGTGCCTTTGTTAGAATTTTTAATGTTTCTTTGTTAATGTTTATGTTATTTAAGTTCTGTTTAATGGGTTTAAGAGATAATAACCTGTATTATTTATAAAAAATAATAAAAAAAATTTTAAGCAACAGCCAGTGTGACCGTATATCTCTAAAGTGAAAATATCAAAAATTTTCACTGACTGAAAACTATTTTGTGGCAAACTGTATATGCTTTGAAGTTTACAAGACGCTCTGTATTAAACTTTGATAAGTCCGCCGATAAAAAGTTTTTGTATGCCACCTTTTATCGATATAAATTTCTAGGGATGTCATCACACTATATAGACTCCATGCAAGTTTCATCACCAAATAAAACTAATGAAATAAGTCTGGCGGGAATAAATGGATTTGTCCTTTGGTTATAATATTCAATGCTTCTGAGCCGTATAAAATATTTACGATTGGTCAAATGTCTTCGTTACTATACTGAGCAAGGCAGTAACATGAAATTTCTGAACGTTGCTGAAAAGAACGATGCGGCAAAAACCATCGCCGGTCTTCTATCAAATGGCGCAGCGCATCGGGTAAGTTTTGTAAATTCTTATATATTTATAATTAAAATAATTGCAAATTTTGTTTATCAATTTACAGCGTGAAGGATATTCTGTATACAATAAGGTGTATGATTTCGAAGCACCTGTACGCGGTCGCAATGCCAAAATGGTTATGACTTCAGTGTCGGGCCATTTGATGCAGTTGGAGTTTCTCGTCTCGTATCGCAACTGGCGCAATGTAGATCCTCGTTCACTGTTCGATGCACCCATTCGCAAAACAGTCGGCGAGAATTATGAGCCCATTAAGCGGACACTGGAACGCGAGGTGCGCGGATGTCAGGGTTTGATTGTCTGGACAGATTGTGATCGCGAGGGCGAGAACATTGGCTTTGAAATAATAAACGTATGTCGTGCCATTAAACCCAATTTAACTGTTTATCGTGCCAGTTTCTCAGAAATTACAACAGCTGCAGTGCGTCGAGCTCTACAGCAGCTGGGAGAGCCGGACAAACGGCAGAGCGATGCAGTGGATGTGCGCACGGAGCTGGATTTGCGCACTGGTGCAGCCATAACTCGTTTTCAAACACTTCGCCTGCAGCGTCTCTTTCCCGAAAAGATTGCCGATAAGCTTATCTCGTATGGCAGCTGTCAGATACCAACACTTGGCTTTGTTGCAGAGCGCTACAAGGAGATCGAAGCATTTGTCTCCGAGGCATTTTGGAAGATCAAAGGTTTGTTGTCAAAATGTAATAGTACTTGAAACACTAACCACATTGTCAATGCATTGCAGTTACTCACACCATAGAGGATTTAACAGTGGAATTTAATTGGGCACGCAATCGCTTGTTCGATAAGGAGGCCTGCGAAAACTATTTGCTCCTGTGTCTGGCTGAGCCAGAGCCACGTGCCACGGTAGAGAATGTGACTGTAAAGCCTAAACACAAATGGCGACCAACACCACTGGATACTGTGGAAATGGAAAAGCTGGGCTCGCGTAAACTAAAACTATCTGCCAAGGAGACTATGACTATAGCGGAAAAACTGTATACCAGGGGTTTCATTAGCTATCCCCGCACAGAGACTAATCAATTCTCCAATGAATTTGCTCTAGCTCCGCTTGTGGAGCAGCAGACGGGTCACGAGACATGGGGCGCATTTGCACAGCGTGTGCTAGAATGGGGACCAAATCCACGTAATGGAAGCAAATCAGATCAAGCGCATCCGCCCATACATCCCACCAAGATGGTCACAAGTGAGTAAAATTAATGAATGAGTAAAAATCAAAGTAAACATGTAAACAATCCGTTTTTATTTTCAGATCTTCAGGGCAATGAGGCGCGTGTGTATGAGCTGGTCGTCCGTCACTTTCTGGCCTGCGTCAGCAAGGATGCCGTTGGATCGGAGACCATCGTTAACATTGACATTGCGGGTGAGAAGTTCAACGCTAATGGTCTGGTCATACACGAACGCAATTATTTGGATGTGTATGCGTATGATAAGTGGAGTGCCAAACAAATACACCACTACGAGCGGGGCCAGCGGTTTGAGCCAACCGAGATTATGTTGCACGAAGGTGCAACAACGGCACCACCATTGCTCACCGAAGCGGATCTCATAGCGTTAATGGAGAAACATGGCATTGGCACAGATGCAACGCATGCGGAGCATATTAATACTATCAAGGAGCGCGGTTATATTGGCGTTGTGGACAAGGGTGCACTTGTGCCTGGTGTCATTGGCATGGGTCTCTATGAGGGCTATGATGCCATGGAGTTGGCTTTGGCTAAGCCGATGCTTCGTGCTGAATTCGAAGCAGATCTAAAACGCATTTGCTTGGGCGAAAAGGACCCCAAGGTGGTTCTATCCGAGCAAATAGCAAAGTATAAACAAGCATATCATCAGATTACAGATAAGATTACCGCCATGGATGCCAAAATATCACAACGCCTTAATGAAACCCCAGTACCGCGGAGTGCGTCAAACGACAATCCGGAGCAGGCTATTAGCATGATTCGAGAACTTTTTCCTTGTCCCAAATGCGACCAAGCGTCACTCGCTCTTAAGCCTAAGAAGAATCAGACAAGCTTCTTTATTGGATGCCTCAATTTTCCAGACTGCAAAAATGTCGTGTGGCTACCCGAGGAGTGCAAAGAGTATAGCGTCCTGGACGAATGTTGTCCGATCTGCGGCGATGGCTATCGTTTGCTAAAATTTCGACTGAACAGCTCTTATTACCGTGGTCTGTTCAATGCCCCACACGGCTGGTACAAGAATTGCCTGCGTTGTGATGAACTATTCCGTAGCACCTTTAATATCAATCTAGATCAGGTGAAGCGTGTCGGTGGCATTGTAGGACCGGCAGCGGGAACGGGAGGTGGTCCAGGGCCTGGTCCAGGTCCTGGAGGTGGCGGTGGTGGCAGTTCAGGAGGAGGCGGTGGACTTCCAAGAGGTGGAGGCGGTGGCGGTGGCGGTGGTCCTAGTAGTGGTTGGAGCTCTGGTATTGGTGCATCAGACACCCAAAAAGCAGCCAAGCCAAAAGAAAAAAAACCAAAAGATACCACAACAGCAGGAGTAGCAACTGGTGCCAAGAAGGCAATGAGATCAAAGCGCACAAAATCAACCGAAAGCGTTAGAAGCTACTTTACGGGACCAAGCCAGAAAACTGCCAGTATGGATGGCTTTTTTGACAGCAATGATGGCCTCGAAGAGCAAATGCTCGCTGCAGCAGACATGGTTGAGTTAACCGCTGTGACAGAAGAATCCGGTCCTGAACTCGATGCGGATATAGCAGCCGCTTTTGCTGCCGACGACGATGCTGATTTTGAGGCGCTCGTTAATCCAAGGAGCAATAGGAATCCATCAGTTGAGATAACAGACGCCGATCCGGACACTAGTTTGACAGAATGGGTACGCAATGCCTACGTGGCCGTGGAGCAACCAATGCTCTGGGGAAGGCAAGCGCGTAACGCAGCCGAAGCCCAGCCGCTATCAAAACGACCACGACTGATTGCTGACAATGCTACAGCTCCATCCACTTCCGCCGCTGCCAGTTTAGAATTGGTGCGTTGCACTGGCTGTCATCAGCCGGCACGTATACAAACTGTTCGGCGCGATGGTCCCAATCAAGGCAAACAGTTCTACAAGTGTCCCAAGCCCAAAGAGTGCAAGTTTTTCCAGTGGGCTGATGATCAAACGCCATCGACGGCATCAAAAGCATCGACAAGTAATTCCGGTTGCTGGGGCACTAGCAATTCACAGGAAAATAGCACCTCAACTTGGGGCAGCAGAGGAACAAGCAAATCTCAGGAAATTGATACATGGGGCACAAGAGCATCGACCCAAAACGAGACCGATTCATGGGGCAGTGGCAACAGTTCAGTTAAATGGGATAACAGAGCAACTAGTAATAACGAGAAAACCATTTCATGGGGCAGTGGCAACAATTCTTCACGTAGCACCACCGAAACTATTCAGAAAACAACAAGCGCTCCCACGTGGGGCAGTAACCAACCTACCAACCCACCTCGTAAACGCAACACCAGCACTTTTATGCGCTCCAATTCGAGCACCACAGTCACCATTACACAATCTGCCAAAACCGGCGATGTCAAATGCAATTGCGGCAAGCCCGCTAGCAGCCTTACCGTGCGTAAAGATGGACCTAATCAGGGACGGCCTTTTTATGCGTGTTCAACGCGCGAAAAATCCTGCGGTTTTTTTCAATGGGGCGATGTTGATGCTAACCAAGGTAAGAATGAAAAAAATACAATTGTAATATTATACCTACTCATTGTTTACTTATGTTGGCTTTAGTAGGTGGCAGCTCAAGTCAAGCCGGTGGCTCTGGCGCCGCCTCAAAACCAGGCTGGGGGTCCGGCAAACAAAAGCAAAATGGTGCAGGCACCAACACTGAAGCGAGCGGAAATCGGAAAGCTCGTCGCTGCGGTCTGTGCCGAGAGGAAGGACACACGTGCAACAAGTGTCCACGAAGAGCGGAATTCGATTTTTAAGCACAATAAGAAAAACTTAAGCGTGAAATTCGTTAAATATAATTTTAAACATTTATTGGAGCGAGCAACAGATATTGGTTATATAGTCCAACCCATAGGAGAGTTGGGCTTTTACTAAGTTTTCGTTCATTTCATGTATATATGTATATAGGTCGAAAAAGAAGGGATATGTAAAATACACACGCATTTGTTAAGGTACAAAGTTCAGTATATATGAATAATGTATATCGTGATTCAAAAAATATATATTAGTTTACATAATAGGCGCGGTGTTTAAGATAATTTTAATTTAAAAAAAAATAAAAAAAACTTAGATATGAAGTTAAGTTTTAACTACAGCTTCAAATACAAAAAACTGATCGTTAAACTCAAATTTGTATGATTTGTAAAATAAAAACCTATTTAAATACAGATTCTAAATAGGATTTACTTTTCTTGTAAATACTAACAATTACTTAATAATATGTTAAGAATACATATCGAATTACATATATTTGTATATATCATCTGTATATAGGCCTAAAAAACTAAATTTTTATGTAGTCGCGCGCGTAAATTCAGCGTTAATTTTTTTTTTTACATACATATTCGTTTCCGTTATCGTTAATCGTTACTATATCTAATATCTAAAGTTTAATATAATCTTTTTTTAATACATTTAAGTTGCATTTGGAAGTTTGTTCAAAATCAGAATTATTGTTAAATAAGGATAAATAGTACATCGAGTGAATAAATAGTTACGTTAAGAACAATTATGTTTAAACTACTCATGTGATTATTAAATATGATAAAAAATACACACAGATAAACGACAAAAATAAAAAATATACTTGATAGTTTTATAAAAGCATTTTAGAACACATTAAGAAACAGATAAGCAAGCTTATGAGAGGCCGCATAAAATGCTCTTCGCATCAAGTTTACTGCAAAAGGTAATTGTTTTTGGGGCCTAAACATAAGCTAGCATTTTTGAGATGCTTAGAAATTAAATTGGAACGTTTTAAGTACATAGAAGTATTATTGATAAACACAGACTTGGGATTACTTAAGTTAATGGACGAGCACTCAACAAACCGTGTTGACTTCGAGATGCTGGGCTTATATGGAAAAATTTGCCAAGTTTTACAATCAAGAATTTCTTTTAAATTAAGTCCCTCTTTATTATTAGTTTGAAGACATTTTAAAAACCTTATATTGCCAGTTCTCTTTCTAGGAAGATAAAACACAAGGTAAATTGGCTGAAAGTTTTTTTCTGAAGGGTATCAAATCTTTTTAAAATACAGCTGTGTATTTGTAAAAACAATTTCATGTTTCTCATTGTAAAATCTCTTAATACAATCTTTCATTAAATGCTAAGAATGACTTGTGGAAATATGGGAATAATGTGAACTAAAAAAGTCTTAAATGCGATACGAATGTAGCGTGTGATATCTGGTTAGAAATACTCGGCAAATTATACCATATTATTGAGCTGCGCAATTTGAGGAATGTTGCTTGTTTTGTGGTTTTTTTTTATTTTTAAATTTCGACCTCTGGCGTGAATTTGCGTCAGAAGTAAATCTCCTCCTCCTCGGCTTTGGCACGTGGCGCCTGACCAGAACCCGCTAGTGGAGGAGGAGCAGCAGCAGCAGCTGTCCGTGCAATCCGACTGCTGGTTGGCGTCTGCACCAAACGCTGCTGTTGTTGCTCCTGCTGTGCGCCGTAACCGGCATAATGCACATCCTGCCGTGCCGCATTTGGTGTTGAGTTGGCTGCTGCTGTTGTTGTTGTTGCTGTTGCAGGCGTTGTTGTTTGTTGAATGATGGCCGGTGAGCTGCCGGTGCGCGAATGCTGAGGAGTTGATGTGGTGGGCGTGGCCGTCATTTGCCGCTGCTTATCGGCCAGCTTGAGTGGAAACATTTGCTGCACACCGCCAGCGCTCGCTGTGGCAGTGTTCGGAGAGGAGCTATTATGGAAGCTAGCGGATTTGTCAACACGTGTGCCTGAGGACAATGAGGACAGTTTCATGGGTAGTTTCTGCTTGACAAGCGTTGAATTCACTTTTGTCGCATTGTTGGCGCTGATTAGATTAACTGGAGGCGTCTTGCAGTTGGAGTTGCCGCTGAGCCACTTTTCCTTGCGTCGATCAATCGTTGTAGAGAATACAGTTGTTGTGGTTGACGTTGTGCCCGGTGGCGTGTCCAATTCATATGCCTCCTCGGGCAGCGCCACTGGCGCGAGCGTAGGCAATGGTGTGCTGGGCGACAGCAGTAATCCCTGGCTGGAAAGTAGCTCCATTTTACGGTACAATTGCTCGCGCTGCTGACGCACATCCTCCTGTTCGACTTTAATTTCCTGCTGCAATTGTAGCTGCTGTGCCCGCATTTCAGCCAGCTCGTCCAGCTGCTGCTGTTTCTGACGCAACCAGGCCGTCTTTTCCTCCTGCAGCTTATCCTGCAGATTACGCAACTCCTCTAGCTGATCCTTGTGCGTATAGGCAGAAGCACCAGTGCCACCACCCCCACCACTGCTGCTATTTCTTGGTGATTCTCTATACAGCGCCAACTGCAGTTGCAGGCTCTGAATGCAGGTGATCTGTTGCGATATGATGCAGAGCAGCGTGTGCAGATGATGGGAGACCTGGAGCACTGCATAGTGCTGTTCCTTGCTGCTGCTATTCGCTGGGAGCGTGCTTGCATGCAACTGCAGTGTTGGATCTGCTGTTGCTGCTGCTGCTGAGTGCGCTGTTTGCGAATGCGTTTTAAGCTCACGCTTCTCCTCCAGCTCCTGTAGTCGCGGTGTGAGCGCCTGTAATGTATTGAGCTTGACATCGCGTCCTACTTTACCGCGCTTCTCATCGAAGCCCGCAAAGGTTTCCGCCCGTTTTGGCAGCGTGGGCGAAGCATAGAGCACACTCTGCTTCTCGCCGACGCTGCTAACCGTGCGGGAGACGGGCAGCCCGGTGGCGGCGCTGTAAATGCTTGCCGCCAACTGGCTAATGTCCTGCACGGTGTTGAGGACGCGACGCCAAAGCTCTGCCGTATCGCAGTCCGTGTTAACCAATTCCTTGTAGGAGCCAAAAGCGGCAAGAAAATTAGCAGCACTACCATTCGTATTGATGGCATTCGTATTGAGATCCCCAAAGGGTTGTTGCTGCTTCAGCAGATTAAACTGGAGCAAAAGCTTTTCCTCGAGCAGCAGTGCCTGTTCTATGTCCTTCTGACGCATCTTCTCAATGGTCTCACGCTTGTTGACGCCAATGCGCAACTTCTCCTCGGCCGTCAAGGCTTCCGCCTCGATGATATCCGTGGCGGGGCAATCGAGTACAGCCTGGCGTATGCTCTGTATCCAGGTTTGTTTATCTTTAGGCGTCTGGACCTTCAGCTCGTACATCTCCGGAAAATCCGGATTGGAGCTTATGATATAGATACCACGCGATTCGGTGCCAGCCTTTTCTCTAATCAACAGCTTTTGCAGCGGCACAACGCCCGCCTTGTGTTCTGGCGTAAAGAAGGTGTACTTATTATGTGCCGAATTCTCGCTGAGAAAGCACAGGCAATCCGTAAGCACGACCACGAGCACCAGTTGTGTTTTAGCCCTACCCTGCATCAGTGTGGCCAGGCCATCGAACTTAAGGCGGCGACGTGATTCGACTCCGAGCTCCGTCTTGCGAAATGGTTTATTTTTGTAGATAGCAAAAGATTTGGCATCGACACGAGCATAGATCTCCAGCTGGCGTTCCCGCAACTCCTTCTCAGCCACACATGCATCCACATCGACAAGAAGGGATTTAACCAGATTCAAAGCATGCTGCAGCTTGTCCGTCTCCAGCTTATTATCTCGTGCACTTTTGAGCAATGGTTCAATGAGCAAAGGGTACTTGGTAAGCCTTTGCGTCACAAACAAAATGCACTCAGGAATACCCTTCTTTTTGAGCAACGGATTCTGCAGACAGTGTTTGTACCACTCGGCAAAGCTGGGCTCGGCCAGGCATTGCTTGAACTGCTCGAGGGCGCTGCGATGATTGGCACAGAACTCGCCATAGGCCAAACGCAAGCATTGCGCTTGCTCCAGCGAAAAGAATTCGAGCAGAATATCCGCAATGCTATCCACGAGCAGATGTTCCCGTTGCTTCTGACGCAGCTGGCGTAGGAAGCAGGTGTGCAGCTCCGTCAACTGTTGCAAACGCGGGAACATACTGTGCGTATTGAGTGCTGGAAAATGTCGTTCCAGACTCTCCACAAACACTTTGCGCATAACAATAAGGGTCTGGCAGTGATGCTTCTCGGTCATAATGAATTCGTAGATGTGCTCCTGTCGTTTGATCTGCAGCTCTTTAAGCGTTTTTAGCTGCTCCTTCGGCACATTTGGTGTCCAGGAGTCGGGTTCTTGTAGCACAATGCCCAGCGCTGGATCAGCACCCAAATCGTGCGCTTCAATTGGAGGTTCGTTGAGAAATTGCAGCTCGGCGGCACGTATCAACGGCTGTTGATCATCCTGCTCCATTTGCAATTGCAATGCAGCCGCCGCCTCGGAACCATCGCAATAGTCCTGACCCGCTGACAGCTTTTTGCGCTCCATATGGGCCTCCATCTCACTGGCGTTAAGTTGAACGCCACCCACAAGGGACTTCGTTTTGGCCTTGGGCTTCTTTTTACGAAAGAAAAGTGACCCACGTTTGGGTCGCTTCTCTACTTGATCGTACACCTCGATCTTGGCATGCGAACGCAACAGACTCTGATTCTCATCCTCACTATCCGTGAGATGACGCGCAATCGCCTTAATGTCCTCCTTGGCTATAATTGACGACGTCGAGATGCTCTTCTGCAGGGGTATCCGACTGATTATCTCTGTGGCCAGACTCCTCTTTGCCGCTATCCGCTCGAAATCTCGCGCCAGCTCCGCCTCATTCAGCGAATGCGTCGATATACCTGAAAAATGTGTTACCAAATGAAAAAAAAACTTATTAATTTTTTGCATTAGTAATCTTGGAATCCGCGTAACTTGGCTGCCCTGATAACACTTGTTGGGGCTTTTGTGGTATGTCTTATCGTAATCGAAACTAACTTCGGTATTCCACCCTACCAAAACTTTTCCCAGCTAAGGCATATCAGTGCAAATGAAACTTTTAAAACAGCAACAAGTATTATCCGCAAGTTTTTTTATCTTTGGTTATCTTCATACATTTTTGGTTTATTATAATCTAGTGTAAGCGAATATTTTTTAAATTCGTAGTTGTTTATTATCAATTTAAAAACATTCACATACCTAATTTTAAGAATTATTTTTGAGATTACTTGATATGCGTCTTCTTAAGTTTTTAGAAGTTTTAAAAAAAAAAATGTTCAACTGAAATAATCCTAAAGGACTCTTCCCAAGTTTGAAAATTTTCTATGATCAAACTAACATAAGAATATGATTGGTATTTATACCCTTAACCCATAAAATGAGTAAAAAAGGGTATAATGATTTTTTGCAAAAGTATGTAACAGGCAGAAGGATGCTTCTCCGACCCCATAAAGTATATATATTCTTGATCAGCATCAACAGCCGAGTCGATTTAGCCATGTCCGTCTGTCTGTCCGTCCGTCCGTCCGTCTGTCTGTCTGTCTGTCCGTCTGTCTGTATGTATGAACGCGTCGATCTCAGGAACTACAAAAGCTAGAGACTCCAGATATGGATATGAGCTCTCCTAACCCCTAGGCATAGCAAGTTTGTTTAAAATTTTCGATAACTTTTCCAGCTTACGATATACACATGTAATCGATAACAACAAAATCTTGAATTTCAAAAACTTGAAAATGGGGATTGAAACTATTAAATAAAAAAATGAACATCTGTGAAATTTTCATTAAAATCTTTTTAAAAACACCGGAGACATGAAGCCGTCAAGCATTGGTCCGGTAGTACACGTATTGGTATGTCTGTCAGCCCGACTGTTTGTCCGTCTGTATGGTCAAGGGATAAGGGTATCTTCTATCCGATTTATAATACTGTCTTTAAATTTAGTTGATGTGCTCACACAAGAGATGTTTATCTCAGCTCCGTCTGTATTTTATAGAAAAGCCTTTTGAAAACAACAATCTTCATCATCAAGTGTTAATATACAAGTGTAAATAAACAATCATTAAGTCTGTGACACAAAACATTTACTTAGTTTTTTAAACTACATTTTCTAGCTTTTAATCTAAAGCCCTATTTATAACATATAATATTTATTAAGTAATTTCATTAAGTAACCAATATGAAATTTACATATTTAAAGACTTTCAGATTTAATAGCTAAGTTAAATAATTAATATACTTGTTTATAATGATCATCATGGCCACTTGCAGTGCATTCACTTAGACATAAAGTCAGTTAATGATTGGTTCGCATATTATTCAATTTTTATGGCCACCATAAGTCCAACCCACGTAGTACACAATACCAATAGAAATATGCAACTATCTGCACCCACAATACATACATATATATATATATTTATATACTTACCGCCTGTGCTGTTACGTGCTGAACGTCTTCGTTGCTCTGTGACTCGTATGGTTTCCTGTTCCTCGCTGTCGAGACTTGAGAGGCTGACACTTTTGTTAGTGCAATCACCACCGGCGCTGGTATCATCCACCGCTGTCCACGACTTACGACGATCTGTGTGCAATAGGAGGCATTGCTGGGGTGCCGCCGACCACATGACGCCCATGTTGCCGTTGCCCGCATTGCTGAGATCGGGCAGCGAGGCGCTAAGAATGGCTGCACTTATAAGGCCATAACTGTTGGCTAGATTATCCGGATGGTGCTGGCTGGATGAGTTTTTCATTTGCTGCACTGTTTCGCGTATGTTTTGCAGCTGGCTAAGCGTATCCTCGAAGATGTTATTGTACTTGGTGGCGGAGGCGGGGCTGTGGGGCGTCACATTAATGATGGGTATCATGTTGTGATTGTTATTGTTGTTGGCGTTGATGTTGTTTTGTAGATTATTGATATTGTTGGTATGATTGCTGTTGTTGTTATTGTTGCTGGGTAGGATAGAGGAAGCGGGTGCATTGATAACAGGTATACAATAGTTTTGGCTTTCGACAGTGACGCGCGACGTTGTTGTTAAAGATTTAGCGGAGGCGCCATTGGTAAGAGTAGCAGGCTTTACAGGAATAACATCTGACAACTCGTTGGAATTGAAGTTTAGAAAATCGGTGACGACATCATTATCACTATCATTGTCATCGGCGGCTGCGACAGCAGCGGCAGCGGTGGCAGCAACTGCATTGTGCGTGTTTTCCATATTATTATATACTACGATTTGGTATTTTTGTTTTTTTTTTTTTAATTTTCTTTTCTGCTATTCCGTTTGTCTGTTCATAGAAAAAGAAAGTTAAGTACAAAAAACACCTACAACTGCACGCATACAAACACACACACATACACATTCACAAACAATCGACGCTGCTTTTATATGCAGTTCTTTTTTTTTACTATTATTGATTTTCCCACGCACACACGCACACAAGTCTCACCCACTGTTGCGCGTACTAATTGTTGCGCCTTGGTGCCAGCGAGGACGAGGACAACGTCAATAGCGTCCCAGCGCAAACGTCCTTGCACAAATTGCTTGAAAACAAATGGAACAAAAACAACAATAAAGTCGCGTGTAAAAACAAAGTGGAGCTAGCGAAATATTTCGTGTGGCACGCAACAGGTTGATTGAGAAAACCGTTTTTATTGTTTTTCTTTATAATATTTAAAACTAAAACTAAGATAGTGAGATTTGCAACAATTGAACACTATTTGGGACAACACAACTCTGCTTGTAGCCCAGGTGGTGCTGCCAACTCTGTGGCTGCCTTTGTGGAAAATTTCATTAACAGCGAGGGAACTTTTAACAGCTTAAGAATGAACTAGTTCGCCAACTAAATGCGCCGTAGCGGGGAGAAGCTGTCAATTTGGTGGATTTTAATTTTGAAGTGCTGTGATGTTAAAAAACGAATGATTTATAGCCAGTCTAGAGTAGTTGGATTGTCTTTGGTGTTGGTCATTTGGCCTGCATCTAATTTTTTAAGTGCGTTCGTCAGCTTACGAACGCTTAGCTAGGCTAGGCTCACACGACCAGACACGAAGGCAAGTGCTCAATTTTCGGGCATCTGGCCTGCATCTATTTTTCTTTGCAAAAAAACTCAAGAGCGATTTGTCCAGTCTAGAGTAGTTGGATTGTCTTTGCTTTGTATCATGTTAGTTGGCAGCCAGCCGATTGAAACAAAAGTCCAAAATTACAAATCTCAATCTATTTGACAACAACAAGAGAAGTGAAGAACGGCAACAACTAATTTTGCCACGCGCCTTGCACACTTTGCAATCAAGACAAAAACATAAACAATTATGGCCGACAATGATGGCCGGCTTTGTTATTTTGATCTCCTTATGCACCAGCTGACTCTGCGAGAGGCCTACACGCTATTTCTAGATTTCCCCTCTTGTATGCTTCGACCACGCACAATGTTAAATAACATAACATACCACTGCTGTTTTCCAGTCTTATTTTATGTTAGTCTATGTCTACAACTTTTCTAAATATAATTTAACAGCTGTTAAGAATTTTAGTAGAAAAATACTAAATTGCTGTTACTGGGTCTGAACGTATATTTGAGCACTGCTCAACACCGAGCGTGAGACATTTGCGAGTGAGAAGCAAAAGAAGAAAGAATATATTTTTATATCTAGTTTACAAAGTTGGCAAATTGTTACTTATATATAAAATTAGTGCATATCATTTACACGTCCGACCCGCCTACAACCATGCAGGTAAGTCTGACACTGTCACTACACCCCAACAACGTCAACCAACGCCAATAGTCGATCCCCAAACTGCAACTTGAGCCGCCGACAGCGAAACGTTGGCGATAGAGACACGCAATCAATGTTTGCTGTTTGCTGCAGATATTGTTGTACGCATTTTGTTTACGTTGTTATGTTATTTTCATTTTGCTTTTTTGCAGTGGCTGGTGCTGTTGGTGCTGCTTGCCAGCAGCAGCGTCGTCATTGTCGTCGATTGCTTCTATGTGCCCGGCGTCGCACCCGTTGAGTTTGTGCGTGGCCAAAAAATCGATGTAAAGGCAGTGAAAATGACAAGCAGCCGCACACAGTTGCCATATCAGTATTATTCGCTACGCTTCTGTTATCCCAAGAATGGCACACTCATATTTAAATCGGAAAACCTGGGCGAAGTGCTGCGCGGCGATCGCATTGTCAACACACCGTATGAG
Organism: Scaptomyza parva; assembly: GCA_035044645.1. Lineage (NCBI taxonomy): Eukaryota > Metazoa > Arthropoda > Insecta > Diptera > Drosophilidae > Scaptomyza > Scaptomyza parva. Next base: position 2,955,108 of record JAWNNT010000063.1, read on the forward strand.
GTCCAAATGGCCAACGATATTGATTGCAAGCTGCTGTGCAATAAGAAAGATTTGCCCATGACATGGAGCAAAGAGGACTCGGCAATGGTAGCCGAGCGCATACAGCACGAGTACTTTGTGCATCTGCTCGTTGATAATTTGCCGGTGGCCACGCGCATTGTCAGTGTCAATAATCCAGCTGAGGTCAATTATGAGCACGGCTATCGTTTGGGCCAAGTGGAGGGCGACAACATCTATATCAACAATCATTTGAAATTTATATTATCTTATCATATGTACACAAAGGATAAATATCGTGTGGTTGGCTTTGAGGTTCTCACGGGCTCTGTTAGCCACAAAGAGCTTAAGTTTGAGGGAGACAGCTGCAATTTCCCAGACAGTCCACGCCCACAACAGGTGAATCCCACTGGTGAAACGCAGCTGTATTTCACTTACTCTGTCGTGTGGAAGGAGTCCAAGGTCAGCTGGGCCTCACGCTGGGACATTTATCTAGGCATGCGGGATGTGCAGATCCATTGGTTCAGCATTATTAATTCGCTGGTTGTGGTCTTCTTTTTGTCCGGCATACTCACCATGATTATGATACGCACATTGAGGCGTGACATTGCCCGCTATAATACGGATGACAACATTGAGGACACGCTAGAGGAGACCGGCTGGAAACTGGTGCATGGTGATGTCTTTCGACCGCCAAAAAATACGCGTCTCTTCTCGGCAATTATTGGCAGTGGTATTCAAATCTTTTTCATGGCCATGATTACCATCTTCTTTGCCATGTTGGGCATGTTGTCGCCCTCGTCACGTGGCGCCTTGATGACCTCGGGCATCTTTATGTATGTGTTTGCGGGCAACTTTGCCGGCTACTGCGCGGCGCGTCTGTACAAGACGATGAAGGGACGCGAGTGGAAACGTGCCGCATTTCTAACAGCCACACTTTATCCGGGCATTGTTTTTGGGTAAGCTTATGCCTTATTCATTATTAACTTTTATTTGACTTTATGTTATCTATTAGCACCGGCTTTATCCTCAACTTTTTCATCTGGGACAAGTCGTCGAGTGGCGCTGTGCCGTTTACCACAATGATATCGCTGCTATTGCTCTGGTTTGGCATCTCTGTGCCGCTTGTCTATCTGGGTTTTTATCTTGGCTATCGCAAGCAGCCTTATCAGCATCCAGTGCGCACCAATATGATTCCACGTCAGGTGCCCGCTCAGCACTGGTATATGAATGCAGCCCTAAGGTAAACATACCTTTTTAATTCTCTTTGAATCTATGCTCATCTATATTTTAACTTTCTTTGCAGCACATTGATGGCTGGCATCTTGCCGTTTGGTGCCGTTTTCATTGAGCTCTTCTTCGTCTTTACGGCTATTTGGCAGAATCAATTTTATTATTTGTTTGGCTTTCTTTTTCTGGTCTTTTGCATCCTGGTCGTTAGCTGTGCCCAAATCTCTATTGTCATGACATACTTTCAGCTGTGCGGCGAGGTTAGTTTATACCTAATATACTGTGTAAAAATCTATGTTTAACCATTCTTATTATTTTGCAGGATTATCGCTGGTGGTGGCGCAGCTTTATTGTCTCCGGCGGTTCGGCTGTGTATGTGCTTTTCTATAGTATATTTTACTTCTTTACCAAGCTGGAGATCACTGAATTTATTCCCACATTGCTATATTTGGGTTACACAGGTGCGAATCGTTTAATGTTTTTGATGTTCACTATAACTGATGTCATGTTATATATTTTAGGTCTTATGGTGCTGACGTTTTGGCTGTTAACTGGCTCCATTGGCTTCTTTGCTGCCTATGTATTCATACTGAAAATCTATGGTGCCGTTAAAATTGATTAAATCTACGGATGACTTGCAAGGCACAGACACTCACACACCACACAAAACGCTGTACACCAAACTATCCCTGCAATATATCATTTGATCATAATTATTACTTATTGCCTATTTATATATATATATATATACAAAAAGCCTAGAATTGTAAAAGGAACACGCGGAACACACACCCCAATACCATAGTTCCCGCAATCATGTTTAAGCTACTGCTGCTCTCAACTCATAAATAAGTGCTATAAGTTCCGTTTTTTGCCTCCTGCTGCTGCGCTTTTACTACTGACAAAAAACCAAAACCAACAAAAATCGATTGGGAAACTTAATTACTACGTTAATATACGAGAATTGTATGTCGTCGGATGTGTGGAGTAGCTCAACTCGCAACAAGAGCGTTAAGGTACATTATAGAAAAGCCTATTTAAATATGTATGTAAAAATAAAAAATTCTAAAATAAGCTAACACATAAACAAGAAATCTAATAAATATAAGCTAATTATAGAGATGGCGACCAAGTGATTAAAGTAAAATGGATTAATTTAGATGTTGTTTCTTATAATTTACCGCTTGTGTACTTTGCAGGAGACTTGTAACGTACAAGTTATAGTCATGATCAACAGCTATATTTCTGATATCTATAACGTTTGCAAATCGCTGGAATTGGGTCAAAACGTTACACAGTGTCAAAATTAATTCTGCCTGTGTTCTTGATATTTTTTAGCCTTATGATGATATCAAATCACAAAATATTTTTTGACCATTATAAAGTGAGTTAAATTTATCTCAGAGTAATGACTACATTTCAGTTTCCCCAATAAAAACTTTCCATTTTGCTTGCTTGCTCGCTTTAATAATGTACGCGTATAACAACATATTTGTTTAGCTTTTTTTTATTTAATATTTGTTATAAGTAGACTATGTATAATTTTGTATATTTGTTAATTAATTTATTTTGATTTAATTACTTTTTAGTATTGTACACAGAGAGAGATGTTTTAAACTAAGTGTTAAAATATCTATAGATCGAATCGTATACACATTTGTCATATTAGTTGCAGCCTAGCCATACTCTACCTAGTCGAGCCTAGAGCTCATTTAGTTTAGTTAATGCACTTTAAATATGTATTTGAAGTGTTTTGTTTATCATATAATTAGCTTGGAGACGACACGAACCCATTCAATGTGAGCGATTGATTAATTTGCTTAACATCTATATATGTAGATCAGCTTTATAGCACTAGGTTTAAGAGCCATTATAACTTTTGGGCTCAATATTGCTAGTTTGGGTTTGATAGTTACTTAAAATTTACACTAATTACTAAATCCAAACGTCCAAACCCCTTAGGGTCTCAATTTCTTAATATTTGCGAATCGGTTTACCGCAACGGGTTCCGATTCTTTAAACGCTAGCGGTTCCGTTTAGTCTTACGACTTACATTACCCTCGATGATGATCTAAAATATATATATAGAATTTAATCAAAGTTGTACAAAAGAAATATGATCACAAACAAATCATTTTGGCTTATTTTCAACTATTTTTGTAGGTGCAAAGGTTAAATTATAGGGACATTTGAATTGCTGCGGGCATGCAGGATTAGCTTGATGGATGATTTCAATTCGAATTTCAATACTAGTTGTAAGTACCTGTAATATCTGGCTAGCCTCGAAACAGGTGCCAGGCAGCAGGATGACGGGTGCACTAACGTTGCCAGCCTCCACGCACAGCATATTCGGGAACTCGTCGTCACCAAAGTCGCTCATCTCGCGTGAACGGTCAATCCAGGGATTCCAAATAACTAAGAAAACCACAAAACGCACATTACAGAAACGTATATAGTAGTAGAAGAAAAGTAGGAGTAGTATAAGTATGGTGTTGTACAATAAGTCAAATTATAAGTAGAAGAAAAATAGTAGTATAGAAGTATGTATATGTAAGTAGAAGTTAAATTGTAGTTGTAGAATAAAATGTATAAGAATAGGCTAGTAAATATTATTTGTATGCCTATATTTTTATATTGACCTTGATAACTCACCCGTATCTGGAAAATTGTATTTATGCAGCCTCATCTTGCGGCCGGAAACGACGTTGGTAATAACATGTTCCTGCGGTGTGTGTTGATAGATGCGATCAGTCCACTCGTTAACGGTGACCACTTCGCGTCCCTCCTATGCCATAAACGGAAATACAAAAATATTCAATCACAACAAAACATAAGAAAGAGCGAGAGGTTTTACATGCCTGATACAATGCGTTCTCGCGTGTCTTGTCGATAAAGTGACAGCCCTGGAGGCCTGTTATCTGGCAACGTCGCACATCTGGCACCTTAAGATACGTATGGAGCAGCATATTGAATGTGAAGCTCAGATCCTTGCTGGGATTATAGACACCAATGTGAAAGTGTAGCTCCTTTTCGCGCAGTATCAAACGATAGGTAATGCGAAATCTGCATTTGCATGACAATATTAAAAAATAAATAGTTAGAGTATTAACATAAATATCTTCAGCACTCATTGCACACTCACTGATAGTTCCATATGGAGCGTGTGAACTCGTTATCCATTAGCGAAAATATGGCCTCCACATCGCCAGTGTGCAGTCGCTCCGGTGCTCGATCCAAATGCCAGCGGGTGATACGCGCAAAACCATGCTGTGGACCAAAGGACCAGGGTCCAAATTGAGCTGTGAAAGTCGAAATATTGATTATAATACAGTTAGTGAAAAGGAAGAGATTTTTTAAGTCAACCAAAGCTATGTAATTAGTTTAAAATACATATTTTTATCATCAGCGGTTATTTTATGTATGACGTAAATATTTATTTTAAACCATGAGCGCTTGTTTCTAAAATATAAACCCTAAAATGTATTTTATATATGTGAAATTTTTGAAAAGACTTACGAAACACAAAAGGTATGCCACCACGTATCGCCTTTTTACCATCAAAAGAGGCCAACTTGCTGCAAGATTAAGATAAAGATTTGATTCAAAGTACAACACTTAAGGTTTTGTTTTAATATTCAAACATAAAGTAAAATATTCAAAACTTAAACTTTCAATTCCGCTAAACCCGCATCTCTCTCATTATAAAACAAACAAAGCACCCTATACTTGAAAGAGTTTTAACCACCATTCTAATACATTCTACACATTTTTTAATAAACAAAAACTATCTAATCTAAGTTCTCTTTCAACAATTTCAGAGTACATTATTTAAAATATTATTTACAGGGGTTACTGTTTTAATACCGTTGCAAGCCACTGTAATCGGTTTTTGTAGTACTTTTTGGGGTCTATCGTGTCTAAAAAACTGACAACCGACAGCCGTCACCAAGCATTTGAACTGACAAAATATACACATATATGTATGTGCATACATACATATACACATATATTTTAAGAGGCTGGCGACAGGGAACTATGAGTATAAAAACCTAAGCAGACATTCGAAAATTTCTGAATCTTCTTCTGCTTGATGGGGAGATGAGACAAAAAAGTGTCTGGCAATTGGCGTTTGGCTGGCTACTTTTTGCTCAACAATTCCGTTGAGTCAGTTGGTCTTTTGGGTTTTTTCATGTTTTCATTTATTTTGTTTTTTTGCGTGCGCTAATTTGCCGACGCATCCATCAACTTGCCTCGCCACTCTCACGTCTTAACTCCCTTTCTCTCTCTCTCTCTCTCTCTCGGGCTATGTGAGCGTGGCCAATTGTGTCATTAATATTGTCAGGTTGTAGTTGGCACAACGGATCAGTTTTGAGTTGGACATTTTGCACCGTTTTGTGGAATCCATCCAAGTGGCATTTATTGTGGCAGCTTTTTTGAGCATTAGCTCTATGCTCTGATTTCTGTTTTAGTGTCAGTTTCGTTTTCGACTACTGTTTTCCCCGGCTCGCCAAAGCTCCAGTCACAGTTGTTGTGCCACACGTACAGTAGCTGCTCCTTTGGCTCTCAGCCGCACATTCTACATTTACTATAGAAATACAAAAAACTGTGTCCTAACTTTTTGCCTCAAAACTGAACTTCAACTCGACTCGCAACTTGGTTTTTATATGTGCAGCATTTCAGAGTTCTTCCCCGGCTGTTGCTGGGTTTCCAAATACCAAAAGAAAGTGAAAAAAAAAAACAAAAAACATAGATATACAAAAATCTAAGAAAAAAAAACTCAACGAAATGTGTAACGAACATTTGGACACACAGACAAAAAACTGTTGAGAAAAACTCGAAACAAAGCTAAGAATATTATTAACAAAAAAACATGAGATTGTTGACCACACTTTAGTATACCCTGTTAAGAAAAAACCTTTTACTAAATACATATGTGCTCCCATCAAAAATTTTAATAGTAATAATAATTTAAATAACAAAATGACTACGAATTAGTCGAAAGCTTTTTGCCATGATGTAAACCACTACTACACAAATTTTTTGCTTAACTTTTCACACAGTATGGTCCCTATCATATAGCGCAAATCAGTAAACCACAAGAGCAGCGGGAATTATAAGAAGATTCCATAATAACATTTGCACCACTGTGCAAGCAATGTACGGTGTACATGGCACATCATGTAGTCGTAGTCGGGATTTATCGATCTAGATGCCGCGCCAAAAAACTCCATTCATAAAAACCAGCACATTGTTTTCCTTGTTGTTGTTGTTGTTGCTGGTTAGAGCAGGATAGCGTAGGCAGGCGCAAAGAGTAGAAAAACACACACAAGGCCCTTAAAGCTGCCCAGTCCACTAACAGTCTGTTTTGTGCATGTGCAGCAAGCTCTCTCTCTCTCTTTGGTTGAGTGTGTGCTTGTTGAGTGTGCGCTTTTTGTGTGTGTGTGTGTGTGTGTGTATGTGTCTACGTCTCTTTTAGTGTTGGTGCGGTTCGCAGGTTCGACGTTGTTATGTTGGAGCTCGGCATTGTTTTTGTTGCTGCGTCATACAAAAACATTTTGCCGCCAAACATAATGGTTAAGGCTACCCACCCTTTCTCCCGTTTACCCGTCCTTCCATTCTACCTCATCAGCAACTGTTTCAACTGCAGGGCATCCTTTGCGGACAGCCAACGTCCAACTGAATGTGTGTATGTATGTATGTTTGCGTCCGTTGAAAACTTTTGTCAAACACTTTTTTGGTTGCATACCGTTGGTTACCGTGGACTTGCGTAAGTTACTTCAACTTCAAACGCCTGTCGGCTGCGCTTTGGGGTTAAAGCGCGCGTCTTCAATGAGGCGTATGCGTAATATATAAAAAAAAAACACAAACCTCTGTATCGCAACTATCTGTAACTTACCTAACAAACAATTGTTCCTGATTATTAACACGCCAGGACACAACTGTGGCACCTGCAAGATAATAAAACAATAAAATGTATATAACAATGTATTATATGTAAATACAAGAAAGAAATCACACAATAAAGATATCGTATGCAATTTACTAGTTAATCGAACATTAATGTTGAATTAAAATTAACCAGAAACTATTTTATTGTTCCGTCCAATAGATTTAAGTAACGGTATCTTATAACTTTTCATATAAATAATACTTCATTGTAGTTACATACAAACATTTACTGTAAGAATAAAATACCTCGTTTTGTTGTATATCTTTTGCGAAATTATTCCCTAAAGATCTTTCTTCCGACTCATCTTTTAATTTTTATTAAAGACTCAATATTTCAAAAACGTTTCTTAAACTTTAATATTGTTTATAGATTAAGCATCTCTTTTACATTTATTCAATTGTTAATATGCTTGCAAAGAAATCAACAAGAAATTACTAATATGCTAATTAAAAACAGAATTTAAATATTGCTATTCAATGACTCACACACACATACATACGCACACACACTCACACGCACAAACATATGGATGTAAACTAGCCAACTAAGGGGAGATTCTGCAAGCAAAACTCCCAGCTCCAGAGTACAGTTATAAGCAATGGCCATTCGACTATTCGACTATTGGGTGGGTGCAACACACAGCTGTGTGTGGGTGTGCGTGTCTAAGTGTGTGTGTGTCTGGGCCTGTTTTGGACCCAAAGCCTGCCTAACATCTAAGTAAAGTTTACATTTTAGGTTTTTTTAGCATCGACCATAACTTGCAAATTTTGAGTTTTGAATAATAAGGAGGAAAAAATAGCATCAACTTGTGTCTTTGGCAAAGCGCACTCAAAACTTGTCAGAGTTGGGATCGCATTTGCTTTTGGCGTCTCTTATTTTATTTCATTTTATTTTTGTTGTATTTTGTGGTGGCAAATGTGTCTCTGGCTATGGCTCAAACAGCGTTGAAATTAAACGTGGGCAGAGCGAACGAGTCGTAATTGTTGAAAGTGCGCTCTGTACATATATACATACATATACACATATAAATATATATACATACATTTGTACAGACATAACGCCTAATCGAAATCAAGTTGCGAGTAGGAGCACCGCACAGACACATTACGTTCTCTGAGACAGTTTTTGGCTAAGGGAAGAGCGAAAGAGAGAGAGAGTTAAAATAAAGTTCGATAGATAGATCATTGGGACAATGCTGATAAGATACGCGATCGTTTAAGTGAAAAACAAAACAAAGCAATTTTAATACACTATAAACAAGGTTAACTAGGTTAAATTTATAATGGTGCACTTAAAAAATAACTTAGTGCATTTTAGCAGTGTACAGTAGAATGTAGCTTTTGGTAACCTTTAAAGGTTTCATAAATTGTTGAACGTCAGCGCGGTCGAAGTTTAACTTGCTTTAAAACGAAAATCCATAAAATGCTTAACCAATTTAGTTGGCAAAAAACCCTAAAACAAAAACCAAACAACAACAAATAAATTGCTAATCATACGCTAAAAATAACGCCAACAACTTTTTAAAAGCTCCAAACACCAAAATTTAAGAAATCAATAGTGATTTTTTGTTGCTTACCCACTGTATGTTTTGGTTAATTATGATTAATTATTATTTTTAAAACCACACACACTCACGCTTGTGCGTTTACTTACCATGCAAGTTGATTGTGCATGTCGTATTATTGCCACGATCTAATACAACAACACTGGTCGCTGCTACGGCAGCCGCTGTCGTGGCCATTTTGTTTCAATTCAACGGTTTTTTAAGCTCTATCACTAATTCTATGCAGCAGCAACGCGCTCCACAGTCGTATAGATCACTAGGTAAGGACTTGAAGGAAGCTGTCTCTATCTCCCTCTATTTGTTAAAGCTTAAACATGAGTTTAAGTATGTTTTTTGTATAAACAAGTGTATAGGATTTTATAAACTGTTGCGTTTTAACGCAAGACGCAAGGCAGGTTTGAATTTTTCAAATATTGGTATTATTTTTGATTAATTATGAATTTACATAATATTCTTGATTTTAATGAAAAAAAATATATTTTGTACGCAAAGCAGCAAAGAGTCGGAGCTGCACACACACACACACACTTGCACAATTCAAGCAAAAAGCGGCCTCACAAAAACGCGCCCTCACACATACATATGAAGCGCAGCTTGAGTTTTTGTCAATGAATAAATACGTAAGGAAAAAACTCGTGCAAAAAACGTCGAGATTCAAAGTGGCGTAGTCCGCGCCTCCGTTCTCGCGCTTACAAACGACCGATTGAAACTAAAAGCTTAAAACGCACAGCTGTTGCGGACTGGCCGCAAGGTTTACAAATTGAATTAAAAAGCTTTCAACCACCAGCTGATACATGAGAGCTATCATCAAATATAATCGATTATGTGGGTGGCAGGCCATCGTTTGTGGATACATCGATATTTGATTGCGTTGTTGTTTTTTCACATCACTAATAAAAGACTTCTTCCATACGTGAAATTTCTGGACAAATAGATTAAAGGGGATTTAAAGGTTCACGGCCCATAAGAAAATCATCCACAACGAAAATGCCAAAGTTCTATAAACTTGACATTAACCGCACCGAGTGGGAAATACCGGAAACCTACCAGAACCTGCAACCCGTAGGACAGGGTGCCTATGGCCAGGTGTGCAAAGCGCTAGTGCGAGGCACAACCACCAAGGTGGCGATTAAAAAGTTAGCCCGTCCATTTCAATCTGCTGTTCATGCCAAGCGCACATACCGCGAGCTTTGTCTGCTAAAGCATATGGATCACGAAAATGTCATTGGATTACTGGATGTGTTCCATCCTGGGCAGCCAGCTGACTCCCTGGAACAATTTCAGCAGGTTTATATGGTAACGCATCTGATGGATGCCGATCTGAATAACATCATACGCACGCAAAAGCTGTCGGATGAGCATGTGCAGTTTCTGGTATATCAGATCTTGAGAGGACTAAAGTATATACACAGCGCTGGTGTTATACATCGCGACCTGAAGCCCTCAAATCTGGCTGTAAATGAGGATTGCGAACTGCGCATATTGGATTTTGGTCTGGCACGACCCACGGAGAGTGAGATGACTGGATATGTGGCCACACGCTGGTATCGCGCACCAGAGATCATGCTTAACTGGATGCACTACAATCAGACCGTGGATATTTGGTCGGTGGGCTGCATTATGGCCGAGCTATTAACCGGACGCACACTCTTCCCGGGCACCGATCACATACACCAGTTGAACTTAATAATGGAGGTGCTGGGCACGCCTAACGAGGAGTTCATGAGCAAGATCTCATCGGAAAGCGCTCGAGCCTATATACGTTCACTGCCGGTAAAGCCGTATTGTAGCTTCCGAGATGTGTTCCGTGGTGCTAATCCTCTAGCCATTGATTTGCTTGAAAAAATGCTTGAGCTAGATGCGGAAAAGCGCATTACCGCCGAACAGGCTCTGGCTCATCTTTATATGGAAAAGTGGCACGATCCCAGCGATGAGGCCACCTCAACGCTATATGATCAGAGTTTTGAGGAGACCGAGTTGCCCGTGGAGAAATGGAAGGAATCTGTCTTTAAGGCAGTGCGTGAGTTCAAGCCGCCAACTGCCTTTGCTGAGCTCTTGCAAAAAGCTCAATAGCAGACAAGGTAGATTTCTTTGACGCAGGCACACGCAATAAGTCAACGAATAATGCTACAAATTTAGTTATTAGTTGGATGGTGTCCAATCGTAATCGTATTCATATTTCGTAACTGTTTCTAAAACGAAAGTCACAGCCTTAAGATCCAGTTCAATTTTTTTTTTGGTGTTTGGTGTCTATATGTATATACATATGTCTGTATGTATACTTTTTGTTTTGTATAAATGTAAATGTCTATCTATATTTATGTACAAGTCTACAAAGTCAAGCGGTTGGCCCACCAACCAATGCGGCCAGTAGCCATAGCCATAGAAGAGCCAAAGCTCTGCAAAAATAAAAGTGCTCTTGTTTGTATTCACAATAGTCCCGTGCAAACCAAAAACCAATTGCATAATTTTATTAAAAACTGAATAAATGAAAATTATTTAATGAATCAATCATTATTTATTCCAATAGGTTTTAAGGTGTAATTGTTATATTATTTTAAAGAGGCAAGTCAGTGAGAAATTTGGGCTGATACAATCATGCAATTACTATCTACTGGTTTGCCCTATGAGTCCACTATGTTTTCCAATTGTATATTATACGTTCTGGTTTTACAACAACAGGTCTTCTAAATAACGCTCGAATTCCTGTTCGCGTGATGGTTGTTCTTTACTAAGATCAAGCTGCTTGCTCCAGATTTGCTCTTGATTCACTGATACATTTGATTTTTCGGCAGTGTCATCGCTGGTTACATCAGCATTCAACTGCTGCTGCTCCGACTCCGTTGCCTGCTCCTCCAATTCATCACTTTCTGGAACCGTTGTATTTAGTTTGCGTCTCTTGTGCTTCTTCTCAGTTTTTCGTTTCTCTTTTTCTCTGCGTCGCTGGCGCTTATGCTCTTTTTTTTTTGTTCGATAATTTAATTGCTCAGTGTGCACGGGGCAAAGACGAAGCTAAGAAAGCTGATAATTAATATGAAGCTCTACAGCTGGCATTTAAAACAATCGCATACCTTCACCAGCGCATTTTGCGGAGCCCCATGCTCTAAATATTTAAAGTTCACCTCCCAGCTTCGCAGGCCGTCGCGCTCTACACAATGCAGACTACCGCATTGGAACTGTCCCAACCCAGTGACAACCTCCTGTTCGGTGCGCCAGCGCAGGGCAATTTTGTTTTCCTTGTAGCGGCTGAGATCGGCGATGCAATACTCTTTAAAAAGCTTGCGATAATAGCGCAGTGCCAACCGTTGCTCCCAACTAAGTGCGGCAATATCTTCATCCTCCTCGTCCCACAGAAATCGATGATTTTCCCGGATTACATCAATATCACGTTTGTGTTTGCGAGACTCTCCTTCGGCAGACGTTGGTAAAACATATTGATCGATTATATAATTGTGACGCTCTTTAGCTGTGAGTTTATCCAAATTTATAGGAAATATTGCTTTTCTGCTCATATTGCTTCTGTTGGCAAACACATTTTATTGTTGACAAGCAAACAAAAATTTCGCATAACAAATCATCGATATATTTAGTTCGATAACTTAAAAAGAGGGGTAACAAAAATTTGTGCGATTACATTTTCACAACAACGTAACACAAAAAATAAAGAAAGTTCACAAACTATAAAATGTCTTTTGTTGCTTTAGTTTTAATAATAATTTAGGTGCCCTTATCGGGAAAAAGGCAACTACAATGACTTGCAGCTGTAGCCCATTGTTTTATGTGTTTTGGCGTAAGAATTTGCTTTATTTAAAGTATAATTGGTTGGCATTGTGCATCACCCTTTGTATGTGGACTGGAGCACAATGGGGCTATTTGCACTGGACAAACAAATCCATTCTGATTCCTATCGAAGAGTTTGAATTCAAAGATTATGTAAGTAAAGTTCAATAACTTTCTACCTCTTATAATTTAAAAATACATACTACATTGATATTCATATTCATAAAATGAATAACAAAGCATTCACTATGGGTGAGTTACACACAATCGAAATGCAATTACACACATGTCAGCAGATCATGAATGTGTTTGTGTACAATAAGTTTTTAAGCGTAGAGCGGGCAGAACTCTATTTGCTAAAATGCCAGCAAATTCTGATTAAGAAACACAAATCAAATAAAAAGAAAAACAGCTATTTCATATTTTGCAATTTTTCACTGAAAATAAAGTAAAAGTTTTTGGTTTAAGTTGATTTTGCTTTTGGTTTTGTGTGAAAGGGGCATCGTTTTATCGTACCCTATTATTCACACCACAATAAACAACAATTGGGCGGAAGGAAGTCGATAATAGAAGTAAATGTTGTCATGCGATTCGAAGGGTCATTCTTTAAAGATAAATATCATTTTAACACTTGTTGTTTTTGTTTTAGAATGCACTCAGAGAAATGTATCCCGGCAATGAGCTCGATTTTTTATACTATGCACCCAATAACGACAATGCGAACACGCTCATGGATCTTGTCATTGAAGAATTGCAACTTAGCAGAGAACGTAAGACCAAACATTTTGTGACAACTTCTGTTTAATTTAAATTCTTCTTAGTTATTCATGAGTACAACAACAGTGCCGAAATGCAAATGGATATGGAGCAGCAATGCAAAGGCAACTGTTTTGCCATTCATTTTCAGGCGTTGCCCGAACAAAGAATGGATGGCAACTTTAAATATAGCCTTAGCTCCAACCGATTGCGGATATCACCAAAAAAGCGTTTTGTGAATGACGAGGAAATCAATCATCAAAAAAGTATGTAAAAGCATTTGCATCGCCTCTGATTTTCATCACACATTGTATTTCTTTATAGGTGACGATGAATATATTCGCGAGGGCTATCTCATTCTTCAGCACGTTATTGATCGTCAGTATATGCATTATCAACAACTCGATGCCAACTATGAACTGCGGCTGAACGCCATGCCTAATCTGGAAGTTAACTCTACTGACAGCTATAGTCTGATCAATTTCGGCACACTGTATAGCATATTATTTAGCACACTACTGCTGAGCACATTTGTAGTGCCGTTTGTTGAAGAGAAACAGAATGGCACAAAGGAGTTTCTTAACCTTGTCACGCCAATGAGTTTTTTAAACGGCCTAACCTTCTTTCTCATACGATTTGTTTTCTACGCGACATTCCTTATAATTACGCTTATTGTTGCCTGGCTGTATGGCGCCCTGGGACTCATTGGATTTTTTTATGTTTTTACCTTGTATTTGTTGTACATTGTTGCAAACATGTCGTATGCCTATCTAATATCTGTGTGCTTTCACTCGGGTAAGCTTGTATGCATTCTTTTAATTCTCCTACATTTATTAACTTTTACGGGTGGCAGTGTTCTACGCAAAGGTCGGCGGCCTCATCATGCTCATTATACCCTACATGTTTAGTATTGTTCGAAACTGGCTTACCAAAGTTGCATTCTATCTGTTCTGCACCAACTCATTTCTGGAGGGCTTGGATGTGCTGCAGACGTTCTCCAATAAACGTATGTATTTTAAATCAAAATTTTTAAATTTCATTACAATCAAAATCGTTTATAGATCGACAATTTGGCGGCGCCGATCTCTTTCGAGCTATTAAAGATGACTCTAGTCGTGTAATATCTGTTTATATCGTACTTATTTGCCAGACCATTGTGTATGCGTTGCTGTACAACTACTTTGTGTGCGTTTTTCCCGGCCCCGGCGGACTTAAACGCCCATTCTTATTCATTCTTAACGTAAGTCAAACACCGAATTCCGATCTTGTTAATATAGGAACTAATTAGTTTAACATGTGCAGCCCAATACATATAAAAAGCGACAGCGCAATGAATACACAACATCACCGCGTGGGACTGATGCCATTATCATAAGTGATCTGTGCAAGAAGTTCCAAACAAGCCAACGTGAAACCCACATAGCTGACCACCTAAACATGACAATAAAAAATAAGGAGATCACCGTATTACTGGGCCACAACGGCGCCGGAAAGACAACCATGATGAATATGATAATGGGTTAGCATATTAATTGAAATTAATTGTGTGTATAGGTAACTTACATTCTGTTCAATTTTGAAGGCATTGTACCAAAGGATGCTGGCAAAATTGTCGTTTGTAGCGAACGCGATGTCGCATCATATCGCCATTTAATTGGTTTCTGTCCACAGCATAGCGTCTTTATGAGCTATATGACATGCCAACAGCACCTGGAATTCTTTGCCCAGTTACGTGGCGCCCGACGATCCGAAGCACGTATTTGGGCTGAGGAAAAGCTATATAAACTGAATTTACACGACAAGGCCAATGAGTATGGTTGCCAATTGTCTGGCGGCATGAAACGACGTCTCTCGCTGGGCATTGCCGTGGCTGGTAATACTAAGTAAGTAATTTTTTCATTAAGAAATTTACTGTTTAAAATGTTTGATCATATGTATTAACAAGACATTTTTAAATTTACAGAATTGTTATATTGGACGAGCCATCATCCGGCCTGGACATCGATTCACGACGCGAACTATGGGACATTTTGCTGCAGTTGCGCAAAGAGAAGGCTATTTTAGTAACTACACATTATATGGAGGAAGCCGAGGTGCTAGGCGATACCATCTGCATATTAGCCAACGGAAAGTTGCAGGCGAATGGTTCTCCTCTTGAACTGAAGCGTAAATCTGGCAGTGGTTATCGTCTCAAGCTGGAGGCCCATGATACAAGGTTTTTAGAAAAAGAAACACTAGCAGACATATGCAACTTTATACCGAATGCAAAAGTGCTTGTAAGTAACTGATTAAGTATTCATTGCCTTGTACTTCATTTATTAATATTATTTTTCTCCACAAACAGAACATTGTGAAGCCAACTGTCAATATATGTCTACCGTATGACAAGGTATCACAATTTCATGATATGCTACGCAGCTTGGAAGACAATACGACTAACTATGGCATTAAAACGATTTCAATCACAGACACCTCGCTTGAGACTGTGTTTCTTAAGTGAGTACAACACACATTTTTGTATTAAATATCAGGAATATAGAAACTAATACTTTGAGTTTGCAGCTGTGCCGGCGAATGCGATCAAGTCGATACCCCAGATATAGGAACACGCAATGATGCACCTCTGCTTGCGATTGAATACAAACGTCTACAACATAATGTGAGCAGTTTATGCCAGCAATGGACTGCAATATTTTACAAAAAGTCAACGTTTTTGATGAACGAATGGCGATACGCCTGCTGCATGGTAATTAAGTCAAAATTGTTTAAGACAGTCAACTGTGTAGCAGATAGGCGAACCCGTAAAGGGGTGGTGAAAGATAGATAAGATAGATAACGGTAACTCAAAAACAGGAATAAAAAATTATTTAATATAACGCTTTAAATCGGAATGATAATAATAAGTTTATTGTAGACAACAATTAGTTTTAAACACATTACGAAAAAAAAATTTGATGCATGTATTTACGTTAAATCACTTATGATGTAATTCCTATCTTGTTGTTGCAGTTGAGCTTGCCGCTTATTGGAGTCGCTGCCACCCTTTTATTGATGCATTCAATGTCCATAGTGACCAATGAGGCTGAACTGCCATTAAAGCTCAGTCAGTTGAGCAGTGGAAGCGTTTATGTGTATAATCCGACGAGCCAGAACGTTGAGGTGGAGCAGCAACTGCGTCGATATATTCAACAGAGTAATCTTAATGCCAAAACTCTAACATTACGCGGTGACAACACTGTGCGAGATGGTACTATTTTCCAATTCAAGATTATTATTATAAGATTTAATTTAATATTATATTTTTTACAGAACTACTGCAGATGCAGCGCGAAAATTTGGCAGACTTCTTGGAGAATACCATTGGCTTGGTAGACCTAAGCAACATGCCCAATATTGAGATTAACTATGCAAGCAATCGCTATCACAGCAGTGTGATGCTCATCAATATGCTTGATACGTGCATGCTGCAATTGACAACAAGTCGGCAACAGAATGTAGAAATTGATGCCACTTACGTGCCAATAAAACGCTTTGTAAGTGACGTCAGCTCAACACGACTTGAATACTATGCAGTCATAGTCCCTGCCGCGATGTTCTTCAGCATGTTCTACTACATTGCGCTGCCATTCCGGGAGCATGCCAACGGCTTTCGCCATCTACAGCCCATGTCTCGCTACACCTATTGGATTGCTACCTTCGTGTTTGATATGCTGTTGCACGCACTGGTGTGTCTGGCATTGTTTGTGCTACAGCAACTGATAATGCCGCCGGAGCTGTATAGGATTGAAGAGCTAAAGTTAATAGTAATTAGTATATTCTTCTACGGTTGCAGCTATTTGCCCATTTTGTACGCTCTGGGCAATAGCTTCAAGTCCATATCAACCATAACCACATATCTGCTGCTAATGCTTATCGTTTCTGGTGAGTAATAGATAATAGATAATAGCTCAACGGTAAAAACTTATTTTTTTTTAATTATTTTAGAAATTTCTCCGCTAATCACCTCCAACAATATCCAGGCAATGAAACAGCATGCGACAAAGATTGCTTTTCTTTGCTTTTTACCCGATTTCAACTTAAACCACCAATTGCGCATCATTAACGAGAATCTTCTAGCGCAACGACATAAGTCGCTAACGCCCTTGGAACCATCGACAGATTTGTTTTTTGTCTATGCTACGGTTGTCTACATAATGGTAATGGGTTTCTTTACTATTGTACTTGAGCACAAGTACCGTCGCCAGAAATTATGCGACTTTTTTAGTGGCACAACCTGTAAAATCCCACCAAAAAGCGGCAGTCCATCTGGTATTAGTCCGCTGCAAGCGCTTAACTTTGTCAGTGAATGCGTTAGTGAGGAAAAGCGCGTTAAGCAACTGCTTGATTGCACTGAACCCCAGTCGTCACATGACTTTCCATTGATTGTTAGTAATCTGCGCAAGAGCTATGATGGTAAACCAGCTGTCAATGGCATTAGTTTTGCGGCAGAGCGTGGCGAATGCTTTGGATTGCTGGGTGTTAATGGTGCGGGAAAAACGAGTACTTTCCAAATGATTGCCGCTAATCTGGCAATGGACGGTGGCCTGATACAAATCGAGGGCGCTGACATTCGCCTTAATGAGGTGGCCTATCGCCAGCAGTTCGGCTATTGTCCTCAATATGATGCGCTCAACAAATTCATGACCGCCGATCAGTGCTTGCGGTTAATGGCGATATTGCGCGGACTCAGCCGGAAAGCAGATGACCCCGCCGGTGTGGAATATAGTGTCATGTATTGGTTGCAAAAAATGCATTTGCTTAAGTATCAACATGTGCCAGTGCGCAATTATTCAGGTGGCACAAAGCGCAAACTGCTGGCGGCCATGGCAATGATTGGTGCACCATCACTTGTTCTACTGGATGAGCCGACAACTGGCGTGGATCCCATATCAAGACGCTTTTTGTGGCATTGCATTAAGGATTTCCAGGCAAGGGATCGAACTGTGGTGCTCACATCGCACAGGTAAGTCTGTTAAAAGAGTAGTTGCTTTTAAACTATTGCGTAAATATGAATTGCCATAATAAACTTATTTAACTGAAATTATTTGCAGCATGGACGAGTGCGAAGAGCTGTGCAATCGTCTAGCCATCATGGCAAAGGGCAAATTTAAATGTCTTAACAACATTTGTGCTCTAAAGCGACATAGTGGCTTTACTATTAAATTGAAAATGAAAATTGATACAGAGACGGAAACAAATGTGGCGACGATTTCGAACGCGCTCAAGGGACAATTTGAGGCATTGGAACTGCGTGAAAATCATGCTGGCACTTTGACCTATATTGTACAAACAGATCAACAAATACTTTGGTCAAAAGTGTTTAAAATAACGGAAACCTATCTAGCCGATAAGCTTAATGACCTGGTGGAATATTACTCAGTGAATGAGTGCACTTTGGAAGATATATTTTTAAAGTTTGAGCGACAGGCCAAATCATTGTCACGTTCCGGGTCGGAAAACTTTGTGTGAGCGCACCTTGTGTTATTGGCGACTCTCTATCTTCCTTATCAGTTTTGAGTGTGGCCACGACAAGCATTTAATCACCTTCGTTAGATTGTGACAATCTATCTGTGCATTACTTGCAGAATGTGTGCATTTTAAATGCAATATTCCTGGAAATGAAAAATCCATAAAGGTGTTTGTCACAGGCAGGCCCGAACGTTTGACATTAAATCTTTGAACGGGCCCTTAAATCAATGCGGATTTTTCATTTGAAGGCATAAATCATCTAGTCTGCATATCTTCTATGATTAATGCACAGCTCCAAATCGGTTTGTAGAAAATGTGTATAATTGATTAGGGACATATAGACTAAACCAACACAAGGTGCTGCAATTGGTAAATGTGAACAAATCATTTGGCAAAATAACTTATAAAACACATTCTATGCATCTGTATTTATCTTAATATTTAAGTATCTCATATACTTGATTTTTGATACTAAGCTTCAATATGTTTTTTTTTCTTGTGTCCTTATTATTTAAATTATAAAAATGTATTAAAAGACAATTAGTTTAAGAAAATCTTTATATATATTTGTGTATAACCTTACAACAAATTTCTGAACAATTTTTTGATAAAATCAAATCACCTAACAATAAAAATCGAATAATTGATTGTATCAACAAAACTTATTATTATTTGTCAGGTAATTTATTTAAAAGCTCCTCAATCACAAAAAACCAAAAAAAAAAGGTTACATATCCATTTGATATATTAGGTAAACGTATTTTGCAGTTTGCTTAGTTTACTTGTTGTTGCCTACTTTTGGGGTCGGTGCGAAAAGTACGGCTCAAAAGAACAATTTGGACGAAGTTCTCGAAACAAACAAGCTGTCAAACAGGTTTTAAAATAAGATTTTGTAAGTCAATTCAAATTGGCAATGTTTTCTATTTTTCTCACCTCAAAAAAAATGTACTATTTACTGTTTTACTATTTAGATTCTGCGAACTAGTATTAGTACATGTAACTAATCCTTAAGACTTTTGCTGGTTCATTGGTACCCACCACAATACGGATAACAGTTACAATAGGAGAAGTATCGCACATCGCTAGCTTTTCATGCAGCACATCACGAAATACTAACGCTAGGAAAAATTTGCACATACATATACATATAAAAACAAAACGCAATACACATATATATACCAAACAATTGCACTTGTGAAATACAATAAGCAATGGAAGAGCTGCTAAACGAAGTAGTGCCCCAGGAAGATTTGGAGGTGTGTACTTGGCAACATGCCTTGTGAATATTTCTACATTTGTTGTGTTTACAGAGGTTCGAAAGAAAATACCAACACGAACATGAACTAGATGGCGAGGTCTCAACAGAAACAAAATTTGAGTACGTAATTTACTTTCAATTATTTTAAAATTGTACATAGATATTCGAAGCACTATCTTATATTTTTTGTTTTCAATATGGTAGATATGCGTTCTGTCTGGTTCGGAGTCGGTACACCAATGATATTAGAAAGGTGAGTCAGGGCAGTACTTATCTACATATGTATGTATGTATGTACAAAGTACACAGTAAGGGTACATACACACACATACGTATGCGTATTCTTTAAATCACAAATGTGTTCTAAATGTGTATGTGTAACAAATTGTTTAGGGTATTATGATTTTGGAGGAACTGGCTCGATTACATCCGGATGGAAGACGTGATTATATCTATTATCTTGCATTTGGAAACGCTCGAATTAAAAACTATTCCGAGGGCTTAAAATACTGCAGAGCTTTCCTTGATATTGAATCAAACGATCAAGTTCGCTCCTTGGAGGTACAGTTTTAATTAATCGAAGAATACACAGTTAAAGATTTGTCAATTTCATTCTTTATAGGAGCACATTAAGAAACAAAGCGACAAGGAGGTTGCCAAAGGAATGGCCGTTGCCGGAGGAGCTGCTCTCGTACTTGGTGGCATTATTGGACTCGGAATAGCTATGGCTAGAAAGTAAAATATCCCTAATATGAATTATATATTCCTCATCTCATTTCATGTTTGATTTTAAATCCACGTTTTGTACATAAACAAAATTACAAGTCAAGCAATATCATAATTTATAAAGACAATTTTAGTTGTAATTTAATTTATTAAAAATTAAATATCTAAGCTGTTGTTGAAATAACCTATTTTTATACCTTTCTTGTAGTAAACAAAAACGCGATAAATAGTGAAATCATGTGATAGAGTTCGATACGGAATGCAATTCCCTCCCAATATGTATACTTCTATATATACAACTATCACAGTGTCGACGTGGGTTAAACACATTGCGCCAAATTGCTAATCAGCATTGTTTTGCACTTGCAAAATTTGTTTTTCTTCTTGTAATTAATTACACACACATATATTTAGTTAATATGTTAGATGCAAACTATTGTATATTTAAAGTGATATTCCCTGTTCATCATCCAAAGATGTTAGTAAAATAAATCGTAAATTTGTTAATCTGATCATAACCGCATATTCTCTTACAGCAAATGAAATAAGTCATTTTGGTAAAAGCAATGCCACAAAGAGATGTGAAAATTAAATATGATGCATCTCCAACTATATAAGTTTCTTATGTGCAATATACAATACACAATTGATTTGAATTTAAAATTATTTATTAATTATTAAGCTTTGCTTGTAAATAAATGCATCCGTTTCCACTAGATAATTCTTGATGTTGGATCAATAGTTGACCGTTTCCTTGAGAGCCGCAAGGCAGCGGTGCTTGTCAGGCAAATAAAATGGCTCGAATACATGGGGGAAAGGTGTATCCCAGCCAGTTACTCGTTTAACGGGTGCTTCCAGGCGCAAGAAGCATTTCTCTTGTATATAGGCAGCAATCTCCGAACCAAAGCCTTGAGTATATGGAGCTTCATGTGCTATTAAAACGCGACCGGTTTTATTAACCGACTAAAATAAAAGAAAAATACATTAATTAAAATAAGCAAAATGGCAATGACATGATGCCTCACATTGCAAATGGTTTCCGTATCCCATGGCAGAATTGATACCAAATCTATGACCTCACAATCAATATCAAATTGTTTCTTTGCCATTTCAGCAACCTGCAATTAAATAAAATCTATTAAATATATACATTTTTGTTAAATATTTTCTTTTTTACCTCTAAGAGAACATGAACTTGTGTTCCCCAGCCGATGAGAGTAATATCTTTGCCGGCACGTAAAATATCAGCTTTACCCAACTCATCTAAGTAGGATTCGGTGGGAACTTCTTCAACTGCTGCACGATACAATGTCTTTGGTTCGAATACAATGCAAGGATTTGCATCACGAACACAGGCTAATAAGAGTCCTTTCGCTTTTATTGGACCTCGAGGAATCTTCAAAATGCATTTTTTAAGTGAAGTGTATGTACAGTTGATTATTGAAAATACTTACCACAACCTTAAGACCAGAGGTGTGGGCAAAATACGCTTCGGGACTTTGAGAATGATATAATGCACCATGGCCGACCGCGCCACAAGGCACTCGGAACGTTAACGAACCACAGTCAAAAAGACCGCCACTTCGATAACGGTATTTCGCTGCCTCGTTTACAATTTGATCGAAGCTTGGGAAAATATAGTCGGCAAACTGGATTTCGGCTATGGCAGTAGCTCCGGTATTTGCCACGCCAATTGCAAAACTAATCGAATTTAAAAAGCCATTAAAAATATTTATTGTTGTTAAGAAAAGATAATACACATACCCTGCAATTCCCTGTTCGCACAGAGGGGTATTAAAAACACGATCCTTTCCATACTTATCGCGCAGATTAACTGAGCAACTGTAAAAAACAAAATAAGAAACATTATTTGAACGCCACAATATAAACTCAGTTGAATATACCGAAAAACTCCACCAAAACCAACGTCTTCACCGAATAATAATGCTGACTTGTCTTCTTCAAGGGCCAAGTCCATTGCATTATTTATCGCCTGAAACATGTTCATTTTTTGCACATCTTTGCTACCCTCAGAGAATTTTGTTGGGTAATAGGTGAAATGCGATCTGGTCAAGGATCCGGCATTAAATTTTATTGCACTGAACAATCCGCGGGTGAGCAAGGATACTTTCATGATTGTTTATATTAACTTTTTTGAAGGGATGTGAAATAAACTAACAACACTCTTATCACTATTGCGCAACAAAATACGTGTGTACAATGTGTTTGTACGTGCGCATGTGCCAATGTATACAATACATGTATAGACATTCTATCGCATCGATCAGATGGTATGAGGGCTACCAGATCAACCATAACGGATCAACAGCATATGCTGTAAGTTCTCAATATTTCATTATCTGATGTCAAAAATATGAATTAAAATTAAATAGCTTGTTGGTAAACATTAATTTATACATTCGGCTTAAGGTAAAACAACATTGTGTGCGCATTTGGGAATGTAAAAATTTTTCCACCCACAATAAGATATAGAAACAAAATATCGATATACCAATGCCCACCACCACGAAATAATCGAATTGAAAGTCATGCATACCCACTATATTAGCGACAAGTGCCAAAGGAAATAGACTATATTTGCTGCAGTGACCTTATAACAAGAAAGCCAATAAGCATAGTGCAAAAATGTCTAAAATTGAAATTTCAGTAAATACACAAAAGTTACTGACTATTTTTAGAACAATTATCCCAAAATTGACAAGTAAAAAGTATAAAGGTCAATATGGACGTATCGGTGTCATTGGCGGCTCCTTGGAATACACTGGAGCACCGTACTTTGCAGCAATGACAGCTATGAGAGTCGGAGCAGATCTTGCCCACGTCTTCTGTCACGCCGATGCGGCGTCTGTTATAAAAGCCTACAGTCCCGACCTAATTGTGCACCCAGTTTTAAACCGTGAAAATGCAGTTGAAGAAATAAAACCTTGGATAGATCGATTGCATGTTCTTGTATGTGCAAAGTCTAATGCCAATTTCATGTCATGTTTATAGAGCATTTTTATGATTTTAGGTTATTGGACCTGGCTTGGGACGGGATGCACGTATTCTACAAACCGCTACAGACGTAATACGGTTTTGCCTAGAGATTGGCAAGCCAATTGTGATAGACGCCGATGGACTATTTATATTAAACGAAAACATTGATTTGGTATGCGGCAAACGTGACGTCATATTAACCCCGAATGCAATCGAATTCCAAAGATTATTTGGCAAGGATCCACCGGCTGCAAGTGAAAGGATGCTGGCACTCGGCGATGGGGTTGTGGTCCTCGAAAAAGGAGCACACGACAAGATTTATATACCACACACTAACGAAATATATTCAATGCCAATAGGTGGATCCGGTCGTCGCTGTGGTGGTCAGGGTGATTTATTGAGCGGATCTCTGGCAACGTTCTTTTATTGGGCCTTGCAATCCAATCAACCGAATCCAGCCTATTTAGCTGCTTGCGCCTCTAGTCATTTTGTGAAAAAACTAAACTATGCGGCATTTCAAAAGATAGGACGTAGTTTGGTCGCCAGTGATATGATTAATGAGATACCCAGTGTTTTCAAAACCGAATTTGAAACTCGGAATTAAGACTAAAGCATTATATATGTGTGGCAATGATTGCTGTGTATAACATACTTAGATATTTATAGGACTGATTTAAAAATTGTGATTTGTTAGCCAAATCAAGTAGAGGGGTTTGCTCGTATTTATATACATAAATCGATATAACCTAGTGACCTTACATTATATTAATGTGCGTTTTATGCATTTTCATATATTATAATACTTTAAACTACCTTAAAATATACTAATAAACCAATAACCTGTTAAACAAAAAAAAAGTCTCTTAATTGGCACACTATTTTTGATTGGATTTCGAAGCTTAAATAGTATTTCAAATAATACTGAATGTAGTGTTGCATTACAATTCAAATCGTACCTTGTGCGGTATTTGTGCGTTTTTGGTATATTTTAGTACATTAGTAAATCGGGATTTAAGAGCAAATAAAAGTATTTTATTGGCACAATGTTGGTTTATTACTTTAATTGTTTTTTCCCCTTTTAGGCTTAAATGTGTATTAGCTGACGGCTTTTATTATTGCACATATTGCACAAATCATATTTCGCTCAATGAATTGGATAAATGATACCTACACGGAAACGCATTTTCATAGTTATATTATTAACTGCCTTACTGGGGCTCTTGCTGCGTTTTCTATTCTTCAATCGTCCACTACCTGATTTGAAGGTAAGCGATTAAATGAATACTGGAGGCAAAAGTTACATATTTGCAGTATGACAAGTTTAATCAATTTGAATGAGCAATTTTAACACGTTGACTATTTTTATAGTAGTCAAGTCATTATTTATTTATTGTATATATTAATACTATTGAAAAAAATAATAATGATTATAATAGTACGAATACTTTCAACTCCCTGCAAGAAATTATAACTTTATTTAATCTTTAATTTATTATTTTGATAAGATAAGATTCATTATTATTGTTATTATATTAATGTAAAACCATTGCCTCTAACTTCTTTAAGGAGGAACAAAGTTATCGTAGAAGTCCAGGAACACCACTGCCGGTGCTGGTGATGGTGTTTTATGAAGCTCTATGTCCCGACTCAAAATACTTTATTACCAAGCAATTATTGCCGACGTACAAACATGCAGCCCCAATTATGGAAGTGCAGCTTGTGCCTTATGGCAAGGTAAGCAATTTTTTTAATTGATTACTTGATCAAATAAAAATGCTCATGTATTGATTTAAGGCACACACAACGACCGACGCTGATGGTAAATTGATATTTGACTGCCAACACGGACCCACGGAATGCGAAGCAAATATTTATCATGCATGTGTTGCACAAATTATCGATGATCCACTAGTCCGCCTAGAAGTAATTACCTGTATGATTCGTGATAATCGACAACCCAAAGAAGCTATGCATAAGGTATGTCTTTTTCGATATACTATATATAAATATATCTGTAATATTTGTATCTACTTTAATTTGCTGCAGTGCACCAAACAGCTCAATGTTGAAAATATTGATCTGATCCAGAAATGCTATGATAGCAATCATGGTGCGGAGTTGATAAAATTTAATGGTGATGCCACATCAGCACTGCGACCGTCAGTCACATTCATTCCAACTATAACATTGGATGGCTCGCAAGGCAGACAAGCATCCATTTTAAAGGACCTCCTAGGCGAAGTATGCAAAGCGGCTGGTGGCACGCCACCGGCTGATAAAATTTGCAACCAACATTAGTTAAATTTTTGCACCCATCAAATACTATATATACACACTTTAAAGTTTTCTAATTGACAATTGTTTAATAAAATTTATTTTCGATTTTTAAAACTAATTAATAAATATATATAAAAAGTGCGGTCGTTAGTCATAAAAAGTTCAAACAAGTATACATACATATATACAGATTCATTATCACATGCTTATATTGGACTGATTTACATGTATACCAATTTCCGTGCTTAGCGGGTTATCATCAACATTGGTTTTGGTATCCTCATCACTAACAATGGAAACAGTAAATCGTTTTATAAGGCAACTCTTTGCATCACAAAGGCTTAATGAAAACTCAATTGATAGAACGCATGGACTTTGATTCGCAGGCACATTTTCCAATTGACGTATTTGCAAACTGCACTTGCCCTCCGTAAGTTGTCCACGTGTTTGTTTCATTTCCAATGCCGAATTAATGCTTCTAATTAACCACTTTTGTGGGGCATCTGTGGTGAACTTTAAGTCCGATGATAGCTTGATGATGAAATTTATTGTGCTGCGTTTATGCCGCAGCAGAGGAATACTTCTAACCAGCTGCAAGCTAGTTGCCTTTGATGCACTGACAGGTGCATCTGTTTCGCTTGTCGACGAAGAGATTTGCTTGAAATCTAGCAAAAAATGTCGAGCAATATTGGTCTTTAAATCAATGATATGAATAGTGTGATTATTTGTATCAGCCACTAATAATTTATTTCCATTAGCGTCGACACAAAGTCCAGATGGCTCTCTGAGTGCCAGGATGCTGCCATCTTGATTCTTGATGACTAACGTTGAAATTATATTGGTATCAATATCAATAGCCTTAATCTTGTGATTATATGTGTCTGCCACATATAGCTTTCGATTAATATGATTGAACGCCACACCCAATGGATGCTGCAATTTAGCGTTGTACAATTTACCATCCTCATCGCCAAAAGCAAATAGATTCTATAAAAAAAACATAAGTTGAATTTAAAAATGTATAGTAAAATCTACAAGGAGTAACACTACTTACCAAGGGATTGCGATCTCCACCAACAACTGGCATTACTTTTCCATCGACCATTGAAGCTTTTCGTATGCTGGAACTTTCGCTGTCCGCTACAAAAAGAAAATCGGTAGTCATAGCCAATCCAGATGGTTGAGCAAATGCAGCGTTTTGTGGGTATGAGTTATTGCGATTCTCTTCTAGTCCATTGCCAATAAGGGATACACAGCAACGGGGCTCGAATTTACGGAACTTCCACCAAATGATACCTTCGGGAAAATAGCCCCAAATCTGATGGGTGCCAGCCATGGCTATCAGGACAATAGTTTTCTCAGGTACGTTTTGTTCGTCGGCGTGAAAAGACATATCCATGTCTCGAGCGTGAAACACAGACACATCCCATGGTGATGATATCGCCTGTAATTGTCCCAATTTTCCACCGACACGGTCATGACCCTGGTAACCCGTTCCGGCTAATGTTTCCACAACACCAGTTTTTAGTGAAATTTGGCGTAGTGCATGATTATCAGTATCAGCCACGATAAGTGTGTGTTCATCCAGAAAAGCAACTCCTTGCGGATTATTAAATCGCGCTGTCATTAAATCACCATCCACAAAACCAACATCTAGTCCTCCAATTTTGTGCTCTACGATTCCTGATATTTTCACGACCAGTATACGATTGTTGCCAGCATCAGCAATAGCATAACAATCATTGAACCTGGCAATTTTTGCTGGAAAGCGTAGATTTGATGCCGGTAAAAGATCCGTTGACAGCTGCAGCGGCAAACTGGCCTTATCGATCTTCTGTTGCCGTCCATAATATAATAAAGCTGCACCAACGAAGTCGTGCAAAAAGCCGCTGTGTCCCTCACCCATCAATAGCAACATTGGCATTCCGCTCGGACATAACACCATGAGCGATGGCCAGCAACGTATACTCAGCGCTCGCCACAATGATGATTTCGAATCGTTCACTATGGGATGTCGGATTCCGTAACGCTGTGCCGCCGAGAGTATGTTTGCAGCTGTGCGTTCGTTCTCAAATTTGGGGCTATGTACACCAACAACAACAAGGCCATTCTCAACGGTAAATCTTTCTTCAAGAGCTCGCAGCTCTGGCAAAACATGCATACAGTTAATGCAGCAATAGGTAAAGAAATCCAACACAACTAATTTTCCGTGCAATCCAGCAAGTGTTAGCGGCCTACTGACATTAAACCAATCCAAATCTAAGTACACATTTGTACAACATTAATGAATTTCCATAATAATAATTCACTTTGCACATACCACAATCGAATTCAAATTGTAAAGATTTCACCTTCGCAATGGACTGGTCGTCTGCATTCCACCGTCCAAAAAATTCCTCAAATACTTTAGCTCTATTGCTTTTGTTGCTGCGGTAGTTTTGTTGCAACTCCTCAGTAAGGAAGGTAACAATATCAATTGCCGTCAGATCCTCTAAGCAATCCATTATTAATCTTGTTCTTTTTTTTTTCTTAATTTGACCAAGAGTGGTATATTACCCATACAAATAATGAGTTATTAAAACCTATCGATATATGCACATTCATATATACTTATCATTTCAACCAACTATCGATAATTAAATCATGACAGATCGATGAAAAGACCACCAAAAGAAACAAAGCCATTAATTAAAGAACACAAAAATTGTAGTAGTCGTCTGTGTATTCATTGCAAACGAATAATGGAAAACGTGAATAATTAAAATTAAAATCAATTATTCTAATATAAAAATAACAGCATGAGCATTGGCTTAATTTCATGTGTTTTTCCATAACAAAACACAATTTAAAGTCAATTTATCCATTATTTATTGTCCGATTCCTAAGTTTTTAAGCTTGCTGTAAGCTGTTTTAAAAGTAAAAACAGCGAATTGGTCAGCCGACCATCAACAAACTTAAAGCTATGTTGACAGAATTTCTTCCTTTGCAAATAAGGTGTAATTTTATTTGCATTCTACGGTCACACTTTTGACAATTATAACATTCATATGTATATAGCGCACTGCACAAGCTGGCATATTGCTTCTTGCTTCATAGAGCTTGCAACTTTACTTGTGCTTTCTGCCTTGTGCCAACGAATTGTCGCGAGCGGGCACTTATTGTATTAAATTCATATTTTCGAATTCCTAAATCCTACGACTATAAATCATAACAAATACGTATTATGGAAAAAAGTGATAAGTTCTTGCAACAATGCTATAAACGGACTAAAGTGTCAAACTCAAAAATAATTAACGACAACTCGATATTGCGAATGCCGCGTGTGAGAGGTGGAAAATCAATTGCACGGCCGAAATTATGTGTTTCCTGGGAAGGTCCAAAGACGGCAAAAAACCGCATTTGTTTTGTCTTCATTATTGCAATTCTAACATTGACGAATTGTATACAATTGAGCCTCGGCTCTTATGCAAATGATATTGATAGCGATGCCCCGCTTACAGGGTTAAAATCATTGAATTTAATAAATAATCTGCTGGCAGAAGACAACGTAAATTACTCAAATACAAATAAAAATACCATGTTGAAGGAATTACAACTGCCAGAAACGCAAATAAGGCAAGTTAGAAGCTTAAAATTCAAAATAAATTCCTATATTTTCAAAAAAATAATGTGGTTGTGTGTGTGTGTGTGTAGTAGACAAAACAATAATGTAGACTTGTGCATATGTAGATATGAACATACATACATGTACATATGTGTGTACGTAATATATGTATGTTTACCGCAAGTTAGTTTTATCGACTCAATTATGGATGCTGTGCATTAAAATATAAATGCTAATAAGTCAGGGAATAACTCCGTACAAGGCGTTAAATTGTTCTATTATTTGTCACAATAAACCCCATCATCGAGCGCAAACAACTTAATAAGAAAAGCCACTCATTGCTTTCCACTGATTGTAGCTAATAGTGTTGCCATTGTGTTCATATTTTTGTTAGCTTTGATTTTTTAGATTTGTTGGCAAATATTTTCATAATCGGAAATTTTTATATATTTTCGATTGTTAAAAATATACCTAAGTATATGTCTGCACGTTTATAAATAAAATACAATGTTTAAAGTTTGACGTATGGGTACGGCAAGGTCTTCTGTGTCAAAAAAAAAACAATTTTTTTATATGTGAAGCAGAACAAAAAGACATTTGTAAAAAAAAACAACCTGTGTATTTCTAGATTTTGCGGCATTGATTTTAATTGCCAGTAAAAAAATGTTAACTGTGTAACTAAATTTCCCGCATTAAATCAGTTTTGACGACGTATTTTTTTTTAATATTTCTCTCTCTCGAAGAGAGAATTTTAGGATGGTGAATTGTATAAAATATATGTAAGACTTTTAGTGGAAAGCACACTTTAAGCATTTAAAAACAGTAACTATTCTATTGAGACTTCAGCACCTTGTTGCTAACTAGCTCTTTATGGTAGAGTACACAAGCAAATGATATAAAACAAATATACATGTATAAATCAAATAAACTGCCCAAATATACTTTGCATGTATGTGTTGAAAGTGTATCAATCGAAATCGTGCTTATTATATATTTGCTTTAATTAACGCGGGATCTTTGGTAGACAGAATTATATATAATTAATGCATTTCCCAATCTGTTGGCTATGAGAGCACAAAGTTTTCAAACAATTATTAACGGAACTTCATGAAATGGGTAAAAGGGGATTTTGTTTTGATAGCAGGTAACAGACATATTTGACGTCATAAATTTCTTAATCATAGGTCGAAGTTTCATCGATCACTTTTTTAGATTCCGATCTATACTTGTAATCGATAGCAATACAATTTTGAATATTGGTTTTGACAAAATGATGAAAAGCTGTCAAATTTTCAATTAAAACGGGTGAGAAACACTGGAGAAACATTGCTGCAGGTGTAAAGTCAAGGGTTAAGGGTATCTTCTAGTCGAGCATACTCGACTAGAGCCTTCTTGTTATTTTTATTTTTTTTTTTTTTTTTTTTTTTTTTTGTGAATAGATAGATTATCTGCACTGATTTGCTGCGATTTACTTCGAAAATCATACTAAACATTTTTATATAGGATGTTATAATATTTCCTTAACAAATTTTAATAACAATTTTAAAAGTGTATAGTTGTTAAAAGCTTATAATTTGTAAAACACAATATTTAACCAATAAAAATTTTGCTGAAGTGCCCAAATTTATTGTTGTTTCAACGACTTGTGCAATGTACTTTATAGTTTCTTATAAAATTTAATTTATTACAAAAAAATAATTATTTTAATTAGCTATTTATCACTTAAATTGAGATTTTAGCACTGTTTTTAATGCCAAATTCTTTAGTGACAATTTTGCAATTCGTGCAAAACTTAAAGTAATGTAAAATTGCATGTGAACGACTGCAAAATACTCTAGTTTACAAATATCATTATATATTTGCAATATACTCCTTACCTTTCGGATAGAGAGATATGATAATATTTTGGTTTTTGTAATTGTTGCTGCTTCACGCAATCTGTACTCTCAGTTCTCTTATCTTTTTTTGTTAGATTCATGCGATACCAATGTTTTTATTTATTTAATTTCATATATTCTTTAAACGCTGGGCTCTGACTCAATTTCTTGGTGTTCTTATCATTCCGTGTTTATCAACGCACAACACACATGCACTTGCATAAGTAAACACACACATATACACGTACACAGAAAATAAACAAAGTCATATGGGACCTACATATTTAAAATGTGAGCATGTAAGATAATTTGTTATTTGGTTGACTTGTTGTTGGTTTCATAAATCTCAGGAATTAGAATTAGTTGTAGTGCAAAAATCGAAATCGAAAATAATATTAAGGTCAGAAAAAAAATACATACATTCATAAATAATTAAAGAACTATGTGTGTGTATACACGCCGCATTCACGTGCTGACTTTCAGTTACATTTGAATTTAGAGCAGCATAGGCTTTGCACTTGCTCAAGGAAATTGGTATATACGCTTTAAATACAAATATTTATACACGCTATATGCGTGCACGCATTTTGTCTGTATCGTTGTTTTTGTTTTGACAGCCAATTTCTAATTATAGCTACTTTTATGTATGCAAAAGCATCACCATTTCTTACTCATATTTTTGTGCGTACATTTCGTAGATTTGTATTTGTAAGTGTTTGAACGAACTTGCATCATACGTATAAGTATATATGTTTGTATGAATGTTTTTTTTTTCAATTTTTATTTAATATTGTTGTGTTTTGCTTAGTTTGTGCTTTCGTTTAGGCATCAGCTGAATATTGTCTTATACAATTTAAATTAATGTTTTTTTTTTATAAAGCAAAATACAAAACCAGCCGGTCTAGGTCGCCGATGCCAACTCAGTCAGCCCCTTTAACCACAAAAGATTTAAATGAATTGCACATAACCACAAACACATTTTAAATGATGACTCATTGTGTACTCGTTCTTTAGCTCGTAACATTTAGCCCGTCGCAGTCCCATTGTCACGTTTAAGTTTGAGCTAACAAACTTAACACACACACACGCATATGTACATACTCACAAACATGAGTACCTGTGTAAGTGTAAATGTACATGTATATTTTGCGAAGCCGCGCCAAAATCAATACAGATACATACATACATACCTCGTATATATATATATATAAACATTCACACATACAAATATTTGTACATACTTATAATAATTTGAAAACTGGCAAACACAACAATACTGTTTCTGCTGGCGATGGTGGCAGCGTGTGTTTTTTTTCTTTCCGACCAATCCAAATCAATCTGGATTCCGGCGGTTAAAATTATGATTTTTGTTTTTCTTTTATTTTAATTGTTTTCTGATATTTTTGTTTTTTCTTTTATCGGTCTCTGTACTTTGACACACAACCAAATGTGTATACAAATGCACGAACAGCCATTTTTAGTGTAAGTTTATTTAATTCAATTTCGTTATTAGTTCAACATATTAATATCATTCTCTTTGACCCGTGTGTTATATGCTTTAAAGATTTAACCACATTTATCTCTATTTCGAGATGCAAAATAATTGAATTAGGACGTTTGGCTCAATCAAATTGTATCATTGTCAGCAATTCAAGTCAATTTACATTAATTTTTTGGGTGTCTTTTTGTAAGTGATGTGTGTACGGAAGTGGAAATAAAAGCAGTTCAAGATCTAGGCCCAAGCAAAACCATAAATAAATTCCCCTGACGCCGGCGAACGCAACAATAAATTGTAAAGGAAAGAAAGGTCGTAGATTGAGAGAATGTCGAAAAAAATTAACTGTGATGTGAATGCAAAACAATTTATTATTACTAACTTTGTGAGCTGTTACATACATACATGTTTAATTTGCGATGTATGTGTATGTATTTAAAACGATGACTGTGATACCCTGATCTAGCGTTAACAATTTTGATTTTAGCAGGAGTAACAACTAAGTCAAAGTTTTTGGCAAATAAGACACAATGTTAAGGAGTTCGATCTTTAAGTACAACACTTCACTAGTTTACTATAAATAATAATGCAATAAATATCCAATCATTGTAGTAACACGTGCATCAAGATACGAAAGCCTAAAAATTTAATATGGTTTGATACAAATCTAGCAAAAGAGACTTTTAAGTGCCATTTACCGGGGGCGCTATTTAAACCTTGGAAGCAAAACACAAATAAAATCATGAGTGTCTCGATCGAGTAAGATATAAATATGTATATGTATATGAACATACTACTACGATTGCTGATGATAAAGCTACAAAGTGATAAGACAATGTCGCCTGTGACGCAAACACAAATCTTGTGGCCAACTGAAGTAAGATAATCTATGTACATATATCTTGGATGCGGTTAAATTGCGGCTAACTGATCACAAATAATGCTCACGTTGGGTTATATGGTCTTATGGGGCATGGACTTCGTCACAAATGTTGTAATCAACCAATTTTGTTGGTTGGTTGACTATTCTCTAGTCCAGCCTGACGTTCTACCTTACATATTTACACAAGTTTCAATAAACTGAGTACATAATAACCCAAGTATTTATGAATATGTATACATAGTGTTTTCTGGTAACTTTTATTTTGAATGATGAAATTATGACTAAGCATAATACATAGTTGATACAATAATATTTGATGTCGAGAGTGCCTTGCCCATTCTCAAAGAAGGAAATTCCCCAAAAAATTATGTTTAATTATTTCTATTAATTTTAATTTTAGAGTACGCGATGCACGACAAGTAAAAAAAGAAAATATACGCATTATTGGCTTACGTTTGGAAGATGCTAGCCAAGAGTCCAATAATGGTATACCAAGTGTATTAAGTGAAAAGGAGCAGACGATACGTGTTTTTGGTAATGGATTGCACGAGCAGACGGTTATTGCATTTACAAATGAGGAGAATGAATATAAAGGGCCATGCCTTAAGCCGGCTACCGAAATCTTTAAGCCCAACGAGGTCTCACCAGATGGTGTTACGGCTTTATATACGGTGAAATTTCCACACTCCAAGAGCGTATTGTATGTCTGTGCGAAAATTGATGACGGTTTGGCTGTAAGTTGTATTTAATTGACTTATAATTGACTTTAACAATATTCAACTACAGTTATTGCATTTCTTTAAAAACAGCACAACAGTGCAGCGGATACAACACCGCTGGAACATCAGGGCAATGCTCCATGGATGAAAATTGCAACGCACGAACCATTGTTGCCTCTTTGGCTTGCCTTAGTGATCATAATCGTATGTCTGTGTTTTTCGGCCCTGTTCTCGGGTCTTAACTTGGGCCTTATGTCCTTGGATCGTACAGAGCTAAAAGTAAGCTAATTACAATAATATAAATGTAAAGTTGTCTCAAATGATGGTTTGTTTAATTAGATTTTACAAAATACTGGCACGCAAAATGAAAGAAAGTATGCTGCGAAAATTGCACCTGTAAGAGATCAAGGTAATTATCTGTTGTGCAGTATTCTCTTGGGTAATGTGTTGGTTAACTCCACCTTTACCATTCTACTGGATGGTTTGACCTCTGGACTCTTTGCTGTCATATTTTCCACCCTGGCCATCGTTCTTTTTGGTGAAATTACACCTCAGGTAGGTTCTAGGTTTAATTCGATGAGTGTGGTTCTTTAAGAGTTACATTCTCAGTCAAAGTGATATGAAAACATATGTACATATATATTAAAAACATTCCTAGGCGCACAATAATATTAAATATAATATATATATATATATATAAATATTAAATCAAGTTTTATTATGTTCATTGATTTAATTTTCAAACCTAAAGACTTTGATTTAATTTATGCTGTTACATAACGCCCTCATCTTTTAATCCCAATCATATTATTATTCATAAACATTAATTTTTAAATTATTATCTTGCTTACAGGCTGTATGTTCAAGACATGGTTTGGCTATTGGTGCCAAAACCATTATGATAACCAAAACGGTTATGGCCATAACAGCGCCTCTGTCATATCCCATTTCCCGTATTCTTGATGCGCTTTTGGGTGAAGAGATTGGCAACGTTTTCAATCGGGAACGCCTAAAGGAACTTGTTCGTGTAAGTAGACAAATACCTTCAATTATTGTAGTCAGTGAAATCTAAATTTCATTTCAATTACATTACATAGGTTACCAAAGATGTCAATGATTTGGATAAAAACGAAGTCAATATCATCTCGGGAGCACTGGAGTTGCGTAAGAAGACCGTTGCCGATATTATGACACATATTAATGATGCGTATATGCTTTCGTTGGATGCTCGTCTCGACTTTGAGACGGTTTCGGAGATAATGAACTCGGGTTATTCGCGTATCCCAGTATATGATGGCGATAGAAAGAACATTGTTACATTATTGTACATTAAGGATTTGGCATTCGTAGATACCGATGATAATACTCCGTTGAAGACACTTTGTGAATTTTACCAAAATCCGGTTCATTTCGTTTTTGAGGACTACACTCTTGATATTATGTTCAATCACTTCAAGGAAGGTACAATTGGTCACATTGCCTTTGTACATCGCGTCAACAATGAGGGCGATGGTGATCCATTTTATGAAACAGTTGGTCTGGTTACATTAGAAGATGTTATTGAGGAGCTTATTCAAGCTGAAATTGTTGATGAAACTGATGTGTTTGTCGATAATCGCACAAAAACCCGACGCAGTCGTTATAGGAAAGCCGACTTTTCAGCATTCGCTGAGCGTCGTGAGGCTCAAACTGTGCGAATTTCCCCTCAGCTGACATTAGCGACATTCCAATACTTAAGTACAGGTAATAAATACATTAATCTCTGTGTATGCACATGTTAAATTTTTATATTTTTTTACTTACAGCTGTTGATGCGTTTAAAAAAGATGTAATTTCAGAACCGATCTTGCGGCGATTACTTAATCAAGATGTTTTCCACAATATCAAATCGAAGGGGAAAAATAAGGATGATCCCTCGTTGTATATATTTACGCAGGGTAAGGCAATTGACTATTTTGTACTTATATTGGAGGGTCGTGTTGAAGTGACAATTGGCAAGGAGGGTCTTTTGTTCGATAGTGGACCATTTACTTATTTTGGTACACAGGCATTGGTGCAAAATGTTGTTATGGGTAAGCATATTACATTATAATAGTAATGCTTTTGACATATAGTAACAAATTTTGTTCGTTATAGATTCTCCAACCCAGATGGGTTCGTTACAATCATTAAATATGGATTCGAAAATTAGGCAAACTTTCGTTCCTGATTACTCTGTACGTGCTTCAACGGATGTGATATATATTGCCATTAAACGTAGTTTGTACCTTACTGCGAAGAAAGCGACTCTTTTGGAAAAGAGTCGCAAATCCGGAACGTTCTCAAGTGAAACATTCGATGATGAAGTTGAACGTCTCCTGCATTCAATAACTGAAGATGATAAGTCCAAATTCCTGGCACCCAGTCAGAATGCAAGACGTTCATCCAAACCAAACCGGAGTGGAGCATCGTCACCCCTCAACAATGATCTATCACATGATGATAGAAGTAATAGCGCAAGTGGCCAACTTCAGACAGGCCATCGAACTGGTCATGAACGTACGGAAGATGGGTCATTAAGTAGTCTGGTTACTTCGGATGCAGGAGGCGATCTTCAAAATGGGGAAAACGATGACAGGGATGGAAATGCAGCTTCCTCACCGCTTTTGCCAAAACCGGATGAAAAAAATAATGACTCGTCCAAGCAAAGCAAACCCAAATAACGACAGTCTTCGGAGAACCCGTTATATTAAGACCCAGCTGCCGCAAATCAAATTTTCCATAACAATCACCCACAATTCTTCTAATGCAAAAAACAAAAATATG
The DNA here is from genome assembly GCA_035044645.1 of Scaptomyza parva. NCBI lineage: Eukaryota > Metazoa > Arthropoda > Insecta > Diptera > Drosophilidae > Scaptomyza > Scaptomyza parva. Next base: position 2,992,534 of record JAWNNT010000063.1, read on the forward strand.
TTTACATTGCTTTTTTCCTTAAATATTGTTATAGTTATAGTTATATAATTGCTTTTTTATCGACCTCAATTTGTAAATTGACTAGAATTGTGTTTCCTTATTCTGTAGTTCTGAATTAGAGATTTATATATATTTAGATACAAACCGAATGTTACATTTTCAATCATGGTTTCCATATTGTTTTCTTAAATTAAAATAATAGTCCTGAGACTTCTTACAACCAGAAATTATTACATAGACACATGTTACATATGTATTACCTCATACAATACGTACTTAAGAAAAGAAATTAAGCACCATTGCTTGCAAATCTTCCCCCCCCCCCTCCCTTATTTATACTTCCTATAAAATGACATAAATGAAAAAAATAAGCTCATGACCGCGGCATAATTAAGAGTTTGTTGTTAAATTTGTTTATTGTTCAGAAAAAAAAAATGTTTCATTGTTTAGTTCCTTTTTGTCTTTGAAAGTCAAGTCTAAATGAGAATTGTTATATTAGTAACAGACACTCCTAAATACTTTACCGTTGTGTGCACAAGTTTTGTTTTTACTATATTGTTGTTTAATATGATTACGTTATTAAAATGCATTCGACATTGAGATAAACACACACTTCATGTAGCATAACTGTATTAATTGAGGAGTTTAAAACTTCTTATTCGTTATTCATCTAACTAATTGTGTTAATTAGCCGTTTATAATGTGTGGTAATAAAAATGAAAAGCATATATATACATACATTACCTATGTTAACTTAGATTAAATACATACATAAATATTTAAATAAGTACAATCACAAATACAAAATGTACATAAATGAACAAAGAGCAGCGTTAATTGGTTTTTAAATGTCCTTCGCATTTGTGAGTGACGCAAAATGGCTGTTCCGACCAGGCGTTGGCATTAGGTAAATTATTTTGAAAAAGATTCTTGAAAAGAACCTACAAACATACTAATATATGTGCTTGCAATATAAACATATATATATATATATATATAACTATTAAAGATAAATGAAAGATTAATGTCAAAGAGCTACTTTGTTACTTCCTTATATGTATTTACAATATATATTCGTATATAAAATGTACAAGAATTTTGAAAAACCAAATATTTATTGGGGGCTCTATTTCTCCGAGTAAATGAAAATAAATTATTTTTTTTAATAATCGAATATTTGTTTACCACCTTTGTTGTATTTAGTATGTATGTAATATATGCATTAACTTCTATCCTTATCATTTTTTTGCCAGGTGTTACATTCATGCCACGAGTATGTGACGACTCTAGTAATTCCAGCTCATAAATCGATTCTATGTTAGTTTAACATTTTACGTTAACAGTCGTTCGGTGGTACAACGGTTACACCACAGTTCCGCACGTTGTGTTCTATTCCATACTGTTCCTAATTAATTTTGTTGTTTCACAAATTTGACTTATTACTATTTACATATATTGTAATTGGAAAGAATGCATCGCGGTGGAAAATCTCATTCACGTGGAGGTAAATCGCACGCTCGTCCACCCGGTCTGACTGGCAAGGAGATTGGCCTGTACTACAGGAGTCTGGCGCGCCAACGCAAAAACAATGACAACAAAAATGATGAGCCCCAAATTCGTCTCGGCTGCAATGTGAGCATACCGCCAGGAATCTTACGACGTGTAACTGCATACCTGGATGATTTTAAGACTGCGCGTGAATCAAAGGAGCAGCACCTCGATGCCAAGTTCAAAGAACAGTTTCGACATTTTTTAAGTGTAAACTTTAAGCAATTCATCGAAGAGACGAAGCAGCAAAATGAAGACGTGAATCTAATCAATTCCAGCCTCAACGAACACCTGCAAAAGCAGCACGAGGAACGAATGCAATCTGGAGAACTTCGAGCACGCTACGAGGAGCGCATGAAATTGCCAATAATGGCACATGAGGCGGATATCCTCGAGGCTGTTCAACAAAATCAGGTGCTACTAATTGTGGGCAGCACCGGATGCGGAAAAACCACACAGGTACCCCAACTACTATTGGACCATTGTATAGCCAAGGGCATTGCGTCTAGTTGTCGCATTGTGTGCACCCAACCTCGTCGGATCTCAGCCATAAGTGTGGCAGAGAGAGTAAGCTATGAGCGTATGGAATCTCTTGGTCATTCGGTTGGCTATCACATCCGGTTGGAAAGCCGTAAGTCTCGAGAACGTGCCTCCATCACGTACTGCACCACTGGCGTTCTTCTGCAGCAACTTCAATCGGATCCACTGATGCACAGCGCCAGTGTGCTGCTTTTGGACGAAATTCATGAGAGAAGCGTCGAAACAGATCTTTTAATGGCATTGCTTAAGTTAATTCTCCCTCATCGACCAGCACTGAGAGTGATTTTAATGAGTGCAACTGTAAGGGAACAAGATTTCTGTGAATATTTCGATAATTGTCGAATGTTTCGCATTGAAGGTGTCATGCATCCTGTTAAAATGCTCTACCTTGAAGATGTGCTCAGCCTGACAGGCTATCAGTTTGATAGTCGGCAGAAAAAACGGACTCGGGATCAACCCGGGCATCGTACCATGATCGAGCCATATATAAGACGCCAGCGTGGTAGCTACGATGAAAAGGTGTTAAATCAACTTCGGCATCCGGAATCCGAGGGATGCGAAGACATTGACTTTATTGCCGATCTCATCTACTTTATATGCAATAGCCAGCCAAGTGGTGCTATATTAGTTTTTATGCCGGGCTATGAGAAAATATCACAGCTTCACAACACGCTAACAAATCCCCGCTCTGCCCTGGGTCAACGCTGGCGAGACCATTTGATTGTGTACCCACTGCACTCGCTACTGCCATCCGTGGAGCAACAGTCAGTGTTTCGACGAGCACCCCAGGGCAAACGTAAGGTTATCATCTCTACAATTATTGCTGAGACTTCGGTGACCATTGATGATGTGGTCTATGTCATCAATACGGGACGCACCAAGGTCAGCAGCTACGACATTGAGACGAACATTCAGACCCTTGAGGAATGTTGGGTGACGTTGGCTAATACGCAACAGCGCAAGGGACGCGCAGGCCGCGTACAGCCAGGCATATGTTATAACCTATTCAGTCGGGCTCGGGAAGCTAAAATGGCGGAGATGCCCACGCCAGAGATCTTACGATGCAAACTGGAATCCATTGTGCTCAGTCTGAAATTGCTGCACATTGAAGATCCGTATGCGTTTTTTCCAACAATGATCGATGCTCCTGCTCAGAAGGCCGTAAGCAATGCCGTTAATCTACTCAAGAGGTGAGGGCTGATTAATTTGGACTAATGTGAGAACCTACTACATTTTTTTTATCCCATTTAGAATTGAAGCACTTGATCATGATGGTCAACTAACGCCTTTGGGTCTGCATTTGGCCAAGCTGCCCATTGACCCGCAGATGGGAAAAATGATTTTAATATCAGCTCTATTTCGTTGCCTGGATCCGATCACATCGGCAGCAGCGGCTCTGTCATTTAAGAGTCCCTTCTATACGCCAATGGGTCAGGAGCGACGAGTGGACGAGACGAAGCGCAAGATGTCGCGACAGATGCGTAGTGATCATCTTATGGTGCACAACACCATTTGTGCCTATCGTGAAAGCTGCGAGACTCATCGGGATCGGGACTTTTGCTATAATCATTTCATTAGCCAGCGAACAATTCAGCAGCTGGAACGTATGAAGCAACAGTTTGCCGAGCTCCTATGCAATTACAAGTATGTTATGACGCACATTCAATGAATACCATCTGATTTGACCATATTTTGTTCTTTTCATAGATTCCTTACATCGTCTGATTGCTTGCATGACTCATCCAATGTAAATTCAGAGAAGATTCCATTGCTTCGTGCTATTATCGGAGGTGGTCTCTATCCAAACATGGCACACCTATGGTACATTTCTTCTTTCAATACCACGTCTTTTCCACTTCCATTAAAGTGTAATTATTCTTTTATAGCAAATCTCGCCAAATTAAGAATCGTGTGCGCGCAATTCACCACATGTCCACCGACGATGGTCGTCGGTGCAATTTTCATCCGTCTTCAGTGAACAGCGGCGAAAGTGGATTTAATTCAAACTATTTTGTCTACTTTCAGCGGCAACTATCAACAGCACTTTATCTCTTAGACGCCACCATGGTCTTCCCCATGGCGCTTATTATTTTTGGCGATGGCGTCGAGTCGGGTGTCATAGACAATAAACCATATATGTCGGTGGCTAAAACTTACTAGTAAGCATAAGTTGTAAATGATTTGATTTAAAAGTGTTATTGTAATTTAACCTTTCAGTTTCAAGTGCGATCCGGAGACGGCGTCTGTAGTAATTAATTTGCGAAAAAACTTGGCTCTGTTGCTACTTGAAAAGGCATTAAACCCAGCGCAGATCTCGGAAAACAGTGATGAAAATAAGCTGATTAAGTAAGTCAAACTTGGAAATAGGACCACGTTACTTGTTTTTCACGTAAAAGTATTTATAATTCACATGCTTATACATTTTCTATTTAATTTTAAACAGAGCTATTGAAGTTCTTCTATCGATTGACGAAAGCATGGAAGACGATGACGACGATAATTTAATGGATTCTGATGAGATTGATAACATTTAAAAGGATACTTGTATATAAATAGTTTGATTATATAATTGATCACTGTGTGATGTTACCAAAATATTTATTTAAAATAGTTGTATATAAATAGTATATAAATATGAATCTTTAAGCCAAAAGTCCAAAGTTTAGTCATCTTCAAGCAGTGCAAATACGTTTCGAGAGCGCAATTTATCGCAATCATCTTCATCGGCATTGGTTTCGTCGTTAGAGCTATCCTCGTCATCATCATCGCTATCGGCGGCTGCATTAAAAAATCATAAGATAAATTCAATATTAAAAATCAATCACAATAAATTATTGATTTAACTTACTATCGGAGCAAATAGACGAAGTATCTTCATTAGTCTCGCTGTCAGGGTCATCGGCATCTATGTGCTGATATTTTTTAACCTCTGCAAGTTCAGGATGCTGCTGCCATCTGTCGTGCTCCTCGTGATAACCAGGTGGATAAAACTGTAACACCAACTGTTGTTGTCCGGCCAGACACATTCGCAAGATATGATTGGCGGCACGATAACGATCCGGGCGCGCTGCCTTGGCAGTAAGAAATCCACGCTTATAAGCCCATGCATCCGAAATGGCAACAGCCGACCACTCGGCGTAGTCTTCGGGCAGCTGCAAGCGCAGTAAATGCGGCACATCCAAGTGCTCAGCCAGCAGCTTGAGCGAACGATAAGGCACTTGCAACTGGGAAATGGGAAAACTTCCGAGCAGCACTTGCAAACTCTTTGACGTTTTGGAGGGAAACACAAGACCGGGACAATCGCAGACACGGACATGCTGCGAAAGGAATATGGTCTGGAAATGTTTGGTGTGGCCAGGTGTACGACTAACGCTGACTACTTTGCGTCCCTTCAGTGCATTAATCAACGAGGATTTACCCACATTGGGAAATCCAAGGCATCCAATGGTTAAAATACCACTGTTGTATTTCTCATGTTGATGGGGTGTGGTATCAATGCTATTGCTGATCTTTAACTCGCCCTCAACTACTGTTTTTGCGGTGGTATCGTCCATGTCCAGCTCCTCATTGCGCATATCGTCACGAATCTTTTGCTCCCATGCTGATAGATCTACTTCGCCTTGGACATAGCGCTGGCATTCACGATAGATATTATTTATACCCTCCATGCTCTGGTGATGACGACCACGTTGATTGCCCTTGCGACCGCGTGCCGTATGCGAAGCAAAGATTACTACATGCACCTCCGGATAATGTTCCTTAAAATAGTGTCGCCAGGCAACGACAGACTCGGGTGCAACAAGATCCACTTTATTCAGCACAACAATAGCATGTTTTTGCAGCTTGTGCACAATATGGTCGTAGAGTGCAGGTGGAAACATCAATGAAGCATATCGCACATCCACAACGATGAGCAAGATATCAGACATCTCGAGCACGCGCCACAGCTGACGCCACGTCTCCAAGTTAAGCTCGAAGAGAGATACTCCTTTAATAACGCAACGCTTTTCCATCAGCTTATCGACATACTCCTGCAAGGCATTCCGGTGTGTAAAATTATTTTAAATTTAATTAATTTACCCAAGCATCTTACCTTAAAGTATCTATTTTCATTTCGATCCAAAAGCTCTTTGCTCTGCTCATAGTTCCAAGGCGGTCGCACTGGAAAATCGTAGTCTTTGAAAGAGCCCGAATCAATTTCTCTTTGTTTAGGTGCCAGCACTTCCAGCGGCTTAAAGCCCTCTTCCTTCATTAGTTCAATCTCCTTTTTGCTTTCCTGCATGAACTGAAGATTGTAACGGTTCACGTTCTTGTTGCGACCTCCGCCGCCGCGTGAAAAGGGCTGATCCATAAGCTTGCGATCTGTTGTCGTCTCAGGCGCATCACTGTCTTCGTATGATTCCTGATTGGTGCGCAAGTACTTCGACGGACCTGCAAACGGCGTTTTATTGCACCATTTGATTTTATTGCCATTTCCTTATTTATTTACCTTTTGTGTTGCGCTTTTGCAGCAATTGGTCTTTCTTCTTTTTGCCGCTAAAGGCCACTTTGCGTCGTTGTTGAGGCATTTCTTAATTTTTTGCGTTTTTGTTATTACTGCATAGCACAATTGATCAATTATTAACTTAATTATTAATATATTAACTACCACATTCTACTAACCTTGTTTGGCTTTTTTCAAATCGCTCTTTTTGTTTTGACAAGCTAATGTCAAATCCACAATTTAAAGGCGCTATGATATTTTTTGGCATTTATTTGTCAACGGTATGTGGTATTATGTTCGGATATGTCATCCACCATACTTTATTTACGTTCTGCAAGAGACAAATAATAACTTTTTTAAGTTTGTCACAAAAAATTCGGTATCTGTTGGTAGCTACTGAAACTATGTTTGTGTCGAAAACTTATTAAAATTTAGTATATATAGCTCATGAGGGTAGACGAGGGTAGTAAATATTTAAAACATTTAAATTTAATCAGTCGATGTTTGCAGATGTTTCTGATGGACGCTTCTTTTTTTATAATTGCAAAACAGCTGTTGTCTCAGCTTATTTGTTGCTTAATTACGCTACATGGTTTTGGTATTTAAATACTTCATGCTATGCTGAATCTGTTAAAATGCATACAAATTCAGTATGAACTTTGAGCTCGCGCTGCTGAAATTGTTACTGGTCAAAGGGCAGCTTATTGGTTTATTTTAAACATTTTCCAATGCCATTAAGTGGGATAAGAGTTTTGGAATTTGTGGGCTTGGCCCCTGGTCCATTATGTGGTAAAATACTTGCCGATTTTGGTGCGAGTGTAACGCGCATTGACAAGGTATGTACGTACATATGTATGTCTAATAAAATTTAAAATAACAAGTGCGGTCTTTTCAACAGGTGCTAGAGAATCCCTTTGATGTGCTTCACCATGGCAAACAAACCCTGGCCATTGATTTAAAGAAAAAACAGGGTCAGCAAATTGTACAGCAGCTAGCCAAAAATTATGATGTTATCGTAGAGCCATTTCGCCCCGGAGTCATGGAGAAACTAAATTTGGGACCGATACAGCTCTGCACTTATAATCCACGCTTAATTTACGCTCGTCTTACGGGCTTTGGCCAGCAAGGTCGCCTGGCAGCGCGTGCTGGGCACGATCTTAATTATGCTGCGATTTCGGGTGTGCTCTCAATGCTGGGCCGCGAGAATGAGAAGCCAACAGCGCCAATTAATTTGCTTGCTGATTTTGCTGGTGGAAGCGTAATGTGCGCTATGGGCATATGTCTAGCATTGCTGGAGCGATACAAGTCCGGACGTGGTCAAGTGGTGGACGCGGCTATGGTGGATGGCGCTGCGTATGTTGCCAGTTGGCTGTTCATGTCAAGAAACCTCAGTATTTGGTGTCACAGTCAGAAACGTGGAGTTAATCTGCTCGATGGTGGTGCCTATTTCTATGACACATACAAAACAAAAGATGGACTTTATATGTCAGTGGCTGCGTTGGAGCCACAATTTTTTGAGATTTTAAAACAACGTTTGCAATTGCCTGTCGATTTGTCGCAATATGGCGAGGAGGCTCAAAGCCAAGGCAAACAGCTATTGACGGCTATATTTTTAACCAAAACACAAGCCGAATGGTCAACGATATTTGAAGACGTAGACGCTTGTGTCTACCCCGTAGTGGAGTGGCAAAATGTGCTTGATCATCATCACAACACCAAACGGGAATCGTTTGAGCGTATCGCTGACGTCTGGGCGCCACGGCCAGCGCCACGCTTAAGCCGCACACCTGGTAAGATACGACAACTGAGTAATGAGAAGTCCTTGCTTGATGAACTGAAACTGGACGCGGAGCAGCTGCGGCAACTGCAACACGATGGTGTTTTGACTTTGCCTCTAAAACCCAAGCTGTAGTCAATTCAAAATAAAAGACTAAAGTTTTTGTTTTCTTGCATTCAAAATACTTTTATTCTAGCTCTTGCACACAGATACAATTACAATTTTAATATTCATCTCGTACAAACTATCAGTCATACATTTTATAAGCATTTAGGCCACACTTTATACATACATGTTTTTAGCTTAATAGTAGTAGTAGGGGCAACATAAACATAAATAAATCTCATCATGTTTTTTAAAGGAGTTCATTTTCGGATTAGGCATCAAATTTTATTCAAAGAATAAACATAAAAAACTGTTAGTCGCGTATAAATTGTTTAATTTCAGATTGCATTCATCAGACACACAGCTCTGAAACACCCTAATATTACTATTATTATTATTATTACCTAGCACGCATACAATTATTACACGCTTTTTGGATACACAACACATTTATGGTTTAAACTCATTTGTTTACTTAGGCTAAAGCACCGCGCGTCAGCGTTACCAATTGGAATATAGATATCTATTTGTAAATATGTATAATATATATGTATGTTTGTTCATGTATGCAAGTGTAAATGTGTGTATGTATAAAAACATCGATATTTTAATTTATATTTTTAATTTTAAGTTATATGTATGTTGTATGTAAATTTTACTATTTTTTCGTTAGTTAGTTAGGTTTCGTACGTCCAGCGTAAAGTAATTAATGATAGTAGTCCTTATGTAACTGTAAGTAATTATGTATTGTAGTATTTTGTATAAGTCTCAGTTCTCAGTATAAAATCAGTACCATTTGTTACGTTTTCAATTTGTTTTCGTTCACTTTCCATGTCGTTTGGGTTCATTTTTTTTTCATGTTTTGTTTTGTTTTGTTTTGTTTCGTTTTCGTCTAAATGTTTACACTAACAATCGTATTTTGTGTTTTTACATTCTTACAAAAAAATATTTTTACGTTTTTTTACAATTTGTTCTGCTGCGCGTGGTGCTTTTAACAATGATTCACACACACACATATACAAAACATTCACGCTTACAGATATCGGTTGAAACCGATTACATAGCTACTTATAGATTAATTGGACATACAACGGCTAAAGCGGATCGACCATTTCATTATGTTCATATTTTATTTTATAATTAATTTGAGAGCCTGGAATGATAGTTACTCACACACACACAGCTACAGGCACACTCACACACAGATATATCAGTCATAGTCGCACACACACACATAGTTGACTTCGTAAATAATAATATTCATCTACATGCATGTAGTATATTTGTGCAGGATGAGCCCTTAAACAGGTTTCATTCGGAAAAATCACTGCGCCACTCTTAGAATCGCAGTCACGCTTAGTATTATCTATATGTATATTCATGTATATAGATATATTCTACACATCCATTGTCATCAGAATTCTTCATCCTCATCATCACTATCATCATCATCACACAAGCGCACAAGTTTCATCCTTCATCACGTATCATTCACCAAAATACACCTATAAAAGTGTGCAAAATAAAAATTTGTTATAAATAGTGCTTAACTGTAGTATAAATGTAACCTTTATAAATGTATAATTATTTTGAGTATATAACATATATGCAACTTACGTTCGCATAGCACAGCCATAACCATTTATGTTCCAATTGGCGTCTAGCTCTCACATTTTCCAGCATTCAAGCGGCAGACATACATACAATCATCATCTACATTTTTCCGTCATCAGCAGTAGTACCGTTTAAAACTAGTATGTAGTAATATTATTCTAATTTATTTTGACAATTTAAATTGTGTATAGAAAATAAAAAATTCGAATGCAGTTGCCTATTAAGTCAGTTGCCAGTTCAAAGAACTTTTCAAAAAAATCATTAAAATTTTAAATCAAAGAATTTATTTATGAACGAACCAGAACAATATTGTTGGACGGCTGTGTGATATTTAGACTAAGTCTAATATCAATACCAATCGAAAAAATAAAAATATTATTACATGATCTTTGAAATGGCATTATTTTTGATACAGCAATATATGTAACTTATTTTCTTTTTGCATTTAAACGAATTAAGATGTATACAAATTATAAGGTTGATTGACAAACGGCATACAGCATACAATGTTACAAATGATATCATTCTATTAGACAAACTTGCCACTTAAACTTAAGTCCCGGTCAGATCCGAGAATATTGTATTTTAATGCTTTGTCAAAAGATTTTAAACGGGATTTCTCTTTGAATTGAATTATGCTTGACATACATAATTTTGTTTGGCGTTTATAAACTTTAAATGTAAAAATATATTTATGTGTGTCAGTGTTGCCATTTTGGTGGGTTTACCGCTAGATTTAGTGGTTTTTATATGCTTGCTAGTGAGAAACATGTTTAAACAGCGCCTAGTGGAATTTTAGCTTTGCCAAACTATTTTTCTCTATTATTATTTTTTTTTACAAATGAAGTTGTCCGATTTACCTTATTTTTTTTTATTGTTGGCAACACTGGTGTGTATTTAAATGTGTGAAGAAAAATTACAATAAAAAAGTATTAACGAATGTCATGTGTGTTTAAGTCCTAAACAGTCCCATAATTTGTCTTTATATGTATGCCTATGTAATGTAACTAGTTTAATAGTATGTAAAGTGAAGTACTGTAGTGTTACCCTGGTCCGTTTCTGTTAGTTTAGTAGTTGTATTAGTGTTTGTTTGTTTGTTAAATTATGATGTATATAAATACGAGTACAATACGATTAGACGCTGCAGGTAGTGTTTTGGTTGTTATTGTAATTCTTTTCGTTTAATATTTTTGTTTCATATTGCTATTTTATTTTTAATATTTTTTCATTTAAAACAAATTGCAAACTAAGCGCCATTATCTGAATTTGGAATCAATGTGAGCTACTAATAAATATATGTATAAAAAATCAATAATAGTTTTACAAAACTTTTTTGTTGCTTAATATATATGTATATGTTTTCCCTATTTGAGTGTTTTGTTCTTTACGTAATTTTTGTAATTGCCCTTGTATGTTGGCATCCGTTTAAAATCTTTTTTACTTCGTTTTTCTTTTTTTTTTCTTTTTTTTGTGTTTATTATTTAAAGCTTGGTATCTTGTGCCGTTGTTTTTTTTTTTTGCTTTTAAATTTGCTTAACTTTCGTTCGTATCATACATATATTTCAGTTACGGTTACTGATCACTAGAAAAAACTTACATTTAGTAATATCACACAACACACGCCCACACACGCGCGCATTTGAAGTTGGTTATGATTAGTAGAAGGAAGTCGATTATTGGCTCGTGGTCTTCCGCTATTTCTCATAACACTTCAATCACAAACCATTTAGTTTCAGTTCTGACATCCACATAATTAAGATTCACACTATATAGACGTGGAGATTTGGTAATCAAATAGGATATTTATTGGAAAATTGTTGTTTGGGCTGATTTGCATTCACACAACGCATCCCGGGATTTCAGACTTAGTACTATCTCTCAAGCATTCAATGCATTCATCAACATTTTTTCATGACATATCCATTCATAGAATCACAAGTTTACATTCATAAATAGCAACACAGGCTACACGCGCACAACTTAATACACACACAGACATATCTTTGAGTAAGTGATACTCTCAGTTGTATGCAAATTTTTAAATTTGCCTAATGGTTTTTTTTAATAGAACTAAGAGTTTCACTTACATTCAAGAACCTGCTTTAAGTTCTTATTTTTTTTTTTTTGTTTTTTTTTTTTTTCATTATGGAAGATTATTTTATGTGTTTGAATCTTAAAAAATACTTTGCAGCTTTAAGACGATTTTGTCCAATATTTCTGTGTATTTAATGTTGTTGGTGTATGGTTGGATTTAAGTAATTTTTTACAAAATGATACCGACTTTTGGACTTATAATTAACAACTCAATAAAGACAGACATAATTTTGGAATAACAATAAGTTTTTCACTTTTTTTAAATGTGTAAAATCGGTTTCTAAATCGAGTCAGAATCGGAATTGTTGTGCTAACAGGCAGGCTGCTTAAATAATAAAGTTGTCATAGTGCTTATAATTATGGGACTTTGATTACGTTTCTTACGAATTATCAAAAAATTTACTAATGAGCTCAAACAAAAATAACAATATAAATATTATAATCGTAGCAGGATTTGGGCTTACTATTATTATATGTATAAACACAATTGGCTTAAACTTAAGGCGTCGCACAGCAACAATAAATCGGACAAACAATCAGCAGGTGAGAATTTTTAAATTCGGACTGAACTGTAAGGAAGATGTGTAAATAAAACTAAATTAAAGTCAAATGTCGCGATTTTTGTACTTTTAAATCACAACACTCTACTCACCAGTTTGGCTGCGTACATACATAACTAAAATGTGAGCCCAGTTTACTGGGCAGTGACCTGACTGTTCATCTTTTTGATCTCCTTGGCAGCCCATGTGCACAGCATTTTTGTACGCTGACCCTTGGAGCGCTTGCCCTCGGCAAGGAATTGGGTGATAATCACATCATCCAACAATGGATAGAGACGTGGTCCGAACGAGGTGCATAAATCACCAATGAAGCCAGCGGCACTGGCCATCATCGAATCGGAGACCTCACCCTCTTGCGCAATGCGCTTGATGAAGTTAATGATGTGCAATAGATGTGGCTCCATATGGAATACGTCCTGATTGGTCGTTTGATCGACACCCTTGAGGCCCTGAATGATACCGGTGTAGGCTTCCAAAACACTTTCGCGCAACTCGTTGATATATTCACTCATGTCGAAACTAGAGTTATCCACCTGTGATTTACATAGAGTTCAAATTGGTGTTCAACCGTAATAATATTTGAACTATTCCTACCTGCAAATTGGAAGCAGCACGCAACATGTCCAAAACGACATTTAAATACTTAAGAAATTCGCTGCCAATGCTCAAAGCCATATCACCAAAGGCGGACAGAATTTGTGGCTTAACACTGCGATGTAGGTTCGGCTCAGCAAGATCGTTCATCAATACGGACATAATCTCATCGCAGTAGGGCACCATTAAATGTTTTAGGGCTCGACAAATGTCACCAGTAAGTCCGACAGCTGCACAGCAAACTTGATATTCCTGATGATTCTTAAGACCCATAATGAGAAAGTCTTTAAAGGCCGGCATGTATTTGACAAATTGGAATCCAAGAAGCTCGACCAGTGTTGAGACAGCCAAAAAGGCATCTTCCTGTACGCCACCCGACTTGCCGGCGCTGGAGCTGAACATGGTCAGCAAAGCCGTCATGATAGCGTCCGAAATTTGCGGAGCATCCTCCTCACGCACCTTTCGCAACACACTTTGAAGTGTGGCGCAAAGCAGGGACTGCAAATCATTAAACTGATGACGATCGCTGTGGTTGCTAATATGCGACTCCATTTGCATAACTTGATTTAGCCGTTCTAAGATGACAATGGTTGTACGCTGCACAACAAGATAGCAATCCAATGGCGAATTCTTAATCATATCCATTAACGCCTCGTACGCAGCACTACGCAAATTGGCCTGGGCACCGTCCGAACGATCAGTTGCTTCCAACAGTTGTGTGATAATGAATTCAAAATACGGTGATAGCGCATATGTTACTGGTGTTTCTCCCTCGCTGACAATGGCTGCTTCATAGGCGGCGTCCGACAGTCCCTTAAACGCCCAACATACGTTAGCAGCCACACGAGGCTCCGATTTTAAACTCTTAACGAAGCACTCGAGCAAAGTTTGCAAATATGTCTTGTTGATAGCTGCTTCTGGGATGATCTGAAATATTTAATAGATAAATAGTTCATGTTGCGTATGTATTTAAAAATTAACTTACATCGCATATACGTCCAAAGGTCCATGCTGTAGTGTCGCGTACAATGACGCTTGTATCGTACATAAGTCGGATCAAAGTGGGCATGGCCTGCTCAACAAGTGGTTTGAGCGTGTTCGTTTCCAGGCCATTGAGAACAGAGCCAAAGGTCATAACGGCGGCATCGCGATATCTCCAATTTGGCGATTCAATATTGTCCTTAATGAATGGAAAGACATGGGGCACAATTTCGTCCTCGCAGCAAGTGGCTAACAACATAAGGCAAACTGAAGATGCTTTAGACGGACTCCAGCTGTCTTCATCGTCACACTCGTCTTGTTTGGTTAACTTTTCAACAAGCACCGGCGTCAAAAACTGCAGAGCACCACGTGCATAATGCTTGGAAACACGTTGCGGCGCCCGCCCTTGATCAGTTGCTTCTTGGCTCTCGATGGATAGATCGATTTCCTCATCGCTTACATTAGACCAGAACTCAATGCCCTGGAGGGCAATGGAGTCATTGTCTGACTTCATGGCCTCCAGTGTAATTGGGAACAGTGCCTGTGCCATATACGGCTCCATAAACTGATAGTACAGTGACATGATCTTAACAAGGCACTGTAAGGCGGCAACACAAATTTGCGTGTCGGTGCACTGCGTTGCCTCGCAAACCACCTCCATAATGAAGTTTCGCTCCATATCCTTCTCAAAATTGGCTTTGGTGAACTCAAGTGAGTTATGCAGCGATGTTGTAGCTGCTAATCTCACGTGATTGCTGGGCTCCTGCTTACGCATTCCATGTATGATAGCCGTTAGAACCTGGTTAGATTGATTTTCAAGAACACCATATCGAATATCCTGGCAAATGTAACCAATAGCCTCCAGTGCCGCCTCGCGGTCCATTTCGCTGGAACCCTCGTTAACGACTTTGTTCACCAGCGTCTGGATAAGTATGCCCCAACGATTAATTGGCAATTCAATTACGGCAACATAGGCAACACACTGTGCTGCGCACGAAGGTCGCGTATTCTCAGTGCCCAAAGCAGAAAGGATCTAAGTAAAAAAAAATTAACGATAAGAGTTTTCATTAATAACACTCAGTGTAGGAAGTATTAAGCTTACATTGTTCTTGATTAGCTCTCTGGTCTCCTCTGGGAACTGATGCCACCGCTCCTGATACTGTTGGCTAATATTTTCATCTTTGCTTGTTAAATGATTTTTTAATTGTAGACCAGCTGCCATGCGCGCCACCGCGCTATTTGTAGTTTCCACCAGAATTTTTGAGAGTGCTTTAAGGAATTCTGGTAAATTACTGGCGGCGGCCTGCTCCAGGTAGTTTTTAGCGGATAGCAGCTCATTTTTGTCTGCGAAAGGTATACAAAAAGTTGAGGTTATGTTTAACAAGTCCTAAATCTGAGTTTTTGCTATTTAATGTTCATGTACATATATATGAATGCAAGTTTGCGCCCAATTGTACATAAATATATATCGACATACAAATGTATGTATAGATTGTTGTGTGTATAGCAACAAACATACGCTTATGCTCGATTGCAACCCTGCGCAATATATATACACACATACATACGCCACCGTCGCTGCGACGCATCGCAACATATAACAAAATGGCTTTCTGGCTGGTCCTGAGCAATTGTACTTTTTATGATTTTATAGGTAACTCATTGAATTGGTATGCACTTTTAAAGGACTGATTAAATCACTTACCTGGTGAGACTGTCTTCTCCAAAATAGCAATTAATTGCCTTGTTATGTCCGAAGTCATTTTTGCGTTTTTCTTACTTTCGATTTCGTGTAATGTCGTAGAACTTAAAGGCGCGAATGTGTGGAAATTTTTCGTAATCGCTTAGCTTTCTATGGTGGTATGTATGCTTGAATATATAGACAGGCAACTGCAAAATATTTAAATAAAAAGCAGAATTATTGTTATAAATTGATATTAATGTCGAGCAAGCACAAAAATAATTTAATTATAAATCAGCATTGAGTTACGTAGCGAAGCCGACTGTGACCTTGAGCTCTTAAACAATAAAGCCATTTCCTTTTATGATTAAAAACGCAGCGCACAAGATCCAAAAATTTTCGTCGGGTTAAAATTGATTTTTTCGCTTTTTAACTTACAGTGCGTGTCTCTGGTTCCCCTTTGTCTGCGCGTTTGCGATGCTGTGTTGCTATTCCGATTTTGGCTATGCGAACTGTCAAAAAACGCGGGACAAGGGTAACTTTTATGTAAATTGTTAACGTAAAGTTCTCTAGTTGTAATTAACTTGGAACAAGAATTTTTTATGTCCAGTAAAACGTGAATTCAAAAAGAATGAGAAACAGGCCGGTTCTGAATAATACTCGACGACCCCACATGGAAAATTTCTTCGCGTCGATCTTTTTGCAAAGTGGCAACGCTGTTTTTTGTCGTAGGTGCCAGTTGTGTTTGAAGTTGATGTGCGTCACTCAAAAGTATATAAAAACAAAGCACCCGATATTTGATGAAATAAAATTTAATATTTTTTTATTATTATTTGTGTGTGTTTAGCATTTTAAAATGCAAATTTTCTGGCAACTGAAATATATTTCAAGTAGCAACCCTATTGCATTTTCTGCAGGTTGGCAGCCGCGTTAGGTGGCAGCGCCGTTTTTGCAATTGCACAGTGCTGACGTTTGTCAGTCAGAATTAAGCCGAAAGAAAAACGAAACAAAAAGCTGACAAACTGCGACTGCGGCTCAAACAGACAACATTAGGATTAAACGGTAACGCCTCAAGTCTGGCTAACATACCGTAACCGTATAATACATCAACGTTAACGTTGACTCGCACTCCCTGCTGACTGCCAATCCACCTGATTGTACTTGTGACTCCTGTTTCAACCAAGAATAATGATAGCTCCACGGTGCACTTACACCTTCTTGGGGCTGCTGCTACTATTTTTGTGTGCATGCGAAGCTTTTTATCTACCTGGTCTGGCACCGGTTAACTTTTGCAAGAAATCGGATGTGTCAACTACTTGCAAGGTAAGTGTATTGGTCATATTCGCATTCATATGTACGTGTGTGTTTGTTCATAGTAATAGCTTTGCTAACTATTGTTCCAACAACGGAAGCAGTGATAAGCGCCTTGCCTGCATGGCTGCCTGCTTGGTGATATTGCTTCGTGGTATGTTGTGTAGGTGGCGTGTGCTGACGTAGATCGTTTTGTTTTAAACTTGTGTATCTGCACTCATGTATGTACACAAAAAGTATGTTAGTTCAGTTGGATTTGACGAGCGCGTTGAGTTCTTCATTATTTGTTCTCTTATGTTTATATCTAGACATTGAGTAGTCGCGTACATTTTATCAGTTTATTAAAAATTTCAAAACTTTTAATTGTCTCAATTTTATATTGAGTTTCTAGTAGTTTGGTTGGCACTTCCATATCAATAAATTTTTGGTTCCTCGAGTCCCAATAATTTTGTGTATATAAAGATTAGATTCTAATATAACATAATGCGATATAAAAACATATGCAGGGCATAGTTAGTATATTTGTTGCTTAGCCAATTTACAAATAAAGTGATTGATTATTATTATTACAATTTACTACTAAGAGACATGTCGATTTCAATCTTACCAAAAAAGTTCTGTGAAATTTGTTTACAACATACAAACATATTATTTTCTAGTCGGCAGTCACTTTGTACGTAAACCGCTTGAATACTGAGGAATCTGTTATACCCTATGAGTACCATCATTTTGATTTCTGTCTGGGCGAAGAAGAGAACTCGCCGGTTGAGAATCTTGGACAAGTGGTGTTTGGCGAGCGTATACGTCCGGGTCCCTACCCCATACAGTTTATGGAGGATGTGGAATGCAAAAGGGTACGGTGATAATTTTGTGCTTAATTTCGATACTATATTAATATATTTCTTTATAATTTGTAAGGCTTGCACCAAAAATTATACTGGCGGAAATGCCGACAGCGACCGACGAATGATGGTGCTTAAGAAGGGCATCAGTCTCAACTATCAGCACCATTGGATTGTCGATAATATGCCTGTTACCTGGTGCTATCAGCTGGAGACGGGTAAGCAGTATTGCAGCACTGGCTTCCCAATGGGCTGCTTGGTACGGACCGACGGCGAGGGTTGCCCCATCAATTCGATATACAATCGTCCATTGCATTATTATCCATTTAATCATGTGGATTTGGAGATAACGTATCATAGTGGCGCACGCGAGGATTGGGGCATAGGCTTTGGCGGCAGCAGTGGTCGCATCATATCTGTTAAAGTAACACCGAAGTCCTTGAATCATGCCGATATCAAGAATCTAAACTGTTTGGGTACCGAACCGCTGGCCATTCGCGAGAGTTCCCTTAAAAGTGGCGAAACCCAGTCCATAGTTTACACTTACAGTGTCAAATTCGTACAAAACAATGCTGTCAAATGGTCGTCGCGTTGGGATTACATTTTGGAATCAATGCCGCACACGAACATTCAATGGTTCTCGATTCTAAACTCGTTGGTCATTGTACTCTTCCTGAGCGGTATGGTGGCGATGATTATGTTGCGCACGTTGCACAAGGATATTGCAAGATATAATCAAATGGATAGCGGAGAGGATGCGCAAGAAGAATTCGGTTGGAAACTGGTGCACGGTGATGTTTTCCGTCCGCCACGCAAGGGAATGCTATTGTCTGTGTTTCTTGGCTCAGGTGTCCAGGTGTTGGTTATGTCTATGGTCACTTTGGCATTTGCCTGTCTAGGTTTCTTATCGCCTGCAAATCGTGGCGCTTTAATGACCTGCTCCATGGTATTGTTTGTGTCACTCGGAACACCTGCGGGCTATGTTTCGGCAAGAATCTACAAGAGTTTTGGCGGTGTCAAATGGAAGAGCAATGTCATCCTTACTTCAATTGTTTGTCCAGGGTAAGTGATTCCTTTAAAACACTATAAAAATGAATGCTTACGTTTATTTTTGTAATTTCTTTGCGTGTAGGGTCGTCTTTTCGCTGTTCTTCGTGATGAATCTTGTGCTTTGGGGTGAAAGCAGCTCGGGTGCTGTGCCATTTAGCACATTAATTGCATTGTTGGCACTGTGGTTTGGTGTATCCGTGCCCTTGACCTTTGTTGGTGCCTACTTTGGTTTCCGCAAGCGTGTAAGTAAATTAACTTTTATTAAATCGATTAATTTTACTTAATATGGCTTAATGCCTTACAGGCCTTGGAGCATCCAGTGCGTACCAATCAAATACCACGGCAGATACCCGATCAATCCATCTATACACAACCTATTCCCGGCATTGTTATGGGTGGTGTTCTACCATTTGGCTGCATCTTTATCCAGCTGTTCTTCATACTTAGTTCGCTGTGGTCAAACCAAATGTATTATATGTTTGGATTCCTGTTTCTCGTATTTCTTATACTGATCATCACATGCTCGGAGACAACGATCTTGCTATGTTATTTCCATCTTTGTGCGGAAGACTATCATTGGTGGTGGCGATCGTTTCTCACATCCGGCTTCACAGCCGTTTATTTATTCATCTATTGTTGCCACTATTTTGTCACAAAACTTTCGATTAAGGACAGCGCATCGACGTTCCTCTACTTTGGATATACGGCCATTATGGTATTCCTGTTCTTCTTGCTAACCGGCACCATTGGATTCTTTGCATGCTTCTGGTTCATACGAAAAATCTATAGCGTTGTCAAGGTGGATTAGGCTCAGAATATGCCATATGCATTTACACAATGTGTGTATGTGTATATGTGCACGTGAGCGTGTGTTTATGCCCGCTCATGTGTTTTGTATGTGTAGCCACAATTTACACTTAAGCCTAGTGTGTGTGATTTCTGCGCTGTGCGTAAAGCAGCCGGTTTTCTGTTTATTATGAACCTATTTATATGCAAATACTACATAATTGTGTATGTATATTAACATATATAATTATATACATATGTGAGTACGTAGTTGTATCGATGCGCGCAATAATGTTAAGTGAAAAATAATGAGAAATTATGAGAAAGGGTAAAAATCAAGTGTGTAGTTGATATGTTTGTAAAGCAAACTATTTAATTTTTTCCAAGATATTTAATCTTTCAAATTAACGTCCAATTCGCGATATGCAAATATACATTTTCAATGCAAAAACCAACAAATTTAATAGTAATCATAAATAAATATCGCTATTATTATTTTTATTCTTATTATGTTTTGAGTCTGAACTCCAAATTTTCTGCAAATAATGTACTGATTTGTAATTTGAAGTACTTTTACCTATTTTGTGTTAAATCAGAGCCATCGAATTGATAGAAATTGAGGCTAAGATTTCGAGCATAAAAATGATTTATACTATGTGTAATATTTTAAAATATGTACTTTAGTTTAAACTAATTAACGCTAACTTGGAACTAACAAATACATTAAAAAAAAAACCAACCAAAATCTTAAAAACGAAAAAGAACGCCATCTGGCGTTGTATTTTAATCAAGGGTTGCAATCCACTTGACTGCAGTTTTACAGTTTTGTGGCTTCCACTGAAAGTGTGCAAAAATTGTTTTCATAAATATTGCATCTTGAAAAGTCAAAAACTTAACGAATCCAGATTAAATGACAAGCCAAATTGTGGATAGCGAAGATGAATATGATGAGTTATCGGAGTTGCGACAACGAAATAAGCCCGAAACGCAACCATCCGTGGATGTAAATAATCTCAATGGATTCTAACATAAAAAATATATAATTGTATTTCTTAAACTTTTAAGGAAGCCTTTGATTTGGATGATCTGTTGCCAGTCATTGGTGAGTTTGGGAAATATCAGAAGCTGCTCGTCTTTGGCATTTGTCTGCCAGCTTGTATACCCTGCGGATTTTGTGCCTTCAATCAACTCTTCATGGCCGACACACCCAATGACTATTGGTGCCGTGTTCCAGAGCTCCTGGATATGGATCTGGAGCAGCGCAAGTATTTGTCTATACCCAAGGAACTGGTAGGACAATATCTGTATAAAATGAATTTTGATATTATTATGGCTTCCGTTTTAGGATAACGATGAAGTGGCTTATAGTAAATGTTTTATGTACGGTGTCAATTGGACGCAGTTACTTGAATCTTTGGATACTATTGTTGACAGTGCTGGAAACGATGTCACATTATTGGAGCCCAATAGCAGCTGGCCTGTTGTTAAGTGCAGTCAGGGATGGGAGTACAATACGAGCAGTGTCTGGTCCTCGATTGTGATCGATGTGATTTTAAAGCCAAACCTTAAAAGCTTCTATTGAAACCACATCAAGCATCATTTAGAGCAGCTCTTTAAACCGTCAACATCATTTCCCCATCACACGTCATATTTTGCTTCATTCATAATGAATTTGTTACTCAATTGTTGAATCTGTTAACAGTTCGATCTGGTATGCGATCAAGATATATATCCGACAATTGGACTTGCTGCACTTAATACTGGTGGACCCGTCGGTGTTTATCTCTTTGGATTGCTCAACGATAGAGCTGGACGAAGACTTTCTTATTTCACTTGCCTGGCCACATTATTGGCGGGCAGCTTAATGACCTCGCTGAGCACAGATTTCTGGACATGGGCTGGCAGTCGTGTGATCGTTGGATTGACAATACCAGCTGTATATCAAATACCCTTTATCATATGTGAGTATTAACTTTGTTCATTTAAATAATTTAATAACTTTGTTTGTTTGTAGCTTTAGAACTTGTTGGAGAGAAGTATCGTTCATTTGTGACCGTGATGACCTGCACCTTTTATACTTCGAGCATAATGTTGCTGTCGTTGGTGTGCTATTTGGAGAGGGATTGGGTGCGTCTCTCCTATTACACATCGATTCCGTTTTATTTGTACTTCCTGTACATATTCATCATGCCGGAATCGCCGCGTTGGCTCTTAATGCGTGGTCGTTTGGAGGAAGCATTGAAAATCCTGGAGCGAATGGCGCATGTTAATGGACAAAAGTTTCCAGAGGCAGTGCACAGTAAACTGGAGGCGCAAATCAGTCGAGATAAGCTGAAGAAGCAAAAGAAGAAGGTGGCCAATGTGGGTCTCATGGATCTGTGTCGTACGCCCAACATGCGCTTGAAGACGATCTTGATTACACTCAGTTGGTTCGCCAATGAGACTGTCTATCTGGGACTAAGCTATTATGGTCCATCGCTGGGCACCAATCAGTATGTGAGCTTCTTTTTATCGGCTGTCGTGGAGCTGCCAAGTTATCTGTGCTGTTGGTATTTTATGGACACTTGGGGTCGCCGTTGGCCTCTTAGCTTATCAATGATATTAGGGTAATTATAATGTGCATGGTTAATTAAATATTTAATTTTATTTGAAATTGATAAATTTTAGTGGCGTTGCTTGCATCATAACTGTAATGCTGCCCGATGATGCAGTGGATGAGACATTGATACTCTATCTCATTTCAAAGGCTCTGTTATCGGCTTCCTTTCTAATCATTTATCCCTTTGCTGGCGAGCTATATCCGACACAAGTTCGGGGCATTGGCATTGGTGCTTCGAGCTACATTGGTGGATTGGGCTTGATTGTGATACCATTTGTCACGTATCTGGGCAAGGAGAATCTCAAATTACCTCTTGTGATTATGGGCTTTGTGTCCATGTTGGGTGGCATGACCGGCTTACGTTTGCCAGAAACGTTGCATCATCGCTTGCCACAGACCATTGAGGAAGGCGAAGAGTTTGGCAAGAATTGGCAGTTCAAGGATTGCTTTCGCTGCAAGCCGCAACCGTATGTAAACTAACTAGTTGATTCGTTGGTAATCTTCATACATATTATTCTTGCAGCGATGCTCATTCACCTCCAGCTTCCTATGAGAACTTGGATGTTTTGGGTGGTTCCTCAAACACCGCTTCCGAGGTGGAGATGGAGCTGAGAGATGGTTGTACTCAACGCGGTCAAAGGCCACGCATTGATGAAAACACACCACTGGAGATGGGTGGTAGTAGTAGTGGAAGCGCCGGTCGTACACATCGCAATTCCATGAAGCGTTTGGTGCGCCAAATGAGCGTTATGGATACACAAAAGACACATGATGGCACCATGCAACTGACACATTGGATTTGAAAATATCAGTTATATATATATATACGAAACAAAAACATAGCACGAATATTGTAACAAATATTGACTATTACATTATTATATTGTCATTTCCACTATTAAACGTTCTGTATAACAAATATCCCCTAAAAAAAAGTATAATAAACTATATGTAGTTGAATGTTATAGAATATGATTACAATCAAAACACTTCAAATATATGCTAGAAGCATATCCGGTAATGACAATTATCAAGCACAGCATATTTTTCATATACGTACTATATATAGGTGTACAACCGAATTCTCATTATACTCTTATTATTTCTCATTGATTTGCTTGCGTTGTTTATGCAACTTTGATTTATACATTTATGCAATCAATTATGCATTTAATTGCTGCCAAACAGAAACAAACACAAAATTGTTTATTACCTGATTCGATTTGAGGAATGAAAATTGCTTGCAGCTGTCAACTGCGATAGGAAGCATTAAAATATATATATTAACTATTATATATTGTGTAGTTCAGAGTCGTTAACAGCTTTTTTGTTTTTCCACAACAATGAAGCATTGAAAATTTGAGGTGTGTGTCCGAAAGTATGTCTGGAAATCAGGATAATCGTTCAATATTGTGCCTGCATGAGGATATCATACGCCACATATTTAACTATATACCCCGTCTCAGCGATAAGGTGCGTTTAGCGTATGTGGCACCTAAATTTCGAAATGCTTTTGATAGCTGGGCCCGGGCCCAAAAGAATCACAATTTGAATGCACAGGATGTTGAGGAGATGTCGCTAAACGATATCATAGTTTTCTTTAAAGTAGCGGGACCATTCATAACCATATTAAGTATCAACAGTGCCTCGTATGATAAGGAATCATTGATTGTTGAGTTTATTGCCGAGTACTGCAAGAACTTGGAAGTGATCAATTTTTGTAATGTAACAGATGACTTTCGGTACGGACAATTGTTGTCGAGATTGACGAACTTGCGTCGCGTAAGCATTCATTGCAACGAAGTTGAGGATGTATTGAGTTTGGAATTGATGGGCAATCAGGAGCTGGAATCATTTGAGCTCATAAATGGTTGCTATACGGGTATATTATGCAGTACTAAATGTTTATTAATAATAAACTAACCTGTTTTAGGTAAACATTTGTGCGGGTTTCCCAAACTTCAGACACTTGTGCTGCGAGATTGTTTGCTCTGGAACTCTGGTGAGCTGGGCATCACATTGAAGCAGTTGCGTGTCCTGATAATGGAGGGTTGTTGCTTTGATATCATGAATCAATCGGTGTATGAGAAGATTGCCAATTGCTGTTTGGATCTGGAGGAATTGACCTTCGCGAATTGTGATGTGCATTTCGAGATGGTTGCCCACTTGGTCAACTTGAAACGTTGTACACTCAAAACCTATATATCATCCTCTAATGAGCTCAACTTGGAGTTTCTCTCAACTCTCGCCGCAAAGCGTGGCAACAGGCTCGAGTATCTGAATCTAACGGGCCAGTTTGAGATTGGTAATCAGCATGCAACATGCCTGGGACAATTAAGTACTCTAGTGGAATTGCATTTCTGTGACAATGATGTCCTCGAGGATAGTCACTTTTTGCTCTTCAATGATCTGCCTATGTTGACTATTTTCGTAATGTCCTGGTGTGGTCGTATCACAGACATGGGACCCATTACTCTGATGAGAAGATGTCCTCAACTGAACCTCATGGATATTGATAATTGTATACAAATCACCAATAGCTTAATACTCGATGCCATTCAATTCTGTGACAGGGGTATGGAGGCGCGTTCAATGACTTTCAATGTGGCACACTCTAGGATCACAGAAGATATGCTCAAGGTGGGTCTCTTAACAGTTATCGTTAGTTGTTTTCAACTTCCGCTTGCACCACATCCACTCCACAGCATCCCAGTTATCTAAATCAAAAGTGCTATCCGCAACACAATATCAAGCTGAACTTTACGAATCTGTAGCAGTGAGTCTGAGTTATTGGGTGTTCTAGCACAAGGAAGTAGTTGAACAGAGACGGAATTTATTGAATTACCTTGCGCTCATCTGAAAAACACGCACACAATGCTCGTGTCTCTTATTGATCGATATCGACTGAGCTTTACTGTTAAGGACTGGCCATTTAATAATTAAACAAGAAATAAACAATATACATGTATATATGTACGTGTAAAAGAAATAAAAACAACCTCAAATGGATTCGATTTGCTTCGTTTCGTTTTGTTTCGATTTAAGTAATAAATTTTCGCATTCAATTGTTTACTTGAACTTTAGACGATGTTGTTGTTGTTGTTGGCGATGTCGGATGATGTCTGTGTTAGCCAGCAGGAAGCCCAGTTAGCACAGTTTCAACAACATTTGTGCACTCGAAACAACAACAATTAGAGCTCACCTATGGTCAACGAGATGGTTTGAAGCTCAAATTGGTTAGTCATCCGAAGCACTCATCGATTTACAGTCACAATTGGACAATTGGACTGGACTGACCTCGACTCGGTCTCCTTAAATAGCGATCGTTGTGACTTACTTTTAGTTACTACCACAGCTAACCCATTGACATCGCATATTGGCCTGCCGGGCATAAATATACATACTACATACAGATACAGATACAGATACAGATTCAGATGTACTCATGTAAATAAATCACCTTGACATGTTCAGGTGTCTCTGGTGTCTCTGGTGTCTCTTCTCGGTTTTTTGCTATTGACTAATTATGTATGTATGTGGAGTTCTTCTGGGTTCGTTTGTCATTTGACATTTTCTATGGATGATCGCATTCCTGCGCCATGTGAAGCAATTTAGATTTGTAATTGTTCTTTTTTGATCTTCTTACTCACAATCCCAAAAAAGTATTGAGGGTAGGTTTATGTTTGTTGTTGCTTAGTTGTGGAATTTTTTCTTGGAGATTGCTTTTGCCTGAAGCACACCTTTTTTTTGTTAAACTCAACTCCAGTTTGATGATGATTACTAAAAAAGTTTCTCAAAGTATTTACTATCGGAAATGTGAGTTGGACTCTCTTCTGGAAATGGTTTAAAATTGTAAATATTAATAAATAAGTAAGTAAGTAAGTAAACACCTAGGAATTATAACCGCTAACATAGTTGCACTAATGTATGCATTTATGTTTATTAAAGTTTGATGTGTGACACGACATCTTCATGTACATTTAGTTTCGAGGTGTAGATGATCATAGTAACTAATAATGCAGCATGTTAATTTAATACTACACTCCCCCATTTTTTTTAAAAAAACAACAGATAGCAAATGTATACGGTTACTTGATTTTTTGGGCTAAGCTTGGTTTAGTTCTAAAACTAACGGAACTACCACACAATGGTTGACTTCAAGCATATAGTTATTAAAATAGTCAAATAATTGAATTTCATTAGAATATAAAAAATATATTCAAGATTATTTATTTTCACTTTGATTTTTGATACTTTTGATTTAACGTTTAAAATTAAACAGTAAAGGAAAATTTTCATTTGGGATATTTACAATAGTGAAATTAAAGAAAAATGTCCTTTTGGACAATTAAACATCGGAATGCATGGCAATCGGGTATAGTTGGAACTTCACCTTCATCTCCAAACTTCGAACTGCAACTCCAATTGCGATTGCAACTTTAATGTTCCCCCCTCATCATCATCACAATCATCATCAACGGCATCATTGGCACCATAATTTTTTTTTGTTGTGTTGCCAACTGGCATTTGGTGAAGACGTCTGCAGGCTTGTCAAGGTGCCGTGCCAAGTCAAACTAAAGCTAAAGCTATAAGGCTATATTGCTGTTGCTGTGGATGCCGATGATGATGCTGAGCGGATCTATGGAAGCTATGACTAGTAGTAGTAGTAGTAGTAGTAGTAGTATGTATGTGGTATGTAGCTGTCTTCGCTGTTTGACAAACCCGTTGGCTTAACAATTGCATGTTGTGTTGCTGCCTTTCAATTGTTGACCGAGCTGCATGGCGTCTTGTCTGGCTTTGTTGGCCGGCTAGTGGTGTCTGGTTAGCTGCTGCTGCTGCTGCTGCTGGTAAATTACACGCAACTACCATTTGATACAAATCTATACAATTTTTAGTATATAAAGACGTAATCGTGCACAGGCCAAGTCTGCTAGCTAGTCTCTCTATAGTTCTAAGCATTTCACATTGAACATTGTCCATAAATAATCTGCCACAGAGACTTCTAAACGAATCGAACCGAACCAAACCGAACAGAACACATAACACATATTGCTCTGAGCATGAGAAGACGGGACAGGTCGAGGTCAACACTCACACACACACTCTCACACACTCACACACAGAGATCAAACAGAGTACAGAATGGAGCAGAATCGAGAACCAACTAAGCAGCTGTCCAAGCAGCGCCACGGGTGCGAAAATAGCCATAAACATTTTAGCTTCAGATTACCTGCTTGTTTAGTTAGACTTGTCTTGGATGCTGCTTTAATTCAGCTTCAATGTTTGTCGGCTTAAGTTATCTTTTTTTCATTTATTTTTGCTTGCATTTGCAATTAAAAACGGTGCAAAACATCATTCGAGCAAGTTTTGCTCCTTATAAATAATGGCATTTTATATATTTTTTTATATTGAATTCTTTTGTGTGTAGATATTGTTGCGTTTACAATTTATTTAAAAAAAAAATCTCAAGGCGATTAAGTTAATCTATTTGTTATTGTGTCAATTAAGAGCATTGTTAATTTAACTAGAAAATAATAAATTCAGCACAATTAATCAATCCCTTTACTTAATTGACCATTTAATCAAGCTTAATTTAGTTGTTACTTGTTGATGCCTTCTTAGATAAGGAAAAGCACAAATTGAAATTTAATTTTTGAATTTGTCGACTAAAATAAAAGTGTAAAAATGGCAGGATAGGTTAGGATGGGTGGATGGAGATAAAATTTCATACATACATTTAAAATGTTATCCTTGAAGCTCTATAAATTCTAATAGGCAATAGTTGTGTTACAAGCCCTTTCCTTTATATACAAAAAGGTAGTTTTTTTTTTAGGATCTTGGAGTTAAATTTATCAATTTATGTCAACTACAAATATTTCCGACTTACCATAAAACTTTTTGGCTTGCAGTTTTTTCAAAAGAACTGCTACCATAAATTTAAAAGCAAATCACTTTCAGATATGCAAAGTAAAAAACTATATTTGGGCCTGCATAAAAAGCCACCTGCACGTGTCGTTATCCTTTGGTTATTTTTACACACACATATTTACCTGCGGGCCCAAAGAGTTTCAAAAGTTGTGACATCATCGTCCGCAAGCGGTTTAAAATAGATGTTAGGAAGGACCACGCATGCACCGCGTGATATGACGTCAATGCGAAAGGGACGGCGCTAACGAGATGTACAGCTGCTCTCAATTGCAGCAGTCGAGCAGGTGTACAGCCACGATGTGACGTCACATAAAGAGAGACAGCACAAGAGAGAGCGAGCGTTGTGAAGAGCAGAGAGCATTGGCGACGTCATCGACGCACGTGTAAGCTGCCAGCGAGAGAGAAAGAGAAAGAAAATCTCTGACGTCACAGCTACTCTCCATTGCGCCGGCCGGCGTTTCGTTCACCTCTCCTTTCTCTCTCACTCAGTGTGAGCGCGCACACTCTTTATCTCTCTGCCTCTCTTCGCACACAAGATGTGCGCTTCGCAGTTTTCATTCATGTCGCGCGCAGCGCATGTCTGTCTCTCTGTCTGTGTGTCTGGTTCGTCCATGTTTTTGCCCGTCACGGCCACGCGTCTGCTGCCACCCAACATGATGACGTCTTTGTTTATTGATCTTTTGTGGTGTATGCTTCAATGACGTCACTGCGTGTGCGACCAGAAACCGAAGCGCACAGCCTAGCCAGCCGGAAAAAAACGTTGCGCTATATTTAATCGCACGCTAATTATCGCTGGAAAATTGATAATCGTGAAGTGAAATGAAGTGGGCGATGGTGGGTATTTCGATACAACGCCCATCCACAGCCAGCAATCAGAATCTATATTAATTATACTACTTTAAATGAGAAATAATAAAAGGTCTTAGCACTATTAAGGATATGGATATGTGGGATATGAGTTTCTTAAGGAAATGTTCTGTTCTGTTAAGTTGAAGTTCTGTTACGACTACTGCAATATCAATATCACTGTCAATGTCAACTTAAAACTTCAATCTGCACGCTACGATTTTTGTTACATTTTGGTTGTTATGTAACTTTACTAGTCCGTTGAGGTCAAAGACATCCAAAGTTTTGATGACGCTTGTCGACGTCATAGTTGTCAGATACATTTATACTCGCATCAATAACGTTCTACGCATGTGAGTATACATATACATATGTATGTAGGTAGGTATTTAATGACGGGCAGGATGAAGATAACAGGATAAACAAAAGGTACACAAACATCAACAAATGCATGATTACATAACACACAAGTTGAAGGTACGTTGTCTAAATTGTGTGTTTTGGTATTGGAGCGCAGCTGAACGATAATACATATGAAATAATAATATGGCAATATCTTTAATTTAACAGTTGGGTGCTATAAGAGGTCTGAAAATTATAGCTTAGCTAAGTTACGTTTTGGGTTTGGAAATATATGGTTTATTTTGGCTAAATTAAATATTCTCATAGACATTCTAGGATGGTTTTACTTTTTTTGTTAGAAATACTTACCTAAATACACGAAAATTCGATATATGGCATATTTGTTGTAACTAAAGGTGATAAGTATTCACATTGAACACTTTGAGCTTGTTGCCTCAGTTATCATGTTATGTAAACTGTGCGTATACGTAATATATGATATGACGTATACATACTGAACTAAACTGTCAAAATAGCAACAAATACTTGATGTAGAAATCAGAGTGTACAAAACTAAAAAAATAAATAAATAGAAATGCATTGCATTACAAAACTGCAAAGAAGTTTGCCGCAATGAAACAAAAATGAGAAAATAAAGACAAGTATACATATATATACTAATGATAATAATTCGCCACAAAATGCACCTGCAGGCAACGCAAGTCCAAAATTAGCATAGGATGTTATGGGTGTCTCTTGCTTGGCTTATGCTCGGATAATGGATAGGTGGGTCATCGATAAAATGGGCATGTCTACAGGTCCGGGAACAAAAAATATGTATATAAAGAGTAAAGCGAAGCGAAACAAACCAAACTAAAAACTTAAAACCAAAGCGTTGCAAGGCAAAGCAAAGCAGAGTTAAAGGGTTGGCCAAAAAAAACAAAAATACAAAAAAACCAATAGCAATTTATGCAAATGATTCAAAAGGCGCCGTCACAAATGCGCCATACAACAACAACAACTAAAAAACAAAACGCAAAGTGCCGCTTGCTAATTGAAATTTGGCAAATGCAACAGACAGAGAGAGAGAGAGAGAGAGAGAGAGAGAGATACACTAGCAGAAACAGCCAAATCAAAGCCTAAATAGCAATCAAAAAGAGCTAAAATTCCTTAAATTAAACTCACGAACTTTGAGCAACGATGCGAAAACGATACATGCATTAAGCCAGCAGCTAAGCAAAAAACCAAAAAAAATCGAAAAAAAAAATATCTAAACAGACGTAGCAAAACGAAGTAAATTTGGCGCAGCACATTTAGAATATCATCACAAAAGCAAAAGAAAAGGCAGTGGCAGTGGCAGCCAGCAACAAAAGGAAGGAGTGCCCCGCTTAGCTTTGGCTTTGGCTTGGCATGTCATGCTTAATACAGCTAATAAAACCAACAACAACAACAACAGCAGCAATATACATCTTGGAAGCGACTCCAACGCTAGTCCATAGACTATGTTGAGCGCCTCTATGCATGCACTTTTTGGGGCCACGAGCGGGTCAGCGAACAGCAACAGCAACAGCAACACCAACACCAACAACAACATCAGAAGCACCACTAAATAAATACAACAACAACAGCAACAAGAAAACGATCAGCGGCGCATGCATGGCCCCCAGACCAGTTCCACTTGCGTCGCTCCCAAAAAATTCAACTTGTATTAATACTGACATACACACACACACATACAAACATGATGCACAACTAAGGTGAACTGCGCCAAGCTAGAGCTAATGGCAGAGCCCATGTTCGAGCGCAGCGACAGCAAAAGCATTATGGGAACAAAACAAAAAGTTCGTATCTAGCGAAATCGAAAGGAAGAGCAGCCCTCTGCGCCCAACTCGGCTGACCGACGATCTCACGTTTGTCTTGGGAGACTCAGACTCAGACTCAAACTTCGGCTTCGGCGCATTATACATATACGCTAACAACAGTTAGAAAACGTGGCTTGGAGTCTGTCTAAAAATAGCCACAACGAATGCAACACACAACACACAAGCACGAACTAGTGAAAAAAGCAACAACAACAACAACAACAACAGCAACAACAAAAAACGATATGAACGAAAACGAAACGAAAACGTTACTGGCCTCACCTACTTCTCTATTATAGTACTAATGCCTACGCCTCAAACTGGAAATCAAACAACGGCTCAAGCCGAAGCCGAAGCCGAAGCCGACTCTCACTCTTACTCTCCCACTCAATTCAGTCTCTCACAGAGGATTGTGAGCCGAGCTCAGACTGTATGTCTGTGTGTGTGTGTTTGTATTCGGATGCCCACTTGTTGCTTTCAGTTTCGGTTTGCCGTTACGTACACACACACACACACACACACACACACTCACATTTGATTGCCTGCTCGTGAGCTTATGAGCTGAGAGCTCCAAGCTCCAAGTGGTGTCAATGGTAAAGTGCATTTATATTGCTAATTAATATAATTACAACGGTCGTAGTTAATCGGCGATCGTTAATATGCCGTAATATGGTAAGTGTAGAACAGAATAATTATGATTTTTCACACGTTGCAAAAAGTTTAACATCATTTTATTCGCTTATTATTAATTGAGTGACAATGAAGATCGCAAAATTGGGTAAGAATATTAGCTAATTTCACAACAATAGGAAATTTATTTGATATAAAACAAAAAATATCAGAAATCGATGAATTAGAATACAAATTTTAGCTATAGTAAATCTTATGCAATACTGAAAACATTAAAGTTATATTATAATAAGCTTATCAGGCGATTAATACTAATATGCATGAAATTGGCAAATTGAAAATCACTTTTAGCTTCACGTTAACCATTATTCATTAGTCATTTTAAGTATATCAACTTCACTCATACACACTTACAAGTCACACTGCAGAGGCAGCTATAAATATATGTATATATAAACGCATTGTATATAGGCCTAAGCATTTGGCCGGAAGGAGAGCCCCTTGCCGGTATTTTCGTATGTATATGTATGAAACCGCAAGCCGGCTCTGTTTCTGTTAAGGATGATGATATCGATGTGGGCGTGTGTGTGTGCTGTGAGAGAACAAGTGAGAGAGCACTCTTCAGGTGAAAAAATCAATTGCCACTGCTGTTGTTGTCACCTGCTAATAGCTATTTGACACGAGAGAGATAGAGAGAGCATGTGTCAAAAAACCAAAGCAGAGCAGAGCTTTTTTATGACGCAAATTATTTCCGTCTTCGCTTTCATGCTGCTGCTGCTGCTGCTGCCCATCTTTTTGAGCGCTTATGTATGTGTATGTCTGTGCATATGTGTGTGAGCAGCGCAGGCGCTCTAACAACGACGTCATCGATTTTTGCGCTCAAGCACACGTTGTTGTTGTTGTTCGCCACCCTGCGCTCCTGCTTGAAGAGCATGAGATGATGATGGTTTGGGAATGACGTAATAGCGCTTACACTATAGCTTTGCCCACAAACAGCACACACAAAAAAAGCCGAGCGCACAAGGTAGGTCGTGTGCTCTGCTGCAGCCGAAACCTAAACACACACAACATGTACACATACACACACACTGACAGAGAGACAGACACACAAATAACGACCAGCTGGCAAGCGAAAAAAAACCGATTGCGCCTCGGTCTGTGTGCTCCTCCGTTTGGATATAGTCGCGTGTAACCGTAAAGAGCAGTTCAGTCGCGTCACAGACGCCGCATTGTTAACAACTTTATTCGTAAAAACCTAAAAATCCGCTCACAACAGCAACAACAGCATATAAAATAAAAAATAATACTACTACAAATCAACACAATCAACACAACTAATCAAAAAACAAGAATATATCAATATAATTTGCTAACGGCACTTTTTTTCAATATCAATTCGTATGTAATTTATTCGCGTACAGTATTAAAACAATCATAATTATAACAAAAATAATCATACATATTTAACAGTTTTGTTTGTGCGCCTCAAGAATTGTTTCCACTTTGCAACAAGTTGTCTCTAGTCCAATGCGGAAACGGAAGCCGACATTGTCAACGCGTCGTATGCGTAATCTTTGTTGAAAAACAAATAAACATAAACACACCAGCCGTTTAACATTTTGTTGCACTTCTAGTGCGGCACTTATACACAGTGCGTATGTGTAATGTGATCTAATTGCAATTCAATTGACAATTATTGTTAAATAGTTAAAGTTGAGGTACTTAATAGCTGTATACTTTGCAATCGTATTCGGATTTGTTGATGTCTTGCAGGTTAACCAAAAATAACATTGAGTGTAAAAGTCCTTGTGCTCCAGTTACTACACACACACACACATACACACACAAGTACCCGCCTACCTATTCACACATATACACATATTAAAACGTGAGTAAGTTATTACGTCGTCAAAAATTGCTTACGTCGTCAGTGTGGACTGCGCAAACGCTAAATTCTAGAGGGTTTCAGTTTACCGTTTTTTGTGGTACAAGTTCAAGTCTAAGGACATACATAAATCAGCAAGGACACAAACCGAAACGCAAGTGTACAACACATACATAGATAATGAAGACAACAACACAAACACAAGCACAAACTGCAAGGTCTCATTACAATAACAATAACGAAAACAAAAACAAAAACAACAAACTAAGTGCCTGAAAATATATTGAGGAACTTTTGGATTTCTTCGGGCTGGATCTCGATAACGTTGCCGTGCGCCACACAGGTGTGTTTCATATATTTGATGTTGTTGCTGTGTTATCTATGTGTATGTCTATGTGTCTTGTCAATGTTGCTGTTGTTATCACATGTACTTTATGTCCATCATTATCATCATAACGCACAATTCAAGCTGAACTTCATTAAGTATAATGCGCGATCGTCTTGCCTCCCTGATTGTGGTGAAGCAAGAAGCGACGCCGTCGCTAAGTTGCAACAGCAACAGCAACAACAACAACAACAACCACAACCACAACCATTACAACAACAACAACATCAGTAGTCGTAGTAGTAGTAGAAACATTGAAAATGATCTAATGCTGCCACAGCAGCAGCAGCAGCAGCAACAACAACTGCAACTGCAACTGCAACAATTGCCGGCCATCAAGTGCGAATCGTTGCATTATGCCTTTCCATCCTGCGAAAGCAACATCTACTATGAAATCAATAACAATTCATGCTATAGACAAAATCTAAATGTTGTTGCCACCAATCATACAACGCCAACAGTAGCAGCAGCAGCAGCTGCTGTTATCTATCCATGTCGTAATCTATTTCCCGACGGCTGTGATATTGGACATTTGGGCTGCTCAACGGTCAACACCGCTTCGATTGTCTCCTCCTCTACATCCGGCTTATCCTGTCAACAACAGCAGTTAGCTGGAACCGGGTTCTATGCAAGTGCGGCCAGTTGGCATAGCAACGGAGTACACACGTGTATGTATATTACAACAACAACAACTACTACTACAGCAACATCTGCTACTTCAACTTGGTGATGGTGATTTTCTAATTGCTAGTTGCGCACTCTGCGTATGCGCAATATTTAACGCATTGCCAAATCGTCAAAGCGTAATACTATAAGAAATAAAAATCTTAAATGCTGACACGACACGACACGACAACACGCATAAACACAAATGGTGTGTGTGTGTGTGTGTGGGTTAGGGTGCACGCGGCGGGTGCTCACAATGACGACATAAATTTGCATCAAACGTTGTACAATGAAATACTATTTTGCAAATAATAGAAATATGAGTTTAGTTGTTTTGCCCACTTTGTAGTCTCTATACACACGTACACACACACGTACATCGGTTTATCACACATACCACATGTTTACCAGCGTCAGCAAAGCATCGCCAAAAGGCATCAGACGGCGAAGAAGAGCAGCCACTGTGGCAGACTATGGCGGTGCAAACAGAGGCAGAGCGCGACACAAACACACACAAACAGTTAGGGTCTGACGCAAAATGATTTATAAACTGTATGTGTATAACAAACATGACTAGTCACATGCAAACATACATACAAACATAAACAGAGGCAAACACACATTGTCCACCACACTTTTTTTTTTTCAATAACGAAACAAATTTCTTCTTCTTGTGACATCTTAGTATCTTTATTTGCGAAAGCCAAAGTTTTTTGACCCTCTCCTAAGACAGTTTTTCAGTTTGACTAGATCTAAACATAAATCAAACCTAAAGGGTTTAGTTATTCACCCATATAGGGCGAATGCTAAAGAGACAACATTTTACTCAACTTTTTCAATAATAAACATGCAATTAAATAGATTATATTTAGAGATTTTGCCCCGTGATCGTTCTATTTATGATTGTTACCAATGCAACGACTATGCATTATTTGTAATAAAGTGGATTGGCAGAGAGGAAACAAACCGAAAAAGTGGCCGGCAAAACACACAGATGACAAACCATGACGCCAGCGACGCCATTTAGCCCAAATGTAAAGCGTTACAGCATTTTCACGGATTATATGGCATGCTCGGGGCATGTCAATAACGGCGTGCAGTGTGCATGGGGCACGTCATTGTCGTCAACATCCACATCATCATCTCATAGTCATCATCATCACCATTTGAACTTGAACCCCCCTGTGCCTTTCTAATAGACGTCGTATTTTGAGAAAGTGATTCAAATGCGTCAGAACTGCATAAACAATGTTCACATTTACATACTTACAGGTATAGATATGTACATACATATATCTTTTTGATTTGTGTATTTGTGGTGGTCCACGTGTTGATGACGTTGCCACATTTTGCCTTATGAGATTGCATTTTATATGATGTATGTAAAAAATAAGCAAGAGTCATTATTGTTTCTTTTTTTTCTTCTTTCCTTTATATAGACATACATACATATATTTGACTATTGCTAGCCGACAGCTAATTTTGTTTCGTTTCGTTTCGTTTCGGTTTTGTTTTTATTTCTCTCTTTGGCCGTGTGAAATTTTGCTGTTGTTTGTATTAGAAAAACAACACAAAAAACAGAATGCTCGACTAGGAATTACCTCGTACCGTATGGTGATTGATGACTAAATTTCAGTCTTCCATAAGTCCGGTGTTTTTTTAAATAAAATATAATTGAACAAACAA
Source organism: Scaptomyza parva (assembly GCA_035044645.1). NCBI lineage: Eukaryota > Metazoa > Arthropoda > Insecta > Diptera > Drosophilidae > Scaptomyza > Scaptomyza parva. Next base: position 3,029,329 of record JAWNNT010000063.1, read on the forward strand.
ACTAGTTCTGCCTATGATTTAGGAGAAGTTATGTTCCAACTCTAAAGTATTTAACATAAGTAGTTTGTGAGATCGGCATGTTTGTACAGAGTGACTCGGATGTGATGCTAATCAAGAATATATTTATACACTTTATGGGTTCGTAGATGCTTCCATTTACCTGTAACATACTTTTGCATAAAACCGTTAAAGACTTTTTACCCATTTCATTGGCTTAGGGTATAAAAACTGTAGCCACTTTTTGCTGTTCATTGCTCAGACACGCTTCATTTTATACCCTTTTCGTGAAGGCGTCATACATTATAAAATGATGTATTCCTAATCCATAGCAAAACATGTATTTTCCATCAGTTTTGAAGTAATTATTCGACTACGAGACAAAGCTGCATTGGAATCAACCAGTTGTTGATTTTTGAAAAGTAGGCAATTGCACTAAGAGGAATCGCTTAACCTATAAACTATTAACATATATAGGATAATATATACTAATAAATATACTAATTCTTTGCATTATTATTGCATTTTTTGTGAAGTTTCATTGTTTTATATCGCTTAAGCCAACTGTTGATGCATGCAAATTTAATATTTATTAAAATTCAAATACTTTTGAACTTAAAAAACGTACAAAAATACATTAATTACTCATAAAACGCCTAAATATTTATTTTTTTTTATTAAGGGTATTTCTATACAACATATACCCACAAAACTATATACACAAGTTAATCATAATTTATTTGAAATTTTGATATTTATTGGCATCATCAACGTTTGCTCTTCTTTAACAAACATACAAGAAACCACAAATATGACCAACATTTCTCAAAAAAAAAAAAAAACACACACACACACACACATTTATACATACATGTTTCTGTGGCTTTGCTTATTATAATTATTATTGACGCTGGCCACTACTTAATTATTTCTGTTGATTTATGCGAATTTTATAAGCAATGGCAGAGACACACTAGACACACAAGCTACAAACCAAATGCGAGAGATGGATGAGATGTCTACCATTGTCTTAGATAGCAAATCATCATCATAGGTTATCAAGAGTAACTGAGCTCAAAAATCTACAGCATCACACCCCATCTCAATAGAGAGGGCGTCCAGTTTTTATTTGTATATAGTGGCAAAAACAATGAAGTTTTATTTTTTGTATACCCTTAACCCATGAAATGGGTAAAAAGGGTAAAATGGTTTTGTGCAAATGTTTGTAACAGCCAGAAGGAGCTTCTCAGACCCCATAAAGTATATATATTCTTGATTAGCATCAACAGCCGAGTTGAAATAGCCATGTACGTTTGTCTGTCCGTCCGTCTGTCCGTATGTATGAACGTGTCGATCTATGGAATCCAAGGCGTACCAAGTTTATTTCAAATTTTCGATAACTTTTCAGGTTTACGATATAAACATGTAATCGATAACAAAAAGTCAACAATTTAAAAACTTGAAACTGTTAACAAAATAATGAAAATCTGTTAAATTTTTATTTAAATCGGTTAAGAAACACCAAGCATTGAGATATGAAACCATCAAGCATTGGTACAGTAGAACACGACCGTCTGTCCGTCTTTATGGTCAAGGGTTAAGGGTATCTTATAGTCGAGTTTACACGACTAGAGCCTTCTTACTTTTTTTGATTGCGATTTTTTGAATACAATACAATCAATGAAATTGCGAGCCAACCTTAATGACGTAATAATTATGGATAGGATTGACTGACTGCCTTTTGCATTGATTGTGTTCATTTTGTATGCCATTAATTGGCTTTGCTTTCTGTTGACAGATGAATTTTTGGTTTTCAATTGGTTCACACGCTTTATGCAAAAAAAAAACACACTCAAATATTTAGAAAGAAATCGCATAACTTCTGTTACACTGAGAACAAACTTCAAATTAAATACGGAAAGCGTTTGATTCTTTGTTTCTTTGTTTTCGACAGAATGCATTGCTTAAATATTTTTTTCTAATTTCGTTTGCCTTAAAATTAGATACTGTTAATTTGTTTGCTACTAAGGGAAATTAAATTTCCCCGCCAGTTTGTTTTGTGTTTAATGGCCATTAATAGATTTTGGCGCAATGTTGTTGCTGCAATTACAATTACAAAAATGTTCTCACTTGCAGCGATTCCGCATTGTTTTGTGTGTTTTGATTTCGCTTTCAATTTAATTGCATTCCAATTCGCCGAGTGCCCAGTGGCGAGTGCATTGTCCTCGGATCTCGCGGCGATCTCACACTTTTCTACATATTATGCTAATGAAGATCCTCATGAAGAGCTACAGTACGAACCAGTACCCGTATCCGTACCCGTACCCGTACCCGTACCAGTACCAGTACCAGTCGAGGCCAAAGTATTCAGGCATGGGAATGCATTTTGAGGCGTCACCAGAGTTCAACTCAGCAACTAGCAGGTTTTCCTTGTTATTGTTGTTTTTGCTAATTTTTGGTTACTTTGTTGGCTGTTGGTCAATTTTGTTTTGTTTTGTTGTTGTTGTTGTTGTTGTTGTTTGTTGCTTGGGGCGCATCATATGTAAACCTTAATTTGAAACTGATTGGATTGCTTAGTCGTTGTCGTCTTCTCTTTCTCTCTTTTAGCTCGCCGTTTTGTTTTTGTTTTTTGTTGATAATTTTATTTAATATTTTGTCTGTTTCTTAACATTTGCACTGTTGCACTTGATGAGCCAATGCCAATGCGATTGTGCTAGAAAAAACATTGAGTGTAGGTTAAATCTGTTCACATCATATTAAGTAGAACGTATCGAGCATTTGATTGGGGCTCTCTGATTATGTAGATATTTTCGTTATGATGAAATAGTAAATAAATAAATAATATGCACAGCTAAACATGTTTAGCAATCTTCTAATACCAGAACCATAAATCTTGCAGGCAGAAATTAACAAAAAATAATTTCCCAATATTTTACAAGTTAATGCCTATGAAATATTTGTGTCTTTTTATGTGCCTACTTGTTTGCCAAGGAAATGAGCTAGAAATAAAATAAACAGAAGAAGTAACAAAAAGGCATAGGATTTTATTTTAGTTAAAATATTTTAATTATTTTGTGCAAAAAACCAAAATATAAAACTAGCATGCCGAAAGGCGAATGGCGAATGGCGAATGGCGAACGGCGAACGGTCAGTTGGCAGAATAAACGCTGTGTAAAATCTTTGAAATAGCTGAGAAGCAGCCGATAACAAGTTGTTGGTTGTTGATTTTCCGACTCTGTACTCTTCTTCTTTGGTTTCTCGGCTTCCTCCATCCAAACATTTCCACCTGCCTCAATCACAGAGCTTGTGTTTTGTAATGTTTGCGCCCAAAACTACATAAAAAATGTAAAAACTAAAAAAATTGTGTTTCCTAATAGCTATGGCTGCTTAGAAGATTTTTTGTAAGCGGCTTCTGCTTTTCAGCAGCAGTTCTTGTTTGAAGGAAAATTTGCCAAAAAAAAACCAAACAAGCAAGCAAAACACGAAGCGCTACAAATTGCTGATGTTTTTGTTGTTGTTGCTGTTGCAAAGATCGAAATTTTTAAACATTTTGTGGTATTTCTTTTTTTATAACTTTTTATTGAACTTGTACATGTGTGTGTGTGTGTGTCATATAGTTTTTTTTTTTTGTTGCTGTTGTTGTTTAGCCAATTGGCTTGTTTATTTCATGTTTTAGCGCCTAACTTGTTTCTTCGTGCTTGATTGTTGCTTTTGCCTTTGCTGTTGTTGTTATTGTTGTTGCTATTGAAGATGCAACGGCGATTTGTGAGATTGACAATCAAGACAGTCTAAAAAGATATGCAATGCAGAGATGTGAAAAATTTGCTGGGTGACAGCAAAATTGTAGCCTGCATAAAGTATCTTATGTATTAATTATATATGTAGCTGGACACAATACAATACACAAAAAATAACAAACAAAAAATTATGACCTTTATAAGCTGAGCTAACTATTTATAATCCATATTGAAAGCCTCAAAAAAAAACAAAAACAATATACATACATATGTGCAAAAATAATCGCAACACTTAAAACCTAAACGGGGAAATTGGGAAGGGTTAAGGAAAGGTGGAGCTTAAAACTACAGCTCGTATTTGATGGCGTATTCTAAGTAAAAACTGTATAACAGTATATATATGTATATGTACATATATTATGTGTATGCGTGTGTGCGTTTCAAACCCGATATACCAAAAATAGTCCACAGACACGTTGTGACGTCATTGAGTATGTGACCAGCTGTAGGTCGGGGTCGTCATTGTTGCTTTCTTGCATATATATATCGCACACATACCCATACACATGTACATGTTTAGGACGTATGTGAGTGTGTGCGTGTGCTTAACAGCTACAACAACAATAACGGAAAGGAAAAGTTAAATCTCCGACGTGAGTTGCGACTCTCTCACAACAACAACAACATCAACAGAAAACATGCTCGTTATTTCTCTTCCGCTGCTTTCAAGGTCGTTTTGTTACCTCTCTTTCTCTCTCGCCCTCGCCCTCGCCCTCTGTCTCGTTTTCGTTTTCTTTGTTTTCTCTGTTTTCTTTCTTGCTTTCCTGCTTTCTTGCCAGCCCCATGATGATTGCACACTCGCCAACAAACCGTAACTCAAACCCCCAAAAGCGTTAAAACTGTTTTTTTTTTCTATTATATTCTATTCTATCTATACGCCCTCTTTTTAGACATACGAATTTTCTGTTTCTTTTCGCTGTTTGTTAGGGGTATTTAGAGTATCTGATCTGCATCGTAAGCTGAGTCGATATAGCCAGTTTATCTGCATCTTTCTATGAAAACTAATCTCTTAGTTTTCTTTAACTATTGAGCAGTTGCAGTTATAGAATTTGTGAAAACGGCTAGATCGGACCACTATATCATAAAGCTGGCATACAAATGCAAGAACTTAAGCAAGATTTTACTCCTCTAGTACCTATTTCAAGTGTATATAATATGCGGCTTGCTCAAAATAACTTCCCTGCTTGTTTGTATTGTTATCATTAGGCAGTCAAATGTTTTCCTTGCCAAACTAGGTTGAGAGGCAAGTAAACAATTGATTAAATAAACCGTATATAGAGTATATTATGGTTACCTGCATTACTTAAATACACTTTCTTCGATGCGTGTTCTCTGTTTTTGTGTTGCCATATCATTAAGTACAGGGCAACACAAATCAACGCATCGTTCAATACTATATACACTATATATGTAAATAACTATACATATACATATATAACCACACACACACACAAAAACATATGTATGTATACGCACTTGAAAATCGTGACGTCCTTGGCTTTGACAACAGTTCGCACACACACACACACACACACACTCACACTCAAATGTACACACGCACACACCTACTGAATTCACAGCTGGCCACCACAATCTTTTTTGGTTTTCTCATATTCTCGTCCTGCGCAAACACACACACACACACACAAATATATATCCATTTATGGATCGATAAAGCGAGCTATAGACTACCATTGCTGCTTGTTGCCATGTGTCCAAAATAAAACTGATGACGTCAACGAGGAAGCGAGACGGAACATCTCCTTTAAGCGCGTCAGATTGTTTTGCGTGTGTGTGTGCGTAGAATAGAAGCTCTCTTAGTTCCATCCTTCCTTTTTTCCCTCGTTGCCTGTTCTCGCTCTCTCTTTCTCTCACTCTCTCACTCTCACTCTCTCTCCTTTCCTCCTCTTGCCATTGCCGTGCATTTTCCTGCCAGCACTGCGTATGCGTAATATTGTGCATACCACGTGCTTCCTGCATAATATAAACACAGCGAGTCAAGTCTTTAATAAAACTTAATGAAGCACTTTAAGAATTTAAAAGGTAGAATAAATATTTTGGTATTTTTTATTCGTGAAGTAGTTAAACGTTGCATAACAATAAAAGTTAATCAACTGTTGCATCATAAAAAAAAGAGGCAATAAATGTATATTTTGTTATTTTCGCTCGATCTCGCATCTCATTTCCATGTCTAACAAATCGCAAATACTTTAAAATAGAAGCAACAATGTGACAAGATTGTCAAATGGCAAAAAATACAAAAAAAAAAAGATCGAGTGACATCAAGCAACGAACGCTATTTAGAATCATTTGGCAGTGTCTAAGCTATATATAAATATATCAATTTAAATATTGCATATAATGAATGTGCTGAATACGAACTACTTACCATAATTTGATGCATCATTTGCATATTTGTTTGAAGCCATAAATTTCAATAAAGCTGTTCGATGCAAGCAGCACAGTACATAAGAATCCACAAAATATATGTACAGAAGGTGGATTAACTTGTATGTCTGCCAGCTGAACTCAAATATCTTTCTTTTGTTATAATTCAAGCGGTTTAAGCAAGTTTTAACATACTTTTTCTACATTTTTCTCAAAATTGATTTGTACATACATACTTGTAGGGGAGTTGGAGAGAAATCTTCTTCAAAATAAATATTATTATAGCTTGCGTAACGTGAAAAAAATAAAAAAAAAACTTGACACGACTTATGTTCTCATATATAGCAGTTACAACTAGTATTTTAATGGGCTCATTGCTTGATTGAATGTTATTTTGCACAGAAGTAGAAAACATAAATAAATAAAAAAAGAAGCAATCGTCTTGCAAGTTCTCAGACTGACCAAAGAGTGGCAGGCAGCTGTTGCTCTATGTGTGGTTGTTGATTCCAATAAAAAGTAACAATAAATAAGTTGCAGCAGATGCAGCACCACCAACACCAACACCATTACCATCACCATAACCATCTTGTGCCCCCAGCTGAACCTTGGCTAAGACAAAGCCTTCACTTTTGTTTGTGATTGCATTTTGATGCAACTGGGGGAATCTATATTCCCTAAGGCGATGTTTCTGTTTTTGTCTTCTATCTACATATACATTACTAACTAACTAACTAACGGTTATTTTTAATGCTTATTGCCACTAATTAATACATTCATTCTCAAGCAGTTGTAAAACCATACTAACTTGGCATATTGGGAATTTTTGGTTCGGATACTTGATAAATTCCCTATATTAATCAAATTTGAGCAATATTGCCAAAAACAATCTTGTGCCGCTGTCATTTTGAATTTTCTAGCAATTAAAACCAACACCCATCCTTTGCGCAAAAGTATTTGGACAAACCCTGATTTAAAAATAGTCCACAGTTAGCCTTTGAGCGTCTTAAAAGACAAACAAAACAAAACAAAACAAAACAAAACAAAGGCAAGCCCCCCTCCACTGACTGAAAGATTGGCCCAGTTTGTGTGTGTTCGATATTCAATTTGTTTAAACCTTTTGGCTTTTTTGACTTGCCTCGTTAACTGTTTTGACTCTGCACTGCTCTGGCTGCAGTCAGTACTACCATTGACAATTGGTTGTGGATTTAGAGTCGAGTTCGATTTGAACGTGGAACGAGATGCTTTGAACTGTGGCAAATTCTCATGTTGTTTTAACATTGAACTTTTTGTGTGCAGCCAATACAAAACGATATATGTATATGTGTATATAGTTACAGATACAAATACACACAAACAACTCGATTCCCACAGCATCAAATGATTTATGGCAAGATAGAGAAAAGAAAAAAAACAAGCAGTATGTAAAAAGGCACAATAAAAAGGCATTATCCAAGTCGATAACCGTTTGAAGCATTACGGATCTAACGGATGAAATAAGAACCTTGTTGTGCATTTAACACGCCATGGAAATAAATACACATACACACACCTCAGATACCAGCAGCAATAAACACCAATAACAAAACAGCAACAACAGCAACAACAACAACAACAGGTTGAATAGCAACAAATGAATTATGGGGCAAGTTTTCTGTTTCTGTTTATGTTTCCTGCCTTCTGCTCTCCCCTTTTCCTATATTTGTGTTCCTATTTTTTTTTGTCTTCGCACACAGATCTGCTTGCCAATCAACATAATTGTCTATCTATCAGATGCCGGCAATTGTGCATCGATCAAATGTATTGAAGACCTTGTTAATCAGTTTGCCAAAAAATAAATGCGTGCAAAGCTTCGAAAAGATTCAAACTACATAAGATGAAGTCCATAATAAATGTACCTATTTGATACAATATTATTTTCGAATTCAGATTTGGCTTGGGCTTCATTGCTGTCCGTCCGTCTGTCCGTCTGTCCATCAGTCCAATTGGCACAATGTTGAACAATTAACATAAATTAAAATTGGTTTACGGCGCAACATTTGCCCGATGACACACACACTGCACATCGAAGAGACGAAGAGACGGACACTCAACCGGAGACAGATATAGAAACGTTGGCTAAGATCAGATATAGACTCTGCCGCTGCTGCTGCTGCTGCTGGTGCTGGTGCTGGTGGAATGCTTATGATGCGGCCAATGATGAGAGTAAAAGTGGTTTAACCGGTTCGACACCGGTTCTATTTCTATAGTTATCGTCGAAATTTATGACTCCGCTGCGACGCAGCACCAAACGCTCATCTTAGATACAAATCTAAGCTGAACGTTGTTCTAATCGTTCCATAAAAAGCGCAGACAATGCCAAAACACACAGCACACTACACACTACACATAAACAAGAAAGAACAGTTAGCTTTGTTTGTATGACAAAGATTAAATACCCTTGTGGGAATTTTAATGGAAATGTATCAAGTGTCCAGTTAGTTAAGAGTCCCATGAAAGGTGTTGACTGGAAACGTTAGATGGGATTTTATGGTTAGATCGTTTATTAATATATCCCATTATTTTAAAGGGTATTGTGGCAGTGTATTTTAAGGAGTTTTTAATTTGATTTACTTATTAGTCAACACATTTTCTGACACAGAGCGTGTAGACTTAAAAGCACAATAATAGTAATAAAATATATACTTAACAAACAACAAAAAAACACTTGCACATGCGCAACGGTGCTTGCTTCAAATACTCTACAGCAAAGAGTTGATTCACACATTGAATGTGAATATGAAACCAAATGTAACGTGTAAAAGTAAGTAAAACATGAGTTAAACGATAGAAAGAAAAAAAAATAGATACAGATAGATTCTCAGTCTATGCACCCAGGGAATCAAAAATTCTATTAAGCGTCAAGTTCCGTAAACGATAAAAGTTGCCTGATTTTGTATAATAACTGTTGGTGCTTGATGTGTGATTTGGTTTTCGCTTTCGTTTCGTTTTGTTTGTTGTAGAAGAAGCATTATGCGCTTACCAGTTTGAATGCCGCTAATGCGTTAAGCAAATAAAAGATTTGGATATACGGACAACACAACAACAGCAAAGCGCTTGTTGATTCGACTAAATTAAGCGCTGGCTGCTCTTGCCGCATCTACAAATTGTAATCATATTTTTTTTGTGTGTTGTGTTCTGTTGCCGCCATGGGAAACTGATGCAGGGGGAGAGAGAGAGAGAGAGAGAAGGGGATGATCAACAGGTTTTCATATGTACACGGCTTTATTTTCGGTGTATGTGCTGTGCTTGTTGAGCTGTCAACGGTTATTTAATTTTGCACTGTGGTCAAAATCAGGCAGCATTATTTTTGGCTTTTAACAATTGATAATATGCATGAGCCGGCGTATTTTTATTTTTGTTTTTGCTTTTTATTGGAGCTGGTTCTATGCAGTGCATGCTCACGACATAAAAAACTAGAAAATTAAACTTGGATTTTTAGTTATGCAGGTATGTGTATGTGGGATTTAAAGCATTAACTTAATTTCCCAATATTTTGTTGTCTAACTGGCAGCACAGTTATTATGACGGTGTCAAGGTAGTTTCTAATGGGAGCAATTGCATATCAGTCAGCTGTGTGTCAGTGTGTGGGGCGATCGTCTTTATGTTCATCAATTCGAAAAAAGTATCTCGTATGTGCATATTATCTTTTGGAAGCATGCAATTTGTGTATTGTATTCGATGTTTTTTGTCCACAGGCATTTAATTATCGCCATGTCAAAGATAACTGTTCTTTCGTGTTAATGTTGTTGTTAAAGCTTTTCGCCATTTTTACCCAAATTGACAAACAACAATTAACAAGCATTACGCATACACACACGCACACACACACACACACATATTTATCTTTTAGTAGTATCTGCTGCTTCATTTTACCGTTTGATGCTTCCTCATCGTCCTGACTTAAGATCGTGACTCTGATGAAATCAGTTTTCGATCTTTTCACCACAATAATGCATATTAAAATGCCACGCTAATTGTTATTATGGCAGGAAAATCCCCTCGCCGCCACCCCCTCTCTTCTCTACTGCTGTCCCACACTCCTCCCAAAACTGCTACTGGCCGGCAATTAAGTAATAGACAGAAAAGTTTGCAGGCAAAACAGTTAACAGCCGCCTGCCTTGTCGTCTTGCGTGTGATGCTGCCAACAACAACAGCAACAACAGCAACAACCATTCAATAGACAAATTTTTATACACAAGTGGCAAGCAGGCCGGCCGTTGTTGTTTGTTGCTGCTGTTGGAGGTGTCTTTGCTTTTGTCCCTCCGTATGTATGTTTCGGTCGCTGTTATTTTTTTTTTCCCCTATTAATTATCGCCAAAAAATCAACAATGTTGTATCTGTTTGTGTGTGTGTGTGTGTGTGTGTGGGTGAGGAAACCAAATAGTCGTATACCGAATTGAAAATAAATACAAAACCAAGCAAATAATAGTTGGCCAACAGTTTTGTTGATATCACCAATGATGATGCTTCCTCTTCTTCGCTGTTATACAGCGGTCAACACAGATCGCAATTAATTTGTACTGTTGAAATATACAAAAATACACGCAAACAGACAAACGCACACATACACATTGTGTATATTAAAAAAGAATTCGATTTGTTTGTGTGAGAACTTTTGCAGGATTTGCCATAAACATGCAATGCTTTCGTAGCAATCAGCTTTGTGCTGGCTGGCACTCGTCACGATGCAGCATAAAACGATCGCATAATAAAACAATTATGGCAACCTGCTCTCAGCATTAGGATCACACCAAAACAAAGCCAAAAAGGCATCAAAGCACGGCTAGACCTTTTGCGAATACCGATGGCAACATCGTAGCTAAAGACAAAAATTTATCACACCTTAGTTAACCCTCGACACCTTGCAAACGGCAAACGAAACGCAAAACGACGGGCCTTTTATGCCATGGAATGTGGCCGAAAGAATTGCAAACGCTATGAGATGCGATGCGATGCGATGCGACGCGACGCGTCGAAACCCAGCTTTGCTTGCACTGCTTGCAATAAGTTAATAGTTCGATTTTTTTCGATTTTTCTTTGGGCAGAGACAAGACCCAAAAATACACCAATAATATAATGCCAAAAACTAGGAGAAGCGCCTCAAAACTAAACGAAATTTCAAGACTGACAATAGACAACTTAAAAAAAAAACCAAACTACAAAAACAAGTAAAGACTGATCTGAACTAACCAGTATGAGCTTAGAGATATCCTATATGCATATTATGCATAACTTTGAAGTTTTAACGATCGATATGAAAGCTTAGGTACAATTTTATAGATATCCCATTATAAGTTACTAAAAAAAAGTCCAATTGCCAGTCTTTGATTATACCCCTTATTTAAGTATTTGAAACTTGTTCGAGGGTATTACAAAAACAAAGCTCGTCTAATATCAAAAACTGTGAGCGCTTGGCTTTAGGGTGCGTTCCGTGAACTCCACGATGTTTGTGTGTCAGGCGGCGTACCATAGACACCGACACCGACAACGACAGCGACAGCGACAGCGACACCAAACAACAACAACAACAACAGCAGCAACATCAACGACTTAGTGCTAATGATGTAGCCCAGAGTTTCGGTCACAATATGATGATCATCATAATGAAGTTTCGTCAAATGTCTTGCCTGTAAAAATATTTTGTATCTCTTTTCGGGGATATTGCTGGTAGGTTGGTTAGTTGGTTTAGTTGGTTTAGTTGGTTTGGTTGGTTTGGTTGGCTTGGTTTGGTCTGATGTCTTTCGTGTGCTTCATTATTGATTTAATAACCGTCTTGAAGACACGTTTAAACTGCAGTCAAAGCGTGTGCAGCAAGTTGACTTTCCTGATGGCTTCTCTGAGTCAGATTTCGAGTCATTATTGTCGGAGCCTAGGATGATGATGATGATGATGATTGTAATTATGATGCCAGGAATTTTCCACATCAACAAAATTAAACAGATTTGAAAAACATACACTGGTTACACTTAAGAAAAATGAAGATTGGGTTGGGATGGGAAATAAAAGATGTGGAGTGAAGATGATGATAATCATGTTTAATCTCTATATAACTCGCACCAACAATGCAAAAAATGTTTATTTTTTGATAATGGGCCATGAACACTTGGGGCACTTAGACCATGCCCATTAGGTAATACTATTTAGTTGCGTAGGCGTAGCCGTGTGTTAAAAAGAAGAGAGTTGAAAATGAAAAGAGTTAATAAAGCTAATGTGCTTGCAAAACAACTTTAATTAACTCGTTTTGGCACAAAGCACTTAATTTGTTTAAAGCTGATTTCCTGTTGGAGATTAGTCGACAGCTTTTTCCCTTTTTTGTGGATTTTAAGTAGATTTTGTATATCAAAAATATTGCAACATATGAAAGATTTTCCCACAAACTATTAATTTTCTATAAACTAATAGATTTTTCTCACCCAAGCAAGCATCTTGATCCACAAGAAATTTGTTATCGTCACAAAGGTTTGGTACACACACACACACACACACACATACACACACACACACACACTTTGAAGATATCAAATTGCCATTGTGTTGCATACAAAACTGAAAATTTAGATATGCAAAAAAATGGCAATTTCGTTGGTGCCCCGCACACTAAATCAAAAAAAAATCTTCATGAGCACGCCTGCAACAAATACACTGACAAATATAAATGGGTTAGGCCCAATTTGTGTCCCAGCAGCCAACACTACAACAACAATGACAATAACACCAACAACAACAACAACAGCGATGAGGTTAAGATTTTTGGGAGCTGGCGTCCGCATCTCACAGTTACCCATACATACATACATATACATACACATACACATACACATACACATACACAGCATTATTGGTGATTTAATGCTGTTGTTGCCTTGGGGTATTGTTGTTGTTGTTGTTGATAGAGAAGCCGGTGTTGCTGCTGCTGCTGCTGCTGCTGCGGCTGGTGCAACCTGCTGGGAAAACTGCCGCTCGCTTTGTTAAGCTCACTATCGATTTGGTTCGCAGACCAAGCCTCATCTCCCTCTCTCTCTCTCTCTCTCTCTCTCTCTCTCTCTTTCTATCTCTTTCTATCTCTTTTGTTCCTCCCACTTGCTTGGTATCGCTATGTCCCGATCTAGCAATTCGGATCTGTTTGCTTTTCGAACTCCCAAAAACGTGCACTTTGGCAACAATAGCCGAGTCGACAACCGAAATTAACACTAACTCGATATCGAATGCTGTTTTTATGGCACAAGAAGTTTAAGGGAGGATAAACACTTATTTATCGATGGGATTTTTTGGCATAAATAAAATTTAGTCCGTTGAAAGTTGAGAAATAATTTAATGAGCCACAAATGAACTGTCGACTTTGAGTAAATCAGATTTTATTGTGCAATTTATAAGTTAAGGAAAAAGGAAATTGGGTCACGATGCAGTTTTTGTATGAGTTTTGGCTTATGTACAGGGAAAGTATATGTGTATATGGAAATGTTTATTAACCCTTTGTATCCAAGAACCACCTGTTGTTGTGGTTTAAAAAAAAACAAAAATATTATTCGCATGCTTGCGTTTGCATGTTTTGATAGACTTTCCTAAGCTTGCCTCGCTGATATTTGGTTGCAACAACCATTTTCGGCAACAATGCAAGCGGGCGGTAGCAACAGCAACAGCAGTAGCAACAACAAAAATTGTGTCAAATTTGTATTTATTTGGCCGCGGCCAGCTTCCCACCCGCTCCCAAGCTGCACCTTATTTTTGTTGCTTGTCTCTTTTCATTTGGGTGCTGGGCTTTCAATGTTTGGATGCGCGCCCGATCGCTTGCTCCGTGGCTTAGAAACGTGGCCAAGAAAGAAAATTTAAGCTATGCTCTGTGTATATACATATATATATATATATATATATGCATACTAGCAATTATGTAAGCGGCGTTCCGAAACTGGCAGCTTATTTATCTTTGTCCCAGCCATGTCAATCAGGCGGCGAATCACCCTCGACGTTGATGCAGTGCAGTCTGTGCACCTTTGACCCGTCATCGGCGTCATCGTCATCGTCGTCGTCGTCGTCGTCGTCGTCTGCCGCGGCTAAAACGTTGAACGTCGATCGTCGAACGTCGAACTCTTTAGGCCATCTGAAGACTAAAGATGTAAATTACATGCAAATTAACAAATGGGAAAAACACTATTTTTGGTGTGACTTTCCTTAAAAAAATAAAACAAAAAACCATCTATGAGATTTGCTTAAATGTTCTTGCTCATTTAGATGTGCAAAAGAATACTAGTTTGGACGAAAGCGAAAGGGAAATATGTTTATTCATTTATGACTATTGACTTGTGTTACTTTTCTTAATAGCAAACCGCAAAGTGCATATGATTTTTATTTGGCGCGAGTCTTTAGTCTTTAGAACTGGTTAACAACAGCGGGGTAAATCCGAAAAGCGAAACCAAAGCATGAGTTTCACATATATTCACAGATGATATAACTAACACACACACACACACACACACACACATGCAGTCCAATTTCGAATTAAACCAGTTTCGAGCTTAGAATAAATACCTAAATACTAGAGACATGGCTGCATCTGCCTCGGGCTAACACCTAAGCAAACGCCAAAACGGTAAATCTTTTATTAGAATTTCATGCAAATGATTTTGGTTAACGGACACAAATCGCACATCGTTGCTGTTGCTGTTGCTGCCTGCAGTTTGGAATTGATTTTTATGAATCCGCTTTTTGCATATATATATATATGTATATACTATATATATACTCCGTATCTGTATCTTGGCGGCTAACGATGACCAATGCTGCAGCAGTAGCAGCGGCTCAGTTCCAGAGTACATTGCCGTCGACATGTGCCAAAAAGCAAAGTATTGGCCAATACACAACAAGAGAGAGAGAGAGAGAGAGAGAGAGGGGAAGAGAGTATCCCAACTGGTTAAGATGCACTCACGCGCGTATTAAATGACTTCAATCCTCTCGGATGGCTCTGATGGCTCGGATGGCTCTGGCACTCTGACTTGGACTCTCTGACTATGAAATGTCCAGATGGCCTTCGGTTTGCTTATTTTGCAGCGATTAAAAAACGATGACGCCGCCGTTGTAGTCGGTTTTGATGTCGTTGTGGTCTTCTCAGGGGCTTACTTAGTATTTAATGTGTACATTTTAACTACTTGTTTTGGCTTTTTTCTTAGTACCCGATACCTATTAAAAATTGGCTGACAAGGGTATCAAAAATAAAATAGTATATGTACACATATGTTACAAGCAAAAAATAGATATCCCTGACATCATAAAGAACAGTTAAAGATTTGATTAATCGTTACTTTCTTATGTATGGTTCTTAACATATTAACGAAATACTGCTTACAGGGTAACTTTTTGGGTGTTTGTGAAACTATTTCTATTCTAATGAAGTTTTTAATTGCCAAAATAAAATTGTTAACGGGTTAGCCAGATCTGGAAACAATAAAATAACTTTATCTTTATCTTTAAAAGTGAAGCTTATCAAGACTAAACGTACTTATGTATGTATGTTAGTAGTCACATATTCAGGTCAAAGCAAGCTCAAAACCCTGGTTAATGTTACAGAAGACGCAGGCAATTACTTTAGTTGGAAAGAGTTGTGGACAGGAATAGAAGGGGAAGGAGTATAATATTGCGACTGCGAATGCGATTGCATAAATCAATCAAATTGTCTCTCACTCGCGACGAGCATTGAGTAATAGATCCAATTTCGATATGAATTTCACAGAAATTGGGTTTTTCTTCTCTTCTTCTCCTTCGTCGTCTTCTTTTGCACAACTTTAAATACCAACCCCATTACCCATTGCCCATTAAGTATTACATTTAGTGTGCTGCATCATCAGAGACAACAATAGCAATAGCAACAACAACAACAACAACAACCCATCGATGAAAATCGACAATTAATAGTGAAAGTCTAAACAAGTACCCAAAAGTAACAAAAACAACAACAACAATGGGGCATCATCATCCAGGGTACTGCCTGCCAGGAAGTTGGGCGCAGGTCTACGTCTAGAGCTAGACTCTAGAGTCTACCACGGTCTACGGTTGTCGTGGCTTATTCAAAAGGCGATAGCATCGACGCCTCCGCTGGCAGAAAACCTGCTGCAGACCGACGAACGACCAAAATGACTAATTCCTTGGCCCGAAACCTGAAGCCCATTTGTTTACTTCTCACAAAACTTCACACGAAGCGCCAAATACCCAAGTACCCAAGTACCCAAGGCAGCCAGCAGCGTCTCTTCTCGTTTTCTGGTGCAACATTGGTGCACCCACTGACTCAATGACTGAGTGCCAGAGACTCTAGTCAGCCAGAGCCCAGAGTCCCCAGAGTCTGACCCGTGCGCCAAAAGAGACGAAGAGACGAAGAGACGACTGTCGACCACGACGCATTACCATTTCTTGGGGTCACTGCGCAAGCTTTTCGTCTCTTTCCCCCCTCCACCCAACTGAAAGTATCCATGTCTAGCTTTGTGTGTGTCTTTGTATGTTTCGCAGCCCCCAACCCACCCGGCTTGGTCTGTCAGATTCGGGCAGATGCATATGTCCATGTCCATTGATCGCGGCTCTAGCAAAGCGTGCAAGCGTGGAGAGTTCGCAGTTCAAAGTACATGCCAAGAGACTTCAGCCATTTGAGTCGCTTGCAAAATAATATGTATTAACAATCTTATATAAAAAAAAAAAAGAAACACAACAAACCAAAAAAAGAAAAAAATTAGATGGCTTATGCAACGAGAGAAGAAGCCACGATAAAACTTGCAACTCTCGGGCTGCATTTTGGGCATTTGCAATAAATTTGTTAGTCCCCTGCAATAAGATTGTAAACAAAAGAAATTGTCTATGCTGTTGCTATGCCTATGCCTATGCCTATGCCTATGCCTATGACATCAAAAACAATTAGAAAACCAAATCCAGGCAGTCTTTTTTCTCTGCTTTTTGAAGATGCAACTGGCAGCCAGAGCCAATTGGCATTGGCGAACCCAACCCAAAATCGTATTGGGCATCATTGTCATGTTTGCTATGATTATTGGCCCTGGGGCAATAAAAACAATAGCACATTGTTATATTAAATGTTTATCGAACGCTCTTCCCGGTAGCTTTTTATCTTCTGTTGCCTGTTGCTGTTTGCTGCTGCTGCTGCTGTTGTTGTTGTTGTTGTTGTTGTACAGTAGCCCACGGTAGTATTCGATGCGGGGAATTTTTTTAGAGTTACCGATTTTCGTTGGCCATCATAGCTTAAAGGGTATCGATCAATTGCTTTCTAAATGACCCACGGCTATTAGCATTGCAATGATATTTCATTTCGATTTTTTTTCACATCTTTACTGCTGTGCGGTGGCATTGTTTTATCTGCTGATGGCTGCGTATAGATTGTCTATGATGAGCAATAACCAACAAAAATATGCTTTTAATAGCGAGAATTTGCATTTATTGGGTAAACTTTTACACTTTCCATATATGGATATGAAGAAATGCGAGTGTTCAATTTGTTCGAGTAATAAATAATCGTTTGGGCAGAATTCGTCATTGCTTGTCATTCCAATAAAAGAAAAATTTCCTTTGAATAATACACTCAACAATACTAATAATAATTTCCCAACAAAAAGTAGCAATTAGTTATATTAAATTATTATATTTGATAAGATATCTTCTTTTACACGATATTGAAATCCCTAAATAATATATAATTAATTTTAAATAAATTGTTAAAAATAATTTTATTTTTCGCAAAGTAAACAAATATGAAAATCCGCAACAACAACATCAACAGAGCGAAAAAAACTTCCCAAATAAGTCCGAGTGTCGTTTTGCAATACGAACAAGCCATAATATTTATTATAATCAAAACCGAACGAACACCCGCAACGTGCACCCAGCAGTGGCAACTAGGCAGGGAAGACAGCAATGTGGCAGGCAAGGCAGCAAAAAAGTCTCGACGTGCTGCAATGGACAACAAAATTTATTACATTTAATGTGCAGCATTAACTACGATTGAGATGTGATCCTCGTTTTTTGGTTTTTTTTTTGGATTTGGCGCTGGCTGCAACTCTAACCTCGCTTAAGCCATCTCTTAGGCGGCAACGTGAGCTTAGCCCCTCTGCCTCCTCTTCAACTATATGTCTCGTGTCATATACAGAAGTCTCTATCTACATAGAGTAGAGAGACTTGGTGACTTGGGACAGCGGCACAAAAGCATTTCTAATTAAGACATTCGATACGGTTGTTGTTTGCGTGTGGAACGCAAGACAATTGGGCAACGGCAAAATATAAAAATATTGTTGTATTTTTGTTTTTGGTTTTTGGTTTTTGGCAATATCTTGCTCCCAAAGCAATGAATGGAATCTTCCCATAAGCATTTATTATGTGTGCTATGAATCATTGACATTATAACATATAATACTCATAAAAATCATTAAGTTTACCCCAAGCACCGTTTAACATTCACGCTTTAACGCTTTTAGGCAACGAACCATTCAAATGCCAAACACATTTTCACACTCTTCTTTAATATCCTTACAGGTGCGGAGACAACAACCACAGCAGCAACAACAACCACAACATCAAGTGAGAACCGTAAAACGTCAAACACAAAATCAACGGAGCAAAGCTCCAAACCATTTTCGAAAATCGCCAGCAAATTCAAAAATATTAAGAGCGACAGCATAACAGCAACAGCAACAGCAACAACAACTGCAACAGATTCGGTTCGACCAGATACAAAAACAGAGGCAGATACACAAGTTGCAGAAACTGTGACGGCGACAACCATTGCCACAACAACAACAGCAACAGCAACAGCAACAACAACAACTTCAGAACGCACGAAAATTAGCCAACTGAGGCTTAATAATCAAGCCACTACAAGCATGTTACTTTTGCAGCCCAATGTAAGTAGAAGATCGAATTAAAAAATATTAATAAATAATTATAAAAGATTTTGGGATCAAATATTGAGAGAGAAAGAATTTTGTACATATATATACTTACACCGCTTATAACAAGCACTTCCCCCTTTTAAAAATTTCCCATTTTTTAAGCAGCTGTTCCGTGGAATGCCATCCAATCCATATAAACTTACCTCGCAAATCGATGCAAATTTTAGCAAACAAATTTACTGAATGGCAACGTTAATTGCCCGCTGTGAAGAGTTAAGAATGGGTACAGTAGAAAAGTACTTAGGCAACCACAATAGCTATCTAATTGAATTTAATAAAATAAAATAAATGTGCATATGAGTTAACAGACAGACAGACAGACAGAGAGACCGAAAAAAGTAAACAGTTATAGCGTCAAGCATACCATAACCAATTAGAGAGAATTAGATGGCTGTCAACTTCATGAGATATTTAGGGGTTGGTTTGCAATCCGTTTGCACCAATCAGCTTTGTTGTTTCACATCGCGCATGTCAAACTGTTGACTGTTGTTAACTCCACCCTAGCAGCTATCTCGCTAGGACTAGATTTTCTAATTTAGTCTTGAATGAACTTTTGTACATTGCAGAGCTCCTTTAGTTCACTCTCGTCGTTCGACAATTTCTCAACGCAAACTGTGACAACGACTACAGCAACATCGGCAGCAGCAGCAGAGAGCAGTGCTGGACATCTTCATCACCATCATCATCACAATCATCATCGTCAGCAACAGCAACAGCAACAGACCCAACAACCACATCAACATCAGCACCTATTATTACCTACATCCAGCCAGGATACGCTGCTCTCCCACGAGGATGATCAGCTGATAAGTAATCTGGCGGATGCAGCCGTTACGCACTCCGAACTCTTCTCGGACCTATTTTTCCCCTCGGATTCGAATAACTCCTTGCTATCGCCGGCCCTCGAACATCACTCGGTTGCCAGCTATCCGGATACACAGGTGGATGTCCAACCCACCGGTTGTGAGACGACATTGATTGGCAGCAGCGAGGATATTACCAGCTCCATTGAGAACCTAACCAAATTGACCTGTCTGCGCGAGAAACGTCTCTCCTCCATACAGGATCAGCCGGGTAACAGCTCTGAGCAGGATCATCATTCGATTTGCCTGCTGAGTCTACGTTCCAGCTCTGATCCCGCAATAGCTCTTCACGCCCAACAACAACAGCAGCAACATCTGCAGGCAGTGCATCAATTGCAAAGGCAACAACGTCCCGGCGCTAGCGATTTACTGATCTCACCCATTGGGGGTCCACTGTCCTGTGGCAGCAGTCTGCCCAGTTTTCACGAGATCTATTCCCTCAAGTACACCAGCAGCAGCGGCAGCAGTCCCACTCCACCCACAGCCACGCCCTCCGATCAGTTGCTCACACTCAAAATGGATGATGATTGTTTCCCGATGACCAACACTGCAGCGGAAGTAATGGCAGATCTTAGTTCAGGCCCTTCCTCGGGACAGATGCAGTCGCTGCATCAGCTGCAACACCCCTCACACCTTGCACATTCCAACAACAATAACAACAACAGCAATAGTAACAACAACAACAGTAGCAACAACAACAACAACAGCAACAGTGGTGGCTACAACTATCATGGTCACTTCAATGCAATCAATGGAGCTTCAAAATTCTCGCCCAGCTCTTCAGCCAGCTCACTCTATGAGTACAATGGTCAGAATGATTTATTCTACGGCCAACAACAGCAACCGCAACAACCACAACAACCACAACAACCACAACAACCGCATCAACAAGGCTATCAGCAACATGTAAGTATAATCGTTAAACTAAGATTGAAAAAAGTTTGTTAAATCAAAAAAAAATATTCCTTAAAACCTTTCAGAACTACAATACGCATAATGGCGAAAGATATTCCCTGCCCACATTTCCCACCATATCAGAGCTGGAGGCAGCCAATGCCGCTGTGGCTGCAGCCGCTGCTCCCACCACTGTCGTCGCCGCTTCGTTGCCGCCAATGCGGCGTGCCTCGTTGCCCGTGCAACGTTCCGTTTCGCCCGCTGCTGCACATAGTCCAAAGTTGGCCAAATTGACTTTGGGTCCGCGACATGCTCACGCCCATGCCCTCCAGTTGAGTTCAACGCCGAACTCAGCAGCCAGTTCACCAGTGAGTGGAATTGGTGTGGATCTGCTTCACAGTCAAGCGGGTAGATTGCTTCAGACGGCGAGCTCGTCGTCGCAGTTGTGCGCAGTGTGCGGAGATACGGCTGCCTGTCAGCACTATGGTGTGCGAACCTGTGAGGGCTGCAAGGGATTCTTCAAGCGTACGGTGCAGAAGGGTTCAAAGTATGTGTGCCTGGCGGACAAGAGTTGTCCGGTGGATAAGCGGCGACGTAATCGCTGTCAGTTCTGTCGCTTTCAAAAGTGTCTGGTTGTGGGCATGGTCAAGGAGGTGGTGCGAACGGATTCGTTGAAGGGTCGTCGTGGTCGTCTGCCCTCCAAACCAAAGTCACCGCAGGAGTCGCCACCATCACCACCCATATCGCTGATAACGGCGCTGGTGCGCAGTCATGTGGACACCACACCCGATCCTTCATGCCTCGACTACACACACTACGAGGAACCGCTTGATGCACTTACTCCACCGATTGTGGGCAGTGCTCTGGGCATGAGTGAGGCGGACAAGGTGCAGCAGTTTTATCAATTGTTAACAAGCTCTGTGGATGTCATCAAACAGTTTGCGGAGAAGATTCCCGGCTTTTTGGATCTTACGCCCGAGGACCAGGAGCTGCTCTTTCAATCCGCCTCGCTGGAACTCTTCGTACTCCGTTTATCCTATCGTGCACGCAGCGATGACACCAAAATGATCTTCTGCAATGGCACTGTGCTGCATCGCAATCAATGCCAGAGATCCTTTGGCGATTGGTTGAATGGCATCATGGAGTTTAGCCGCAGCCTGCAAAATCTAGAGATAGACATATCGGCATTTGCTTGCCTCTGTGCATTAACTTTGATAACAGGTAAGGATTTCTAACTTTGACGCTACTCGACGCTATCGAGTTACTTAGTTAATCTTTTCTTCTTCCCTTCAGAACGCCATGGCCTGCGTGAACCCAAGAAAGTGGAGCAGTTGCAAATGAAAATTATTGGCAGTCTGCGAGATCATGTCACCTACAATGCGGAGGCACAAAAGAAACAACATTACTTCAGTCGCCTCCTGGGAAAGCTGCCTGAATTGCGTTCGCTGAGTGTGCAGGGATTACAACGCATATTCTACCTGAAATTGGAGGATCTGGTGCCAGCTCCAGAATTGATTGAAAACATGTTCGTCACCACTTTACCCTTTTAAGATGCCACACATCCATCATCACATAACTTTGCTTCCTTAAACCTTAGCTTTTAATACCATAAATAAATGAAATATCTATGTATTCACAATATGTACGTAAGTATGTATTATAGTAGTTATATCATATATTTATATAGTATTCTTTTGCCCCCCAAACTAGATATTAAGTGATCTCAAAGCAAATGAGATGAGCAATGACCCCACACACACATAAATACAAATAGCATAAGTCTAAGAAATAGTTTGTCAAGTAGGAAAACGTATTTAATAAATTTTCCATCCATGCGTACCTAGAACATTTGATAGACGGACTAACCACAAAACAAATTGACCACGGCTTCAATTAAAGAAAACCCCCCGGTTTCATGAATATTTTACATCATTTCAACGGGTTCGAGTTGATAAATTGTCTTGGAATAATCAGTCGGGCGAGGTATTCCGTGACTTGTCTGTCTGTCTGTCAGATTGCGAGAACAAAAATCACATACACGACTTGTTGACGTTAATTGTTTTATTCCAACTGTCAAAATCAATAGGACGCAACACGCATATACTAACTTTATATACACATACTACAACGACCCTTTTTTTGTGTTTTTTCCAAATTGACCAATTTATACTTGCCTTCAAGTACAAAACACAGAGTTCTTTCTTGCGCCTTGCCTGTTCGTAGCTTACATCTAGTCAATTGTTTTAGTTTACACTTAATAAATAATCGGATACATTTACAGTTACGCATAGATATGTAGGACTTTTAGTACGTAGGACTTTTTGAGTTTGGATATTCAAGAATTTGTTTCATTTGGAGATTTTAATCGCACGACCCAGTGCACAAAGAGAGTTTAAGTACCTTTATGTGATTCGTGTCTGACACATACAGATCTGCACAGGAACACACAAACTAACTAATAAGCAAATGTATATAAACAACTCTTAACTATCTTTATATTAAGTCTAGATATATACAATAATCATCCTTAAATATGTCTATTTAGATAATAATATTTACTTCAAATGAGTTCTCAAAGAATTACTAAAAAGAGTAGAAGATTATTCATTCTCTCTCCCTTTGTCTATCTCTATCTCTATCGTTCTCTGTCTCTCTCTCTAACAGTATGTGTAATTTTTGATTGACGGCCCTCTGTGTGATTTTCTGTTAGATTGGCGTTAAATATATTTATATAAACATTTACACTTACTTACATGTATATGTCCAACTTTTTATATGATTTTTTTTTGTAATTTGCATATATTTTATAACATATATACATACATACCTATAAATTTTCCTTACTAAATCTATATACAAATCTGCATGATATAAAACTTCATACAAAGGTTAGATAGCAAATATTTAAAGTAAAGTACATACAGCCTTTATAGTAAAAAACTTTCCACTTCTATACTATGTATTACAAATATGAAGATATTCGATGGATAAAACTAAAGACTAAAATTACATTTTTAGGCATAAAACATAAGAAAACATATCTTTTCAAGCTTTCGAAAGCACAATACAAATCCTAATTGTAAATAACTTATTTTTTTATAACCATATTGGCAAAAAGAATCTATTCTTAAAAAAACACAATTTTCCTAATTTCGTTTTTTGTTAATTGTTAAACAATGCAAAAGCCAAAATGTGGTTGCAAGCAACTTTCAAAGATTTTAACACATTGGTATCATACACAAATATACAATAAGAAATATGTTCAATATTTTGTATTAAGGAAAAGTTGCTTGCAGCTTTCTGCCCACAAAATTGTTGAAAATAACTGTAAGGTAAACATTTTTGTATATTCTTGAAAACCTTTATATGTTAGCTTAGGTAAATTAATCCATAACCGAAATAAAAACAGAAAACAGATTATGTTATGATTATATGCATACTAAGTATCGAATAAGAAAGCACTTGTGTGAATCTAATTAAATGTTAATCCTAAACTTAGGTAACGGTTAAAAGCGTTTGAATTAATGAATGTTATACTACAATACACACATACAATGTTACCAAATTGGTTTGAAACTAAACTAACCTAAAATTGGATTCGAAATCCATAAAAAATGTTGCCATTATCTAGCCGTTACATATCGAAAAAATTATAATAAAAAAAAATTATAACAATACAAAGAACATCTTTAAAATTCTGTCCGCTCTTTTATGTAAATACAATAATTAAAAACCGGTCGTTAGCAAACAAATAATACTAAATATTAAGTCCATTTATATATAAATGTAGATACATATACATAGACATACATACTTTGTACCTTTAAAATATATTGTATACTCTTACATCAACATTAATATAGTATATATATTTTGAATAGCGAACTTTTACAGGAAGCTTCTGCAGTTTAACTGAAGTAACCATAAACACATTTGTTTGTAACTTTATATGTACATACACATACCAACGCATATATACATATATAGTATGTTGGGTATGCAAAACTTATGGTGTGCATATTTTTGAGAATTTAAACGATAAATTTTTCAATGAAACGAGTTTTAGTACACTTTTCAATACAAATATTTATATATATACTACATACACAATATAACTACAAAAAAATGCATATTTTGAATATATACATACACTTTCATATAGTACATATACATACATATATTTTATTATGTATTGGTATACATACATATACTTAAGCCCCGATAAAGTTTTATGGAAGGCATACAAAAATTTAACTTTTTTTTAAAGATATTGGAATTTTTAAACAAAACAAATATAATAAAAATTGTTTTCAATAGGATAAAAAAACCATAATTTAGCCAAAAATGAATGTAATTTGTTTACATCGCAATGATTTATTTATGTAAATATATATAGCACAAGAAAATGTTAAAGTTGCAGGCATGATCTATTAAATATATTATGCGCGTATTATCAGCAAACTTATAGAAGTATACTATACCTAAAGATGTTATGTACACCTGCAAATATATATATTAAACATATTCATATATACAAAATAATAAACATTTACATATTTATATATTAGCTATTATGCATTGTTATATAGTCCGTTGTATAATTCGATCTTACTTTTAAATTTTATTGTTTCATCAATCGTAAACGTAACTAAAAGTAATTTATCTTCATACATACATAAATGTGTATCTGCAATGGAAATTTTGGATGAATTTCATTTAATTTCGAAAAAATATATATATGTACATTTAAGCATACAATTTTTGTATTAATGCCTTTTGAGCAAATTAGTATTTAAAATCCATATACATATTTACATACTGTATACTGATTTCACTGATTTCAAATAAAACTGTTTACTTTTTCTTGAGTGTTAAGCTTGTAAGTTGTATTTATTTGGTTTACTAGAGAATATGAAAAATCGCGTCAGAATTTTTATTTAGCTGAAAAATTGCACAACAACAACCATCAGCAGGTACACAATGTATTTTAGGTCTTATCAATTATCTTATATAAAATGTTCAACACATAAATCTACTTATTATATACAAAAATCAGTCATAGACAATCATTCGTGTGTCCACGCTGTGACGACAAACGGGGCAACGATTGCCACCATCGTAACGCTGCATCTGGGTGGAGCACATAAGACACAGGCAGAGATGGCGGCAGGGCAATAGAACAATGTTTCTTTTGCGTTCTAGACAAACTACACAGGCATTAATTGGGTTTCTCAATACACTTTCATCTGGTTTGCCCTTTTGAAATATATGCAACAACCAGTATAATTGTTGGTCTATCCATCTTGTGGCAAACTGCATACATGTTGAGATTTCATAGCGAAGTTTCCTTGACAAATGAACGCCATAGTAATAAACATATCCACGAAACGTATAGAGCACCAGGAGCAGGGCGATGCCGATGGATAATCTAAAGAGGTTATTGAATAAATAAATGATGTACTCTAGGATACAGGCAGCCAAGTATTCAATCGCAAGCAAAACATAGTCCAAGATGTGTATGACGCAACGGGGCACCAGAAGTAAAATCCATACAGCACAATTACCGATTCCAATGACCACATTGGTTACAAATAGAAATATTCCTTTCAACACACTGCGTGCCAGGGCAAAGGCATCAAAGGTTCCATCGTGAATGTAGTCCCACACAACGCCGAAAATGAGAAGTTGATTGTTGTAGAAAATAGTGCACTTGTTAAAAAAAGCCGCAACTAGTTGGTAGCCGTCGCAAAAAAAACTCCAGATGAATGCACCACCTTGAACAAGGCAATAACCAACAAAACAGCTACCGGCAAAAAAGTAATATATTGCCGCAAGTATCGTTTCAATGGTGGTCGCAAGTGGTTTCAGTAGCAATACATCAATTACATGTGCGAATGTGCAAAATAATCCAAGCATCGTGTGTACAAAAACATTGTAAACAAACAATAACTAAATAAAATGAAAACAAACCAAATCGCATCAATATTTGCGATTACACTTACGACTATCGATATTCCCATCGCTCATTTGAATCAGTTCTGCCAACTACCGATTACCAAAGATTGAAACCCGGAAAATATACGTCTTTTCAAAAGATACAAGGCAGAAAAAAATAGGATTAGATTTATTTAAAATAAAATAGAAATACATACATATTTTCTTATACTGTTTATATATACGCACACACACACACACACAATAAGAGTATCAATTATAAAATTGTGACACATAGCTTCCCATTACGTTGACCTTATCAAACTCCAAAATTATTTAACATAGCTATTAAATCGCTATTCTTTTTCATCACTGCCATTACTTCCAATTGTTGCTGCTTCATAATGCGCAACCGATTGCGCTCCTCAATTTTGGCCAATTGATTATTGCTATTTATGTTTCTGGTGTCCACATCTAGCTTCTGCTCCGATTTAATGTGATATAGCTCATCGCGAATAGCATGCAATTTGCGTTCACAGTCGCGCACATCCTTCTCCAATATCTGCGTCTTTAAGTACACTGTTTGTGCCAGTTTATACCAATCGGCCAGACATTCGGCCATTTGCGCGACTGCAGGATTGACGTTGTCAAGTAAAAGCTGCTTAATCCGCTTGCCATTGTGATCTACTTTGATTTTCTCTAGCGCATGGAACTGTTCATCATTATACGTTAATGTACGTGTGGCACGATCCCGCAGCAAGTGTTGCCAAGAGTCGCGCAGGCGCTCCACCAAATACTTTGCCTGTGCACTGGCACGTGTGCGACAAGGACATTTCTTGCCATGCATCAACGACGACCATTGCTCACTGAAAATTGATAACGTATTAATCTTTATTTCTTGTATCTTGAGACTTAACTCACTTTAGTTCATCGTCTGTGACATAATGCTTGTGCATCTGCATGATAACATCGGCAGCTCCATCGAAATCACTCTTAACACTCTCTAGCGAGCCAATAACTGATTTCAATTCCTGATCCCCTTTTGTCTGAGGAAATGTACAACAAACATTATTATCATACATGTATATACAAATAATGATTGCATAGGTGCTATTAACATACCACATTGGCCATGCTTTGCACCACATCAGCGTAGTCGACCACCGTTGAGAGCAGATTGTCAAAGCTTTCTGTTTTTCTGTTGGTTCACAAAGTTGATATAAGTTATAAATTTAATGTTCGTTTATCATCACTCACTTTAACAATAGTGTAATTGTGGTAATAAGCATCTCGATAAACTGTTCAACTCCTTTTTTAATGAGAATGTCCATTGTGGTGAAGATGTCTACACGTCTTTTACATTCATGACCCACGCTACAAGCTGCCTATAATCAACAAACATCATATTTATTAAGGCCTTTTTTTTATTCGTAGATCTACCTTTGCCAAACTCGCATCATTTTCAACCGAAACATTTGGTGGAAATACTGGGAACTTGGGCAATTCCAATTGAGGTGGCAATTGAACATTATTATCATCATTGCTGTAGAGAAATATGGGTTGATCCGTAGTTGTGCTGGGAAAGGCATTGGCTGCAAACCAGTTAATATTACAATTAGCGTATAAAGAGAGAATGAATAACTAACCGCTTGTGCGTGGCGTAACTTTCTTTTCTAGATGTTCGTTATTGAAAAGCATAATTTGCTTCTCCAGCGGCACCTCAGTTTGTAAAAATATGCGTTCACGGAAGTTGTCAATCTGTTCATCTGGCTCCAAGAATACCTCCACCGAAGTGGCGCGATTTGTAAAGAATACATGAATTACACGCTTTCGCAGAACCAGTGTCACCTCCTGAAAGAATCTATCAAAGGACCAGGTCTTGTCGCGATTCTCCTCCAAGAGCCCGGCCAATAAAGGTGTGACAAGCGTTTTGAGACCTTGCGATAGGTGTGCATGCGGTGGCAGGGTTGTCGACCACTCAATGGGTCCGTTCTCGGCTAGCTGAGTTCCAGATATGACGCCAGAAGCCTTCTTTGTGGTTATTTGATGCATTGTCTCGCGATTCTTTCGTCCCCCGTAAGGCCTGAATGGTAAATTACCTGTAGCCACATGGTAGAGCGTTACTCCAATTGACCATAGATCCACATTGGCCGTAAATGAACGTTGTATGGATTTGCGCAACACTGCCCGCTCGTAGAGATCAGGATGGAGGTACTCCTCAGTGCCATAGAGCGAGGCAAATGGCTGATTATCTTCCAATTCGCGTGCGGCGCCAAAATCGGTTAACTTGTAAATCGTTTGACCATCCTCCGATATAAATTTCATAATGTTTCCGGGCTTAAGATCACGATGAACCAATTTATTGTCACGTAAATGTTTCATTCCTGCGCAAAGATGCTCCAGCACCAGGAGAAATTCATGTTCCGGTAGGCCATAGGAGTTTTCCGGATCGTCAAGTATATTAAAGAGACTGCCACCGGTGCAGAGCTCCATGACAATAACCTTGCCACGTCCCTCCTGATCCTCCTCAATAGCCAACAATTTAACAATGTTTTCATGGTTAACTTTCTTTAAAGCCTCAAACTCGCGCAGCTGCACATCGGCTGGCCGCATATGACTATACGGATTGAATGTCTTAACAGCGACTGATTCGCCTGTAGTCTTATTCACTCCCTGATAAAAAAAAGGGGAATGACAAACATAAATACAAACATACATTCACACTGATTGTTTGTTTTTACCTGAAATACAGATCCTGTGGCACCTTTGCCTAGCACGCTGGTTGTGCACCACACATAGTTCAGCGAACCACGCAAAAATGACATTTTTAAATTAAATTCGAGTTTCAATTATAAAAGCAAACATTTATTTTGATCAACTAGTTAAACAGATGTACATGCAACTTTGCTTTGGTTCGATAAGTCGAGAAGCCAAATATCGATGTTTAATGCTTACATTTTATGCGATTAATGAACTAGCTTTTTATGCGTAATAATTTCGACCGGTCACGCACGGGCCAGTAATCGACTAGCGCTATCGTACAGCGTCCATCCTTAGTTATATTTTGTTTTACGCTGCGACAGCTTTAGCAGCATTTTTATAATATTTTTTAATAGGTCGACACAGTATGACAGTTTTGTGCATGTTTTTAAAATGCGCACCATTTCGTACGTAAGAATGGTTTAATGCACAACAAATAAAATAGCTCAAGTAATCTTGTGTGTGTGTGACACGTTAGAGATCCTTTCGCGGATTTCTGGAACGCCGTATATTATTAATAATTTATAAGTGTAGCGTACGCGCGCTGGATAACAAAAGTATGAAAATTCGATTACATTTAGTGCGCTTTATGTACATAAATCTATTACTTAGGTAAGAAAAGACTCTGCTGGCGAAATCGATTCCAATTTATCTAACCATTTTCTTTTTTTTTTGCCACCACTTTCTCGTTTGCGATGCGTTTCTGCAGCTGCTGCTTTTGGCTATATGATAACGCTGCCGCGGCAGATGCTGCAACGACAACAATAGAGAATGCAAACGGAGCAGCTATCAATCAGGCGGACCGTCGAACACACATACCGGAGAAGGTCGCCAGCTCATCGAGAGCAAATTTCATAAAACTAACAACACGTCAGAATGCAGATAACATTGTGATGAAGAAGTTGGGCAACGCGCCAAGAACTACTACTAGTGCAAAAATAACTAAACCGCCGTCTGCTGCTGCAATCGACACGTCAGTGAATTCAAACGCGTTGCCCCCTAATGTAAATAATAATAAAAATTATAATAATGAGTTTATTAGTTTAGTGCATCATAGTGAAAATGATAATAATAATGCCGATAATGAAGCGACAGCCCAAGTGCCAAAAAATCAATTTAACAACAAAATTAGATCTAATATAAATACAAATACAAATGCAAATGCAGATGGAAAATGGCAATTACAGCAACCAAAGTATGCGGTCGATGCGACCACAACGATTGTTGATCAGGAACAACAACAAATCAGACAACAGAATGAGAAAAAGAGGTGAGTTATTTGTATTTTTGCATAATTGGAATTTCCATAACACACACAAACAGAAATATTACATACTGAACAGACTGTTAGAGACGCCTGAAAGTGTCAAAACATTTATTAAATATACATATATACAAGTATTTTGCAAAAAAACAAACCAAGTCACATATTTCCTTCGACTTAAACGTGTGAATGAGACAGCTGTAGAGACCGAGAGAGATATATCTTTGTTATTTCCATCCATTAAAATGATGCGGGGAATTTCTCGCTACGTAACTTTTTATATTTCCCCAAAAATTCTTGTTAATTATGCTAGAAAAAGCTTAAAGATTATCCATATACATACATAGTATATTCATTTTTATATGTATCTCATTTAATTTTGTTTACACACTTGAGCTCAATTGCTTATCGATTTTCTGCTGCCTTCCTATTTGGTCGGGGTAGTATGGTTGTTTGTATACCCTAGGGTAAAATATATGTAGCAGTTATAGCAAGTTTCTATTCTCATTTAGAGGAAAGTTTAACTGTTTTTAAAGTATTTAAATGGTAAGTTGATCTACAATAAAATCACTTTTGTCAAGTTCAAATGTAGTTAACCTTGAACATCATCACTATTACTTACATATGTTTGTATTTCCGCTTAACGAAGTAAAGATTCAATATGTTGTGTATGCCATTTTTATTGTGACATTTCTCTTCATGAATAAATAAAGACTTTATAAATGACTATCAATTATTGTTGTTCTGGGGAAAAGAGCAAGAAGCACAGCGCTCCTAAAAATATGCAATGGTCATTAAAGTAAAAAGTACAAATTAGTTAACTGACAAGAATGCCTTTTAGTAAATGAAATACTTAAAAGACGTCGACTGAAACCAAACCATTTTGATTTCATTATTATACGTGGGCTGACGCCCTTATCGTAAAATTCATCCCCTTGGGTGTTTCAAGGCCGGTCAGCCTGAAGCTTATATGGTATTTACTGGTTTTAGAAAGTCCCT
The DNA here is from genome assembly GCA_035044645.1 of Scaptomyza parva. Classification (NCBI taxonomy): domain Eukaryota; kingdom Metazoa; phylum Arthropoda; class Insecta; order Diptera; family Drosophilidae; genus Scaptomyza; species Scaptomyza parva. The sequence goes on from JAWNNT010000063.1 coordinate 3,061,196, forward strand.
CCCTTGAAATTAAAAGTATAACACCCAATGAAAGGATAATAATAAATAAATTACAGCCATAATCCTAATAATACTTATTTTACATTTGTTGATGTCGTTTAAGCTGAAGTCAGAAGTTTTGCTTGTTTGATAGGTAATTAGTTGCGTGTCTCGGCTTTTGCATTTTTGTAAAACTAGCGGCAATATGTCTATGCATATATATGCATACTATATAAGCAAAGTGATCTCAAATGGCGAATGTTAAACAACAAAAAAACGAAGAAAAAAAACAAACAAAAATAACACCCACGCCATGTCTTGTCACAATGCATTTTACCGGTAATTTGCTTTACAGTTTTCAATTTATTTTCCCTGACTCTTAAACGGCGTCGTGTGAGCGTCGGCCGGCGACTTTCTAAATGCCTTTTTCAAGTCGTCTTTGGTTTTTGGTCTATCTGCAAGCTAGCTGTCTGGACTATCTATCTATCTATTGGTGTGGTGGCCAATTCATTCACCAAGAAAAATAAAAACGAAACTGCGTCAGGCTCTTGAAATATTTTTTTTTGTTTTATTTTTTCTTATTTACGGAGACGCTGTGGGAGTTAACGCCAACGCCAATGCCAATACCGATCGATGATCGGCCCGATCCTTAAAAGGCCTTACACAACATATACATAGTTCAAAATTACAATAACATTGTTGCAGTTGTGGTAACAGTGTTAAATGTCTGTAGCTTTGAATATGCTGTGTTGGATATTAAAGTTTTATCCAGTTGACTCTTCAAATCAGAAGAAATGAGAATGAAATGAATCAGTGCAAAACCGACTTTCCATTTTATACACATATACTATATGAATGTAATAAACATCATTTCACTTCGTACGCAATCAAATGCTGTGCGCCAGAATCCCAAACAATCAAGCAATCTAAGTCTCTTACCCCTCACCATCCCTACTCAGACACATTTCACATATGGCAGGTGATCGTAGAAGCAGCAACAACAGCATCATCATCCGACGATGATCGTTACTTTCACTTTCGGCGAATGTCTGTAAGGACTCGACGCTCCGAACCCACTCTTTGCGAATAACTTTTGCAATATAGGCTTTCGAAAATGCATCATGATCTTGTTACTCTAATCAAACTTGGCAACAACAACAATAATAACAACATAACAACATTGCTATCGAACGCGCACCAGACTTTATGGCATCGCGTTAAATAGCTTTTTTCTATGCAAATGATTAAGTCAGCTTGTTGTGGGAGATTATTATGTACATCATCATGTTGCCCAAACTATACAATGTCAAATTAATGATTTTAATCTCTCTAAAACACTGATCGCCTTACCGCAATGTCCAAATATTGTTAATTGATTGTGAGCGTGCGCGCATTGACTTTGGCTTTTAATCAATTTGATCGCTTGATTGCTGCTGCTGCTGTTGCTGCTGCTGCTTGTGCTGCTGATCACCCGAGATTGCCATGTCGCCGATCACTGATCTCGTCAAGCTGCATCGATTAGCCGGTGACGGCAGACATTGCCGTATATTAAAGTTATCTGCGATTCGTGTCGTACACCTTCACTTCGTTTTGTTATTCGACATTCCGATTGCATTTTCCCGAGCACTTTTTCCAAGTGACGTAGCCAGCCAGCCAGCCACGCTGTCCATTAAACGCCAACTGTGCCAAGCCGGTTTTTTATTTTGTTTTTTTCCTATTTTCTTTTTTGTTTTGCCGGCATTTTTACAACGTTTAATTGTTGCCTTCGTTGTCTGGCAGATACAAATTAAATTCGGAGCGTAATAAAACTCTTTTTTTGCATCGTAGGCGTCGAATTAAACTAAGGCGAAGGAGCAAATGAATTAAACATTTTCTTATACCCATTTAAAATTGGTAGGGAGGGGTATGAAGTGGTACATATCAGTTGCTTAGTATTAAATAAAGTGAAGTAGACAGTTATTTTTGTCCGCGATAACTTTAAGTAATATATTTTTCATCCTTTGTGGTGGATTCCGATACATGTTGATTGCCAATTGACAGATATTTTTTTCTTAAGTCCTTTCGATAAAAATTTTTCATTCATTATATTGAGTTTCGATACATGTTGATTGCTAATCGACTTGAGGTGTTAGCTTCGATTTTGTTTATCAATCTATAAGCTGACTTAAAGCCTCAAAAATACACTTGACAGTCCAATTGCATTTTCGGCTTGCTTCAACCACTTAACAAAGTGTTTGTGTGTGTGTATGTGTGCTTGGTGTCATATTTGCTGTTGCAGTTGTTGCAGTTGTTGTTTTTGCGTTCGTTGTGTAAGCGGCTGTGACATCAAAACACTTTCGCATTACAAGTGTTTATCTTTCCATGGCGTCTGTAAAGCTGCAGATAAAACAACATCAGCTAGCAATTCAATTGTCACTTTCGGTAACCTTTACTGTTGTTTGTGGATAACACCGACGACGACAACAACCACGACGAAGACATCGACGTGTTGAAGGAGTTGCCGATGTTGTCGATAGTGTTTACAAATCAAAAAAAACTGAATAGAGGCGATGCTCATCAAAGACCAAAGGCGTTTGGTTTAACGGTGGCGGTGGCCCCTAATTTCTTTTACGGCACGGAATACACGCAAATTGCCAAATGGTTTTATGCGATTTGTTAGCTTTTGCTGAAGCTCTGGCACATTGCCATTTGCTAGCTCAGCTAGCTGTTTTGTTTGCAGATCTGCAACTACAATGAGCAGCAATTTCACTTTCCGTTGCACTTCGACTCGCATTGATTTATTATACCCTTTTGCAAATAAAATATACGAATATAACCAAGTGCGTTTAAACTAAAGGTTTTTTTCAAACAATGATCAGCAGCAGTATTAAATTTAAGTGGCTATTAAAGAAAAAATATTTCAAAAATATTTTGCGAAAATCATATGGAGGTTAGGCTTTTTAGCTTTAGGCTAAGAAATATTAAAAAAATGTTATTTCCTATACTTGAGATGAAAAGAAAAGAAAATTTCCCATCGTTAAGTTACGTACTCACTTTCAAAGGACATAGACAGTTTAATCAGTGTTAAAAATCTGTAAAGTTTTTAAGTCCTACAGAGTGTGAAAGTTGCGTCTCCATGGGATTTGATTTAATTTCAATTTGGCATGTCTAGCAGTAGCTTTAACAACAACAGCGCAGTAGTAACAACAGTACACAGTACACATACTCACACACACTGCTATGTACTTTTACACGCTCACTTACATATGTACATATAAGCCGAAGCTGTGCGACAAGTTTGCCGGCCGCAAAGTAAGCGACTGCAAGTGCACTAAAAATGCTAAAATGCTGATGCTGATATGTATTGATGCTGAGTTGAGTTAAGCTTAGCAGCTGAGAGTTAGGCGCGTTCGCTCTCTTTGCACCTGTGTGTGGGCATTTCTCTCTGTGTTACATGCATGTGTGTGTGCTTGTTCGTGTGCGTCAGTCGCTTAACGACATATGGCGCGAATATCTGCACACAGTTGGACCACAATTACCAAGAGTTTGGTTTGTAATACGTTCAGTTCTCATTTCGATTTCCAGTGGTGCGATCGTGCGCTACGCACGCTGGCTCGCTCGTTGGGTCCGCGATTGCGCGACCATCTAACTACAAATTAATAAAAAAATATATCGAACAAATATCCTTGTTATCCTGTATATCGTGTGTGTTGAGATGTTGTGCCCGCAGTGCACTCAACTTAGTAGTATTTGTATTGCATTCAAAAGTAATTGTGAAAACGCAATCAAAAATCCTTCCGCCAACAATAACGTCATTAGTTTTTGGTTTTTCTTTTTTACCTTGGCCAGCTAGTAGCACATTAGTAGATCATTTTTATTCAAAGTGGTTTCGCATGTTTGTTATTTAACAAATATATGAATAACGAGCGCTTAATTGCAATTATTTTCGGGGTCTCCGCAGCAACTTTTTTCTGTTTGTTGAGGCAATATTTATAAATGCTTTTGTACACTGTGCCGATTGCTATTGATATTTATAGATCTGCGCACCGGATGACAGTCAATTAAGTTTCAAGATGACCGTTTGTCCACCTAACTAACAATATAAATAATATTATTTTTAGCGGACTCACTTTAAACTGTGCAAATGTAGTAAATGGAAATCAATACCTAATATTTCGTCATCATGAAATAAGGCGGAATAAGATCTAAAGTACTCTTCTCAAGGGTTCCCCTCTTTAGGCAACACACCCCTAGTAACTAGTTACTAGTAAGTAGGTCCACTAACAGAACTTATTTTGCCTTTGTCGCTCTATCCTTTTGTGTAACGGATACAGTATAGTATAGTTAACAGCAATAAACATGTCAAATAATCACAATGCTGTTAAGTAACTTCTTGAAGTGGCACCTTTTCACTTTTGAAAAAGAAAATTGCAAATTTTCACAGCATTGCGCGACAACGCAAAAAGTTTTTAAGTTATTTGTTATATGGTTAAGTTATTCATACATGCATACATCAAAATAGCAGCAACAACGAAAAAACACAGCCAGAAATTCCTGCCAAACTTGTAGCCCACAGCCGGAAAGACTTTGGGACCCGAACACCATTTGCTATATTGCCTGCTGCTACCCAGACAGTTTTCAGTTTTCGGTTGAAAATTTTTGATATTGAGACTGACAAGTCATAAATATGCCAACCAGGTGGAAACTTAAAGTTTTTCCCCACGCTATCGCCATTTGAAGTGGGCGTTGTTGCCACGAGTGGCTGCAGCTTAATGTTACAATTATAGAATTCTTGCATTCAAAATGCAATTTTGGGGCGTATTGGCAAAAAAAAAAAGGTAGCACACTAACAGGAAACTAACAACTTTGGCCACACTTAAAACGTTGAAACGTCAGGAAATCTATTTGATATGCTTTCTATTAGGGCGTTTAAGCCAATCCACCAACGCGTTAAAATCAGCATTATTCACAGGTGTTCACAGTTTGTCAAGTTCCCATTTGGATTTTTTAGTGTTAGAGGATCGTAAATGTTGCCATTATACGATATAAGCTAGTTCGGTAGCTTATGTGGTTTATTTAGATCGTAAACCCTATACAACCCTGTGCAGCATAAAAGTTGTTTAAGCTTTAAGAGATAGAGTGTCGAATTGGATTAGTTTGGAAAGGTGAAGTCAAAAATATTTAGATTTTTATAGTAATACAATACATTATTTTCGGTGTTTGTTGATTTTAGACCGGAAACTAAGGAAGTTTTCGATAACAGCTCATGCCAAAATGTCTTGAGGCTAAACTTATCACAAGAATTCAAGGTTAAAATCAAATATAATTCAGCTTTCTTTACAAGTTATTTTTAACTCAATTTAAGCCACTCCTTAGTCAAAAAATCGTTATTTTTGTGTATGCTGAATGTTCTTTTCCCCATTTATAAGTATACGCTGAAATTTGTTGTTCAAAAAATCTTTTTTTGTTTTTTTTTTTCTTCTTTTGTGATTTTACTGACAGCTGTTCGGTTTTGTTTGGGTCTCGGTTTTGTCTGACACGCGCGCTTCCTATTCAACCGCTATATAGTACATATATATAGGTCCCATTGTTAACTGAAGTTGAGTTTTCGTAACGAAGCTTCATTGATCTATTTTTACTCGCACCCAAGTTGTACCAAGATATAGGCCGTTAATATGAGTGCGGCTGATAGTGTGATTATTTTAATTTATTTGCTACAAAAAAACACATTTAGAATTGCTAAAAGTATTAGCAAAATGTTGCCGGAATCGATGGTAAAATTCATAAATAGTGAGTTGAAGAGGCTAAGACGAAATTTTACCATGTTTTTAATATTCTTGTGGATCTTATGGTGTTCACAAATCATAGTCATATCGACGGTGTTTATGAGGTGAGATTATTTGTATTAGATATTATTAGAGGTATTAAATCAGCATATTTAATTTAATATTTAATACAAACCATATTTTCTGTTCCTTGCAGCTTGCCCAAGATAATCCCGGAGTTGCCTGCCGTTACAATAACGACAGAGCTGCCGGTAGAGGTTGAGCATGTTAAGGATCGCTTGGGGACGGTCATATTGCCCAGCGCACCATCACAAGATTCAAGCAATCAAAGCGAGAATCAAGAGCCAACTCCGGCTTCCGTCGAAGATGCCGAGAAAATAGCCGAGAAACGTAAGTGAAATTGAATTTAATTCTAATCAAAAACTTATTTATTGTTTGTCTTTTACATAGCTGAGCTAAAGATTAATGATCCTGGAGGAGGTTTGGAACTGAGTAGCGAAATCAATGCCGAAGTGGATGTCAATGGGTCAGGCGGCGACACAGTAACTACTACAGCCTCTGTAAATGCCACTGCAGAGGAGGTTCCAATGCCCGTCTTCTCGGAGTGGGCGCAAAAGCAAATGGAGGCGGAGGCAAGTCGAGAGCAGGCCATGGAGCTGGAACAACAAGTGGTCAACAACTCGGCGCAACGTCGCAATGCAACGGGCTCAGGCAGTGGAAAACCACCATCCTTGAAGTCCCGGGCCAAAAATTACGCCTCGCCAGATTGCGGTGCCAAGATTATAGCCTCGAATGGTGATGCCACCAATACGGGAGCAGTGCTTAGCCACTCCAGTGATGAATATATGCTGAGCACGTGTGGCAGTCGCATCTGGTTTGTCGTCGAGCTGTGCGAGGCTGTTCAAGCCCAAAAAGTCGATTTGGCCAACTTCGAGCTATTCAGTTCTTCGCCCAAAAACTTTACTGTAGCAGTTTCTAAGCGCTTTCCCACACGAGATTGGAGCAATGTGGGTCGCTTCACAGCAGAGGATAAGCGTACAGTGCAAACGTTTGAGCTGCATCCGCATCTTTTTGGCAAGTTCGTGCGTGTTGACATTCATTCCCACTACTCTAAAGAGCACTTTTGTCCGATTTCACTTTTTCGCGTCTTTGGCACATCCGAGTTCGAGGCATTCGAGACGGAGATTCGGCACAGCGATGAATTGGATGATTTTGATGATGACTTTACCGGACAGGAGCAGCCACATAAGACATTGCAAGGCAATGGGAATATATTTCAAAGTGCCTCCGATGCCGTCATTCAGATGGTGAAAAAAGCCGCCCAGGTGCTGGTGAAACCAACGAAGCTTTTACGCTCGCCAGAATCTCTGCATTGTTACACACCCACAGCAGGAGTATATAACTGCCTAAGCTGTAATAGTACCATTGTCGAACGGATTAACAATCTACTCTCGTGTCAGCCGGAGCAGCTGCAGTTGCTCCTTCTGCTGCCTCAGCTGCGCGCGCATTTGCTGCGAACTCGCGTTTGTCAAGCCGAATACAACATTAGTTTTGGCTCAGCAAAGCTGGAAGAGCGAGAAACGTGTAGTGGCATGGATAAGCGACAGAGCTTCTATTTGTCCATGCTGCCAGCGGAACATGTGGGCGCCATATGTAAGCTGCTACAGGCAGAGTACAACACCATAACAGTGGGTCAACCAGTGGTTCTGCCACAGGCAACCGGGCAGCAAAAGCACCACTTTAATGTACCCGAGCAAATTAGTGACAATGTGACCACAGCTGATCCAACAAAGGAGTCCAAAGACACTGAAACTACTGTGACAAATGGCTCTTCCTTGCCTGCCACCACGCCTAGCCTTGAAAAAAATCCTACCGAAGTACCTTTAACTTACAAACAGGAAGCAATTCACCAAGATCCATCGGCTACAATCGAAACGCCACCATCGGATGTAAACATATTCAATGTACCCACAGACACTCAGAAAGATGTGCCCCCAACAACAGTTCCCAATGTGCCTGATATACAAAGTCCAATGCCAGCAGCCCCCGTGGCCGACAAAGAGGTGGAGGTTGCTTTAACAACCGATAACACCATAACGACCAGTCAGCAACCACCAACAGCAGCATCCTCAATTGAATCAGAGAATGGAGATTTGGTCGGCAGTGGAAACGGTTTGGATGACGCCAATCTTGCCAACTGGGAGAGTATTGATAGCCTGCTCACAACAACAGTGGCATCAATAACAGCTGGTGGTGGAGCTGCTGCAGCAGCAGCGGCTGTTGTCAATGGCAATGCACATAACGGAGGCACAGCCAGTGCCGGAGGAGCAGCTGCAGGAGTTAATTTGCAACCTAAACTAACAAATGGAGCGCAATCGGAAAGCGTTTTCATACGGCTCTCAAATCGTATTAAGGTAAATATCGGCAAACTAAACACATTTCGTATTCACTATTTGAATTTGTCCCATTTTGACCGGACGATAAGCGCTAATTAGCAAAAGTGTTAGAGTTGAGTCTGTTCAAGTTAAATATACCCTAATCTGCACTATAAATGGTCAATAGCATAATTTATTGTATGCCATTTTGTTGTGTTTTTAAAGATTTTCCAAAGATAAGTTTTAAACATCGATTGGAAAAAAATAAAGAGCGCTGCAATCCGACTGTGTATGAATTTATTTAAAAATTAATTTTCAATTAAACAATTTATTAAAATTAACCAAGGAATTTATTCTCCAAATTCAAGTGAATTTTAGTTGCATAACTAGCTTTGTATGTTACGATCAACAATAAGTTTTTTTCATTTAAATGTAAGGATACTCAAAATTCGTATTCTATAACTTCTTTCAATGCCTTGCGTGTTTCATACCTATTAGGGGTAGCTTATATTGCTGGGCGCACCTACGCTCTCCTTGTTATTTTTTGTGTGTTGGGTGCTTTTGCTTTTTCCGCAAGGGTGGCCTTGTCATCGCCATTGTTAGGGGCAACATCAGTGTGGCCGCCGCCAAGCAGCCATTTCAGCAATCGATGTTATAGTTCTTCTTCACCTTCTGTCTTCCATAGGCACTCGAACGCAATATGTCACTGTCGGGCCAGTATCTGGAGGAACTATCGCGTCGGTACAAGAAGCAGGTGGAGGAATTGCAGCAGACGCTTACACAACAGACGCTAACAGTGCGTACACTGGAGGAGCAGAGTCGTCGTTACATCGAGCAGGAGCAGCTGTATCAACAACAAAGTGCAGAATTAGCTGGCGATGTTCGTTCCCTTACGTACCAGGTGCAGGCCTGCATCCTTGTGATCATCATTGTAGGCACATGCATATTTCTTATGCTTGTCATGGGCACTGTCTACTATCGCAAGTTGCGGCACCAGAATCAACAGCTCCAGCCACTGGCAGCTTCGCCGACGTCCTCGAAGTTTACTAAGCCAACGTTAAGTCGTCGAAAATCATACGAGCAGATGATGCAACAATCGCCGGGCAAGCAGCGGCGTCCAAGTGAGGAAGCTATGCGTATACTGAATGGCTGCGGTGATGTCACATTGGACAAAGCGACAGAAGTTGTCAACGGTGGCAGGCAGCGCAAGATATCCGTTTGTTATGGCAGCAACAACAATATTGTTAGCAACACCAAACCATCGTTGCATCGGCGAAAAGGAGCCAAGCACTCGTGGCACACCAGTCTGGACTCTGCTCAGGTTGCGTGTAGTGAACATCTGGACAAGTTCTTCGATGTGGGTAAGTCAAGTGAGACATGAACTATAATAATCACTTCTAATTATTCTGATATTATATTTCGTTTTCTTCCAGATACTTTGAAAACCAATAAATTTCCGCCAAAGGCGAGTAAAAAGAAATCACAGCATATTGAGCAACAGGAGCTGAAACGTCAGGAGTCGGCGCCTGCCAACTACACACAAAATAACCTGGCGGAGGAGGAACCAACACAGAGTGATTTTGATGAGAGTCTCATTTTGGATGATGATGATCTGTGCAATTTTATACCCAACAGCGACTTGGCTTATAATGAATTTATGCCTGAAGGCCCATCCGGCTATCAGATTGTGGACACAGTTGACGGCAAGTCCGAAAAGTCAACAAAGAAATCTCGAAGAGTCTCCTCGCCTGCATTCTTTAAATCCCCATTCAGCAAGAGCAAGAACAAAGGCGGCCATTTCATCGGAATGGGTGGCGTTAAGGGCAGTCAATCCGCACACGAGGCCACATCCTGGGAATGGTATCGCCTGAAGCGCAGCGAGAAACAAACGAAACAGTTATCAGTGCCAAGTGTATCGGTGACACCCAATGCCAGTCTCGACAACGCATCGCTTTCTGAGATCAACTTTCCTTTTAATTCAACGCAAAACTCGTTTCGTATACTTGGTGAGGCCATAATGTCCTCAGGCGAGAATAAAGCCACGGCCAAAAGCTGCAACGTGGTGGCGGGGAGCAGCAGTAGTAGTGGCGCTAGTACAACATCATCTACATCGAAAAAGAAGCAGCGTGCTTTTAATAATATTTTTCGAAAGGTCTTTTGATAGAGTTCTTTCAATTATCAAGTGTTTTCAATATGTTGTAATCATTTCCTGGGTAATCTTCTAAAATGTGTTCCACAGCAATTGGACTGATGTTATATTTTTTTGTTGGTAGATAATAAAAAAAAATTGTAAATTAACTACACAGTTTCGCAAAAAGATTTAAATCATTTCTCTCGAGAGTTCCTTAGTATTGCAGTAATATGCAAATGACTGTCAAAATATTTACTTATACCTTCATGATTTTTAGTTGTAATTGAAATGCTCGCTGTTTGTATATAAATTGTATGTATTTAAACCAATGCGATTACTTAAACAATAGGCAAAGAAGTTCACTTAATATTCCAAGTCTTGTTTATTCTTGTTCTGCTCTAATTAAATAATTTAGTTTATAAGTGATGCATAAATTAAATGCAAATCTTTGCCACATTAGTTTGTTATTAGCAATTATATTTAAAATATATTGAATTAGTTATAAGTTTAACTTTTATTTAAATTAAAAGCAAATAACATTTATTTAAAAGCAACACACAAACTGACTTTTATATTTTCAATTCACTCAAAAATTCTGTAATATCAACAGAATCCTTGTTGGACAATTTCTGATCCTTCACAGCGCTGTTCAAACAACGACCAGCAGTGCCCAGGTGTTTCTTCCACTGCTCAACATTTTTGTACTCATCATTGGTACAATAAACAACCTCGTTAATATCTTCATCCAATTTATAACAACACACTGATGAAAAGACTTGCTGCAAATTCGTTATCGCCTCGTCACGCAAATTTTCATCTCGACACACCAAATTTAACATAAACAGACCCTTAGGTCCAATAATCTTTTTTATATGCGATAACACGTTATGAGCGAGAAAGCTTTGTGGCGGACAGCTCATGCCCAGCGTTAGATCCTTGCTATCAACATCGAACAACACAGCTCCAAAATGTAAGTCTGCAAAAAAAAAGTAAGTTAAGAACTGTTTTACCTGATGTAAAGACAAACTCTCACCTTCATTGCAACAGCGCTCGACAAAAGCGAGACCATCGTCAATCACCACATGTAAACGATCGTCCTGCTTAAGCTCAAAATATTGTTCAGCTACTTCTAGCATAATAGGATCTATTTCCACAGCTGTAACACGAGTTTGACTGAAACGGCAATACTAGATTGGTTAAGGGTAACACAGAGAACACAATTTTGAAAGCTTACGCAAATGCGTCATGCAGAAAACTGCAAAGGCCACCACCGCCCAGTCCAATCACTAGCACATCGTTATACACATCCTTTTTAAGACTCTGCATCGTTGCCGCCAATTGCACGCCCACAGACATAAATCGATGATGATGACAGGCCAAGTAGCCAAAATCTAATTTTTTGCGATCTTTTTTGCCCTTAATTTTAACTAGAAAGCGAAATGTTATTTATTATGAATAAAATCTAAAAACGACTTTAGTTGTTACCTGTTTTAACAAGCGCCTCCGATTGCACCACAAACTGATTACTTAAAAATATCAGGCGGCGTAGTGTCTTATCGCCAACTTCGACTTCTTCAATTCGAAAATCTCCAGATATTTGAGAGCACCCAGAAATAAGGGTCTCTCGTTTTCCCACTTCAGTTCCGAGCGACAAATAAGGAATCTTCTCTTTGAGTCCTGAAGGTGCAAGGTTCGTGATGCTATAAGCAAGCTCACTTTTCACTTCGTCCAGTGTGCTATAAACCTGATCGCGATGCAGTGTGACGACAGCCAATCGTTGATACTTGGCCGATGCCTGGAGTTTTCTACGACCGGCTGGTGTCGCAAAGAGCCACTCAATCTCCCGTCCTTGTGGTACGATAAATGCTGCATATTTACCAAGGCCCCGCGCTGGCGGTTGGTCCAAAATATGCACGGTGTAACGAGACGTCTTGTCTGTGGCCCGATGCAAGTCCATAGTTACCTCATTATGACCAACAATGCTGGACCTCGCCAATCCATTGCAGACCAGTGCTGCTTTCTGTACTGATGCCACAGCATTAACAAGTTCCGTTGCGCAGCTAAAACGTTGCATTTTATCGTTGCCTAGACCGAATTCAAGGATCTATGGAAGGTCTTGTTATATACAGCAAGTTTTAAAAACAAACGGATGGAGTTACTCACAGGCATTGGCAAGCTTTTGAACTTTGTGGCAATTATAACAAAAACGGGCAATGTTAGCGCGTCCTCTGATCTTTCCCTGTTTGCGCGCTCTACATCCAGACAATGTACAATACGCAACATGCAATTATGTCGCGGCAGGAATTCCAGCAAATAGTTAATGATGTGCTCCTGTAACATGGATATGCCGACGTACCTACCACCATTGCTGAAAGAAAAGTTAACATTTTAATATAAATGGAGTACTACAAATACAAAGCCCTTACCGCATTGTTCGCAATATTTCGGTAAAATATTGCTTTACTGTCGCTTTGGTGTCGTCGTCGTTATTTACAAATATCGCATCTAGTGTACCCTTATCCAATGCCACCGAGAAACTTTCGTCTGCAAAGGACATGGCCGTGGCGTTCATCTGAATAAACTTCATATCTGGACGCGTACGTGCATTTATTTCAATCATTTTCTTGACAGCAACAGGTGAGATGTCAATGTTTGTAATATCGCTGTTGATAACAAATAAAAATAAAATAGTATAAATAAACTAAACTAAGTTAATTTCAAGAGTTAAGACATGGAAGACTTACCGGAATCCCTTGTCATACATGTCCATGCTGAGCTTAGAGTTACCACAACCCAACATTAAAATCTTTTCGGCAGGTTTTATATACTTGTGAATCTGATCACAAAGCTCTAAGTATTCGCCATACCTACATAGGAAACACTTGTTATACAAATTTTTCTACTATTATTTGTTCAGCGTCACACCCCGGCAGAGTGCACATGGACAATAAATACATGCATTTGAGTACAAACCATTCAAAAGCCTTTTCGCCGCGTTTTTTGAAGAATTCATTCCAGTAGTCTGCTTGACCAAACTCCTCTCGCGTTCTAGGCAACAAATTCATTATGCACTATTAATATACAAATAATAAAACTGATTTTCGCCGGCAAAATCAACACCGCGTTCCTGATGCTGCTTTATTGTTATTGTTATATTTCCAAAAAATTGCCATAAAAAAGATGGTCAGCGAAGATATCATGATTTTTGGCTACTATCGCTGGTATCGATAGAAATGGAGAAAATCAATGTTACCAGCTTTAAAAAAAAAGTGGTATTCAAATTGCAACGTAGTTTTATTATGACAATTTAATAACGTATAAAGCAACTTTAGGCTCTAAGACATGGCTATGATCACTAAGAAAATAATCGAAATAGAGGTCTCAAAAGCATGCGATTTCATCACACACCAAAGACAATTGAACTACTCTAGACTGGACAAATCGCTCTTGAGTGTTTTTTTTCAGAACTATATGCGGCGGATATCAGCATTGCTTTTCATTTTTGTTTTGCTGTGCCTCGGGCTTAACTCATCGCACTCGTTGCGTTTGCCTGTGTTCAGTTTGCAGTTTCATTTTTTTCGTGTAAAAGGCTGTTGCCGTACTCACTTCTCTCGTTCTTGTAGCAGAATTTCATTTTGGCAATTTTTAATTTTTGCTTCAATCGGCTTGCATGTGAGGGTAGTTCTTTCTTATGCAAACTTTGCACAATTAACTAAAAAAATGCGAGAACATTTTAATTTGATTTCCTTCACATAAACTAACTATTATTTTATCAATATGCATATGCATAGTCAATTAAGCACTTTATATATAACTTATTTCAAAATCTATAACTAACACTAAAAGAATTAAAACACTTAATATAATTCAATTTATACATAACTTATTTCACTGGCTATTACTTCATATTGGGATATAGGGTATTTAAAGTGTGCAGCTGTTCTATGTTTGTCTCGTTTCGCTTCTTTCAGCATTTGCTTAGCGATCCCGTTAAGATTTTGTCGTTTTCTTATGTCACTTCTGCATCGAAACCAAACCATATTCTGTTTACCATACGTGTGTTGGGTATATTGGTTTCGAAAATATATTTAATAGAACAAATTAAGAATCACCGACCCCGTAAAGTATATGTATTATTAATCAGCATCATTAGAGAAGTGAGTTTGGCTAAGTCTGTATGCATAATGTCTGGGGCATAGGGTATCTCTAGTTGACTTTTATTTGCTTTACCCAAGCTACGTCGCCCAATATTGTACACATGCATTTTCGTTCGTAAGCTAATACACGCTCAGCGCTTGGCTAGGCTAGGATAGGTACGACGTCACACAAACACATTTTCTGTATTTTTGCTGATTTTGCCCGCATATGATTTTATATGAGCGTTCGTCAGCTTACGAGTGCTCGGCCAGTAGGCACGAAGGCACGCAAACACAATTGCTCAATTTTCGCTGATCGCGCCCGCACATGTTTTTCGTTCGAAATAAACTCAAGAGCGATTTGTCCAGTCTAGAGTAGTTCAATAGCCTTTCTATGATACAAATATGAAAATAAGAAAATGTCTTTCAAGCTGATGATGTATTAAGTAAAGTAGCTATAAAAAAATAACAAAAAATAAAATAATATAAAAAAATAAAAATAAAATGGTATACTTTTCCTGTTTATTTCTGAATATTTCTTATTAGCAATATAGTTGATAGAAAGACCTTTATCTCGCAGTGTCAAGGATTGCTTTGAGAGTTCCATTTACACATCACGAATGTGTGTTCAATAAATGAAATAAATTTATCATAAAAAAAAATTTTATGATTATATTCAGCTAACAGAAATCCTGAACATACCAGGTGACTAGACACTTACAAAAAATGCACACAGATTAATTGGCCACTCACTCTGTGATTAAATGAACGAATTTGTATTTTAAATACTTTACTTTCATTAAAAATATTAATGTATCCTTATCCTCGACTTAATGATAAAATAGTTTTTCCCTTAACACAAATCTGGAAAATTATTCTAGATTCAATACGTGCATATTTTGAGGTATTCACGACTTGTTTTGGTAGTCCTTCCACAAAGCAAAGAAAAATATTAACCTGAAGTGGGTGCAATCAGAGACTATTTAATACCTATTTTAAATGTTAAAATGTCTCTGGTGCAATACTTTGTCGTCGAGGAAATTGTAAGCTGACCAGTAATACGGTATAACTGTGGTACCATCTTCTACTTTATTTATTTGAATTAATTCTAAAAGTTCAGATTTAGTTCTGTTTTTCATTGGTTCAATGTAGAGCTTTTTTTCATCTCTCTCAAACACTGCTAAAACCCATTGAGCATAACCAGAGACTATTTAATTTTAATATGATATTTATATATATATATAATATATATGCTTCCAATTAGATTGAGAGTGGCAACCGACGGAGATGGTTGGTTACCGCCGATCTGCTCTTTATTCATTTTATGTATGCATTTTATGTACATATGTACGTGGGTTCTTGAAGCTAGTTTACAGGTGCTTAATTATATTTATTTTATTAATTTTCAAAATTTGTAATATATCCCTTTTTAAATTTATTAAAAGAAAAAAATTATGATTAATTTGTTAATTAATTAAAAAAAATTTAATATAAATATTTAAAAAAAACTGTAAAAAAATTTAATTAAAACATTAAAAAAATTTAATTAAATTATTAAAGAAAATTTTAATATAATTACTTAAAAAAATTTAATTTAAATATTAATAAAATAATTTAAATTAAATTATATCGACAATTATATAAGATAAGGTAACACAATGTTCTTTGGTGTTTGTTTAAAATACTTTTTCAGTTATAAAAGCAGCAACAAGAAACAAAAATCTATGCATCTATGGGTGTGCATATTTGTATAACTACAAACACAAAAAAATATGTTTTTGGTAGTATAATAAGCAAGCTTATTAGCTACATTATCTGGGTTGCCACCAAACTCTTAAATAACATTAAAA
Source organism: Scaptomyza parva (assembly GCA_035044645.1). Taxonomy (NCBI): domain Eukaryota; kingdom Metazoa; phylum Arthropoda; class Insecta; order Diptera; family Drosophilidae; genus Scaptomyza; species Scaptomyza parva. Next base: position 3,077,432 of record JAWNNT010000063.1, read on the forward strand.
GATTAATTGCTTTTAAACTATCTGTAGCGCTGTCCAAATAGTCAATTAAACAAAAAATTATGTCAATAAATATATATTATTTTTACCAATATATTATCAAACTAAATATAAGCAAGTTCATTTATATTTTTAAAGGGCATTCAACTGTCATCTGCCAGTTTAAATTTATTAGTGAAGCAAGCAAGCAAGCAAAAAACAAATTTGCAATTTGTTATGTGCACACGCATTTAAATATTGTATGCGTATACAAAACGTCCAAACCAGCCAAATTTCAGTTCTGCTATTTCTGGTCATAAATACTTTCTTCACCTTTGTTTCTATGACAATAGCAAACAATGCACATGAACTCTGAAAGAGTATTCAAAGTGCAACTGTGTCGCTTGTGTGCGTGTATTTAGATTTTCTTGTCACACGTTCAACTACTACAAATACTCTTTTAAGACACTAGGAAACAATTTTGTCAATGCAGATGCCATACAGATGCTTGACAGCTGAAGTGCTGTAGGTTCTGATCTCAGAAATTTTGCGAGTCAAAGTCGTTGTATGAAAACTTATCTCTATAATATACCTACCCGTGGGTTCAACAAAATACAAGATATTTGCGACTTGAAATACAAGTGATGCTAGATTTTCGATATCACTTTCATTTGAGTAAAGGGTTTGTTCACTCAAATGATAAAATATTTTATTTTCTTTAGAAAATTGGTTTAACATAAATTATATTGTGGCAGTAGGTTCATATTCAAGTATTATATAGCAAAAATGGACTTACAGCTTAAAAAATTTATTTATTTTTAATTAAGCAATACCCCTAATGTTTACATTCAATGTTATTCATAACAGCTTTATGTTACAGTTACCATTCGCATGTAGTTTCTGATTCGAGCATTCACTGCGATTGGCACGCAGCTGAGCACTGATTTCTTTCTAATAAAATTTAACTTGAGTTAACTATTGAGTATTGAGTATTGATTTCAGTATTCTGGAATACACATGTCACTGCACACACGATCCACTGCGTGTGTATGTTAAAAACAATAGGAAGGACAGGTATACAGTGAAGGTAACAGCATCAAAAAAAAGGGGGAGGTGATCCAATGTTATCACCCGCTGCGACGTTGCCCACATCTAAAGTACGACACAATGGCAATTAACTGATACACATACATAAATGTCATTGTTAGTGGCAAATAATTCAAGCAGCGGTATCTATTGTCAAACTTAAAGCGTTATTGGAAATGTGGAGCTCTACAACATTGAACTGAAACAGGTGGAAATTGTGAAGAGTCCCTAAATGCGTGCCGTAGTTGGACCTGGAGCGTCCCATGCTGGCATGGATCCAGTTAGCATTGACTATGAGCAGAATGCCCTGCATCATAGCTGCCTGCTGGTGCTACTGCGCGGTGTGGGACCTTCACGCGCCCGCATTTTACAGCGGGCCTTTGAGAAGGTGCGACGTGTCAATAATATTAAAGTAACGGGTATGATATAGTTTCAAATAATTTTACATACTTAATTTAGGTTGCTTGATACTAATTCTCGTCTAGATTCAAGCGGCCATGTGCGTACCGTTTATTTTCGCTATATTCACGAGCACCCCGTTGAGCATAACGATTGGGGTGACTTCCAAACTCATCGTCGACTGCTAGGCCTCGTAACGATTGGCAAGTTTGAAAATCAAACGGAACTCAATGAACTGTGCCGCCACCATGAATCGCTTAAAGTAAAGTACGGCAGCACACTATATGAGTCACGTGCCATTTTTTTTGGGCCTGATGCGGAAAGCAGTACAATATGCAATCATAATAATGTTCTGAGTGTCGTAGACAATACACAGCCGGTGCTTGAACCTATTGGTGAGCATGCTGTGGGCACAGATTTAGGAACAAAGGAGTTCCGACAGCCTTGTCGCATTCAGGATGAGTACACTACGCCGTCAAATTTTAAGTCGCAGGCATTTTTCTATCGTGAGCAGGAAGCGTGCTTGGATTTAGAGGCGCGAGTCGGTGATTTTTTAAACGCATTATTTTGGGTACTCGAGTCACGGCGCCTGGAACGTTCACGCGAGAAGGCCGAGAAGGTCAGCCTGTTGTTAGCGCCCTTCGAGAAACGGGACTTCGTGGGGCTTGATATGGAGTCGCGAAATAATCGGAAACGCTGTGTGGGACGAGTAATGAAGAACCTGGCGGATCTATCCATGCAGGCTGGGCTTTTGGATGATGCCCTAAGTTTGTACCACAATGCCAATGACACATTGCGCTCAGTGGGCGACTCACTGTGGGTGGGTGCTAGCGAGGAAGGATTGTGCGCAGCATCAGCTGTTATCCTGTACCCACAAATGCGTGAGATTGAAACACTACACAGGAATGCGTCTTTGCAAGAAACAGGCAAGTGGAACTTGTAATTATATCTTATTTACATAATAACTTAACTTCTTTATGTGGTCTTAGGGACTTCACCACTAAGAAAAACGCCAGAAAAGTGGCGTGCCAGCGATGCGACTAAGAAAGTTAATACGCCCGTTGTTATCGCTGGAATGACAACTGCAAGCACAGATGCCCTGACCTCACATTCATCTTCCTGCTCATCGGTGTCGTCTATATTGACAAACAATTCATCCGCGTCGGGAACGCCAACTTCGTCAACATCATCTTCCTCAACGTCGACAATATCGGCGATAGCTCCAATGGGGCAGCGCAATGGCGATTTACCCGGCAATATACTGAAGCCGGAGGAGATATCCAATTATTATCGAAAAGCGATAATCAACTATAGTAAATACCGAAATGCTGCCACCATTGAGACTGAGGCGGCGTTAAAGGCTACACGTATTTGTATTGAGCAGAATCGTCCGTTGGATGTGGCCATGTTCCTTCAAAACATTCTCTACATTAATCTTAGTATGAGTGAGCCCGAGCGCGTTAAACAGTTTGAAATTATCACAGAGCTTTATCAGCAAATCGGATATCAACGCAAGGCTGCATTTTTTCAACGCCTAGCTGCGCTTAAGCATGTCCAACAAGGGAGCCAAGCACCGGACTGGACACAGAGCTATCGCCTCATGTTAGGCAGCTTTACTGGCTATCTGCTTTCTCTGGATTCACTGGAAGTGCTCGAAAATGCAGCCGGTTGGCCGGCATTGCAAATAGAATTGGTGCAGAGCCTCATAACTGCAGCCAGACGTTTGGGACATTCTGCTCTGGCAACCCGCCATATGACGTTTCTGCTTCAAATTCAATGGGACAACATGACAACAACGGAGCAAAGTGAAATGGCTGTTCAATTGCAGGTATGGTAGAAATACAAGTTAGTTGTAAAATAGCAAAAAGTAATCATACCTTTTATGTAGAATCTAAGTGCACAGTGCGAGGGTTCGCCTGTGCCTTTGGTGCTGGATAATGGAACTGTGATACCACCCGCCAATCTCACTGATCTGCCTTATTGCATGAAGGTGGCGGTAAAGGATCTTCCCCCACATTTGCGCCCGCAACGTATTAAGATTGCCAAAGCCGATAGTGGTCCGTTTTTGTTTACACCCATACATTTCAATTCCGTTGATAGCCGGGACAAGAAAAAGAACAAAAACAAAATAGGCAAGTTAATACTAGTAATACGACAATAACAAACTTACAAATAAAATTTACGCACATTTGATGAACAGAATTTCTGTGGGTGCAAAACGATCTGTGCGAGGTATGCGTTACTATTCGTAATCCATTGCCGTTTGAGCTTCCTGTGACCGATATTCGTCTACTTACCAATGGTGTGGTCTTTGAATCGCTGCCTCAAACAATTATTTTACAACCGCATGTGCCGACGCAAATCTCCTTGCTTGGAACACCCATTGAGACTGGGCAGCTGGATCTACAAGGCTATAGCACGCACACTTTGGGCATAAAGTCCAACTGTCGTCTGAAGCACATGCGGGGGCGCAACTTACCGCCCAACTATCTGGTGGATGTGATACCTGCCCTTCCAAGTATCTCCATTAAAACATCGCTGCCACAAACGGCAACGTTTAGCAATATGAGCAGTGCGGACATTGTTGTAACATCAGCCAGCCTGACTCTGTACAATGGAGAATCCTCGAGTTGCACCATTACGATAAGGAATGAGAGCAACTCCTTGCCATTGGAGCATCTCGAAGTCAACATAAATTCTAATGTAGAGCAGGAGCAACAGAAGAAAATGTTTTGCATTGATGTCCAGGCATTGCAAGTAAGAAAAATGCACCACCAATTCTTATCAAACATCCACCAATAATACCACTTTAATGCATTTCAGGCTCAGCTGCCAGTAGCTCCATTAAGCAGTATTGAATTTGTGCTGCATATTTATGCCGATGCTGATTTTGTTTGTCCTCTGCTCCCAGCTGGTTCTATGCATTCTAATGCTCCTGGTTCTTCTACAGAGTATGGAGCCTCTTCGCTATCTCAATATACAAATGTGTCTGGCCATGCCAGTCTTCCCGTGCGTGTCAGCTCACCGGATCGTCGTCGTCAGCAGGAGTCGCAAAATGTTCGTTCAACTTTATCCGGGGTTCAACATTCGCCGGCTATGTTATGTATGCAGGCGGGAGGAGTTAGTGGTTTGTCCAATTTACGGCCAGCACAGAACACCCAACATATTGAAGCTCAGTTGCGATTGAAATACTCTGGGGGAGAAGCCTTGGTTGCAGGCTATTGCCGTCAGTGCGCTGTTTCATTTAACTTGGAATTACTTCCTAGTGCCCAGATTACCAGTTGGGATGTGCTACCGGCTGAGATGTAAGTACAATAGTTAAATTAGATTTTATAATATTCTGATCATTCTAACACTAAATTACCTTGCAGCGCTTCCCAGTTCTACTTAGTCTTGGACATATCTAATCTAACCGCTCAAGAAATGTCGCTAAATTATACTGATGACAAGAATATACTCATTGAGACCAAAGAAAGCTGTCGTGTACCTATTCCAGTCGATCGCTGTTCATTGGAGCAGGTCTGTGTAGCACGTGCGGCAGAAGTTGCTGAGAATCTGGAGCGCGGTAATTTTGAATAATCCGTTTATTGACTGAGTTACTCATTGCTTAATATTCTAATTCACAGAATTGTGTTTTCGCACGCAAATTCTCTCCTTCAGCGATGCACTTAGCAAGCTCTGCTCAACTCATATAGCCGAGCGAGTGAAGATTAACTGGCTGCTGACTGGTACGGATATTAAAGGAGTTGCATCACTCCGTGGCATTGTACTATCACATGACATGGTAGATTTAACCACCGTGTCTCCTCTTCAGTGGGGTAAGTTTTATTGCATTTTCTAAAAGGCTAACTTTAACTATTTTGAATTTTTCTTTTAGCTATAAGCTTCCAGAATACACCGGTGCAGCCACACAACGAGATGATGTGCACCGTTGGACAAAGTGCGCAGCTTAGTATCAATTTAACCAATCAATCACTGCAGCCGCTCAGAAATTTGGTATTGACCATTAAATTTTATCAAGACTATTTAAATGGAATGGAAAACTACAATCTAGAGACCCGTGTAGCAATTTCTGGACCTAACCGGTATAAATACTATAAGTTTGAAGAGTTATTACTTCACAAATTAATTCTTGTTTTAATCTCACATAGCATTACAATTCCTGTTTTGGAAAAGTACGAGCAATCTCAACATAATTGCTCTGTGATATTCTTTACGCCCGGTCGGTTTAAGGCCAGTCTTGAGTGTGCCACTAAGCCTCAACAGCAATGCAGCGGAATTTTGACCCGTTCATGTCCAGAAGCTACTAACTTAAGTCAATTAGAAACGTCAGCCAATTTAAACACTGCGTCGGCATCAAGCGTTGACGAACAGCAGGCGCATATATGGAAATTCATACCACCCATAGAGGTGACTGTTATTGAGCCGTAATTGGGTATATTCGTATTTGTAGTTAAATTTCGTTATAGCTGTACTTGTATTTGTTTCGTTCTGTGTTATGTATTCCGAGTACTGTGTATGTACTAATCCCCATAGGTCTATACTATGGCGCTGTTATTCTGTGTATACACATATATATAACTTCATATATAGCTTAGCCTTGTTGTAACATGAAAAGCAATTGTTTATAAATGAATAAGCATTACGTGTACATATACAAATATGTATACATATATATATACTTAAGCTCAAATTACGCACTATGCTTTATAGCGAAAAGGCCATAATATATGTATGTATGTTTATCATATGCTCTTTATTATCTACATATGGTATGACATGAAAGTAAAATATATAAATACCTAGCAAATGTTTCGCTCACTAAAGTCTCAACAACGCAGAATTTGATAACATGTATGAATTTACAATATTTTTATAATAAACAAATGCGTAGTTCTTGTGGCAGTTTTTTTTAAGATATTTGTAACATAAGAACTTGGTCTTAAATTGAAAATTTGTTCATATTTAATTAGCCTAAGCGACGTATATCATCCATTGTGTAGCCCCTGCGACGCATCATTATGCACGAAAGAATGTAAAAGTAATACCCGCCTGGTATTATAGTCAAAGCACCAATTATTATCAGTGCCCATATGCGATCTGAGCGATTTTCTTGATTTTCTTTAACTGCCAACCATTCCAAGGCTGCACAAACGATGCATATCTAAAGAAACACATTGATTACCCTAGTTATATAGAACAACATGGTATACATACACATCCACCGACAAACAATGTAAGTATGATTGCAATTGTCTTCCATGGCGTTAGTACATCCACATTCGGCGATGTCCATTGTTCATTATCAAAGCCATCTGTCTCTGTTGTTCCCTCAGCAGCTTTGGTGTTGTCCAGATTAAGGTGGAGCCACCGGGTGGTGGCATTCAGTCGACGTCGGGAATCTGCTTTGGCGGGCATCATATTTGGTAATTATATTTTGGTCTATTTAATGCACATTACAATCGATTTGGTCAAAGTAGTATTTAATACAAACAGTTTTTCAAGTGTTTAACTATTTACATTGTGTGTGCTCGCGATATAAACAGCGGTGGAACAGCTGTTAGTAATGGTAGAGTTGCAAATGCACAGCTGGTAGCCAAATGCGGTTTAAAAGTAAATGGCGCAATACTGTAAATGTTTAAAAATGGTACAGATTAAATTTCAGCATACTGTGCTTGAAAAACAAACTACATTTACTTATTAATGTCAATTAATATAGAATAGAGTAGTTGGTCTTTAACTTTTATGTAGAAAGTGCTCGTATATCTGTATAAAAATGTAAATACTTTAAAATCAATTTTTCAGTTTCTTATCAGAACATGATTTATATGCTAGTAGCATATAAATTACTATAATCAGTTTTCACCACATTGAACCAGAAATAGCCTACGTGAATAAGTAGTGCCAACTCCCTAATACCGCTTTTAATTATTTTTAAAAAGCAAAAGTTTTATCGTCGTTTTGATACCCTTAACCCATGAAATGTGTAAATAAAGGGTATAATGGTTTTGTGCAAAATTATGTAACAGGCAGAAGGAAGCTTCTCCGACCCCATATAGTATATATATTCTTGATCAGCATCAACAGCCAAGTCGATTTGGCTATGTCCGTCCGTCTGTCTGTATGTATGAACGCGTCGATCTCAGGAACTAAAAAAGCTAGAGTCTCCAGATTTCGGATATGAGCTCTCCTAATCCCTAGGCATAGCAAGATTCAAATTTTTGATAACTTTTTTGGTTTACGATATACACATGGAATCGATAACCAAAAAATCTTGAATTTAAAAAAACTGAAAATGAAATGTGAGATCTGTTAAATTTTCATTAAAATCGGTTAAGAAACACCGGAGATATGAAACCATCAACCATTGGTACAGAAGTACACAGCCATATGTGTATGTCTGTCAGACCGACCGTCTGTCCTTCTGTATAGTCAAAGGTTAAGGGTATCTTCTAGTCGAGTAAGCCTTCTTACTTGTTTCTCATAAAATTAAAAAAAAATTATTTTAATCAAAATTTTGCAGTAACCTAATCACTGAGTCAGTTCTGGAATCAAGCCCTTAAATAAATTTAATTTCATTCGATTCCCCTTCATCGAATCTGCAAAACATTAAAGTGCTTATTAGCATATGTATATATGTATTGGCACAATTTACCGAATTCCAATATATAAACAGTAATATAAGAATTAATAAATCAGGCACTTCAGAGTCTCCATCAAAATGATTATTACTCTAGTCACGGAACATTTCAATACGTACAAAATGGGAAGGATTAGTGCACATGCAGGTGCTCCAATCTACTTGTCTTCGATACTATAGGAGCGCATTATCTACAATAAAAAAATGTATTGTTTACTACTGGATATAGTGTAAATACTTTTAAAATTACAATCAGTAAAATTAAATTTGAATAATCAAACATGGATATCTGCTGTCCTTATCGAAAATATCATCACACGATGTTAACTTATGTGTTCAATTTACATATACTACTTACGAATACTTGATGCAACAATAAAACATCAATTTAAGAGACATTTCTTACATTATTTAAATTTTAGCATGTAACATCTCCATGTGTAATTATCTTTACTTCTTAAACTGGTATTGTAAGGTGCAATTAAAAAATACTTCAATACTTTTCCAGTCAATTTAAGTTGAATATCTTATGATGGAAACACACAAAACTTGTACTTTTGTTGCTATTTACTAAGAATTTTGTTTTATTATATAAATAGAAATTTCTAATTGGACACTGCTTGTTGATTGATATAACTTGATTTAAACACTCGCAGCATATGCTTTCAATTTTAACTGGCTAACAATTTAAATTGCTTTCAGATACATACAGTCGTGTATGGTTAACATTGGAAGTAACGTGTCTTCACATCGCATTGATTAACTTTGGATATAACAAAACATTCGTACATACATAATATCTCTTATAAACTATTTTCCACACAACATTTTCGTTAATAATTTATTGCTGTTCTGTAGTATCATGCTCCTGCTCCTCTTGCTGCTGCTGTTGTAATTTTAAGCGCTTCTTGGCTTGTATATCGGCCAGGGTTTGCTCAATGGATCTCATATCCTTTTTGTTCTTGCTGGGCACAAAGCCGTAACTCTGGTTTGTTTCGGTCTTGCGGGCCGCTTGCAGAGCCGCCGATTCGCCAATGAGGTGAGCATATTTTGCTTTGTAATTGCTGGTCGGTTTTACCTCAGCTGGGTTTGCTGGGTCTGTGCTGCCTGAGCTGCCACTGCAGCCTGTCTCGGAAGTTGTGGATTGGCTTTGCTCCTGGGCTAAGCGCTCTTGTCGTCGCTCGGAGTATTCTTTGGCTATGTCCTTGCTCCAGCCTTCGCCGTTGCGGCGGGCTGTTATCTCGTCCTCGCTGGGTGGATGTTCCTTTTTGTAGACGACCGTATGGCGGTCTTCCTCTTCCCGACCAAAGCTCATTGCTATGAAACCGCCATTTTCGGCTATTTCATGAATGACGGAGCGATGAACTTTGTCTAGCGGCTGAAATTCTATGAATGTGCGATCGTCCTTGGCAAAGCGGCCCATTCTTTCCTCAACATATTTGCGAAATCTTAGCAGCTCTTCCTTTTGTTTGTTTTGCATGCGTTCCATCATTTCCCGCTGCTTTTTGATCAGCGTTTTTTGTTGTTCATTTGTCGCTGGCGGAGCATCCATCGAGTTTAATATAGAGTTAAGCAAATCCATTTTTCTCGATGATTGCGCATAGGCGCAATGTGTAAATATTGCTTATGGTTTTAAACACGCACTGTAGCCTCTAACTAGGTGCTAATTTTGGTAATTATTGCAAACATTTGAATTATTTATATATTTTTTTATGTGTATTGTATAAAAAAAGATTATTACCGGTGCTTGTGCACCAGAATACCAGAACACTTGGTTCTAAATACTAAAAACCCAATTGGTATTTTAACTAACCTGCAATTAAGTTGGCAGCGCCATACAATCAGGCGGTATTAGCTTTAAAATAATATATAGTGTAATCGAGACCAATTTCGAAAGGAATTAATTTTAAAATGAATGCACAACGTCGCACACTTGTGCACTGGTTCCGCAAAGGGCTTCGCGTACACGACAACCCCGCATTGTCACAAATTTTTGATATAGCCAGCGTATCGCCTGAGAAATTCTATGTACGACCCATATTTATTTTGGATCCTGGTATTTTGGATTGGATGCAGGTGGGCGCAAACCGATGGCGCTTTCTGCACCAAACCCTCTTTGACCTAGACCAACAGCTTAGGGAGCTTAACTCTCGCCTGTACGTAGTACGCGGTAAGCCTGTCGATGTTTTCCCTGATATTTTTAGACGCTGGAATGTGCAGCTCCTGACCTACGAAACAGATATTGAACCCTTCGCTGTCGCTCGTGATACGGCTGTCCAGAAATTGGCTACGTCTCATGATGTAAAAGTGGAAACATTCTGTTCGCACACTATATACAATCCTGAACTAGTTATAGCCAAAAATTTGGGTAAAGCACCGATTACATATCAAAAGTTCCTAGGCATTGTTGAAAAACTTAAGTTGCCCAAAGTGCTTGAGAGGCCAGATAAATTGCTGAATGGAATGAAGCCGGTAGCAGATGCAATGGAAGTTGAGAACTCAAATGTCTACGACTGTCCCACAATGGAACAGTTGGTCAAGCAACCCGAGGATTTAGGCGTTAATAATTTTCCTGGCGGTTAGTTTCCATTATTATTTATTTTATTATTATATTCTATTATTATTATATAATATTATGGATAATTCACTTATTAGGGGAGACGGAAGGACTGCGTCGTATGGAGGCATCCTTATCTGATGAGCTGTGGGTGGCTGAATTCGAGAAGCCAAACACTGCACCCAATTCCCTAGAGCCCAGCACAACAGTGCTCAGTCCGTATTTAAAATTTGGTTGCTTGAGCGCTCGTCTTTACCACCAGCGGCTCCAAGAGGTTTTGAAACGACACCCCAAGCACTCTCAGCCGCCTACTTCACTAGTGGGTCAAATGATGTGGCGGGAATTTTACTATACAGCTGGCGCTGCTGACCCAAATTTTGATCGCATGCTCGGCAATGCTTACAGCCTGCAAATCCCGTGGCAGGAGCATCCGGAGCATCTGCAGGCCTGGACCCATGGACGCACTGGATATCCGTTTATAGATGCGATTATGCGACAATTGCGCCAAGAGGGCTGGATCCACCATTTAGCACGTCATGCGGTTGCCTGTTTTCTGACACGCGGAGATCTGTGGATCAGCTGGGAGGAGGGTCAGCGTGTCTTTGAACAGCTACTCCTCGATCAGGATTGGGCATTGAATGCCGGAAATTGGATGTGGCTGTCAGCTTCTGCCTTTTTCCATCAATACTTCAGGGTCTACAGCCCGGTGGCGTTTGGCAAGAAAACCGATCCCAAAGGTGAATACATAAGAAAATATGTACCTGAATTGGCCAAATATCCATCAAACTGCATCTATGAACCCTGGAAGGCCACACTTAGTGAGCAACGCAGTTACGAATGTGTTTTGGGCGTTGATTATCCGCATCGCATTGTCAACCACGATATTGTCCACAAGGAAAACATTAAGCGCATGAGGGCTGCTTACAAAGTGAATCGGGAAGTGCGAACGGGCAAACAGGAGCACGATGAGGAATATGAAGATAAGCCATATGGAAAGCGCAAAGCTGGCTCAAAAGCAACAAGTGTTACAGCAAAACGCAAACGTTAACCAACTGATGGCAGTTAATTAGTATTATAGGTTGACATACATACATATATAGAGATATGTATGTATGTATGTATGTATATTTATAAATTTATTAGCAATTTAATTCAGAGAAAAAGAAAGAAAGAAGATTGAAAGCAAAAAGTGATGAATATATTGTATTTCATTCCATATACAAATATGTATGTATGTATGTATATTAGAGTATGTTATATTACAGTTGAATAAATATCTGAAAACAATAAATACCACAGACCAGTTAACATTGAGATGGGTAAACAGCGCGGTTCATGTTAAGTAAGCTGAAAAATGTGGCGCAGAGGCGAAGCATACAAAAAGTAGCGAGTATAGGCATTACCCCTTAAACGCTGAACGGCTGCTTTTGTTTATATTCTTCTGTGCCCACACTGATTGTTGTGACATCGTACAAAGACAAAGCAAAGACAACTGAATTACTCTAGACTGGACAAATCGCTCTTGAGTTTTTTTGCAACGAAAAATAGGTGCGGGCGCGATGCCCGAAAATTGAGCACTTGCCTTCGTGTCTGGTCGGGTGTTAGCCTAGCCTAGCCAGGCGTTCGTAAGCTGATTTGTAATTTGATGCGGGCCAAATGACCAACACAATTCAGAACGAACGCAACGAATGCAATGAGTGAAACCGAAGCTCAGCAAAGTCAAAAGCAGTGGTGAAGTCCTCCGCACCTTTTTCTGAACAAAAAAACTCAAGAGCGATTTGTCCAGTCAATTGTCTTTGCTATGAGTGAGAAGCCTACTCGCTATTTCTAGATTTCCTCTCTTGTGTGTTTCGACCACGCACAATGTTAAATAACATGCAACTGCTGTTTTCCAGTCTTATTGTATTGTTAGTCTATGGTGATTACAACTATATAAGTATTGGTAAACGCTGCACCATTTCGTATTTTAAAATGCACCAAATAATACCATATTAAGAAGTAAAGACAATACCACGTGGAAGAGTGTTAGAGTAAGGTTGAAATAATAGCAAAGATTATGCTTAAATTGAAGTGCGTTTGGATTCTCAATTTTAAAAAAATTGGTTGGTTATAGCACAATGAATTGTAAGTAAAATATATATAAAATAAGTTAACTACGTTCTCTGTGATGATATATTTGATAGGGACACCTGAAATCTATGACTGATTTATCAATATTATATTACTGATTACATATTAAAATATTTATCAGTAGTATGTAAAAATTAGGTATGTTCAGAGTACTAAACAACATTTATTTATTTATTATAGATAATGTACTTGCATACAGAAGGAGCTGCAAATAGCAAACGACTCTGAAAAAATACACGTAAATTGGAGCCCCTGCCTGTCCCATAAGGTTTCTTATTTGGCGATGATTAAGTAAGTTAGATTATGGAGAATTACAATAATACAGTCATAACTTGATGACATTTTTTGATAGGGACATCTGAAATCTATGACTGATTTATCAATTTTTAATATTACTGATTAAATTTCAAGACATTTTAAGTGATTCGTTCGTATTGTTTATATTACTAAAAGTATTTTTTTAAATATTTTTTTAGATAATCTACTGTCATACTAAAGGGGCTACAAAACGAAAGACAGCTTGAGAAAATGCAGCTCCATTGCAGTAGTCCCCTCTCCCGTAACTTCTATTCGGAGATAATCAAGTAAGTTGGGTTAAGAAGCATTAGAATCATTTTCGTCACTTGAATGATGACACTTTATGATAGGGACAGCTGAAATCTATGACTGATTTATCAATTTTTATATTACTGATTAAATTTCTAGACATTTTAAGTGATTCGTTCGTATTGTTTATATTACTAAAAGTATTTTTTGAATATTTATTTAGATAATCTACTGTCATACTAAAGGGACTACAAAACGAAAGACAGCTTGAGGAAATGCAGCTCCATTGCAGTAGTCGCCTCTCCCGTAACTTCTATTCGGAGATAATCAAGTAAGTTGGGTTAAGAAGCATTAGAATCATTTTCGTCACTTGAATGATGACACTTTTTGATAGGGACAGCTGAAATCTATGACTGATTTATCAATTTTTATATTACTGATTAAAATTCTAGACATTTTAAGTGATTCGTTCGTATTGTTTATATTACTAAAAGTATTTTTTGAATATTTATTTAGATAATCTACTGTCATACTAAAGGGACTACAAAACGAAAGACAGCTTGAGGAAATGCAGCTCCATTGCAGTAGTCGCCTCTCCCGTAACTTCTATTCGGAGATAATCAAGTAAGTTGGGTTAAGAAGCATTAGAATCATTTTCGTCACTTGAATGATGACACTTTATGATAGGGACAGCTGAAATCTATGACTGATTTATCAATTTTTATATTACTGATTAAATTTCTAGACATTTTAAGTGATTCGTTCGTATTGTTTATATTACTAAAAGTATTTTTTGAATATTTATTTAGATAATCTACTGTCATACTAAAGGGACTACAAAACGAAAGACAGCTTGAGGAAATGCAGCTCCATTGCAGTAGTCGCCTCTCCCGTAACTTCTATTCGGAGATAATCAAGTAAGTTGGGTTAAGAAGCATTAGAATCATTTTCGTCACTTGAATGATGACACTTTTTGATAGGGACAGCTGAAATCTATGACTGATTTATCAATTTTTATATTACTGATTAAAATTCTAGACATTTTAAGTGATTCGTTCGTATTGTTTATATTACTAAAAGTATTTTTTGAATATTTATTTAGATAATCTACTGTCATACTAAAGGGACTACAAAACGAAAGACAGCTTGAGGAAATGCAGCTCCATTGCAGTAGTCGCCTCTCCCGTAACTTCTATTCGGAGATAATCAAGTAAGTTGGGTTAAGAAGCATTAGAATCATTTTCGTCACTTGAATGATGACACTTTTTGATAGGGACAGCTGAAATCTATGACTGATTTATCAATTTTTATATTACTGATTATACATCTAGTAATTTTAAGTGGAACTCGTTTGTTCATTTAACTTAACATCATTTAAAATTATTACAGATCAATCAATTGCTGGATGGATAAAAGACCGATTACCAATACGTTGGATATACAAATGTTTAATTCATATTTGTCTTCAACAAAATAAAGTAGCCAATGAAATTGACTTCACTTCTTTTTCATTTAAGAATTGCTTGTTATGTTATATTATTCTTAAAACAGAAATAGATTTCGGCACATTGTGAGCTCATATTTGAAAATAAAATTGTAATACTAAATACTATTTCTTTTAAAAAACCACAACGATTGTATACAAAATGTTTCGGAATTTACTGATACTCCGCCACAATGTTCTATTCGCCCGGATTATTTGTTCGAGCCCTTTGCTGAAAGCCAATGTAGTTACCAGCTCAAAATTGCAATCGAAGTCAACAGAGATAAGAGATTATAGCGACATTTCAATCAGAGATATTAATATCAACGATCTGGCCAAAGGGGATATAGAGTTTACGCGCAATTTCCTAACAACTCTACCATCACTCGAGAAGAGTAACTTCTCGGCCACGTCGCCGAGTACTGTGGAAGCTGCAGTAGAACCAGAAATAAAATCACCATCCAGTGATAGCGGTATGAGTGACCATCGCTCAGGTGTGCTTGATAAGGACGGCAATCCGATTATACCCATTGAGATTGACGGTTGGAAGGACTACGAAGACGATGAGGAGGGTCCAACGGTCCAAGGAGGTTCGCAACATATCGAAATTGGCAACGACAATGATTACAAACAGGAACAATCGCTCGTGGTGCCGGACAAGCGCGAAGGGCATTTCGAATATAAGGGCATTAAGGTCAAGTTGCCGGAGAAAGCCAGCAAGGATATTGGCACCTATCGCTTTCGTCGCGAGAAACAGGATCTGGAGACTGTAGCCGATGATATGCGTCTGGTCAGATTTGATACAAAGTGAAACGACTTTTATGCTTGAGCATAATTTAGGTTATTAAATTTCACCAAACAACTTGTCAATTATTGTTTGAAACACATTTCGTTTCAAAACAAAAGCACAGCTAATCTAAGCTAATAAAAACGAGCAAAAATAAGCAAATCGAAACGTACGTGCGAAGTCCAAATCGAAAACCTTATTGCGCTATTGTATGAACGTTTTCTATATATAGTACATTTGTATGCTCTGCAAACAAATACACAAATTACCCTCTTTTGTACATGTGTGTGTAAACTGCGTCAATTGGTAAGTATGTTGGCCATAATGACCTCTGTGTGGTAAGAGATTTTCCCTAATTTTCGTCTCGACGGTTTTTTATTTGTTGTGGCGGATATCCTAGTCATTTGCGCGATTACAAAAATAAACGATTTAAAGTAGTCAGGATTTAAGCTTCCTTATTTTATATACCTTATACATTGAATACAATAATTGGGACGCTTTTACATTTATAACTAACTACCAGTTCCTTAAATTTAAGTGCAAATCTACTTATGTACCATCGGAAATTGGCTTGAAACTTAAATGAGACTATTAGAGCTCCAATTTAAGCCTTCTACAAACAATTAGCCTGATAAATGTGATTGATTACTGCGCCTGAGTGCTACGAAAACATAGTTTTTATTCAGGAAAAATTTCGCTTTGGACAACACTCAGTCGAACACATTTTCAATCAATGCAATAATTAGATGTCCTTCCTTTGTGTTCGATGGAGCGAGCGCAATTTCAATCAACGAGCTCAACTCCAACATGGTTCTACAGCAGCACCCCCTTGCGCTTGTACAAAGGTTGGTGCCCAAAATAAAATGCTACTAACGTTTTTGGCAGTATGAAATCTACTTAACCAAATTAATGACAATGTGATAAGTCAGGCGGCGAGTTAAGCCGCTTAAATGCTTATAAACTGCCATTTGAGCCAACGACAAAAAAATACACATTTTGAATGCTACAAACTAAAGATCTCGATTATATAATGCCCTTTTTTTGGCTCTGAAACTGTAACTCCAAAGCGGTGGCTTAAAACACCGATATGCTATACTACTATAGTACATTGGTGCTTGAACTTAAGTTAGGTTTATAAATATGCTATGCCAGGCTTTGAACCTCAAAGTACAAGTTGGTACAAGCGTACCAACCAAGCCAGGGATATTATATGCTCGCTTTTACTGGTCAAAGGGAATAATATACATAAATATGAATCTCTATTAAACCAAACAGTCAGCAAATTGGGTAGGGTCGCCTTTTTGGCCAGGCTTGCGAATTATATACACATAATATTTGGATGTATGTTAAGAATATGCATTACATATGTTGGCAAAATGCCGATTGGAGGCAGCTGTACGCTGCTTTTGTCATTTCATGCGGAGAGACACATTAAATTCAGTAACGGGACGTGCAACAACAACATCATCAATTGAAAGCACTTATCCTTTGGCCATTATTCAAGGTAGTAGGGAGAGAAAACAGATAGTGAAATTATGTTGTAAATATACCATATGTATACACATGTATATACGTATATGTGTAAGATTTGTTCGTGCCATAAATCAGCAAATGCGTGCACTTTTTTGCTATAATTGACAATTTGCGCTTACATTTGCGTCTCGCATTTCGTTTCGTGTTAGTATTCGTTTTTATCTCTTTCGACAAAGATTTGCTTCCAGTTTGACTTACGGCTTATGGTTTTCCTTTGAATTATGAGCGCTGATAATAAGTTGCAAGCTCATTAGTAACTTTGAGTGCCACATATCATAATACTTTATGTCCATTCAAAGTACAAGTGTCTGTTAAGTAACTTATTCATCAACTTAAGCAGCAATTAATATAACGCTAAGGAAATGTATCTATGACACAAACACAGTTGGAAATTTAATAACGTAACGGCTTACGTAGTCGAAAGTCTCTCTGTTGTCACGCTTTCATTCTCGAGAAAGCAGACAGCAGAAAGCTCATTACGGATATGATGATGATGCTGATGATTTCCGCAAACAAATATATTTCGCTTGTTGTTGCGTAAACACAAGGAAGGAGCAAAAGTATAAAAGGGAAAGTGTTAACAGGAGGAGGTGTTGTATGTTCTATTTGGGCTGTTGCTGTTCTCAGTTAACGCAAAAATGCAAAATGCTGGTGCTGCTGCTTTGAATGTTTGTCAGGTTAACTCCTGCACAAATTTACACATGACCATCCGCATCCGCATCCCCACTCCCAACTCCTAACTACCTCTTATGAACACTCTACAGGTCTCACTGTAAGTGTGTGTGTTTGTGGTTTTGTTTTTTTTTTTTTTTTTTGGCGGTGTCGGCGGGAAACGAGCTCAGTGGGTTAAATGGAAACATCGTGCGCCGTTTTAGTAATGTAAATTTACATAAATGGGTTAAGCTCGTTGCTGCCGTCCACAACAAATGTGGCTAGAAACAAAACACACACACCCCCACAAACATACACACACACACACACATACAGCATGCGGAAAGAATTAAGCTCACCGAAAACGAAAACGAAAAATTCTTCCTTTTTTTCGTATACCTGAAAGCATTCGTACAAAAGGTGTTTTCGTCGCTTTGCATAATATGTTGCAGTAGTAGTTCCTGCGACTCTGACACTTGCAGATTTAGTGCTTTATTTGCTTGCACCCAGCTATGAAGTGGAAGGTGTTGGCGGGTATCGGGTAGAGGGTATCGGGGCAGTAGCAGTGTCTGAGCAATGTGTGCATTCTAATTTGTGGCCATTACGTAAAGGGTGTTCAAACAAAAGGAGAATCAGAAGAGTTATTTCGTTTCAGTCGTTTCAATCTGATTTGCAACGTGCATTCATTGCTTGATAGTTCAGCTCAAGTTTTTATGTTAAGTCAAATTTTCGATGGCACTTGACACTTGCCACTTGCCACTTGCCACTTGCCACTTGCTATTTGCTGTTTGCCACTTGAAAACCTGATATTGAATGCAAAAATCTGAAGCTTGTTTTTACATTGTGCATTGGCAATCGAATAGTCAGAAATTTCATTTATATGCTGAACCCTATCATCATCCGCCTACTCCCCCCGTCACCACCCTGCCGCACTCAATCTTTTTTCTAACGTAACTACGCTCGAACAGGATGCGCCGAATCTGTGCCTCCAAGTCTGAATGTGTCTGTATGTGTGTGTGTGTGTGTGTGTGTGTGTGTGTGTGAGTGTATGCTTGTGTGTGTTTGAGTTTGCTGTATGAGTGGCTCATTTATGGCCCTTAAATGAACTTGGATGCTGAGTATTGAAGTTTAAAGCAAATTTTTATATTATGATCCTTAAAGTTTATGTCATAGTTTAAAGAAACTATTTCAATGTGCTTAATGTTTTTTACAAATATTTCAAATAACTTTTGCTAACTTTGTTTTATGTGTAAGTCTAGTTTGTTGCTTACATTTTCGAAAGCCACCCAAAAGTAAACATTAAATGTTTCTTTCTTTCAGCCATAAATAACGCCAAACGTGCATTTCTCTTCATATGTACATATATGTACATATGTAGGATTCTGAATTTCGCTCTCGCTAAGCCCTATGGCGTTTTCAATTTATGCGTCTGACACACAATTCGCCGAATTTTTTTTTGGGCCGAGATTGTCAATTGTGTGACATTGACGCCAACGGTCCAATTACAACTGTTGGCTGCTTTTTTCTAATGCACTTTTTGTTAGATTGATTTGCACACGGCATGCCATTTGATTCGGTATACACGAGCTATATAATAGCAGTTATTTCAAAGTGAAACTGTTTAAAATCAGATTAGATGGAAACTGAACTAAGTTTCTTCATGGCCCAGAGAAAGTAAGCATAACATGGAAATATCCATTCGCAGCTTAACAGCACATTTAAACAGCAAAACAAATGTCCTTTTGAATGGAAAATGCCCGTAAAACAACATGATCTAAATTTAACAGCACAGGGAAATTTTACAAAACATATTTTAGCACTGGGCAATTTGTGCTAACAGAGCTGATGCTATTTACAGTTGCCGCCCCTTCGCATTAACAGCGGTCGAATAAGCTAAAGTTTTCGGAATGACGGCGAATTCGAAGGGTGCTTCAAAAGCTTTGCTACTAAGCTTGTTGCTGCCTTCGGCTAGCGTTTATTCTATGCCCAGTTGTCGTTTGTCGTCAATTGGCAGTGGGTGCTATCGCAGGAAAGTATTTCCTTATTGGGATCCCGGCTCTTCGGAACTGCGACACGTGCATAACGGTTTATATATGTACATGGAGTATTGCTTTGACGTCGCTAGTGTCCGAAAACGCGAGTACTTGGACACCGAGATAAAAATCAAGTTGAGGCAGGCTCAACTGAAATGCTTCTGGCAGAGTGTGTGTTTAAAGATTTAAAGTATTCGCGATTAAAGCAACCCAAAAAAAGCATTTTTTGCATTAAAAATGCATGAAAATGCCGCAAACATTCTCGCACTTCTTGTCACCTGTTCAGGCGTCAAGCTGTCAACATAAACAAATTGTGTCAATCAACGGCAACAAACAACGGCAAACGACAATAATTCCAACTGCATTGTGAAATTATGCCCGAACCACTTAAGACGCGAACCAAATACTGCAATTAGCATTACATATTTGTGTGTGTTTGTATTGGTGTTGGTGCTCTCATGAGACGACGCTGCCAGGAAGGAAAACAATTGACAGCTGACATTTGTAACGGATTAACGATGAAACAAAAAGAAAAGGCGCCTTAATACACAATATTCGCTCGTGCGTGCTTCAAAAAATAAGCCATAAGAGAGATAACCCAGTGAGAGTAAGCAATGTTTTGTGGCTTTAACTGTCATTTTGTGAGTTATGTGTGTTCGAATGTGTGTGAATGAATGTGTGCATAAATGGCCGAGTAATTTACCTTTACCTTGGTCCATATGTTGCCATATGTATATATGAATGAAGGTGTTAACCCTCCATTTTCACACTGAACACCACACACACACACACACCACAAATCAAATATATTCAGTGGTTGTCTGTGCGATGGCCAAGTGCCTTTGGGGGCCTTTTGCTTGTTTTAGATTGAACCATTAAATTGGTATCCATTGTGGATGCTAAGTGTGCGACTGTGTTGCACAAGTATACCCTACCTACCTACCACCTGCCACTTTGTTGTTTTGGCTTATCCCACTGGACTGTTACAATGTGAATTAACTTATCAACTTTTAAACATTTGGACAGCTGAAGGCTCCTGCTTAGTTTAGTTGTAATTAATAAGCCCATTTCTAACCCACTTTATGACCAGTACATTTGCCACAGGCAAAGTCACATAGAATTAATAATTGAATTTCATACACATACACACACAAGAGAGTCAAATGCGCTTTGGCTAATCATAATGATATTCATATGCAATGTGTGTTTAGCATTTAATATGCCAGTGCATTAATGCTCAACGTGCGGCTGATTTTCTCCTACTAATAATTCATAAACACGCGCGCATCTCTCTCACACACCCAAATGTAAGCGCACACATACATAGACGAGACTGAGCACACACCTTCTCGCATGCTCATCCCATCAACTGAGGGCTTCCTGAAGTTAGGTGGCTTGGTTTTTGACATGGTTCTTATCGTTAAAAGCCGCTTAGGCCAAAGAGATCCTCATTGTTGGTTGCCGGCAAACTTGCCACTGTGGTTACAAAGCACACACACATGTATTTGTTTAGCGCCATATACGGATTATAAAACTCCCTACTTTTGTGTTTATAAAATGGTTGAATTGGCAGTTGGCCTTAAATATTAGCGCCACCTATTTTACCGATCGCACAAAAGCATATCGATAAATTTTTTTTATTTTATCGTTTGTTAAAAAAGGAGTTGCCACTTTATTTAAATGAGAATACATGAGATGTTGACTGCGCTACTAAAAGCTTTTTATAAATATTTCTCAAGAATAAAAAACCTCTTACCTTTAAGGAAAAAAACTAACAAAACATGAACATGCTTACAATGAACTTACTTTACTTGCTAGATAATGCTAACTTATAAGTAATAAAATACATCTGTAGACTTCAGGAGAAACACAATGCAATCAACTTGTAGCCAACACAAACACAAAAGACAGCAAGCTTGTCAATAAGCTAAAGGCAAAATGGAGAGTGGGCAAACGTAGGAGAAATTTCATTTAGAATGCAGACGAAGTCGGCCATAAGAAAGAAAAAAAAATGTAGCCAACAAATGCAATTAAGTGATATCAGAATATAAGCGAAAGTGACTACACCAAATGTAAAAGCAAAGAGAACTGGTGACAAAAGTGAGAATAACAAGTGTCTCTACAGAGAAAGTGCTAAAAGTTTCAGTGTCAGGTATGCCAAGGTATCGCATAACAACAAAGAAAACAATCCTGAATAAAAAAATAAATGTTGGAATGAAAACAAGGGAAAGTAATTGCGTTTTTATTTTCGCACTTGAGTAGAACGAAGTCGAAATAATGAATGGAGAGCAAACATTTTAAATCAAACTTTGAGCAGTACAACAATATAAATGACGTTACATGCTGCCGTTTATCGTCATAGCGGCAGCAATAGTTTTAAATGAGTAATGTGTGTGCGTGTGCGTGGGCGTAAGCTTATGCAAGTGAGTTGTTTGAATCACCTGAAATATCAAAAGGAATTCCACAAAGTACAATACCAACAACTTACAACTTACAAATAACTTAACTAAGTGCTCAAATTATTTATACACAATCGCTGAATGCCTGCAGCAATAGTTATTGTTAAACAGCACCAGCAACAGTCAATACAACAACAAAACACAAAGCAAGTTCTCAATAAATGCGCGCTTATGCGTCGCAGCGGCGTCGTCGCCGACGTAGACGCTAAATCAAATACAAGCACTGCGGTCGACGTTGGCGCCGCAGCAGTTCCAAGAACAGAAGAAGCAGCAGCAGCGGCCAGTACACCTCGAAGTAGAAAAAGAAGGCTGCAAAGTAGCGACAAGGCAGCGCATGGATTTGCGATAATAATGGCGTTAGTTTTTAACATAATACAGCAGCAACAACAACAAGTGCTTTTGCACTGGCCATTCTCTAACGGTAAGTGCTTTTGATACTGTTTTTTTTTGGTCCATTGGCTAATTTACTTTTCCTGGCGTTTGTAGCGTAATAATAATTAGTATTGCATACTTTAAGCAGCAGCCATAATATTTTGCAACTATGCAAATTATATTTGTGTACGTGCGTGCACAACACAATATAAAAAGCAAATAAAATACAAAATGGCGCAGGGCAGCTTTTATTCATTTGCAACGCACCTAAAAGCACAAACAACATGATGTAATTAGTTGAGTTAACAATATTAAGCTGCTGTTTGTGCCGATGTTCGCATGGTATCATACATTTTTGTTGTATAGTGCATCAATTTGCCAGAGGGTTAGTAAATCCTTATATTGTACTCAACGAGAATGAGTAAATATTCTTCAATTTTACTAAGAAAAATCTTTTAAAGTCTATACCGAACAAATTTCACTATGTAATGAAATTTATGGTAGTCAACTTTTGTCTTTTGTTTATCGAAAAATATATTATCTTTGATGCGTTCTTGTAACATTTTACGAGCAAAATCTATTAACAAACAGAAAAGCACATATTGCAAAATATTTTGGTTTCTGGATTCTAGTCGCTCTTCAAATTTAGTTAGTCTGTCATCCAAGGTTAGAGTAATAAAATTCCAGAAAATCTGTGTGTGTGGTATTTTTAATAATGTTAATTTGTTAAGTACACTCATACAACGACTCATCCCGTGTCACAATCTAAAGCTGAGAGCTACAACACTAAACGGGAACCATTAGTGTGCTGGCAATTGGATCAGAATTCGCATACGTAGTTTTACACTTACGCATACATTGAAAATTGGGTCAATTACGTATAGAACGCGTTGCGAGAAATCTTTGCATGTGGTCTGGTTGGATATTGCCATGTTCATATTTTTTGTTAAAATTGTACGTATTCCCATATTCGTTGGCTTCGCGCCCAGTGTCAACTTTAAGCAGAATATATGTACATATATTCATACGTAAATAAAATAAAACTGCAAAAAGCCGGTGCGATAAATTAAAGTGAGTCTCGTTTCGCCAAGCCCCAACTGTCGACTAAAGTTTTGTCGGCTCCAAAGTTTCGCATATTATTTACAAAATGCACAATGAAAACGCCGGTCGTCCAGTGGCGCGCGGGCCAAGTTACTTGGCCAAAAGTTTTAGCTGAGACTGCCTAAGACTAGTACAAGCGATATTAAATTGAGCAAAAGCTCTACAACAAAAACAAAAATTTTTTTTTGGTGTTTCGCTAAATGTGATGCCGACTAATAGAAGAGTATTAAACAAAAAGCAAAAAAATATAAGGAAAATTGCACTTGTAACGTGAAACTTTATTAATTTGCCGTCGAGAGCTGCAAGATTGTACAGCATGCTAATTTGGATAATTTGGTTTATAGTAATTTTCACTTTGCTCCGGCTGTGTTTTCCTTCTCAGCTGAGTTTTTAGCACGACCATCTGTCGCTTTTGGCCACACATTTTTCTTACCCTTTTTGCTACTTTGTCCCCCACATACTTATTACTCCATTTTGTAGCTGGGCCCCAACGCATAGTTTTGCACTTTTTACTTCGACGCATTTCATTAATTAAATTGCAATTTTAGTTGCATTTTCAGCTACTTTTTTTCTTTCTTGTGCTCTGCGGCCTTTCATCATTGGCATGTTAATTTTCATTCTTTGTGGTGCAATTTTTTATTTTCTCCCATAGCCCCGCGGCTTAAGCCAACAGTACTTTTATCTATTTTAATATACTTGGTGGTTGTTTTAGTGTGTATTATTATTTAATTAATTTAGCGGAATTTTTTATAAGTATTTCTGTGGTCATAATTTAATTTAATATGTAAAAAAAACTAAATACATTTCAGTTGAAGTTTTTCTTACAAAAAATTGAACGCAGACAGGTGGAAAAAAACTTTTTATACCGGAGAATTTCATAGCAGGCAGTAAGCTGATGCTTACAGTCTTCAATAGTGTTGCCAGACCAGGCAGATCAATTTTATAGCTATATCACTTAATAGCATTTTTTATAGCTATTTTTCCCATAATCAACCGAAGTCTTTTAACTCAACCAACATTACAACTTGATGTAGGGCAGGAGCTGTTGGCCGATTTGCAAGTAGCTAAGTAACGGTGCATTTGACGCCATCTTACTGAAATTAGCTTCCTTCTGACTTGACATTATTTTCCATAGTCGTTGGCGGCTCAAGTGGCATTCCAGCTCTGCTTCTTGTTGTTGTTCTTATCCCATCCCAACAGCACTCGCGCTTTTCGTTTGTTTGTGTACTTACTGCTCGCCGGAGTAGACGTACGTCATAGGCGTAATGGCGAGAGCAAAGGCGATCTAAGCGCAGTTAGTTATGCCGCCAACATCAACAAAAGCAATGTCGACTTGAGAAGCGCACAAATGTTGCTCCCTCTCTCTCTCGCTGGCCTGTCTGTTAGTAAAGCGTTTTTGTTTAACTTTACACTTGACCCAGGAAATGCAAGTTGGCTTTATAAGGCCAGCTTTAAGATGCATATATATTATATGTATGTGCAACTGTGCGAGGCCATAAAGAAAGTCAAGAATAGTTTTGTTCTCATATCATTCATTCCAAGACATTGCGTCTTAAATTTTTGTTATAAGTTGAGTAGTAGGCAATATTTCAAATTTCTTAATTTTGCTTGTATGTGCTTATCGTCGACGGTTATGCTTTATTAAGATGGATTAAGTTGTTATTAATCGCCAATTTTCTTTATGGGTTCAATGCTCTTGATTATGTTTCTGTGAAAGCATTTTCGCTTATGTCCAAATTACAAAGTGAAAATGTTTTTGTGGTTGTCACCATTTCCATTGGCTAACATATGAAAGCCAAGATACAAAGATGTATTATGTATTCAAACATTCGAGTGTGTAAGTTGTCATAAATCTGGTCACAAGGGAGACAACGACAGTTGCATCAAAGGATTGTGCAATGTGACAATATTAACCAAAGGACAGCTTCTCATATTTATGCATTCGAAAATTGACAACAAAATAAGCAAGAAGAGCAAATCACTTGAAAGCGTATTACAAAATATAATTATTTACAAATGAAATCGAGTATACAATACTAGTGTTATGTTATGTTGTGTTATGTTTCATGTAAAATGTATGTGTAGAATTACAATAAATGGACGTAAGTCTTATTAGATATATGTATATACAAAAAAAAAAAAAAAAAGTAAAAGGAAATCGTACGGCGGGAAGAACTGACCCGAAATAACAATTTGATGATTGACATTAACAGCTACGAACTTTAAAATAGCAACACCAAGTGGACAAGAAAATAAACATTATGTTTGGAAATTTTTTGGTGCGAGTATATTTTAAAGCGCTTGAAGTTTCTGCTTAATGTAGAGTATAATATCTTATTGATACTGGAAGTTTTGTGTTTTGAAAAAAGTGGTAAGGACATGCGAAAAAAAAAATAGCATCACTTATGCATTCATCGTTAAAATTGCTGGACATATAAAATATATCAATAAAAACATACATTTCACATTTAGCAGAAACTCTAAGCGCTGAAAATTTCTCTCTTAAAAAAATTTCAAAACAATGTTTGTGTTCTTATAAAAAAATATCATTGTGTTGTTATTTTAAAGTTCTCAGCTGTAAATTCGTGAATGAATCATTTCTTTTTCTTACAGTGTTTCCGGGACTCAGAATACTCTCTTCTCCGCTTGATCTGTTGCAAAATATAAAATATTATATTATGTTATAACTTAACCTTAACTATAACCCCACTTACCTTTGTGGTTTGAACAAACACATTTAGAATGTTAGGTTCCGGGGCTAGCGGCGATACGGGAACGACGGGCCCCTCGCCGATGTGCGTTTGCAGACGGTCTCTCAGCCGAACGTATTCGGGATCTAAGCTCGGTGATTGCATCTCAGACATGGGCTTATCAACACTCAGCTCTTTTATGTCAGCCAAGAGTGCCGCATCCTGCTCCTCCATTTTGGCTTCTCCTGTGTTTTCAAATGCTTTGGGATCAAGCAGATCTATGTGGAGGAGCATCTGCAGACCCTTAAAATTGTGGGTATATTGCAACTCGACCTCTGGCAACGATAAAGGCTCCTCCACATAGTCTTGCAATCTTTTGGCGCATGACAAAAACTTGGATCCGATTTGTGGATCTGGCAACGTATTGGTGTATACAAAATTATTAAAACTAAAGGAAACGCAGAAAATAAAGTATGTTAACATCCGTTTATTCTTAAAAGTGCATAGCAGAGTTGTGCAAAATGTCTTACATCTAATTGTAGGTGTGAATTGCATACTGCGTGTATTATTTTGTTTAAATTCGCCCGTTGCGTACCTTGCAATTGGCTATTTATCATTTTACTTACAGCCTTTCCGAGCCTTTTGTCGGTTGCGTCATTTTAATAAGTGTATGTTATTGTGTTTTATTCACCCGTACTATTCAAGAGTTTTTATCGAATTGTAAGAAAATGGCGACAATTAAAGCTATCGAAATCCACGAGCTGATCAAAACAATAGCAACACTGTTGCAAATAATAATGTGACCTTTCTTTTGACAGTTGGCTCAATTTAGGGTTGCCAGTTCTCTAGCTCCTTCGCACTGAAAAAGCTAAGTGACACGCGAATAAAATGTTCATATGTTTGAATAACTTGTAGAACCAGCTGTCACAAATGGGCCTACATATTCCATTCCATCTTGATTACAAAATAAGCAACTTTCAATATTGCTAGATCATACAAATTTCTTATAAACCCTTGTAAAAGTATACAGTGCAACATCATTTAGAAGCGATATATATAACTCAACTTGCAACAATGTATGCTTATCAATTATAAGAAGAACCAAGTACAACATTGAGGTTTATTCTCTGTCTACGAAGTGGAGCACTCTATATGCCGAGTTAATGGCGGGTAATAAACGTCTTAACTCAAATGAGCTTGCAAGAGGGAGCTAGCGGGCCAAATGGGGGAGTTCATCAGAGTGCGACAGAGTCAGACAAGTAATTATGATTTATGCCGCCCAATGCAAGGTGGCGGGGCGCCTAATTGTCTGGCCAAGGGCGTGTCGCGGCCGTGTGCAGGTACAATTATGTGTTCTGCTGGCCACCCGAAACCCAAATCGAGCTGCCACATTCATCTGCGAATCAGCTCTCACTCTCGCTCTCGCTCTCGCTTTGTCATCCTCCCTCTCTTTCTATGAAAAAAGTGGGAATCTAACATGAAATGACACGTACAGTAATTATGGTGTGCTTTGGTAACGTGAACAAGTTAATGCTAATGCTTGCCAATACGCTTATTTGTCCGTCGTTGGTCCTACCACTCGAAAAGAGATTTAGGGATTTATGTAATGCATTTCGGGATAAGCATCTTTACTTTTCAATTTTATGTAGTTTATTTGAAAGGTACGTTTTTGATACTTACCGTAGATTCAATTTAAAAAGATCTATTTGTGTTGATATTATATAGTCAAGATTGCTCAATATGTTTAAAGTGTATTACACATTCAAATACTATACCTTAGCTTAATATTGTGACCGATTTTAACCATGGCTTACGTTACACAAATGCATTAAAGAGCTTCAAGGTGCTTGTTTGGCTCTTGCTATAGTACTTAGTGCATAGAACATGTATGTATGTGAATAGAACTTGTAAGTTTTGTGTATGTTAAATTGAAGCAATGCATTGTGGAATGACGCACCTTTTTCACTTGTTCACTTAGCCGAACAGTGTTGTTGCTCTTCGACTTTGGACGCCTACTCCTGGCCTCGTTTTGGGCTACACATAAACACATTGATTTGTTGTGCTTTTGTACATTTGATACCCTGCACGCCGATATTACAATGAAGAAAGTGTATTTGGTTTTAGCGGTAACTCTGAAAACTTCAAGATATCGCTAAATACCGATATTTTTTTGAAGTCACCTGGCACAACATAAAATTATCACAAGAGGTATCTTATGGACGAGCACCATCATTGTTAACACCCTTACTTGATTCATAATGCGCCGTGCAGTTGGTAACTGCTTAGACTCCCAGCTGCCTGCCTGCCCCTTTACTTATTTTGGTTGGTTGCCATCGTCCTTATATGCTTTTATTGCATGTTTTGTGGAAATGTTTTCGAGCTTTCGACGCACTTTGCACATCAAACGCGCTTAAAGCATACCTCTTTCGAAATACACAAACACACACACACACACACACACAAGTAGGCTAATGTGCACACCCTAACCCTAACCATCCTTCTACTCATCCTTCCATCCACTCATCTTACTTGATGGGATAACGTGCCATGCAACTTGCCTGCCCAACGCACCTGAGCATAAGATAACTATGCGTCTGTCTCTCTGTCTGACGTTCGTCTGTCTCTCTGGCTGTAAGTCAATCTTGAATCTTGTTTGTGCCACGGCGCACAAAATACGAAATTTTGGCATTTGCCAGCCAGCCAGCCAGCTCTCTCTAGCCAGAAACTGATAATTTGATGTGTTGCCCCAGGGACATCCATCAGCAGCAGCAGCAGCAGCAGCAGCAGCAGCAGCAGCAGCAGCAGCAGAAGTTGAGGCCAAAAACTGAAGCTGTCGCTTTTCGCCCTCTCACAGCTTCGAAATTCAACAATGGTTGAAAATTGATTATCTGAAATTGGTGCTATTGGTGCTATTGGCTCTTCTTCTTCTACCTTAAACCGCAATTGTTTTTTGGTATCATGTCATTTTCTGGTTCACCGCTTTATTTCCAGCTCGAATTTAGAGAATGTTTTCGTGTACTATCTGTTCTGTATTAGCTATTTCGAGTATGTATGTTTGTATGTATGTGTGTGAGTATTTCAATTAACCTAATTTTGGGCGTTAATAAGCTGATTAGAGGTTTATGTGGCCATCCTTGTTGAATCGATAATTGATTTTAGGGTTGATATTCATTTCAAATCAATTTTGAGTATATTTTTATATTTATTTCCTAAAAACCAGTCTTATTAAAGAACTGAACTTAATTTTTGTTCAATAATTTTGCATAAAAACATGAGAAATGATTATCAGTAATGCTTGCTGAAATGTTATTAATGTTAAATCAAACATGCACATGAATAAATAATACATTTACATTAAAAAAACACTCTGTGTTTGCAAATGTAACATAATGCTACATAGGATTCCATGTGGTAAAAAGCTTAGCAACAAATGCGTTAATAACGTTTACATCGCTGGCTGACAGTTCACTTGGTCAAATTCACTTTCACTCGACACATTAGCCCAGCTACAAGTTATGTCAAATTGAATTTCATTTACGTCAACATGCTTTTGCAACGATTTCCGCTCGACTTCACGACTTCAGAATACGAGGAGGCAGTAACAAGCATAACTATATCACAATAACAAAAAAAAGTAAATCAAAAATCCACCTACCTGCAATAAAGAGTTCACAGAAAACAGGCATTTTACGCATACAAATATAAGCTACAAAAAAACTCCCAAACCATAAAAGTTTGTACTTGCCGAGTTCTGCTCCCAATTCGCTTGACATGCAAATATAGTAGTTTCATCCTTAACTTTAAATGCTATTATGTAAATTAGTTGGCGGAAGCAGCTCTGATGCATTTAAGTGCGACTGCTTAAAGAGCAACTCTTGGGATTATCACATTGACTGATGCTGCCATCAGACAAGAAAGATGGAATAAAAAGTGCGCAAATCTGTATAGATGAACTGTTGTTCAACACGTTGTTAATGTTTGTTAACCAACATTTAGCTTTCATGGTTTTCTGTGTTTTTATATCCAACAAAAGAGGAGTATTGTTCATTTTTATATAACATATGACACTACTTACATGATCTTTACCTAACGGCGTTACCTTAATCGCTTGATTCCACCTACTCCTCCCGTAATTGAATGTAAAGTTAATGTAAGTTAAGCATAAAAAAACCCAAATCTACTTAAAAAGTAGCAATATCTATTCTATTTCCTCACTCCGCTCAGAGAGTGTATTGTATCGGCGGTATTGATTTCATATTCGCTTTTTTAGTTTTATTTCTCCGATGTTTCAAAAGTTTTGGAGAAGATTTTTGACAGATGTATTTATTAGAAAGAGAATGTTGCAAAAGTTTACCAACTATCTGTCACAGTTAAACGAGTGTTGGCCACTTTGTGTATTTGGCTAGTGAAAACAAATCAAAAGGCAAACAAAACGAATGTGCGCGACACAAAGCCAAAGCCAAAGCCAAAGCCAAAGCCAAAACGAGCAGAACATAGTAATAAATTTATTTGAAAAATGCTTTGAGCGCGAGCAGAAAAAAGTGCGGCATGCCGTTGAAATGATGAAAGATGAGATGCATAAAGATGCCACTCTCTCTCTATCTCTCTTTCTTCTTGTTTTTTGCAGTTCCCTGTGCAGAAGCGGCGACACACTATACCAGCAACAACAACAACAGCAGCAGTCATAGCAACAGTAACAGTTACAACAATGTTGACTTGAGAATCTTTCGTGGAGATGTCCTGCCAGCGTTATCCTCATCGCCCTCGTCGTCGTCGTCGTCGTCGTCGTCCTCTGTGGTTGCAAAGCTGCCACAAACGGAAGCCACGAATAACAATTTCAAGAGCTTAGCATTCCTTGCCAGCAACGACGCCAGCGAAGATGATGATGCCTTTGCCTATTCCCTGAAAACGGATGGCTTTGCGGAAATGGAGCTGGTCCAGTCCTTGCCAATATTTGACTTTGGCATGCCGCGCAATATTACTGGACGCACCGGACACTCGGAAGCAATAATTAAATGCAGGGTGGATAAACTGCATGATAAGTCTGTAAGTCGTGGCAAGCAACTAATTAGCTAACATACATCTATAAAATACGTTTATGATGTTTAAAGTTGAATTTAAAAAGCTATTCCGTTAGCATTCAGTTAGAATTAGTTTCGTTTCGTTAGGTTCGTTTGCTGTCAACAGCAGCTGCAGCAAAAATTGCATTGTTGCAACGTGCAACATATCTAATCCATCACAGTGTTTAATCAGTTATCTCCGTGCTTGCTTTTTTCTTTTCACAGGTATCCTGGATACGAAAACGAGATCTACACATACTAACTGTTGGCACAGCTACGTACACATCCGATAAACGATTTCAGGCAAGCAATAGCTAGATTTATATATGTAAACACATACATACATATATTTTTAAAGACTCGTATGTTAACAAGTAAGAAGGCTCTAGTCGAGTAAGCTCGACTAGAAGATACACTTAACCCTTGACCATACAGACGCACAGACGGTTAACAGACAAAGACATATGTACGTACGTGTACCACTGTTTCATATCTCCTGTGTTTCTGAACTGATTTTAAAAAACAATTTAATTTTTTTATTTTTCAATTTTAAAATTTTTTAAATTCACGATTTTTTTTGTAATCTATGACATGTGTATGCCGCAAACCTAAAAAGTTATCGAAAATGCTTGCTATGCCTAGGGATAAGGAGAGCTCATATCCAAAATCTGGAGTCTCTAGCTTTTGTAGTTCCTGATCGACGCGTTCATACATACAGACGGACGGACAGACAGACAGACAGACGGATATGGCTACATCGACTCGGCTGTTGTTGCTGATCATGAATATATATACTTTATGGGGTCGGAGAAGCTTCCTTCTGCCTGTTACATACTTTTGCACAAAACCATTATACCCTTTTTTTACCCATTTCATGGGTTAAGGGTATAAAAATGAATATTAGCTTTAATTCTAACAAGGTTATTGATTTGTATCCCAAACGAGTTAGCACCAATTGAAATGAAGTATATTACAGGTGACAGAATCGAAGGATATGCGTGAATGGACACTGCACGTGAAATCGCCACAGGCCAAGGACAGCGGCATCTACGAGTGTCAAGTAAACACTGAGCCAAAAATATCCATGGCATTTCAACTAAATATAATTGGTGAGTAACATTTACTCTATTCGCAGTATAGAGTAGATAGAAACAAACTTCACTTGTTAAAAGGGCACAACCAAGTCGGCTATTTTTTTGAAGGACATTCCATACATTCGTGCTGTTGACTGTGCTTTAAAAATAGTGCTGTCTATGCATTTGCGGTGCTGTTAAATTGCTGAATTACTGAATTTGGTAATTTCGCTCTCACCTTGGCGTTGCTGTTGCCGGCAATTATGATTATTTCATTTGTTTGTTCTCCCTGCCGGATATATATAGAGTGTATATATAGAGTAAAACGCGTTGCAACATTTTGGGGAAAAAGTGGTGCCTGGCAGGCATACATTTTTAATTTCCCATTTTTCATCATAAATAAATAAAAGCACACATACACCGAGGAGCGAGAGACACAAGTCTCAAAACAGGCAGGTTCAATTTACAGCTAGTTAGGATCGGAATTTTTTGTTTTTTTTTTTTTTGTTTAGTGGTCATAAGCAACAGTTTAGATAAGCTCCTGACAGTTTCACATGTTGGCCAAAAGGGAGTTAATTAACGCTGTCAGGCCGTGGGGACCTGAAAGAGTTAAGGTCCTCTTAATTGGTTAGTAATGGTGTGTGCATATTTCATGAGAGAGCAGAAAAGATTAGTTAAATGGAGAGTTCCCTTTTTTCTTCACATCATATTGATGTAGTACTACTGAATCGGAATCGCGATTAATCGCATTAATGTCTTCAAAAGTCTTCATAATTCGAAACAAAGCAGCCAATTAAATCGATTACTATTAAGAAGCTATAAAAAGTGTATGTGTATATGTACTAATTAAATGCAGTATAAAGCAGGTGGAGATAATGCCAATATGACGATGCCATTGATGCAGTCAGCAGCTGCTTTCAGCCACTTATGCAAATCAGTTTGCAACCTCTTCTTTTTTTTCTATGCAACGCAACAAACACAAAAGCAATGGAGTATATTGGTTAGGATTTATCTTAGGTTTTGGTGACCTGGAAATATAAGGAAATGTATGTAAACGGCTATATAATATTATATAATGGTCTTAACTTCACTTTATTCATAGCAGTCAACAACTTACCAGCACAAAAGCAGAGTATGCAGTAGTCGTTCAATGTGCAACTTGAACATTTTTTGCACTGCAAACTTTGTTTAACACGCTTCCATTTTGGTGTTGTTTTTTTTTTTGTCACAAACGAATTTCCGATTACATTTTCTTCTTTTTTCTCGCCACCGTATGCATTTTAATTTACGTTAATGAAACAATTGCGAAAGCACCTTCAACTGCAGCCAGACAGCCTGAGAGCCAGAGAGCCAGAGAGCCAGCCAGATCTGCAAGTGGCAGACACTGGATGTCGGACACTGTCGCCTCCGTTCTTAATGACATTATCGGCATATGGGTTGTATGAGTATCTCTGCAGTAGTTTTTTCGTGGCGCTTAACGCTTCTTGCATTGTATTTGATTAATGTCATAATGCAAATTTATGCAACCGAGCTCGGTCCCTTTCTGTTGGACCCGAAGATTTATACTTTACACATTAATTCAGCTTGTATGTGGACTATAAATATATGTATATAGTTATGGTTATGTACTATGTGTGTATTCGTGTGGCTGCTGATATAGTTAAAAGTAATGCTGTTGGATTTAAATATTTTATGGTAATATTTATTATACTGTTCACGAAGATTGACTGGTTAAAGACTTTTATAATTGCAGTGTATAAGTCGGGTGTCGTAGTAGCATTTCTTATTCTATAGATAATCGACTAGAGCTATAGGCATTTAATCTAAACATTCACTAAATCGCAATTACTGTTTGATTCCCTTGGGACTACGCACAAGGAACAGCATACACATATAGCTGAAACACACACACAGAGACTGATTCCCCAATTCCAGCCCATGTAATAACATAGTTTGAGTCAGCTAGACATTTTATTTATCCACCCTTTACCGGCTGCCCTTTACCATGTATAAATGTTTATTGCTGTCTCTCGTTTGTGCATTTGGTGTTCACATTTTTTCGTATACCCTTGTCTTCAAAAGAAAAAGGGTAGATTGTTTTGAAAGTTCACAGTTTTCAGTCACTGGATAATGAGTACAAGTCACTGATTAAGTTATGTTTAGCTTGAAACAGTGAATTTTTGTGGTCGGCTACACTAAAAACTCAAACTTCTTCAACTATAATTATTTGCCAACGCCAAGCCAACGGATAATAAATATTATTATTAACCCACTTTTTCAAATACCCTTATTGGACACACACAAACACATAGCCAACGGTTATGGCATGGTTATGCTTCACTGAATTGTAAGTGTGTGTTTGTGTGTGTGTGCGTGTGTGTGGAATAGCTGCCTTTCATTTAGTTCGTTTACAGCTTTTACAGCTGCAATTTAGGAGACTTTAAAACATATGTCATAAAATTTTGTGATTAAAAGTTGGTGCAGTCAATTGCGCAAATGGTTGCCAAAAGCAATTGCATAAATGAAAACTGCATCACACACCACGCACAGGTTAGACTCATAAATAATAAACTCGTATCATGTGTGTGTCATGTATCTACAGAAATCTCACCTGATGCCAGGGCTGTTATAAGTGGACCAGGTGATCTGCACTTTAAGACAGGAAGTGCCATTATTCTCAGTTGTGTGGTCAAGCAACCTGCCTCTTCGAGAGATATTGGACCCATTTATTGGTATCGCGGTGAACAGTTGATCACTCCCTTGGAGGAGGATGATGGAGAGTTTGAAACACCAAACAAGGAACTGCAGTCTGGCCAATTGAATCAATCACTTAACGAAGTTTTCAACACCGACTTGCAAAAGGAATTCACTACACGCATTGCCATGGAATCCCAGCTTGGCGATACACTCAAATCGAGGTACTGTACAAAATGTTCAACGTTTTTTTTTACAGATGTTTACATATGTTTCTTGAAAAGGCTGCGCATCTCGAATGCTCAAATAACGGATACTGGGATCTACACGTGTCAGCCAACGACTGCGAATAGTGCCAGCGTTGTGGTCCATGTCATAGATGGTAAGTGAATCCAAGTGATCAGATTAGACAGAACTTTGAATATATGTAACAGTGATGTGATGTTCTTATATATAATATGCTCATACTTATTACTTATTCTTTGCCATCTCTGTACTTATCTGCCTGTTAGGGATATAAACATAAAATGTAAGCTCTCTTTTATACCCAGAAGTACAGATCGAGTGTGTTCCAATTTTTCAAGTTTGTAGTTTCAAGAAAACAAGTCAGCAACTTTGCTATTACACTTTGCATATTTCGCACATAAATTTGAAGGAATGTTCAGATTATATTGGGCAAACCTTCATGCTTACATACCAAACACAAACACAAGCACAAACACAAACACAAATACTGAGCATTGGGCACTGGGCACTGGTCATCGTAAATTTGACGCGTTGTGTGTCCTTTTCTGGTTTTATGGGACGCACTTGAAGGCAAATTGAAGTGCGTTAATTTTATAGCCATGTCAAGTGTTGAATTTTATGCCAAGCAGTTGAATTAAATTCCATTGTATGAGAAGGCAAAGCAAAGCAATTTAAGGAATTTGCATTTTAAAGAGTCAGAGAATGGCACACTTATAACAAATATGATAATATGTCAGAAGTAGCAGCTCCCGAACAAAAACAGTTAATCATAGTCGTATTCCTTAGCGTGTGTCACATTTGGCATTCAGAATCACATTCAAATGTGAAAGCATATGAGACAGATAGACAATAAGGAAATGAGTTTATATGACACGACCATATGCCTATGCTTATGCCTATGCCTAAATACAGATAATAAATCAAATGCAATGTAAAATTCAAGTGGTTGGGGGACGGGAAAAAAGTCAAAAATGTCTGCAAACCGAAATCTTTACACTCTTATCTTTAGAATTCATTCAACTTTTGTTGGAGTTATAAAATTTAGAGTTTGTATGCTATGTTTATTTTTTTTGTGCTTGAAGGAAGTTGTATACAAATAGTTTTGTACATAAAACGAAAATGACAGAAGCATAAGAAATTGGTTTTGCCTGTATTGTTATAAGATAGTTAAACGGAGCACAAAACACTCGAGACTCGAGGCAGGATCTCTTGGTTTGGCGGAGCCAATCAGACAACACATATGCAGATTATTTATCTAGTCCTGTGTGAAGGCGGGCCCGTCTCCATAGGGAGTAAGAATGGAGAGAATAGCTTAGAAAATAATCTCACAATCATATTATATTATTTTTTACCCAACAAGATATGCTTTTGGCTGTCGTTAATTTAAATATTCCGGCTTTTCATTTTGGTGGTTGGACTGGCTGACTAAGTTTTCATTTGTTTTCTGCTCCTTTTCAGATGAGAATCCCGCGGCGATGCAAAAGAGCGCGGCGACATCTTCTTTCCGCAAGGACTTGCAGCAGTTCCTCGTTCGAATACTTTGGACTACGTTGGCAATACATTCGACCAAAAACTGGCTGACAAAAGGGCCCACTTCCAACTAAAGAAAGCAACAGCAGCAAAATTCCCATAACCGTGGTTGCATCAAAACATGACAAACTTAATTAAAAGCGTTTTTTGTTTTTTTTTTTTTGTGTGTGGTGTGTTGTACTCTAATATAATTATAGCGCTGCCTGAAATGTGTTTTAAAAATTGCTTAAGGAAAAGACAAACAACCGTGAACACTGCCTCTCTTTGTTTATCTTTGCGTATTCTCTTTTTTTTTTATTTCCGTGTTCCTTTTAATATTTTTATTTCATTGTGGTATACAAGTATGAGTGGAGAGCAGTGTAAAAGCGATATGTAAAAACAGAACCTGCGGCAAGGTTGAAGCTGAAGCTGAAGCTTCAGCGGCATTCGACTCATAAATCCGAACAGACAGTTCGCCTCTTAAGTTTTTACACATGACAAAGACTAAGATTTGTAATATAGTATTATTTGAACAGCGAAGCAAGGAAAGGAAAGGAGATAACAGCTAACATATTGGGAGCTAAAGTGAATAATAAAAAATAATAAATACGAAAACGAGAGCATTAATAATTAATAATGTATGTCATTTGACACTATAATATGATATGATGGAAATAAATGCTAGTCTATAATTATATAATTGTAGACATGAATTTAATACTTGTAAGGAAGTGAAACTGATTTTAAAGAATGTTTGCATGTAGAAAGTATGTATGTGATGTATTAAGAATAAAATGATTATTTAATAAATAAAAAACTTAAAATTTGTAATTTACTTAAAGTACGATTCAAGACTTTCTTCGTTACCATTGCAAATAATTTACATAATAAAAAAGTTACCAAAGTTTCTTTGCAGCTGAATATTTATGAGCCATGTATGGAGCTTCTTCTTAAATTGCATCTCATTTAAAGAACAATGCTAACAATATATTAAAATAAATTACACTTTGAAAACTTCAACAACTTGTTGCGACACAAAAGAAGCAACATAGACGACGACAAAAACTAAACTAAATATATATGTATATGTATATGTATATGTATACATAACCAGATCGTCCACATTCACATATCAATCATACGCCTCATAGGCTTACAGAAACGTCTTAAGCAGCGTGATATATGAGCCGGTTGTGCTAAGTATCTGAAAGTGATCCGGAAAAGAAAAGAAATGAATGAATGAACGAAAAAAGAGCGAACAATTTCAACATTTATAATCATTAAAATATAGGCATCATACCGAACTGAAGGCCGGCAGTGAGGGTGTGAAAAATGGCACCGCAATTGTTTTGGCCCGCTGCGAGCGTCGCAATATCATTAAAATCATTTTCCTAGTACTCGCATCGCATTT
Source organism: Scaptomyza parva (assembly GCA_035044645.1). NCBI lineage: Eukaryota > Metazoa > Arthropoda > Insecta > Diptera > Drosophilidae > Scaptomyza > Scaptomyza parva. Next base: position 3,115,868 of record JAWNNT010000063.1, read on the forward strand.
GTACCACTCAATGTCGTAGCAAGTGTTAGCCACAGCCAAGCTCTGTGTGGGTGGGGAAAGACAGAGACAGAGACAGAGAGAGAGAGAGAGAGAGAGAGAGAGAGTGTGTGTGATAGATAGATTATAAAGGGGACAGCTGCCAACATCTTTTTGTTGTGCAATTAAAATTTTAGCACAAGTGCAATTTGTGTTTGTGCTTTCGCACATTATTTCTTATGGCGTGAAATTGATATTACCGAATGATAGCAAAACACACAAACAAACACACACACACACACAACAGCAACAACACAAAACTAACACTTTCGCTGACATGATTGCCACCGTAGCAGTAGAGGAATAGCTGCGTCAGAGCTGCAACACTGTAGCAAATGTAGGTTAAGCCGCTCAACGAGGAGGTGTTCTGTCCATGGTTAAATCCGTTCCAGTTGGTCCAGTTTATGTTGAGGAGTTGTTGCAAGTTGCAAGGTAAAGAGAGTGCAATAAGAGCTGTCATTAATTGCAAATAAAATGTCTGCGCTAACAAGATAATGAGTTTTAATCTCTAATTGCTATAATGATTGATGCTTAAAAACATTAACAAACATAAACTGTCTTCTTTAAAATATTCTGAATCACATTCATAAAGCACACAGTCTGAAGGCTTTTCAATGGAGTCAGAAAACATTAAGCGGTAGTAAAAGTTTCCATTTGAAACCTTTCGGATAGAGTTTAATATATTGCAAGCACTTAAAATGAAAATGCTTTTATTCAATACAGTCTGTCGGCTTACCAACATGATGTCCAAAATGGTCGAGCAGAGAACAAAAGCTGCAGACAGGAAATGCATTAAGACGATAACTTTAAACTGGCGCGACAGATCCGAACACAAATCGATAATCGCATTGTGTCGCTCAATGATATGCCCAAGTTGAACCCTTATGTCAGCATTCATCGATGGCGTAAAGTACTCCACTATGTATGTGTGTGTGTGTGTGTGTGTGGAAAAGCAGAGACAGACGTACTTAAGCTGCTGCCACAATTCATGTTGCACGCCGACTTATTTACATACCTGCATTCATTTGGGCAAAAATGGAGCGAATATCCTGCTGAACAACACGAAATACGCCGCTTATGTACAGGCAGCTACACAGAAAGAAACCATCCACAAAACTAAAGGTGAACACGGTGCAGGCACCCGAAGCAGTCAATACAATATAAGTAATCGGAAAATACGGATGTACAATGGCAAAGTCGGGTAGTCTATAAAATAAGTGGAAATTGGTTTAATTAAGTACTTTAAGTAGATCCACTTACATTATATTGAAGGGGAGCTCCATTTCACCAGGCAAATCACGAAACCAGCGATACATACCCATAATCAAGGGTTGAACATTGAAGGCGGTATTAGTTGTTGATCCAGCAGTAAGTAGTAATAAACTAAGCTGATTTGCTGTTGTCGAAACATCAACAAGTGTTTTCTGAGCTTCATCATTATTGCTGGCACACAATATATTACGTAGACGTTGCACAAACTCAAACCATTCTCGGTGGTACAGAAAGAATATGGTTAGCTTTAACACACAGACAGCCTTTGTGCTGCCGGGACAGAATGCCTCCAATGCCTTTACCAACTTGTCCAGATTGAGAAAGCCATACAGATTCTCGCCACATGCACCGATTAGGATGACAATGAAGCTAAATGCACAGGTTAAATTTCTAACACAAGTGCGATTGTTTTGGGGCCAAATGCCCACAATCAGTCCAGAGATTCTTGGTATTCGATAGAAGCTCTGCATAATGGGTGGCTCAACGCTGCCAATCATGATTCGAGCTTTCTTATGATGGGAGCTGGTCACTCTTGAAATAAACGCTGTCCTTGCTGTCTTGCTGTCTTGCAGCAAGCAATGTTCTAGCCAAAAGTTCACAAACGTTAACTTGCGTTGCTTTTATATGCTTAAAGCTAATTGCAGGACCTCGGAAACTGTTGAAGTCCACTTGTCACTGCGTTGGAGTGCTGCGTAAACATACACTCAGCGAAAACAAGAAGTCAACGGAAAAGTAAATCAAGTTCGAAGCTAGTTCAATAATTCTATCTTCTGAATTTTATAAATGCACCTAGCTGGTTTTGATATTACTTTTTAAAATGAACTCAAATGCTCAGTATATTTTCTTAAGTGTATGCTAGTTAAACTTAATAGTACTCTACTGAAAGTTTTAATTGTTGTTGTGCTTACGTTTGTGTTTGCACTTACACATTTTTTTAAGCCAAAGTCACGCCATCTGTTTCGCCTTGGCATTTGTATGTGTCATCTTACATTCATTACCACAATTCCTGTACCTAATTATGGTCATCAATGGAGGTTCTCTTTAATTTCACAAACAGGGCACAAACACGTTTAACTTAATAAACGCTTACAGTGCAAACTTTATTTCTATTTTAATTGTTGACTCAACAACAGATAGTTTTAAAAGACATAATAGTAATTACATACTGCTGGTTTCAGTGAAAAAAGTAGCTGCTTTTTCTGGCTTTTCCTTTGTAGTTGATTATTACCTTGATCAAATTTCCCGTCTTTCTGTGTCAATCCACACACTCAGCAAATACAATTTGCATATTTGAGAAGCAAAGATATTCAAAATCAGTTAGACTTTAGTTTCCAGCCTCCACTCAAATAATTTGATTTTATTTGCCATGTGACTGCAGTATCCAATGCTGCAGCTTGGCTTGTCATAGTACAAAGCTAAGGACTAATTTCGTTACATCCACCCCTGCATAGACACACACGAACACACACGAACACACACACCTAGTAATTATGTGTTTGCAAAACTTGTGCATAAGTAAGCTCTTGTCAGGTGTCCCATTTCACCGAAGAGATCATCTTTCTCTAACTGCCATGGCACACAAACCTTTTGGACTTCTCATTTAATGAATTGACAAATCGAAACTGCAATCATCAAGTGACCATTGAGTATTGCCTGATAATACTAACAAGCTAAACCCTGAAATCAACCATTATATTATTAGTTACCTTGTCAACTGTGTTTAAAGCTATACTCGATAGAATATTTAGGAATGTAGAATGCAATCGTTATCACGCCGCCGACATTAATTGTAACATGCACACATCCTTTTCCATCAGCATTCATATTTCGAGTGAGTTGAGTTATGCGCCAATAAATTTTGGTTCTTTTCGCTAGCATTCACATCAGTTCAAGTCACAGCAGCTGCTATTTACTGTAGTGTGCTAATTTATGTTGCTGTTTAACAAACTGTTAGATAACCCCGCAGATAACTGACTCAATGGGTGTGTGTGTGTGTGTGTGTGTGAGTGCGTAAGTCAAACAGGATACAATTGGGCGTAACAATGCGTGTGATTAACACCAAATATCAACGCTGCCGAAGTACATATTTCGAAGCACTTATGTTGCGAATGGGAACCGTTCTGATTATGGTCACTAAATTCTTGTTTATTTTATATGTATATGTATATGATCATAGAGATAGACAAAGAAGGTTGATCAGTTTGTTATAACAGGCATTGCATAGAATTTATGTAATGCACAAAATAAACTATTTGCAGATGTTCAAGTTTCGCTTTGAATAACGATATGAATTCATTTTCTAATACACGCTATAAATATGTCCTAAACACAACACAATAAAGTGTAATGTGCCACAAAACAAAAGAGAAATAAATCGCGTTTATTTAATTTTCATACACCATTGAAAACGCATACATGTACGAGTACTTTGCCAAAGAGCGCCCTCTGCTGTCTAGTGTGTGTGAGTGTGTGGTTTTTTTTCTAGTGGAATACGTGATTGAAATGCTAGACATTTAGGTTGAGGCTGGCAACAACTACTAAAACCACCCACGTGAAAGTTATCACTTGACAGTAAATGCGCAAAACGAAGCGTGCATCCGGATATCCATGAATCCGCACACACACGCAGTCGAACGTAAACATGCACACACATACAAATACATGTGCGACAATAAAATGCAGTTGGGAACCCGTGCGGAGAAACTGCAGATATTTGTCCTGTTTTATGCTAACGTATTCCCTTGTCCCTTGCCCTCACACACACATTATTCAACACCATACCTTGTCAAAAAATTGTGCACTCTAAAACATATATAATTTGCTTGAACTAATTAAGTTCGAATCAAAGTGATTCCGAGCTTTATAAACATGTGATTACACGTTACAATGAGGTTTTTACCAATTTTCAAAAGGTTTATAAAAAGTGAGGTTACATAATTTTTTGTAGCCACATTTCTCACAGTGTTGCGAGGAGTAGAGCATAAACAAACAGCGCAAGAACAAGAACGAGCGCGGCAATGTGTTGCACATTTGTAAGCAAAGTTGCGCCAATGTTTGAAAATGTGTGAAAATTCTGCGGCACACATTTGGACAAACAAGCTGCGAACAATGTGAAGGAAGCAAACTAGAGCAACAGCACCAACAGCCGTAGCAGCAGGATTAACAGCAGGAGTAGTACCAGGTCCTGCAGGACGTGTGAAAACGCAATTGAAAAATTCTACAGTTTTGCATAAATCAGCAGAAAAGCGCCAAAATGCATAAACACACAGGAACAACACCACACACAACAACAACAACAAGCGGGCAAACATGGCCAATACGCCAGCAACTACAAGCTTTGGAAGCAAATATAATTTACTGGCGCTAAAATTGGTGATCAAGCAAAGCATGGGGAAAGGGGCACTTGCGGCATATATGCCACTTGTCCTTGATGTGGTGGTGGACACAAAAGCGTGCAGTTTCATCGTAAAGGGAAATCTGTCTCTTGGCGTCGCCAAGATGTACTGGAACGCATTTTGAAATGCAGGTGAATGGACTTCGTTGATGCTGCTCCGTCAGTAGAAATGTTGACACTTGGAATGGAATGGAATGGAAATTGGATTTACCCACGCTGCAAATAAAGTGTGATATATTTTTAGCTCTTTACATTACATTAAAAGATAGTATATCTGTTAGCATCCACGTATTTGTAGTTTTATTTTTTTTGGCAACTTCTTTGAGTATGAGTATAATTCTATAACTATTTGTATGTTATTAGCTAGAACAAAAAGTAATTAAATATATTTTATGTAGCTGTTTACAAATTGTGTCTACGTTTATTTTTGTAATGTTCCTCTGATGTATAATGTCCTACGGTTGCATGTGCAGCATTCGGTTTGATATAACTGTTTAAGGATCCTGTGGAAGGCTTGCACATAGTCACCTCCAAGTGGATAACGTGAAATCTACCCATTCACATTTTTTTTAATTGTTTTAGTTGCTTATTTTTGCGCCTTAACTCAATGCATTGATTGCCTGCTTGCCTTGCTTGCCTGTTCTTCTATTGGTACAAAGTTCAGCAGAAAATCAAATATTCGCATCACAGAATAAAAAGATAAGCTGGGCAGCCGCAAGCATGATTGGTTTACTTTAAATGGATATTTTAAAAACTGCATTGCAACAATTGTCTGCTCAATGTAGTTTTCCTTGTTCAACGGCTTAAGATGAATTCCTGTAAATGCTATCAAATGATTTGTTATGCTCACAAAATCGTCTACATTCATTGCATGCATGCCACGGTTCAAAATCACACGAAACGCAGGTATTTGTTTAAGATAGCTCACAATGCGCTCCTCCATTGGGCGCATGGCTTGCTTGTTTATGAAATCTAACTTGCGTCTTGGCGCACAACCCGACGCTGCTGTTGAGAGAATTTTTGATGTGGAGGAGACCGAACGAATGTTTGCATTGGCGCAGTGCAATGGTGACTTAAGCATTTCTTCGGTACGTCGTGGCTCTCCTTGCATGTTCTTTAACATTGATTCTCTTAAATTGAAGTCTTTTGTAATGCTTGTAATTGTAGGTGGCATTGGCGCTTTTAGGTGATGTTCCTTGGCTTTGGAGCTTAAACTGATTTGCTGTGGTGACTGCATCAAATTCTTGATGTTGCAAGGTTCGGTTGACGAACTAAAAGTGAAAATTGCAATTAGTTTACTTAAAAATTAAACAAATATTATATTTGCTTACCGTAAATATACAGGTTCATTGCTGGTATTTTTCTGAAATGCTGGCGTTCGAGAGTATTCTGTTCCGGGCTTGCATTGTGTGTTGAAATTAAACTTGCGTCTTGCCTTACAACTTATTACATTTTTAATTCCTGGCGATTGACGTTTCATTATCTCTTTTGGTACCGATATTGACCGAATTTGCGATGCCGAACGAATGTTTGCCGTGCCGCAGTGCAGTGGTGATTTAAGCATTTCTTCGGTCCGTCGCGGCACTCCGAGCATGTTTTTCGACATTGATTCTATTAAATCAAATTCTTTGCTAATGGGTATTTTAGTAGGTGGAATCGGTGGTTTAAGCAGATTCTCCGTTGGAATTAAATTCGAGCTAACTTTAGATACGCATTTTTCTGTAGATGGACTAAAGTTCAAAATTGCATAAGCTATAAATTTATCATAGTATTAAATTGCATACCATAAATAAATGGAATCTTCGGCGACCTCATTGTTTTGATTTGCGATCGGTGCTAGGTTTTCAATTTTGTGCAAGTCTTGTGTGTTAAAATCGACCCGTCCCCTTGGCGTATAACGTATTTCTTTGCGTGGCGATTGAGGCTCACCTATCGTTTTTAATGGTGAAGTCAAGGGAAATTTAGACGACTTTAGTAGTTCTTGTGTTTGTTGCGGCACCCCGTCTTCATTAATAATTGTTATTTGAGGTAGCATTGTTGGTCTCAGCTGATTTTTTATGAGCAGTGGCGGTTTTAGGAGTTCCTTAGTACGACGACGCTGTGTAGGAGACCTTGAAGTTGAATTTTCAAAACAGTTAGGCTGTAATACATGACAGCAGTAACAAACCAGCACATACCGAAAAAATTTAGAATAACTATTGATATCCTCGCTTTCCCTTAACGGAGACAGAATTTCTTTATGATCTATTATATTTTGAAAGTCGGTCGCTTACGATCACATATTAACTAACATGAATATAAGCAAATCATGCACTCATCTCCACAATACTTATATCAATCAAAACAAGTTATAGTATTGCTGAGATTTGTTTACATGACGCAAAGGTCAGCGAGTGTTGCCACCTCGGCGAAACTGTATCCTTAGTTGTCTAACTGTGTAATCGATAGTGTGTATTTAACGACCGATGTTTATAAGATCGTTAGGGTTATTTCGCCTTTCAAAATTTGGGATTATAGTCATTACATTACCTTGTGTATTAATATGAACGATTTAATTTCTCCCAGGTTGAGCATTAATTGATTTTAAATATTCACTTATGTTTCTTCAAAAATACATGAAATGTATTTGATTGCAAGTTGTATGTTGTTATCATTAAATAAAGTTTCGCATATCACTAAATATTTTTGCATTTATTTTTTATAATACAGTACACGTTGCGTTAAACTAATGTATATATATAATCATCATACAATTTTGTATCTTTATGCATAACTACACATTTAACATTACATGTAGTATATAGTTCTCAAATTGCCTTTAGTTAGCATGCATACCCAATTTACGGCCAAGTTTTTTTGCTCTACATATTGTTAACAATAATTATTGCTATTTTAATGATATAGTTATTGATTTAAGTGTGTTGTAACTATTGTTTTGCAAATATTTTATATAACTTGTATAAATTTTGCGGTGTTTAGAGTTATCATGATATTTTCGTCTCTTATAAATTTTTGTATACATATGTGCTAAACAGTTACTTAACATTTTAAACATGTATCTACGCATTGCATTCACAGTTGCACTTTAGAATAATCAACTGATGGTTAAAGAAAAGGTTGTTTGATTTATGACAACGGCAAACTTGAATTATTTACAACTTTGTATAAAACTATAAAGTAACATAAAACTTGACATTCTTCTTCACATGTTTCTTGATTATTTGTGGACCGTTTGAGTGACTAACAAGTTAAAATATTGTTAATTTAAAAACACTACTCAAAGCGTTTAGCGCTCGTAATAAGTGTGTAATTATGTGTGAGGGCGTACTTTTATTAAATAATGAATAAAGCATATGGCCAAAATGTAAAATTAAGTGCAAAGATTTAGCCAAAGATGCCTAGAAACAATTGTGTATTTTGGGGCAAGGTGGTATTGCGAACATAGAAATAGGATGCGTCCCATACAAGAGAAACCTAAACATATATGTATAGTGTCTACAAAATAGTAATACATACATGTATATGTATGTATATGTAGGGTACGTAATAATAACAGTAACTATCAACGTAACGGACGACAACGGGACGTTCAATCGGAATTAAACATTAATCAACAAACTGACCACAAATCGACTGCCACTCATTCCTGGCAGAAGCCCTCAGTCTCCTCAATGGCAAAGGTCAATTTCTCTACCAGCTGATCATAGCTCTTATAAGGCGGCAAGTCCAAACGGTTAAAGCACGTATGCGAGCGCGGCAGCCACGTCTCCTTTCCCACCTTTTCGATGCAAAAACGCTGCGGTCCATTCGAGCCCATTAGCTCAGCAAAGCCGCCCACCGGAACACGACAAGTACCCGTCACAAACTGCAACAGTCGAGCACGCTTCTCATTGTCTGTTTCACGTACAAACTGAAAGTGGTAAGTGGGAATGTGTAGTGAAATTTGAAAGTGAATTGCATGCTTGAACCCACCTGCCAAAACCAGACAACTTGTTTGGAGTTGCGATTGTAGTGTCTATATATTGTATTGCGCTGCCAGTCTTCGACATCCACGTCCTGCATGCCACACAGAATCAGTTCCAGCTCGCGCTCGTCAAAGTATTTAAGCCACTCCAGAGGCACAACTTCATTAAAACCTTCGAGGAACGTTTTTGTTTGTTGCTCAATACCGCTGATAAGACAAATACAAGATTATAAACACTGAAAACACATAATGAAATGAATAAAATACCGGGTCATGCGCCATTCGGTCATAAGCGTAATGTACTCCTCCTTGTTCTCCTCGACGACACGTTCCTTCTCGCCATTCTCCTTGAGCTCATGGTGTATTATCTGGCCAAGCACTTCAAAGTCCACGCTGAACCACAGTTCAAGGCCGCACTCATCAATGTTATTGTCTCGCACCCAAATAAGCGAATTGTAGAACTCAGGATCAATAGTCTCAATGTCCTTAATGGTCAGCTTCTTGTTCAGCATGCGCTTATAGAAGGGCATAGTAAAGCCACTGTATATAAATCGACCATGGTACAGTGCCATGGCAATGAAGCGTCCTATAAACTTGAAGTATTGCAAATGGTCCGGATTCACATACGATGCAGGATTGATTTGGAGGCTGTAATTATTCTTGTTCGCATACTCAAACAGACAGTACATTGGATTGAGAACCTCGTGCGAAAGTAAAAAGAACCATTCGCGTGACACGCCACCATAATCAAGGCCCTCCTCACCACGAAAGATGATGTACAGGCGGCGACGTAACTCGTAGGCTGGTAGCCGCATTATCTGATGATATGAGTCTTCAAATAGCGTCTGCCGTGTAACGGTGATCTTGATATGCGAGGGCAGCGCATTGCTCTGGCACAGGTAGCGGAATTGGGACAGCTTCCAACGGAAGCTGCGTTCGTAAGCGCGCGGCACACCATAGACGCCTTTGGCACCCTTTGGCGCACCAGGACGTGGATCCTCAAATGTCGTGCGTCGTGTATTGTGATCAACAAAAAAGCGCTCACCAGCGGCTGTGTAACGTATTTCCCAGCCTGGTGGCAGTGGACCTTCATTTATAAGGCTTACCTCCTGGCCCTGGGTTCGTGGATCTTCCCATTGTGTGGTGCGATTTTTGTGGTTCACAAAGTAGACACGATTGTCTGATTGCACCTTCTTTTCCCAGCCATCGGGTAGCACTCCAAGCGCATCTTCGTCATCCTGCGTCACGGGAGCCGTCACAGCCGTCGGTTGTTGCTGCTGCTGTGAATATAGGAAGCGTTGATTGCCCTGTGCAACAACATGCGCACGCTGGCCCTGCCAGTGCTGGAAGTGCATTAAGCGCTCGCTATTCGGCCGTTGCCAGGTGGTCTTTCGTGTATTATGGTCTACGTAGTAGACGCGACCTCGTACATCCTTGCGTATCTCCCAGCCGGGTGGTAGCGGCGTTGGCTTCTCCCAGTATGTCGAGCGTGTGTTATGATCAACGTAATATCTTCGTCCGTACTGATCCAATCGTATCTCCCAACCTGCCGGCAGCAATTCATCCTCCGCCGGCTGCGTCTGCACAGACTGATCTGTATCATTAACGACGGGTATTCCAGTGCCACAGCCTGCCTGCTCCATGGCTCCACCCGCAATGTAAGCCGCCTGCGCTCCATTCTCCATCGGGCCATTCGTGTAAAGTGGCGCTTGGCCAACCGGACGTTGTTGCACCTGCACTGGAGGTGGAGCCGGAGGCTGCTGTGGATAGGAGGCTGTTTGCGGCACAGCCGCTGCACTGCCATTTACTAGTCTCAGCGGTTGCTGCGGCTGTGCAACCTGTTGCTGTTGCTCCCAAACTGGTGGCGCAGCCGAGCGTCGTTGCTCCGATAGTATGCCATTGGGTAGTGCTGAACGTGTGGCCGCCGTGGACTCCGCAGTATTAGAGCGAAGCTGCATTCGTGCACGCACTCCGCCATAGATCATACAGCTTCGACCCGCGGCGGCAGCATCGCTTGCAACTTTATTAACTGCCTGGACGGCGGCGGCACCATTTTGCTGAAGCTGAACCACCTTGCTCATATCCAGCTTAAGGCCATTGAGTATGGCAACCAGCTCGCCACTTTTTGTTTGCCGATTGTCTGACTTGGAGGTGACAAACAAATCGATGGTCAGTTCAAGGAACTCACATTGCCCATTATAATGATGCAATATGTGGGACAGATGAATGACACGCTCCCCGAGCATTGCATCTTTCCGAAAACTCGAATGGTCCAACACCTTGAAGTGCAGAGTTGAATTGGGCGTAATCTGAAAATATTTAAAATTAGTAAAGTGTTCAAAGGTTAAAAACATTTTTCCATTACTTACCAGCACTGTGAACTCCTCGTTCCATTTCGGTAGATAGCTGTTTTTTACCAAATCCGTCTTGCGCTTGCTCTTGCTGTCAATTAATAGCTCCACATAGGGATTCGGTTTTAGAAAGCCATTATTGCGCAGCGAGGCTTCCTCAACTGTATAAAGCGATTGAAAGATTAAATACCTTCAAAGTTAATCAGCTTCAGTACTCACTTGTCACGCTTAATTGATAGAATCCTTGATTACCACCATTCCCACTGCTGGTGCTGCCACTGCCACTTGGAATTGCTGCATTGCTGCCGCTGGCCCCAACTGCTACTACAGCTGCTGCGCCTGTGCCTCCAGATGCACCTACTTGGTTCGGATTGTTTTCGTCGAGACCACCGTTGCCAGCACGAGAAGCTGCACCTGCTGCCTGACTATTACCATCAGCCATTTAATCGCTGCTCCTAGCTCCTGCTAGCTAGCCTTCACGCCTAGTATTCTTCCCCGACGTCGAGGGCTACGTAAATAAACATAAAGAGCGTTGAATTATTTATTTTTGTACTTCATAACAGGTAAAGAAAAAAACAAAAACAATAAGATTGCGAAAGCGGTGTTGATAAGATTGTCAACTTAATGATCCAGGGAGCAAAGGAACTGAATGTCTATATAGATACGTACATATGGACATATACTCGCCAGCACCAGGTGCGAACAGTTCTCACAGAGTGCGGGAAAGGTTTGTAAAAACAATCTACAAAGCTACATACATAAACGCCCACATACACAAACATGTCTGTGGCAAAATAATAGCTGATTGCGAGAGAGAAACACAATGCAAAATAACAGCTGATAAAAATAATCTTGAAGCAGTAGGACCAATACTTTCATTGTTAAACGAACAGCATGCCAACCGCTTTTATCCACTGAAGATTGTGAAAAAACAAAGAAGTTTCCGTAATATATTCTATCAACAGGAAGGAGGATTTATAAATTTATTGGGACACAGTTATCTTTCCCTGGCCTAGGTCTTATCAGCACCTATATAAAGCAATGTTATAAATATGTATGTATGTTGCTATACAACTCAATTTATTACTGTTTTATTTTGATATAGCGATACCGATATATTTGTTCGAAAATGTCGTTATTAGAAATGTGTACCTGGAAACTCATGTTTAAGTCACAAACTTTATGCCATGCTTGCTTGAAAAATACGACGTTTCGAAAACAAAATTATCTCTTTGACGCAGTAGATGTTAAAATGTTTATTTTTGATAACATTAGTTATCTTCTGTTTAAAAACACAGCACATTATAATAAACAAACTTCAGACTGGTCATAAGCTTTATAATAAGCAAAATTCAGAGACTATGGATTGTAATCGTTTCGTTTGAATAAGCACATTATTTTTTTCAAACTTATATCCAAACACTATCCCTATCTTGAACCCAAGGCTCACTTTTCCGTTCAAATGTGGCTTTATTCAATTTGTGCTGACGTATGTTCCTATATTATATTATTCCCTTGTCATATATACGAACGCATATACATACATACATTCATATCGCGCGTATATAAGTATGAATAGTAGAATAATTTTGATACCAGGCATTTGTAGGCTGCCATTACCACACTCTGCCTGCCAAAATGGATTTTATAATCGCCCCAATGAGTCACTAACAAAAAGCACGCTAGGTAATACAATTTGCGCTCCATATACGTACGTACATATGTATATATGTACAATTTCATGCATACGTGTAAATTTGATGCAATTTATTCTATTGCTGGTCAATCATCGTCGTCATTGATGCAGCACTCATTAATTATCGTTTTTATTATACGTTTTATAAACCCATGAAATGGGTAAAAAAGGGTATATATATTCTTGATCAGCATCAACAGCCGAGTCGATATAGTCATGTCCGCCTGTCAGTCCGTCCGTCTGTCTGTATGTATGAATGCGTCGATCCCAGGAACTACTAAGCTTGAGATTCCAGATTGTGGAAATGAGCTCTCTCAATCCCTAGAAATAGCAAATTTGCTTCAAATTTTCGCAACTTTTTCGGGTTTACTTGTTTTAATAAGGTAAATTAGCATGTTATTGTTTTTAAATGTATTTATTTATGAAATATACAAAATGTTGCTCACCTCTAATCATTTACAATGTACGAGTGATTATTTATTATTATTATTCAGAAACATGTACATTGTACATTGTGAGTGCAAGCAACGATTATGGGCAAAAGGAAACTCAAATATGTACATACAAACATACACTTGTAAGTATATAATCAGCGAAGCGATACAACAGCTGCGTCTCTCTGCATTTAAAACATACTTATATATATTTACACAAGTAAGGACCTCCTATTGTATACATGTATCTATGTGGAAACCTTAACTTATTTATTCACGTAGAAGTCAATAAATCAAGCAAAAGAAATACCTAAAAATGCATAGACACAAGCACACAAAGACACAAGCAAATTCATCAGCTGCGGGGTGGTGTGGAGATTAGAAGAGACACCTGAAGAGTAAGTAATTACAAGCAAACATATCGGTTTATATACATTTAATTCTACACCCGCACACTATTACACTTGCACTCATGTAACGAACACCTATAAGTTGATTTGAGTTTGTATAAGTTTGGTTTGCGTATGTATGGGTATGTGTGTCACTGTTTGTTTGTAATTCAGGCAAAGGTCGCGACAGTGCTGACACTGATTCTTGATTAGCGCCCACTATTCTTGGCAAAGTTACAAAAAGAAAAAAAAAACAATGGGACGCACATTCCAATGCACAGAGGTGCATTTGATTGCTGCTATAAATGGCATTTATCTACCTTTACCTGCACGGTCCGAATGTTTCGCTTACCTCCTGTTCTTGTTTTTCTACAATTTATACACTATCTAGCAGTGTGTACGTGTGTGTATTTACTGTTTTAACGAAAAGCAATTATTTCGCGATATGTTTGATATTATTTATTACGCGCACGCTGCACTTGAAACACAAATAGTGCTTAGCATTTTGTTTTTTAGGTGGTAATGTTTAAAAGGCAGAATCAATGCATTGGCAAAAAATTTAGTTTTCGTTCCCACCGAGTGTGACCGCGTCTGAAATACATTAGAATAACTTAAATTTAGCTTGGAACTGTCAGAAAATACCAGAACCTTAACTTCGTGAACATTTGGCGGTTAAGGTTCATATACATTTTAATTTTTTACAGCACATACTTTGCCAATATTTAAAAGTTTAAATTGTTTGCTAAAGTGGTAAGCTATTCATTGGTTTTTAATTCCATAAGTAATAAAAAACGCACTATATCGCATTTTAATTGTCTGCGTCCCTGTGCGAACAGTATCAAATGAGTGCGTACAGTTACAGAAAATCAACAAATTTAACATTGTTGCAGACTATCGATAATACTTCATATATCGAATATTTCGCTACAGTTTTAAAAATTTGTTATTAACAAACTCACAAACACCTTAAACTGAACAAAAACGTTACTCAATTAAATACAAATTAAATAAATTTCTAATAACATTATACTACAGTCAAAAAAAAAAAAATGATCTCATAAAATGACCATAAGGCTCTTTAGCATTAACAAAAACTTTTCAATTTATAAATGATGTATAATATAAACAAATCACAGCAGCTTAGCTAATTTTTTTATATTAACACATTACATAAAAAATATTTTTAATTACGATCTTTTAATCTAATGTAAAAGTGAAATTATTTCAACACCGCCAATCTTAATGCGTATGCCTCAAGTTATTTTTATTTATTTAAACAATTAGTACCTTACATTTCGAATGAATATAGAGTTTGTTTGTTTGCCGCTGTACATTTGATGAGAGTGCCAACATGCTTTTTTCACGCTTTGCTCTATATTCGTGTCTCATTTCTTTGCGATGCGGGTCTGAGCGCTAACGACGCTAGCAACGGTAGCGCGAAGTGAAAATTGTTTAAATTCAACGTTTTTAAAATCTTGGATGTGCAGCCATTCGTATCGCGCGCCTTGTCTTGAGCGGAAGTTTATTTCCGCATCGGATTTTGTAAACGAAAAGCAAAAGTAGTAAACAATAAGAAGTGGCAAGGATATCAATTATTGAACTTAATAAACGCTATGCATGGACGCCTAATATATTTGTGTTTTGTGATCGGAATCTTTCACTTTTCTGAAGGTACAATAAGCCAACGTTAGAGCAATAAATCACTTTTTGTTGCAATTGAAAAACTAAAAAAAGAACACTACGTGACATGTGAAAAATTACAAGTGCTTTGATTTGTATTGACGACTGTCTTTTTCTTTTCTTTCATTTATTATGTATGTATTTTCGTGTCTGCCAGGAAAACCATGCCCTGAAAAATCCAGACCACACAAGACACGTTGCGATGCGTTCTACAAATGTCGCGAACTCCCTTCAAATTCTTACGTTTGGATTCCCACAAAGTGTAATGAGGGACTTGTGTACGAACACATTGTGGGCACCTGTGTCTTGCCCGACGAGGATTGGGAGTGTATTACACCAAATGAGTTGAGTAGCACATCGAAAACTCCGACAAGAAAAAAGGAAAATAAGGATACCGACATTATTATAGTAAGCAACGAAGATGAAGCGGGACTTATGCTCACTGAGGATAGCGACAACAATGTGGAAATTGTCCTAGACAGCGAGCTAAGCAGCGAGGAGCAGGATGATGAAGTCAATCCGAATGCAGTGAAATTGAATCGAGTGTTGTCCACGCCGAGTTCGAGTGAATTTGAAAGCTCATCCGTCGGTCAATTTGACTCCAGCGGCGATGGAGAACTTGTCGATTTGGATGGTTTCCCGTTACAGGCAGAGAATCGCGAGGGCGAAGTCCATATTAGTAATACAAGCACTAATCATATCACTAATTCTACAGAGATACCCATAAAGCAACCAGCATCTGGATCCAACATTGATCCCAATCTCACGGCGCATCTGCAGCGCCTCTCACAGCTGATTGATGGACTTCAGCAAACGTACCAAAAGACGGACAAGCCTCAGCTAGAATTGCGCCCAGATCAGCTGAATGCCTTTTTGGCGCATTTTGACCTCAAAAATCGCTTTGACATGATGAATCCTTTAGGGAACTACAAAGATACATCGGTTACAAGACCAATAACAACAACAAGAACCACAATGCCACCAGCAACAACACCTTTAACGACCAAACCATCGATTATTCCACTACCAGAGCCAACGGTGAATAAAAGCCGACTGCAGGAGCATTTATCAAAGCATCGCATGCAACCGGAGACGAAACTGCTTCTGTCCAATACACAACCATTCTCCTCGTATGGTCCTGGTTATGCTAACTCTCAAATTGTGGTAAATCGTCCCGAGGGATCAGTTACGTTCACGCTGCCTCAGTATGGTACCGGTCCCGATCCGAGTAAGGTCCAGACGCAAGCCCAGCAAGTTCAGCCTCATGAATACAGCGACAATGAGCCGAAGGTTTCAGAGGAAACATTAAAGACGGTACTGGAGTTGTCCAAGCAGATGATTGCTGCACAGAATCTGCCCAAAGTCCTCCCTAATCCTGCATACAATGGTGCATACTACGCCCCACCCATTCTACAACCGGTTATCCTTGCACCGCACAATAATCCTTTCCAACAGTACTATCCAATGAACCATGAATCGCAACCAACACGGACACACTATGTGCATCACAAGAAATCCAATGGCTACAACAAGAAGCAGCCAAGTACGACTATCATTCACAACAATGTAATACCCGTTCATCTGTCCAGTACTAATTCTGGAGAAAAGGAAGTTCTTGATACCTACGGCAATAGTTTGGGTAACTTTCCCAATCTAGACAAACACAATAATAATAATAATAATAATCAAGGGGATAGTAACAACAATAACTATTATAACAAATTCATGGCGACAATGACAACAATTCGTCCCCATTCAGTGACAACAATAAGCGGCCATTACACAGGACAATATGCACCTCCCTATTCAGGCGAATTTAGTCCAACAACTCAACGTCCTTTTGAGCATCAGCCTTCGCCGGCTACTGTGGCCACCTACTACACACCCAGTCCACATCTGAATGAGAACAATGTGAATCGTGTCTTCCATTCGGAGAGCTATCCCACATCGATGAACATGAATATACCAAGACCCATGGATGTACAGAACATGTATCCAACTCGTCTTGATCCAGGGCAAGTGAAGATACGACCAAATTCACAAAAAATCGAAAGCATGGAAGTGGAGACTAATGACGCGTTTAATGCAAATTATGTTAACATTAATAGACACGGTGATGGTAACAACAACAACAACAATCATCACAGTCCTCACCTGCTGACCTACAGCAATGCCGACTCAATGGATAGATTGAGCATGAGCCATCAATTAGCACCTGGTTCGTATGTGGAGCAGACCTATGCGTCTTCCCAAAATGCGGCTAACGAACAGCAACAGCATCAATATCACTTTAAAGCACCCACTTATATGCCACAACCGACACCAAGTATGAGCAGCAGCAGCATGTATAGTGATGCAGCTGGTAATATGGAGATGAGCATGTTTAGCGCTGGCATGGGGAACGGAAATGGCATTAATCTAATAACCAACAAGTATCCATCGGGGCAGGGGCAGCTGGTGAACTTCAACGGCAACTTTATCAGCTTGGATGTTTTTCGAAAGTCCATTCTGCCACTGATGACACAATCACCATCAGCCATGTCAGAATTGAACAAGGTGGAAGTTATTTCTTGCCAAGCAGGCGTGCGTCAGCCAAATCAGACGGACTGCACTCGCTATTTTGTGTGTAGCAAAAAGGATGGCAAGGTCTTGTCCTACTCCTGTCCACCCTACACGGGCTTTAATAAGCAGACACGCATTTGCGATGCTTCAACTTATGCGCAGTGTGGAAATATACCAATCTTTAACGGTTACACCATCGATGAGAACAGACGACTGCAGATGGAGACGCTTAAGGTGCTGGCAGAGGCGAAACGGCGACAGGAGGCGGTGCTTAAACATCAGAATCTTGCTAATCTTCTACAGCAATATAGCAGTAAGCCTGAAATGAGTGCTCCTGAAAGCGCTGCCGGAGTATCTAGTCTTGCCAATCTTCTACAGCAATATGGAGGCAAGCCGGAAACGAGTGCAACTGCACCAGCAGCATCCGTCGTCCCTTCAAGTATGGAGCAAAGTTTGTTGGACAACTACATGGTTAGTTTTCCGCAGCCGACCACAACATCACGTCCTCAGTTAGTAATACCGACACCTCCACCTACAAACAGCAACAGCAACAATGGACCCGTTAAGAAACGAAAATATTACTGTAAGGAGGGAGATAAGATTCCCGATCAGACATCTATTAGTAACTACTTTGTGTGCTACAAAAACGCACAAGGCAACATGAAGGGACACAAAATGACCTGCTCCAAGGCACTAATTTTCTGTCCAAGAACATTATTATGCACCTTGGCCAGTAAGTGTGCGGGTTAGTTCTAAATTCGACGGTTCGGTAGTTTCCTAAGTTATTTATTCTAGTTTAAGCGAAAGAACGGCGAATTTTGTAAATTAAATTTGTGCAATGAAAATAATCGAAAAATAATTTTGTTTAAATTTAAAGAAAAGTTTTCAGCGGTTCAAAGGGTCAACGTGAAAGTTATTTTATATTCTCTACCTGTCCATAAAACATGTTCAAGACCTTGTGTCACAGTTTTCTCTCTCATTGCACTTCACCTCCCCCCCTGTGTCTTAATACCAGTTCTTAATTGGCGCACAGACGACCTACTCATAAAACCCGACGCACTCGAGACCTTCCGCATTTAGTACATATGAACTTATGCTTGTAGTTTCTGTTTCAAATGTGTACCACGCCACTTTATGTTAATGTTATATTTTGGGTACTTGCTATGCTTGAAAATTTCACTATTTTATTGTGCTCATAATGCGCATTAATGTGCCGCATTTAGTAGGTTATTACTTGTACATGAATATGTACTCTTCATTTGTGGAGTAAATAAAGCATATTTCGTTCCTACTAAGATACAAATTTGCAACGATGATTATAAAGAGAATGCTCAGGGATTACCATTCACATTTTTTGGTGAAACAAATAAAACAAGATCGTTTCGTATGAAGGCTATATCTTCAACATAGAAACCACTTTCTCCTTCAATATAAATGAAGCGCACAGTTGGCATCTATTGCATATATATATTTTCATATTGTCTACATATAATTAGTGCCTAATAATTGCTTAAATTAATACGCACACAAAAACACGCACGCGTCTCTCGAAAAATTTCTATTTAACGTTCATGTGTTGGCTGACCATTTAATTTGTCACTCACGCATGAAACTGCATTGGAGATATAATCTGTATGCTGTATGTACAACTAAAAATACAAATTGTAACTTTTCACTTAACTCGCAAAAATTATGTACAATATGTTTATTGACACCAAAGAGCAATTTTGTACATGTGACCTAGGGAAAATAGAGAGGATGGGCGAGGAGCATACTGTACATAATCCAGTTTGTGAAAGAGTAATAGTCACAAGCGTGTTTTATTATTTTTATAAAGAACGAAACCAGACACTCTTTGTTTTGATCCTACTCGTATTTAGGTTTACTGTTTATTTGATTATTTAGTTGAACTTATTCTTCACATCACACATAAGAGATCATTACATTCAATTACGATTAGCAATTTCAACAACTACATATTAGTTTCCTTTTTACCTATAACTCATTATTTGTAAAGTATTCAATTGATTTTAAATTTTGCACAACTTTTAATACTTTATCTCTATTATAATTTCCATTAAGATCTTTGAGAACATTGTTAAAAAATTGTGCTTTTTTCATTCAAGCGAAATTTCAAATGCATATTAACATTGCTCCTGGGTTTCATTTCGAATTTCACAATAAATTCTCTATTTTATTTCGAATTTTAAATACAAACTATGATCTGCAAATTGTGTTCCTAGTCAAGTTTCTGCTATTATCGCCATTTTACCTTGGTTTTCGGAAATAGTTTCTACACAATATGGCTAGCATTTAACTATAGTACACAAATCTACACAATTTAGTTATACAACAATGAAGTTGCTTCATTTCGGTAAGCGGATAGATTTAAAAAATGTTTTACGATTAACTTGCATTAGTTTATAATACAATTATCACATTCTTTTTGATGATGATATATGTAGATTCATTTTCATTTCGATTCAATTTAAAACTATTGGCATTACAATCTAATTTAAATATTGCTTTATGTTACTTTTTTTGCTTAACTTTTTAACATAGAAGGCATGTAAAGCGCATAGAAAAACTAGATCGCTTCAAAATTTGATTACGACGCAAACTAAGTAGAAATCTCAACTAGCAGTATGACATATAAAGCTTAGGAACATATAAATAATTGCAGACTTTAGGCATAAAAACAATAAAATTTCTTGATTTCACCACAGCCTAGACCATGCCAAAGCCCTCGCTACCCTCACTGATAGCCAGAAGAAGCGATTTCTCAAATTGTTCATAGCTCTCATAGTCGGGCAGGCAGAGTTGATTAAAACTGCAAGAACATAACATAAAGAATCAGTTATGCATAAAACAAGATTCGACTGTCATCAATATACTTACCATGTGTGTGCCGTCGGCAGGTTTCCAAATGTTGGTGCTGCGGTTATTTGAAATTGTGGATTCAGCTCCTGAAAGCCACCAGGTGGCAGCTGGGAACAACCTGTAGTAAATTGCAGCAGGCGTGCCATTTCTGTTTGACTAAAGTTACTAACGCCTGCCCAGAACCAGGCAAGGACACGCCGAAACTCAGCGGAATTTCCATTGGCAATGTGATGTGACTTAAAGTCGCTGATGGAATACTCGCCAGTGCCGCACATAAGAAGCTGCAAATGAAAAACAAAAGAGTTTTAGTCAACGATTAAAATTAAAATACGTTGATATTCACTTCGAGTTCATTTTCATCAAAAATGCTTAATAAATTGTCCGGTATGATTGCATTGAGACCCTTCAGAAAACTGTCGACCTCATCCTTAACGCTATTGCAGAGCCGCTGCTGGGCTAAAGCATCTAGATATTGATTTTTTGTTGCATTTGTGACGCGTGTCTTGGCACCATTTGGAATAAGTTCTATGGTCTTGCTCAGCTGCCCACTGGTATCGTACAGATCCTCCACGAAATATAGCTCCAACGTATCCGTAGCATCTAGATCTGTATCAAGTATGTACTTTATTTTGGATAGATACAGATCAGGATCGTCCTGCTCAAAGTACTGCAAGAAAATGCAAGCATTACAGAGAGAACTGTGTTTGAAGAAAATATGTGACTTACCTTATAGTGCACTCTTAGCCCAATTAATTGGGCCAAAAACGAACGACTGAATCTTGCGCGAACCAACTGACGATAGCTGCCACCCAAAGCACTTTCAAAGAGACATTTGCCAACCATTTTGCCAGCAAACTCAAAATATTTGAGCTTAAGATGTGCTAAACGTGTAGGATTTGGATGCACCAGTGCTTGATGTTTGTCGTGAAATGTGCAAAAGAGACCGCTACGGGAGTCGAATAGAGAGCTGCAAACCAATTCGAACCACTCGCGTCGCAAGCCACCCCAATCTATACCCTGCTCGCCTTGGAAGGTGACTTCGAAATTGCCACACCAGTCGGATACGGAGAATCCCTTCGTGGCCTTCATGCTGCTCTCCAGAATCTTTTCGCGATTCACCTTGAGAGCCATCTTCTCATGATAGTAGCTGGCATGGAATTTGCGCACCTCATGATAGAAAAAGTCCTGCTTGTCCTTGAACGTCTCAGAGCCACCAATGTTTTTTAACAGAAAATGTGTAAACGTTGCTGCAATTATGTTGCGATCTTTTGAAGCCAACTCAATGCGTGGCTGCGCTCCATCATCTATGATGAATACTGGACCATGCACCTGCGGCACCAGCTGAGGCAAAAAGTGAAACTTGGTCGATGGACACAATCGAAAAGTTGCAATTCGTTTGGGTATGAACTTTAATATCATTTCCTTGATGGTCACCTGAAAAATCAATGAGTTCTGGGCCTGAACATATCACACAATTAACTATAGTTATATCTTTGATACTCACTTGTTTCGGTCCCACATAACACATCACCTTGCGCGGCTTACTCTTTGTCGAACCAAAAACACTCAGCAGCTTGGCTTCGTAGCAAATATTGTGCTTCCTCGAAGCAATGTTTTTGTGCACTAGTGTTGTATCACTACCTGAAAAGAGTAGTTGATTAGGTGAGGTCCTGCTCCAACTGTTTAAGCACTTACTGCTCAGCACAATTATGTCAAAGTCACCATTGGGCAATTGCTGATCACGATAACTTATGACGGCACGAAGACATATAGGCTCTGGAAAGAGAGCTGTGACTGAGACACGTGAATTAACCCGATCGTAGCTGAAGGCAATCGCATGCTGCAGTTTCTCAACGGAAATACCATGCAGATCATAGATGGCCACTCGGTAGCCCTGCAAAAAGATGAAGACTTATTCTTTTGAGAGATCTTAAGCCCAACTTCAACAACTTACTTGCACCGCTTCATCTGACTGTTCGAAGAGGCAAGCGTTGCCGAACTCATCTCTAGGCTCGATATGCATCAAGGTAGGTGCACTGGCACAACAGATGACAGTGCTAGCGGGGCGAATGAATCGAGATCTACGTGGATCGATGTCACCGGGCAGAAAATTGCGCACAAAAGGTGAGCCAGCAATGTGACTGGCACCGATAAGTACGGAGATCTTGTACTGACCCGCTGTGCGGACCGTAAACTTGACTTTGGCAATGTTGGCATTATTTGGATCTGTGGACGAGCCCAGCTCACTGATTGTGACCACTTTGCGGGTGCCCTCGGTGACCTCCACAAAGAACTGGTCCGTATCACAGATGGGATAGGGCTGGCCGTTGCGCTGGAAGAAGCGCACAATAAAGCACATGGTGCCTCCGACACGGGCCGGATCCTTCCAGTCCCATTGAACTCGACAGTTCGCTGGCAGCAGATACTTTCCAGTTACATATTGTAACAGTGAATGGCGCGCCTCGGGCGCCAATGATGGTTGTGTCATGGCGGCAAGTGTGACCAGGCCGGCAACGGAAACGGACACTACCAGCATGCCACCCCATGTCCAAGCGTCCTGATGCTGGCTAGATTTGACCACCGTTGACCACAGCTGCGCCTTCAATGCGTCCAACTGTGCCTTCGATGTGGGCAGCCCCTGTCGTGCCGTTGACCACAGCTGCCAATCCTTGCCGAGTAACTTACTGGCACGTGAATCCTCCAGCCAGTACACGTCCTCCAATGAGGCCACCTCAACCGCAAGCAAACGTTGATAATGATGTTGCATACGATACTCCCGCAGCCATTCACGCAATATCAGCTTCTGTTGCAAATGCAATGCGGCACGCTGCAAACGCTGCTCGTCCCCCGGCGGCAGTTCAGGTAAACGTTCCGGATCCCCAGAGCTGGACAACGATGAGATGCCTACAAAAGAGAAAGATAAATAAATAAATAGTGCTTAATCTATACTATTGCCATGCAAAACAAAACCTCATTGTGACTCTTCTGCTTATTGAGTTAAATGACTCGAATTGTTGCGCTGTTCATAAAGTTTTACCAAGTCTCATCGTCATGAAAACATGTATAAGCGTGTTCCCAAATCAGCTTAATGGTGTCTTAAAATAAACCTTGCAAACTAATTTTTCCAGGTGACTACGTCAATGGTATTTGAAGAGAACTTTTACGACAACAACGCCAATCAATTATATTTCAATTTTTATGACTTTACGCCAAGTAGTGTGGGAGGGGGTACGAGCAGGGGGCTCTGAACAATTCAACGCATATCCAAACTCAACCCCGGATTTGCCAAAAGCAATCGCTTATCGCTGTCTGGCATCACTTGAAATGTTTTTCCACCGCACCCCACTTGAAGTACTATTTCAAGTAATTGAGTCTTGCCCCCGACTGTGACATTACGTTACCGAGACTTTGGCTAAGTTCCATGAGTAGAGAAACGATATCAAGTTATTCGCTGTTTTACATATACATATACAAATATGTATATGTCTTGTTTTTCGTTATTGGAATAAATTTGATGAAAGGCAAGATGTGGTTTTATAAATAATATCCGAACAAAAAATATTGAATAACTTATCATCACTCTTATTTCGAAGAACAGCTGAGCTAAATGTGTTAAGGTGTAAAAATGTAAGCAAATGTGAAATTTGTAATAAAAACCCTTAAAAAACATATTTTGACTGTATTTATCAAGAAGGCATTATCTTCATCATTATTTTGTTTTTTTCGCTCCTTTCCTCTTCTCCTGCCATTTTACCAACCTAACTTATTTCACTTAATATATTGCAACTAACACTAAAATCCACAACCTACCACACGGTATACTTGAGTCAAATACGACCTTTAACCGCATGCGGTAGCGACGAGGAAAATGTTAAAATAATACGAGCAAGGAGCATTCGTCCGTTATTAACTTCCGACATAGTACAACCGACGTCAGGATTGCGTGCCTGACATTCGAAAACCATTTCATTTCGTTACCAATTTCTTTCTTTTCTAACATTCGTTCCTCTTCCTCTAAGTACTTCCTCCTTATCGTACTATTTATACCCTGTGACCACAAAAATGGGTAAACAAGTTATAATAAAGTGGTTGCTAACAGAACTCGACATTTCCGACCTTAAATAAAGTAGCTATATCCTGATTCTGACTATATTCCGATTAGCTATATTCCATTTTTCCAGCAAACTTTTATGTATTAACAACATGTTAAAGAAGTACTAGTACGAGGACTGTATTTAAAGGTATCTTCTAGTCGGGAGCCTTGAACCTAAGCATTACATGCGAAACGAGCAACTTCCTTTTGATTTCGTTGATTCTGTAAGCGGGTTTAAAACACCGAACAATCTAAAGAGCAAACAATGAAAAAGCAACTTTCAGTGTTCAAAGTGTACTTTGTATATGTGTATGTGTGTGTGTGTGTGTGTGCGAGAGTGTAAAAGCTTACAGTCGGTAATTATTGCATTAGTGTTGCATATTTAACAGCGTTACGTACAATAGCACCGAGTATGCTTTACGTCAATTGTTCAGCGAGAATCGTTTATAATCGTTTTAATTAAAAATAGTGGATAAATATGGCAGTCGAAGCTATTGATTTTATTTTATTTTTGGTTAGCAATCTAAGAAATGGAGAGTAAAGTGTAGTTGAAATATGGAAAATAGTTTGAAGCGCTGAAGCTTAACGATTTACGAGCTATTACTGTACGTGTACACTTACCATTTGCATCATTAAAGCACAGTTTTAAATAAACATATGGAAAAATCATTTTAATATACACGTTCGTTTCCCAGTTAATTTGAATATTAAAAAGTAAAATTGCCAAATCATAATTGTTATCAAGTGAATTTAGAACAATCTTACAATTCACACGACCCCGCAGCACAATAAGCTCTTTGTACATTGGTGCATCCTCTGGAGCCAACTGAATCTTAGACATTTGTGTAAGTACTTATAGTATAAAATACATGTCAAAAAAAAAACTATGTTAATTTTGGGATAAACATCAATAACTATTAAGTATAAGACAAATATAAGTCAACGGTTACTTGGTTGAAATGTATTCATTCTATAGTCAAAGCCCCTAAGACCTCCCAGGGCGCCTTTTGTGTTGGCTCATTAACAAATAAACGCAACTCGGCAAAGTGCTAGGCAAATGTTTGCCACTATTTGAATAGACGAAGGCCTAAACGCAGGGCTTTATTAGAGCTCTTCTTTGTCATCATTTTGCGATTAATTTTTAATCAGTTTTTGCTGCCATGTTTGCTCGAGAGGTGCACGAGACAAGTTGGCATTAAAACCGCTCAGATATTAAGACCCTCTCTAAAGGAAGAACACGCACAAATCTAACTAAAAGATACCCTTTATTGAGCTCCTAACTTATTGTTCAAACTATTGCTGTTTACTCTTGAACTTGTCTTTAAATAACCCGAAACTCAAAAATAATACTATTTTTCGTAGGTTTGTTTTACCCTCTTCTTGATTGAGGGTGCGACTTGTCTGGAAATCAGACTTTAAAAAAGGAGAAAAGATGAAAAAGAAAAAGCAAGGCTGGCAAGCAAAACGGGCCATTTAAAAGCTGAAGTGTCCACACTTTCATGTTTACACTGCTTGTGTTACCTTTATCGCCATTGTGTTATGTTTTTATGTCAAAGTGAAAAATGATGAAATTGGCAACCGCAAGGTCATCATTGTCTGTGTGCAAGAGCATCCGTTAAAGTGCTTTCAAGTATTGAAAGAGAGGTTAAGGTTCCTCTCACACCTACAATTAATTTAAGGTATATTTTCATTCAATAAATAAGTAAATATTAACTCAATAGGTTCTTTTTACGCTTACTTTGTCTGTTCATAATTGTTTAAGTTGACAACAAACACAACAACAGCAAAAGCAAAACCAAATACAAACGTAAATTATATTTGAATATTTAATTTGAATTTTAGAAAAAAGTGCTCTTCACCTTTGCAGCCGCCAACTAGTGCGATTCTGGCCACACTTTTGCCCCAAGTGGCGGCATAATTTCAAATGCCACTTTGGCAACAGCCTCTGCAAATTACGTATACGCAAGGTGAGCCCCGCCGCACAAATGAAAATGTCGCACAGCACAGCACTCTCATCACCATATATATACACACACACACACACACATAAAAGACATACATACATATATAAATATATATAAAGTGCTTAGGGCTCCCAAGTGCTCTCCAGACCAGCCAGTGAGTAAACTGCCTCCTGGCCTGCTCCTCTCTCTTGGTGCTGTTTTTGCTTGCAAAGCTTTCTATTTAAAATAAATCTGTAGTCAAAATATGAATAACGAACATCATGTGCACGTATTTTCATGCATACATATATGACAGGACAGGTGAAAAGATGTGTGCAAAAGAAGACCGTGAGATAAGAAACATACAGATCAGCATTGTTTACTTGACAGAATAGCTTATATATAGAACCTATGTATAGGTATGAAAATAAACTTTTGGTTTTTTGTTTATGCATTTTTTATTGCATATTTGAAATATTAAAAAAACATTATACTCTCACAGTTTAAATGGAAAAATCAATTTTAGTTTTATTGCAGCATCAAATTGCAAATCAACGTTGTCAAAGTTGTATTGGACCAGTGCCAAAATGTGTTCAAATTTGGTCCCAAAACATCACACAGATCTGTCTTAGCCATTGCGACTGCTCAGCTCAACAAACTATGGTATGTAGTATGCACATACATAAAATAAGTGGCTCGATAGAATTTTAAACACTCACACCTTAGCAGGGGAAGAGTGACAGGCACAGCGACAACGACAACGACAACGACATCAGCGAACAAAGATGTTGCCAAGTTTTCGCCAACGATTGTACTAAAGCTAAGCCCCTATGATGATAATGATGACGATGACAAGGTGTGCACACAATGTCATCAGGGTAGTGGGAAGGGTTAGGTAGACATAGTTGTGGTTTTTGTCTGCTGCTTCTTTCTGCTCTTTCTTCTCATGTTCCTTGTTGCACGTGTGTGTATGTCATGTGCAGAATGCAACGCCTTTCAACTTTTTTGAACAACCAGTTCACCTACTCCTTTTGCATCCCCTTTCTCTGCGATTTTGCGGTTTTCTCACATGCTCTATTACAAATGTTTAGTCATGTGTGTACTTATGCAACCGCACGCCAACTTTGAAGGCAAATAGTAGTTATGTAGGTTCACCCAAATGTACAAATGGTGCACATAAACAAATATCCCAATGCCTGTGCAACCAAATCTGCTAACAAGCTCGCTAGCTGTTGCCTAATTTGTAACATAGAAATAGGTTTAGAGTATTTTGAATATTTGTAACTTACATACACCCATTATTCAGCACTTAAATGAACCTTAAGTTCAGTTCTTTCCTTGCCAGATTTGTTAACAATTATCAAAACTTTTTAATACTCTAAAGCAAAAAAGTATCAATAACAAATAAAGACTTTTGCTTTGAGCTAAGACTCAAACTGTAGACACGAAAAAATTAATGATAATCCCGATATTGTAACGCAATAAATGTTGTTTTTGATTTTATACCCTTGAAAAGAACTAGGTTATGTCATGCGGATTCTGCGCTTATAACAAATGCGTTTATGCAAATGAATGATAGAACACTAAACTTTTCACAAACATATTTGCGATAACAACTTATGGGTATATTTATTATGCATAGTTTAACCTATATAAAAATATGCAAATGATGTCATTTGAATGGAAATGTACATTAAAAAAAGTTTTGTTTTGCAATCATGACTTTTCAGCCCAGCGCAATGACAACAATGTTTGTTTAACCTACTTTCCATTGGCGAGGGATGCTTATTATTTATGTATTGCATTTAATGTATCGCATTGAAATTTCATGCGAATTATATAAGAATTGTATGATTTGATTTGAAACATAACTGCTCTAGCTTTATAGCACGATTTAAATTTCAGTTTGTACTGTTTATGCAACATGACCACAAAATGTGCTTTATCCACATAAAAGCCACTGCCACAAAAAGCGCAACCACAAACTTGCTATAACGATGTTGAACCCTCAATTGGGTTAAAACTATAAACATGGTTCGGCTCGTGTTTCCGTTTTCCTCAGTACTTGCATGTAGGCAAGTGTATCTTTCAAATTCTGTGCGCTCACCAAAAAGGCAGCCTGGCAAATACTAACAAGTTGGTATAAGCAGCATTTGGCAGCTGGCTTCTATAGCAGCTATAATTCGGTCCGAAAAGATTAGTATTTATGTATGTACGTATGCAAGGACTTGGCCTACATTTATTGCGATTTTTCATAACAACCTTGTGCATAAATGTGTTAAATTGTGAATTGGAATTGTGTTTATGAACTTTGTGTTATGTTAGACATCGAACTATTACCCTGAATTTTAGCTCAAAAATATTAAAAATATATTATTGATTGTATAATATTGACTTGGTATTTACAACATTACAACATTCAGAATAAAAATTCAAGTCGCCAATGAATCAGGTCAGCGGAAAAAGCGAAAACAAAAAAACTATTGAAAATGAGAACAATCACAATATTGCGCTTAGGCCACGTTTTAGTCGCGTTAGTCCAGAATACAAAAAAAAAAAACAAACAAGTAAGAAGACTCTAGTCGAGTAAGCTCGACTAGAAGATACCCTTAACCATTGATCATACAGACGGACAGATGGTCGGGCTAACAGACATACACATATGGCTGTGTAGTTCTGTACCAATACTTGATGGTTTCGTATCTCCGGTGTTTCTCAACCGATTTTAATGAAATTTTTACAGAAGTTCATTATTTTGCTTATAGTTTCAATCCTTTTTTAAGATTCAAGATTTTTTTGTTATCGATTACATGTGTATATCGGAAATGAAAAGAGCTATCGATAATTTGAAACAAACTTGTTCTGCCTAGGGCTTAGGCGAACTTATGTCCCAAATTTGAAGTCTCTAGCTCTTACAGTCTCTGAGATCGACGCGTTCATACATACAGACAGACGGACGGACGGACGGACAGACGGACGGACAGACAGACGGACATGGCTAAATCGACTCGGCTGTTGATGCTGATCAAGAATATATATACTTTATGGGGTCGGAGAAGCTTCCTTCTGCCTGTTACATACTTTTGCACAAAACCATTATACCCTTTTTTTACCCATTTCATGGGTTAAGGGTATAAAAACGCAAAACATTGGTCTGAAATTTGAATTTTTTAGTTTAAGCTTTGAGCTTCGGTACTAGCGAGTAGTGTGGGGGATAAAGTGAACCCACCTACCTGGCATATACATATATAGCTTACTCACCTGAGGACGCGGATTGCGAGTGCCGCATTGTGGCCATGGCAATGGAATTTATTTCCGATTCTGGCGACCACATTTTTATTATAGTTTTAAACAATTGATGGATGCCTTTGTTGTTATACAATTAAATTATTAAACACGACTTTGCTGTTGCGAATTATTTTTTGTAACTAAAGAGTTAATGCATTTTGCACTCTGGTCTTTTTATGAATTTTATTTTGTTGCGTTTTTGAATTTATTGAAAAAGTTGCACTATAAACTTTAGACATATTTCATCCAAAACTACGATTGTTACGGAAAAGTTTTGCAAGAATTTTGCATTGCATGATAAGAAAAGAAAAATGAGCGAACGAAACCAACTAAAAGAAACGGCAAGTTTAAAATATAAAAGATGTAGGATTAATGTTTTTGAGTAGGTAAGTCTAAGCAGATCAAAGCTTGCTGCCAAGAAATTGCACATAAGAAATGAGCAAGGCAACACAACTTTTTTTTCTGATTGCCAAGAAACTGGCCAAGAAAATGATGAACAAATCATCTTTAAAGTTTTCCTTTTTTATTTTTGTTTGTTAAGGCCATTAAGGGCCACTTTCTCTTTTTCGGTTTCATAATACAACAAACGCCATTGTGTTCAAGAGAAGAAAAAAAAACTTTTGGCAGCTGCAGATGCAGCTGAAAGACCTTTCTATACAATACATACAAGTGCTTAATGACTTTTGCGTGCAGTCTTAGAGAAACTGAAAACGATTGAGGAGTAGTGCCAATATTGATTTCTTCACGAGAACGAAAAACTATTTTGTTGCCATCTGCAAGAGTTGTTGTTGTTGTTGTCGTTACGAAAACAGAACTAAGGAAATAAAATTTCTTCAGTTTACTCAAAAGTAAGTTACTCACAGATTCAAATATATTTAAGAATTTAATAGCAACTCCTTACTGTAGTTCTTTCAGAATAAAACATTTTCTTTTCTTTTTTCGTAGCACATGAAAAGAAAAAAGCACATGTCGTCGGCAGACAATTTTCACAGCCATTCTGCTTCTTCCCATAACCATTTATGATTGAATAATTT
This sequence comes from Scaptomyza parva, assembly GCA_035044645.1. NCBI lineage: Eukaryota > Metazoa > Arthropoda > Insecta > Diptera > Drosophilidae > Scaptomyza > Scaptomyza parva. The sequence goes on from JAWNNT010000063.1 coordinate 3,146,884, forward strand.
CAAAAGAAAAAGTTACAACAGCAGATTTTTCTTCTTCTTTTTTCTTCAGCCTCCATATTATGGCGCACATCATCATCGGGGCATTGATGGCGCCATTTTTGTTTTTCCCGCACATTTGTTTGCTTAGCTAGCCAATCTAAAAATGTGTGCGTGTGCATATGCGTGTGTGTCTGTGTCTGTGTGTAACTGTAAGCGAGTAGGTTTCCTGTTCCCGTCGGCACATGTAATGCGACCTGACAAACTTTGTCTGCAGTCATAAGCACAATAGTCAGTGTGTGTGTGTGTTTGTGTATGTGTGTTTGTAAGTGACATCTGTGTGAATCGATGTGTGTGTTTGTTTGTTTGTTTGTGTTTGTCTTTGTGTGTGTGTGTGTGTGTGATTGTTTACCCTCGAAATTTGTAATGAAAGTGAGCTGTTCATTTGCTTTAAGGTCGCCAAGTGGCCGACGAATATGTGGGTTTCCCTTTTGTTATTTTTCATTGCACACACACGCACACACACATGTACAAATTATACATTTACTAGTGTGTACAAGAAGATAAGTTAATGCACACACACACACACACACACATTAAGCTTATTCATAACTTGTCATAATGCGGTTCTAAGTTTAAAATAGAATTTTACGTACAATACGGACAATTTAATTTTTGTATATTTTGTTTAGTGCCAAGAAGGCGAAACATTTAGGAAGGCATATGGAAAAGAGTAGAGTATGAGGTTGCTAAGGATATAAATGTTATTACCAGAGCACAGTATGTAGTAAGTCGAGCATCTTATGTCATTTGTCATTTCTTACTTTCTATTTTCTGTCGTCTAAAACAAGAAGAAATTATTTTACGTTTAAATGCGCAAATGTTTTTCATGCTCTTTGTTTTCAATTCAAGGATAGCCACAAAAGGCACAATATGATAATTTGCGCGAGAGCAGGGCAGAGAATTTTACAACAATGGCGTTAACAACGCGACAGGGCGAGATAGCAACAACATTCAGCATCAGCAGCTTCTGTCCTGGCGTCTCATGTCTTGGCCTACATAACAAAAACAGTTGCAGCTTTGCTGTTCCAAAGGGGGGCCGATGGGAGGTTAGCTCACAGGCAGCGGGTTAACAGACAAAAGAGGACAACGCATTAAAGCGCTTTTTGTTATGGACGAACACACACACTTACACACACATGTGAGTCTTTTTAGAGTCCTGTTGTCGTTTTCTTGTTGCTTTTCATTTGCCACTCGAGGCATTCTTAACGATTGCCCGCAGTTAAAATCTTTTTAATTTCAACAGAGAGGGAGAGAGACAGGGACAAAAAAGAAAGAAAGAGAGAGAGAGAGAGAGAGAGAGAGATTGAGCGGGGGAAGAATCACAATTTCCTTTTAACAACACAAACAAATTGACTTAAAGGGCACCTAATGAAAATTTCTCTCTTGCCTAAGTTTACCAACACAAATATTTTCTTTCGTTTTTGTCGCGCAAACTTAAACGTTTTTACCGGAAATAGAACATTTACTGTATACCTTCCTATTCACCTTGTCGAGTCCTTTTCGCAGGACCCAATTTGAAAGTATTTGTTAGTTGTGTTTTTCTGCTTGATTGTTTTGCCCTATTGTTGATATACTGTTTCAGTTTATTTACACAGTAATTCAACTGATTTTTTTAAAATACTTTACAAACTGTTTGCCTCAGCATTTATTCATCGACCATATGTATATTAGATACTTAAATAAATCAACCAAAATACAATGTTAAAAAATTGTATTATTTATATGTCGGGTATTTATCAGCGAGGTTCCATGGTGTAATGGTTAGCACTTAGGACTCTGAATCCTGCGATCCGAGTTCAAATCTCGGTGGAACCTGAGTATTCTAATAATTTTTTTTCATTCTTTTCAACATTCATTTTTGAAAAACCCAATTAAAGCTGGAATTTATACAAAAGTTATCTATAAAACTAATAAATATTGGATATGAGATTATATCCATGCTTAAGATCTGCTAGCTTGAGTTTATTTGTTGCCTTGAAGGCAGGAAAAAACAAGTGATTACGATGCGTATGGCTATGAAGCTTTCATTATTTTCGCATGCAAAGCAATTTCAATGCAAAATTGAAAAGGCACTTTATACATAATTAAACATTTTAACCTTTGCTGTGCTCATTTTTAATTAAGAAGCTGGTCAGTGCTAAAACACCTGAATATTAAAGGCAGAAACACACACAACAGTGAATGATATAAGTCGGAACTTTACTATACACTAAGAGTAATGGTGAAAACCCTAATTGCAGAATATAACCAAATATTAGTTATCCAACAGTTCTTGGCGGGAAATTTATTACATTGCGATTGAATAATTATTAAATTAAAGGTGGTGACCCCTTTGCCACGTGCACCAAAAATATACATACATATATAGGGTAGGGAACTAAAATATATATTGTCACGGAAAGGATGGCAAAACGATTAATGACGACGGTAAACCAACAAACAAAACAAAACAAAAAACCAAACAAAACAAACAAATAAACAAACGCATAGCGTTACTTGGTATTATTAATATATATGTATTTTTACTTCGTTATTGTAGTTTCTTATGCTTTTCATCATATTTTTCTCTTTATTTGTATCTACCAACGAAATGAAAAACCGAATCGCGGCGTCCTCACTAACAATCGACCAGCGGGCTCCGAAGTAAAACCAAAACTGAGCATTTAAGGACATTTACGATTGATTTTATACCGAAAACACGACTTGCCACTTTCGCAGCTGCCGTGTTATTGCTTTGGGCCATGTTTGTTGCTGTGTTTGACACAGAAAACTTCGTTTTGTGAACCATAGCCGAACGGAACGCGAACACCCGAACTGTATGTTCGGAGTAAAAGCTTTCGTTGCAATTGCCACAAAGGCAAACTTTCATATTCCAGCAGGTTGTTTTTTGTTCGTGTGCGCTAATTATAATTACAACACAATGTGCTTTTTACTTAATTAGCTTGTGTATACACGTTACGTACGTATATACTCAAAGTATTTACACACAATACTTAATACAATACTTATGTATTTTAATTATGTGAATGGTAAGTAAAGAATACCTTAACAGTGTGCTCATATTTTAATGTCAGAGTTGTCAAAAATAAATACAACCAAAACGAATAGATATTTAATAAAATTGATATTGACATTCAAATCATAAGTTAACACCAAATACCCGAGATCTGGGTTTTTGATCGATTGCCGAAAAAGAGCCATGTATTATGATACTAATAATACGACAGAAGACTTAATTTAATGTCTTTGGAAATTACAATACATTTCGTTGATCAGGTTATTGTTAGCTGATACAAAGCCAAATTGTTACCAAATCTGCAACATGGTTCCATGGTGTAATGGTTAGCACTCAGGACTCTGAATCCTGCGATCCGAGTTCAAATCTCGGTGGAACCTGATCAAATAAAATTATTTTTGAATTTTTTTATTTTGGTTGCACATAAAAAACATTCAAATTATATTTATTTATATGCTCATATAAATAATTTACCTGATTTTGTTAATTTTCTTTAATTAAATTAGATTATTTTTTATTATATTTTTCTTATCTATTTTTAAGCGGAAGATCATATGGGTTCCATGGTGTAATGGTTAGCACTCAGGACTCTGAATCCTGCGATCCGAGTTCAAATCTCGGTGGAACCTGAAAAAGCCTTTTTTGGACAAATTTATAATAGCAGCAGTTGAACAATTCGCATATATTTCCTAATGTTACTCGGTTTCCTTAAAATTAATCTACACAATCGTTTGCTAACACATTTCTGTTAGTCGAAGAGCTTTTAAACTGCATTTGCATGGAGCAAGCATTACAAACAATGCAACCTTACGCACGGCATACACCAAAATTTAGCTATTTGTTTGTTCAAGATCTTAATCTTACCTTGATCACGGAAAAGTTGCTTGTATGCGAGCCATTCGTCGCCAGACAAGCTCAGTGGATGCTCCTCGTGACTGTTAGTGTAATGATGCAGCCAGTCTGGATACGATGACCAAATCAATAAAACAATCTTTACCAAGGAGATGGTAAACATTAAACTCAACAAGATTGCAATCAACACTTTAAACGAGCGTATCAACATAATAAATAAATGCACATAATACACATCCGATTGTTTCAAATAAATGCAATAAAAGCGCGTATTTCATTTGCTCAAATCATAGAACGCAAATCATTTTGATAAGTATTTAATAATCACACTCTTCACTGCAACGACGCCTAGCAGTGCAGCGCCATATTTTTACGATTTCACAACACTTGAATTTGGGTGTATTTATGGCTCTTTATGGTTTTAAATGTTTTTACGATTGTTATTAGTAATGAAATCTTACATATTTATAAAAAACACAAAACTGCAGTGCAGAATTAAGCGATTGATTGCCTTTTCGTTCAACAGCTGACAGCAAAGTTGCCACATAGTTGTGTCAAGCAGTCTGGCAGCACGTGTAGCTCATGCACAAACCAGTCCACAAGTATAATACAGTCAAAACTGCTCATAAATTGCAGTAGGTTAATAATATATATTTATTTTAAATGAAATTTATGTAGTGTTATTCAATAATATTAAGAATATAATATTAATAATATAATATTAATAATATAATATTAATAATAATAAAAAAAAAAACTAAAAATAGTATAGGTTCCACCGAGATTTGAACTCGGATCGCAGGATTCAGAGTCCTGAGTGCTAACCATTACACCATGGAACCTCTATCTCTGCTGATGCCAAAAGTCGTAAAATCTTTCCGCTTTCCAGTGTAAAGTTATAAAACAGGTTTGATAAATTTTTTATATTTAAAATACTTCTTAAATAAATTATTAATTAAAATAAAATAGTGAGAACTAAAGTTAGGTTATGATTAAAAATATCACATTAAATCAGGTTCCACCGAGATTTGAACTCGGATCGCAGGATTCAGAGTCCTGAGTGCTAACCATTACACCATGGAACCAAGTGACCGCCTAATGTCAAAAACTGTTTATGTACATATGTACTACATTTTTAATCAATTGTTTGCTGCTGACTTGCTGTCTATGGGAATGTTAAAACAATGTAGCTTTGATATTTTGAATGTATTTTATTTATTTTTTTTTATTTTATAAGCATATGATCAATAAAAAACCTAATTAGAGATGCCAGCGCACACGTAGTCCATTTCCATTATCACAAGTCCATTGTCGGGAGTTACTTTCGCCGTAAATTGTTACGCTTAACCATAGTAAGCATATGGGGAGGCATATCCAGAGTATGCGGAGTAGGCATAAGGACTAGCACCGTAGTAGAACTGTGGAGCCGGCTCCGGGCTGGCAATTGGCACTGGAACAGGTGCGGCACGAGCAACTGGCGCCGGAACAGCCAAGGCAACGGCGAACAGGGCAGCGAAAAGAAGAGCGAACTGAAAATATGATGATGAGAGAGAGAGAGAGAGAGAGAGAGGTGTATCCGTGACACTCAAATAGTATAGATGTGTACTCTATATTAACTCACCAGCTTGAACATTTTGATAGATTTTTGGGGATTGATGCTTTGATGTTATTGAAACAATTGCACTTTGCGTTTTGATGCTGTTTGTTTGAAAACAGTCTCTATTTATACTCCACAAAAAGTTGCTTCTCATGACTTATTTATGATGACGAGAACTATATTGGATTTTAACTCTTTTTATTTGTTTGTTTTGGTTTTCTTTTTTTGCACATACATGTATGTCACTTTTTTATATTTCTTTTCTTGCCTCAGAATTATTCTCAAAAGTTGCTGATCAGCCAGCAGTCAACAGTCAAAAGTAGCTTTGAATTCTAATTCCCTCTCATTGCTGGCTCATTATTCGGGAACTAGTGGAATAGATATGAAGTCTTTTTATGTTTACCTGTATTGTGCGACTGACCTTGAATGTGATTGGTATTTTGATGTTTGGCTAAGTCAAAGCCAAAGCCAAACAAAGTCTGTGTAATGCGTCTTGAATACTAATTGACATTTCTTTGGGAAACTCTGTTAAATCGGCGTTTGGCAGCAATAAAAGTGATTGATGATTAAATGATTCGAATAAAAGTTATATAATTAGCAAATCAGTAGCCAGATGGTTTACATTTTGGGAATATTGATCGATGACGAAAGGCAAATCTGTAAATATTTTCATTTTGTAAGAAATATATTCAGATGAGATATTTTGATGTTTTCATTTGCACAACCTTATCATACCATTTTTGACAATTCGATAAGTGGTAAATACATTTGGTCTGAACTGGACTGAATCCAAATGAGTTGACAACATTTTTTGGGCAAATGCTGTTGAGAATATTAAATATCGCGCTAAATGAGTTATGCAAGCGGATTAAGAAACAATTATTTGATTCTTTAATTAAGCTAGCGAGTCTGGCAATTGTTCTGAGTGTCATTCGACTGTCGTTAAAGCCAAACATTTAAGCTCATCGACCGAATACATATTTAATATAAAATAAATGCAGCGAACGATGACAACAGCCAGTGGACATTTGTGGAGTCCAGAAGTGGTAGGTGGTGGGAAGGATGGTAAGGGTATATAAGATAAGACAAAATGTTTGTCGACCTTCGATCTGAAACATATAAAAGGCCGAATTGAAATAATTCTCAAACGCAGTTGGTTTTTGAGTGCATTCAAAGTCAGTAGCTGAGAGATATTTGTCATCATGATGAAACTGGTAGCAAACATTTGCAACTACAAAGCACTGGAAGCGTATAAAGTAAATCCACTTATTTTTTAGATTATCCTTTTGGTCGTCGCCTTATTGGCTTTGGCTATGGCAGCTCCTGTTCCAGAGCCCGAACCAAATCCAGCACCCAACCCACAGTTCATCTATTCGGCAGGATATCCAGCAGTGGCATACGCATCCCCCTATATTTACTATGGCTGATTTCAATTAAACATTAAGACAATAAAAAAACATTTAAATGGGAATATAGAAAATAAAAAAAATGTAATAAAATGAATGCCTAAAGTGAATTCTATGATTTGCTTTCAAACAAACCTTATCTGTTGAACGAACTAAATTTATAAGCGCCATCTATCGATTTTTACACAAAACTAAGCTCTTACCAGTTCCACCTGTAGATTTTTTATATAACTAACAATTGTATATGCCGAAACTTGGTGTTAAGCGACAGGGTGTGGTGAATTAAAGCATTGAATATTTGTTATACGTTTTTCTGTTAGAAGGGGAAATGATTCAATTCCGGTTTGTCTTGTATAACAACAAAAACGCAGCTTGCTACCACCACAACCTCATCGAATCGAAAGCGTAAATTTTGTAAGCTCCAATCTATTCCCCTTGCAACATTTTCAAAATGTTGTCAACATCGCACCAACATGTATCTAAGCAAATATATTCGATATGAATAAAGTTGAGTGTTCGCTTTTCTGGACGACGACATGTTGTCTGCAACACAGTGACGAAAATAAAGGATTCCACAAGAAGCACAAGGACCTTCAGTACAAATTCTGATTTCGCACTGATTTGAACGGGACGAGCAGCAAGCGTAATCAACCGTTAAGCTTAAGTAACAACAACTAACTGTTAAGTCGGCAACTCGTCACTTCGTGTTGCCGAAGCAAGCGGCTCCGCATCACTTATCCTGTTTTGTCCTACGCGTGTTGGTTCAGGTTCAGTTCAATTTTGGCGCCCGCTTGCAATGGATCACGAATCGCGAAACACGCCAAGGACATCAGCGATGATGGCAACTATGGAAACGCGAGCATTAGGCGTAGTTTTTGTGTCAAAGTGAATGCGGTCTCAGGGCGAAAAGAGGACTAAGTACTAAAACAGTTGTTGTAGTGAGGCAAGGGATATGTTGCCGGAAATGTCATCTCTGCCATCTCTGTGCCAGTTCTCAGCCTAGTGTTCGTGTATAAAAAGCAACTAGCCAAAAAAATAGGAGAAGGAAATATTGAAAAAAAGATAACTTGGCAAAGGAAAATGAAATAGAGCATTATTATTCTGATGTTGGTGGCATCGCCTGTTTCAGTGTCGTTGTCGTTGTCGTTGTTGTTGTTGTTGTTGTCCTCGGCAATGATGATGTCATGCCGTTGTGTCCACCAAAGTGAAAGTGTTGTTGCTAGTGTTATTCCGTCTCCAGACGCTGACACATGAGTAATCATTTTCGGCCCACTCTTACCTTCACAACGGCCACTCTCATGTGCCATTATCCTCAAAGTGAGAACGTGAAAACTAATTAAAGCCATACAATCGAAATCAAAATCGAAATCGAAAGGATTACAAATCGCAAACAGCTTGTTGAAAGGATTTAGCTACACATACATACGTTTACATGTATATAATGGATATTTTGTTAATTTTTTTTTGTCTGCTACAGTTGGGAAAAAATGGTAAGAACTTATGAATATAAATTATAAATGTAAAGTTGTGCAAAAGTAGAAAAAAATATATTCAAAAGTTGGCAAAAGCAATAATACATTTTTGAAGATAATCTATTATGAACAAATAAGAAGACTCTAGTCGAGTAAGCTCGACCTAAAAAGTTATCGAAAATTTAAAACAAACTTGTCATGCCTAGGGATTAGGAGAGCTCATATCCAAAATCGGGAGTCTCTAGCTTTTTGTAGTTTCTGAGATCGACGCGTTCATACATACAGACGGACGGATGGACAGACAGACAGACAGGCGGACATGGCTATATCGACTCGGCTGTTGATGCTGATAAAGAATATATATACTTAATGGGGTCGGAGAAGCTTCCTTCTGCCTGTTACATACATTTGCACAAAAACATTATACCCTTTTTTTTACCCATTTCATGGGTTAAGGGTATAAAAAGGTTGGAATTAAGGGGCGGGGTAATGATAGTTTTAGCCGATAAAAAAACTTATGACCTCTATTTTAAATAAATCACATATTTTAAAAGCAATCTTTAATTCATTTCACACATATAAACAAACATTTGTAAATCATCAAATAACTAATTCATTTTGGTGGCCCAAGCCGCCGACTTCATTGGATAATACATAAACAATTTTGTGAGTAATCTGTAAATTTTAATTCAGAATGCCTTCGCGTCAAACATTGCAAAAGAAAATAATCTCTTTGACTTATTTCAGTTAACAGTTCACAAGTCAGAGCAATTACAATCAATGAACACAGACAAAAAACTATTAAAATAAAATATTGTCCAATTATGATAAGTATATGTTTGAGTATTCAATTAAGTTTAATTGACTGCCGTTGGTTATTATTTTATTTCATTCAAAATGATGATTAAAATTAACAAATGAATAGTTTGGCTAAATATTGTTTATCTTCATAATAAAACTCAAACACAAGAGTGTAAGTTCTAAAGTACTCTACACACTTCTAGTATATACATATATATATGTACAATATATGTACAGACTTATTTTATATGCAAATAAATATATGCAAATAATCACTTCTACTACTTCTGCACGCACGCACACACACAAACACATTCGCAGCAACATATTCACTCTGAGATGAAAGCATTTCTTCCGTCTTCTTCTTGCTTCAGACCATTTCAAATAGTTTATCAAATAACTGGCGCAGCGATGTTCTACTCATGTTAAATAACTGTAGTTGAAACAACAGCAAATACAAACAAGTAACTTGGCTAGAATACGAGATACCGCTATTTCATATAACATATGATTCTTTAACTTGTAATTGAAGAGATTGACAGATTGAACTGTTAATACAACAACATATTTATCGATATAAACAAAATATTGACTGAATAAAGCTACCTTTTGCCAGCTACATTCCTTTACTCAAAATATACCCTCTTTATCATTTTCAAATGGTATTCAAACGTTATATTAAAGCTCTAACTGCTTTTGTCTGCAATTTCAATGTTTTTATATCCAATAATTTAAATGCTAAGATGATCAAAATTTGCCGAGTTTGATATGCAGCACATGTTACACATTTGCTATTTACTTTTATAATGTGTGCAATTGGCTTTTTGCAATATTACTTGCTGAAGTCACATTACAATTTCAGATTGCGTTTAGTGCCCGGCTACGTTAGCAAATGGTTCAATAGTAAGATTCGTATAAATAACTGCCAGTTATAATGATAACTTTCTTCGCTGCCTTACAAATTAACATAAATGCAGGGTATAATGGTTTTGTGCAAAAGCCTATCAAAAAATGATATGAGCTTTCCCTAGTCCCTAGGCATTAAAAGTTTGATGGCTTTTCCGGCTCACGATATACACTTGAAATTGATTACAATAATATCTTGAATTTTAAAAATGAGCATTGTAATCCATTATGAATCGGTTGGGAAATATGGGCGATGTGAAAGATTTAGGTTAAATAAACAAGCATTGGTACAGAAGTAAAAGTATAACCGTATGTTAAGGGTATCTTCTAGTCGAGCTTACTCGACCAGACTCTTCTTATTTGTTTTAAATTGTAAACATTTGATTTCTTTTATAACCCTTAACCCATGAAATGGGTAAAAAAGGGTATAATGGTTTTGTGCAAATGTATGTAACAGGAAGAAGGAAGCTTCTCCGACCCCATAAAGTATATATATTCTTGATCAGCATCAACAGCCAAGTCGATAAAGCCATGTCCGCCTGTCCGCCTGTCTGTCTGTCTGTCTGTCCGTCCGTCTGTATGTATGAGCGCGTCGATCTCAGAAACTACAAAAGCTAGAGACTCCAGATTTTGGATATGAGCTCTCCTAATCCCTAGGCATGACAAGTTTGTTTCAAATTTTCGATAGCTTTTCCGGTTTACGATATACACATGTAATCGATAACAAAAAATCTTGAATTAAAAAAAATGAGGATTGAAACTATAAGCAAAATAATGAACCTCTGTGAAATTTTCATTTAAATCGGTTAAGAAACACCGGAGATATGAAGCCATCAAGAATTGGTCCAGTAGTACAAGTACATATGTGTATGTCAGCCTGACCATCTGTCCGTCTGTGTGATCAAGGGTTAAGGGTATCTTCTAGTCGAGCTTACTCGACTAGAGTCTTCTTACTTGCTTTTGTTTGATTTTTGTACAATTTAATTAGTTGCAACATACACACTCTGTGGTTTGTCATAATTTAATTATTTATAGTTACATACTCACAGCCAAAGCATCAAATTAATTATGGTTTAATTTTAGTTTTGCGCGCTGAAACAAGTTGAGTTAGATCACGGAAAATATGTAACCCTCATTTGTGGCAATAAAAAGCACTTTAAACTCTTACAGGAGCTGCAGTTCTGGCAGTCGGTCAACCCGAAGGCACCTCCATTGTTGGGGTTGGCGGGGACATTCTGTCACAGTCTCCACTCACCCTAACGCCATCGACACCATCAATAACGCATTTTGTAAATGACTCCTTCATCATCTTCTGCAAAACAGTACAAAAGGATATCGACACCAAGTGGCGTGATCCCAAAGGCCAGACCCGTGAGAATACCAAAGGACGCGTTCACATTGAAAAGAAGACGGGTAAGTAACGGAAGCTGTATGAACGCCTTGCCTTGCCTTGCCTTTCCCTGCACCGGAATCTTAGACAGCTCATAAATGCCAAGAGTTATGCTGGTGCTGGTGCTGCTGTCGGCTGTCGGCTGTCTGCATCCAATGTCCAATGTGTGTCACATCAACATACCCTTTGCTTGCAACGTTTTTGCCACTTTTTTGTAGGTTTGCTTGCCCTGGTGTTTGAGCACATTTCATTGGACGACAAGGGTAACTGGACCTGCGAAGTAGATTCAGCTGCAGTGCGAGAGGCAAAAAAGTCCTTCGAGCTGCTTGTAAATCGTAAGTTGACCAGACTATTGAATAGCCCTTTGTAGAAAAGAAGAAACAGTTCTTACGTTCTCTCTACTCTTTCACTATTTAATGCAAATGCAAATGCAAATACATTTGGCACACAGAGAAAATTTCATTTGATAAGACGGAGCAGGTGCAATCGGTGCGTGAAGGACGGGATGCATTGGTCAATTGCTTTGTCAAAGGTCAACCCGTGCCGGAAGTCTCTTGGATGCTAAATGGCGAATACATCAACAGTTAGTAGAACACGAACACAAAAGAAAAGAATCTATTTTTATTTCTTACCCCACACATACAGCTGTGAACTCATCAAAACACAAACGTCTCTCGGACGGTCTGTTTATCAGGAATGTTAGTCAATCTGATGCTGGAGAGTATACATGCCGGGCCATGCGAATTACACCCACATTTTCGGATTCCGATCAAATAACGATACTGCTACGTATACAACGTAAGTGGCAAAATAAGAGCACATACATATATATATGTATTTTCGATACGGGGGGAGTAAATGGGGGAGATTGCATGAGAGGAAATCCAACACCAGCTGCATTTGTTGCCATCGATTCGCACTCGCAATCGCAATATCTTTCTCCTGTATTTGAAAAAGTATTTTATATATTAAATTCATATCTTGCTGTTGTCACTTATTCTCCTTTTTACCCTTCCCATCTACCCATCCCCATCTACCCATCCCTCCCTCGGATGAAGAATTTGTTGCGATTGCGTTTTACGAGCAGATTGCAAGTTAAAGTTATTTAAGCATGCTTCGTTGCCTTTAATAAGATTTTTGCCATACGCTCCACGAGCGCTTCCAGTGAATATACTACAATATTTATATATGTATATGACATGGAAATCTCAAGTTTTGAAAACTTGTAAATTTTCCTGGCATTCGAAATGTTTTTACTAAAAGAAAACTTGGCTTTCAAACTCACAGCTCTTTATAGTTGCAAATCTGTAATTAAAATAGTTGCCTTAAATATTATTTCCAACTGTCTTTGTTGTTGTCTTTTCGGAAGACACACAAAAGCCTATAAGTTACTTACACACACACAGTTACCATTCAAAACGGCTTATAGATAATGGCCAATAGACATACTTCAACCGCTTCAATGAACATTCATTTACTTCTTACGGGAGTTCCCTTTTCTGCATTGCCGTCAAAAATTTTACTAATGACCACCGACCAGTCAGCCAGTCAGCCAGCCACCCCCTCCTAGTCCTGGTGACCCACGAATTGCCACACAGCTGTGCAAGCTTCATTTCTCCCCCCTCCTCGAAAAGCAAATAACAGTCAATGTAAACCGAAACTAATTTGTAGCCCAGTTGAAATGCTGAAACGCTGCTGCTGCAATATATATGTATGCAAGTATGTGTGTGTGTGTGTGTGTATGAGTGTGAATGTTTGTATCCAATGTATATGTTTGCGTTTCCTGAGCAATAAACTTCAATGAGCGCCCAGCGATGATGATGACTGCAAGGACAAACGACCCAATGCTAAAATGTGTCATCAGCTTACGCTTGAATGGAGAGCTCGGTGGCTGGATGGCTGGATGGTTGGATGGTTGGATGGCTGGATCGGTTTGTTGAGTTTGCTTTGGGTAACGCTTAAATTGTGGATGCAAGCAGATAAAACGAAAAAAAAAAACAAAAAAAACAAGACTGTAACTGATGTCCCGTGAGCGGCTTCAATTGACAAACTGCAGGTTTATTCATGCGCTCCTATTCTTTCATTTATTTCGCTCGTCATGTGTTCAAATATGCACTCAGAAAAAAAAGTGGCATTGAATAAGAAGTTCAAATTTCTTTTGGTTTAGGGTAAATGCACTAAAAGTGAAATATAATTATAAGAAAGGTAGCTGTTTATTTTAAAATAAATACTTAACACTCAAAACAAAAACAGGCATTAATTAGCTTTCTTGAGGACTTACACATTTAGCTTTAAGGCCAACCGCCAACCGCCAACATCATTTTCTTCAAGTGTAAGCAAACACAGGCAGTTACACCAATACACCATTAAGCGGGCTTAGAAGAAAACTCATCCAATATGCCAATCTAACACATTCCTTGACCATCTATCTCGTTGCAGACAAGCCACAGTGGTTCTACAACGAAACGCTCCCAGTTCAGTATGCCTATGTGGGCGGTTCGGTCAATCTTAGTTGCGATGCGATGGGAGAGCCGCCACCATCATTTACGTGGTTGCACAATGGCAAAGGTATCGTCGGTTTCAATCATCGCGTGTTCATGGCCGACTATGGGGCAACGCTGCAACTGCATATACGCAATGCCTCACAGTTTGGGGACTACAAGTGCAAGGTAGCTAATCCCTTGGGCATGCTTGAACGCGTCATCAAACTTCGATTGGGTGCAAAGCCAATTGGACCCACACGTTTCCAGCTGAAGCGTCTCTATCCAGATGCATTCGAGCTGGACCTGCGCACGCCGCGTATGTTTAACGTGTCGGATGAGATGCAAATCTTTGGCTATCGTGTGGCATATATGAGTGAAAGCGATTTCAAATACAGCGCCGGCAACTGGAGTCATGCCAAGCAGCGTGATTTTTCATTTCATCGTGGTTCGTTTGAGATAGAAATAACTCCAAAAAACAGTAATAATCTAGAAATAAATCTTCTTTTGTGCAGGACATCGTTTTATCATACCTCATCTCGAAGGTAATACCACATATTTGATGCGTGCTGCATCACGCAATTTGGCTGGACTTAGCGACTGGAGTAACGTGAAGATTTTTGCCACTGCAGGAGGTTTCAGTTGGAACCCGCATTCGTGGTACTTCCACATACTGATACCGATTATTGGACTAGCCCTAGTTTGGCGTTAGGTGCACATGAAAAAGTCTACTCTAGCCTTAGTTAGAATTGTACTACTATACTATATACTATATTATTGTTGCTGAGTTTTGGTACCTTGTGTTTATGTGTATCTTCTGTGATAGAGAGGTTTTTGTGCAATTTACTTATCCAAATATGGAATATGCTTAATTTAGGTTCACCCATTGCCAATTTTAGCTGCCAACATTCCGAGTTTTGTATTCATCTAGTTGGGTTGTTATACTATGTTTTTTTGTTTTTTTTTTAAAGCTATGTTTAAGCCCAAGCGTATAAATACATAGATAAGTACATATGCATTGTCAAACTCTACATTAAACTAGTTAAATGTAATAAAAAAAAAAACAAACAGCCTAACTCTACATCAATGTTGTTCATGCAAGATAAATAAATTTATTATAGGTATAAGATCTTCCCATCACGATAAAACCAACCTACTTTGATGAATTTTACAAAAGTCCAAACCAACAAACTAGAACAAAACTTTTGATAATGAATTGAAAATATTGTCATAGCAAATCAACAATAAATGTGCATTCGTATAAGCTTAATTTAAATGAAATGAAAGTAAAATGCAAATTGTAGCAATAAGCCGAGTGTATGAATAATATGAAAATAAAAGCCCAGATGAATGTGTAAAGACGTTCTTTTAATTGTTAGCTCAAAGGTCAAAGATAGTTGCCAATATTAACTTTTAAGGCTATCGTTCTTAAAGCAAATGACTTGGCTAAGTGGTACAGGTAATAATTGGAAAGGAAACTGGACAACGATCAACTGAAACTTAAAAGATTTTCGTAATTATGAGAGTCAATTCATGTCGTCAACTTTTGACCGTGAGCAACATTCATCTGCAGTGGGTCCGATTCATCCGGAAATGTAAATAGGGGAGACAATGCATTTACGTAGCCATTTTCCATTATTCACGATTACCATGGTACTCCCTCATGTGCACAGTTTACTTGCACATTAATGGCTTTTATTAATAATACTCACACACACATGGACAAACCATATACGTTGGCACTTGGGACCACGTTTGCCACACAGTTGGATCAAGTGGAAAAAATCCTTTAAAAAATATAGTGGTGAGGACTCGTTTTACCCTTTGCATTCGCCTTCGCCTATCCATTGTAACCGTTACGGTTTATTTTAATTACAATTTACAATTAATATTTAATGAGTCAGTGAAATCAGGAGACATGTGCCACGGACTCCAACCGCCAATCCGTGGCAAGCGTTCATGTTGATGGACATACTACAAAAAAAGATTTCGTATCTCGGTGACAACAATTATTTTGAACCGATTTTTATTGATTTATTGATAAGTGTTTCGCTTTATCATCATATTTATTTGCACCTGAAAAGTTAACTTAAAATATCCTTAAAACTTTCCTTAACTTTTCATTCGCAGAGGTAATTAAGAGGCACGTAATCAACAAATCATTAAACTGTCAATTAGGCAACTTTGTCGAATGTTGTAATAAATCCCGCTTAATAACTTATTTATGAGACGCAAAATCAATAAGCCCTACAATAGAGATCTCAAATTGATTGCGACTTGGTGTGTGAGAGCATGGAAAATATATTTGTAAGCACCAAAGTACATTCAAAAGTACATGTATGTAATTATGTGCAATGTAATAAATTGTGGAATATCTTTCACAGACTATTTTTGCTTTTACTGGGAAGGGTGTGCATATGCAAGCAAAAACAAAAATTTAAATATATAGACTAGACCATAATGAAACACCACATTGTGTTCCTCGTGTTTATTTTTAAAGTCTTAAATAACAAAAGGTTATATTATTTAACTCTTCACCCTTATTTTAAAGAAAGAAAAGAAAAAAACCTCTGTTTGAGGTTGATTTTTGTCAAAAGCAAGAGCAAAAGCAAGTAATATCCCCATGCTGACAGTTATCTGTCAAAATCTATTGACATGTGAGAGGTTGAGCAAATACCTTGATATTGTTGCCACATTCAACAGACTTTTTAGCCTTATTCATCTCATCTGCTTTTGTTTACCTAGCGCACACACACATACATAAAACTTTTGCACCTTGACGCATTTTTAAGTGCCAAAATGTGGAGCAAAATGAATATGTAAAACGCATTGAAATTGAATACAGAAAGAAAGGAAGAAAAAGTGAATCAACGTCAAATGTGGAATGTGTCAAATTCAGCAGCATGTGTTTGTCAGGTTAAAAGGGTATTTAAATATGTAATTCATAGAAAAATCTTGTTACACTAATGAATGGAAATGTCATTGCTCTTTGAACTTTGGTTAAGTACTTCAATGAGTTGAATTATGCTCTATCCAATAAGTTAATCAGTCAGACGCAGGTGAATTTACAAAACAGAAAAGAAAATGTAATGTAATTAAATTATAATTAATTTGGCTTTAATCACCGACATTTTTAATACAATTTCGATATCATTGTACCATACAAACGGACACATTAAGGCGCAATAAAAATTGAAATGTAATATGTAGTAATTACGTTAATGCCCAGCACCATGGACCAGAGCAACAGAATGTCAAACATATTAAGCAAAATGCATTCACCTTTTGATTAATTTCCATAAAATTACGCATGGAGTGGAGTGGAGTTACCAAAACCAGATAATCTGCAGAATATGGAAATGGTCATCGCTTTGACATATTTTTGTACATGTTATCCATAATTGTCAACGTCAGGCTGTTGGTGGGGGATATATGTACATATATACATACAAATATTTTTGTAACAGTGCAAAGATTTATTCAGATTGGAAAGAGTATAAAGTATTTTATCCGTTGTACTTTGTTCAACAAATATTATATGAATGGGCTAACATTTTAATTTAAATGTGAGGATACTTAAGTCTGTCTTTATTTAAGTTTATTTCACAAAATTTGGCATCTGAGTTGCAAGCATATTAATAGTCTTGATAAATTTCACTTCTAACATTGATGCACCTGATGTTTTCTGATTTTCTGCCACGACTCACAACAAAAATGTTGTCATGTAAAGTATTCAAGCCCATTGAAATACCTCTTTAAAGCTTCTAACAAAAGGCATGTGCTCTTCTTCTTCTATCTATGCGAGATGCAATGCGGAGAAGGTCACTGGGTGGAAGTGTGAGGTTAAATGCTTCTCTTTCGAATACATTCTTGCTGGTATAAAATGTGCCGCCAGAAACGTATTCAGACCGAGTGAGTGTCAGTCCATATCTGCCCGCACTTTTGTACATGTAGAATGTGGCAAGGTTTTTCAAATGCCTTTAGGCTGAATGGATATACATAAGTGCTTTAGGGTGTCATGAGTGGGCGTAGCTTCTTGCCATTGATAAAGCGAAGTGCATGGGTTTCGCTTTGCTTATTATTATGTGCCCATGTTTGTATGTTTTGCTGTTTGCTTTTGCACGTCTTAGACAACTCGATAGTGCTTATCAGTCATCATGGTGTTAGTGCGGGCATTCGTGACGTAACAAGTAAATATTATACTCATATTCGCTTAGTCATTATCAGCTGCGTTGCCTGTGTAAACAAAGAAGGTTATCTGCAACCTGTGGTCTGACAAAGCATTCATAGTTTGTGAAAGGCGCAATTCGGGCGGTTAAAAGTAAAAATAAAATGTAGTCCAAAGTTGAGGAAGGAATGAACTGTGTAATGGGAAGTATTTATTTGGTTATTACTGTACATTGCATTCCAATACTATATTCTAACAGTACGAACTAACAGAGCTAACAGCTGTTATTACAACACAAACAAGTGTTTAAGCTGTAAACTAAAGATTTAGCGGTTTCTTCACCTTATTTTCTCATCTCAATTTACATTGAGCGGAAAAAGCAATAAAAAGCAAACAAGACAAATAATAGCAGGCCTATAAAAATAGCTCGCCCTCTCAAGCATTCATAAAAATTTAAGTTATTTTTTTCTTCTTTATTTTAAATTAGATTACAATAAGAGTACAGTGATGCAAATTTAACAGTTTCAAGTGCACGTTTCAATAATCATTATTTATTGTATCTTGGCGGGTATTTCAACGCACACAATATCCTCACCATGCTGGTCCTGTAGCTCCCATTTGACAAGTACCGAGACTTTTGGATAGCTTTTCAGCACGGGCAGTCTAGCCGTATATCTGTATGTTTCATTCTTTTCCAATGGACATTTTAAGCCACTGTTAACGCAAGCATCAGGATTGCTCAACGGAAAGGGCATTTCAATGCCCAAAACCTTTCCGTGCACTACTGTTTTGACGGCTGAAGCCACTTCGGCCAAAGCAAAGTCTATTGATATTGATACATTGGTGTTTCTGTGGAGAACGCACTCCGACTTTGTTGTATCACAACCTTCAATTGTGACTTGAGTAAATTTTCCCGTTTTTGAGCCGCAATCTTGAAATTCAAGAGCAGCTCCCATATGCAGTGCCAAAAGCAGCGACAAGATAAGCACACTCAACTTAAACATGACTCTTAGTTTTCTTAATTAAATTACAAGTACAGACGTTAATAAATTGAATACAGAATACCCTTATAATTTTCTCTACAATGGCTTAGGAACAACTGAATTATGAAAAGCATAACGACAAGGCAAAAGCCAAAATCAGCTGCGCGCCTTACGCAGATGAAAGCTTTGCTATCGATATAAACATTAACAGCGATTGTAGACCAATTCTCGCTGTTAAGTTAACACAGTTAAGCTTTTGTACTCACCACATCATTTACTTCAACAGATCTGCTCGAGTTTATCAAAACTCACATCACTATCGGAGAGCTTCGGCTATTGATTCCAGTTGGCATCTAGTTAAGTTCACTTCAGTCGTACTGTTCGCACCATTTTGGCGGCATTTGTAACAGCTTACCTACCATATTTTTCATAAATAAACCTTAGAATCACATATATACTAAAATATGTCACAGATTTGTAGAAGAAGTCTTTTGACGGCAAACCGCATAGCGATTAACGCGCCAGCTGTTCTTCGTTGCAAGTAAGTCTTATTGTTTGTTGTTCCAAATACTTGTGCTATAGTTGCTTCATGTAACACGTTGCAAGGCAGTGCAGTGTCATTTGCCAAGGTCATTGTAAATGCCGGTCTATTTATTCTTATTATATTTGCCTTTGTGTGTGTGCTTATAATACATGTGTTTGTGTCTCATGCTCCATAATTTTGCTATTTTTTTGTTTTTTTTTTTTTTTTTCTATAATTGGCAGAGGTTTTTTATTATGTCAGCTTTGTTAGCGTAAATTTACTATATACGGATTTATTAATTACACTTTATTTTATTTAAATATATATTTTTGTATGTGTGCTTTATTAAATATCTCACACATCTGTTTTACCTTTTTTGCGATAAGAAATAAGAAATGTAATAAAATATGTATGAATGCATGTTTTCTTATGTATACATATTATTATTAAGTTTAAATGTATTCTCATATTTTTATTTTTGGAATGCACTTTGTAGCTTTTCGAATTATATATTATTGTTATAAGTTTGTAAACGGGCAGTAATTTATTACTATGATTCTTTTTAGAGGTGCTGAACTTTAAAGTGCTAAAAACTATGACGTAAAACTATATTATTGCTGTGAAATATTTACTTTCCAAGTGTAAGGGTGGGGCTAGATTCTTTACAGATAAATGATATTCGACTAGATTGTCACATAATGAAATTAAAAACCTCTGGTATCAGAAGTCTGCTTCCGTTAAATTTTAAAAATATAATTAATTTTTTTTATCAAAATTGGATAGTATATCTTTATAAAAGAAACAATATTTCCTAGAAAAAGAGACAAAGTGACTGTGAAAGAAGGCAATCAACCTCTTATCACAAGATGATTTGCATGTGTTAGCCTCATTGAACTGAATAAAACGCATCTAGGTTTGTTTACAACGGATTGCGATAAGCAAACTGCTTACGGGCAAGCCCCCGTTAAGAAAACAAACTGGGATTGGAGTGTGAAAATATTGACTTTTACCCTTACTTGACTTTCAAACTAATGCGTTCCAAAGTAACATACTACATTTTTAACTAATCAAGTGGCCAACGGTGAATAATTCATTAACTCATTGATAAGTTCAGGAAACGATCGTTGACTAAAGTTAAAAGTGCCAATACAAAGTAACCCAGGGCATTGAACACCTAAGAGATAAAGTAATCTGTTCAGCTTTCTTAAGCAGAAATAAAAAATAAAAACTTTAAGCATTTGGGATCGGAACGTAATCATAACAACAAATCGTAATGCTTATCACAATTATATACGATCGATACGACACGAATACTCATTAGCATTATATTTTTATGTGATCAAATGTTAATATATTCATGGTGTTAAATGCATTTTAGAGATAAATGGTATTAATGAATTTATTGTTTTGACTTATTTACTTTTCAGGTCCACATGGTTTTCTGAAGTGCAAATGGGTCCTCCGGACGCCATTCTAGGTGTAACGGAGGCCTACAAGAAGGATTCAAATCCAAAGAAAATCAATCTTGGAGCTGGTGCGTACCGTGATGACAACACCAAACCCTTTGTGTTGCCTAGCGTGCGTGAGGTATGTAATCCTTGTATTTGTAATAATTAAGCAACTGAAACTAAACTATAGAATTTTAGGCCGAGAAACGTCTTGTTGAGCGTGGTCTGGATAAGGAATATGCGACAATCATTGGCTTGCCAGAATTCTATAACAAGGCTATTGAGTTGGCTTTGGGCGAGCAATCGAAGCGTTTGCAGGCTAAGCACAATTGCACCACACAGGCAATCAGTGGCACTGGAGCGCTGCGCATTGGTGCCGCCTTTTTGAGCAAGTTCTGGAAGGGTAATCGCGAGATTTACCTGCCTACGCCGTCGTGGGGCAATCATGTGCCCATTTTCGAGCATGCTGGATTGCCAGTTAAGCGTTATCGCTACTACAATCCAAAGAGTTGTAATTTGGATTTCAATGGCATGATTGAGGATCTAAAGGTAAGCTCTATGCTTAGTTGTACCCTCAGTTCCAAAATTTACTTTATTGTATACTTTCTCTGCAGAAAATCCCAGAGAAGTCTGTGGTGTTGTTGCATGCCTGCGCCCACAATCCAACTGGTGTTGATCCCACTGCAGAGCAGTGGCGTGAACTCTCCCGGGTGTTTAAGCAGCGCAATCTGTACCCATTCTTTGATATGGCTTATCAGGGTTTTGCCACTGGCAACGTTGATGGCGATGCTCAGGCGGTGCGCATCTTCGAGGCCGATGGTCATGATTTCTGCTTGGCGCAAAGTTTTGCCAAAAATATGGGTCTATATGGTGAGCGCGCTGGCGCCTACTCCGTTATCTGTGCTGATGAACAGGAGGCAGCACGCTGTCTATCACAGATCAAGATTCTTATTCGTGCCCTGTACTCAAATCCCCCAATTCATGGTGCGCGCATCGCAGCTGAGATTCTCAATAATGCCGATCTCCGGACCCAATGGCTTAAGGATGTCAAACTGATGGCCGATCGTATCATCGATGTACGTACTAAGCTCAAGACAAATCTGGAAAAACTCGGATCCACGCAGAACTGGGAGCACATTGTCAATCAGATTGGCATGTTTTGCTTCACTGGTCTTGCGCCCGAGCAGGTGGATAAACTGATCAAGGAACATAGTGTTTACCTTACCAAGGATGGTCGAATTTCTATGGCTGGTGTGACCAGTAAGAATGTAGAGTATCTTGCTGAAAGCATGCATAAGGTGACAAAATAAATTATCTAATTTTTGGATAGATAAAAAATACTTAGATGCACCAGACGAACATTTTTTTTACAAGCAACGATTTACAATACAAAATTGCATTTTCTTCAGAACCACTCTTTGTATATACGCTAAAAGTCTGCCTTAAAAATAAAGCATTTTAGATATACATATCAAACCGAATATACATATTTTAATTCTAAAGGCATCAAATGAGTAACTGTTTTAAATACGCAGTCATTACATTAGTTAAACTTCCCAATAATTAAATTCTGTTTCTTACATCCATATATGACATTTATTCTCACCATTTGGTTTCAAATGTTTTTGTTTTTTTTTTGCTATCTTCTTCTGTCTGTCCAATTTGATTATACTTATGTAATTTTTGTATTTGTATGTATACATATATCTAGAATCACGGTTTGTTATAACGATATCTTAGCTTATCGCTTGGCTCACAGTACTCCTTGATAATAAGCTTACAAAGGAAGATATGAAATACTACAATTATTGCACACACTGAGACCCAGAAAAGTGCGGGCAGGCCGCCGAGTTGATGTCCATGCTTGTGCAGCGCAATAAGATGCTGTTCGTGTGCGGGCGCTGCAAGTTCAATCAAATATAATATATCGTAAAGTTTACAATTTAAAACAAGTAAGAAGACTCTAGTCGAGTAAGCTCGACTAGAAGATACCCTTAACCCTTGACCATACAGACGGACATATGGTCGGGCTAACAGACATACACATATGGCTGTGTAGTTCTGTACCAATACTTGATGGTTTCATATCTCCGGTGTTTCTTAACCGATATTAATGAAATTTTTACAGAAGTTCATTATTTTGCTTATAGTTTCAATCCTCATTTTCAGTTTTTTGAAATTCAAGATTTTTTGTTATCGATTACATGTGTATATCGTAAACCTGAAAAGTTATCGAAAATTTGAAACAAACTTGTCATGCCTAGGGATTAGGAGAGCTCATATCCAATATTTGGAGTCTCTAGCTTTTGTAGTTCCAGAGATCGACGCGTTCATACATACAGACAGACAGACGGACATGGCTAAGTCGACTCGGCTGTTGATGCTGATCAAGAATATATATACTTTATGGGGTCGGAGAAGCTTCCTTCTCCCTGTTACATACTTTTGCACAAAACCATTATACCCTTTTTTACCCATTTCATGGGTTAAGGGTATAATAACCACTTACCCTCAACTACTTCCTTTACATGTATTGCATGGTGAATTTCTTCCATATGTTGCTTATCCTCAGTAATATATAATATTGCAGTTAATGGTTCAGTCAATTTGACAGGGAAGTCTCGTCGGCTTTGACTGCAAGACAGAAATTGATAATATTTATAATATTTAGAACTAAATTCATCTGATTTCCATAATTACGTCAACAAAATTGGTTCGTCTAGACAGCCACCATCGCATGCATAGTAACTTCGATCGGAACGATCAAGGGCCACATTTATGACTGCCTTATTATCTTCTTTGACAATGATTGTGACATTAACATGCGTCTTGTTGCCATAATTGAGACGCCTAAAGTGAAAGTCTCGATGCAGATATTTTGGATGCATGTTGCATTCTAGATGCTGATTGCTAAAACGAAAACTACCAAAACTCAGTGTCATCGCTTGAACGACACCCGACGCACCCGCACGTATTAGATTATGGCAGCCTTGCTTCTCCAGCGTAAGCATCCACGACGACACAAGCGAATTGAGTTGAGTCAAGGTCGACATGTCACGCCACAGATTCTCCGCTTGTAGTGTATGATATGAGTCGTAGCAACCCTCCGCGTATGTCAATGCCTTGGCAATGTCCTCGCGCATGCCAGCCGTTCCTGAGCCGACCACAGCACCCGCTTCTTCAAATTCAAAACTGCGCACTTGTGAAAGTACTGCATACATGGTGGCATTAATTCGATCACCATTTAAGCTATTATCTGCTTTAGATGTGCTTATCGTAAAACCTGTCGCCCAAATATCTGTCCATACATTAATGTGCTCCTGTCTGTAGGAATTAATGCTGTATTGCGAGCCAGATCCGGAAGCTTTGGCACTGAGTTTTTGTAACAGCTTTGTCATGGCCTGAATTGCGTGCTGCTCAATGCTTTCTGTGGTAGATTTTAATTGAGCATCCGCCACCGGCTTTGAATACTCAATGATAATTGGATAGATGATGCGCACTGTGCCGCGTTTGCGCAGCTCTAGTTTCGGGTCTAGTTGTGGCTTAATAATACTAATGACAATTAATTTACTGGGATCATCCGACGATGGCTGTACAGTGCCTGTGATTACTTCTATTTCGTTATAAGTAAACATTCCTATTTGCGCTGCATTGCTGTAATTAAACGCTGATAAAGTATGTGAAATACTTTTGTGGAAGTGTGTGCTAACCTGAGGGGAATAATTCGCGTTGTGGACTTAGCTAAACGATTTCGTGGTAATAGAAGCTCAATACTCTCAACTATATTGCGTGTGTTTGTAATTTGAACCTCTTGCATGAGCACATTGGGCTGTGTGCGATGTGCGTACATTGTGTAAGATACAAAGTATCCAGCAAAGCATTGAAACCGATGCACCATTCCTGTTAAATACTCAACAACGGTTGCTTCTTTCTCACCAGCCGTCACCCCACTTTGTGAAAGTGAAAGCACTGGCTGAAAACGTATAAGTAGCTGCATTGCACGTCCATGCTTAATGTTCAATGCTGCGTCAGTAGCCACCTCCAGACCAATATAACCGTTGCCAACATAGGGCGTGTAATCACGTTCACCCGGCAGAAGCGGCGACACGTGACGTATGTTTGCATCATACTCATAGTTTTGCAATATGTATGGTGTAAGGCGGTCATCCATGCATATGCTATGCGAATCTAAAATTATATTAAATGGTATTAATAAAAAGTGAATTCTTGTAATAAGTGGAAACGTTACCTTTCTGCTCTGGTGGGCTTAAAAATAAATAACGAAAGATTGGCGGTAGCATATAAAATACTATGCACACGCACAACAGAAGCAGAAACAAACGCCGGTAGGATGTTAGAGTGCCTTCGACAAGTCGTTTTAGTCTACGGACTACATCGACAGTCTCAAATTTGTTTTTGGCTGATCGAAAGAACATTTTAAGTGCGCTTTAACCATTTAATTTGCATTGGAATTCACTTTAGTATATACGGTGCTTGGCCATAATCTGTGGCCAAACACTGCAATATCTAACATGCATGTAATATCGATATATCGATACACATTAAAAAAAATCCACAATACCCAACTGTTAATAAATACTGAAATTCAAACAATGACTAAAATTCATGTTACATTTTAATTAACAAGGGACACTTGTCTTTTACAGCTTGATTTACACTTTGAATAAAGTGTGAATAAAAATATATATCCAATAATAAAAATGCCAATTCTTTTAATCATTTAAGGTTTACTTAGTTTGACTGCTTAATATGTCGACCGATAAGAATATCGATATCGTAATGATCACCTCTAGATGTTCTATTTGTTTTTATTATTTGTTAAAAGAAATGTCTAGGAACAAATCAGACTCGTGCGCTAAAAATTACAAGAAGAAGTATCTTTTTTTGTTCTCGTTGTTATGCTTACTGTTAATTTTAATTATAAAATACTCGAATGAAACTGGTAATGATCTCAAGCCCTTGTCGATATCCGAATGTTTGTTTTGCAACATTGCCAATGGCAGGATATCACCACCAAAACTAGAATTTGAAAACGATGAGTATGTTATTTTTAAGGATAAAAGACCAGCGGCCAAACACCATTATTTGGCGATTCCTAAGCAACACTTTGATAGCGTTAAGGTCTTAAATAAATCTCATGTGGGCTTAGGTAAGTTTAATTAAGCTCATTTGCATTTTTAATTTATAATTAATTCTTTCCCAAAATCACTCTGCAGTTAAGCGCATGAAAAATGGAATGATGCAATTTCTAAAATCAAAAGAAGTAGACTTATCAAATTCAATAATTGGTTATCACATTCCTCCGTTTATTTCGCAAAAGCATTTGCATCTTCATGGTATATCACCAGCCTCAGATATGGGAATTTCTGATCGGATAAGCTTTTTTATGCCATCGTTTTGGTTTAAGTCGGTAAGTTAAACAATATATATAGCAAACTTTGCATTTAAGTTTTATTTTGATTGTGTAGGCCCAAGATGTTCTTAATTCTTTACAAGGTTCTGAACTTAAGTGAATAGTGAAGTGAGAATCCAAGTATTTGGCATAAATAGTCCGACTTAAACTGCCTGCAGTAAATTAAGCTTTATAACTAGAAGATAAACAGGTCAGAAAAAAATGTTTATATTTTCAGTCTAATGCTATTATCATTCCAATAAAAAGCTACTGGTATTTTAAATACTGCAAATAAAGCTAGAAACAATAATGTCAAAAAATTATTCAAATGTGTTTGATTTAAAAAAAAAATCTAATGGAAGAATGGGTTGAATTAAAAATGTCAACAATAATTTAAAGGAAATATATAAAAACAAAATTTTAACGTCGTGGCAATCAGTATGAAACAAGAGGAGATGGTATAAATAGAAAATTTCGGAATAGGTTAATTCAACTGCT
Source organism: Scaptomyza parva (assembly GCA_035044645.1). Lineage (NCBI taxonomy): Eukaryota > Metazoa > Arthropoda > Insecta > Diptera > Drosophilidae > Scaptomyza > Scaptomyza parva. Next base: position 3,173,876 of record JAWNNT010000063.1, read on the forward strand.
GTATCGATATTGATATCGCAACTAATATCGATGGTGTAATCGATGAATTTGCAGCACTGAGAGCAAGCAGCAGCACCAGCAAACGCTGAGTTTTGGTTTGTTTTAGTTACAAGATTCGCAAAAATCATCAAGAAAACCAGCTCGATTAAGTTGCAACTAAACGGATTGGAGCGCGTCAAAGGAAGTGCGTTGAGAACAAACGCAGTATGTGGCCGCAAACGCTGGAAATGTCCCGAGACGAGTGTCGGGGTATGCTGCGTCGACTTGGTAGGTGAAATGCTGCTCCCGCCAGAGCCAGGAGCACACTCTTTTTATTCAGACCTTGCCATAATACTATTGTGCATCTTGACCTAATGCTAACTGGTGTCTATTTATTTGTATTGTTCGCGCAGAGCTTGAATCGTATTCGCACCTCGTAAGCGTTTTTCGCGCCCAAGGCTCACTCAGCGATCAGAAAGCCAAACTGCTTGAAGAGTTGCGCCAAATGTTTCACATAACGCAGGAGCGGCATCGTGCAGAGGTGCGCCGAGCTACCAATGATGAACAGCTTTGCACAATTGCCGAAAAGTAAGGGATTTTATAGAGTTGTGATTTGCATGCCAGTGTAAATGTATATGTCAATATTTATTCCACATCTATAGTGTTTGCGGACCAAACACATGGCAGGAGTGGTCGCGTGAAGGTCGCCGCCCGTATCCCCTGCTGCCAAGAATAAATCCGCAAACAGCGCTAGCAATTGTAGCTAACGATCTGGCTATCAAAGCGTATACGGATAATGCTAAACTGGCTGCGCCATCCGATACTGGCGCTAATTATGGCGATGCTCTTCTGGAGCAGGCGACCTATTCGAATCTAAGGCATGGTGTGCACAAACGTCAGGAGCCGCATGTGGTCATGGATGAGCCGGTAAGTGTACTTGCATTATATAATTTAGTTGGATGTGACCTGGCCATTAGCTCTATGCATATGTATCTACATCTGTACATACATGTGTGCACAACTGTATGGGCAGTAGTGAAAGTACAGTCTGCGCCTGGGTCGCTTGCTCTAATTAAAGGCTAATGGAACAATGCATTTGTCTAAGCAAAGATGATGAAGTCAAGATTGATTTTAATAGGTGTTCCAAAATTCTAAGAACACAAATAAAATTTATACAGTATTTTTGTTCACATGCATACAAATTGGGAGTAAAGTATTCTAATTGGAATTGTTGCCACTTAGCAGAGCCATTTCTGCGCTGTTATATGAACGATATCCTCTTTGCCATTTTGTGCTAACTTATGCAGCAAATTTTATGAAGCATTTTAAACTAAATATAGTTAAGCGTATTTTGGTGTGAAGTTAATTAAATTTGATTGAACTCCTCTTCGCCAGCTAACAGGCAACAGCAGTTAACAGCATCAGCATGCTGTTAAATAACATTTACCATTCAACTTCAATTTGATAAGCAATGATCCAGCTATTGTTATCGATAAGAATGTTAAAAATGATTGCCGTAATGAATTTGAAATAAGGAAATTAAATCTGATCTCTTTAACACAGTTTGCCAACTTAAGTTATTGATAATGCCAATATAAATTGATTTTCTGATTTTTTTTATTTTTAAACGCTAACAGTTTAAGGTGCCTGATTTGCCCAGCGAAATAAAGAAGGCGACCCTGAAGCGAAAAGAAAACGAGGCTGGCGATGCAAAACTGAACAAAAGGCGTAGTACACAGGTTGATAAACAGCATGGACACATTCAGTATTTCTCTTCGTCACAGTTAAGTAGTGGCAAGGATGAAGATGGTCACATGGCGCCGCAGGAACAGCGCCCTAACGCCCGTACACTGCAGCAACGTTATTTCTACCAGCAGCAGCAGAAACACAAGCAACGAATAGCAAGCAAAAAAGGCGCTAGTAACAGGATTGGCTCCAACAGCGGCATTGCAAGTATCGGGGTTAACACTAAACCTGCAAAGAGCGGCAGGCGCCGGGCACAAAAACAGCTTCAACAGCAGATGCAACAAAAGCAGCAACAACAACAGCAGCAGCAGCAAGAACAACAGCAGCAACAGCTGCAGCAACATAAAGTATTACTGCCGTTAGCTCCACAGCCGCCAGCAGCAGTAGAGCCAGCAACGCATCCAAATGCCAATCATCTGGTGCAACCTCACGTGGAATACATACTTGACGAAGCACTAAAATCGGTGGCTGCCACCAAACTCAAGACGGTACCTTCTGCGCGTGTTGTCTATGGACCCCCAGAGGTGCTATCGCCAACATCGACGCGTGCATTCATAAACTCACCCATTCTTTTCAAAGAGAAGTTATCCCCGACACAGCAACCAGTGCCCGTGCTGCAGCAACAATTGAGTACGCCAGTGAAGAAGTACATTGTTGAGGACCGACAGTCGATTGTCGTGGGAGCTCAACCTGCAAACACCCTTACCGTCCCTGCTAACATCTCGACAGCAAATTTGCCACTAGTCCCACAAATAATAAGTGTACAACAGATTGCTGCGCCACCGAAACTGCGGGCGACACCAGTCAGCAGCACTATACTGCCAACGGGTACCAAGCTGACGCCCAAGAAAATAAATATACTCGACAAACAACAACTGCCTTCCATGCCCAACACGACTGTGCGTCTTTTGCCGATAGATCAACACCAGCAGCAGCATCAGCAGCAATCGGCTCCAAACCCCATCCCAGCGCCATCCATCGCAAGCAGCAAGGCACCAACAACGGCAGCCGTACAAAAGTATATTGTCGATGATCGTGTGCCCGGCCAGGGACAGACTCTCGGAACGCCGTTGAGCAGCGCCTCTGCTGTGAATATTATTAAGAATATACCGGCCAGTAGCTTAAACAATACGCTGATTACACCACTTAGCAGCTCGGTAACGCCTGTGCCGCCAATATTTCGTAAGGCGTCTGTGGCAGCAACAACAACAACGACGTCAGCGGCGGCAGGAGGAGGAAGTGGTGGGGCACTCTCGACCCCACAGATACTGAGCAACATAAAGTTGACCAGCGCAATAAAGCATATGCCCAGCAGTGCACTGCGCAATATTAAAATTTGTTCGCCTAATGCCAAGGTGTTTCTGCAGCCCGCCAAACTACACACAGGCAGCATTATACACAAAATTAGCGCTGCGAATATCGTACCAGGTGGAAGTGTTACAGCTAGCAGTGTTAACAGTGCAGCTCTTTCGCCTACAGGCAGTGCTACGCCCACTTCGCCACTATCGGCCCAGCAGAGAATAACGATACAAAAGATGCAATTGCTGACGCCCACTCAAATGATCTCGAGTTCCGGCACTGGTACAAGCAGCGTCAGCGTCGTGTCCAGCTCCAGCATTGCCAGCAGCCAAGGCACGAAGGTAAAACCCACCACTCTGACCCTGAGTTCAACGGGTGTTGGTAAAAATAATTTGGTATTTTTACCGACGAGTAGTATGCGAGCAGTGACACTGGCCTCCAATAAGCCCAAGTCCTGCGCTGAGCTGCTGGCAGCCAAGCCCAATGTTCTCGTCATAGGACCATCATCTTCTGCCAATGTGGCCAGTAATGCCCAGACAGCACATGTTGCAGCGACATCTGCCTTGGGGAAAACGAAGGCACATCAGCTCATAACGGAGGATACTCCAATCGATATCATCAACATGCCTATTATTGTAGCAGACAATGGGACAACAGAACCAAAGGCGGCAGTCAAATCAGCGCCGATGATGGTGCTTAACGCAACGGATTGGGAAATGGAGCTGGATCAGGCATCTAAGGGAACTGGTGGCACCACAACATCACCCACAAAAACCATAAGTAAGGATTCTAAAGACAAACAGTCGCAGGATAATATAACGTTAGAGCATATAGTAGAGGAGATGAAAGAAGCAAAACAACGCAGTAAGTACCCTTCGAATATATATAACTATTTTGAAAAACAATAATTCTTATTTCATTCAGTCATTGAACTGCACGAAGGAGTCGACAGTGCCATTGAGTATATGGATATGGAAATAGAACAGCCTATTGAAATCGAGTGCACCAGTAACATATCGCCGGACTCAATTACTGGTAACACAACGACAACCACGTCGCTCAAGGCCACCATTGTGCCACCCCGGGCGCAGGAGCGAAAGGATCTTGTTGACACCACAACAACAGCATCAACGGGCGAATCGGCAACGATAAAGGCGACGTTTTAAAATTTTTTTCATTTTACATTTCGTTTTGGAATTTGCCGTTTTGGTTTTTTAATAACTGGTCGGTTAAGAAACGCACAAAGTACATATTAATTTATAGAGACCCGGTTTTAGTTAGATTGTTAAGCTTACCGCGTAATTTAAACAAAGTGCAACATTATCATATTAGTATGTATGTATTTGTTTATGGTAATCAATTTAATATGGATCATTAACATTTGTTTGGTTCAAAAATAATTTTTACAGACCTTGTTTAGCGCAGTCTTGTTTTGAATAACAAAATGGTTTTTTAATTGACTTCTCCAAGCTGCCACTATCGAAATACCTTAATAATTGTGTACATTGTAAATATCATTTAGTTTAGCGTTTTAAGTTTATTACCTTACTGCAACATGGAGAACAGAAGATCAAGCCAGTCTGTCATTAGAAAGAAAGTGTTTTAACTGAGATTATAGTATTTAGTTATTTTTCCCATAAACGGCCGCTATAATTACAATCAATGTAAATATTATAAGAAGAAAAGTTGAAGAATTTCAAAAAATTGCTTAAAGTCAAAACAATTTTATGTAAATGTACCCTGTAAAGAGTAGTAGGTTCAACAAGTTACATGGAAGTTTATAAAGAAAAATAAATCGTATTCATATAAACACATGCGTATGCATATTTACATATAATACTTTACATAACTACCAACCGGCAGTTTAGCTGTTTAGTATATTATGCATTGATTTTGTAAATCTAAATCATAAAACAATGTTGTAATTTTTAGATGAGAAATATTATCGCAATCGAAGCGTACCACCCGAAGGTAAACAAAATGTAATTATAAAAATATTGTTAAACAATGCGTGCTGCTGTAAAAATTTTAACATACATAATGTAAATGGAATAAATATAAATGTAAACAAATTGACAAATCATTTATTTCATTTAATTCAGTTTTTCGCTAAGCTCAAAGTCTAAAATTGGCCAAACTCAAATATTAATTTTTTTTTAAAGAAAATCTAATCAACACAAATTGTGTTTAATTAAAATATACATATATACAAACATTTTTAATTTACAAAGATGACTAAATTGAATGAAACTGAATTTGGCATCCAGTCTATTTCACCCTTAAATGAAAAACATTGTAAACTTATTTACATTTATTAATTTCCGTGTATATTTGTAGAAACAGCAATTTTTTTACGCTTTACTCTTCCCGCCGCCTAACATGTTTTAAGGATAAAGTACTAAACTCAAGGTAAAGATAATGAGTTTTAAAAGTTTATCGAGTAAAGTTGGAAATTCAGTACAGTTAACCGTGTAACCTTGTGGGTTATTGTGTAAATAAACTAAACTTAATGATTAATAAACATTTAATTGCGTCCCAAGGTCATGCCACGTCCCCAGGGTGAATTCGCTGCTTGGCGTGGTGGCGGTGCTCTGCTCTCTGGTGGCACACCAAATCCGCTGATGCCACCTGACACGTCAGGGGCAAAGCGTTTCCTACAATAAGAACGACATTCAGAAATACTATTTTATAGTTTTAAAAGTTGTTACTTACAAAAACTCTGGTGTTTCCAGGAAGGCGCTACCTCCAAGCTCCTGTGGATACTGGAATTTTAAGAAGTAGTAGACGTGTCCAATAAAAATGCCCACCAGTGAGGCTAAGGAACCGTGGAAAATCAGCTCGATACCAGCTAGCACCCAGGGCAAATACATCGCTTTAAAACGACTGCCAAACCAAAAGTTGACTATAACTTCTTTGTTAAGTTGGCACCAAATATAAGTTATTGCGACGACGAGCATGTCCATCAAAAAATATACATTGAAGACCATGCCACCAATGTTAGCCAGCGCTGCCGTAATGATAAGCAGATACATGTAGTCCGACGGACTTCTCGCATACTGATCCTTTTCCAAGCGCGCGCTATATTGTGTTATGAAGTAGCAGTTGATGAGGAAATGAAACCCAGTGGCTCCGCTCAGAGGAAACACAAATAATGACGTTATGCAGCGCCACAGCTGTAGCCGGGTGAATACCAGCTCCCGAGAGAGGTACATATGTTCCATTGGTAGCAGACCGAATCTGCATAAAAGGCTCATGCCTACTGTGGCTGTTAGCCAGTAGCGGGTAAAGCGGGGCAACGATTTGTACCATGTCCCAGCGTCCATCCTGTCTAACGTTTAATTTCGTTATTTAGAAAAAATAATCGTACTTTTCCAATTGTTGATTTACGTGTCTTTCATAAGCAGTGTTGCCACATCAAAAACATGTAAAAATATTGAAAATACCAAAAAGTAAAATTGACCAATCATGCAATGAAAATATACCAACACCACAGACAAGAACCTTATTCCACTGATCTGGCAGCCTTATTTTCGAACTTTCCCAAAGATGCCGCGTAATATAAATTATTTTTGCGCAGAAATAATAAACCAATATTGAAGTATCAAGAGTTTTTAAGTAGGTACGCTTTACGCGGAATAAATAAATACCAAATATTTTTTTTTTTTAATCTACTACATGTAATCTGACAAGAAAACCAGATAGCTCAAATATAAACATAAAAAGATGAGCACATCTGATTATTTTTGGTTTTGTGCTTGGTTTTTAATACGTTGTTTTGAATTGGGTCAAAGCTATGCCGCTTTTTTATATGTAATTTGCAAAACACACACATAACAATGGAAAACTAATGAAACGCAGTGATGCGAAACTAATGCATACACGAGGACATATGTACATGTATGTACACATGAGTATACCTGAAATTATGCGCTTTCCAAGTTACTGCACTTATTAGTGGGACATGGAGAATTGATTTTACCAAATGCTGTCCAAATGAAATAATTGTAAATTTGTAGACTGTTATATTATACAGATATCAATAAATAAAAAGTTAAAATTGTTAACTAATACTACTTTACTTGAATGGCTTAGAAATGATTATTTATGTATATATGAAGACAAAGTATTTAAAGCATTTAAAAGTATAAATGCTAGCTTATTGGTATTTTTCTTAAAAGCAGAAGCAGTGTGGATCAAATGCCGATGACAAAATAGAGTTATGTATGACTCTAAGGAAAAATAAAGACAAGAAACGACTAGTTCTTTTGGGCGTTAAATTTTAATATTTTTTGCATAATGTATGTCCAATTGTATTCCGAAACATGTGGGAGAAAAAGGGATAGCGCCACCAGGATGAGAGTGAGAGCGCAGAAATGTAAAAAATCAAGCTAATCAGGTGGTTTTTGGACCGGTTCAGTGTGTGCTGGCTTCTCAGTGTGTAGGTATGCCTTAATGTGAATGTGTGTGAATCATTGTGAGTGAGCAAAGACCACACCCACCGTTTAAATGCAAAATGGGTGCTTGCTTATAAGTGTGCACAGAAAGAGACGCATGCGCTGCCTGCTGCCTCTGTAGAGGTAAGGGCTGCAACAATACACGCCCACATGGCCATTGCTCATGATTAAGTTGTGCCTTGCTGCTTGCTGCTTGCTACTTGCTTGTTGTTTTTAGTAGCTGTTGACAAACGCATAGTAGAGATGTTTTATTTATTTACGCGTTGAGCTTTTACAGCGCCTTGCACTCACCTGGCGTGATGTCATTTTGTTGTCGCCGTTGCCGTTTTGCTCGCTCACTTTGTTGTTGTATTTATGTACATATATATGTATATATACTACATACATATAAATAAATATGGATGTTTGTGTGTATCTATTTACATAGAAACTTGCACACTTATGTAAATACATAAGTTCTTATATAACATCCTACAAACAGAGAAGCTTATTATATTCTCACGAATGGAGACGTTGAGCCTTTTTTGAATTTATTATTATTTAAGTTAGTTAGACTTCAAAACTAAGTCAGCCGAATAGGTTGCCTTCTACCATTTTACTAATCTTTTTACTTGTGAATAGAAAGCGGCAATAACATTGAAAAGACCAAAATCTATTAGCTTTCTAAAGAATTTTCAAAATAAGAGAATGATACTTTATTTTTTAGCTCCTTTGGTTGCGATGGGAATTTTAAAATCTATATATTTAAGATTGATCTTTCAATGCAGGCATTGCCTTGCATTCTAATTATAGTAATTATTTGATTACAAAATCTCCCAGGGTGAACTACTCATCGCCTTTTTGTTTGCTATACACAGCATCTTCATTACACACATATTGTGTGTGCATGTATAAGTACTTACCAATTTGGCATTGTTGGTACAGGATTTGAAGTCTGAGATTCGAAATCATTTCTTCGCATACGTCCACACCTTTATACATCTGTACCTACATTTATATGAACGTATGCATTCCCATTTATGTATACGCATTTCACATGCCTTGAGCACACAAACATCGAGCATTTTCTCCCGATAATGGCGCAGCGGGAAAGGTTATCGTAACAGGGGGCACCCAGAAAAAAAAAAAGTTCACTTGTGTAAATGAGAACGCAAAAAGAGGCAAATCATAAGAGGAGCGTGCGCCGCCAAATTGCAGTACAAATATGTACTCTCATCAAGGGTGTGGGCAGACAGACGTAGGGACGAACGCACTGCTTAGAAAAAGGACAGTCTGCAGATACAGCAGCTGTCACTCACACATATACACAAGGCAGACTCCCTCCCTACATACTATCCGTAGCGATGGCGTTAATGCTACACTCGCACACAAACAACAGAGAGATACACGGTCACAAGCATACACACACACACACACACACGCACATACCCAATGTGTAGCAGACATATTGCGCCTCGTTCAGTCTCGCGCTGTTGCCTTATTGGTGCCAGCAAAGAGAGAGTGTAAAAGAAAGAAAGAGAGGGGGAGAGAGAGAGAGAGAGAGAAAACAAAGTGTAATGACGTTGAGAAATGATAATGACGTTCTGCAACCGCTTTGCGTGTTTGTTTCATTTTCCATCATAACGGTAGTTGGTTGTCACGTAAGAGTGAGAGAGCATGACCGCGCATTATATATTTTTTTGACTTGACGTTGACGATTGATGCCGTCGGCAAATCGAATTTGTGTATAGATGTGTGTGTAAACAGTTTGTAATAGCGTGGGTGAGAAAAAGACAAGAAGGCAACGGTCACGAATTATTGACATTACGATTGCCTTGGCAGCCCGGTTGACAAGTTTATTACGACGCTATTTGCAAATAAATCAAACTAGTGAAAATTAAAATAAATCACTGTTTAGTGTTGCCTAACTAGAAGTTTATTTTAACTTGCACACAATAGAAGCAGTAGCTGACTCAAAAGTTGTTTTCACACTTGCAAAAAAAGCTTACAATTATATCCTTGCTATGGTTATTAAATAAATTGAAAGAATATATGTATAAGTAAACGTAAAATATAACCTTGAAGATACTTACCAAAGACTTGAGATTCGTTCATACCAAGATGCATACATACAAACATTCATACACATTTTTGTATACTACGTGTGTTTTGCCTTAACTTTCTGTGGCTCATAAATAAAATATTTACACTACGAAATTGGCGTCTTAAACGCGCGGTCGCAATATTAATGGTTCCTTCGAGGGTTCCTCTCCGGTGCAAATTAAACGAAAAGTTTACACTTTGGTATGGGCATTTGCCTCTGCGTTTGTGTTTGTGTTTGTGAGAGTGCATTTTGTAGAGGATTTGCTTAAGAAATACTTACTTTGAAATCAACACACGGATGTAGTAAACATGACCTGCAGCATTTTCTGGCTTGATTAGTCTGGCACCGATTTTAAAGGAGGACTCACAAAACGCTTTGAAGTACTTTCTAACATTAAATTTAAATATTATTTCAAGACGGAGAGACATCAAAAAGGAAATTTAATTAACCAAACAAATACCAGAGAATATTTGAAGATCGTGCTGTAAGTTAAATTTTATGTTTACTTATCATAATTAGTGTTTAATCAATTTTAAATGGATTGTAGACATAACAAATACAACAAATTCGATTTCTATGAATATTTTAAAAGAAGCTTATCTTAGAGTGGACCAAATTTTAGGTAAATAACATTTTTAAACCTGTAAACTTAAAATGAAATTATTATATTGCGCATATTTTAGTTAAAATCCCTGAAATAGCTATATTTAAAAAACTTTTCTTTTATTTTATTCAAAATACATTTGTAAGTAATAAAAAAGCTATTTATGTTAACTTTTATTCAATTTAACTTTGTGTCTTAATAACTAATAATAAAATATAAATTTGCTCATCTAAGTATATTACTTATTTTATGAGTTATATAACATTGAGAATATCCAGATGTGTTGGAAAATGTAATAGATCCAATCGAATTACAAAATCAAATTCTGAATGTAAATTGTTTTTCAATTATAAATTTATAGATCCTAACCTTAGCTCTATTCAAATAAAATAATAGTTTAACAAATTTACCGATCTAAAAAAATATATATAATATATAATCACTTTTTAACTCAAATGCACTGCTTAGGCAATTGAAGTCAGCATTCTATAGTAAGCAGTTCGCTTATGTAAGGCAAACATTTAAATTATATTAATCAATACACAATAAAAGTAAACAAATCAATTTTATTTAAATGTTAACATCGAAATTCAGTAAGGAAATGGGGTCCAACTTATGAAATAATTGTATGTTCATCGATGCTTAACACGCATACAAACATACATTTTAAGGCTTTTCGCGTTTCAAAATTAGTAAAATACGATAATTTTGAATCCAAGAATTAGTATATTTCAAATGTACGTACATATGTATTTTATTTAATATATACGTATTACATAATATTCTAGCTTATGGCTTCTTTCGAAAGATGACACTAACACTTACATTTATGGTTGAGCTATTTACTTGTATTCTTCTCATTTGCCCCAGAGGCCACTTTTGGGCTGTCGCACCATAAAAAAATAAAAAATAACAGTCCCGTCGACAGTACTTCTTGACAAAAAGCCTGTGGAGAGTCGAGTCCTTTGCCTGTATATATACATATGTATATATGTGTGTGAAATGAAATGGAAAGTGTCTAAGCTACAGCTACAGCTACAGCTGAGCTCAGCGCGACAATCTGTGCAGAGAGTTCCAAGCCATGCATGCATGTTTCTTCTGTCGTCTGTCGTCTGTCGTCGTCGTTCATCAATTGTTAATGTCACAGACGCACAGCGGGGAAGGCGAAGAATGTTGGAGGATGAGCACAAGTTGTACACTCAGCATGGTAGCCGCAAAACTTGCGAGTCATTTCTGCTATTTAAATGTCGTTTTTCTTCGCGCGCTTTTCAATTTTTAATTGGGATTTCTGACGCTGCCGTTGAGTTTGTCGTTTGTCGTTTGTTGTTTGCAAGGACTACCTTACTACATGGCATTCTCCCCCACAAATTGCTTACCTGGTTCGCTTGAGCGGTTCAAATGTCTTACGGTTAGTCGCCGTCGAGTCGGCGTTAACGCCACGTGGTTGTTTAAAATGCGCTTTTGATATACACATTGACTATATTCTATAGTCGTGGCACGTAAGTAAATAAAATGCTTCAGTGCTGAGGCTGTGTGTTTCTTTTCTCTCTTTTTTAAGGGGTTCAGTTCAACGTACATATTTACCGATTTTTCGTGGTTTTTTGATTTCCTGACACGGGTACGACGGCAATCATTGTGACATTTTAATTGTTTATTTGCGCTGTTTGTGCATGCGGTGGGTACGTATCCAGAACCAGAACCACGTACGCGAACACGACCACGACCACGATTACGACCAGAACCAGGACCAGGAACAACTACTTCTCCAATGCTTTATGGTATGAGCGTAGTACTACTATGTACACAAGTGCTTGGCTCGCCAGTTTGCCGAGTTTGGCTGAGGCAATTGTTTTGAAGTTTCATATTTTGACAAAAGATTTGCGGGTGAGGAGGAGTTTCTGGTTTTCGTTTCGAAGTACTTATTCCAATGCAAACGAGCTCTTCTTTTCGTCAGATCTCCTTTTTTCAATTCAATATACAGTTGTTTGTGTGTATATAATGTGTGTATTGGTTAATGTAAATATTTGGTTTCTGATTGTCATTTGAAGTACGCTTCAGTAGGGTTCATTATTATTTATTTTCATTAATGCACATGTGACTCTTCCCAAACATTTGTGAAAGAAAACTTGACTGCAAGCCAAACTTAAATGAATGTCGTCAATAGATATTTGGACCTCCCAAAGTTTAGTTAAGGCATTGATAATTTGCCACTTTTAGGGGAGATTTAAGTCATTAATTATTTGAATTTTTTGATAATGCTAAAATCAAGTAAGGTATTTCATTTGTACTTCTTTCCATGTGCAGCTCCTTTATGCGTTTATAATCCTTTCTAATTGAAACAGCTTATTAAGCATATCAATATTTAATAATTCATAAAAACCTAAATCTCGCGAACACCACTTGAGCACCAGTCATATAAATTGTTACAATTTGTAGTCAGAATAACAACCACCAGGCAAATATCAACCAGCAGCAACCAACACCAACACCAATGAACAGGCACCCTCAATCACTCACTCAACAAAAAACACGAAGCAACAACAACAGAATCAAACATTTATGCCTAAAAGGGATGGGGAGCAGTAACAATAACAGCAGCAGCAGAAGCATCGATAGACTTGGACATATGGAACTTTATTAGATACAAATTCTTTGGATTTGCCTTTCGGCAACATTGGCAGTTAAATGCTATGCAACACGGTTATGACCTTTTCGCCTCCCTCTCCGCGCCATCATTTAATGCTCGCCCGTCGATGCTCATGCTCATGTAATGAACGGGAGCATAAAAAATGCAAGACGTCAACCATTTTATGGATAGTTGCTGTTTTTTTTTTTTTCCTCTTTGGGTGCAACAAAAGGGGTTGATGTGGCAACGGGGAATAATGTAGCTACTGCTCCTGCCAAGGGCCCTGGACGATTTGTTGCAATTTTATACACGTTGTACATGGGATTGCTCTGTGTGTAGCCATTTTTTGAAAACAACTGTGCACCGCTGGCGATCCCATTGAACCGACGACGACAACAACGACTACCCTTAAAAACGCATTTGCTTTGGCGTTTCAAGTGCGCTAAAAGGTTTTAAGCATCTACAACAGCAATAACAACAACAACAACAACAACAACAACACGAACAACTATGACTACTTAATAGTGGCAGAACTTTGCAGCGGGGTCGTTCGTTTAAAAAACCCGCAATTAAGTATGCGTTTTTTTGTCTGCGTTGTGTTGTTGTACAGAGTCCGCCCCTGGTTTTTTTTACTTTGCTGCATGTTGTTGTCGATCCGTGTAACTTTTGTTTATTACGCGTAATTGCAGTTACTCTTATTCCATTGCGCTCTCTCTTCATCTCTTTATATGTGTGTGCCTTTTGTGTGTCCTTTTGCAGCTGCTTTCATTTTCAGACGGCTCTGCTCTTTTTAAATTCATGCGACTGCAACGGGGCGAATACATAATGTAGTTTTGGTAAGTCGTGCTTCTCTCTAAGACGGTGGTTCCCAAACTTATTTTGTCTATCGCCCACTTTGAGAACAAATATTTTTTTTAGCGCCTATTTAAAAACCACTATAACTTTAAATTAAATGAATTAATTGTTGTGACCTATAAATGTATATATATATATACTATAACCCGCAACTTGAAACCTGAGCACAGTAGGTAACATACAACGGCGCTTAGGTCTCAAGTTAACTCTTACGGGCTCCACCTGCCAATAAGAATGATTATTGAAACGCAACTTTAAAGTATTACAGAGTATCTTTTATTAAAAATAAAACTAAAATAATGAAGAATGAATCTGATGCTGTTTAATAAGTTTGTTGATATCAGGTTCCAATTTACTCAAGAACAGTCGAAAGTCGCCACGTTCGGTAACAAGCTTTCTAGGTCTCTTACCGCCCCCCTTGAGACCTGCAGCGCCCACAAGGGGACGACTTTGGGAAACACTGCTCTAAGACAATGGCTCAGATTTGGTTTTGAGTTAACGAAAGAAAGATATTACTTGCAGGAATTATAGCTCAATTGCCCTTATTTTGACAACAAACATCACCATTAGTTTTCAATACAGTACAGAGGCTCTCTAAAGTCGATTTCCTCATGCTTAAGTAAAAAATCTAGTAAAAATATTCGCAAAACACACAAAACACAACACGCTTAAGCAAAATCACCATAATTTGAAAAGTAAACCTCCTAAAATTGAGGGTATTACCAGATGAATCAATAAAATCAACTTTAATTTTTTGGACAAGCCGCACGATATATGCATCAAATAATTGATTTAATTAATAATTCTATTATCGAACATCTTACTTTAAAAAACCTTGCTCGTCTTTCAAAATATCTTAACAAACTCAACAAACATGCTGAAACCGAATTTTAAGTTTCATTTAATCTACTATTTCTTCTACCTTTAACCAACGAACAAAGCTTTTAGCTGTTTAGCTGCTCTTTTTGTGCTTTATTTTAAATACTCGAAGCTTATATTTCCATACAATTTGTTAGCTGATTTCATTGCAACATGCTATCTCCCATAAACACAGTTGGCAGACAACCAGTTGAAATGTTTTAAAATTACAATCTACCGGGGCGGAAAGCTGGGGCTTAGCCCGCCTGTCGGCAAATTCCAGTAGAATAAATGGGAATTTATTTTTAAATGCAAAAACCAGCAACAACAGAAACAACAGAAACAAGTTGCATTTGCAAATTGCTGGTCTACTGAGCCATATAGTATAGTAGTAGTAGTAGTAGTAGTAGTACTAACTAGTCTTTTTCTTGCTGTGAATTGCACATTTGAAGTCAAACAAAATGGCGTCGGCGTCGGCGTCATTTGATTTGTGATTTGTGTGGCGTGTTAGTTATTTTTGTGTTTTAGAATTCGCGTGCAAGGCGGATAATTTGACGAGCGACAACAAATTGCTACCTTTAGTTTTATCATTGTGGATCATTAGAAAAACGGATGCAACATATACATATGTATGGACATATGTATATTTGTGTTTCTGTATGGCTTTCTGTATGGCTAACATAAAGAATTCAACCCCCTGGTATTGCTGGTGTTGGTATGCGTTATGGAGCGCGCATCTTTTGTCAATATTTGTGCTGGGCATGTAAACAGTTTAATAGGCTGTTAGTTGCTGTGTGTACTTAACAGATATGAAAAACCGCCGTTTCAGCCACTTGACAGCTGTTGCAATTTACGCTTGATCTAAACTCGGGAATATTTGAACATAATATTGTATATACCCGACCGACCGACTCTTCTCTTCTATTTGTGTGCTAAGCCTCAGGGGGGTTGGTTGGTTGGTTGATTGTGCGCTGATATTTTGTATCTTGTACATTCCTTATTCATGTTATTTGTACAAGGCAAATAGTTTATTTATCGCTTTCCACTTCGAGAGTATCTTACAGATAATGCTTGTCAGGATTTTAAATTGAAAAATTTTAAACTTGAAATATGCACTTTCTTGTTTGCTTGATTTAATGAGGTATGCTTTGTAATGGTTTTCTAACTGGTGGGTAATTTATTTAGTGCTAAAACAATTATAAAGCTCTGTTAACCTTTGAAAAGTACATAAATAAGCGCATACGTTTTTAAAATATTTTAAAAAATACGCAAGACTTTGTACAACCCTTGCGGGGATCGAACCCGCGACCTTTGGATTAGAAGTCCAACGCGCTATCCGCTGCGCCAAAGGGTCTAATTATCTTATTGTGTCCCAGCAGCTAACAAGTTGCTACTACAACAGCATAATAATAGTATAATATTGGTAAAGAACAACTGTATATTAACATCGTATTGATATAAGAGCAAAAAGTCTTAAAACATGTCTCACAACGCTTCGTTTGTAAACACACAACACACAACAAATTGTAGCTTGCCAGAGAAACAGCTATTTAAATATGCGTTCAAGTATGTACTAGTTCTATATTTATAGAAACGAAATTTTGCGCTGCGTTCTACAGATAGAAAAACATGTATGTATGTATGTATGTATCTACAAAGCATAAATATGTGTGTTGAACTTGAACACTTTCTTTTTCGTTGCAGCTGTAGCATTTGTGAAAAGCCAATCGATATAAAAGAATACTATGTAAGCAATGTTTTTTTTTAAAAGGATTTTACCTTTGTGCAGAAACCCTTTGGACACTATCTGAAGTTCGTCGGGGCATTCAAGTGCTCAATTTGCCCGTTTCGAAATTTTCATTTTCATTTGTATTTTACGCTCGGTTCCGTGTTGCTTTTATCGCCCACTGTGATCTTCATGCGCTTTTGGCTAATAAGTACTATAGAATTCACACACACACACACACACACACCTAGGATAGATACTTGGTGAGTTTCCAGTTTATTCAGGGTTGTTCACCGAAAAATGTTCCGTAACGTGACTGCTTGCAATTACTCAACGCTTGTTGATGTGTTGTTTCTGTGTTGTGGCCGTTGCTACTTTTAGTTTGTTAACAAATTAATCAAATCGAACACCAGACCCAAAAAAGCAAGTCCTTGCCTAATAGAGTAATCGTCGAAAAATTCCTCCTCTCTCTCTCTCCCTCTCTACAGTCTAGAAGTCAAAGTTCTTATCTGTGCTTTATCTCATTGCCTGTTGTTGTTTTTTATATATATTTTTTTATAGCAATGTCCCCTTTTGGGGAGTTTTCTCACTTTTCGCTGCGTGATTTATCTGCTCCTTCCGACGTTTTTACTATATTGGACTCCTTGCTCCGTGCACTGTGTCCGGGCAGATTATGTAAACGTTTTTTTTACGCAAATCGTACACTCGAAACGGATATTAAATTTTATTGCTCTTGTTGCCATGACTTTGACTTGGGTTGGGAGTTTGCCCCATTGTTATGTTCATTGGGCATTGAAGTAGTCGGCATTGTCAATTAGCTTGGACTAATCGGAATGCTAAGTATGTGCATTTGGCTTCTGCTAGTGGCAGGTGGTTTACAACGAATAAAGGAAGAGTTGGGTTAAGGTATAGGGAGTGTTTTCTTCCACTTTAACCCAACTCTTGTGAATTAGAGGTTTGCATGATCTATGCGTTTTAGGTTAAGAAAATTCATATCATATTTATTGAATTGTTGAAGCGAGTCCCTTTGATAAGCCGGTTATATTTTTTTTTTTTCATACATACCGAACATCCTTGAAACTGAACAGTTATTAAATATATGAATCTGAATAACTGCAGCTGCCGTTATGCTAGGTAATCCAATAAGATAGGGTGACTGCAAATGTTATGCAGCAGTCGCAACGCCCCGACGAAGACGCCCATTCCAAACGGTGCCTCCTCCTCAAGAAACCCCGTCTTAGACTCGAATTGTGGCACGCGTTTAACAAGTAAATTTGCTGCTGAGATTTGCACATGTTCCGTCATTATTATCATTAGAGATTTTAATTGCTACATATGCGACACACACACGTTGCTTACGCCTTCAAAGAGGCGAGATTCCGATAGTACCCTCGCGCTTCAACCGATGCTGCTGTTGTTGATCCTTCCGGTGGCGGGACACACAATACGCCGGCTGAGCATCAAGACAGGAAGCAATGTGCGCGGATGAACAATTGTTGGCTCAAGATTGTTTTTTTTTTGGCACAGGCGCAGCTGCCCTAAGTGGGCAAGGATAATCAAATGGTGGCTTACTCTACACTGTACTTGTTTACTCCTCTCTTAATGCTTGTTGATCATCATTATTATTTGTTGATTATTGTTTAGAAACCGGTTGTGTCTTTCGGGCGTTACCAAGACCTTGTACTTCGGTCTGACATTTGATTTCGCTGTCTCGCTGTCTCGTTGTCTCGCTTTGCGCTTTGCGCATTGCTTTGCTCTTCAATTGAGATTTCGCTTTCGGCAGCGGAAACGCTTTTTCTTTTCTCGCATATTTCTACGGTTGTTGACACGCGATCCTTGCCAAAGATACTCAACGATTTGAATTCAGTGGTTACGTCTGGCGCGTGTGCCGGTTTCCTGTTAATTATATTCACGTAAACTGTCAAAATGTGCAAAAGCAAGCAACCTCCCCCAACCCTTACCTTCAGCGAGGTTCCTGCTGTAATTGAAAGCGAAATTTTATGCTTTCATTTCTTTGCCTTGCTCAACATTAAATTAAATGCATATGCTTTGCGTTTTTTCACTTTTTTTTTGGCGTTTAACTTACTGCATTGTATTCTCTCTAGCCTTCTCTTTTGTGCTGTCAGTTTCTCTATTTGTCCTTTGCTTCTTTGTTCCGTCTTTCTCTGAGTGCGTGTGAGTCCTTGTTTTGTGCTTTTGCAAATACGGAACAACTGCTCATTAATTGTCGGTTTTTGTGTGTATTTTACTTCAGATTACATTTTGGCTCGTGCTAGATTAGCTTAAGCTGCTTTTATTTTATTCTTCGGTAGTGTCAACGTTAGAGATGTGAACTGTAAAGTATTTGAATGCCGATAAATTGAATCTTTATGAATCAGAGCTTGTTTTAGGTATGTGCAACAAATGATCGAACGATGAAAGTAACCTCAATTGCTTATCGATGTATAGCTTGCTGCTTTTACTTTGAGGTCGCTAGAGGTGTGAGAAATATCGGCTTAAGTTGCTTACATTGACAGGAAAATTCAGATTCAACTGTTTTGTGCTTGTACATTTGTTTTTATTTATAATCGGCTGATTTTAGCTGCCGCCCTTAAATTTTTTACCATATTTTTGATATGTTGTTCAAATTAATATTTAACAGTAACATTTTGTACGGAAAAGTATACAGTTTTCTAAGGCCTTAAGGCAAAACACAAGCGATCTTATTGGTTACATCTTACTAATTATCAAAGTCATCAAAATTATCATGAATTTGTATTTATTTGATACACATGTAAGCAATTATTACAGAACTGACCTATTTTTTGATGATAGTACCTCTAGGAATCAAATGACACCGGAAGAATACGACCCACAACTCACTAGTTCATTGATTTCAAATTTCCCATGATACCTTTGATTTTAAAATGTTTCCGCTTGTTATTTGCCTACACATTCCTTGTATTCTCAATCTGTTAACTCCTTTATATCATTTAACCAAATTAGCTGGCGTCACGCTTACCAGCGTTCTTGGCCCTCTTTCTAGTCTACGAATTTTTAATATTTGTGTTCAACAAACATTTCCACAAAAAAAAACTCACACACTTTCAATAAATGTATAACAAAATAGGTTTCACGGCGGCCGGCTTAAAGAAAAAACTAAGCGGAAAAATATGTACTTCCTGTAATAAAAAGCAACAAAAGTAACACTTCCGCGTGACAAATGTCTGTCGCCGTTTGAGAGGGTTGAGAGTCCTTAACAACCTGCAAACAGGACAAGTCAAACGGTCCAAGCCCAATGAGCGTGTCGACATTTTTGTCGGGGCCCCGAGGACATTATTACCATGTTCCGTGCACAGTTTCCAGCCCAAGTTTAAAGTCTACCCCTATTTAAAGAGCTGCGGTTAAGCGCATTACGCAACATTATGACATTTACCTACCCAATAAATATGCGACACGCGACCGAAGACCTAAAACGGCCAATACAATTATAATTGCAACAAATTGAACGACGCTCCCGACACGCGTTCTATTAGCTCATCTTCCGGTAGCCAGCACCACTCAGACACAGACACAGACTCAGCCTCAGAGTCCCACTCCGAAACAATAGAGTTGGGGTTGGAAAACTCCCACTGATGTGGATTGGGTGTATGACAAGGTCCGGTTAATGTTTGTTGTTTGTCTTGTTTAGTCCTTCAACATTTTGTTTGTGCCACTAGTTCGTATTGGTTGTGTGTATTCTTTACCCTCTTCTGAAAATTCATTCCTACTCTGCTTGTAACACGCTTACAAGGTATTTTTTTTTGTATTTGCCGTATTTTTTTTGTGGGTGATTTATTGGCTTTTACTTATTTCCGGTCATGTATCTATATAGTATGAGGGCATTGCATGGGAAGGACATCGTTGACCATAATGATGTTAAGTGGTTATTATAAGAGTGTTTTGTTTATGACACATTTAGATGGCTTTTTGAATCAATTTGCAATTTGGGTGTGAACATTATATTGGAAGGAAAGAGAAAGGCAGTGCTTCTGTTATATTCTGAGCAATATGTATGTAGATTAATTGTTGATATTTTAATTAAACATTCCTCTTGCATAGTTTTCGAGTTACAGTAAAATTAAAAAGATTAAAAAATAAATCCCTGTGGTCGGTTGCAGTACATCTTTTATTACTAATCTGATTTTCTTACTGATAATGATGAAATGTTATTACGTAGATTTATTCAAGCAAAAACCACAGCTGCAAATAACTGATAATCTTATCAGTATATTAAATCGACATAGGTTGTACAGTGTGCAAAAATTAACAAATTTAAAATGTTTAGAGAACCGTATAAAAATAGTTTATGAAAAATTTCGATCTTCTAAAAATGTGTTCAAAAATTTCCTATCTTCATTTGGTATTATTTCTTGCCTGTCAAAATACTGACAGCATGTTTTTCTACTGCCAAGAGAAAGGTGTTTTGTTCATCTTTGAACCTGGCCGACACAATGGTGTCTACTACCTAAATGTGGGTGCAGGACGATCAGGAAACGCTCTCAGTTTCAAAGTTGGCTATTGTGTTTGTTAGCCGGGTAATTATTGGATTTGGGTCTGTTTTCAACAAAAGGATTAGACATGTAGTTTTCAATAATTAGTTGCTTAATTGAGCCTAAATGTATGCACAGCATATAAAATATTTGCTTTAAATATTTTGGTTAAATTATGAAAGGGTACACGATCAGCCGTTTAGCCGCAAGGTAATAGAAACTAGACAAGACAAGAGTGTAAGCCCTACCACAAAATATGAAGAAGGCAAATAATGAAAACTTAAGCATGAGAACTATGGAAAATTTCTAAAGTAAAAAGGGTTGATTTCAATGAAGATTGATGTTTGATTTTTATATATCAGTGATCTGTTGACTTAGATACTTCAGATAATTTCATCTATCGTATCTAAAATCTATATTTTAGGCTTAGTAAAATTAAACGAACTAAGCTTGACGCAGATAATTGGCAATTCCCTGTAAGCTTCTTATGAGCATGGTTTCTCTGCTCATAAGTCCACTTAAGAGTCGCCAAGCAGATGGCCCTCCCCCAAAAGTGTTTACACTCAATTTCGTTAATCAATAAGTTTTGCCAACGCAGCAGTCAAGCAACGTTAAAACGTTTAATTTCCTTTCGGTAAACCACAATTTCCGGTAACACCTACCCAAAAACAGAAAAGAAACCGAGAGACGCCCCCTATGTGAACTGTCACGACAGTCAACACATCAAATCAAGAGTTCGGCTGTCAAAACGTATGCACTGAAAATATGACAGGAGGTGGAGTTAAATAAATGCCTAAATACGCATGGAAAGCCAATTAGGAAGAAATAAATCACGTGGCATGTGTGCGAATTCTACTTGTGAGCACCGCCTCTTCCATAAACTCGAGGACATCAGAGGGCCAAACAAAGCCCAAACCAGAGCCACATACATGTACATAGTAATACTTCAGTATTAAAGACAACCCCACATCACAGTTCACAGCTTGCTTGCGTGAAGAATCTGAACAAGTGCCAAAAGCTGATTTTACTGTAATTACAATTCACACTCTCGCAGCAACAGCAGACTGATTTGAGAACTGTATTTGAGACCCGGGAAAAAGTCGTTGAATATATCCCCGTCCCCGTAAATGTGTTCTTTTTGTTTGGCAGCACTTAAGCAACGCCCCCTCATCCAACCACCCCAGAAGGACAACCCATCCCAAAAAGGACAGACGACTGACTACAGCACAAAACTTTTTGTGTATGCGGTGGCTGTGAGCAGGATTGTGATGGTGATGAGCAGAGGAAAACCCACAAACAGACACACCTACTAACCGACAATAAGCAGCAAACTCTTTCAGTGATTTGACTGCTGGGTGGCTGGATGGTTGGATGGTTGGGTGTGCATGTGTTTTTTTGCTTGTTTGCTGGTTTGGGTTGAGCGTGTTCAACGCGTGTCAGGCCTACCACTAAGTAAACAAAGACATGGCAAGAACCAAACCGTCACATGGCTGAAAGGGGCAGCAATAGAAATGTCACAAACAAACCGATTAAACAAGTACTTTTCAAACAAAACAACACATTCCACATAAAAAAAAAGAACGCAACCCACCCACCCACTGCATCCCAAAAGAAAAAAAGTTGAGCTAAGAAATGACCGAGGGTTGTCGGGGCAGGTTATAGACCTATAACAACCCTTTAAACTTAGCTAAGATCAATAATTTGGGTGATTCAATTCGCCAAATGCGTTGGTCTTTCCAGAGAGGGGGGAACTTTAGTACAGATGTGTCCATAAGTTTCAGGTCACGCGTTTGGGCTTGTCCCACATTTTTCTTTCACACAAATTATGCTAATGCGCATTAAGCCTATTAGCGTCAATTAAAAACATATTTCGTGTTTCTAATGTCTGGGTATGAAGGTTTTATCTCTCTCTCTCTTTCTCTCTCTCTCTCCAATCGAAATATGAAGCTTTTTCCCAGCTACTGTTTATTTTTTTTTTAATTTTTGCAAATGTCAAATGCAATACATTTTTTAAAGATTTTTTTTGTAATGTCCTTCGGAAGATAAGTGACAAATCAGATAGACGAGACACAGACTAACGGGTAAAAACAATTTGTCATGAATTGATGAATTCATTATACATTTTAACTATGTGTTCTTTATTTAAGTAAGTTAAGAGTAAACATCGATTTGATTAATACATTTTGAAGAGATTTTTTGAGAAATAATTTTTATTTTAAAAAGCCATTTATTTAAAATCAGTGCTAAGCCATTGATTTTTCACAGTTTCAGCGCATAGTTCATCGCAGAATTTGTTATCTCACACCGCTCTACTAAACCACTAAAACAGTTCATTATTCGCACCTTGGCCCACAGCTCAATACACCTTACACCTTCCCCGAGCTATTAAAAATTAATCTTAAAATTGAAATCCAGTTCTACTTACAGAAATTACATTTTCCCATGAAAAACATACAAAACAGTTAAAGCGTTGCCAAACAATACTACAAATTTGCATGGACCTTGTCGTCCAGTTACTTGCGTAATCTGCAGTAAGCCATGGCGATTACAAGGCATTGTATAAGTGCGAGAGAAAGCAGGCAATGTATCCATGAGATATATTTGCGGGATATTTCAAGCTGAAATTTGCGGGCATAATTTGTGCATGTATGTGTGTATGTTTGTGTAAGTTGCCATGTGAGCTACTGACCCAACAAACCCGGCAACAATACACAATGCTTTTGGACCCTATAACCACAAAGGAGTTCTATACGCTTATACTCGAGAGAAACTCAACAGCTGCTGGGCAGGACCATTCGATGGGTGGACATACCGCATACATGTATGCATGTGTAAGTAGCGTGGGTGTATTTGTGTCCGAGCAACTAATATCCGTTTTGCAAATGAAACAATTGCGGTGTTTGACCAATTTCACAATTGATGTAATCCTGTAAATCGGTATATTAGCGATGATGAGGAGGACGACGAGGTCGACGTCGACGTCGACGACGACGAGACGCTGTCTATTGTGAATATTGTTTGGCATTACGATTGTGAAATTGAAATGTTTTGAGTTCATTCAAGAGTAAACAGCACACATGAACATTGCGACAACCCAGATCCGCAAGAAGGTTTATAATAATATTTAGCTAACCTTCTTTTCGCTTGTAAAAGTTCAAAAAGATTTCGCCCGCTCTTTGTAGGCATTTACGACGATTACCGATTACCGACACAGATTAAGGGATGTTGGCCAGTAGCTCCGTCTCTTAGTCCCAGCTGAGTTTCCCTTGGTCCCTCAATCGGCTTTTGAGCATGCGTGGCAGGTTTTGTTGCTGTAGTCCTGTAGTCCTTCATACGAGCGCAATTAGACGAGTTTACTCTTTTGTTTTCGATAGACGCATTTCGCATTTTGGCCATTCGGATCCGTTTGATCCACTCTATCCTTAAATCTGTGCACTCGACCATGGTTGTCTTCTTTCTAGCACCGATTTCCTCTTTCTCTCTCTCTCTCTCTCTCTCTCAGATTTTCCCATTGTGCCGCGAGTGTTTGGCGCGTTTAAATAGATTAACCGCCTTGCAAATTGTTTCGTTCCTATCTCAGATCAACGCTCTAATCGGTAGCTACCTAGGACGACTCTGTGTCAGTTCTGGCCAGACGTTGAGTCAGGTTTGCGTGCCTGTTGATTGTTTTATATAGTACTACTGTACTGTTTCTTCTCTTACTTCTGTCCTCTGTCTCTTTCGAATTTGTCCTGCTTTCTTTTTTGCCTGGCTTGTAATTATCTGTGGTCGCCTTTGTTTGCTGTCCTAATCCCCAGTAAATTAGTTCATTAAGAGGTTAATTCCTCACAACACCCACAAATTATTCTCTCATTGAATAGTTGAATGCATACAAGACTGCTTCTGTTGTTTTTGTAGCTGCCAATATGCGTAGATATTAGAATAGCCTAATTGCTCTTTGTTAACCATTGAACCATCAAAAGTGGAAGAGGCGATGTGTTAACAAAAAGCTATATCATTATAAAGCTGATAAAATAAAGAATCCGTTAAAACTTCACTATATCTTATGTGTTTAAATTGTTTAAGTTTTAATAAATTAGTTTGCATTTCAATAGAAATTTATTTCTTGACAGATCCATATTGTTTATTGGTTTAAAATATAATTACTGTTTTAAATTTATACAAATTTAGCTTGAAGCACAAATAAATTTTCATGTGTCAATCGTAAAACAAAAATGTGCAGTTTGCATTTAGTTAGCTAAACACATTCACAACTTCATACAACAAAAAGGTATATATACATAAAAGCTGTATTATAAAATTAAGAGTCAGTTTTCCACAACAACAACAACAAAAACGATAAAACTGGACATTCACACAGAAACAACAAATGACAGAATTGTCAACACTGAGAAGCGGACTGCTCGGGCGGGTGACGGACCTATTACCGGCTAACTCCTCCAGGGCTTTCACAGACTTCGTCCTGGGTTCTGGTCGTGCACCACGACTCTGTCTCTCTCAGTAATGGTCTGCGCCAGGTCGCAAAAGCCGTGCAAACATACCGAGCACCCAAACACACAGACAACATTTAGACAGACAGACAGACAGACAGACAGACAGAAAAGTCAAATGGGCGGTTAGACTTCGTGTATGAATGCAGAGTAAAGTCTGCACCGGGTCGTGAAGCATGGATGGAAATACAAATCCAAAACTTGAAAATTGCTGCAAAATGTCCAAAAATAAAACATGAAAAGTGCAAATATGATAGAGATGGGCACGCCATTTGTTAAGTTAGAAAGAGAAGGCAGATAAGAGCGACAAAGAGAGAGAGAGAGAGAGAGAGGTCAGAATAGGGAACTGGGTTCTGTGTTTTTATTTTTATCACCTTCACCCTTAAAACTGTCATCTTGCTGTGTTTTTTGCTCGTTATTTGGCTTACGTACTGTGTGGTATTTCTTTATGTTTTGATTTTAATTAAATTTACTTTAATTTTTAATTGTGCTAAAAGCTTTGAAACTTTCAAATTTTAAACTAAATTCCTATTCTAAATCAGTTTAAATTCAAAAACTTCATTCACAGATGGCATGATATATCTTCAACTTTATTTTGCATATGATCAAATGTCTTCATTGTCAAACTGACAGAGCTAGGGCAATCAATTTACCCAGAATGTATCAAGTGTAAATGTCAACTGTTGAGTATTTTCGTTTATTTGCTAATGTATTTCACCCAAGGATTACGCAATAATGCATCAAAATGGCTCTGGTGACACTGACGTCTTTCTGTTATCCTTGTCCCAATACTATACTTTTTGGTCTTGCTAAGAGTTGTGCTTTTGGCTTGTAGTGAAAGCTGCTCAAATAACTGCAGCCGCATTACAGCCTTGACTCTGGTAGCAGTGAGAATTTGAGAATAGCCGCAACGCGTTACTTCACTGCCATTTCGACGTGTACATGGACGTGGACGTGAACGTGGACGTGGACGTGAACGGGACACGCCAAGAGCAAACAGAATCAAGAAATTCAACGTTGCCGCTGTGCGATATCATCAAAATGAATATAAGATTATATTTACCAAGGCGGGTAGAAAGTGAGCGAGCACATTTTAAATGTGGAGGAGAACCTGGAGAGGAGGTGATGGTGGTGATGGTGGCCGCCATCATGCCATTATGCGCTTGTCAAACAGGGTGTACGGAGGTGAGCGAGTGAGAGAGATAGAGAGAGAGAGAGAGAGAGAGAGAGAGATGAAGATGTGCAAACAAAGACACTGATAAAACGAAATGCCAAACGGCAATTGAAATGCATAACAAAGACATTGCACACTGGAGGATCAGAGATGTAGACGTCGGAAGAGGAGGTGGAGAAGAAGAAGAAGAAGACGACGACGACGACGACGACGACGACGGGCATGGAAATGGACTCAGGGCTCTGAGCCGGGTCTTTGGCTTTCGTTTGGACAAGTAAAAGAGGCAACGTCAACTCTTTTGAATGGGCGACCAGAGGCGCTGCCTTTTCGGTGTCTGGCTGCGCATCTTGCTTTGGATGCTCGTAGTATCTGCTTGGGGGCGTACGGGAAACTCAAATCAAGTGTGAACAGAATACGGCCAAGCACTTTTTTTGTTTCGTTTTGGTTGCCACTTTGCGTGGCACCCGTGCCACCCGCTTGATAAGGGGCACCCCCATGTCATGGATACGTTTCGTTACCCAAGGCAACACTCTCAACCACTCTCCTCCAGCAGACAGCCAGCCATTCAGCCAGCCAGCCAGCCTCTTCTATCCAGCTAGCTCACTCGCTCGTTTTCTCTCACTCACTTGCACTCCTGCGCATCGTGTATATAAATATTTTAGGGGCGGGCTCTCTGCTCGCTCTGTTGTTGTTGTTGTTGGTGTTGGTGTTGGTGTTGTAGAAGTAGTGGTAGTATTCGTATTCGTATTTTATTCCAATTCGACATTTTGTGTGTGAAATTCATAAAGCGGTTTACGTCGCTGCCGGCGTCTGAGTACGACGTCAGCGTCGACGTTAACAGCAACAGTAACGTCGAACGTCGTTTTGATGTTGTCCCATCCAATCTGAACGTCATTATGATGTTGCCGTAGTCCTTTTGCCTGCTACCATTTCTAATGCTGTCTCGCTCCAACCAAAGGCAGCACACTGAATGTATTTATAGGGGTGGTTTTCCGCACCCCTCAAGTACGAGTTTGCTCAGTTAACAGGCCCAGTCAGACTCCTGACTCAGAGTCCTGCGACGACAGTCCTTTTCATAATTCTTAAGGCCACACTACGTCGTGTTTGCTTTCATTCCGCTTCGGTCGCTCAGTCTGTGCGGTGCATTCTTCTCTTAGTACTTTGTACTCATACATTGCGTTAGTGTCCCAAAATTTACGTAAATACATACGTACAAAAATTATATAGTATATGTGAACTAAAAACTTCTAAAATCGAGAAAAATCAAACAAGTTAACAAGTGAGCAGAGCAACTGCGAAAAAAAAAACCAAAAGACATCTTCGGTATTCTAATTGTGCTAAGCGTTTAATGTGAAGAAGAACAACACGTTTTAAATCGGAGCAGCGCAAAGATATTGGATACATCTAGGCAGCGCCTAAATATGGTTTACTTTGTACGTATCTTAACAATATGTATTGGTGACAAATTTAAAAATGATCTACACTCTATCCGACAATCCGAGTTACAAAATAATATTATAGACTTTTTGGTATTAAATGATGGGCAAATCATTAGTATATATATTTCAGGCATATATTTCTTAGATATTATTAGATCACATTAGTTTTTGAAAGTCTTTAAGTTCAGATAATATTAATGTTGGGTTGTGTATCTTTCCTATTCTTTGAAGACTTTATCGCTCATTGGCTTGCGTTAATAAAGCTAAAGATTTTTAAATACAATTAGATGTATTTCAATTTTTGAATATATCTTATGGCTAAGATCTAAGTATTGTTTTGATATCGGCCAGTCAGCTATAGTTTCTTCTAAAGCGAAGTACAAGTTAATTTCCCGTATTAAGAAGACGCCTTGTTGAAGAGAAGACACTTTCAGCTTGGACTTACAAGTGGCCAATGAAATACTTATACGATTTAAACAAATACAAACGGAGCACGCTAATATGTATGTATGTGTGTGTGTGTGTGTTTAATAAACTAAGTGTCAAGATTCAATTGAACGCTCAGATCAGGGTTAAAATTGAGCCGCCCTCATAAGGCGCAACTTAATAGAATTAAAAGCACTTTGCAATAAAGCAGACAGCTGAGAAACTATTCCCAGCTTCTTAACCACATTGAGGAGGAGCTACTTACTGAGGCGTCAAATCAAGTTAATTAAAAACGGCAGTCTCAGTGGGTTATATGTGTAAACCCACAGTTCGTGGTAAAATTAAAGACCCGAGCTAAAGCGCATAAAACCAAAACCGAAAACGGATGTCGCCCATTATTAACACTTGAGGAAGCAAGCATGGAGATGGAGATGGCGACGGGAACGACAACGGCAACGGCAACGGCAACGGCTACGGCAACGGATTCAGAGATGGTAGACTTTACACTTGCAGTCAAGTGTGAACAATTTGATGAGAGGTGCAAATAATAAAAGAATTTGGCAAGACCCGCGCTAAAAAATATGTTTATGACTTTACAGTTCAGACATGTCGTGTGTTTGTGTGTTATGATTGATTTAACTCCAATGATTTTTGGCAATATGCTGTGCAAGAGTTGAAAGAGTTGACCTGGTGCCTGCTGATTACTTCGCCGGGTCGGGCTTATTGTTCTGGCTTAGTCGAGCGTGGGGAAAGTATCGCACGGGTTAAGAATCAAAAAATAACCACAAATATCCAAATTCTTTAGTAGTATTTTACATAATTTTTACATGAACTGTGTGTGGTTTTGTTTTAATTGCAACCCGCTGACTGGGCAGCCACAAAGAGTTAGAGAGTAGAGTGTAGAGCGTGTGTGTCCTCCCGTTGAGATTTGTCAATACAATATATGAAAAATAGAATAGGGAATGGGATTGGGATTGGGAATGGGAATTTAAGTTATAGCACGCCCCTGCGTTGCTGCGATGCTGAGTTTGTTTGTATTGCAATCGTTCGATTAGTTCTACTTGAGTGGATCAGCTTGGAGAATGCGTATGCTGCATATTAATTGATAACCCGTTGCTTATTTGCATACACACCAATGAACTGCTGTGACTTACCTTTGTTTTCTTCTTCTTTCCTCTCCATTTTTGCAGAGTCCGCGTGGCATGCAACCGTGTAGTCCATCGGGAGTTGTCGCTATGATGCCGCCATCAAAGAGTCCCATCATGGAAACCGCTGCTAGTGATAGCAATCAAACCAACAGCAATCAAACCAATGCAGCCAGCAGCGATGCCAAGCGCTCATGTCCCTTGAAGTTCTCCATTGCGAAGATCATGGAGCCGGACAATAAACCAACAGCTATATTCACCCAACAGCAGCAGCAACAGTTGCAAGAGGAGGATCATCCCAATACCAATATGTATGCAGATTCCGAGCGATCCTGCAGTCCCATTGAGGTCACTGGTGATGATGATGAAGAACTACAACAACCTGCTATGGTTGCCATTAACTACGATTCTGCTTTCAAGAAATATGTGCCAGGCTCCAGTTCCAGTTCAGCTACAATCTCAGCTTCGGCTTCGGCTTCAGCTTCGGCAGTGCAACAGTTTGTTAGCACTCGACATCAGGAGCTACTCTCACAGTACCCTCTTCTCTACTATGCACCCAATCAACTAATGTGTGCTGCTGCTGCGGCTCAATATGCCGCACTGACTGCTCAACAGCAGACTTTGGCGAGTGCTGCACATATAAGCAGCTTCACGGCCTCCCTCAATGCCACCCTACATCATTCACAGTCATTGCGTCGCAATTTGGGGCACCCTCTGGCTGCTGCCGCCGCTGCGGCTGCAGTGGCTCAGTCTCAGCAACAGCCACCATCCGCAGTACCGACACAACAAAATCTGGAGAAGTCACCAATACGTACTCCTCATGTCCCGCAACATACTAGTCTCAAACGCAAGCGTTTACAGCATACTGATCTTACTACACCACCATTGACCCTACCTTTGAACCTACCTACTACATTGGCACCACCCATTGCACAGCCACCACGCTCGCGTTCTCCATCCCCGCATGGCTCGCTGGAGGACAACAGCAGTCCGGGCTCGGCCAATGGGGGCAAGGCAAAGACTTTTTCATGCTTGGAGTGCGGTAAAGTATTCAATGCACACTACAATCTAACTCGCCATATGCCGGTACATACGGGGGCTCGACCATTTGTGTGCAAGGTGTGCGGCAAGGGTTTCAGGCAGGCATCTACGCTGTGCCGCCACAAGATCATACATACGTCAGAGAAGCCGCACAAATGTCAGACCTGTGGCAAGGCCTTCAATCGCAGCTCCACACTCAACACCCACGCTCGCATCCATGCCGGCTACAAGCCTTTCGTCTGTGAGTATTGTGGTAAGGGTTTCCACCAGAAGGGCAACTACAAGAATCACAAACTGACACATAGTGGCGAGAAGGCATACAAGTGCAACATCTGCAACAAGGCCTTTCACCAGATCTACAATCTTACCTTCCATATGCACACGCACAATGATAAAAAGCCCTACACTTGCCGGGTGTGCGCCAAGGGTTTCTGCCGTAACTTTGACCTCAAGAAGCACATGAGGAAATTGCACGAGATTGGCAGCGATTGCCTCGATGATGATCTACCGCCGGCATACGAAAGGCGCCGGGTCTACACCCGACGGGAGCCACTCTCCAATTACAGTCAGACTAGTCAACTAACGCCAGATTCTTCCTCGGGCAGTCTATCGCCGCCAATTAATGTAACGACTCCACCATTGTCCAGCGGCGAGGCCAGCAACCCTTCATGGACGCGAACACCCTATCAGGAGGCATCGACTGCAGCGCCGCAATCCACAAATTTTCATCATCATCTGCAACACTTGCATGCTCCCCCAGCAGGGTTGCATGGCGACTATACCGGTAGCTCTCCGTTTCTTCAACTGACCCATCCCGCACAACAGCAGCATCAACAACATCCACAGCATCAGCATCAGCATCAGCAACATCAACAGCAGCAGCAACGCTTGACAGCAGCTGCTCTGGAAAATGTGCCATTCATAGCCAAGGTATTTTGACAGAGATACTATGCGGAAAACTTGGCTAGTTGTACGGCAACAGTTGCATCAGCAGCTTCAACAGCTTCAGAAACTGCTGTCGCCACAAAAACCCTGTCGACAAGATCGGCAACAAGTTTGAGTAGCGCAGATCTGTTGATCGATTGACTGCAGTTGGTTTCAACTGCACAGGAAGCCACCACAACTTTATTGACGCAAGAACTTGAAGCTAACCCATCGGAGCTCAGTTGCACTACTCTGGGTAGTGCTGTGCGTGCATTAAATGGACTCTTCTAGGATGCGGCCAAAGATAATGTACTTACTTGGCAACCAGAAAACCCACCAAATGGTTTCAACAATAACCTGTGCAATATAGACCATATATATATCAATACCAATCCAATTATTAAGGACACACCCGTTTCGAGAGATCTATGCTCGATGCCTGTTTGCACCTAGGCTACACAAGTATATACTTAGTATGTGTGATTTTTTGAGCGAATTTATGTCAATTTTATTTGTACACAAGTGTAAATAATTCAAATAAATATATTTAATTGTTTGTTTGATGACTAAATGTTAGACCTATATGATGCACATAATATCTACAATATATTGGGTATATATGTTTATATATTACAGCTAGCTAGTACCAAATGTGTAGAATAGATTCGCATATAGGAAATTTACATCTGCATCGGCAGAAGAATTTGTAGAATTGACAAGTACATAGTATACATACATATATATCTGCATGAAACTAAGTATATGTTTATTTATTTATGTATTGGTTAAAATGACATCAAATTTTATTAAACTCATTAAATTGTTTAGCATGTAAGTGATATTATTGATAATATTTAAGCAATAAATCAATTCCTCAATATAATATTTGTGTTGCTTTTTTTTACAACTTCTACAGCTACAGAAGATTCATTCATATCTTTAAACTTTTCCACGAACCACTCAATTTCAGATTAATTTTATGGCTTATATTATGCAGCCGTCTTCAATTTTTAAAATGCAAATGAAATGCGTCGCTTTTTTAACGAAAGCAATTAACGTGTTATTTGCGTAAGAGTCGGTTTAATGGACTCTAAACTGTCAGCTGTCAAATAGGGAGACAAAAGTCGTCCACATAGCATATTGCACCTTAATTATTGGCGAGCTGGTTGCTCACTCAAATGCGGCTCTCTGCCCCGCCTTCCAGCACCATTCATTTGCATTTAACTTTGATCTGTTTGGAAGAAAACGAAAATGGCGACGTTGTCTAAGACTCAAGCTCTTGAGGTTGCTCATAAAAATGCAACAGAGTGTGTACGCTGAGTGTGACATCCTCACCTGCTCCACTTTCAACTAAGGTAGATAGAGAACATATCCCTAGCGAAATGTGGATTAAGTCTAACAAGTAGCTACATATGAAAACATTAGGTAAATTAATGTTAATGTGATAGAGAAGAGGTACAGTAGAGATCCCTTTATCTAGTGATTTTCCCATGCAGGTATTTCTATTTTGACATATCAGTATTTACTTTATTTTCAACATATGAAATGACATTTTTACTCGCCCTATTTAACAGGGCTATAACAAAAAATATAGAAGTATGTGCATGTGGTGCCTCTTCAGTTGACATATCATTTCATATACAACTGCTGCTGCTGCTGCTGTGCCATATGAATAATTCAAACAAAATCAAATCAAATGGGAACGAAAAAGCGAAATCAAAAGGCATATTACTTTATGCAAATGCAAATATGGATGCGAATGCTCTCTACCTGCGTGCATATGCCTAAGCACACCGCCCACTGGCAGACTCACTCTCTCTCTCTCTCTCTCCACCTCTATCTCTCTACCCACAACCTTACTCTATCTCTTGTCAACTTACAGATCAACCCACTGAATAGCAAACGCATGACAAATGGCTCGTGCCAAAAAAAAAAAAAAAAAAAATGTAACTCAGATGACTTTTGACACCGCCTCGCGGCATTTCTTTGAATCCAGTTGGTTGCGATGATGATTTGTATCATCATTCAGTAGCATTCGGCTAAGCTTTAGCCTTGACAAGTCAAAGGACAACCCCCAATTTTGTGACGTCAATGGTCCTTCACTTGCTGTCATGTTGTCCGCGGCGCTGATTTGATTCCTTTTGATGTTTGCTTTTTATGCACGCCCAAACGACAATTCGAGTGGGCTCTTTCGCCACAGGTCCATTTCATCTATTGCAACCATCCGTTAGCCATTATACATCATCTATTCACAATCCGCAATCACATTGACACAAAACCGCCTTATTTGGCTAATTGAAGGGTATAGCAAGACTCTCGCTCTATCTGTTCCTCTGCCCCTTTAAGCACCCCCAACTGTGAAGATCTTACAAAGATAATTCTCCACTTTTCGATTCGCTTAAGCATAACATCCTTGACACTTCTTTCGAGCAACTGACTTGTTATGCTACTATTGGTGGCATTAATCAAGCTAATTATTTGACATGTGGTATTAGTACGTTGTAAATATTTTTCTATCAATAGGGAAAAAAGATAGGGGTTTGGTGCGGTCATTTGCAGCTTAAACATATTTTAAACTGACTAAACAAGGGACGAATGTCTAATTTTAAGAAAAGTAACACATTAGTTAGTATGTTGCTTTTTTATAAAATATGATTGTATCTGAAACTTCATATTTATTATCTTCTCCCAAGGCTTGTTTATGTCCCCCAAATTGTTTACATCGCATAAACAATTCCGAAGGCGCCATTGCTGGATAATTTGCTCCAAATGTCTACAGTGTTATTTCTTATTTTCTTTGCATATTAATAATTTTTATCAGGGCACAATCTGCACCACGCCTGCCTCGATAAAATGCGAAAAAGGAAAGCAAAAAACAAGGAGAAATTGTATCAAAACAACTCGAACACGAAACAATGAAAGACAACAACATGTCCACTCATTCAGCGGCGGTTAAGCACTTGAAAAAAAAATATATAATCCAATTCCATTGTTTAACATGAACGGGAAAAAGCAGAATGATGAAAAATTGCATAGCGCTCTGTTAGTGTCGACTGCGCTTATCACCTACAACAATGGGGAGAGCAATGAGAGTCTTCCTTCACCCCCACCCCCACCCCCACCTTCTCCTCATCCTCCTCCTCTTTCTATTACAAGGACAATAAAGTGAGGGGCAACCCCTCGCTCAAGTGTGTGCTGTGGCGCATTCAAGCGTAAATTGCAGGCATAATCTCTTCCGGATATGATTACATTCTTAAGTGATCTGAGGCAGGCAGCTGGACAGGACAACAGGGGAAGAAGAAACACAAGGAGAGCAGAAGCATTGTTGTCTCTCGCTCTCATCTTGGCTAAATGCTGTGTGACCTATCAGCTTTGTATCTTTATCTGCGCGAAGAGTGCACGAGTACATCATCATACTTACTTATATTGTGCAATACGTTGTGATTACAATTTTTTAAAAAGCTAAAGCTGCATTTTTCTTTGAATTACAAGGACTGTTGCGTCTTCTCAACTAGTATAGAAAGCATAGGATAAAAAAGGGACACATGACGCAGGGACTCTCAACACTGTGAACACAGGTCTTGAGTCTCGCGCTATGATTATGGGCATGATGCATGAAAAAAAGGTGAGTGTATCATTTGCTGGGCCAACAACAATGTGCTGGCAAAAAAAAACACTTAACGTTGCCATGGGCGTGGTTGGTTGGTTCAACGTTGATGTTGTCACCAACATGTTTCGGATTGTTGGTAATTGTGCCGTTAATTGTCGAAGGTGACACTACAACCCCTCACCTATGACACTACATCCCCTACCTATCTGCCGACTAAATGTGAGGGTGTGACAGTATAAAGTGTAAGGAATACCATTCGAAACATATTACTACCCACAGTTAAAAGTTATAAAGTCTTTATTTAGTGACAAGCTGAACCCAAAAGCTTCCCTTAACACACATCACATTTGTTGAAATTGGGGTTGCAGATTGACTCTATCATTGCCAAAGCACAAAAGTGTGAATTATTAACACCTGACCATTAATATATTACCATTGAATGCTTAAAAAAGATAATTGAATTTTTATACCCTTAACCCATGAAATGGGTAAAAGCAGTATAATGGTTTTGTGCAAAAGTAAGTAAAATGCAAAAAGTTTCTCCGACCCCATAAAGTATATATATTCTTGATCAGCATCAACAGCCGAGTCGATATAACCATGTCCGTCTGTCCGTCCGTCTGTCCGTATGTATGAACGCGTCGATCTCAGGAACTAAAAAAGCAAAAGACTCCACATTTTTGATATAAGCACTTCTGAATCCAAGGCATAGCAAGTTTTTTCAAATTTTTAATAACTTTTCCGGTTTACGATATACACTTGGAATCGATAACAAAAAAATCTTGAAAATCGAAAAATTGAAATTGGGGATTGAAAATATAAGCAAAATAATGACCATTTTTGAAATTTTCATTAAAATCGCTTAAGAAACACCGGAGATATGAAGCCACCAAGCATTGGTACAGCGGTACACATATGTATGTGTATATCTGTCAGACAGATGGTCGGGCGTCTGTCCGTCAAGGTGGTCAAGGGTTAAGTGTAGTCTAGTCGAGCTTACTCGACTGGAGCCTTCTTACTTGTTTATTTATGGAAATACAACGTCGGCAGGAAATTTTATGATCGGGCTGTTATGTGATTGATAACTAAACTGACTTAAGATTTTTTGATTGAAGATAAAGTATAAATAAAAGTGAAGTTTAAAATGCAACCAAAATTGCTTTAACTTGAAACATATTTTTAGTTTATTGTATTACATTTTTGAAATACATATATTAATAACTGAACCACTTGGATAAATTACTTGCAAACTATGCAAATCTTAAGTCACACTATCCCACTAAACAAAATTGAAATGCTATGAGTTAAGTATGTTTTTGTTCATATGAACTAATTAAAAAAAAAAAAAATAATGAACCTGTCAAACGGCATTAGTACGAAAGTTTTCTACTCTCAGTGCGTCATGAATATGGTACTTCAACTAAAGCTACATCTAGATACATGAAAGCCAGGCCAAGTCATACATATGTTATTACTGTATATAAAACATATTCATAACTCGTCAGGCAGCACAAATGGGCAACAAGGCGACTGACTGACTGTTTGTATGACTGGGCGTGTCCCTTTTATGAGCCCTGGTGTGAAAAAGCGTGTAAGAAGTTGACATAAAGCTGACGGTGCGGTGACAATGGCGATGGCGTTGAATGATATCCCGGATCGCTGGAAATCTGCATTGGAAGCTGCTGAACCGAACTAATTGAGCCGCGTTACATTAAGTTGAATGCATTTCAATGCGTTGCCAAGCATCAATAGAACATCATCTCACAAAAACACACACGTACATAGTATCTATCTTGTCTCTTCTTTCTGGTCTGGGAAATGGAACAACTGTCTCTGCCTCTGCCTCTGCCTCTACCTCTGTCTCTGTCTCTGTCTCTGTCTCTGCCTCTGCCTCAGCATCTTCCTACAAGCTTTCCCTTAGACTACGATAGTGTATATATACAGTATCCAGGTCTAACTAACCGTACTTGAGAAATATGCACATACGTGAATACATATAAGAATATTTGTAGGCCTCATTTCTATAGCATTTTAATTAAAACATATTAGTTGAGCAAACCAGAACACACAAGAATTGAAGATGCTGGAGTGCTCTAGAAAAGTGTGATCAACTGTACTGTTATATATTCGTGATTAACTACATGCAGCCACGCCCAAACTATTCGACTTTCTATAGCCAAGCATCTAAATTTTGTATATACATTTTTTGGATTGAAATTGCGTAATATTATAACTCGATTGCGTTTTGACGGCAGTGGACAATTTCAGCTCGTTTCGAAGTAAATATATGTGATATAGAGTCGAAATCAATTTATATATAAACCAATGATTTAAAATCTTGTATTAATTTTTAAAAAGTTATGCCAATGTAATATATAGTTTACTAAACATGATGAAATGTAGGTAAGTTTAAGGCTGTCTATTTGCCGGTACAAAGCCTCCGTCAACGACAAGCCAGACTGTGGCTTTGTTTAATATTGACTCAAGTTAATTGAACCCGAATGGGTATGTAATATCGATAGACGTACGTACTCGCTTTGGCTTTGGGTCAACAATCAACTAAATTGAACAATCAAAGTGAACTTTTGCCAGCCAAAACGGGCATGTACGGGAGCACGGTTTGATGTACACGTTGGGGCAAAATTGCGTAACAATTTTGAAAGCGAACTCAAGTGGAGTTTTGAGTATCAAGTGGGGTGTTGAATTCGTCACCCGCTGCGATGGTCAGCTTTTTGATATAGGCTTATTACAATTAATACTGCTTTATGGAATGCGCAAAAAAAACTTTACAACTGTCTGGTAAACCATATCAATCTGAAAAAATGTTAGATTTTATTAATTCCAGCGTTTAAAGCCTTATGATGTCACAATCTTTTTTATTTTTTATCAACCAGGCCCATTAGCATTAAAATATGCATAAAGATGTGTATAATGTCGATATAAATGCATAGCGCCGCAATAATATAATCCTTCTGGTTATACTTATGTCTATGTGCACCACCGACCATCAATTGTAAATCATAAACAAGATACAATGAAAATACTACAAGGCCGAGGGAAACATAGATCCAAACCAATATTGTTGATTTTATAAAAAATATAAGAACGCCCAGTATTACCAAGACAATTGATAATGCACACAGGTAAGGTCCATATTTAGTAAAATCGCATGGTACGAACATTGCAAATAGAGTAAGACCGAGACACACGGCCACCGTTATACCAAGTGCTTGAAGTACCTTAAAAGGAAATAAAACTTAAAAAATATATAACTTACATAATCGCATTGTAATAAACCTTATCTGTGGAATACTGAAGGGTAATATAACTGCACACTATAGACTCAAAAAATGTAAATAAAAATAGCAGTACATAATTGACGGGAGTACGACGCGACACAGTTCGACAACAAACAAGTACGATCATTATGATCAAACATGATACAGCAGCCACGATAAATAAATACCAATGTACCATTAACCAAAGCCCGACATCTTCAACATAAATCACAATGGCAACAACTAGAGCAGTCAATGTGAGTTGCATCTAACAAGATAATATCATTACAAAAAAAATAAAAATAGTATCTATCGAAGTTTCTGTGTACTTACGGCAAGTATGCCGCACACTTTAGTTATAAAGTGACGACGTGTTGTCTTATCATCCCAGGGAGAGTCAAATGTTATATCCGCTCTATCCTTATTGCCGCAGCAAAGCATATTGCACAATTAATTTTGGTTATTGAAGATAAAGTATAAATAAATCTTTTTGCTTATTCTTTACATATAAATGTAATGTATATATTGCTAACAAACTAGATCATAGAAAACAAGTAAGAAGGCTCTAGTCGAGTAAGCTCGACTAGAAGATACCCTTAACCCTTGATCATACAGACGGACAGACGGTCGGGCTGACAGACACACTCATATATCGCTGTACCAATGCTTGATGGTTTCATATCTCCGGTGTTTCTTAACCGATTTTAATGAAATTTTTACAGAAATTCATTATTTTGCTTATAGTTTCAATCCTCATTTTCAGTTTTTTGAAATTAATTTTTTTTGATTTTTTTGTTATCGATTACATGTGTATATCGTAAACCAGATAAGTTATCGAAAATTTAAAACAAACAATTTTAAACATGCCTAGGGATTAGGAGAGCTCATATCCAAAATCTGGAGTATCTAGCTTTTGTAGTTGCTGAGATCGACGCGCATATACATCCAGACAGACGGACAGACGGCTATATCGACAAGGCTGTTGATGCTGATCAAGAATATATATACTTTATGGGGTCGGAGAAGCCTCCTTCTGCCTGTTACATACATTTGCACAAAAACATTATACCCTTTTTTTACCCATTTCATGGGTTAAGGGTATAACAAGTAAGAAGGCTCTACTCGAGAAAGCGTGACTCGAAAATACCCTTAACTCTTGACCAAACAAACGGACAAACAATCGGGCTGAAAGACATACACATATGGCTGTGTACCACTGTACCAATGCTTTATGGATTTATATTTCTGGTGTTTCTAAACCTATTTTAATAAATATGTCGTATATCGCAAACCTGAAAATATATCGAAAATTTGAAACAAACTTGCTAGGAATTAGGAGTGCTTATATCCAAAGTCTGGATTCTCTATCTTTTGTAGTGTCTAAGATCGACGCGAGGCTGTTAATGCTGATTAAGAATATATGTATGTATATACTTTATGGGGTCGGAATAGCTGCCTTCTGCCTGTTACATACTTTTGCACAAAACCTTTATACCCTTTTTTTTTACCCATTTCATGGGTTAAGGATATAAAAAACAACATGAGTATTCTAGTCGAGTTGATCAGAAGTACAAAAGTAAATCATATTACACGGTAAAATAAGAATAGCCCTATTTAAAGTCACTGCCAAAAATCAAGTTATTTATTATTTTTTAATAGATTTTTTTAATTACATTCGATTTTAGTTTGTGTATAACGTAAGTTGATATTATTTGGTTTTGCCACAACCCATCATATAAAGTACACATTATGTACACAAAATGATATATTTATTGCATAGGTCGAGACCATCTTATACGCCACTCAAGCTCCTAAGCAACTTGGAAGATAAACCGAATTTAGCATAAAGTTGCCTAGTGTTTGAATATATTAAGAAGTTAATAGAAGTATGAGAGGAAAAAAAATACAAAGCGATGTTGTTATTTTTGAAACTATGCATTCTGTATTACTTTCGTTGAAATTAGTAATCTTTAGTTTTAGAATAAGTGACATAAATAAATTGTTTTATCGTTTGTTCCAAGTTAAGTTAGTTTCATAAATTGTATTTAGTTTTTCATAATTGTATTGTTTATTGTTTATGTTTAAGTCTAATATATTTATAAACGTTTTAGTTGCAAGTTTAGATATATGTGTAGTAAATACAATTAAATAATTAACTATTAATGTACAGAACAGAGTGCTTTGAAATTGATTATTGTAAATTGTATTTTCATTAGAGAAAACAATATTCTTTTTGGAAGTCATCAGCGATTATTCAAATGCACGTCTCAATATAAGCACTTAATAATTCAAAGTCAAATTTATCTGTAATTTTTTGTTGTTTTCATTTCTGTTTTTCTTTTTGCCTGTTTAGCTTGTAAGAAGAGGCTTATTAGCTATAAGTATATATTAATTAACTGGAATACATAGTTTTGCCACAACATTTGCAATGAAATATGCATAAACGCAATCATCCCATGACAAATTCATTAAAAAAAAAACGTAGAGAAAACAATCAAATATAAATAGAACACGCAAAAAGCCGAGCGTCCTTTACAGTTATGTTTTCAGGCTTTGCTTTCGCTTCTCTAAATGACCTAAACTAAAATAACACTTAACATATTTTAATTGCTCTTATTGACCTTAACACGTAAGGAATTGAACTCATACTATACATAAAGGTCTAGGCGAAAAAAAATGCACGCACACAAATAAACAAATACTTAGGTGCTAAAAGACTTGACTAAAAACGAATTACATAAATCTTTACAATAACTTTTAATGAATATTAATTACAAGTTAGTAGTTGGTGCTGAATTTAGTTGTTTTGTTGCTGCTTTCTGCCAGTTTTTCAGTTAAATGGTTGAGTTTTTTGTTTGATAATAAATATTAGTTCGTTTTTAACCCATTTAGTTGCCATTTGTTAGTTAACCTTATATTATTGCTACACACTAGGAGGTATTCTCATAGTCATCGGGTTTGTGCTTGACTCGCAAATTGCTCAAAAGATCGGCACAGTTATTGACCATCATTAGATAGTCGCCATTGTTAAGATTGCCCGTTCCTGATTGCTGTTCACGATTTAATCCAACTCCGCCGATTTCACCTCCTCCGCCGCTATGATTATTGTTTGGGAGAGTTTTCTCGGTTTGACTGTAAGGCGAAACCATTTAATGCTTGTATTGTTAATTGTTTGAGTAGGGCTTAGTCTTACCGGTTGTGAGTTATATTTCCAAGCATATCACGAGACATAATCACAGCCTTTTCCAGTTCCTGTAATAGCAACGAGTTCTTCAGATTTGCGTGCAGCTTCATTGCCGCCTGCGTGGTCGTATAAAGCTTATTGATCACATTGTGTACCTGGGCCTCAGCTGTGTTGTAACAACAAAAAGAAGGAAAATTTAAAAACGTGTGCTTCATTCAGTTCAGAGATATTTATGTCACTTACAATCTGCAACCTCGTATTCCTCAACACTGCCGACTCTTTGCTTAACCGCATTATTGGGTGAATTGCTGTTCATTTTGGTTTTGTGATCGAAACCCAAATTGCGCGGCCGCGGTGGCACAATGGGTTTATTATTGGCGGCGATATTTGGTGTCTCCTCCGAACTGGAGTCGTCTTGCATTGTTGTGCCTGTACACGAAAAAGGTATATACTATAGTTATGGTTTCCAAGTAGGGCTTAAATCATTTACCACTGTTGAATGTAGGTGCCTTGCGTCGATTGCTGGTGGTGTTGTTGATCTTGTTGTTATACTGTCGATTGGCAGCTAGAATAAGGCAGCAAAAGCATACAAAATTAGTTTGTTAAAGTCAAATAAATCATTTGTAAGAGGAACATTAAAACCCAACCTGTGGGTCCATTGCTACGATTCTGTCCATTTGATCCACTGCGCATTCGATTGCTGTCCTCTGGCTCCGAGTCACTCTGTAAAACGTAGACAATATTAGTTTGAAAACCTGAAACCTTCTAGCGTTTTACTTACAACGTGATTTAGCACGTTCATCGAGTTGCTGGAAGCGCCCAATCCCGATTTACTCAGCTGACTATTGCGTTTGCTGGCGGATCGAGTAACGTTACCGCTACGATGCTGAACTGTGGGTTTCTGTGGTGTTCCATTGGGTTTGCTTGCTGTTTGAGCGAGATTAAAAGTTGAGAAATATCTGATTAACTAAGACACAAAGAATCAGTTCGAAGGTATTTTGTGGCCCTTACGTTTGCCAAAGTTGCCCATATGCAGATCACTTAGGGAACAGGCACGCCGAATCGACGACTCCTCAATGGGTATGGGATTGAGCAATTTGGGGTTATTACCTGTAAGTAGGCATTAGACGGTTATTAGTTGTGGGTCGAACATGCCTCAGTTAATTGGTGCAACATTTATAAATGGTTTTTAATTTTTTTGTGTTGGTTTGAAACAATGAAAACGTCAACCAAAAAGCTCTATTAACAAATAATATAACAATGTGTGTTCGAATATCAAGGATATATCCCGATTAAAAAATAATATATATGTGTATGAGTGGAACGTAAAAAAATCATTGTGCAAATGATTGCTCTGCAGTTATTGGTGGTACAACATCGAGGCTTAAACGTTCAAACCTTTTAGGCGCTCAATGTTCAATTCCCGATGATCATCACACTCATCATGATCTTCATTTCGTTCGTGGTACGCATCACCATTGTCAGCATCATTATCATCATCGGCAACAACCTCCTTGGCCAGTTCCACATCGTTGCGGCTGTCATTGTTATGATATCCAAAATCAGCACTCTCTAGCACATCAGGTAAACTGCAATTCCTTCGAATGTGCCTCGCATATGCACATAGATCCGCATCGCTGGAGGGAAACAACTGGTCTGGTTGCAGTTGCTGATCCTGTGCCCGTGCCAGCATATCAAAGTTCATAGTCAGACTCTTGACGTAACCCTTTTGCTTTGAGTTGCAGGCAAAGGGACGCATGCGTGTCTCTGTCGCCATTCGTATCTGCTCCATCTTCCGCTCCTCCATGCCAATAAGCTTCTCAATGATATCAATCTTCTTGGCAATGTTCTGGCACTGATGACTCGTGGAATTGCTGCTACCGGAGCAACGCTCCACATTGTTGTCCATATTCTTTTTATGCTTGGCTCTCTCCAGTTGCACCTCATCAACCACAGCTTGAAGTTGGGGTTTGGTGTATAGCTTTAGGCTTTGCATGTGCTCCAGGTTCTCCGCAGCATTGCCGTTCTCAGCAAAAAACATTTCAAAACTTCGCTCTCCACCATAGTTACTTGGCAAACTACCCACAATATGTGAATCCATTTCCTGCATATCAATCTCCGACTCCAATTCATTGTTACTATTACTGTTGCTGTCCACATCATTAAGATTGGCCTGCTCTCGCTTAGCACTAGGTGTATATTTTATTTGCGAGACTGTATTAAAACGTACACTTATCTTAGGTCGCGCCTTTTGCCTAACACTCGAGGCACGCCAGTTGCCGTTCTCTTTGGTATCGAAGCGTGAGACTTTCTTCAGGCAGCTGTGAGTGGCTAAGGCGCCGCTGCTCACTGAACTTCTCATGGCCGGCAGAGGGCGTTGCTGTGCTCGCTGCTTCTCCCGCTCAAACTTGAGCAGGTTATGTTCAAATTGACGTACAACACTGGCAGTCCGAGAGTTTCCGACGCAAGACGATTGCTTTTTTTCCACATTGCAAGTCAGAGTTGAGACAAGATTGTGTGGTTTAGCAGGAATTGGTGGTTTTGGCATTTGTTTGCGCACAAACATCGGCTGGTTGTTGGAACGAGAATGGGAGTGAGATTGAGATGGGGATGGGGATGGGGATGGGGATTGGCTGTATGGTTGAGAGTGGAAATGAGATTGTGAGATGGGATTCGAATTGCGCTGATGACGCTGCTGTGCAAAGTCAGTGCTGAGACTTTTATTGACTCCCGAAGTATATTGCTTATTCTTGGAACGCATTGTTGGAATGTTGTCGACTCCTGTTCCTGTAGGTGCTGCAACTGGTGGTTGAACTGACGC
Source organism: Scaptomyza parva (assembly GCA_035044645.1). Lineage (NCBI taxonomy): Eukaryota > Metazoa > Arthropoda > Insecta > Diptera > Drosophilidae > Scaptomyza > Scaptomyza parva. The sequence goes on from JAWNNT010000063.1 coordinate 3,218,149, forward strand.
TATACGTGGATAAGTCTTGGAGCTGGGTATAGGTTTAAGTGGCTGTAAATTGTAGCCAGTGACATCGAAACTATCAAAGGCAGCTGCCGCTCTCGCCGAACTCTCCTGTCGCATGTAATAATCAAAGCTACCATAAGCATTAGGACTGCTGCCATACGACTTGGAGACCGGGCCGTGGAGTATAAAGTTACGTATACCGGCATGACATTGCATCGCTTGCAACGGTGGCTCGAGCGGTGCACTCTTACAGTCACTCTCATCGGAGAGTACACTCTCTAGGCTGTTGCAGTAGCTGCCACCATCGGAGAGTAACGATTCCTGGCTATTCTCGTGCGGCAACTGGCCAGATCTGCTGAAGAAGAAGCTGGCGCTGGAATGACGTTGTGTCTCTAGGAAACGAGCCTCATCGAGACGCTGCTGTTGCGTAGCAATCAACTGATCCGGCTTTAAGATGTCTGACAGAGAGACTTTTCTCTCGCACTGATAGATCTCTCGGTACACATAATACTGAGTGCGTCCACCGCGTGGTGGTGTTGCGGTTGGCGTGGACTCCCCAGTGGAGCTGTCCAACGCTCGCAAGTTGGCCGGCATTGAGGCGGAAGCGGGTAACGGAGCATATTTAGATGGTTCATCAAGATCTCCATACTTGCGGGTAATCTCATCAATCATCTTCTCCGTGTCTGCATGAATCATGTCAAGAATTGTGCGTGCATCGTCAGCATAAACTGAATGCCGCTTGGGTTCTGTGGGTACAGAACGCTCGGACTCCGCTGACCACTCTACCTCCTCGTGCACAGGCGATACTGGACAGGATTTATAGTGCTTAAGAATGCTCGGTGTACGACGATTGTTGCCAACGGGATTACGCTTGTTTGCAGTAAGCCGTGGAGCTGTTTGCGTCGTGTAGTTTGCCTGACGCCTTGACGAATTTGAGGAGGAAGTCACATAGACGTTGTTGCCGTGACCAAAGGGAACACCCGGTGGCGGGTGAATCTGATGCACACCCACATGGTGCGGATAGGGTGGATAATGTTGTTGTACTTGACGCATGGTTTGAAAGTTTTGTTGTAACTTCGATTTGGATGCGGCACAGTTGAAAAACTGATGAACAGAATGTTGCGATTGTTGTGGAGGTTTATGTTGTTGTTGTGGCTGTTGTATTGCTTTACTGTTAGTGGACCTATTAATATACTGTGGAGATTCATGGGAATCAACTGGTAGGGTTATTCAAAATAATCAACAGCAAAATTACAAATAAGTATTAGGATTTGCGGATGATTTTGGTATTGATTTTTACAAACATTACATTACCAACATGTTGAGCGCAAAGGATTGCAATTGGTTAATTAAAGATATTCAGAAAGAGAGAGAGAGAGAGAGAAAGAGAACATGTGGACGAGGCAAACAAATTATATATAGCAAAGTTGACGGATTAGCCTACAGTTATACTATTTATTTGGTCTATAAAGGTTTTTTTATAGCCTTAGTAACGTCCTCTTACCTGACTTTTGATAGCGTGCTGGCCCTGAGCTGCGTGAACCATCCAGATTGCCTGCCAGACTCAGATCCGATATGCTATGGCTGCCTCGCAGGGGTCTATGGCCGACCTGTGAAGAATTGACACCAATTAAAGATTTCTAGTTAGTGAACACAAAATATTATCATGTTATAGTAGCATTAGCTTATGAATGAGCAGCAAACCGGAGTGCAGATCTTGCAGTCGGGCTGGTTTTTTGTATCTTGCTGATTGTGGCAGGTATGGATTCATTTTTCTTTTGTGAGCAAGCGAGTAACGAACTTATTTTAATGGGCGTTGTGGTATCTGTTTTCAAATTTGTTTTAGATTCGGGTTCTGCTAACAATTGTAATTGATTATTTTTAGTAAATTGCTAATATTTTAGTACAAAATGTCAAAAGTTATAGTGATGTTTAATGAAATTTATCATAACTTGGTTGGTGTTATCTTATCTATCTTATTTATACAAGCAGAATGAGAAGCAATTGAAACGAGGCAATTAAGTATCAGTTGTGAAAAGGGCATCAACAATTAACTCTTAGATAACACGTTGTCTCACCTCAGCTATAACTTGTAACTTTTTTATGTCATTTTTGCGCGTACCCTAAATGTAGAGGAAGGGTATTTTTTGCACCGGTTGTATGTTTTTGGTTGTGTGTGGTACAGGACAGACACCAAATAAAAAATATACACATAACATAAAGGTAAATGAAAGAAAAACGTAAACAAATAAAACCAAAAATCAATTAAAACAAAGGTGACAAATATTTTAAGAAAATATAACCAGAAGTAGATACTACTCCTACTACTACTAACATTTTCCAGCTGCTGTTTAACCTTGTTGATGACCTGAAGCAGCTCCTCTTTCTTAGTGCTTGTGTATGACTTTGTGATTGTGGGCGGCGTTGAAACAACCTTTCCATTTTCAGTGTTGTGTTTGGCACTTATGCTGCGACGACCTGCGACGAAAGACAAATTCTCATAAGTAAACATTCAAAAGGAAGCTAATATAAAAAGCGCATACTACTTGTGCCTCGCTCTAGTAACAATCCAGGTCCTTCCGGCAATGCAGCATGCAGAAAACTATTGTTACTACTCTGTGGTAGATTCTCAGAGCTGCCACCCAATGTTGAGGCTAAGGATCGCTCAGCATTTTCGGCACTGGGCGTGGATCCCTCATCCTCTGTGTCTGATGTTCCAGTGCCTGTGCCAGTGCTAGCTGTGTGTGAACTGCCGTTGCCACCGCTGACCAATTGTAGGCCGGATTTCTCAAACTTTTGCCGTCTCACCGACTTACGCAGCTCTTCCTCATTCATGGCGGTCACCTTGAAGTCACTGTTAAAAGAAAACAAAATAAAATAATATATATATAATATTCTTAATTTCTTTGCTTACGTTGGTGTGCTTGGCATCATATTGTTATAGAACATTCCATGATCCGAGCTGGTTCGTTCGCCATCCGATATGTCTTCTACATCGCCATCGTGATCATGACTATGAGTGTCAAAGCGCAGTCCAACCTTTCGTTTATCTGCCTGCAAACGTTGCTGACCCACACCAATAATTGCCTGGGTACCATTGCTGGCAGCAGTGGCTGAGACGTTGATGATGGTGCCATTGTTGTTGCTGCCAATAAACATGAGGTCACGTCGCGTCTCCATGCCCGAGTCAATGGACGAGTCCTCGCTCAGATATGTCTGATTGAACATGATGTCCTTAGAGGAGGCGCTATTATAATCGGAGGTTTGTACATTTGTCGTGCTATGACCACCCACAGAGGAGACGGTACCCAACGGACTCTCCGAGTTCGAGCGTATATCTTCCGTTTCCAGTTGACTGCGCTGTGACCAACGTCCACGTGGGCGTGCCGCAGCCTTAATGCCCAACTGTTGATTGGACGATAAGCTTAAGTTGCCCATGGACGAGGCCGTTTGCAGAGTGCCAGACGACGTGCCGCTAACAATGGGTGTGGGTATTGACAAGGCGCCGCTCTCAGAGTTTCCACCTGCCGCCTTGCGCATGGCCCACTGTGGCAGCTGGCCAACGTCAGACAGCCGATAGGAATTGCGATTTGGTTGCGGCTCCTCAGGCACAATGAACTTGGGAGATACCTGCTGATGCTCCAACTCACTTGTCGGCGACTCAACCACAATTGCATCCGGTGGTGTAAGTGGTGCCATTTGACGTTGCAACGGTGCAATTCCCGATCTCAGTCGCTGCTGGGACATGCGTGCTTGCATGGTGACAATCATGTCGTGCGGCACCTGCCAAATGAATATGCAGCCATCACCACTGGCCGAGATTAGATGTCGGCAATCGTTGGTGAACTTAAGACCTGTCACCAGCTCACTATGTCCATACATCCTTGCCATGCATTCGCTGGAGTAATAGTCGTAGACAGCTAGCGTTTTATCTGTGCAGGAGGTGGCCACATAAATTCCACTGGGATCTAGACTTAGCTTAATCAAACTGCCCTCGTCCGAGTGGGAGCCCTTAAAGGTTTTCGTTTGCTTTGCATTCTGTGTGCCATAGACGCGCACATTGCGATCTTGACAAGCGGTCAGTATGTGCTTGGCATTTGAGTCCACCTCCATGTCGTAGAGCGTTGTCTTTCCCGAGGTGTTCGTGCCACGCATAAATATATTGCCCTACAATAAGTTAATGACATTAGATTGCACTTTTTGATTAGCAATAATCACACGGAAAACTCACCTGAAAACTTCTAAACATGATTGACTTATCTGCTCCGCAGCTGATCATTTGAAAGTTAAGGCCAGCGCCCACAAATTTGATGGACGTGATCGATGAGCTGTGGTCATCCAAGGTTTGTAGCAGCAAATAGTTCTGTGAGACGTCAAACACATGAATGAGTCGATCTCGACTGGCACTGGCTAGTAGCTTGCGTTCAATCTTCTCATTGGAGTACTCCAGACACAGCACCTCCGACTCATGCGCCTCTATGATGGTCAGGAGCTTGAGATTTGTTAGACTGTAAACGCGTATATTGCCACAGCGATCGCCGCTGGCCAAGTGCTGCAACTCTGGACTGATTTTGATGCAACGCACCCCGTTCCGTCCATCATAGTTAGAGTTGCCTGCCTTGTCAAAGAGGGATGAGCCCTGATCTTTGATAAACTGCAACTCATCATCGCTGTATATGATTTTGAGCAGCTCTTTGGAGTAGATATTTTTGCGATATATCTCATTGTTGGCACAACTTTCCAAGCCCCACACCCTTATCGTATCATCTGAGGAGCAGGTGACAAAACACTCCTCGGGCAACGTTTGCGACGGCTCACGCTCTACGTTATATGGCACAGTCTCCACGCCCCAAATGCACGTGGAGTGATACAGGAATGAGTGTGATTTGCCCACACGCGACACATCGCGCAAATCCCAAATGTACAACGAGTGATCGTTGTAGACGCAGCTCACCTGCTCAATAAAATAAGATTGCTTAGTAATCGTTTCATCTAAATAGTATATGATTACATACCTTGGACCGCTGCTCGTCAAATACCATGGCAATACAATCGGGAAACTTGGCTTGTTGAGGCACAGACATAATGTGATTGATCTGTATACCCTGAGAGACATCGACGCCCAGATAATGTGTTCGAGGCAGTGTGGTCACGTACTCCAGCGTGGCTGCATTGAAGATGCGTATAATGGACTCCGCACAGCCCACAAGTATAAAACGCTCATTGACACAAATGCAGCTGGCATTGCTGGTGCGACATTGCACCCACTTGTCGAGCAGCCGTCTTGAACTGAACTCCACCAGATGGCCCTGCCTGGTGATCGCATACGTGCTTTCCGAACAGATGCCCTTGCCGCAGGCCACCGCGCAGAAGTCATTGTCGCGTAGATCACCCAGAATGGCGCTGCGGCCCATTAGCGGCACCGGATCTTTGTACTGCACAAGATTATAATAATATGCCACCAATTAGATTTAATTATAAGTGTTCTTAACTTTGAATGCCGCCCGCCCGCTTACCTTTCGTGCACCCTCCAAGTACCAGTATTTGACGTGACGCATGCCCACAGTGACAAAGTAGCTGCCATCCTCAGAGAAACAAACCGCAGACACCTTGGTGCTGATTTTGTTGGATGCCATTTTGAGATGTGCACGCCAATCGTACACATTGACAATCATGTCATGCTGTGAGCCCACCGATACCAGGTACTTGCCATTGGGCGAAAATGCCTATAATGCGTAAAATACAATTGGAGAGTGTGGAGTAGAGAGTAGAGTATAATTAGGTTTAGTATGTGCGCTTACCACACATGTGGCGGCATATTTGTGATCCACAAATTCGGCGACAACATTGCCACCGCTGCAATTCTCCAGATTGCCATTTGGCGTTTCCAGTTCCCATACTTTAATGGCAGGATTGATGCCACATTCACCTGTGGCTACATAACGGCCGCAACGTGAGAACGCCACGCATGTGAATCCTTTGCGGGAGGTATTGACCAGATATGCCTGTGTATTTCGCTTGGCATTGAACAGCACGACGGTGCATCTGTTGGGGGTAGCGAGAAGAAAATAAACAGAAAATAACAGAAAATGTATTACATGCATAACAATATATATATGGTTGACTTCGTTCAGTTGGCATTTGAATGAGCCCTTGGGTAGGCTAAAAGGCAATGAGTAAAAGCTAACACAGCGTGCATGCCTCATGTCTAAAAATGTTCTCTGAAGGGGGCTTGCTACTCATTTGTCCTCAATTTGTGCCTATTCAGTCACATTTCGTGCCATTTTTGCAAATGTCACTACAAAACTTTCATGTTTAAGGACAAATCCTTAAAGTTGAAAATTGAAATGCTATGAGGTTGTTGTATTTATAATCCTATTTGTGTAGAATTAATCGATTAACTTCTTACCCTGCTGGATAGGCCAACAATCCGCTGACAGGTGACACATCCAGTGCTGCATTACTGCAAACAGTTAGGCCCAAGACTTTTTTGAGTTTTATCTGCAAGTAAGAAAATAAAGAGTTTCACATAAGTTTGCAATTACATCACTCTGAAATGTTTGGTTAAGGTAAATTAACAAAAAACATTAACATAAGCTAACATCAAATCCCAGTTCAATGCGTGATTTTAGCGTGCAGTGTTAAATGTTAACGCAAATAATACTCATATTTGTCTAAAGATTAAATACATTTCTGCATCTTTATGGGTTTGTATCTCTATATTCGTAAAAGCTACAAATCGTAGGAAACAACCATTGGGTAAACGACAATAATTCATAGAGTTAAGTTGCTGGGTTGGGCGTAAAAACTTGCGAAAATAAATAGAAACACATGTGTACATGTATATGAAGACACTTGGTACTTTGCTAGAAAATAAAAGTGAGGAATCTATCGTCTTTAAGATATTGTGGAATAAGATTATATTTCTATTAAATAATAAATTATCAAAGTATTGTATTTCCGCACTTATTACTTATAGTCGCATGTCTGCGATGCACTTAATTAGGGAACGTAGGTATAATATATGTTTAAAGTATACATTATAAGTAGAGGAAGCAACAAGTCAAGTGTTTTATGACAGTCGTCTTACATTTTGGACTGATGGACTGGACGGGCTAACTGAATATAATGATATATGTATAGTGAGTTCGATATGTGGGCGCGCAGCACTTAGATCGCAACCAATTAAATACTATGGTTCAATAATATTCAACTGGCAAAAAGTGTATTACGAAAAGATACTCATTAAACACCCGCAGCTGAATTCCTTTTTGCGTCGCAGATACTAGGCATACAACAAGCTGAGATCATCTGGCGAGAAGGCAAGAAGTGTGCATACTATATAGGATTTGTAGATGATAGGAATGTGCGAAGCTGTTGTTGACTTCGTTGTTTATTTTGTGTTTTTGGTAGTAGTGTTACACGCGAATTCACTTTAACGTCTGCGCTTTAAAGAGTAGTGACTTTTTTGTGTATTGTGCTTAATTCACTCGAAAAAAAAAAACAAAACAACTTAAAACACCAACGCAACGTCCAAATATGTCTCAATGCAAAAGGTCGTTCGTGAACCGGTTTGATTCTATAAGCTATCTTTTGAGATTTGCATTCGTAATGAGTATAATATGCCGTGAAATTGTAAGCACTCCGAAAGCATGCCTAGGAAATCGGCAATGCGAAAAGATAAATACTTGGATCAAAGACTGGTTAATACCCAGGATGGATTGACTTAAATGATTTATTCAATTCAAAGCATCAAACTTCAAGTATTGGATTTACTCATAACTCGCCAACCGGAAGACGGGGCACGTCATTTATCAAAACTGTTTGTATGGCAACCAAATAACTATATTACAAATTTGGACAAGCGGCGAAAATGTTTTATGCGAACTGTCAATGCAAATAGGGGAAGTTGCTTTGAGTTGTTGTCTTACAGACGAATGCTTTTATAAAGCTACTGTTATTGACAAAAAATGTATGTCGACATTTATATCAATAGATCACTGTACAATGCTCTTCACTTATGAGCCCCTACCCTATTCTACACTTTTGTTATAATAACAGATCTATGATCATTTATTTCATTTGTTTTTATGCCTTGTCCGGTGGTCCGGTGGTCAGCACGTTTTGCGCATTTCTAATTTGCTCTTTCATGCTTTTATGTTAATTCATTTGCGCTCTTGCGCATTCGACTAACAATACATTCGAGTATATAAGATTCGCGTATACCTTAGACAGGACAGACATATAAAGATATAAACATATATATCATTGCAACACACACAGACACACAGTTAAGAACGTGAGCAAAATGTTTATGGCTGTAGTTTGTTTTTGGCAGCGAGTAGATTGAAACTACGAAAAAACGGTATGCAGAGAAGTTGCCATGAAATACTTAAACCATAGAGACCTGTTGCCTGCCTCTTTCTTACTTCACTGTTCACTGGCAAACTTAGCATTCGCCAGATTCTTTGTCATTGTCTCAGCATTCCTACTTGCTTTAGAAGCTGCCGCTGCCGCTGCCACTGCCACTGCCACTGCCGCTGCAACTGCAACTGTATAGAATATGGCAATCGGGCTAATAGTCTATAATTACTTGTGGCAGTCAGCAATTTTAGCAAATAGCCAAACAATATTTATATATGAATAAGCTTAGCCTGGCCACAAGCACGCACACACACACACAAACACACACACACACACACAAAGAGTGACAGTAAAGCCAGACTATAATGGAACAGAACTGACAAGAGAAAACCACAAAAACTCATTACAAATGGTGAGAGATAAAATTTTGACCAAATGAATCATGCCACAGAGCAAATTGTGCCACATTTCAATGGGAGACACAAAGTTGGCAGCATTCAATAGTTCGGGAGAAGTAAATATTTGTGTTCGTACATAGTATATAGTATATACTTAAACCTTTACCTCATAGGCAGCTATATCCTCTTTGCCATAGATGGCAACTGGCGATGAATTTCGTGGCGCGAACATTTTATCGTTGCACAATTGCACATAACAGCAATAATTTCTTTCGGCACTTTAATGTTTACTTAATTATTTTAATTTTATGGCACCGCAGAGAGATAAAGAGAGAAAGAGAGAAAAAGAGAACGCCCACAATTTCTCACTTAATATTGTTATGTCTAGATTATAAATTCGGATTTTTAAAGGGCGTTTTTTGGTCAAAACTTTTTCAATACGTTCAATAGTTAGTACACATATAATATAATACTTTTTTGGTTTATTTTGCACTCGCTTTTTTCTTCTTAACTGTTTTTCGTTGTTGTTTGTTTAACTGATGACTAGTTTCTACAAAAATCGGTGACTTTCTCAAGGTCGTTTGTTAGGCATGCTTTACGCTTTTATATTGTTGCCTTTGGTCGTTGTTGTTGTTGTTGTTGTTGTTTTTTATCCGGTTCGTTTTGAATGCCGTGCTCAGAATTCGATGCTGTCAAAGGTCGTGTAATATATATATATATTCAATATTTAATATTTTCTTGAGCATAGGCTTTGTGTGATTTTCTTAACTAATTCACAAAATAAGCACATTTAGCAAATATATTCAACTTTATTTATTCGTTGTACGTTTTGGTTAATTCATTTATTGCGTTTTTGCCACAACTTGTAGATAGCAATATTATAATCGATTGCTTTATAATTTTTTTTGATTTTTTTTTTTTTTGTAATTGTCGTTGTCAGCCGTCGTTGCGTATCTATTGGATACGTATCGTTTTTAGCGCGGCTCAAATGAAACTGTTGAGATTTCTACACTTTGCCAAGCAAACAACGCCGTCATCGAGACAGAGAGATAGATATGTATATATAGAGGGAGAGAGAGATAGAGAGCTACATTCTCAGTCTTCTCGACGGATTGAGCATTCAAGAGACGACGGCATTTGAAAACTCTTTGCGTATGAGTAAATGTATCTGTTGTGAGTAGAGTATCTTGGCTTCAATACTTAGCTCACTTTGGGTTTCAGCTCGGCTTGATATAATTTGCATATTTTTAACACAAACAAGTTTGCGGCGGGCGTTGGATTGAAGTCAAAAGCGAAAGACACATAAGACTTGATCGCTTGACCGACCGATCGACCGACCGACAGCAGGAAGGCGTTGTTGTTATTTATATCGGCTCACGTTTAGCATTCTTACACGCGATTACAACATTTACAAATGACAATTGAGAAAGCATGACAAGATTACAACAACAACTACAAACAACAATGGATACAAAAATTAATTAAATACCCCCCCCACCCAATGTCTAACAAAATGAATATAAAAGCGCAAGTGTTTAAGGCCTTCATTCTTAGTGGTGTAAAGTTGTATTTGACATATTTGTTCTATACATTTGTTTTTGAGATTCTGTTTCTGTGTCTGTTTCTGACGCTGTCTGCACTGCCCACAAAATGCAATAAATTATGAGTTAAGCGATATCGATATTCAATTGTAGGCGTACACGTTTGCTCCAAAGGTGTAAACAATCGCAAAATTAGGCAAACCAACAGCACCAACAGCAGCAACAGCAACAACAGCAACAACAGCAACAACAACCACAAATAGTCAACAAAGGAAGCCAACCAGATCATCAGCATTGGGCCAAAGCAAGTGGAACAGAACCAGTACCATAACGAATAATAGCACCCTACAGATAGTTAGATGAATTTTTACATTTACACATATATAAATATATATATATATGTGAAAAAGATCAAGTAAAATATATATTGCGCAAAATGTGCTGAAAAGTAGTTAATAAAGCCAAAAGCTTATGGTTAGATAATTTTATAGGAATATGGATCATTTGTGGCTAATAATATAATAAGAAGTTAGTTAGTTCATTATAGTTTTATTTGATAAATAAACAGTGAACTTTACTTATAAAATGTGGAATGTGTGGAAGACGGTTTTTTAAGGGATATTTTACTATATCAATTATTGCAGCTGAATATTTTGAAATATTTTTCTTAGGGTTTCAAAACAAAACCTAGCCAATTACAGATGCATTTAATACACATTTTAAACTCATTTAAGTGAACCAAAAATTTGTTTTTGCTGCAATCATAATGAAATTTCACAATGCACTGAAAATTGAAAATTGGATTTGTATACAAATGCAAATCAAATTGTTGTCCAACTCTTAAGTTTCTTTCATACACATGTTGACGAAATCACTAAAAAGAAAAGAAAATCAATTTGCATAATACACAAATCAAGTGCAAAAATCAACAAAAAACATCTGCAGGCCAAAAACACACATACACACACACACACACACACTGTGAGTGTGCGACTGATTGACAAACAAAATGCATTGTTAACATTCCCGCTCCCCATGTGCCCCAATAATAAAAAGAGAAAGACAAAAAAGGAAAAGAGTCAAACGCACTTGAATGCATCACACAATATATATGTATATATAAAAAAATTCAACTCGAGGCCAAAACTGAGACCAGGGCACACACACACACACACACACATACTATACAGAAAGAAAGAAAGATAGATCTTCAATGTTGCAGTCAATTTTTTTGCTGTGTATGTATGTGTGTGGCTGTATGCTGTTTTGTTCGTCGTCGTTGTAGTTTATGGGGGAAAGTTACAAGCGACGGGCCTGACAGATGCTAGGCAGATAGATAGATAGAGAGATAGATAGATTAGACTCTGAGACTGGCGACTGGCGACTGGAGACTGGAGACTGCATGCGGCGCATATTCAAATGAATGCAGCGAACTTGTACTTGTTGTTGTTGTTGTTGTTTCTGATGTTGATGTTGTTGTTGTTGTTGTGCCATTTGGCCGCCTTTTTCCTTTGATTTGAGCCGTGAAATGTGGCCGGGTCTGTTATAACTATGTATAGTCATTTTACGTGGATTGCGGATCGCAGTCTTGTTGTTGTTATTGTTATTATTATTGTTGTTATTGTTGTTGCTTTCGCTGTGTTGGGTCTGACAATTAAATTGCTTTATTGTCAATGGACATAATTGTCCAACGATGAAATGTTTTATGACGCCATTTGTCATTTGCTTTTGTTAAAGTTATATATATATATATATATAAATTAATTACAATTTACATTATTAATAAATCCATATTATTAGTCAATGCGGGCTGCAAAACAAGACCTGATTTGTGCAAACGAAACGGCCTTCGAAAAAACAACACACAATGCGTACTTAACTAATGATGACAATTTTTATTGATTTACGGGGAGAAAATAACACAAGCACGTTCCATTTGTAAACATTTTTGCAAATGGGAAACAACAACACATTCATTTAAAGCCAGCCCAACACCGACAAAGACAATAATTAATCACCTGAGTTTGAGCTTAACTCGTGTCCAGACCCAGACCCAGACCCAGACCCAGACTCAAACTCAGACAAAACGACACTTTGACAGTCAATCAATGGGTATCTGGTATCGCAGAATAAATTTTGATTGGGTTAAATGTGCATTTGTCACTCTGTCCGAATGAATTAAATAAATTGCAATGCTCTCGAAAATGGTTGGGTAAGCAACATCGTCTTAAGCTTATTTGAAACTCAATCTTAATCGTTTGAAAATGAGTTGTGAGCTATAAACCAAAGTATTCAATTTTCAGTAAATTAATGAATCAAAATGATAATTTTTTAAGTTTTTAATGCATATTATCTCAACTCTGATGATATCTTACACAATTGACGGTTAATATATCAATCAGAGCTTCAAAATACTCTTCCCCACCCATTGAGATATTGATTATATAATGGTTAAATATTTTCGTGTGGTCGGAAATCGGTATCGGTATCGATATCGGTATCGGTAATGGGCACCGTTGTAAGATTTAATTATTTGACATCGTGCTGCTAAATGCTGCAGAGGAGTTTATGACAGTCCAGACGTTGTGGCAACAACAACAACCAATCACTTGAGAATGTGTTTTCCAAACTAAGCCGCTATTTAAAAGGGACGCCCACGATCTACACCAAACAGAGACATTAAGACAGACCTCCACTCCAGTCAGGACAGACAGCTTACGTTTTGAGTGAAAAATGCGCATAAATTTTGTTTAAGCACAAAAAAAATCAATTGCGTTGCATGCAACGCGAACGCACTTAAAAAATTTGCTACAATTCGATGGTAACCGAAAACGAAAACAACAACTACAACAACAACAACAACAACAACGCATGAACAGTTGCTGTGCCTAATAACAGGTGTCAGTTAGCCAACCCCAAAGCTGCCCACTGTTTAACTGCATTAATTATGGCTTGATTTCAGTGGGAACGATCAACTTTTTGTAAGCTATAGAACATCTATATATCATAAATATAATATATAAATTATCAATTTGTTTATTCCTTTTTTAATGTTTTCATTTCAATTTCCATTCCATATTTCAAGGCAATAACTCAATTAGAAGCTTTAGTTAACTTTTATTTACACAGTATTTGAAAGTCGATCATTGGTGAGAGAAACATTTTCACATGCTCGCAGTGCAGTGCAGCAAAATAATACTTTTGGCACAATTTTGTGTTTGTAATGATAAATTTAAAGTACTTTGTTATGTATTTAATGATATTAAACTGATTAGTAGTCGGTGCGCCTTTAACTACATTTTGTATCCGGCATTTAAATCAGTGATTTTCTGGCAAAGACATAAAACAAAACAAAAATGAATGACTGAATAGTTTACATCTAAGAAATTTCTGCTCTACTAAACTAAGAGCTACAACTTGTGTATAATTATATTGTAATGCTGCTTTGTGTTGTAAGCTAAAATTAAATGACCAAAGCAATGAGTATAGATAATGAAGTAAGTTTTACGAAAAGTTGGGACCTAAGCTGGCCAACGGACAGCTTTTGGGCGACAGTATTACAGCATAATCAATGTTTAACTAGTTTAGATGACGGATTTGGATTTGGATTTTGATTTGGTCACACCATTTTTAATTACTTGTGTTGGTTGTCAAAGTTTTTGTATCTCATGGTCAACACCAAAACCTCGATTATTGCCATCGCAGCATGCAGCGCATTCATCTCATTAAATATTTGCAGCTACGCCCACAAAATGTTCGGTTTAAAGTTAGATAAATGTGGATGTTGTAAGTTAAAACTGGGACCTGAGTTAAAGCTTGTCTAAAATATGAACAGTTTTTAAATATGATTTTTCTGAATGCAAGAGAAAACTATAAACTACAAGATTGCATTTTGCCGTTTCGAATGCAAAGCGAGACTAAAGCGAAGAAACAGAAATCGGTTAAGTTATAATAATAATATCTGACATCATCTTCTGACATCACTACTAGTAGTGAGAATCTGAGGTTTCGAAAACTCAATCATAACGTTTCTAATTTAAAATGCATTTGTAATATTCAAAGCCTGTTAAAAGAAACCTGAAACCTGAAATTTTTGTTGTTGTTGTTGTTATTGTTGTTGCGATTTTTAGCGTGATTTGTACTAATTAATAAATCAGCACAGTCATTGAAGGAATAGCTATGAAAACAAATACCTGAAAACTGGCAGCAAAAATATGCGAAAAAACAATCATATAAATTTGTTAAGCTCTCTGTCAAAGACGGAACGAAACTTCATAAACTTAAGTTTGTTATCTTTGGCGATAATGAATGTTATATATGTAAGTATATCTTGATAACTTGATCTTTAGTCAACATCCTTGTGTTACAAATTGTTTCAATAGCCGGCCGTGGCGTGGGCTTGAAGGTTTCTTTCGAAATAAGCTGCAAGTGCAGACTGCAACAAAATTCAAAAACAAGAGCTAAAAACAAAGCTTTGTTTGTGGGCGTTTTCGAATAATCGATTCATAAACATCGATTTATCAGGAGCGTTGCGGCATTCGAAAAGGCAAATTAGTCGCATCTTATCGGCACTTAGCTACCAGCACTGTGTCACGATTTAACTTTTTACTTTGAACAGATGTTGCCTAGAGCTATATCAAATAACAACCAATATTATGTATTACGGCAACCAACCAGTCAACAAAAAGCAACTATATCAAATTGATTATTGTTTCATTTTTCTTTTTCAAAGATATTTCCATTATAGCCGCAAGCGTAGATGATTCTTGAGCGTTGAGCTGAAGCTGAGTGTATAATACAGTAGCCATATATAACAACATGCAACATACAATACAATACATACATACATACATACATACTATATAAACTGCGCACACCTTCTGACAGACACCGAAAAAGAAAAGAAAAAACAAAACAAAATAAAAAGCATACCGAACGGTTTACTTTTGAGTGCCCCGTACATCAATCAAATGTTTGTTAATCATGTGGGTAGAATTAAAAAAAAAAATCGAATTTGCTTGCAAATATACGAATAGACAAAAATGTCCGTAAAGTATCAGAAAACAAGTTAGTGTGATGGATAAAGGCAGTAGTCGGCTAGGAGATGCTCTATTTTCAACTATTTATTTAGATCTTGAAATATTTTTAAGCCATTTTGGAAGAGGGTATAAGAAAGCTATCAAATCACTAAGTTAACAAAATGTATAATAAAAATTATAAATTCCTGAGCTGAGAATTTATTACCACAAACAAATACCTAATTCTTTAGCCATTAGCATCCATTTTGCATTTTTGTCACTTGCCAAATTCTGCTAAAAATATATACAACAAATGTTGATTGCGTTTTCCAATTTGCATCTCTCGAAAGTGATACGAAAAACCATTTCGTAACACAAGACAGCAAAACACATTAAAAAAACAGCTACAAAAACAATACGAACCTGATTACCAAAGCAAAAAAGAAAGAAGTGTTAACTGCAATTTTATCATGCGGTTAACAGTTAATAGTTAACAGAGGCCATAACAAAAGAAAACTGAAAAGGCTAAGAGTTGCAAATGTTGTTGCCAATTCTTTAAACACCGACCGCTCTCTTTTCCTATACATATAGCATTTGCATCTACATAGATATACATAAATATATCTAAGCAGTATTTTCCTAATTCCATGCTTTCAGCTTGAAAAATTGCATAAAGCTTAAAAGTCGATTTTCGCTCCAAGCTGAAACTAGGAAAAACTGCTGGCAAGTGCAAGTGAAGTTGCTGGGAAAAACGTGCAAGCCTTTTCTCTATTATTTTCAGTAATTTCAAAGAGCTGCTGGTGCTAACAAGTAATTATATTAAAACAAGTAAGAAGGCTTAAGTCGAGTAAGCTCGACTATAAGATACCCTTAACCCTTGACCGTACATACGGACAGACGGTGGGGCTGATAGACACACTCAGATGTACGTGTACCACTGTACCACTGTACCAATGCCTAATGGTTTCATATCGCCGGTTTTCTTATTATTTCTAAACCGATTTTAAAAAAATTTCACAGATATTCATTGTTTTGTTAATAGTTTCAATCCTCAATTTCAAATGTTTGAAATTCCAGATTTTTTTTTATTTCGATTCCTGATAATTTATCGAAAACTTGAAACAAACTTGCTAGGCATGGGAGGGATTGGGAGAGCTAACATCTGGAGTCTATAGTTTTTGTAGCTCCTGAGATCGACGCGTTCATACATACAGACAGACCGACAGACATGGCTATATCGACTGCTGATTCTGATCAAGAATAGTATATATGGAGTTGGAGAAGCTTCCTTCCGCCTGTTACATACTTTTGCACAAAACCATTATACCCTTTATTACCCATTTCATGGGTTAAGGGTATAAAAAAGTTAAGAGGTCTTCAGCTGGGAGATACCATGTGAATATTGTTAAGTATATAGAAATGAATAATGGAAAAAATAATATAATAATACAAAATCATATTTACACCTTAATCAAAATCAAATCTTAAATGGGAAAACTATTGATTTTATTTAAAATTCAGCTAGTTATGTTTTTGAGAAACGAAGCTTAATAGAGATGCAATAAAGCTAAGAAACTAAAACTAATCTGAACAAGCACATTGCATATATATACATATGTAAATTTAATCATATACATAAACACAGTTTGCATGACAAGCGCACAATTTGGCTATGGGCACAATTAAAATACTGGTCACGCTTTTCTTCTGCTTAATGCTAAAATAGAAATTATGTAAATGAACCGTAGAGTTGAACAGTGTAAAGTTATTGCCATGTGGGGAATGGAATGGTGGCATGGTGGCATGGTGACATGGTGGCATGGTGGAGTATAAGCAAAAGCTTTTCCAGAATAACTTTGCATTTAAGAAATGCAAACACAATTTTAGTTAGTTGGTTGAATAAAAATATTGAACTTAGCATTCTTACTACCAATTTCCCAGTATTTTAACAGGGCCTACAGTTTTTTTGGTCTTGTTCGCTTCAATTTTTTGGCCCAACAGTTCATTGACATTTTGTTTGTTTTGCTCTCCGTCCAGCTGACTTTAACTTAATGTGCGTATAGTGTATATACGTGATTTGTATACGCTTTACATCAAGTTATGTACGTTTGTACATTTATTTCTTCTCTCACTGACACTGTTATTTGCTTTGCTCTGCTCTGCTCTGCTCTAACTGTTTTGCATTGTTTTATGGACAGAGTGGTTTTTGATTTTGTTTGTTTTATGAGAGAACATGGGAAACAACACCATTAAAAAGTGACAACAAACTGTTGTGTTGTGGTGCAACAGTTTACATTAAATGGGGTCTGGGGCGTTAAGGTTTGCCGGTTCTTTTTTAACTGAACGGAAAGAGGAGGTCACCCACCGGGCACATCTACAAACATACATGTGTGTGTGTGTGTGTTGGAATTAACGCTTTTGCGGTTTACCTATTTAAAATGTCACGCATTTTGTGGAACAAGAAGTGCTCGTGTTGCAAGTAGGCGAGTGTGGAAATTTACGTGTCCTACTTAATTAAAATGTAATTAGCATTTGAGCAAAAGCGTTTAAGAATGCTCATAAATGATGGGAATAGAATAGAAATGAGAATGAGATTTACTTTAGAAATATTTTTCAATTTTATTTTGGTTTTCCCCAATCAAATCTTTGTTCACTTTTTTCTGCAACTTTTTGTGGAAAGCTGCAGCCTTGAAACATCCAAGTAGGTTGAACAAATTTAACTTAATAGCCTTGTTAATACGTTAAAGACGCCTACAACAACGATGTATCATAGCAAGCCCAAAACATTAATCATGCTAATGGCCTCCAACACTTCTCATCTCTCAGTTTTTGTGTGAAAACTACAATCCAGAAAATGAGTAACTAAAACCTCTTGCAACATGGGTGACTGCGCCCAAGGCGCATGTACGTAACTAAAACAGAAACAGAAAAAAAGGGAAAACAATTTGCAGGCGAGGCGGCAAGTCGGCCAAGCGAATAGCAGCGGCGTTTTCCACATCGACGCACAAAAATTAGCAACAAGATCAACCTAATAAAATTTCAATAAAAAAACGGCATCTAGCCAAAAGTCAAATATCGTAGTAGTGTAGTCGTCCGTCTTCCGTCTTCCCCTATGCTATGCAGCTATAAAAAAAAAAACAAAAAAAAAAAAAAAAAAAGGCGACATGCAAAAGTTGAAAGTAAAAGAAAAGCATTTTCCTATTACGGTTCAGCAGCAGCAGCAGCAGCAGCAGCGATAGTTGAAAGAGAGACGACTTTCCCAGAAGAAGTAAAGTAAACACAGAAATGCAACTGCTGCTACTTATGGACGGACCGGTCCATGTTCCGGGTCTGTTCTCTTTTTCAGTTTACCCTCTCCGACCCCCCCCCCCCCCCCACCCCCAACCACTCTCACACAACAACTAACAGAGAAAGAGTGTGTGGGTGAGTTAGAGAAAGAGGTGGGTGCAGAGGGAGAGAAAATGGTGGCAAAGCTGTCGCCAGACATTTGCCAAATGGCTAAAAACGCCTCTGGACCACGGCAACTTTTGACTAAATGGCTATGCAGACATAAATTAGTAAGTAATTCTAGTCTAGTTGACTATGCAAGACTGACAGATACCCTTTCAATTTAAATAAGCATAACTTAAGCCACTTGACCCAAGTTATATTCTCACAGTCACCCATGTTGTATGTACATACAAACATCGAAATCTATTTAATTTAAGTCATTCAGTGGGTAGGGTAGGGTAGGGTAGGGGAGGGGAGGGTCACCATTACCACCACAAAATTGGTCTTGTCGCATGCCCAAAAGCCTTTAAATTTAACAACCGCACGTTTTCATGCGGCCAGCAACATTGCTATGGCAATAGTTTCCAACTTAGCTTTTAACCCAGACAACACTCTAGCAAAAACGTTGGGCAACACCGACAAATATGAACAGGCTGTGCCACAACTCGTAATACATATATAAACTTAAATAACAGGAAGGTAATTAACCTAATCACAGAATTATATTAAATTATGTATGTATAAATAAGCTGCGGAATATCGACATAGACATAGGAAACATCAGAAAGATGGAGAGAGAGAGAGAGAGAGAGAGAGAGAGAGAGAGAGAGAGAGAGAGAGAGAGATTAGGTTTAGATTCTATTATACTTTGACCTTGCCAGATCAAAACGTGTTTCATAAGACTCTTAACACATTTTACTAGATACAAATATGGTGGAAAAAACATGTGTGAATAAATGCTAAAGAAATTTAAAAATAAATACCTTTTGCAGAAAATAACACTAACTTACTTTAATCTAACTTTCGTAATAAGAATCATAGAGATTTTAAAGTATTATACCATACCAAGTTGGTTCTTGAACAATAACTGACCAGAGTTCAATATTTTGCAAAGTTTTGATTGAATGCATGTTAAATTGAGGTCACATCGGGTTGGGGTTGGGGTTGGGGATATGCCTAACGGCTGTTTCTGAGTCATGAAATGGCCGCATATTGATACCAAAATTTTTGGTTTTTTATTATTATTTTTTACCACAAAATGTAGAAGGTTGTCCAAATAATATACTATAAATCTGAATGCTGTGTGCATATGCTACAATTTGATATATGGTCGGGTTTGAGGTCGATTTGGTCGTGGGCAAGTTAGTTGCAGATTTGGTTGTTGCTGTTATTGTTGTTGTTGCTGTTGTTGTTGCTGTTGTTGTTGCTGCTGCAGTGGTTTTAGTTCATTTTGAGCCAGTTCAGTTGCAGCCAGCCCACATTCAACACTCGTGAGGTGACCAAAATGGATATTTTTTCTCGCCGTTTTAATTAACCAAATAAGTAGCGGAAAAATGTCAGCTTCACAGGGTATGATTTCTGGTAATCATTTAATTGGCAATTCTTTCAAAGCCAAATGAAAGTGGAAAGTGTGGCGATTTGAAAGAGAAGGGGGGAGGCAAGGCAGCAGGAACATCTCTTGGCTACAAGACTTGAAGAAGAAAAAGGAAAAAACATCAATAATCAGTTTTAAGTACTAGTCAGAGATCTTAAGAGATGAAGCTTTACATTGGGTCCGGCGCTTTTTTTGTTTTGTTTGTTTTGTGGCAAATGAGTTGCGAAATCAAAGAGTATTAGGAACAGCAATTGCATAGCTGCATAGCGCGCGCTGCTATCCTATGTTATTAAATAGTGAAACATGATACAATACTCGTGATTAGTTCCACCTCTTTCCCAACTTTGACGGGCATAAATTGGTCGAATGCTCATTAAATGCGCATTTTCGAAAATAATTACATGATGTCAGCCTTTAATCAACCAATGTCTTCTAGATAAGGAAAATACACACAGCAGGGATTTTGTTTGATGCTAGGGGTTCGTTCATATCTATTGAACTGTTGTACAAAAAGTGATCATTTTTAAAAATAAATGGGGAATAAGTTATTGTATGTGATTAATTTGTTTGGAAATAATTTAATATTTTATATTTATTATTATTTTTTTTTTCATACTTCAAAACATTTATTCTTTTTCTTTGGACTTGACATTTGCTAAAGAGCTATCATCATCATCATCATCATTATTCTTTATACAGGATGATAATTTGCTACAAGCATGACTTTCAACAGCTTGCTTCTACGTTAAGAAGAAAAATGTATTGTAATTGGTGTTAGCCATATTTGCTTGCGTTAAACATTTGAACAACACAACGTTCCAAGCATCTTTTGTGATTCGAAGGCGGTTAGAAAGTCGCGAAAGACTAATGACAAATATCATAAACGACTTACGAACACACACACACAGGTCTAGAAACCAGATAGATACATAGATGAATAGCACTTTCTCATCACACACACACACACACGCACACACATGGTAAACTGATTGACCGTCATTAGAAGAAACCATGGCCATAGACAACGCCGCCGCCGCAAATATAAATTATAAGTAAAAGAGACGAGAGATTGCGACAACTATGCAAAAAGTAGAACAAAACAAAAGGAAATCTTAGCTCAAGTTTCTTTCTTTGCCTGTCTTACAAGTAACAGCAAAAAATGAAGAGAGGGAGGAAGTGGAAGGGGATGGGGGTGGTGGTGGGGGGATTGCTTAGCTACTGGCCATTAACATTGCAATTTACTTTCGATGCATTTGCAACATGAAGAGAGATAAACGTGGCGTATGCGCAATGTGCATTTCAGATGAGGCCTCTCTATAAGTACATACATATAGGCCAAAACATTTACGCCTGCAAATGAATTGTCTGTTATTTTTGTTGTTAGTGTTTTTAGTGTTGTTGGTGTTGTTGGTTGCTTGTGCGTGGGGGAGGTGGGCGTTGAAGCTGAGCCAAGGCAATTATGTCCATCGTTCGTGTAGAAAATATTAACAGCCTCATGTATGTAGATGCGGTCTGGGCAAGGTAGGGGAAGTACGTCGTGTATCTAGTAAGTAGGTATCTGCATATTTATACACACAAAACAATGGTAGAAAAAGTTGTCTGCTATGCACCAAGGAAAACCCCAATGAATGCGATTTTCTTAATGTTTTCTGCTCCAAAAAGCGCAAAGCGACTGGAAAATTATTATCTCTTTTTTTTGTCTGACAATAAAAGCCGGTAAAGGTGGCAACAAATCAAAAATTGTTGCCAAAATGAAAATGAAAGTAGAAAATTTGCAGTTTGCATAAATCTTTACACTAATGAAGCAAACAAAAAAAGCATTTGCATGCGAAAATAACATTTCGTGTTGTCATCTAATCTCTAATCTCTAATCTCGAACCTTGAACTTTAACTTCTGAAGGCCTCCTGAAACGTTGCCAAATCAAATACTTTCCTTTAAAATCGGTGTTGTTCTTGTTTCGTGTGATTAATTATTGCGCATTATTGGCAATCGCAAAAGGGTAACAACAAATTAGATAATTGTGAAGCCAAATTGCGGCGCTGACATTTGAAAAAGTTTGAAACAAATTGCATTAAAAGTGAACTTGGAGGGATAATAACTCAGTTAACTAGTTCGTTAGACAAAGTCATTTCGAGCTATTTTTTAAAGGTCAAACATTGATTGTAGGATAATTGTATTTAATAGAAACATAGAAAAAATCCAAAGCTTTGCCTATAACAATTACGAAGTTTTGAAGTCGAGAAGTTCAATTTTTGTTTATAAATTATCCCAAAACTACGGAGCTTTTAATTAAGACCTCAAAACGATCATAATTCTACAAAATATGAAAGTCCTAATTCCACAAAATATCAAAATGAAACGTTTTTATCTTTATTTAGGTAACATTTTGACTGATAAGAAGCTTAAAAATAAGAATAACACTATTTAAAAGCATGATATCTTTATAATGTACAAGTTTTATTCATAAAAACCTTTAAGCTATGCAGAGAAAAGTGCAAGTATGACATATTTTGCAAGAAAATCATACTACCTATTAATACAGTTACCTATAATTATGCACACAATAATCCGATCTCATATATGCAAAGAGATTGCAGATTTATTACACATTCAAGGGAAAAAGCTTTTGCTTTAATTACTGCGCTGCAAGAGAGTTTACTCAGATTACGCGACCTCAGTCGAGTGTCATTTCATTCATAATTTACAGTTGCCAAAAGTTCACCACAAACGCGCACTCACATTACTCTTATGGTTAAACTGGGAGGTGGAGGTGGAGGTGGATTGGCAAAACAAGCAAAAAAGCAACAACTCACTTTTTCGCTGCGCTGATAGTTGGCTGGAAATTGCGGTGAACTGGGTATGCCAAAAAATGATGGTGATGCTGAATGCGGCGTCAACGGTGACGGTGACTGCGGCAGCTGCGTTAACTGTGACTGCGACAGCGACATACGTTGATGATGTAGCGACGAAAGTGTTGGCGTCGACATCGACAGCGACGTTGGGGTCATGATTAAATGGCGCATTGTTGCTGTTGTTGTTTTTATTGTTGTTTTGATTTAAACAATAAAACAAATTTTTCACTCTCTTAATGTTGGTTGTTGCTGTGTTATTGTTGTTGTTGTTTTTATTGTTTATTTAACACTTGGCGATTTACAATTTTCACACAGCTGAGCAGAGCAGAGCAGAGCAGCACCGTTACATTGTTTGTTGTTGCTGTTATTGTAATTCGTTTGCCCTGTGACTTTCATTTACTGTAGTACGAATATGTAAATGTCAATTGTGTTTTTTGGGTTTATAAACCTGTGCACGCCACATCTACTAAATTAATATATATATATAATATATATAGGTACATATGTATGTATCATTCAAATATAAAGAATGATTTGAGGCTTGACATTTTGTTGGTTCTGTGGGTTACGTTCCAATTACTATGAATAATACGAATACGCTGTTAATTAGTTCATTCATTTTACTGTTCAAAAGTTAACACTCAAAAAACAAGAGCAACCTTTTAAAAACATAAATACAAACATCATACATTTGTACATGTGTTCATGTGTGCGTGTACGTGTGAATTATATAAACAACTGTATTTATTTATTTTATTTATGTTTTTGTTTGGTTTTCTCATTTATTACAATTAGCATATATATTCTTTTCATTTAGTTTGCAATTCTCTTTCGCACGTTATTTCTATTATTGCCAATTTGCTTAGTGTTGGTTTTTATTCCGTTATCTCTTATCAACAGCATTGAAAGTGTCTTTTTTGATAGTATTTTTAACTCATTTTCCTCTGGGTGAGACCTTTGAGACCTCGTTTTGCTAACATTTCAAGCAACCGTCTGATGTTTGCTTCCTTCTCTCTCTCTCTCTCTCTCTCTTTCTCTGTTTTTGTATTTTCGTTATCATCGGATAGCCCCACAAACAAACAACAACAGGAGAGGTAATAAATAGGTATGACACTTGAAGTTACCTAATTTTAAAAGTGCAGAAATTTTTAATTTGCTGATCTCTGATAAGTTTTCTCTTTAAAAACCAATCCACCATTTCTATCACAGTTTTAGATTAACTAACTCCATTGATTACCATAAAGAATGCTTTTCAAAAGACAACAATCGATTTATGTAACAGTTTACTTTTTAATCTCACTTCATTTATTCTTACACTGTTTTACGGAGTATGCCGCCTCGTACGTTCACACCCATATCAATATAAATATTTTTAACTTTTTTTTATCTTTTATTAATGAGCATTTATTAATTTTGTGCGCTAATTGATTATTCGCTTTTAGTTTTTGCGTTTTCAGAAAACTGTCTTTTTTTTCGAAAGTCTCTCTCTCTCTCTCTGTCTCTCTCTCTATCAGAGTCTATTTATTTCAATTCTCATTGGAATTCTAATTGCACGTTTTCATTGCTTTTCTCGTTTTGCTTTGCAAATTTTGTTTCAACTTTTTGCCCCCTCCCATGATCTAATCATTTCATTTGATTAACTAACAGATGCCAACAACAAAATATACCGAAGAATACTTTACACAATATATGTACATATGTATGTATGTATATGTTTTTTTTTGGGGTTGACGTTTTTGGGGGTTATTGGGGGGTATACGTCGCAATTGTTGCTCGTGTTGTTTACGAATTATGTATTTACGTCATTTTGGTCAAACGAATCTGGACGAGAGAATCTCGTCGCGTCTAATTAACTTTAAGCGCGGTTGATGCTGCAGCGCAGTCTCAGTTGACGTCAGCGTCGACAGCGTTGGCGTTGGCAGCGACGACGACCGAATTACACGCACCGAATATGTCCGAAGGCCGCTTGAAAAGCGCAACGTTTTTTTTTTTTGTTTTTATTTTATTTTTGGACAGATAATAATGATGAAAAGCGGGTCGCGGTTCATTTACAGAATTCCAATTGCGTTTTTTGAGCACACAAAATTCATTTTTGCACTACGATTGCCTCTTGCACATTGCAATTGCAAAATTGGACGAGAAAATTGCAAAAACAACGAAATGAAAATGAAATGCAAGCGTGCACCAGCCTACAATATGGGCGAGCGGGCGGTGGGACTGCAGCGGCGATGAATGGAGCAACGCGGCGAGAAAAACCGCGCACCAAGTCAAAATACGAATTGTAACTGAAACTGAAACAACGCAGCGGCTGTCAAACGGTGCACATCCAATGGCGCAGCTGGCCTGGCCAATGCTCAGAGCGAGCAGTGTCGGCGACGATGAGAGCCGGTGAGTGCCGCAAGTAAAAGGCACTAACAACACACACTAACACACTAACAGCCGCCAGCAAGCAGGCAAGCTGATGTAGTCAAACAAAAATATAAAAACCTTTTAGCACAGCTCAAAGAGCGAAAGAGAGCAACGCGCGTTGAGAGCGATCCATGAATGTGACGCTCAAACTTCGAACAGGCGTTGTTCAACTGGTGTTTGTGGAGTGGCGCGCTCAGCTGTTCGTCTGCAGCTGTGGTGAAGTTGGCTTTGGAATAAAAGGTCATGCGGAGAAGCTTTTGCTCTTTGCTTTGTGATATTTGGTGTGATTTTTCTTCTTCATTGTACGCTCTCTCTCGCTCTCTCACAGCTGGTATGGCTGTTTTTTTTTTATTTTGATTATTATTTAATAGTATTTTGCACATTTGTTACTGGAAAGCTTCGGAGCGTGGGTGTTGATGTCTGTCTGCGTACATTGAACTTGACATAAAACTCAACTAATTGTTACTATTGTTTTTGATGGTGCATTGTTTTTTTGTTTCTTTTTTTATTAAAATTACTTGTTTTTTAATTGCGTGAAATTCGATGCGCGCTAATTGTGGGTTACTCTGTGTATGTGTGCACAGCATAAAGAGATGCAACGTGCGGGCCGGACGGTGTGTTAGGTGTTTAGGTGTGGTGAAGTTAAAACCATGTTAATGAACTTGTCAGCTGATTGGGTGGCTGGTGAATGTTAAGCGATGGTGGGCAGAGAAGGTAAAAGGTTGAAAAACTGGGTCAACAACAAAAGTGGAATTTCAATCTTCTTTTCAAAAATCGACAGCTAATTATTCAAATTCATTGCAACTGTTCAAAAGGCTGTTTTTTTTTGTTTAATTTTTTGAGCGGGCGTCTTTTGAGAGCGACAGTATAACTTTTATTTTTTTGTTGGTGGATATATAACATGTCACTTTATGCAGCGGGAAACTGGCTCTGGCTCTGGCTCTATGTGTGTTTGTGTGCGTGTGACAGAGAGAGAGTATGAGTGGAAACTGGATCGCGCACTGCAAGCGGGCCTTAAATAGATCGTGATCGAGTTCAATGAAACGTCGTCAAAGAGAGAAAGAAATCAAAATAAACAAACAAAACGCAAACTGAGTGATTTGACAAAGTGGAAAAGTTGTCAACTTATGTGAAGTGTAAGACAAATGAAAAACTGACCCACTAAGCTTATTGGGTAAACCGGGAGTGTTATGAATTACTTACCCTGTCCATTAACTGTTCATCGTTGCGTTTTCGGCGAGCTGGCGCACGGATTATACGACCTGCATCTGGTGCGTCCATGGCGTCCAAATATTTGCCTTTTTGTTATGTATAATGCAGGATTGCAGCAAAACTTATAAAAAGCAAAATGCTGCAAAAGAAATTAAGAGAGAAAAAAGTTAAAAGCAACACTCAGTTTTATTATGTTTTTTATTATTAATGGCTAAGCCAAAAGATTCATTTTTTTGATTTTATGGACAAACTATAAAGGGTTTTAAGCATGCAAGTTCTTTTTTATGTTTAATTCAGCATTAAATTCAATCATTAAACTAATGTAATGCATTTTTTTCAGTTGCTGCACCTTTATGTGTCATTAGTTTTCTTTTGACTTGAACTTTCTGATCAATTACGTTAACAGAACATGTGTTTACTTCATTTCAGTTTCCTAAGAAGAAACTGCTGGACAACAAAGAAAACTAATTCATAGCAATTATTGCAGCTTCAAGCTACTTTACCACATTAAGTTGCAGCATGTTTAGATATGTATGGTATACATACAAATACATCATTCTCTTTAATATCTTTAAAATAAATGGACTAACTGGGAAATGAAACCATATAAACTATGAAGACGAACTAACTATAAGTATTAACTTAATTTAAACCGGAAGAAGTTACGGTTTAGCTTACAACTCTTGGTCTAAAGTTTAAAAATCATTTCGTTCTCAGAGAAACTCTTATACGTATAAGTTTAGGTAAATATCAGTTAAGATATGAACCAAAACGTTTCTCTTATACGCGCTTAGCTGATGCATGATAGCGGGGCTTGAGTCTTGGCTGATTGGTTGGTGGCACGACTACACGTTCCACATACTGTTCGATTCGAGCCCCACTAGCATGCGATCCACATTTGGACTTAAATTTTTGTTTTAATTAAAAATGTAAAAAATTATACTATTATCCCATTTAAATGTTATTAATTGTTTAGAATAAAGGTTAAAATAGGCCTTTGAACAATTTTTCGTAATAATTTTATGTATACAAATTAAATCCACTTACCTTTATATTATAATCTACAAGTTACACATTTTGTAAAGCTTGATTATTATTTCCAGCTATGTTAATTTTAAATTCCCTTAGTGTAGTTTGTTAAGCGTTTATGGCAATTTATATTAATATTTATTTGGAAGCAATATTTGCACAGGATTTGCTTGCAAAAAACTGCAAGAGATAAGAAGTAGAAAATAATTGATTAAAAAATAAATACATTTTTCAAAAATATATATTCGGTTTTAACTACAATATAAAGTCAGTTTCACAAGGCCAAACTGGAAAACAGTCCTTAATATTTAAAACCAATCAACAGGATTTTTTTTTGGAAACAAATCTAATTTAAAATTGATTCTTTTCCCATCGTTTGTGTGCATGACAAACACAAAAACTGTTTGCTAAGCTTTGCAGAATATTGTGCCAAAAACTTTTATCGTTTCTCCGAGTAAGGCCAACGTTTCTTAGCGACAACAATGGAAATTGGGCGATTAATGGTGACACCAAAAACAATAGCCACAGAAATGTATGGTGAGATAGGTCAAGGATAAAGTGAAACTTAACAACTAGATTCAAATACACTTAACATTAAGAACATGCTGTGTGTTTTAAGTTAAAGTTTCTATTGTCATAGTTGGACCAGTGGATTAAATAAAGTTCTGTATAAGCTGATTAATAATAATAAAAAAAATAGTTCAATATAAGTATATTGAATATATTATTATAGGTATCTTATTCTTGTTCTTTCTGACAGTTAGTTGAGTTTCAAAGTTCAAGTGATGTACAATAAGTCCAATGCTTAAGCAATTGTTTGAATTGATATTCATATGCAGTAAAGTCAGAGTTGTTTCTATTCACAGGCCAAATGAGGAAACAATGCAAACGTCACACTGCAGATCCAAAATAGGCAACATTCGACTCTGACGTACTTTTCATCCCACTTATATTCAGAGTTAGTCTGTACGAACACACTCACGCACACTTAAGACACACACGACTTGGAATTAAAAGCAAAATCGTTTATCAGCTGAGTTAAGTTAATGCAAGTTGCTCACTTTTAGGGCGGGGGCGGGGGCGGGAGCAGGTGACTGAAATAATGTGAAGAAACCGAAACAAGGAAATGCATATGCGTAATTTATGCACTTAAGGTGCAAACATACTACACACAAACAAAACAAAAACAAAAACAATAACAGTTACAGTTTGAGTTTCAGTAGCAACACCAATGACAATACTATGCAACAAAAACAAAAACAACAACACAATGAGGGAATGATTACCAGACACAAAGCAAACACCTGAATGAAGACACAAAAACACTGAAAGATCGAGAGAGATAGATAGACTCAAAAATACCCTGTCATAGTGAGTTAGGATATAACTGTTCTTGTAGATTGTAGCTTAAACGCATTTAGCACGAAATATTTAATTGATTATTTATGATTCAGAAATCAGGTTAAATAATAATGATCAATGTTACATCTTCATGTTCATACTAACCTGATCAAATTTGTTTTTTTAAGGGAGTTAGTAAAAAAAGCAATAAATAAATTCAACAAAGGTAAATATTCTTACTTTCCTATCTTGCCCATTGATGAGTATCTAGGGTCTAAAAAAAAAATGTAACCAAACTTATGCAACAAACAAAGTTGCAGCATTTTTATTTTGCATAACTTGCTGCAAGTGCAGAAAATGCAAATGAGCCGTAGAATAAGAAGGGCAGAAGTGTGAAAAACTCTTTGCAAATGAATAGATATCATCATAAAGTGAACAGTGGCTGGGTATTGTTTTGGGGCTTTATGGTTAAGAAACAGATAAGCCCAATCTATACTAAAGCAAAGTGAACCAACAATTACAGGCTAAAAATTTAAATAACTAAAACATTTTTATTTCTCATGAACAAGCTTTTAAAGTCTTAAGGAAACTAAAGTGTTATAAAACTATTATTTTTTAAACTATTCGCCCTTTGCTTTATGACTTCAAATATAAGTTTATGATTTTTACATTCACAAGTTTAGATCTTTAGATCATTGTTTTTGTTTTTTTTTTTTAAAACTCATTAAGATACATCGTTAAAAGACGGATCCAAAGATTTACACACATTGTCAATTTGTTATTTTTTGTATATATGGATGCGAACTAATCTGATTCTTCGTCTTAAGTATATGGTTCCTTTTGTATTTTAGCAAAGTTCAAGCGGTTTATTTTTTATTTATTTTTTTTTTTTTGAACTTTTTCATAAGTGCGACCTACTAAAAAAGAACAGCAAAAGCGACACGTCTACTACACAAAAGACAGTCTCTGAAGCTGGGGCCTGGAAAAAACACACCAGACATACTATACACAAAGAACCAAAGACCGACCGAGAGCTCAGTAATTTGGGTCAATTGACTCACACACAATGAAAAACTTGTTCTGAAAGCGCGCTGACAATAATAACCGCAAGATACTTCTACTACTTACTACTACAGCAACAAAAGACAGCCGGATGGACAGACTCAATAATAATCGCACGATAAGATGGCCAAAACCAAAGCCAAAGCCAAAGCCAGAAAACAAAAAACTCAATAATCAAGCTGTGTGTGAAATCGTTTTGGCCATAAAAATTACCTATACTCCCATATATGGCCAAGAATCTTAGTAACAATTATCAGTTAATCGATGTTGAGAAGAAACACAATTTTAGTTGTCAATTTTTCAACTTTTATCATTAATAAACCTTTTAAATATCTTAACACATTTTGTTAACACAATAATTAATTATTTTGTTGATGACAAATGCAAATGTTATGTATTTATTAACAAATACTTTTAACTAATGAACAACTACATACATCAATTTGTAACTATCACATTTTATCAATAAGTTTATTACCCCTTTCTCACAACTAAGGGTAGAATTTGAGAAAAACCAGTTCGACACGATTTTAAAATGTATGCAAAGCTTTTATATATTTATATATATATATATTCGACTGAAAAACTATAATAAATTCCAGCTCATTGAGCGACTTTAGGGTGGATTTTATAAGAGTTTATTTCAGTTGAAACTAACCTGGTTTCGCTTAGTTTAAAAATGTGCGTACTACGTTTTGTACGGTTAAAGCTATACTGATATAAGCTTGTGATCGATTTTGGGAAAATGTTTTTTCAAAAATGTTGTCCACACCTTTAAGAATTTGTCATGTTATGCTTAGCTGGCTGCTTACGCAATTTCTTGCTATCCTTAATATTCAGTAATAGTATTCAAAACTTAATTATACGCAGTTCTTGGCTTCCGTTAGATGTCAAACATAAATACTGATATATCAGTATGACACTAACAAATACCCTGTCACTTAAGTTGAGAAAAATTATTATTTTATTTTTAGTGTGAAAACCCATATTTTGTGCATTTAAACATTTAAAATATATGTTATTAAATTGTTTCATTGGTAAATGATTTATTATTCAATTGATATTATTACATTTTCATTATTCATTCAAATGCTGATCTTCTCCGAAATGTATCTTAACCCCTTTTCGTTTTATTATATATAATTTATTCAGTTCAAGGCTCATTTCCTAATCAAATTAAGTTACTTCATTGAGCCGTTACAACTTTCTTGACAAAACCATAATACCCGATTGCATAAGCGCACACGAAATGTAGCAAGTAATTGTAAGATTGTAATTTTTTGCAAGACTAGAAAGGCAATCAGTATTGAGCTCTGCAAAATTCATGGATGATTTAACAAATGGGGGCAGATCAACAGCAACAGCAACAGCAGCAGGCATAAAAATTGCTTATCAGACTCGAAATTAAAGACGAGCTTGGCTTTTATGGCAGGCCTCTGACTTTTGGACTTTTGGGGGTACAACGACTTAAACGAAAATCGAGTTCAATGCATTTTTGTGTCAACAGAACTTTGAGTTTGTTTACACTATCAATTAAACTTAAATATTTATGTTTATACTACGAGTAATACGTAAATGAGGTAGAAAGTTTTAAATCTAAATAATGCGACAGTACGCAAATCATCTAAATACTTAAACCACTTCATTTGGCATATTACCACCAATATATATACTACTTTAAGCATTTCAAGTTAATTTCCTTTTATTTTTAAGAGCCCAGTCCAGCTAAAATGTTTTATTTATAAACATCTATATTTATACCTGCAGTTTAACAACCTGACTGACTGAATTCAAGGCTACTCCACCAAGACTCCACCAAGACAGCTACTGGCAACTGGAAGGCAAGTGATTGCACTTGGATTGGAATCGAATGACATTCTTAGGAGCTTTCGAAAGGTGCAGAATGCAGTTGATGGGTTGAAGAAAATCTACCAAGTCTTCGATGAAATTGTGATTCGAGGTAGGAATGTGCCGATAAGTTTGATTGCAATTATTAACTTTTGTTGGGTAGTGTAATTAAGGAAAAGTAATAAGAAAAAACGCCTTCATCGAACACAACAGTATTCGATGCATCTGCAGCATTGGCAGCAGTTAGGTGGAGGGATAAGGGGAAGACTGATAAATTCAAATACCTCGCCTCAAAAAACATGGCAAGAAATGCAATCGAGAGAAGACGAGCACAACATTAAAAATTATTGCAACAGGGAGCGGGAGCGGGAGCGGGAGCGGGAGCAGGGAAGTCAAGTGAAAGAGGAGGGGTGGAGAGAGAGAGAGAGTAATGCCGTTGAATGTTGCATGAGTTTGGCGGTTGAAAAGTGTTAATAAAATATTGCTGTTAAGTTTGCCGCACCATCATCGAACATTTGGGCGTTGCGCAGGTGGAAGGGGTAAATGTTGTAAGGGGTAACGGGAAACGGGGCGGTACCAAAACACACATTACACATAGTTTTTTTTTAGCAACAGCAACAGCACCAGCAGCAAACAATCACATTTTGCAAATTGAATGCGAAATGAATTGCAACCAAATGTGTTTCGGTCGGCGTTGAGTAAGAAGATGATTGCATTTCTTTCTTTCTGCTTGCCAATGATGCCTCCTAGCTGGAAGTGCAGCATCCAACAACAGGTCGCTGCACTATGTGAATCGGTTTGACGGACATTAACTCGATAAAACTAAAAACAAACAGCTGGAAAACCTTTTTTGTGCAAGTTGTAGTCAATTTTTATGTTATTCAATTTTATAAAGCCTTCCCCCAATTATTTTCATATGAAAATTCACCACATGCTGGGCATCTTTGTAGTTGCAACTGTCTTATATTCATCGAACTTAGTGCTATAATGTAAATATTTCAAGCGAAAGCTCCATAATACTTGCTATTTATGTATGTAGAGTAGTCAAATAGCGAATCAACTCGACTAAGGAGGTAGAGAAACGTATTAACATTTATACATGCAACATAAACACTGCTATGGAATGCATCATGTGTTTACCATATGCAACTACTTGCAAGTACACTCGGAGAAATCTCAAATATGAAATGATAGCAAACTTGTAAGATTTTGCGAAAAAAACAAAGTTCACAGCTCAAATTAATGAGCTAATGGAAGTTTGGTACTTATATAGTTATATTTTATTGCTGTGCTATAATTTTATGTTGCCTTAAATATTTTTCGCTTTATAATTGCCAAGGTGTTAAAACAGTTTGCTTGGCGTTGTACTTTGGCGGCAAAAATAAAAGCCAAAGCTACGAAAATAAATATGAGGAGTAGTTTTTTAAAAAATTTCATAAAGGGTATTAGCGAGGCATCTACGACCAATCAATATTATGTCCTGATTAGCATTACCGACTCAACTAAATATATCGCAGATAGCATTTGATATTTTCTAGTCGATAAAACCCCAATACAATTGCACATACAGGGTATCTTCTCGTTCGATCATACTCGACTTAAGCACTGTTACCAACATCAAATGTATACATGCCGTATATGTAGACAACAAAAATGAGCCGAAAACAGAAGAAGCATGACAACAGCAGAAAATAATACAGCCCATAGACAATGAGCCTACAGAAAGCGCACCAAAACACATATACACATACACACATACACAAACATATGTACATACATAGTACATACATACGTAAGATGTACACACAACATGTGCCTCAAACATCGCGGAAGCTTCAAGGTGTTCATATGGAGCGGCAGCGTCTGGGCTCGCTTAACTGCATTGCAAATTTTAAGCAAAATGAAGAGACCCATGGGTTTCGTAAGTGCAACAACGGGCTGAACTTAAATGAGCGTTAAATTTGCCAAATTGTTTTGCAGTTATACCAAACAGATCTTCTGAGTGATATACATATGTATGTTAAAAAGAAAAAATGCTAAATACTACCGATTATTAAAAAGAAACTAAGTAAAGTTATGCAACAGACAGATGGAAGCATTTCCAATGGCGTTTATAAGAAACTGACTAACTGGGTATAAACTGGTTAAATACATATAAATCTGATAGATTCTTCTTATTTTCTGCAGAGTTTCTTTTAACTTATAACAAAAAAAATTCTTAAAATTATGTTGTTATTGTGTTTTTAATTTTCTGTCTTTTCTTTGTTTTATTAGCATTATTATTCAACTCCGTTCAACGACCTTTCTTAAACCAAGACATTAGCCAAAAGCCGTATCCAGATATTTAGCATGTGTCTCTCTCTCCCTGTCTCTGTCTATCTCTTATGGTTGATGAAAATTCTGCCAAATTGACGCATTTTTTCTTTGCGCACGTTCCCTCGGTGAAACAAAAGCCACAGAGAAGCTGCGAATAAAAAAGAACAAACGAGACACAACAGACAAAAAATAGGAAAAAAAATAAACTGCGCAAAGTTTCAGAATAGAAAAGGGGACCCATTAAAATATACAAGAAAAGCTGGCCAGAAGCTAGCTTTTGGTAATGAAATGACGTCATGCCACCACCAATGCCTCAGTTTTTAGTTATCACTATTGCAAATCGTCGTTTTGCTTTTTTTATATGGCATTAACTCATTTGCCATTTATAATTGGCCTTTAGTTATCAAATGGCGTCGACACTGGCGATAGCAGCTTGGAAAAAACATTTGTCAAGCCAGAAAACAAAACAAATAAATAACAATAATGACAGTAACAGAATAGTAGACTACTCAATGCTCTTTTTGAGATTATAATTTCGTGAGGAACATAATATTTTGTATAACATACCCTCTAAGTTGGTCAAACGGTGAGATTATGTGTCATAATGATTTTTTCTTTCATTGTAGTTTGCACATTGCTTTATTGCGTCTCATATAAGATATGGATAACCTGACGTTTTTATATACCCTAACCCATGAAATGGATAAAAAAAGGTATAATGGTTTTGTGCTTAAGTATGTAAATGGCAGAAGGAAGCTTCTCCGACCCATAAAGTATATATATTCTTAATCAGCATCAACATCCGAGTCGATTTCCGGGTCGATATCCGTCTGTCCGTATGTATATAAAAGCCAGATTTTAGATATAAGCTCTCCTAATCCCTAGGCATGGCATAGCAAGTTTCTTTAAAATTGTTGATAACTTTTAAGGAATTTCAAAAACTTGAGAATGGGGATTGAAACACCAGAGATATGAAACCATCAAGCATTGGGTACGGTAGTACACGTATGTGTATGTCTGTCAGTCCGACCGTCTGTCCATATGTATGGTAAAGGGTTAAGGGTATCTTCTAGTCGAGCTTTCTCGACTAGAGCTTTCTTACTTGTTATCTATGATAACTGAATGAATGGTGGCAAGTTTCAAGCTTATCGGGCAACAAATATGAACTCTTGCCCTAAAATCAATTAAATTTAGCAATTGAAAGTTATAAAAATAAGCTTCGAAAAAACAAGTTTTTTCCAGCAAACTGTTAGCCGAATCATTACAGATAAATCAGTCAGTCCCTCTCCTAACCAAACTCGTATTTTTAATGAATACAAAAAATACAAACATTGCACATAGACCGACTTAAAACTACTCGAAATTCTCAATGCTAATTAAATGTTAAGGAACTGCCAAAAGCTCAACGGACTGTAAACATTGCCGGCATAGTTCTAAATGTAATTAATATGCGGCTGTTTAGCACCCCGCTGACAAAACCCAAGTATCTATTATTTTTCTTTGTATTTTGTTTTCTGTATTTGTTATACGCTTCTGGTTTTGTATGAAATTAGCCTCCTGTCTGTCGCACGTCGCACGTCGCACGTCAATAGCAGATATCTACTCTGATATACTACTAGTGATTGAGGCTTGCCCACAATACTACTTGGTAGTAGAACCTTATAAAACAGAACTGAGAACTGAGCTGCTGACTTGATGACTGCTCATATCAAATAACCTTCAAGTGTATACAAACAGATGCACAAACAAACAAACAAACAAATGAACAAATGAACAAAACTGGCATCCAACCGGTTAGATGCAATGTGCTTACATAAATACTAATTACATATACATATTACGATAGACTTATAGCTTAATTAATACCCTAACACATATGAAAACACTAGCGAAGAGTATTTAAGCATTCCGTGATAAATTATTCTCAAGCATTACCATAGGAACCAGAAAAGTTTACTTTTACAAGAGTATATAAACGTCGACTTGTGTTTGTATTATTCAAAGACTGAGTAAAACAAGTGCAACACAAAACATCCAGCAGAGCCCGAGCCCACATTAATCCCCATACGCAGGCCCATGCAACACCATGCAACTCGGAACTGTGGCACCCAAGCGGAAACTACTGACCATAATCGTGTCGAGAGACTTGGCTGGCTGGCTGGCTGGCTGGCTGGGCTAATCTTAACTACTGGCCATTCTGGTTAGCTTTGTAACTAATAATTACCACACAAACCTAAACTGGGTATTGACACCTACCAAGTTGCCTGGCCTGTCAGATCTAATAAAGATTAGTGTACATATCTAAAATAACAAGTTTTCTTAAAGTTGTAGTAACTTGGGCTATGAGAATATCAAAGAAGTTTATTAAGGTTGACTTGCACACCAATCAGTAAAAGTACCTTAAATACCTTTACTTATCTTTACATTCAACCTTACAGCTAAACTCTGAGTAACGAAGATGACTCAGACTACAGACTACAGCGTACAAAGCATAAAGCACTTTAAAGAACTTCCAGATCAGATACGAAAAGAGTGTGACTGCAGCTGCTAAGTGATCAATGAGTGTATCTTCGTTTTGTGTACATACATTTACAACATCTTTAGGAGTTGCTTGGTTGATGGATTGCTGTGCTCTCGCGACCTCATCATGGCCAGCTTATGACTTATGAACAGAAAAACAGAGCTGCGCGTGGGCATATATATAAATAAATAAATATCCATTTAAATGCGTACACCACAAATACTTATTATCAATTCAAGTTTCGGTTCGTTGCCGGCACCTAACAAGCCACTGATCTTTGTTGGTTTCAAAATGAAACAACAAATACATTTAAACTTTAGGCTTTTGCGGCTTTAGCCAGAGATTTGAACCGTGGTTAAGTGAAGGTCATTGGCGTTTGCATTTCATGGTTTTTGGGTCAGGGAAAAAGCAGAACAGCACAAAATAAGTAAATAAGTAAGTAAATGCCAGCCAGCCAGCCAGCCTTCAGAACAAAAACAAAAAAATCAATTATAAAAAGAGAAAAAAGTTGTACTTTAAGAAAAAAAATGTTGAAAAGTTAAGAAAATGTTTTTTTTTTTTGGATATCAGAAACAAACCCTAAAGAAAAGGGTGGTAATTAAATATAACTTTATATGAAAGTCACGCAAAATAATTTTCTTTGTCAATATTTTGTCAACTTTATCCGAAAGTCATGCCAAATATCTTTTTTATTACACACATCATCCTCACTTAAAACATTTAAAGATATGCCACTAGGTAAGTGAAAGCTTGAAGATTTTGAAGAGTCACATAATTGTTGAATTAAATGTCACAGTTTTGCAAAAAGTATACG
Organism: Scaptomyza parva; assembly: GCA_035044645.1. Classification (NCBI taxonomy): domain Eukaryota; kingdom Metazoa; phylum Arthropoda; class Insecta; order Diptera; family Drosophilidae; genus Scaptomyza; species Scaptomyza parva. Next base: position 3,255,736 of record JAWNNT010000063.1, read on the forward strand.
AATTGTCACTCAACAAAGTCAAACCCTCATGTCCCGGAACTGTTTTTTTGTTTGTCTTAACCTCGTTTCCGGTTCTGTGCACATGCTTAGAACTCCATAGCCACGAATTTCGACATATGCAAAGGGAAAATAAAAGCTTACATACATGTACATAGATAGTGGTATTTTAATTTGCACGTTTGGTAAGCAGCAAAAAAGAATAAGAAAACGAATCTTGAGTTTGTATGGTTGGTTGTTTGTTAGTTAATGTTTCTTTAAAGTATTTTTTTATCAAGAATAATTTGTTTGTATAATTCGATGAACGCAATGCTAAAAGAAGGAAGAAAGTCAAGTCCAGGAAGCGGGCTTACATACAATATACACATACTTATATAATGACAACCCACAGAATTCATGCAAAACTTGAGTCATTAACTTGACTGAAAAAACAATCGAAACAAGGGAAACAGCGACCACATAACGGGAAGGTCGAATGTCTGACAAACACAGAACCAAAGCTTGCTTATACCTTTACCATACCAAATTGACCATGCATATCAGATATCAAGTCGTAATTGAAAGTCGCGAACAAGTAAGAATTTAATACGTTTTTATGCAAACCAATTTTAGGTGTATAAAATCACCAATAAGGTATTAAACAACATGCATTATTGTTTTGAACAGAAAACTATTTTTGTGTAAGTATAAATTCTTTAGTTAGATTTCCTGTTTATCAACTGTTTATCAACTGCTTGCGGAACAGGAAGTGTCCAGAGTTAGGCAGAAAGAGTTTTTACTTAGCAACCAACCAGACAACAAACTTACACTCACCCGGCAACCCTGGCCAGGAAAACAACCCAGCAACCTGTGGGCGTTGTCACAATAGCATGTCAGAAGACAGAAAAACCTAAAATCAACAACAAGGAAACCACGACAAACTTTTTTTTTGCGTTTGCCAGTAAATTAAGTTGACACTAGATAAACTAAGGATTGTCTGGAAAGCACTGTAAAACTACTGATAGGACAAAAACATACTCGAATAGGACATTTAGGCAGGGGCGTTCAATTTGTTCAATTGTTGGGTAAATGTCTAGGTTAGAATGTGTAATATTTATAACTCAATTGACCTGAACATGTAAATACCTTCTGTTGTTTGGACAATCTATATTGACATACAGGGTATAATGGTAAACATAGACAAAACTTTGCTGCTGTCCACATTCCTAACCAGTAAACAAAACATGTAAATAGCCACAATGGTAGGTGGATACAAAACTAATGTGGGCGGTGGAAGTGGAACAAATAAAAGTGATTTGGACGTGAGTACACTTTGAACAATATACCCTGTAAGCAATTGTTTGTGAAAAGAACGGTAAGTAATAACTTCTGGCATTATATTAAAAACTTTCTTCTATGCAGTTTGCATAGGAGTTTTTCCACATTGGTCACCAGAGACTGGAAAAATTGGGGATTGGGGATTGGGGCCATCAAAAAGAAAAAGAGGGGCGCGTCAGAAAAAAACCACAAATCTACAGAAAGAGGAGCGGCTTTCCCAAAATGACTGGTCTGAGCTTTGCAGTTGAAATATCAACCCCATTTTGTTTATGTGTATTATTTATAAAGTTGCATGTCCGGCTGACATGAGAGACTCGACGACGACGAGTCTATCGACCATGCCACCTTCCTCCTCCCCGCTCAATAAGCTGTGCTCAGTAGTAGTAGTTTTGTTTTATGGGAGTGCTTGGAACGGGAGCATATCAGTTTTTGAGTGCAACCACAGTTTCCTGAGAGGAAGGTGCGCCCACGTACATATAAGTATATATCTGTATGTATTTGGCCGAACACCTGTGTACATAAGTTTGGTATCAGAGGCGACGATTATGCATGCTATATATATATACAAATGTGCACACATGTCTATGATAAATGCTGCTCGAGGAATTACTGAACCACATGGGAAGCCGCTCTCGAAAAAAGCAATACAGCTTAAAAAACTCGTTGCACAACTTGTTATGGGGGTGTCAACAGTCAAACATTACATAGACTCAAAGTAATTGAATTTTTTTTGGCTGGCAACTGTGCCAAAAATTCATTATATTTGATGCCATTTACCGTGCATAAGTATTTACCTTGAATATAATAAATAATATATAGTGAAAGCTGTGTGCTGATACAAAAATGTAATGGCAAGAATTTATTTTGAAAGAATGATTTTTACGACTTTTAATTATGTTAAAAACATATTTTCAACGAATGAATGAATTCGAACTTCTACGTTTAGTTTACCTGCTAAGAGCGAAAAAAAGTTTTATATGATTAATGAAAAGATTACAAAATAAATTTATTAGGTAATCATCTCAAAGATCACTGAAAACTTGACAGCTATTAAAATATGGCAATATTCATATTAATAAATCAACATGTTTGCAAGCAAATTTTCATTTTCTGATGTCGTTGTTGTTCACCACACACTTTACCACCAATTTTCTCCCTTCTCCCTTTAAGCCATGTTTTTGCACATATATCGCTGTCTCCTTTCAACATGGTCTATGTGTTTTTGTTTATAGAAATTAACCCACTTTTATCATTGCTTACAGCATTAGCTGGCACAAAAACAAAATATGGTTATGAAATCGAAAAAACATTTATTATTATTTCATTTCAGACCATTTGCTTAGCTGTTGTAACAACAAAATACAAGCTTTAAACAAAAATGTCCCAAAAACATTTTGTTAATAATTAATTGTGTACTAAACAGTAAAGTGAATATAAATGTAATATCTTTTAATAAATACTGAAATATGTTTTTAGTATATTTTTTCTATTATTGGAAACTTAAAGTTAATAACTTTGTTCTTGCTGAAATTCATGGTTTACCTGGCGGCCTTCCTGCTTATAGCTTTTCGATAAAGATCACAATATCGCAAAAAAAAATCGTTTTGCGGAATTAACCTTCCTGAAAAGAGTGCCAAATTTGGCAGTTTGTGCGCTTTTCAATTTCATTGAGCCTGCCTCCGGACTGACTTTCTATGGTGATTTTACAGTTTACAGTTTATATGGCTAGAAAGTTAATAAAAAATTCATAAGCATAAGCAAACAATCTCGTTTTGTAGCTACTCTCAGCAGGCAAGCGAGCAAGCAACAACATTTATATTTGACCTGTGTGATTTGCCGAATCTATAAATGTGTGTGTGTGTTTGTTTGTGTTTATGTTTTCACGTGTTTTTCAATCTGTGTAAGGCAACAATGCAATTAAAGTTCATTATTAAAACATTATACAATTGCAAGTGGCGCTTTTTACCAAGTTGACTCAAATGTGGCAAGAAAATCATAACTCTAGAGAGGACTAGTCTGAAATTGGGCAGTCGGCCAGATCTTATTGGTATTGACTGTTTTACGTCAAAATAATCAAGACTTGCAAATAATGTTAATGTGTATGCAAAGCCGGAGAATCTGGATGTCAGTCAGTATCAAGTTCCGTTCACTATATCCAGACATGACTGTTAGTTAGCAAATAGTGAAATAAAAAGGAAATACAAATAATAGCATTAATGCTATCAACACTTGCTCCCAAAGAATATATGCCAAGTCCATCTCCTTGCTCAAACATTTAATTAAAGCTAAAAGCACTCAAAAAGTTTGCTTTTTTCCAGTAATTAACAAAGCGCCTTGGGTTTTGTAACACAAAAATGTTATTTGCTTTTGTTTTTTGTAGCCTATTTAACGCGCCTATACAAATTCATTAACGGGCAACAACAACAAAAAGCGAATATATAGTAAACGTAAAAACCAAATAACAATTATGCACAAAGCGAATTTTCAGACGATAGGCGCAAAGTAATTGACAGAAGCGGAAACCATTTGATTATAACAGTTTTGTGTTTTTGGTATAAGAAAACAAGTAAGAAGGCTCTAGTCGAGTAAGCTCGACTAGAAGATACCCTTAACCCTTGACCATACAGACGGACAGACGGTCGGGCTGACAGACATACCTGCACTACCGGATCAATGCTTGATGGTTTCATATCTCCGGTGTTTTTGAACCGATTTTAATAAAAATTTCACAGATGTTCATTGTTTTGTTAATAGTCTCAATCTTCATTTTCAAGTTTTTGAAATTAAAGATTTGTTTTGTTATTGACACTCTTAATAGCATATAATCTCATTCATGTCTTTGATAATCAAAAGTTGCACTATACAAAATTTTTGGAAAGCAACAAAGAGCTGATTATACAGATTTTTGGAAGCTCTACAGGTTATCAGCTTGAATTGCAAAAAATCGTACATTATAAAGACACCCGATTGCTGCACACATATAGACCTTCGATAGCTCAGTTGGTAGAGCGGTGGACTGTAGAAAGTGATTTGAAGTAGTAGACATCCATAGGTCGCTGGTTCAAATCCGGCTCGAAGGATCAATGTAATAATATTTTTTTATTTTAACATTAACTTGTAGCTTTACTTTTTGAAATGCAAGATTTTTTTGTTATCGATTCTATGTGTATATCGTAAACTGGAAAAGCTATCAAACATTTGAAACAAACTTGCTATGTCTATGGATTAGGAGTGCTCGTATCCACAATCTGCAGTTTCTAGCTTGTGTAGTTCCTGAGATTGACGCATTCATACATACACAGACAGATGGAAGGACGGACTACCGGACATGGCTATATCGACTCGGCTGTTGATTCTGATCAAGAATATATATACTTAATGGGGTCGGAGATGCTTCCCTCTACAAAACCATAATACCCTTTTTTACCCATTTCATGCATTAAAGGTATAACAAAATGACATAGTACAGCGATGTGATGTGATGTTGTTGAATTAATGCCAATTGGACACGCAACAAAACTTTTAGTTCGATTGAACAATGAATGCTGAGTATATATATATATATGGTTATTGGCTGACCAAGGCACTTGAAAGTGGCATAGGTGTTGGAAAATGGCATAAGATTTTTGGCAAAGATTGCGATATATTTACAAGCCATTAACTTGAATGTATGATGAAACATTGAAATTTCAAGATTAACTTAATCACTTTGATAATTTATTAACGATAATGAGAAAATTTTCCTTCACAAAACAAGAAATGGTCGTTATCCAATTACATAGAAAGCAATTTACAAATAGTTAGGGTAAATGCCTGAGGCGAAACCTCTTCCTTCTTACTCTGTCACGCCCCCTTCATTCCACTTGCAATATATTACTAATTAACCGTGTGAAAAGTGTGAAAAATAACTTTCGCTTGCTGTGGAAGCTTGCCTGGAAGCGCTTACCGCATTGGGAAAGTGCAATGCATATATCATAACATGAACCCCAATCAGTTCGAGACTCAGCCGACTGCGGCTGAGACTTCAAGTCAATCAATACCAACAAACTAGGCACATTTCTCAATAGTCATCGGTCAGTCGTCGTCGTCGTTGTTGTTGCTATTGCTATTGTTGTTGTTGTTATTGTTGTTATTGTATGTTGTTCGTTGTTCGTTGTTGCCCAGGCAAATCAATTGAACTGAACGTCTGTCACGTTTACCCACTTAAAATTGGAATGATGATAAAAATGATTATCATGACAATGACGATGATGATGATGATGATGATGTGTTGAGGCCAGTGCATTGGAGGTTTGCTAACGCATAAATAAAGTGAACATGAGCGTTTCAGGCAAAAGCGATGACAATGACAAGCCGCTAATCATAACTTAAGCATAACATAACAAAATGCCGAGCTAAATTGACTAAACGTGTGCAAGCACCTTACACACACACACACACTCGTACACACACACACACGCAAAGTTGTGAAAACTGCAAAACAATAATAGTATTAAAACATTAGCAACAAAAAACTAACCGAACTGGTAAAAGTTTAAAAGTTGTCGTCGTGCTTAATGAGGCAAAACGAACGCCCCTCAAATTGGTTGATTTGTGACGGGGAACAGCAAAAACAAACAACAAAAAACAAAACAAAAAAAGGCGTATAAAAACTACAAAAGCGTTAACTTTCAGTCAACATATACATATGCTGGTACGTGTATGTGTGTGTGTGTGTGTGTGTGTGTTTAACTGTCTGATTAAATTATTTAGTACCGTTAGGCAGATATGTCACAGCGACACAGACTATGTCAACCCACAATAGTTTCAGTTCAAAGAACTAATATTCGAAAAATTAACAAACAATTAAAATTAAAATTTTCTTAAAATCATATTAGTTTAAAAATACTTTCCACAAAAGTATCTTCAAATAATTCAATTATTTCTCACTACAAACATCTACAAGCAGCTGATCCCTGAGCTGAGTCTACTACCTAATTAACCATAAAAATTAGAAAACTATTTCATATTTTAGTAATTAACTAAGATGAGAGACTGGTTGGTTGAGTGTTTTCAATAAAGCTTTTACGTTAAACATTTAACTTCGTGTTAAGCCAAACGACTTTCTTTCTTCATTTGCAATCTGCAAAACGAATCAGTAAAAGTTAAAAAAGGAAAAGATTCAGTACTTTTGTGCACTTGAGTAATTGCTGTTAATTTGCCAATTTGCCAATTTGCCAATTTTATGGCGGAGCCAAAGGTTAAAGGTGTGCCAGTTAGCCATAAGTTAGTGCGATGCAATTGCTTCGATCGATTCGATTTGGCTAAAACGTCGCGTTGCGTCGCGTCGCGTCGCGTGCCACACTCTCTTAAACTAATCATTGGTAAGAAATAAACCTTGAAGTACTTTCTCGCAAGACAATTAGTTTTCATTTAGATTACTTAGATTTGAATTTTGTGAAATGAGTGTGCGATTGTTTTTAAGGTGCCATGCCAAGAACTTTGAAACTTTGAAACTCTTTCTAAAAGAGTTTTTACTTGATTTTCAGTTTTGGTACACTTGAAGCATTCAACATTTTCTTTTCAAAAACACAACTCCCAACTCTGCTCTTTTCACTCAATTAGGTATGAAGACACGTGTAGAACATAACAATGTACATAAATTGTTTGCTCTTGAGACATTTAAGTTCAATAAACCCTGACAACAAGTCAAAGTTGAACAATATATTTTTTTTTATTTCCGCTTTCCTCATATTCTATGGACCGGGCGGGCATATGTACATATGTGGCATAACTAGACAACAGCAGAACAAGTCAACAATAAAATAAACGATGAATTGCCACAGACTAGTTAGAAGGAAGGAAGGAGTTAGCAACAACAAAAGTTACTACAATGAGTTTTTTTTCCATTGTTGCTGGGGTCAGCAAAGCAATTGAACAAAAGCCAAAAGCCAGCAGAGAGGGGGGAAAAAGGGAAGTGATTAAAAAAATGAGTGACCCATTGGTATTGGATTCATTTCATTTGGAAACAACACCAACGAAACAGTTGAAAAGAACAGTAAATCATTCAATAAGTTTGACAATTTGAACCGTTTTACGATTCTAGGGAGAATGGATTTCCCGATCAATTCGGGCAGCTAATCATTTTGCTCCATTTAATTGCCAATTCTCCTAACCCCTAACCGAATCCTTCATATTTCTTGAAAAAGAAGAAACACACACACAGATTGTGTTGTGTATACGCTTTTGGTTCTTTGGTTTGGAACTGAGGTCAAAGAACAATGAGAGCACAACAAGTCTTACAAATTAGTCACTTTTTAATACGAGCACACATATCTTTTGCTTTTATGTTTTAAGGTGTGTTCGCAAAGCAAAACATATGTGTGCAGATTGATTTACACAGAACTAAAGCTTGAAGAGCAACACACAACAAGCCGAAGGTTAAATACTCTTAGTGATAAAAATTTCATCACAAAAACAAAGTGAAACAAATCGTTCGATGAATAATTTCTTTCTAATCATTTTTTCGATACTTACATATTGTATAGCAAAACTTAAACACTTCCACACACACAGCAGGTGTATAAAAATGAATGACGCAAGAGCGGAGAACGGAGAGCGGAGAGCAAAGAAAAAATAAAACCAATTAGACGCAAAGCATTTAAATAAGTAAGAAAAAACGAAAAACCGGCAAAGTACAAACGATAAAAAATAAGCAAAATCGCCAATAAACAATGAATAGGAATCACTATTTAGTGCGCAACTCAAAGTTTGCAAACAAACAAAAAAAAATGTTTTGAGGGTCAGGCATAATAATCTATAATCGAGGTTATTTTTTCATTTTTTTGTTTTGCTTCTCTGATCATTGCACATAAATGTACACAATATATTGATTGATTGATTGGATCGCGACAAATTTGCTCAAAACTCTCAATTGTTGGAGTTTGTTAAGTTCATTATGTAAGAGGCTGACAGACAGATTAGATAATAGACGACAATAATAACATATAAAGTCGATTAAAGGAAAAAACAAGCTTTGGCAATTTGAACAATATTTGCACAAATAATACTAAATTTATTTCAAGCAATTCAAAAACTTTTTTTTCAATAACTTCCAACTTTAAAGAATCAAGTGTGTCTGCACATACTTCCCGCTACGAATTGGTTGTATCTGCAACAATAAATCGGAACCATAAATTATAATTATGTTATGTTGTTATAAAGCTTGCCTCCGCTTTGGCCACTTGCCAGCCCAGAAACAGCAAGAACAGCAAGAACAACAGAACAGCAACAACAATAGCCATAAAGTTATAGAACAAGTTGAACATTTTCACATTTCCACATTTTCACAGCGGACAGCAACAAACAAATTAAAAACCAAAAAAAGTTTATGGCTAGTTTTGCGACACATCCAGCACATTCAGCATATCACGATGGCAGGCAAGTTTCGGTAATTTGTTGAAATTGTTGTTGCAAAATTAGTTGTTAAATTTAACAGCAATCATAACTGAACCACATTTTTATTGCCCGAAAGACAACAACAAATTTGTCATGGGATAAACAGAGTTCAATTTCTGTAGGAAAGTACAATTTGTGCTATGTAATTTCTTCAAGTATTTCTTCTATTTATGCATATAGACTTCCTCCCATTGTCTCTTAGTCATGTAAATGACTTCCTCTCAAGCATTGCTAGTTTATTGCCTTAACAAAAAATGAGAAGAACAAATTTTGGCAACTGTCTGCCACAATCCAATTGTCAATGCTGCTGTCCAATAGCAATTCTCAAATGGCTTATGACACAGCCTTTTTCTCGTATATAGAAGACTTGACATTTGGCAAATCATCAAGTGTTAAGTTTTCAACAAAAACTTTTCGCAGCTGGGTCAGAACTAAACCGCATCTTAATTGGGCTGAGGAATGCATCGTTAGCTATGTAAATATGATGGAAATATACATACACAAATGTATAGTGTAAGTACACACAATTTATAACCAGTAAGGAGTCTAATAAGCTAAAATAATGGAATATGAAATGGGACCAAAAGCAAACTAATAATAAATTCTGAAATTGATGAGAAATATGATTTTCAATATTTAACTCTTTATTAGTAAACATTTAATTAATTTTCGCTAACAATATGCAATGCTTTTTTGCTTTATTTGACCTTGCTGGTTGAGGTACTCAACATTCTCAAGAATGAGCATTTTGTGTGCTCCCACATAAATCTAAATGCAAATCTACTTCAAGTAAATTGTGATGCAAACTCAAATGTAAGCCATAGAGAAGAAGAGGAGAAGAGGTTACACTGTTCAACCAAATTCCAATTAAAATAGCATGCGAGAAAAGGCAGCTCATTAAAAACAACCTCAGAGCGTAAAGTAAAAAGCAAGTCGCGAAATATAAATACGCTGCTCGGAAAACAATTGAAAAGAAAGCTGGGAACAGGAGCAAACCGCAAACGGTAGGCTAACCCTCAACCCATCGGGTGGGTGGGGATGGTGTATGTTTGCAGTTGTTGTTGTTATTTATTTATCCACATTGTGGACATAAACATGTTTTTCGTCCAAAGAGAGCGAGAGCGAGAGCGAGCGGGAGAGTTCTTTGTAGACAGGCAAGAGAGAAAAGACAGCAACGATTTACGAGTGAGCAGCAAGCACGTTTCATTGAGTCTAGCTGGCATTTACTTGAATGCATGTGTATGTATGTATGTGTATGGATGTGCTCTTGGGTATTTTGTCTAAGCAGCATTCTGCAAGAACTTCATGTGTGTATGTGTGTATGTGCTTGAGAAAGCGTCAAGTTACAAGACATCAATAAAAGTGCATAGTAAAAGATGTTTGGGGTTTACTTATTTATATTTTGCAAAAGTTTTTTGGTTATATTTCTACGCTATTGGCTATTTAAACATATGTTTGTGATTTTAATTTGTTTTTTTAAAGTGCTTAACTACATTTTTCATAGACAATTTAGTATTACTTAGACAGCCCTCGCAAAAGATAAGCAGGAGAAGGCGTAAAAGAAACAGCAGCAGCGACAGTAAAATGCTAACACACACATACGCATATGTATGTGTATACAGACACAATACAAAGAAGTAGACACTATAAAAAAGCATAGCACACACAAGTTTACAGAAACAGAGAGCGAGAGAGAGATAGATGAATGAGAAACCTCTGAAGAATGTTGCACCTTGTTGCCGGCAACAACTTCTGCTGTAACTCCTAAACTTGTGGCAGGTTAATGGAGCTGCATCAAGGCGTCACTTCAAATTGCCAAAGAGAGTAACCTCTTGAGAATCAGAGAGATGCAATTTTTATATATAAGCTGGATAGTATATGTTTTCAGGTCCCCAAACAGTCACAATTTTACATTTAGTGAGTGGAATTTCCCATTACAATTTGTGAATCCTGTTCTGCAATCTAAAGGTTCTAGAAAGTTTTTTATTCTATAAATAAGAATCTCTTTATATTACATCTCTAAATTATATTTTGATATCTCAACTACAACGGAAGAAAATCTTAATGGCAAACATAACTTTCTCTGATCGGAACTCTACAACTTTGCAGCCAATTGAAATGGCAGCAAGGCGTCAATATTCTTGAGTAGTTATTATCTCTAGAGTCACGTCATACTTAGAAAGGCTGTGCGACTAATTGGTGACAGAATGCGGCACTTAAGACCACAATTCCAAAAGCAAGTCAGCCGCTGTCAGGCCACTAACGTAAAAATCTTAAATCAGATGAGAGATGAGATGTTGATTTCTGCTTCGCGCTTTTTAAAAGCCTTGCGAACCAAGAGAAGAAGCAGGAAATTGTTGATGGAGCAAGATGAATCCTTATTCTGCATGGCATAAGCAAAAAGCAAAAAGCACAAGCACGTAAATAGAGAGAGAGAAACAGGAAGGTAAAACAAAAAAGACAGAACGATGAAATATAATCTGGGCACTTCACCTGCTGCAGGTAAATGCCGCAGCCAAGGCGTCGTCTTAGTGTCGTCCAGCAACGACAATGCAAATAGAAGCAAAGAAACCCACAACACAAAAAACAACAACAACAACAACAAGTAGGTAGCTAGAGAGCAAAGCAATAATAGATAGAACATTGATTGTTAAGTAGGCGAAGACCAAATACCCTTGCGAACAAACGAGTAATGAGCGCAAATATAGCAAAAGGATCTGAAACGACATTTTGCCTTAATTTAAAAACTAACGATGCTAAGAGAACGCATTACGTATAAGGAAAACGAGAAAAATCTTGTCGATATTGATATTTAATTAATCAGGTTTTATACTTATTGTCTGTTATTAAGTACTCTGAGCAAGGGTATAAAAAAACAAACAAAGTGCCACACTGAGAGTGAATGAACAAAACAAAGAAGAGAGCTAAAATCACACAGAAATCCACCTGTCACAGGCGAAGTGCTGAGTGCTCTCTCTCTCTCTCTCCCTCTCTATCTTTATAAATCACTCTGTCGCTGCGCCTTTAACACATTTCCATGGGAATCGTGGAAGTTGTGATCGCATTACGATTTGTTGGGAACAAAAAAGTAGTCATTTGTTAGTTAGAAATGTTCCTATGCATACTCTAATTTCTAAGAAACTATGGAGCAAGTTGCAAGGTCATGCCTCTAATAATACACTGTACATTTCTATGATATACAAAGAGTATAATCGGATTAGAAAACATGGTATATTTTTAGTAAGCTCAAATTCACCAACTGTCAGCCTGGGAGATTTTCAAAAAGTTAAGCATTTAGAAAATAGTCATTGTGATTAATGATCCAGTCTTAAAGTCAACTTTTTAGAGACTCTGTGTGGTATCTTTTTTTGTTAAGGTCACATTTTGGGTCAAGTTCAACGCAGATATGTTTCAAATTTCCAAACTGTACAATTAATGACTAGACTTTGAGTTAAGTAATTGACATACATGTAGGTGTTTAATTTCAATTGCAAACGTTTAAGCCCTAATATGCATATGACGAATTTAGTTTTGCCAATTCGCTTTTAACGGTTGTTGCTTGCGCAGAAAAGCTGCACAGCTGAAAAGCTGAAAAATGTGCCGCAAATGGCCTTCAAAGCAAAAAGCCCGCACTCAAAGTCACACAGCTTCGAGATATTTGAGCACATGTACACTCATACATACATAGGTTAGACTATGTGAATGTGTGTATGCTGGGTACATACATTCTACATCCATATATCAGCTGAGCGCGCAATAACAAAAAAGCCACCCCAATCTGAGTGCCACCCCCTAACATCAACAACTGAGAAATAACGGAACATAGAACAGTAAAAATAGGCCTGTAGCAGAGGCAGCATCCAAAGGAATTTCCACCCCAAATTGGCTGTTCACTTAATGATGAGAAACTGTGTCACAAAAGCGGACAAATAACGGGTTTCATACACTCACCTCTTTTTAGCAAAAAAAACATAAACAGGAATATTTAATGCAACCTTTCCTTTGGACGTTTGTATATTGAGTGGCAATTGTTGTTGTTGCAGCCGAAACTTAAGATGCTCTCTTCGATATGTAAGGCAATGAGAACAACAGAAAGACGGATCGAATGAATGCTCTTTTAATGCACTCTTTGCTCTCTTTTGGCGACGGTTTAATTCACTTTTTATTTGTTGGATAGCGCGCATTCGGCGATTTTATCATTATCTAAATTACGACGTCAGCGTCGCCAATGACAATGACATTTTCACACACACACACATAAATAAATATACACACGCGATGGTGGCGACGGTGGCGGCGGCGTCGTCGACGGTCAGCGAAATTTCTTGTTGATGTTGATTTTGATGTAGCTGTCTCGTCGTTGGCTGTGCAGTAAGTTCTCCAAGGCAGGCAGACAGGTGCACTCACACACACACATATAAAAACCACTATCAAGCACTTACACACACGTATACGGATACGAAGCGCAGACACATGAGGCCAGGGGAAAACAAACGATGCGGACGCTGGCACCTGGCACTGAACTTCTCTCTACTCTTCTTTACATATATATTTCTTCTTTTTGTATTTTTGCACGCGGCGGCTGTTTGGCTTCAGTTGCAGCTTTTTCACTGGCTTTATTTTGGGTTTCTTGGTATCTAATCTTGGTTTTGTTGCTTACTTTCCACGCTTAGATAATACTTAATGGGCTCTTATCTTGCGTTTTGTCGCCTTTTCTATACACTTCACTTTTTTTTTGTAATTAATTTATTTTTTGCAACAGCCGCGTCCCGACGTGTGTAGTCTTCGGCGTCAAAACAACAACACGTTTGAAAACAAACCAAATATGCCATCGCAGCGGAACCTGAAAAATACCACCAAGAAAATATATTATAGATGTGGTATTTTAATTGAGGTATTTTTTAGGCAATTATCGCAAAGGCATATACTATAGTGTGCCGTTAATTTCAAATTTGTGTAAAACTTGTATGAGCATTTTTGCTTAAAAGATTAATTAACTGGCATTACTAAATCATTAATGTGCGAGAATACTATATATACGAATGAAAATATTTTTAATTGAAGTAAGCTTAAATTGCTATCTGACTAAGGCTGACAGACTTCATATTAACTATAGGTGTCTTCACTGACAAATGCTAAGTGTTTTCGCAAAGTTCTGAGCTTTTCAGAAAAGCCGCTAGATATCTACTACAAATAATCTTTATTTTAAACCATAGATGTCACTTTATAACTCATATGACTTTATTATTTTATGCTTACCTGCAAGAGCTGCGTGCTATGAAATGTACGTTTCTTCTCAAATCATAAATCGAAACATAGATGGCACTTTAAGCTAGATTTTTTATACCCTTAACACATGAAATGGGTAAAAAAAGGGTTTAAAGTTTTTGTGCAAATGTATGTAACAGGCAGAAGGAAGCTTCTCGGACCCCATAAAGTATATATATTCTTGATCAGCATCAACAGGCGAGTCGATTTAGCCATGTCCGTCTGTCTGTCTGTATGTATGAACGCGTCGATCTCAGAAACTACAAAAGCTAGATACTCCAGATTTTGGATATGAGCTCTCCTAATCCATAAGCATGACAAGTTTGTTTCAAATTTTCGATAACTTTTTAGGCTTACGATATAAACATGTAATCGATAACAACAAAATCTTGAATTTCAGAAAACTGAATTTCATTAAAATCGGTTAAGAAACACCGGAGATATGAAACCATCAAGCATTGGTACATCGGTATATGAGTGTGTCTGTCAGCCCGACCGTCTGTCCGTCTGTCCGTCTGTATGATCAAGGGTTAAGGGTATCTTTTAGTCGAGCTTACTCGACTAGAGCCTTCTTACTTGTTTTTCTTTATATTACTTAACACTCTTTTTGCGTAACATTTTCTTAAATAAAATTACGACTTTCGTTCTATTTTTCCGCATCAGTGTGATCGTCCAGCTGATTTTATCTGTCTGATAACAACGAACATTATCAGTCTGTTGTTAAATTTACTTACGTATGCTGTTTTACAACCCTCCTCTCAACTGGCATATCATGTTTTATATCACATATATCTCATATATAGCACTAGCTAAAAATACATGCAACGAAATGGCTTCTGCCAACTTTGTTATTTCGATGCGATAGATAACGAGTGTAACTGTACGAAGAGTGAAAGAGATAAGCAGTGTGGTGGGATCGTAATGTAACGGAACAGGTGTCCTGGTCAGTGCAAAAGGGATGGCAGATTCTTGATTTTCGTTTGCCTGTCTGAGATCGGTTGGATCGATTAACTGTTGTTATGCTCATGTTGAAGTGTTGAGCGCGTATTAAGCTTTCGCATATAAGTACACACATACAAACACACAGGCGTGTGTTCAAATCAATTAAAGCACATGTTGTACTGTTACCAAGCAAACTGTCCGAATAGCAGACAAAACTCAAACCCTTTTGAGAAATATCAATCATTGCGACTTATCAGTTAATTGTACATTGTTTTTGTGTTGTAGTTTTATCCACATGTGATTGGCATTTTGCATGGTTTCTATTTCGTTAACATAAATGTAGTTTTCTATAACATTTACTTTGACAAATATTCAACAGTTCGCTCGGTGTTTTGATTGCGAACAGTTCTTTCAAACGAAATGTGTAAAAGTTTTTCGGGGTTGTGCAAAAATCCTATCAAAAATCGATCGCTTGTGCAAATTATCATTTTGGAATCCTTGGCACCCGCCAACGAGACGACCTATGAATACGGCTGATGTAGGCAGTAGGTGTATATGTTTGAGAATGTCTTGAGAAGGTCTTCAAATACAATTTGTTATCAATTCTCACCTCAATCTCAAAAATAGAAACTAAGGTCTGGTAGTTTCTGCCCTCATCTTAACACCTTTTAAGAAGTAAACCTTGGCCTATCCTCTCCAGAAAATTTCAGCTTGTCACTCAGCGTGACAGTTTTGCGCGTCAGCTCTTTATCTTTTATCTTCATTCAAGAAAAACAGACTAACGACATTATCTCTCGCGAAGATCACATCAGCTAGACAGACGCACTGACAAACAGTCAGACAGACAGACAGACAGCTGAGAGAAACTGTCACTAACGATACATACTACATATGATACGGTAACTGGTCCAATTTATAAGTTAGAATATCATTATTTTGAGAGATCATCATGATGAAAGATCATCATTTGTGGTGTGTGTGGAAGTGAGCAACGTTTTCGACATACATACATATATGTCTGCCCGCCTGTATAATCTGAAGATTGCAAAAGATATAGTTAGCATACTTGTATGCACACAAATCGTTTTTGGGGTTTCTCAGATTTCTCAGTCTCGGTGCGAACGGCGACTTGGAAAGATTAAAACGCGCACGGACCAAAAAAATACAAATACAAACTTCTCTTAAAGAAGACTATATGGGAAAATTAAATATATGATTTCGAGCAAAGGAAACTGTAAGAGTACAAGGTATATATAAATTACGTATACGCAATGCAGACAAGAGATGTGATTAGAGTGCAAAGAAGTGAAGTGCAATACACAAATGTACAACAAAGAAAACCTTGAAAATCGAAGAAAAAAGCAATGAAAAAATGCAAAGAATTCGTCAAGCTACAAAATTTAAAGAAATTTGATCAGTTTAACTAAAATCTAACTAATAAGCAATAAGTAAATGGTGTTTGTTATATATATATGTATAAATATACATTATTATATATAGTAAATATATACGACGATTTTATTCAAAAAACAAATCCACAGCAACAACAACAACAACAAAGAATTTGTGCGCCGTTTTATTATCACAAATTTCAATTGGACTTAATCAAAAGCGTAGCAAAGAAAAAGTCAGTCACAACCCTGTAGTTACAACAAATACACACACCATATAAGAAGAGTGTGTATTGGTGTTAGTGTGATCTACGTGTTCTATGTGTTTGTGTTTGTATATCTGTGTTTCTGACCGAGAAACTCAGAAAACTAAGCCAGTCAAAACGTCGCGGCTGCATTTTCATTGAAACGAACTTCAAAACTGTCACAACAACAACAAAAACTGAAACATAAGTGCTTGTGTGTGTGTGTGTGAGTGTGTGCACCATTGTGAGAATGGTAAAAATGACCAGCGAGGAGACGGTCATGGACTCCGTCCACACCGATAAAATGACGCGTTTTGGCGAATTCTGCCAGCGACGAGGCATAAATCCAAATTTGATTATGTTGAAGATAACACTCTTTGTCATGTATGGAGGTAAGTAACTACAGGGACTACAAAATATACACTATACACTATACACAATTTACAATTTGCAATTTACGATTATGACCATGTCATTAAAAACCAATTATAAGTGGGAGGGGAGAGTCGAGCATGTGTACAAGAACGTGACGTGTAATTAACTTGTTGTCTGTTGTCCGTTGTCGAATCGTGCTTTGAGCCTTTTATGCTGATAACACACATTCAAATGCCAGTTGTATAATATGATGACACTTTTGGGTGCTACGGCTTAACCTTATTATGACAGGGCTTATATCTGTAGTCTTTTCTGATAAGCAAAACACACGCAAAACAATTAAAAAAAACAAACAGAGTTGTGAGATTTGATTTCAGACTTTCAGATGAGAGATTTGTGCGAGTCGAAAGTAAACCAAGGTTTCCTTACTCATATCTTATTTATCTATATATATATTATATCTGAAAATCATAAATTTTTCATGAAATGCATAGAAGCAATCATATATTCGAGCCCATGAATATACACTTGATCAGCAATCAGCTTTCATCTGAAACTTTTTTCGTGGAAATCAGTGAAATAAATCTTCGAAGATAGAACAAATAAGTGGGCTGCAGTTGAAGTGTATATTATATTCGGCATGCATGAATACTGGTTTTATTTGCAAATCTGTTCAAAAGTTGTTTTCTGTTAGATAATAAGCCGTTACTTGTACATAGAGCAGTTTTCATAATCTCTATACAAATATTTATAGCTTTCTGTGACTTTTTTATTTGGCAAAATAAGCAAAACAAATTCCATAAGCGACATATGCTTGATTTTTTATGCAGTACACTGTAAATCCTTATAATTTGTTCACTCTACAAAGTGAACAGCATTGAATAAATGTTGAAGATTTCTTCACTTTTACATATGGAGAAACAATGATTAAGTTTTAGTATTTTCAATGTTGCCCTTAACGAAATGCGTTGCATTTCGCACCTTATAAATGATTTTGGTTTGTAACATAATTTGTTTGCCAGTTTGTTATTATTTGTGTTTCAAATTTAACTTATGTTGGTGTCTGACAAAAAAACAAGTTTAACATTGTTTAATAAAAGAGTAGCGTGAAAAATTCACGATCCGTTAAATCCGTTTTTAGTGTTTTTTAAAAAACATAATAATAGATAACAGATGAATAAGATTTAACTACTACTAAGCCTTAACTACTACTACTAAGCCACTCCCAGTTAAGTTTTAAATCAATATATTTTCTAATCATCATAGCCAAAACTAATAGTTGTTTTATAAAATGTTCAACAATATATCAAATGCAAAACTAAAATTAAATTGAATCTAACGAAAGTACAGTTTGTTTTTCTTACCCATACATTGACGCAATTAATTTTACTATGCAAACACACTCGCACACATATGAACATATAATACACACACACACACAGACAGACAGAGAGAGAGAGAGAGAGATAAAAAGTGAGAAAGAGAGATGAAGCCTTGTAATATTCTACCTACAATGAGACCGAGTTAGGGTCTGGCAGTGAATCTTTGAATTCATTATCACACAAAGTCTCTTTTCTCTGTCCCTCCTCGCTGCCAAGTGTCTTGTATCTTGTATTTAGTATCTTTCATATGCGTGTGACGATCTATATGAACTATGGAACTGTGGAAACTGTGGAACTGGGGGACTAGGCTGGTCGGAAGTTATCAATTAGGCACAACAACAACAAAATTGTGTTACACATTTGTATAAATTTAGTTACACAAACCCTCCTCAGAAAGATGAGATTTGAGAATGAGAAAGATGGAGAAGGAGAAGGAGATGATGCATCTTTTGATATAAGTTTGCCCCAGCATGTGGCAATTAAGAGAAACACACAAACACACACACCCACATCCATGGTCGTAAATGTGTGTGTCTTTTGTAAATAAATCTATCTTTTGTACTTTATGGCTTGAGAAAGGTTTAGTTTCATTTCGCCTTGCCTGTTGCCTTCAAGTATCTATGTATCTTTCTATGTATGTGTGTGTGTGTGTATCTGAAACTTAAATCAACTCAACTCAACTCAAGTCAAGTCATCTGACCGTGCACCGTTTTTTTCTTTTCTTACACTTTTTGCTTTTTTTTTGCTGCTAGCGGTCAATGACAAAAAGATTTTGCGAATATTTGCAGCTTCTGTTTCTGTCTAGCTCTCGTTCTCTGTCTCACTCGCTCTCTGCTGCTGCCTTCTCTGCTTCTGTCTCTCTCCGTTTGACAGTTATTTGGTCTCATGTTGTCTTTATGCCATTAAAGTCAAATTGCCGCAAATAATATTAGTATTAATGTGTTTTTTATTTGGTCTAATATATATTTAACGCCCTTTTTTGAGATTTTTTAAGCTCAGTCTAAATGGTTAACATTTTCTTGATTTTATGATGATGATAGCAGTCTCAAGGACGGCATAACGTTGACCCCGTGAAGTAGTTTGGATTTTTATATATAGAAATCAACATTATATGCCACTTTTCTCTGAAAGAATGGAAAGTTTTTAAGATGTTTGAATTTTTTTGTATACATATATACTTAGGTATTAATCAGATAATCAACGAGTAGTTGTTTATATAGCTGTGCAAATATTTATAATGCTATATCTCATATCATTATTAAACTATCTTTATAATTGTATGTTAAATGTTATAGTGCGAATTCATCTTGTTATGGATAAAGGTTCTGGAACTAAGAATTATGACTTGAAATAGATAGTTGTGATGCGAATAATATGAAATTCATTATTTTTCGGCAAACTCGCTTCATAACAGCTACATTTTTATTAATAAATGGCCATATAAATATGTCATCAGCGGCCACTGGCTTGAAATTAATTACTAACGAAAACAACACCAGATAGCCTACGAGCGAGAGAGAGAGAGAGAGAGAGAGATGTGTTTGGCGCAAAATGTCCGCCGATCCATACAACCCTGAAATTAATGTATTTCCGTTTCCGTTGGCTGTGTCAACTATAACAAAACAAACACACAGCACACAGCACGCAGACATAAAGCAATTAATTGTTATTACATTAAGGACACACACACACAAACGCACACACACATACACACACACACATAGACGTTAAAGAGAGTATGACCGCTTCCAGCCAGAGCAGTTACGGCGTTAATGCAGTTTGCCGCCGCCATGCATTAATTGCCCATCCATGTCCAGTTCTGTGTACATTCAGGACATTATCGCAAACAGTTGCACCTTGACGTTCCGCCAAAGAAAAGTAAAGTTTAACCAAAAGATAACAGATTTATATAAGTTTATCTCGTGGTGTTAGCAACAAGCAAGGTTGCATTAAAAGGTTTGTTTTTATGCTGATATACTAATATAATAATATTATTTCACAACATACGACTTAGAGCACCTTCAATAACTAATAATAACTACCTTAATCCACATGCTGCTTAAGAAATCAGTAGGACTTCTCTTTTCAGAATCAATATGATTACTTTTAAACAGTTTGAATAGTTTCAATTACTGAAGTTCAACTGTAGTATATTCTACAGGGACGGGGACGGTTTCCCTCCCTCTGTTATACACATATGGATTTAAAAATCAAACACACACACACACACATGTAAAAAAACACACACTTACACACACACACACACACACACACTACACTCTCATATATGCCCTCTTAATGAAGCATACATACATTGTTAATTATCTGAGGCGAATGCGAGCGAGGCAAGCGATTTTAAGCAGCTATGGATGAAAGTGGTAAATGGTACTTTAACAGCAATTTACATTCATGGCACGAGGCACGAGGCACACACAATCCAATTGCGTGCAGCTGTGCAACTGCGTTCGCTCGTTCGTTTGTTGTTTCTTTTTTGGTTGTTTTTGTTGTTGTTGTTTGCATTGAAATTGGTCAAGGCTCAGCTCTTCTGCTCTCCAGCTGTCCAGCTGTCCAGCACTTCTCTTTTCACCCATCGAGGGTCAACTGCAATCCCCAGTGGAAGAGGGAGTTCGTTCGAGGTTTATCTACGCCCAATTTGACGTCATTATTTGCTGTCACTGTTATTTTTTTCTTTCTTTCTTTCTCCACTTGCTGCAATTGCACCTGAACGCATTCCATTTGTTTTCTGTGTGTCCATAATTTATTAATGAAATGCGCTACATTTGAGTAGAGAGCTCAAAAAAGAAGAGTGTTGTGAAATTTCATTTCAACTGAAACTGAAACTTTAGCTTGTTTTTGCATTAGTAATTTAATTTCTTAAATGTATTTTATTATTAAAAAATGCTGCAAATGAAAAACAATGACGAAAACATGTTAAATATGTGATATATAATATTTGCGTTAACCAACTAAATAAAAAGTCAGACAATGTGTTTATTAATATGTTTTTAACTCTAAAAATTATGAAATATATATATATTTTTGATTTGATTTACAATTTTAAATAAACAAAATTGACAAAGTTAAGCATCTTAAAAGTTAAAATGCACAGAAAAGCACAGCTTTTGATTATATACAAAGTATATACAAAAAGTATTGTGCGTTTATATTTATGTATATGCGTACATACGTATACGTATATATGTATGAAAGATTACTCATGCGTTCTATATCGCCCGCTCTTTTTTTATAGCCACTTCATCATTGCTGCCCTATTTGACGATACACATGCAGTCGATTGGATTGACGGTGGAAGAGATTGCGATTATCTATTTGGCGTTGCCGTTTACAACATTTCTCAGTCCACCGATAACAGGTGAGTGAGTCGTTTGCCGTTTGCAAAAGAAAAGGATGTTGAGGAAATCTCATCTCTCAAGAAATAAGGAATGCGAAGAAGGAAAGCTAGCAAAAGACAACTTTACTAAAACGACATAGCATGTTTGACTTTCACACAAGTGTTGAAAAACTATTCTTTGCCCAAATACCAAAGTGTGTTAAAGTAAAGGTGCTAAGAAATGGAACAGAGCTGGAAAAAATAAAAAAAGAAAAGAAAAAATGGCAGGAATAGTAATTAATATCTAACTCTCTAGCTCTCTGGCATACATACTGTTGATCAACAACTTTTAGCTATTATTAAGCTGCCAATAGCGTATCAAGCAGTCGTTAGTTAATGTCTGAATATCACATTTAACATACATACATATTAAACATTAATTTTTTATTGCTACTCATCCCTGGATTTCATCCTAGTGCAATTTTTCATTGCAAAAAAAAATAAATGTTTTTGCTGCACAGCTTGTGAAAAAGGGGATAAACCAAAAAAAGAAGGAAGAGAGAGATATATGTTCATCATTGCGTTACAGATTTTGTGAATTTCAATTTGAAGAAAAAAACCAGTGCATACTTTGAGGGGCAGGTAAAAAATTTACTCGATTTCTTTTGAGTTCGTATATGATAAGCCATAAGTAATCAAAAAGAGAGAGGAAGAAACTCAGAGCTTAAGTTTAGTTTATTCAATTTATGCAGCATTATTATTTCCAATTGCAGTTTTGCATAAGCGAACAGTTTTATGTATACTTAATGCTGACCAAATCTATTCATCGCCATCTATCTATACAAATAAATTGTGAGTTACACTTTGTGGGTAAGAGGGTAAGGGCCATCTTGTAGTCAGTCTTGTACTTATTTGAGAACTTAGCCAACACACTTAAATCAACACTTTGCCAACCCACAGATACAGATGCAAAGTGTCAACACACTCACACACGCACCGACACACACACACACACCGACACACACGTACACATCGTTTTTATGCTGCGCTTTACCTTTTAAACTATTTCCATCTCTCTCTCTCTCTCTCTCAATTTGTGTATCTGTGCAGGTTTTCTCGTTGACAAATTTGGCAAATATAAACCAGTCGTTGTGATGAGTCTACTGCTGAATGCAGTTTTCCATCATTCGCTGCTTTTCATTCCGCAACAGGAGATACCAGGAGTGGTGCCATCGGCTTTCGTATTACGGCATCCGGACAGCGGCGACATCGAGGTAAGCATTACTCCCTACAACAACAACAACAACAACACAACAACAACAACAGCAACAGCAACAACAAAAGTATGCCAAGTTTGTCGTTGTTGAAAATTTTTCTCTTTAATTACTTTGATCGCTCGTAATCGTAATGGATAAATGTGCTTTACAAATCGCAAATTGGATTGCAGCTGCAAGGCACAAAACTAAACTAAACCGAAAAAGGAACTAACTGTGAGAATTTGTCTAACTAGCGCCTTTAAACTAGGAAACTAGCTTTAAACATGCTTAAAAGCTGTCAACTTAGAAGATGTTTAGCTCAGAGTAATATAATGTTGCCACAACAAAATGTGGGATGTGACTCTGCTTTTATGTACTGTCTGCACTCTAAGTATAAGTACACATACACTCACACACACACACACACAAACACACACACACACATTCACACTCATAAAGCGACACATCGCAGGTATTAAATGTAGTACACAAAGTTGTACACAACAAGAACTTCAACGACGTGAAGCAAAAAGCAGAAGAAGAAGAAACCAAAACGGCCTCTCATGTTGTATGCAGCTGTTGCACGGTAGATTTAATGCGGTTGCTTTATGGTTACCTTTTGTTGTTGTTCTTGTTGTTAGTGTTGTTAGTGTTGTTAGTGATGCACCCACAGCATAATGATGACTATGACAACAGTTTGGGTTAAGCTAAGTAGCAACGAGTTGCTGAAATAGAGTACAGCTCACACACACAGCTCAGTATGTATGTATGTGTATAGAGTGTGTGTTTAAGGTGATTAACTCTTACGAGAGTTTTCATTTTACAGAGTAATAGCTGTTCGTTGCAAATATGATTTTTATGAGCTTGTCAGCCATAAAGTTTCACCTATAAACATCAACTATAATTAAGCTATCAGTAAACGATAGTTGGGATTTGTTTCAGTAACCAAAGGATGCACTCTGATGCAATTTTCAATTTTCATGTGTTCCTGAACTGGGAAAAAGGGCTGTGTAGTATATTTTGCAACCTTGATAAAGAATGCATTGCTTTGTGAATTGGTTCAGGGTTCTCTGCAAAAGTTATTGCGGTTGAACATTTTTGGACTTGTGCCAACGTTTGATTTTTTGGCTTGGAATTTGGAACGAAAATTGTGTTAGCCAGCCAGTTAGGAAACGTATGGTTAGTGCTTACACATCTCTTATGTTGTTTGGTTTTTGTTTTTGTTAAAGGCGGAAAATATTTTACTCTACTTTAGAAAGAAGAAGAAAATCAAAATCAACATAATATAGCATCATTAAATGATGGCTTAAACCAGCCATCAGCCTGTTGGGATCAATAATGTTAAGACGTTATTGGCTTTGTCTATCTATTGATATCGTACGCATTACTTAATTTAATTTAGCATGACGCCAAAGACAAATACAGATGTACGAATGAATTGAATGCTTGACTACAAACATGTACAACATACATATACCATTGCCAAGGGAATGTTTTACTTATCTCGAACTACTGCAACGGACACGTATTCAATTGTGGCACACGCATCGCATATGTGTATGTGCGGGATGAATGTACATACATATATACGTGTGAAACACACATACACTCACTGGTCTCCGGTTGCATGTATCCATTTTTGGCGAAACGGCAGCAAGCAACAGCAACAGCAGCAGCATACATAAAACGCCGGCTTTTATTTGAGGCGCCATAACACTGTCACATGCAACACAGACAGATACACTAAGAAACACACGCCCCATCCACACACACAAGCACACACTCCCACATACATAGAAAGCCATAAAACGCACAAACATACACACGCAGACACACAGACACAGAAGGCTAACAAGTGAGGTTATAAATGTCGCTCTATCTCTTTCAACATGTGTACGCGTATGTATGCGTGTATGTATGCGTGTGTGCTTGAGTGTGTGTTGAATTCCGCGCTAAAAGTAAAGCTCAGCGCACAAACATACACAAGATGAACAAGCTTGAACCCAACTACGAATTGCTGCGATCCCATCATGCTGAAACACGTTTGCGAGCACACAAACGCAGTATTCAGCTCACTTATACACAGACGCACATACACAAACAAACACAAACACCAAAAGTAAGCCACACGCACTGGCTCTCTCTCTCTTTCTCTCTCTGTCTCACTGTGAGTGAGGGTCACCCTGTAACCGTAACCTGTAAACGTTGTTGTTCCATTGCAACTCTCTCTCACTTCTTGCGAATGAAATATATGTATGTATGAGTGTGTATTTGAGTGTGCCAAAGATGCAGGCTGCTTAAATTGCCTTCCTATTTTCATATTTATTTTGGTTTATTTTTTTGTTGGTGGTTCGATATTTGCATGCGCATAAATTTGTGTCATGTAAAACCATTTCAAATATAGCAAATATCTGTGCAAATATGCCGTTTTGTGTGGGTTGTCTGTCTGGCCTGGCCTGGACTGGACCTTATAAATGCTGATGCTCGACATCGTTTGTCCAAAAATGGCATTGAGCAAATTTGTTGCTGTTTGTTTTTTTTTTTATGAATACTCTAGCAACCGGGTTGTATCAATTGATTGGAAACCGTGTAATGTATCCTCTAGGATTGCAAGATAACTTTTTAAAAGCATTCAAATGTTTATAAACTAAATTTCAGACAAGCAAAATATTAAGGACATCCTAACGTAAACTGTTTTATCTAAATTCCTACCTTAAACGTGTACCATAGAATTTATATCTAATAAGTAGCGGATCTAAGTTTCGGCTTCCAATAACATCACATTTTCTTCCTTGTTTTTATGGATTCTGTGTATTTTATGTTTATGTATAAATATATGTATGCATGTATACATAGTTTGAGTTGTGTATTGTTGTTGCTGTCATTATTGCTTTTGTCGTTGTGTTTGTCCGGCTTCTGCTGGAGCTGGAGCTGGTGCTGGAGCTGGAGCTGCTACTGCTGCTGGTGTTGCCTGCCTTCACTGTTATAATAAAAATTTTAGTACTGAATTGTCATTGACAATGCCGGAAAAGCGTTTTTCGTTGCTAATATAGAGCGGCAGCAGCCGAGACTGTGTGTAGGGAGGGGGCAGAGTTGAAAAGCTGAAAGGGCTTCCAAAAGGTCGGGCTGCACAAACATCGATGATAGATGGTGTTAAGCCTCTGGAACTCTGGGCTCTTGAAATGTGGCGAACACTGTTTAAGAAACAGTAAATTCAAATAAAAAATGCTTTAGATGAAAAGAAACTGACTATGAATTGTATTTTATGTTCTCCAGTGCCGTTATTTTGTATTTTACAGCCATTTTCTATTGTTGGCGAGCTAAATAAAGAGGAGACTTTAGAGCGATTTGTGGTTGCCAAGCAAAGAACCCGTCTTTGGTTTTCTTTGTTTATGAAAAGTTCAAGATTAACACTAAACTCACTTGCACAAGCTAAAAGGCATTGCCAGATCGACTGCAGATCTGTTAACTTCAATAACAGCAGCTCTCTCTCTCTCTCTGCATACTAAATCACTCGAACGTCTTTTGCTGGCTTTCAGTTGTAGATTGTTGCTAACCTATTAGTAGCTAAAGCTTCTGACAACCAAATACAAAGCCATGGCACACAGAAATACTACAGGTAAAAGTGAAGCGTTGTAGAGAGAGAACTTCTTCTAAGCAAGTCGAAAAATACAAGCCGAAAAATACACTTAAATTGGAGTGCACGTCAGTTTCACATGTGTGTGTGTGTGCTAGTTGTGTTTGTGTGAGCTAAGAGTGTTGTGTATCACGTACATTTATCTTTGTGTCTTTTTGCAGCACTTAAGCCACACTAACAGTGCAATACGGTAAGTGTAACGTTGCCCATTGCCGTTGCCGTTGCCGTTGCCGTTGCCGTTAGTCGTAATGAAACGCAATGGACCTCTGCGTGTGAAGAGCCTCGTTTTTCGTTTCTCGTTTCTGGTTTGTGGTTTGTGGACCGATGCTAGAATCAGTCGCACGCATTGCGCACATTAAATGAGAATTTGCGCAAAGTATCTTGTATCTTTGAGATACGCAGACACACACACACACACACACTCGAACACTTTCCCAAACACAAACACAAAAAAAACACACACATCCACTAACAAGAGTATTGAATTTGTATTTATGATGCGCACATAAAATACAATAACATCATTAGTGCAGTGAAGTGAAGCAGTAACAAAATATAAGCTATAAGCTGCACTGATTGCCAACAATATATTACGCTTAGCAATATGCAACATTTTTCCCACACACAATACGATTTTTAACTATTCTATTCAACTATTTCATAACTTACTCAACAATGCATTGCAACTGATTCTTGGTTGAACTCAAGTTTCTAATTATGTCTACGAAAAATATCAAAACTTTCGAAAAAGAAACTAGCTGACTACTTAATGAACTTTATTTAACGCCTCTTACTTTCATCTTGAAGTACAATTGTTTGATTTATAATAAAATAAACGTACTTCAGACTACACCCTGCAGCAGAGTGAGAGGTAAAAGTTCCAGGTTAAGTTAAAATGTTAGCAAAATAATAAAACCAAAGCTGATTTTCAATTGATATTTAGTTAGTTTACAACTATTCCTGAAAATCTCGAAATATAAAAGTAACCTTTGTAGTTTTGTGTTTCACTTAAGACTTCATAACTGGTATAATTTTGAACTATGTATATTCTCCCACAGCAAGAAGAAATTATTTAAGCGCTTTTTTTGCGCATTCATTCATTTGGCTACTTTGTAGTATGTTTTTGGCTATCTACTTTGGTCCTTGCTCTGCGGTTTTTTATTTAATGGCATTATGGGCGAGTTTGGTGTTCGCCCCCGTGTGGCAGCAACAAAATTTATATGCAATCGCCGTTCACGATGTTCGGGGCAGCAACGGAAATTACCATTTTATTATTGCAGGCGTTGCCGGCCAACGTCGTCGAGCGATTCCTCTGCTCCTGACCTTATTGAATTCGCATTAAAATTTCGTAATGGATGTGTGCAATGCATGTACACGAACAAACGTAAATGTATGTACACAATAAGGACGACACACAGCTTGGACTGCATAAAGACAGATAAACCCAAATCCGACAGATATTTATTTTTGTTTTGTTTTAGTATTGGGTATTGGGTATTGGGTATTGGACTGGAGGAGCAGCTCCAGCAGTTATGGTGTTAAAAGCTATGACGCTAACTACTTTTGAGCTTGAATAACGGTCTGATCTCCTTCGTTCCAGTTTGTCAGAGTCTTATCCACATCGGCGGGGGCCAACAATGTTCTGTCGCCTTCTTCCACATCACCGGAAAAAATATTTTCATTTCCCCTCGCGTTATACTCATTCTCATCGATAGCAGAATCAAAAGCCGAGCTTTCGTCTGAGTCACCAGCACCATCATTCTTGTTGTCATTTTCTTCTGGTATTATCACACCAGCTGCAAAGAAATGATCCTCGAGAATTGCTTGCCATTTATCCAAGATGGTTTTAAAAGCTTTTTTTTCGCAATGAGCCTTGCGTTGTAGCCAACTTGTGATATCAGTACCAGTAAGATAACTATAGGTTCCTCGTGGTCCAAAGTCTTGTGGCGCCATCGACACATCGAAGATAATGCCCAGCAATGCAATCAAATAGTTTCCCTCTGGGTTCGATGAGTTGTATTTAAACAGCTGTTTCTTTGTGAGCCTTTGGTTCTTAATGGGTTCCCGCATCGGAGCTTCAACTTCAGTTTCGTAATCATCGTCATCGTAGGTGGGATATTGTTGACTTCGTATCTTCATATAGGCCAAAAACACTAAAAAGCCAGACATTACTACAATCACCAATGGGGAGCTAATCCAATCTCGCACCTGCGAACTCCATGTGTAATTATTGTCCGATGCAGGTATTTGTTTCATTATTTTATATCCCTTTTTGTAACAAACAAAAATTAAGAAACTTTTTGCACGATTTATAGAAATATTTCGGGTTGTTTCTCACTGCTGTGAGCTAGAAAACTGCTATAAAATCGATTTTTACAAGCATTTAAATATATTTCTGGCCAAGGGGCCTACTATTTAACTCAAAACCTGTTTCAAGTCATGTTTAAACTATCTGTTGTAATAACAAGTAAGAAGGCTCCAGTCGAGTAAACTCGACTAGAAGATATCCTTAACTCTTGACTGTAAAGACGGACAGACGGTCGGGCTGGCAGACATTCGACCCAACCGTCTGTCTGACAGACATACAGACATGTACTATTGGTATGAGAACTGCTTCAAATTTTCGATAACCTTTTAGGTTTACGATATACACATGTAATCGATAACAAAAAAAGTTTTGAAAATGGGGATTGAAATTATTAACAAAGTAAAGAAAATCTGTGAAGTTTAGAAACCATCAAGTATTGGTACAGTAGAACATGTATATGTATGTTTCTCAGCCCGACCGTCTGTCCGTCTGTATGGTCAAGGGTTAAGGGTTTCTTCTAGTCGAGCTTACTCGACTGGAGCCTTCTAACTTGTTTTGTATTGCAATTGCAGAATTTTTGTTAACATTTTATATATTGTTTTCTTTAAATGTGTATCTTGCTCAGAAATGGGGGAAATTTGAAAAGTTTTTGCAGTACACACAGTAAGCTAATATTTGTAATCTGCTTCCTGCAGGTCTGGTGGTCACCCTGCCCCAGCAGAGAGTGCCCCGAAGAGCCCGAGTTGGATTTGGCTGTGCACGAGTGCGTTGACTATTGTCTAATGCAGGAGCAAGTTAATCCACAACTTTACACCGATTTGCCGGAGCACGACAAGTCCACAACTACAACAACGACATCGAGAACAACATCAACAACGATGGCTACGATGGCAGCGACAACGACAACGACAAAAGCACTGTCCAGTCCGGGCTTGGAGACAAGGGAGCCAACAATGGTGACCACAACTGCAACGACGACGACGACGACAACGACAACGACCTCTTCGCCTGCATCATCGTTACCAGCATTATTTGCAACGCAAACGAGAAGTAGATACCAAGATGCACTTAATATGTCATCGACCATGTTCCCGCCACTTGAAAACGTTTCAGCCATGTCCTTGCTGCAGCTGCAACAGCAATTGCCCCCGACATCATTATCTTTATCATCATCAGCAGCAGCAACTGAATTGTCAGCCATGTCCATGCAGGGATTGAATCGTAAGTGACACTTTCACATGATTATGATCCCCCACTTTTGTTTCCTACCCACATTTATCAACGTCAGCTCTATTATCAATATAGCAACTGCTGCTGCTGCTACTGCTGCTGCTGCTACTGCTGCTGCTTATTCTTCATCTTCTTTTATGTAGTGCTTGTTAGCCGGTGCTTATAATAGTGTTAACCGCGTCAATGACGGGCACACAAGTCGATCTAGCACTGTCCACATTTGTGTTGTCCTGTTGGTTATTTCTTTTACTTTTATTAGTTTGTTTTGCACCCAACCGAGAACTAAAACTTCAACCATAAAAGCCAAAGAACGAGTTAAGTTTTCCACAAGCTCCAATGTTCAACAGCAAATACGAAAACAAATTTACTTGAATAAAATGCAACCTGAGTTTGAGTCTGACATATATGAAGCAGAAGGTAGTCAACCAACCAGGCAGACACTCAGGCAGACAGACACTCAGGCTGTCATCATTACAGCCTTCCGGCCTTCGAGAACTTTGAAAGTTTTGCTGGAAATGTTGTAAACGGGTTTTTGGTAGCATTAAATTTCGGTAAATTTAAACAAAATGCCCCATAAGAGTATTATTTTAACTATTGAATAAATTAAATGTGTAAAACTACATAAACATGATTTTTGCGTAGGTTAAAAATTCCACAACTCCACAACTTTACCTTGTTGTTAGTTAATATGGCAGGTGTAAAATAATGATGTTGATTTAAAAGTTGTTGACTTGTTTTCAGTGTGTTCAGTTCTCGGAACCTTTGGTACCTAAGGTTGCTTGAGTAAAAACATAAACTATTTTGCAACGTAATACAAAATATGATTAGAAAATTTAATATTTTATCCGTTTGTGTGTGCTTTTAGCCAAACTAAATGCTTATCTCTGAACACTAAAATGATATACAAACAAACTTCTCATGCGGGTCTTTGTTTCCACACAGTTTCCACAGGCACTGCAAGCAATACTCCAGATTTGAGTTGGGTGCATTCGGAAAATGAGGGTGCCACATACTTTATGCTGCAAATGCATCCAGATTTAGCAGATCCCACCGAACAGTTGGGCATGGAAATCGAACAGGATGACAATGAGACCGTCACGGACATAAGACAACGTTTCGGTGAGGATAAATTGATAAAAATGCAAATCAATTTGACCGACATGGATGATTTGGATCTGCGTTGTGGTGGATTGGTGCGACGAACCAATATATCGTATGTGAATGCAGGGGCCGTAAAGTGTATGATGCAACGTTGCACGTTTACGTTGAATGCACCCGAAATATGTCCACCAGACTATAAGGAAACTGATGATACAATATTTTGGGTATATTTCTTACTGCGGTGAGTGTACGAACGTTCAGTAACTTAATGATGATGTCTTATGTCTTAATTATTTCCCATTTCCCATTTCCCATTCTCACAGTTTCCTAGCTACAACCATGTTGTCAGCTGGTGTAACCATTATGGATCCTATTGCTCTTACAATGATTGAGAAGTTTGGCGGCGACTTTGGACGTGAACGTTTATTCTCGAGCATTGGCATGGCCATATTCTCACCCATCACTGGAATAATGATTGACTATTCATCAAGGGGATTGGGTTATACGGATTATTCGGCTGCATTCTATACGTATGATGTGCTACTCGTCATATCGACCATGTCTGTGTTAATGATGCCACTGGGCGAGAAGTTGCCGGCGGATAATGTGTTTCGGGATTTGTGGAATCTATTGAAAATGCCGCACGTGATAGCATTCATCTGTTTTCTATTTGTGCTCGGCAATTTCTGGGGCTTTATCGAGAGCTTTCTATTTCTGTATCTCAAGGAGCTGGGTGCTCCGAATTATTTGTTAGGTTCGTAGTGGTTGATGTTTTAAATGGTACACTCAGAGAAAGATGTGTTAGTTTATGAAATGCCAATTCATAAAAACACATTTTTTTTCTCTCAGCTTACCAGATTCAAGTTAATGTTTTTAAGACTTCATTTGTGCTATTCTTGTTTTCTTTTTCCTTTTTTTTTTGCAGGCATTACAATTACTGTAGGCACCGTGAGCAGCATACCATTTTTGTATGGTGCGGAGAAAATCACACGGATCTTTGGGCACGTTAATTTGATTATCATTGCGTTCTTTTCGCACGCCGGGCGCCTCGTGGGATATTCATTTATTGAGTAAGTGTGTGCGTGTGTGTGTGTGTGTGTGTTTGTGGTATATATAAGAGGCATGTTCGTGTGTAATGTAATTTAATGGCATCGACACTCTGCTTCGCCCTTTGCCCTTCTCTTCGCTAGGAACGCTTGGTGGTGCTTTCCTTTTGAGGCCATGGAGTCTCTCTCCTGCCATCTGATGTGGGTGGCTGCAGCCACATATTGCTCCATATTGGCGCCCAAAAGTCTGCTAGCCACACTGATTGGTGTATTGGGCATGGCTCACTTTAGTTTGGGCAAGTACAACCAACTCTAATCCCTAATAACGCACCATTGTCTAATGAAAAACTTTCCTGTTGCTGGTGCTGGTGCTGGTGCTGGTGCTGGTGCTGTTGCTGTCTCCTTGTGCTCCTCCTTGCATCCTTGCATCCATCATCAAACAGGACGCGGCAGTGGCAGCTTTACAGGTGGCCTACTCATAGGGCAGTTTGGGACACGTGATGCTTTCCGTTATATGGGACTGCTGGCAGTTGTAGGTGGCATTGCGTATGGTCTTCTGCATTTGATTTGGCTGCGCAAATTCGATCACACCATGGACGAATCCGAGGAGGAGGCCGAGGCCGTTGAGGCGGGTGAAACGGAGAAGCTTACGGAGCCGGCTACCAAGGAGCAGGGCACATCGATGTCCCTGGAACGTTTGAGTCTCATGATAAAATACAATCAGATTGGCAGTTTGTCATCACTGCCGCGCGGCTCTAGGGTTAGTAAAACCCTGTAAAATCTTGCTGTCCCTACCTACCTACCTACCTACCTACCTGCTTGCTGCTACAACTTACTTAACGTCGGAAACTTTTTAATTGAAAAATACCCTCCACCTTTCTCCTTTCTCCCTGCCAGGCGGATATACACGACCATTTGTCGGTGCGTCGCAGCAGCTACAATGTGGAATCGTTGAGAGGTGTACCGAGACACGGCAACATTGGCAGCAGTGCCTCCAAGGTGGATATTTTGCGTTCGGCGTTGGAAATTAATCACAAGTCCTCGAACAATTCGATGCTGAGCAAAGCCGATAACAAAACGTCAAATCAATCACTGGGTCGCAATCGTGCCGACAGTGCGCCCAAATTGAATCACAGCAATCTAAAGAATATTTCACAACCCGCCCTCGAGGGTGTCGTTTTGGAGGTGAGTTTCGTTTCGTTGCGTTTCGTTGCGTTTCGCGTTTCTACTTCTACTACAAAATAGTCTCAAACCAAACCAAACCAACCATCCAATTCCTTCTTGCAAATTTCACCGTGTGCTTGTTTGTATACATGTGTATGTATGTGTGTGTATTTTTTGTTTGAGTTTGTGTGTATGTTTGTTTTTATGTTGTGTTGTGTTTTTTTTTGTCTGTGTCGATGATTGCCGTCAATTGTTTTGATTTGTGTTTTTGGGTGGCGCCTTCTGCTCTCCGGTTTTGGGTTGGTGAGTCTTAAAAATGTTCACCAGCTGTTGCCTCCAATAAGTTTTTAGCATACCCAAGAGTTTGTCCTGCCGATTTTTCTCCTTTTTTTTTTTTTGTTTTTCTTTTTTGCCCTGTGTATTTCACTTCTGTTTTTTTTTTTTTTTTGTTTTGCAGCCTTGACAACCGGATGCTTTGCACCAATGCATTGCGCTCTCCGTTTATCGTCTATTGTTCATTTTCCGAGTTTATTCGTGTGCTTTTGGCATTTGTTTCCTTTGCTATGCTGGCTTCTGGCTTCTGGCTGCTGGCTTCTGGTGCTGTTGCTGTTGCTGCCGCTTGAATGGCTTCGAATTCGATTCGGCAGCATTCAACTCGCAGTGGATTCCAATGTTATTGGGTTCTTCTTCTGTTGCTCTGTTCTGTTCTGTTCTGTTGTTCTGTTTTGAAGACAAACAGCTAAAAGTCGTAATTTTGTTGACTTTGTTAAGCAGTATCCTAGAAAAATAAAACCGGACAACGACATCGACATCGACAACGACAACGAAAACGAAAAATCTTTTCCATTTTATTGCCCTTTTGTTTAATGAATGTTAAAAACAATGTGACAAATGAAAGGTTGCGGGCTTTGAATATCAAATACTCGAGAAAAAATATTAATAATGTTTACGTATTTTCCATTAACAATTAGTATAACTTTTTTTGATTGGAAAATTATTTATTTATTTATTTGTGGATAGCTGGAAAGTAAGCAGATAAGCAGTAAGACAAAAAATTGGCATATCAATATGTATAGCTCGATTTAATTAAAAAAAAAACCTAAATGATATATGCGACAATCGATTAGACAGGCTATCATCCGTGGTAGAAGCGTTGTATGCTTGCCGCAGTTAATTTCATAATTAATAAGCAAAGCTTTCAAGCGAGCTTTTATGGCAGCCTGGCAACCATAATTCAATAAATCAAATGTGGTTGCAACAAATGCGCAACACAAGGAGCAACAAAAATAAAAACAGCAACAAATTAATGTATTTATGAACATGCCAAACTTTGCCTTGGCATTTTCAGGCACACACAACACCAACACCAAACAGCAACAGCAACACCAACAACAACAGCACTCTCTCTAGCGAATAACGTTGGATGAGTGGACCAACTGACTAACAGCCTAACAGACAAACTGACAGACAGTCAAAAGAGCTGACCTGGGCTGGGCTGTGTGTTGGGCTGCTGCACATCAGTGAGCAGGAAACAAATGCCAGGCAAAAGCCAGCACTAAAACAGCAGGGAGTTCTTCGTTCTTTCGTTCTTATGTTCTGTCGTTCTGTCGTTCGTTTGCAAATTGCAGGCATGTACAGAGGCAAAAACTGTGTTTTTTTTTTTAGGTTTTTCTTTCGTTTCGTGCAAAATAAGTTTGTCAAAACCAAGAGAGCAGCAGTGCGTGTGAGCGCTCTTATCTGTGTGTGTTTGTCTGTGTGTGTGTGTGTGCATGTGTGTGAGTTGGTATGCAAGTGCATTTCTATCATAAGTATGAAGACTGTACTGAAATCTCTGCTACAACAACAAAAATGCCATATTCATATACAAAACAGGGCGTGGAATCAACATTTTTTCCGAGCCGCATGAAAAAGTATCCAAGTGGTTTGTTAACTACCATACCCGCTGTGGATTTATCCGTAATACCCAGTTCTATGTTAATGGTAATGTACAATCCAAATAAACAAAGAAACAAAATGCAAAAAACATTTGTAGATACAAAATGTTTCGGCAAAGTCGATAAGTGAATTCTCTTGCAGGGAACAACAATTATTTTTAAATATTTTCTTAAACAAGACTGTGAATGTGAACTTTTAAGAATGTTAACTATATAAAAATAGTTAATTTAGCTGACGTTCTGGCTGCAAGAGTATTGAATCAAGAAACTTAAATGTACTATACCCATACTATATACACTTACAAACAACCATAACCGCATGGCATTGGCATTGGCATTGGCATGACGCCTGAATCCCTGCATCACGGAATCCAGAGGATTCACATCAGCGAACATGAAATTGCATGACAAGTAAACGCCCAGGCTAGCGGCTAACTGCATTTTTGAATGTGTACATATATAGTCGCAGTCGTAGTAGTAGTAGATAGTAGTAGTTGTGTATGGTGTGGTTCCTCATTCTTGTTGTTGTTTGTTTGTTTTTGTTTTTGTTTTGTTTTTGTGTTGTTAGAGTAGCTGTAGTTGTTGATGCTGGTTTTACGTTTGCCAAACCACTCG
This sequence comes from Scaptomyza parva, assembly GCA_035044645.1. Taxonomy (NCBI): domain Eukaryota; kingdom Metazoa; phylum Arthropoda; class Insecta; order Diptera; family Drosophilidae; genus Scaptomyza; species Scaptomyza parva. The sequence goes on from JAWNNT010000063.1 coordinate 3,291,712, forward strand.
GGCATTTAGTTATTGCGTTAAATTAGGACTCGCACTTGCTCGCATTTTGCTTTTTGGCTTTTTGGCTTTTGACTCCACTTTGTTTTGATAGACACCACATCTGACCACATCCTATTCCACTATTCCATCGAATGCATGCTCAGTTTACTCTAGTTTAAATTTTGACGCATTTGCAGTTAAATCCAGCTGTGTGCACACATTTGGTATCTGGTATTTAAATATAAATATGCATATAAATATGAAATATGAAATAATATTTTTTGGGCGTTGTTATTCTTTTTGATTGGCTGCTGGGGTAAATGTGAAATGTGAAAGCAAAAAATGACGTTAAAAAATGTCGACTTTACTTTTTACTTTTTTGGCTCACATTGATTTTGTTTGCGCTTTAAGCCGAAAGCCGAATGATTTGTTATTCAACTTAGCACAAGTTAACAAACAATAACAATGCCAGCTGTTGCAAAAGCAACAATGAATTGCTGGCTGGTTTGGGACCAAGCATACACAAACATACATACATACACACGTATGTATATATTGTCGTATTAGTACTTTGTAACTGGCATTGGGGAGGCAAGAGGCAAGTGGCAAGAGGCAAGAGTGTGCAAAAAGAAACATTGGCGTAACTTAAACAAACAAAGAAGCGCAAAATTCGAAATGTTGCCAACCGTTTTTGCTGCAACAGCAGCACTCAATGCTAGCTAGTGGGCCAAAATAAAATCCTCTGATGAAAAGTTGACAAGCAAATACCTACACAAATTGTATAGATACCTAAACTTTTTATTTAGATATAGAGAAACGCGACTTTTTGGTTACTTTGTTAAAAAAAATGTGTGGAACATTTTAATGAAATGTTTTCGAACTTGTATTGTAAGCTTATATAGCATATAGAAAATAAAATAGAGAAACACTTTTAATATAATTGCATTCGTGTTAGTTAGTTAGTTTTATTTATTTTCAAAAATTTGTTTGACAAACTTTAATGTGAAATGTTTGAAAAAGTTAAGCAAAAATTTCTGTTTGCCACACTGTTGTGTTCATTCCAAAATACCAATATTTTACAATTTTTAATGGCACGTACGAATTTTCTTCCATTTCCTGTTAGCTTTATCCCCTCCCCCTTCTCTCTTCGAGTTGAAAACTTTTTTATACCACACACACGCATTTAGCTAGCTTTGCTTTTTTCTTCTTTTTCTGCTTTTTTTTTTTGTTTGATGCAAACAAAACGATTTATCGATGAAGGAGAAAGATGGCTAAATATAAAGTGGGGTTGAGATCTTCTATTACTGACGATTACTTATATACCCTAATACGTGTAAATTGCCAATAGCAATAGAAAAATATATGTAACTTCTGTTGCAACTTTAATCAACGAAGCTTTTACAAAAAGGGACGAGAGTTAAGTAAATGCCAGTAAAGCCAACATCTGGCTTCAGTTACCAACTCAGCTTTTTGTCCTGCTAACTAACTAACTGAATAAGACAACAAAAAAAAGTCCTCCTTGGCTGCACAGCACATTTTGTGACAAAAATGTGAATACCCTCTGGAAAATTTAATGTGCTCTTATTTGTTGTTGGTTGGTTGGTTGGTTGGTTGGCTGGGCAATGTTTATCATTGAAGTTGGTTGTTGACAACAACTTAATTTGGCTAAAAAAAACAAACAAACAAACAATGACTGCCAATTTGCTCTGCATAATGTACTAGAAGTGAGTGCGAAATTGCGCGTAAATAATTTTTCATTGTGTGTGCGGCAAAGAACGCAAAAAAGCAAAAAACGAGTGAAAACAAACGAAATTAAAACAAAAAGTGCGGGATTAATGGGTATTACCATTAACGAAATAAACTATTGAGAACTATCAAAGACCAAAGTTCTGGCCACAAGAGGGCACTCGAAAAAGCCATGTGCATATGTGTATGTGTATGTGTGTGTGTATGTGTATGTGCGTGTTGTAGTTGTGGTAGTAGTAGAGTAGTAGAATTTTGTGCATTCAGCTGCATTTGCTTTGAAGTGGTCCTTCCCTCTGTGCCTTTTGCATAAAGCTCAACTCAACTCAATAAACAAACAACTCTTTGCGAGTGTTTTTGATGCATGGGATTTATGCCAAAAGTTTAATGGCTTGGTAATTCAATAAAAGCAAAAATACTATAAAAAAGAGGCTGAAAAATTGTTATTAAGCTTTCTCACATCGTTAAAATAGCACACACGGGAATATACTTGAAATGGAAATCTCACACATATATGTACATTTCGACTGCTTAATACACTGTTTCCAAGTTATTATAACTGACCCAATTGAGACTATATATAACATGTAGAAATACTCAACTTCAAATACTAAATACCAAACACAAAATAGAAAATCTAAAACATAGTTATTAAAATTCATTTTCACATAAGGGTCTTATACCTTATTGATTTTTGGTTTACGAATATATCAAAACAAAAACAGCGGTTTATTCGTGCATATTTTCTGCATGACGGCCCTCAAATGCAGGCAAAAAAATTTACATCGTTTTGAGCTCGATCACTAAACTGTGTATGAGTTAAAATTAGCATGCATGTTGAAAAATTGTTGAGTTTCCAATATAAAAGAAAAACAACACTCGAAACAAAAACAAACAAACATGTTGCACTACAAACCCATTGAATTGCCTTTGGATATTCGTACACTCTATAAAAAGAGTGTAAAAAAGGGTATATTGGTAATGTAAACCCTTGTCTAGAACAGAAGCACACCTCTTGCTTTCGTAGAGCTTGAGCTCATTAAAAGTTTATTGTGCCCATTAAGCTTAACTTTTTAGCTTTTAAATGGGCGAATCTAAATTATTTATTTACAGATTCAAACCGCTTTTCACTAAACACAGTGCATAGCACAGTCAGGAACTATATATACGTCAAAAATAATCCAACTATAAGCTCTTTTTCTATTTATTTGTAGTTTTTGCATTGCATTTCATTTGATATGTTTTTCAACTGTTACCTCGCTTAAAGCGAACGATAAGAAAAAAGACACTTATGGATCAATAAATCCGTTAAAACTATAATAATGAAATATAAGTGCAACATTATTGTGCACAATTGCCACAGATGAAAATATATACAATTCAATTAACTTAATTTCAATAACAAACAAGTCCTTAGAAGCTCTTAAAAATAAATAATTGACATTTTATTTGGCTCTTTTTTGTTTTTAATTAGCAACGAAATGTTTTGCATTTATTTATTTAAAATGAATTTTTCTATGAGGTCAATAGGGCAAATGTAATAAATTAGAGATAAAATAGAAACAAAAACGGTTTGGTAACAAATTATTTGCATATAAAAAGCAAAGTGCAAACATATGTACATTTAAATACACTTGGTAATTAGTTGGCATATTTTATTTATGATTAAACATTTTACGCATTAAAAAATCGTTTAATATATTTCATTCCAATGCAGTCTGTAGTCTCAGAGGACTGGATGTAATTGAATCAAGGGTTGATTCGAACACTGATATCTGGTATCTGCTATCTGGCCAGCCTAACCGGGGCATTGAAAACCCCGTTCTCATTCCTAATCACAAGCTTTTTGTGTTTTTAGCTTGCAAGCATGGTACTTTATTAGGAAATATGTTTAACCAAGCTCGCTTTGTATATATAAGTACATATTCACATATTTATATAAATCATTCGATATTTAACATAGTATATTGCATTTGGCATGCGCTAAAAGTAAACTTTTAATATATATTCCCACACTTAATCACATACTTTTTTGACTGACGCGCAGGATCAGGAGGGACCGAAGGTAATACCCGAAGAAACGGAATTAAATTCGTCCAAGCTTACTGTGGCAGGCGCTGTGGAGCAGGAGCCAGTCTCAACATATCCGTCCAATGGCAATGGCAACGGTAACGGTAACGGTAACGGCAATGGGAATGAGAGCGGGAATGGGAACGGGAACGGGAATGGGAGTGGGAAGGGTTTGCAGGGTGATGACAATTGATGGACGTGCATTAAGCACATGATTCCGTACACTGTGCGTATGAGTGACGTCAAAAAAAGGAAAAGAAGAAAAAACCAAAATGAAACTACACATAGCAAAATATGAATATTGTTCTTGTGTATAAACTAATTATTATTGTTAGCTGTACATGTGTAACGAGTATGTTATTTAAATGTTGCAAATAAAATCGAAATATATAGTTGTTGAAGAAAAAGTCAAGACTTTTATTTGCTTGAAACTGTTTTTAATTTTCCATTGCTTAAAATAAATTGTTATTATAACAAAAACCGATTTCTTTCATTAAATGTACATATAAGTTTTTCATTTTTTGCTTATTAATTAAAAATGTTTTTTTTTTTGCATATCAGATTTTTTAAATGTTCTTCGATTAGGCTAAAGCTTGCTCAGTATAAGTTATTAATATTATTATTTTTCTCGATCTTACTGATCGTCACATTCTCTTAATCAACGTAGCATTTTAATTACAAACCTATTTTTCGCTTAATCTTGGAAATTTTCCTTCATCATTAAGCTTTATCAAAAAATTCCCAATTACGACTTCATATTTTGTGTGTTGTTAATTTGAGCTCATTTGTTCGTTTGTTCGTTTGTTCGTGGGCCGTATTCAATGCATTTTGATCAACTTTCAACCATTTCATTTCAACTGCAATGAGCCCAATATATATGTATATATAAGTGTATGTATGCATCTATGTATGTAGCTAACAGCTAACGGGACACACACAGGGTTGTATGCTAGCATATTATGCAAAGAGGATATTAAATACACATATTATTATTAACCACATTTCAATATGAAAACGAGAACAAAAACAACACAAACTTTAATTTATGCTAATTAATGTTCAATAACAGCTTAAATATATATATATATATGTATTTCTATATATATATTTAATGCTCTTTGCGCTACTACAAAATTAGCGACAGTAATCTCTGTTATATGCCACAAAATTAATTTATAACAGTTTCCGGTGCATACAAATGAAGTCAATTTATTAGCATGATAAAATTAATTAGAACTAGTTAAGCATTGATTTAAAGCGAGCTGAGAACCAAAACCACTTTACCATAAAATATTTAATATGTGTTCAAACACATGCGAACATTGCAAATATTTATTATATAAATACAAAACACACACTCTTATGAAACTAAATTAAATTTATGATTAAAAAATCATATGGTTGTGAAAAAATATAGATAAAAAAGTCTGTCGCTCCTGAATAAAATTGCACTTCTTACATTTAACTGCGGCATTAAATGTCATACGATGGTGCAATTAGATACGTAACACACACACACACACAATTTCACTACAAGCATTTACATAATTTCATGTTCATAACCAAATATTATCATGTCCTGAATGCAACCTCAATTACACAATCAAACATGTATATTTTGCGGTGTACGTGTGTTTGTGTTTGTGTTTGTGTTTCATTGGCTCAAGTGAAAGGTAAGTAAGTACACAAAACGTTAAGCCTATTAATAATGCCATACTCGTCATAAATATACTATATGCATTAAGAGATTTATCATAAAGTTCCATTGCTGACAACTCCATATGTATGTATACTATGTATGTATACTATGTATGTATGTATGTATGCATGTGGTTTAAGTTAATAATAACAATATGGTTTTTGCTTGCCAATATTTGAATTATTGCAAGAGATAGCACAAATACTTAATATTATTATTATTATTTATTATACGAAATGATCGAGCTGCCCTTTAAGAAGTCGAAGTCGAAGTCGAAGAAGTTTTAGTCAACTCTAGTGCTGTGAAAGGCGCTCCTTCGTAAATTTAACTAACCAGCCATCATTTGCAGTTGGAACGGCTGCAACTGTCGGTCCATCATTAGCCAAGTCTCACTGTATTAGCGGCGAGTTCTGCGAGTTCTCAGCAAAGTCCACCGTATAGTACATATCGTTCTCAAAATTCATGGCCAAATGTCGTTGAAACGGACGCTCCTGCAGTTGTCCACCGAGTGTTGTCTGTGTCTGTGTCTGTGTCTGTGTCTGGGAACTGCTGCCATTTGGCTTTGAGGGCAAATGACGCGTCGATTGCACCGTTTGTGAATTGCTTCCTGCGGCTGCTGCTGCTGCTGCTGCTGCCGTTGCCGTTGCAGTTGCCGTTGCAGAGGTTGCGTCACGCTGTGCAGCGGGCGCATTGAGACCTTTGCCACTTAGCCAATGCTTATTGAGTGCACCTTGCAGCTTTGGTCGTCGACTGAATCCCAAAATGGGTATAAACGAACTGGAACGCGTGGAGAACTTGCGATACGTCTGATTCACATTGCAATGGCAAATGGTGACCTGGTTAAAAACGGTTGCAACAAAACATCAGAAAAGAGTTGAGCTAGTTGGTATGTGGTGTGGTATATACCAGTTTAAATGTTTTAAGCGTTAAGTGTTCTTGCCTAAATTATATATTCAAGTCTTGTTTCTCAATGGTTAAATGCTCTCGCATCCCGCTAAATGCCAAAAATTTGACATTTTATTGCTGGTTAACATACTATTGCTTAAATAAGAAACGAATTTAAGAATCCAACAACCAAATCCGCTTTTGAATACAATTTTAATCATTAATCAGAGCTAAAAACTGTGTAAAAATCATTTAAGACCAAATTAGTTGCAAAAACAAACAAATAAATTTAATTACACTTTCTGAACTAAGTGCGAACACTTAAACGTTGAGTTTATTTTAAGAATATATATACTTTGTGTATCTAACAAAGATATTTTGTGCATACATTTGCATATATTTATATAGTGTAGTAGTAGTAAACTTGCTGCTCGATTAAACTTTTTGGGCTAAGAATTCAGCTACAGTCGGCTGCTGGTGCTTCTCCTGCTGCTCGTTCTCTCGTACTCTACTCCTGATGCCGATGTTAAAGTAACCAGAAACTCAAAAACATGGAAATGAATATGCAATGGCAACTTGCTCACTTCGGAAAACCGCATTGTACAATTTCCCTGTTGGTCAGCCCCATGTACCGTTCCCTGTCTCTGTCTCCCCGTCTCTTCGTCTCTTCACTTTCCGCTTCCATTCGATAAAGGAGTAAATGTAAATTGTGTGTGTGTGTGTGTGTGTGTGCGTAAGTGTGTGCGTGTTCGAAAACTTACCACAACGGCAACGATGAAAATGGCGGCCGCCAGAACACCAGCCGCAAAATATGCATTATGCAATTCAATGGGACTCTTAAGCACAGCCGATGAACCGAAAGTTTTGTCATTAAAATTTCTGGCGTTCACATCGTCGACAATAAATTCACTGGAGCTCACGACAGTCTCCACCACAAACTCATCTGTAGGATGAACCAGCAGAACACAGAGCACAGAAAACAGCAACACATACAGAAATGAATATAAATGGTTAGTTCATTTTTTGGCTGAGGCCATTTGGGGATCGCGACTGGTCGGTCTTAGAGATAGTAGTCGGTCGCATGGGAACTTTAGCCAGTGTTGTGTGTGTGTGTGTGTGTGTGTGTGTATGTGTGTGTTAATAAGCACTACTCCACTTACCTTCGCACATTGTGCCCGTATAACCGGGACGACAGGCACAGTAGAAGCTATCACCACTCGACCAGCAGGTGCCGCCATGAGTGCACGGATTTACGCTACACTGCTGAAAGTACTGAGAAAGTTATCCGTTTCGCTTACTTTCGTCATTTATACACATTGCAAAGTAAACAAAGATATTTTGGTGTGAGTGAGCGAGCCAGAAAAAGAGTCTTAATGATCATAATCAAATTATACTCGGGGAGTTCAGCCAATTGGACATTACTAAGGCAAGGGATACGTAGTGAGAAGTGTATTCAAAAAATAAACTTCAATCTTACCATAATTTCGCGAACAAATGAAATCGTTTGCCTTCGTGTTAATCAGTCAGTCAGTCTATATATTGTTAACCAGATCCGAACAACTCCATCTATATTGTACTTATGCTCAATACAGTGTATTTTCTCAAAGAGCACATACACATACACATACTCATATTTGCGCTATACTAACTAACAATTTATTAGGTCTTCAAAAGTGTTAGTGTGTGTGTGTGTGTGTGTGCAGCTGGCATGTTAAATATTAACGCGCGCTCATAATTTTGCGCCATAGTAAAATGTAATTAATTTGCCTGACGCCTGGCCACACCGCGAAACGGTGCACCATTATCCCATCACTCCAAACAGTGTAACCAGACATCAGACATCAGGCAACAGACAACAGACAACGGCAGCAGCAGCGGCAGCGGCAGCATAATCACCGCAACAACCTTAGCTGCTGTAGAGCCAAACCAAAACTCCTAACTAAACTTCCAACTAAACAACTCCGACTAACCGTAGTCTCTGTTGTTGTCACACTGATGTTGGCTTGGCGTCGTCGTCGTCGTCGTCGTCGTCGTCGCCTCAGCCCGCTCCGGAGATGGATTTGCCTTGCGCTGTTTTACTTGAGTCGCGTCACATCGCATCGCGGTTAGAGGACATGTCCATCATCATCATCATCCGCATTCGCATCCGCATCCACGTTCTCCGCTCAAAGCTTTAATTATGGCGGGTGGAATGACGCCAAATTTATGTACATTTTGTTAAGTTCTATTTAGCTACCACAAATTATCAAGTCATAGAGTGTTCATTAAATGTTATGAAGTGGGTTGTTTGTTAACTATTATGGACATCATGCGCGGCTTTATTAGGCTCCATTTCAGCTCCCCACCCCCACCCCACCCCACCCTACTTGTCAATACAGCTTTCGCAGAAAGTAAACTTAGTTAATTAGTAAAACAGAGTTTGTGGCACACAAAGTCTTTAATTAGGGCAAGGAAGATTGTTAGAGATTTTGGTCGTGTCATTAAAGTATAATTAGCATTACATATGTCTTGGATACCAAAGAAATAGCGAAAAAAAAAAACGGAATATGAACAGTCCTTAGAAATAGAGCTCGCATATTAAGTGTATTTTTGCTGTATCAAGATAAATATACATTTTTGTTTGTGATATTGTAATTAATAATTTCGTTTATACTTTTCACACAGTAGCACCTCATTTATTTTGCCTTGTCAGTTGCTAGAATCTTTGACACTTTAGGAAATTGCATCACTTAATTTATATTTAATACCCAATTAGATAACAATGATACTTTTTCCTACGTTCTAAAAGCTAAAAGGTAAAAGCTAAAAGAGCTAAGGGCGGAGAACACATTAAGTGATTGCATCTTGTATTACATAGAAAACAATCTAAAGTCGTAAATCAGCTTAAAATACACACAAAACATGAATACAACAAGCCAGAAGAAACGAGAGCCAACAACAATAAAAACAACATTTTACAATAACCAACCAAATGGACTACAATTACAAAGTTGCATTGAGCTGAACCTTACACCAATATATTCAGCACACGTACACACACACACACATACTATTACATTCATTTGTGTGTTTGTTTAGTGTATAACTGTGTCAATATGTATGTGTGCGTGTGCTTGTAGTGTGTATATATTAAGATTTTAGTCCTTTGCCAGCCAAATTGTGTGTATTTTGCGCTTTTTGTTATGCAGAACCTCCAGCACCACCTTCAGCTGGCTGGCTGGCATGTCCACTTACAACGAACCCCCTTCCCCTTCCCCTTCCCCATCCAACAAGTCTGTATACACCCGGTCTCTTAAAGGGAAATCATTGGGAAAAGAGAGCGCGCGCTCGCTCGCTCGCTCGCTAGCTCAAAGCTTTCAGTGCATAAATCATGACTTACCGTTCGTGGCATTTGATTACAATCCGGTCCATTGCGACCTTCTGGGCATTCACAGCTAAAGTCATTTCCATGATCAATACAGCGATGTCCTTCGGGGCACGGCTTGTTGGCGCAGAAATCAACCTAAAACAAACCGGCGAGCAATTGCAGAAGCGAACAAGTCAAAGCATATGGATACACAGTCAGAACATTATTACATATTCAAAAATTTATATATCGTTTGGCCCCAGGAGAACACAGTTTAACGTACTATGTACATACGTATCTCTTAGGCTTATTGACATTGGCATATAGGTATGGGTGTATGTGGGTGTGGGTGTGGGTGTGGGTGTGGGTGTGTGGAAAGCAAGTATGTGGTACGAAAAGTTTAATGAATATGCTCGAACATGGTTTGTTTAGACAGATGGTAACTTTTCTTCACGAAAATACCCTAGCTCAAGGAAGTCGTACTATGAGATAGCTTTAAATGTTTAAAGTAATTTCTTATGCACTGTAAGAGTTTCTTGTTATAGAAGACATACACCCTTTAAACTTAAATATTGTACAAAATTGAAGTTTTCATTGTTACGAAACTTTATTCATCATCTAACTGGAAGGGCATCTCAATTGTCAGCGTGATTGCCATCTCAGTGAACTGCTATATTGCTTAATTTGCAATTGTACACATTTGCACAAGGGGCGTTAAAAATCTCTGAGGACAAAAGTGACTGGCTTCGAAGAAAATTTCATCTTGATAATGTAGCGATAAGATAAATTGTTGCTTCTGATTGAAACATTATGGCTGAAGTCGGGTACGTAATTGTGAATAAACATTACTCAACTGAGAATACACTTCAATAAGATAATTGTTTTGTTTAATATTCTTAAGTATGCCATAAAATGCTTCCACATTCTGTGGCTTTCAGATTCGTATATGTCTCAGTATATGTGTATGTATTTAAAGACTGAATAATATTGAGATTGTGTCGCATTGCGCTGTTTTTCTTATTTCTGGCAGATTGTTTATCAGATTCGTTCTGTTTGGCACACACTCACCTTCATTTGGCAACGATTGCCCAAATAGCCTTTTGTGCAGCGACACTCGTAGCTGCCAATGTGATCGATACATTCACCGTTATTTTGACATGGATTCGATTCACATTCATTATACTCAAAGTTGCACAGTTCGCCAGCGAAGCCTGCAAATGGATAGAAATTGGTGTTAGAGTGTTAGTTTGTGTGTGTGCGTGTGTGTGTGTGTGTGTGTGTGTGTGTGTGTAGTTGGGCGTAATGTAAATGTGCAAAATAAATGAAATGGAAATTTTCAACAAGAGCGAATGAGAGAGAATGAGACTGAGAATGAGAATGAGAATGAGAAAAATTGTCTGACTGTGACACTCAAGAGTTGGCAACTTGGCGTTCATTCTCGGTTTCCAATCGATGCCTTTTTCCTTATTTTCGAATTCGTTTTCGTTTTCTTTCTGCTTTATTTTCATTGTGATTGAGGGCGATTTATGCAAATTGTGTTTGTGCCAATGAAATAATTTATGAGCCTTACTACCGACTATATTGGCACATTTTCTTTTGAATTTCCTTCTTCTTTTGGCAACAACGTACAACAACATTGACATCGACAATTGACAATTGACAGAGAAATGGAAGATGTTGATTTCTCTATTTCAATTAATTGAAATATGCATCAGGTTTATTTTGATTTGAAATATTTCTATTTAATTGAGGCCTTTCAATTGCTCAACAAGGTTCTCGGCATGAAAATAAATTGTCAACAAATTAAAATTGTGCTCTTTGTCAGCACTTTTTCTGTTTACCTGGCTGACAGAAGCAGCGGAAACCATCCTCTTGGTCCACACAAATGCCATGGACACAGGGCGAAGATTCGCATTCATTTAAACTATGCTGGCACACAGGACCCGTATATCCAGGTGAACAATCGCAGCTGTAAGGCATAATGCATAAAGTAATATATACATACATATGTATTAGGTTATTTATTATGATAGTGCCTGGCACAAAGCACATTTGATTAAAGGGAATTTTAGACTGCCTTAACTTACCGAAAGTGTGTTGAGTTGCCTACACAGCTGCCGCCATTCATGCATTCAGCCGGATTGCATGGATCCGACTCGTATTGACAATTCTTGCCCGCATAGCCTGTGCGTCGACGGAGGCAAAAAGAGACAAAAAGAGACAAAAAGAGTGCCGACACAAAAGAGGATTTAAACGGATTAACCAAAATTAGCTTACAATGTACGGGACGCAGCCTCTGACGCAGGCACACTAATGACCTTACCATATGGACACAAGCACTGATAGCTGTTGCCCTCATGTCCTTGCGAGAGGTCCACACAGATGCCATTGTTGGTGCAGGGACTGGGGTTGCAGGCATCGATCTCCTCGCAATGGGGACCCGCAAAACCGCTACAGCACTGACACTCGTACTCCTCCATAATCCCGTTGGAGTAGCAAATACCCTTGCCAGAGCAGTCGGCATTCTCGCCACAATTGTCGGTTTTTGTGGTCACCTTTAGGCGTACACATTGCACTCCCCACAGCTCGGACACCACTAAAAGAAAAAAAAAGAACCCAAAAATAACAAAAAAAACAAGTAAGAGTTAGCTCGACTAGAGGATACCCTCAACCCTTGACCATACAGACGAACACACGGTCGCGCTGACAGACTTACACATGCACAAGTACGTGTTCTACTGTACCAATGCTTGATGGTTTCATTTCTCTGGTGTTTCTTAACCGATTTTAAAAAAGGTATACATATTTTCATTATTATGTTAATAGTTTCAATCCCCATTTTGAAGTTTTCGTAATTTAAGACTTTTTTGTTATCGATTCTATGTGTAAATCGTAAGCCTAAAAATGTATCGAAAATTTGAAACTAACTTGCTATGCTATTAGGAGTGCTCATATCCAAAATCTGAAGTCTTTAGCTTTTATAGTTCCTGAGATCGACGCGTTCATACATACGGACCGACAGACGGACGGACAGACAGACGGACGGACATGGCTTTATCGACTCGGCAGTTGATGCTGATTAAGAATATATATACTTTATGGGGTCGGATAAGCTTCCTTATGCCTGTTACATACATTTGCACAAAACCAATATATCCTTTTTTTTTAACCATTTCATGGGTTAAGGGTATAAAAAACCAAAAAAAAAAGGTTGTGAAATTAATTAAAGTCGTCGCTTGGTCTAGGCTAAAAACTGCCCCAAAGGGAAAAGACTGGAAGTCGCAGCATGGATACGCTATACATTTTATTTCTCTTTTGTTTAGATAAAATAAAGTTTGCATATTTTCGCGGAAACATTGGAAAGTTAAAATAAAGTGTAAAACATATTTTAAATAAAAAATGTAGAAATTTCTAAATAATTTAATGCATTTATTTACCCAACCGTTTTTTGGAGTAGTAGCTAATTTTCTAATATAATTATAAGCAATTGAGAATCAAAGTTAACCCTGTCTAAATGCAAACTGAGAATCCTTTTGCCAAGAGTATCACCTTGAGCAAACACATTAATGAACGCTTTTGAGACAAGGGGTCTACTTACCAATTAACAAGTTAACTCCCTCGGTGAGGTCCTTGTCATACAGCGTAACCAGTTTCCTACCATCGACCACCAGCGGCGTTATATCCAGGAGCACACCCTCGGTTACATCGCAATGCTCGTGCCCCGAACGCGTCACTTGGTACACCTGAGCAGCATGAGCGGCGCTTTGGCTACATATACACATGAATTGTAGATGTTGGATGTTGGATGATGGTTGATGGTTGATGGTGGGGTGTAACCATGTCCGCAGGGTTACGGAACGGCAATGAGAACATGAAACATCGAGAGAGAGAAAAACAGAGAGTGAGAGCAAATGAAAGAGGTAAAAGTAAGTTATAAATATGATGGCGCGTACTCAGACTCAGACTCAGACTCAGGGCTTGTTCCTTGTCTTTCATCTCCACTGTGTACTTAATTAATTGAAATTTATTTATAAGCATTGCTTGCCCAGGTTCTTGTTGTTGTTGTTGTTGTTGTTCTTGTTGGCGGAAATTAAATAGCGCCAGGCGGAAATTAAATTAGTAGGCAACTACTATTTATGAGCTATCATGTTGCTTTTGGGCCATAAAAGTTGGTCATAGCTAACTGAAAAATGTACATACATATGTATGCACATAGTATGTACACCTTATAATTGCTCCTTAATGTGCAAATCAATTTGTAGCCAAAAATAATTTGCATAGTTGAGTTTTGGTTCGTTGGTTGGTTGGCACAAATCAAATAATTAGAGAAGTGGCTGTGGCTGCTTGGAAAATTCTACTTTCGTGCCATTAAAAATGCTGAAAAACTTTAACCAAACAACAACCAAAACAACAAACTGAGAACCTGTGAAACTTTTTCACCTTTGTAGATTCAACACTCACACCTTGACACAACACAACTTGGTTGCATGCTGACAACCCAGCATAGTGTCCCAAAAACCGCACGAAAACAAACAATAATATAAACTTTGAAATTTGGCAAACCGCATGCAGCCATCAAGTAAATGTTTTTTCAACTGCCTGTGGTTTGATTTTGTAGCACATATCTATATATACATACGTCTATTTGACCTAAATATATTTCGGTGTTAAAAAATAAACAAATTGGTTTTTTTTATTTTTTCACCTTTGGCACCAGTTCGTTATACAGGTTAGTAAGTGGATAATGTTAACATAGCTCTGTTTTATTTTCCTAGTACAATATAGTCACTGTGCCTATATATATATATATATATATATATATGTATGTTTGTGCTATAATGGACGGGGTGAAGATTGAGAAGTGGGACCTCAAAACTTTTCACTTCCAGCACTTTGCAATCTATTTGCAATCTCACAATTTTGTTTTCATTTCTTTTTTATTTTGCCGCCGCACATTTGTTAGCTGTTAGCCTCCCTCTCTCCCTGTCTTCCACCCCTATTCCCCTTTACTTTCTTGGCGCCCACACACACATACTACATATATACATACATATATTAAATCGATAATAAAAACTTTTTTGACATCTCATTTTCATAGTTGGCAACTTTTCATTTTTGCTCACGCTCAATTGTATGCTTCAATTTTTTTCATTTCATTTCATTTTTCCCCCATTTTTCTTTTGCTCGCTTCCTTCTACAACTTATTCAATGCTCACACGTAACCAAATTGTTGTGTGGTCTTTGATAAATGTATACAACAAACGCCTTCTGTAACTGGTCGCCATTTGGCCCTCGGAGCCACTTAAATTGAACTTATGCGCTGAATTATGGAGCCCTCAGGCTAATTTGAAGTTTAAGTTGAAGCGAAGAGTTCAAAGGGCAGCGGCTATCTCTTTTGAACTTACTTGCAATTTTTATTTTTTCAATTTTATTTATATACATTTTTTTTATAAGCCGAAAGCAACTCAAAACTTTGTGTGTGTGTGTGTGTGTGTGTAATGTACAAGGATAAAGATAAGCGTACCAAGAGACAACAACGAACACCAAATAAAATAAAAAAAATGAAAAAGAGAGAAACGTGATAATTGCCACAACCTTTTAACAGCAAAGGGTCCAGCAGCTGAGCTCAGCTTTTCATTTTTTTCTTCTTTTTTTTTTTGTTTTTATGAGACTCTTGATACCCGTTCTCTGACCCGCAAAATGACTAATGGTCAGCGGAAAGTAGTATGTAGGTAGCTGTTCTATGGAGGTAGGTGGATTGGTGGATTGGTGAATAGAATGGAATGGAATGGAATGGAATGCCGGACTAGGAAAACAACCCACTAACATTAATTCAAGCAGTTTGTAAGAGATTTGCCAGCGTTACACAGTAAACAAAAAACATGGTAGAAAAATATACATAAATGAAAGAAAGCAAACAAAAATATGCAATATACATATACCCTCTAGCACAAACACGCACACACACACACACACACACACATACATCTATCGACCAGTAATAGGGAAATGCGTGTTGAACGGGATGCAGACCAGAAAAAAAAAACAATTTAATAAACTGTAAAAAAGGGCATTGTAATGGCAGAACATGTCTCAGACACGCACACACACACACACACATGTATACCCCAAATAGGGACCTGTGGAACTGTGTGGAACTGTAAGGTCGAGACTCGGGTGCACCAAGTGAACTAAGCGTGGTACATCCATACATATATTACGTATACGACTACTGCGCCCTTTGCACAATACGTGCTGGAAGTAAAATCAATAAAAAGCGACCCTAATGGATATTATTATATAATAAGCTGTAGAAAAAACACACATTAACGCATACTTTAAACACACATCCATTAAAAACCAAAGGAGACACACACATATGCCTTCTTTAAACATGGTTTAACTGCAACATTTTGACTGCACCACAATGGCAAAAAATTCTTCAACATTGAATACGTATACATTATTTGTGCACTTGCAACAAAGAACATCACCCGTTGTCAAATTGTACAGCAGGCGAAATGATAATTGAAAATTAATTAAAATTAAGTCATGCTTGCTTGTGAACAATAATAGAAGAATAAAAATGCATATTGCCAAATGAAAAAATGAGAGACAAACAATAAAGTTGCATAGCAACGATTCCACTTTTTCATGCACAGCTGCCAAAGAGCAAATAAATCGCGTATACATATTGGTTTTATACGGCAGCCATCCGTCGGTTTGTTTAAAAGCCATTTTTCAACACAATTAAAGTTAATGAGTTGAATTATAAACAACTGTAAGTCTGCGTAGCACAAAGTTAAAAAAACATTGGTCAAAACATCTATTTCCAATTAGTTTTAGCTTAAAACTTAGAATGTAGATTATTCTCATTAAGTTAAGCTCTTTGCCAGATACTGTGTAGAGTATTTCCTTGTCGTTTGCCATCTACAAGCACGACGCTCTAAAATATTTGCTTTATGTTGTGTCAACAAATGCGACAGCATTATTTCCCAGCGGGTTTTTTTTTGCTCGGCAAACTGTGTTTAGATTACGCGCTTAGCGATAATTACTCTTGCCACATGTTTTTAGCAAGCAAAAAAATCTGACTGTTTGCATTTGAATTGAAGTTCAACATGGAACAGATGCACAACACTGCAAAGCAAACATTTTAAAACACTTTTAATGAACGAGACAAGACGAGACGAGACGAGAGGATTTTTTATTATTTTCTCTCAGAACTGTTCTCAGAGAGAGAGTAGAAGCCATTAAACATTTTATCTGTGCGCTGATTATCCATCTTTTAATTAGTTAAGCAGCAACACTAATGAGTACAACGTGACAAAATGAGATGAGAAGCGCCACAAAAAATCACTTTTATTTGTTTTTTTTGTATGCATTGCTAATAGTTAACTACCCCGTAAAACGAGTTTACCTGTTTGAGCTGTTTTGCTTTATGGCTGTGGTCAGCATTGCATCATTGATTTCGACAATCAAAATATCACCGGATTGAATTTCTGCCTCTCCCTCCCACGTCAGGAAGTTGGGAGCACAAGGTTCGCCGGGCTGGCAATGTTCCGTTGTCTGTGAAAGAAGGAAGAAGACGAGAATGTTTAAAATTGCTGTGTATTTAAATATTATCAGTAGTGAAATAAGTTAAGGTCTTTTCGCAACAAAAGCCGCAAATGTGTTGTATTCGGAAAAGTTAACAGTCAAAAGGGACTAAAAGGTTTGTTGCCATTCGGTTCGGTTTGGTTCGGTTCGGTATGGTTCATTTCGGTGCGGGCGGCATTTTCTGTTGTTGCTGATGTTGCTGATGTTGCTGCTGGTGTGGTTTGCTTACCGCAAAGCACAGCAAACCCCAAGGCAAAAATGGCAAATGGAAAAACTGGCAAACGGTTAACTGAATAATTTAACAACTTTTCTAATTTTAGTTTCATGTCCTTGTCTAAAGCAGAGTTGTCTCAGATACCCTTTTATTTTTTTTTTATTTGTATTCTGTTGTTGCTACTACAAACCCAAATTTACATACTAACCACGTCGAACCTAATAAACTTTGTCCAAGGTTCTTTTTGTTTGTTCTGCCCGTGTCAGGATTTATGTTTATTTCCTGTGCCAAAATCCGGTTAAGGCGCATCAGATGAGATGGGGCATGGGACAAAAAGCATTTAATCCTCACCATATGCATAGATCCACTGAATGATTATACTTTTTATTAGTTTGGGTCAAGCCAGAGACACAAACACGCACACACACACACACATACATATATATATAAGCTGGTTCTGAGCACCAAACATCCGTTACAATAACAATAAAGAAGAGTTATCTTTACGGGTTACCGAAGATTAAACACCCTTAAACTGGCCTTAATAAAGCAACAGCTCAATTTTTGCTCATTTAGTTTATTTTATGTATTTGAAAAATGTTTTCTTAAGTGCGTCACATATTTTGTGACCAATTTATAATATCCATTATTTGCATAGGGTATATGAAAAGTGTGTGCGCTTGTGGGCATCTACATCTAGTTAGGGTCTCGTCTGCAAATTTACAAATATCTTGCTCAATTTGAAGCGGTTTAGTTTTTATTTGCTCCGAGGATTTGTCTGTGCTGAAATTTACGTCATTTTAATGGCTCGTATATCGCATTTGTATATGGCGTTCGGCATTTTTACTGTCCGGAATGCTTAAGAAATATAAAACGAAAGAAATTGAATATCTTAAAGATATGTCTGTGTGTATTCAGGGTGGTGAATATTTACTTTTCAAAAGATATTAAGCGGAATATTTAAAGGGTTAAACTCTAACCATTATTTGTAATAACTAAGCTTATTTCATTTTGTTTTTACCTAACTTTTTGCTTGAAAAACCCTCGAATCATACATAGGCAAGTCAATAGAATACACTGATTGCTGTTTTGACAACGGGTAAACAGACAATAATTGGACAGTCAATCACTGAGATAAAAAATAAACATTTGAGAGTCTCAAATCAACCCGATTGGAAATAAAAACGAAAAAGGTAATCGTTTCATAAGTTATCCAGTCAGCAAGCTGATTTTCATGCTTGCCAACTGAAATTATTGATTAGCATTCTGTACAGCTATCTATATACATACATACATACAGACTATGTAGGGTCGTGACATGTTTACAAGGAAACAGAGAAGCAGAGAATCCCAAACAAGGTAACGGAAATACTGTGGAAGTGCGGGTCGGAAGTGCGGGTCCCTTCTGCTTGAATGCAAAAAAATGTGAATGCGAAAATAAAATGTAAAACAAATAAATTATTTTTATTCGTTGATGTCAAACTAAAAATGCGAACTAAAAAGGACTTTTCATTGTTTAGTTTCTGTTGAGGGACATGTTTTTCTCTGCATATGTCGTTTGCATGTCCTGTTTATTTTGCCGTAAATCAAGCCATTCACAATAGGGCAGGGACTCCTCACACACAGTGAATGGCTTTTGCCATTGAATGAAGGAAAATCGGTACATAATAGTTATTCCCAAGGCTGTCTTTAACCGATATTGGGTTCGATATTGGCGTTTTGAGTGTCTTTAAAAGCCATTTAATTAACATCCAATCGACAGTCGGCAGTCATCAGTCTGCTTGCATTTGCAGGCCTTTTTGGCTTATTTTGCTTTGCTAACACGGAGCAATAACAACAATAAAAGAGAGAAAGAAGAAAGCAAATTGATTTTCTGTTTACCTTTGATCAGTAAATGTGGGCTAAACTTTTTTCTGCTTGTCATGCATTTAATTAAAACGTGCCGGCTTTATGTTAACTTAAAAAAAAAACATTTTGAAAAAATAGGCTGGGTACTCTTATGCTATGTGACTGACTAGAAGATACTCTTTGCTCAAATACTATGTACACCTTTCCACCTTGGATTCAAAATTGTTATTAGTGTACATTTCATACATCTAAAAGGAAATCATCTATTTGCCTTTGAAATACAGGGTCACTAATAGTTTGCTTTTCATGAGCTACATAAACTTGCATAAATTGTATATTGCCGCCGTCTTTTAAAGGCATTTAATAGGTAGAGGGTACTACAGCAAAAAGGTTCAGGGTGTGCCTGGCATAACATTAATGCTGACTTTTCATACGCTCTAGCAAATAAAAAATGTTTACAAAGGCCAATCAAAGCTGAGAAATTGTGCAAATGAAGGTAACAACAGTCAGAAGGTATATCCGACGCCACATGTATACTCTTGTTACATTTGACAAGCTGACAAGTCATGGTCGGAAATTATAAAAGTGATAAACTACAATCAAATCCTAATTATTTGTTCAAGTAAGTGGATTTCTATATACTCTAAGCTGTGTATGCAGTGTATGTTCTAGTCACGAAACTAAGACCTATCTCAACTTGTTTTCTGTTCTTCTGCGAACTTACCACAATGGGTAGGAGGAGCTCGTGCGTTTCGTTGCCACGCCACAGATGCGAATCCTGCGGCACATTTTGTATGTCACATTCAAGCGAATTGATTTTCTCCTGCAGGCGACTTAAAATGCGAGGCCGAGCAATTGGCTTTGATGGCGATTTAGTGAGATTAGCGGCCTGATGCGCTGCTCTCTCCATGTTTGGACTTTGTGTTGCTGTTATTTTGACTTTGGCTGCCACCACTTCAAGTTGCTCAAATTGCGGAGGCTGTTGTTGCTGTTGCTGCTGTTGTTGCTGTTGCTGTTGCTGCTGTTGCTGTTGCTGGTAGACGGGAATGGGCGGTGTTAAAACCTTGAGCAATAATTTAGCTCGTTTAAGCTCCTTTTCGAAATTTCTGGGCTTCACTGTAATAGTAGTCGCTGTCGTAGACGTCAAGCTAGTCGAAGAAGTTAAAGTACTTGCTGCTGTAGCGCCGTCAAAACTTTGCTCTGTGGACATCAAAGTCACGCGTCTGGTGGGCGGGGTCGTGCTTGTGCTTGTGCTTGTGCTTGTGCTCGTACTCGTGCTCGTTCTGGTGCTGCCATCCAACTTTGTGGTTTCGCTAGCTCTAATGAGTTGACGTTGACGCTGTTGCTCCAAAGTTTGCAACCCTTCTTCACTTGTCTTCGCTGTGGTCCTTGATGACTTTATAATGCTGTCGCTGCTGCTACTGCTGCTACTGGTGCTGCCACTTGCTGCAGTCGACGCAATTTCTTTCATTAAGTTGTGTTTTTTATGTAGCAACAACATTTCGTTGTTCATCTCCTTGCTGTTGTAGAACTTTGTAGTGGAGAATTCTGGATGCGAGGAAGATGCTGCCTGAGCTGCTGCTGCCATCGAGTTTGTCTTGGCATTGGGATTATCATTTGCATCCGTATTAAACTTAGTGTTGGCAAAGTCAATGTGTGGCAATGCCATAACATCGCTGGCACGATGTTGCATGGGAAACTCAAAGCTCTTCTTCACACGTCGATCTATAAAGATGTCCACGCCAGGTATCCGTCTGGGTACGGGATCCCAGGCTTTTGTCGGATTGGGAGTAGGTGTAAAAGTATCTGCTGCTCCTGCTCTTGTTGTTGTTGTTGTTGTTGTGGTTTCTTGCAATTGAAACTTACGCTCGATTTCTGTTATTAAATCATCCTGCTCAGCCAGCAATTTTCCGGTAAAATAACTTGGTGTAGTTGCCACACTTCCCGCTGTCGTTATCAAAGGTGTGGCAGTGGTTGATGTTGATGTTGCTGGGGCTGGGGCTGCGGTTGGAGTCTTCGTCGTTAGTTGATTGACAACTGCTTGCATTTCCACCTCATTGGGCATTAGATTCTGTCTATACTCGTCAGCATTATCGGGCCGTGTAAACACTGTATGCAGCTGCTCATCATCATTATGTTGAAATTGTTGCAACTGCAACGGATATAAATCCACTATGTTAAGCTTACTTGCCACAGGCTGCTGAGCCAACAAGACACCATAACGTTTACGCTCATCCTCATTGAGATCAGCTAGAGTTTCGGCTACTTGATATGATTCTGCTGCTTGCATTTGTATTTGCAAACGTGCAGCTGAACTATCGGATTCGGAATCTTGGTCAGTGTCCAGTTCAGAATTTTCTGGCTCTGGCTCCGGCTCCGGCTCCGAATCCTGCTCCGGCTCCGGCTCGGAATCGGTGAGCTTGATGCGATAGAGCCTGTCGAAAACGCTGCCAAGCGATGCAAGTGGCGGCACGTTTGTCGTCATTAACTTATCCGTCGTTGTGGTTGCACTTTCCGTTGTTGCTACTCGCTCAAGTGTTGTTGTTGTAGTTGCTGTTACGGTTTTGGTTGCTGCAGCTGCTTCCGTTGTTGTTGTTGTTGGTGTTGTCGTTGTTGCTATCTCGGCATTTCCATTGCTGATTTGTCTGCCCGCTTCATTTCCGTTGACGATGGACGTTGCTTCTGCTGCTCCAGTTTTAGTTGGTGTTGTTGTTGCTGCTGTTGTTGTGCTGGTTGTGGCTGTTGTTGTGGGCGTGGCCGTTGAAATGGTGGTGGTGGTGGTGGAGAGTGTTGCGCCCACAAGCCCAATCTGTATTTCCGATAAAGTTTTTGCAACTCTTTCCTTTCGATTCATTTCGCCTAAAGCCCCATTGGGTGCGTGGCTGCTGTTCGAGTCATTAGTTATAGTTAGAGTTGTTGCAGCGGTTGATGTTGTTGTAATTGCTGATGTCGATGTTGTTGTTGTTGTAGCTGCTGTTGTTGCTGTCCAAACAGCAGGCACAATTACAAATGTTAAAATAAATATTTTAGCCAGCAGTATTTTCATAGTTAGCATTTTGGCAAAATGTCTCTGATATCTGGGAGGGTGTTGGGAAATTGTTGTTTGCTGTTTGTTGTTGGTATTATAGTTGCTGTCTGTTGCTATCTAAATATGGCTGTTGTTGTTTCCTTAGCTGCTTCGGCTTCATCTGGTTTTAGCTCATCCGGATGTTGCAGCAACTGAGGGAAAAAATATAATACAATACACACAAAAATATTATTCAAATTTATATATTGTTTGATTTATGTACATATATACATATATTATGAATGCTGTTTGTTTGGCGCTTGTTAAATAATATCACAATTCCCGTTCGCGTCCAATTTTTGTCCAGCTTTAAAACTAGCTGCTGTCAGTTTTATGATTACATTTTATTTGCAAGTTGAAATGCAGATTTTCATCAAATTTTTAAATGTTTTTGTTATTGTGTGCCATTGAAACAATGGAACAATGCGTTCGCAATGTAACAACAAAATGCTTCATTGATTATGCATTCATGAAAATAAGCCACAAACAAGTGAATAATAAATGCTCACAAATACATATTATTATTTTATAATTGGGACAGGAGCGTTTGATAATGAGACAACCACACAAGCATCACGCTCAATTGACTATTTCAACAAGCAATTTAATTCCAAATCAAAATTTATATAATTGTCAAAAGCTGTTAACAATGGCATTAGCAATCGCAGTTTTGAACAAGCTGAGACAAAAATATACTTATATCCCTACATTTATTCGATTCATTTCACTTCAATGCACAATGGTGGACAGTAGTTGGTAGTATTGGTGAGCGATTCATTCACTCATTCAGTCATTCAGTCATTCATGCATTCATTCGGTTCAGTTGCGCATTCATTATGTGCTCGTTCTTATCTTTGTATGTAGTTGGGTGTATGTAGTTTGTCAAGCAAACGAAAACGATGTTCGCCTCGTAAATTACCCTTATGTGGGCGTGGCCTAGTACTACAAAACTCGTACACTGTGATGAATACAGCACTCGAGCTTGTCCCAAGTCCTAACGCTTCTTACACATATATATGTATCTGTGTGTGTATGTGCGTGTTTGTGTGTTTGTGTGTTTGTGATGGTGTGCCAGATTTATCTGCTTTAAGTCCTAATCCAGCATGTATCAAGAACATTCATACTGCTTTGTGTGTGGACTGAACACTCTTTGTTCATGGGATACATGTGTTGGATTCTTTGGGTAATCAATGCTCTACTTGTATGTCCCTAGAGTTCTCTCAAACAGCAACTAACTATGTAGTTTATTTACCATTTGAATTCGTTTAAGAATTTTCTTTTGCATGTTAAGTTTGCGAGACTTTTTAAGCACAGCATTTGGCCTTCTTTCTGTATTCAAAAGAAGTGCAAATGTCTGTTGCTGAAAGAAAGTTCTTGACTTTAACATACTCTATACTCAAGTTATGCGCACGCCTTTACATTATATATATCACAGCCTGCAAGCAATTAAATTTTTGTGGTTTTCTGATGTGTAATATTTCAATTTATGGTTTATTAAAATGTATTACATACATATTGCAGTTGCTTAACAAATTTCATTTGGGGCAAACAACAATAAGTCTCTCAAACTTTGCCCCAGTGCATATTACTTTTGTTAAGTATATATGTTTTTAATGAAATATGTTTCCAGTTGATGCAGCTGGGGCCCCAATTCTCGCCTTCAATTAATTATTGTTACAATGAAATTAATTGAAATATGTATATATATATATATATATGAGAATTTCTGTTTCGGTTATGACTGCTTTAACATTGCAGTTGATGTATTGTGGTTTTAAATTGCCCGCTTCAGGCATCAAACGAAAAGCATTTTTCGCATGAAAATATATTTTGTATTTATTTTTATGTATGTATTTATGTGCTTTGACTAATTTCGAGTTCAAATTAAATATGCTGCATTTCAAAGCTGGCGGCACAAAATGAAAACACATTTCAAGCTCGACTGATCTGGCTCTGACTCTAGGTTCTGGTTCTGGTTCTGGTTCTGGTTCTGCTTTAAAAATCATCAAAAGCTAATTCTATAAGAAAATTTCAAGGCAAATACTAAAGCTTGTGTTTGGTGCGTCCACCAGCCACCAGCCCCAGCCAACTCAAGCAAAAAAACAAACGAAACGAAATCTTCTTAGGTTTTTTTTCTTCTTATTTTGTTAAATCAGAGAAGATGCAGACAAGAAGAAGCAGGAGCAGTCACCTCGAGAGCACTCTCTAAGTCTGTACTCCAAAAGATGCACGTCTCAAAGCAAACAAAAGCAGCTGTCTGAATCCCCGCCGGCCATTAATAAACAAGTAAGTGTGTGCTCTAATCGGCATACGCAGGTCCTACAGATACCCTGTCCTCTAGTTTTTACTTACACACATACACCTTTTGAGGACAAAAGGGTGAAAAGTACTTGGTATGTTGATAATATTTTAAGTCAACTCACTAAGCTAAGAGATAAATAAATAAAAGTTTCACGATTCTCTTTTAATATACTAGGGGAATAGGGTATTAAAAGAACAGACAACTTAACCCTTTAGAAAAAAAGAATAGAAATGATAACTTTGCTTTCGTAAAGAATAAAAGAAAATGTGCATCACTTGTCCTTTGTGCTACGGATATTTTTTATATGTTTTGATGAAGCTTGGCAATAAAAGAGTTTTTTAACGGAAGTCATATTTTTACAAACAGTATTTAAATGCTTTTCTTCTTCTAAATTCTTAGCATTTCCGGTTTATGCTTTTTGCTGTATAAGCAATTTTATTATCTGACTGCCTTACCAAATGTTTTGGCATGAATCTGGCTCACAAGTTTAATTTACAGCTGAAACATAGATCCCACTTAAAAAACTGCCTATTTAACATAACATGAAAAAAATGCTCATGAAAAATGCTCTAACAGGAAACAAAACAAAATAAATAAAATTGCCTAGCTTTAAAAAATAATAAGCAAAGCGAAAGAAAAGGAAAAAAACAACAGCAGCACAAGACAAATAAAAGATAATTCAAACATTTTACTTAGCTGAAAGCCTGTGATGGAACGGGAAACAAAAACGAACAAAGAAAAAAAAAGTCTTCTATTCAAAATATTAATGTTCAGAATGAAAATGAACAAGTTGAGTTTGACTGTGTGTGTGTGCTTGGATATATTTTAATAGATGTACCCTCACACATACACACACACACCCTTAAAGGTATATTAAATAGTGGCTTTTGCGTAATTAATAAATGTTTTTTGATCTGATTTTATAGCTATTTTATTTATTTTAAAGTCGGCATTAATCACGATATAGTAAATATATGTTTTTTATGTGTATGAAAACGATTTTTGCAACAAGCCGCATTTTTTATCCAATTTTATTATACCCTCTTCAACCGCTTGAAATACATACAGAGTATAACGAAGCTTAATTTAAAATGCGACAAAGCATGGTATTCACTCACACACTGAACCATAAGCAAGCACTAATATCTATGTATGCATATATGCTCACACACCCACATCCACACACACACACACACACACACATCACATTCAGTTAGGTGATGGATAAAGAAGGTTTTGGGGCGAAGGAGTATAAAAGTAGAGCCAAGTGCCAAGCGATAGGATGCTGTAGATAAACCTGTGTCGACGACGAAATCGTTTTCCTCTATATGCAAGCTCCTTCGTTTTATTAGAAATGTTTATGTTTGCGGCCCGCATTTTTTGGTGTAACGCAAAGTAACGCAGAAAAAAAAACAGAAACCAAAAAAAAGTAAAAGAAAAAGTACCTCGAAATAATATACTCGCACAACCGCAAGGCGCACATACTTTGAGGAAGGGGGGACTCTATGCCCACCACCCCATTGCCTAGTACTGGTACTGGCGACAACAAGGAGGAAGACGGTGACGACGCGGTTTTTCTATTCAGTTTTTGAGCTAGAAAAATGCCGAGCCAAAGTGCTTTTTGGGCTCCTTTTCAGATGTTAGTATGCTTGTGGTCTCTGTGTTTTTGTTTTTGTTTTTTGTTTTTTGTTTTTTCTCTTTCGCATTTTTTGTAAAAAACGATTCCTATTCGAGTCATACCATAAACAAGGTGTGCTAAACCGTGGTTTAAGTACATACTAGCTAAAATGCTAAATTATTGATAAGAGCGAGAACGGAATGGGAATGGAAAGACGTTTTACCCAAAAAGAACAAATGTAGATGTCAAGAAACAAGCAACTAAAAAGTTGTCTCACTTTAGAAATTTCATTAGATTTTATTTGTAAGTACTTGAAAGAGCTATACAACAAACTTGTAAATATTTGAACTGCATCATCATTCTCTTGCCCAACTGCGCTATACCCTTTCCATTAGTATTTCCTACGTGTGCATATTAAAATCACTTACCGCCCACTCCACACTTTATACATGTTGACAAGCTTAATATCTGATTAACTATCATAAAATTCTCTGCACTTTTGTACCACTGTTGCTTTGGGCTGGTTTTGTGTTTTGTGTGGTATAAAGTGTGCTACTTTGTGAGAACTCACATTTATTTTTATGCCACAAAGACGCCGCGAACGTGAAGAGAGTTGGAAAGAATGCAGAACGAGTAAGGGGTAAAACAGTGCACGTTCCTAGTACACATACTACTGGTTGGTCTAAGACGTATGCTGTTCCACAAAAGTGGAGGTTGACGAAGAATTCGCCACGTCGCAACGTCGCAACGTCACGTCACCAGCACCGCATCCAGAAACCAACATTAGCCGAGGCATGTTGATGGCGGTAACGCCAATGGTGGCAACGCATACAAATCACGGAAGCCTCGCATTTCTAGTACTATTCCCTATGGAAGAGTGAGTGGGAGAGCAAAACACACATAGACAGAGAGAGAGAGAGAGAGAGGTAGAGTGTGTGGGAGAGTGAGAGGGAAAGAGAGATATAGTGCCACTGGGCTTTATTTCCCCCAGAACAATCCTATAGTTTTGGCCATATAAAGAGAAGCGCTTGAGGCGGCTTCAGCTGCTGCTGTCTTACGTTTCTGCCTGCCGGGGTAAACAACACATAAACCAGCAAATACACCACCACCACCAACCCCAACCGCGCTTTTTTCCTTTTCCCGACTGAAGACTATTCAGCACATTCTGCTTTTAGTGGTACTGGAAACCAAAACGATCTGTGGCATAGACAAGTCTAATACGGATGCGCTGCCTCAACATCTCAGATCGGAATCTACAGTTTAAGGTAGCAGTTAAATGCTAACCGGTTTTGCTCGGGGCAAACATTTGTCTTTTAAGACAATAGGATTTTCAAAATATATTTAATTTTCTTCTAATTTCTTGAAGTTTAAATATTTGTGAAAAAATAACGATTTTGTAAATATTTATCATAATTTTGTTTTCAGTCATATTGCTTAAGGTGAATGGAAGTTAAGATATACTGCAATCCTTTAAACAATTTGAGTCAGGTTTCCATCAACATAGAAACTTTCCACAAATTCACTAGAAAAACAATAGCAAAATTTGGGGCAAGTTTCACGAAGGAAATTCCAAAACTTAGACACCAAAGTTAAAGACAACTGACAGCGAATGGAATTGCACGTACAAAGGTCTGCCTTTTCAGTTCTTATACAGTTTTGTTTTTGTCTGCCTTATCAACTTCTCGAAAATATTGAATGAATGAGTAACGATGTTTTTTCTTTTGTATTTTGTTGATTTTGAATTAAGTTTAAAATTCATTTAAAGTTATTTGTTTGGGACACTTTTGTTTACACTTGTCAACACTCAGGATGGATTTTTATTTTATTAGTATGCGCTGCTTCCGCAGGAAGAACGTGGACATAATAGCCTTCAGCAGGTTTTTGTCAAAATCGGAACATTATCAAGTATATTAAATCACAGTTTTAAAGTCACTTGAATATTTAGCTAGCATAACACTGCAAACAAAGTATTTGGCGACGGCAATGTTGAAACTTAATTACTGTTGACAGTTCTAAAATTTTATTGCCGGTTTTGTTTGTTTCTTACTACGGAAACTTAACCCATTTAAGAGTTTTAAAGCTTACAAATAAAATATTATTAGTTAGCTTATTAATTGAGTTAGCATACTTTCTTTATTTGTTTTACATTTAACTAAGGCAGTTAGTTCCTAACTGTTTTCATTAAGTTACTTAAGCAGTTAAAAATGGTACATTCACATACACAAGATCCTTGGGTTTAAGCTGAACTTTTTGAAGTGCCAGTTGAAACAGTCAAAACTATCGTTATGTTTGGGGAAATGTCAAGCAATTAAAACTTTTTGCCGAAAACACAATTAGAGATTAGATGTTCCGTTATGCACTCTCTCTAGGCACTGTCTGCCTATTTGTTTATGGTTGCCCAAGATTCGGGTATTTGAACCAACCGTGACGATTGAAATCTGCTCCGCTACTGACGCGGCATCGCCTACAATGCAATGGATGCTGCTTGTGCTCCAGATAAAAGCTTTCAACTCCTATAAAAACAAGAAAGAGAGAGCGAGCGAGAGAGAGAGAGAGAGAGAGTACGAGAAAGTCGCTCTCTCAATTGGTCCATTTGCTCAACATGCGCACAGCATGCATTACATTTGTGTTTTGGGATCTCGAGCATTTTGGGAAAATTCGTAAGAAATTTATTAAAATTACCCAAAACATTGATATACAGCTGTTTTGGGAAAACAGCTGCTTGAACAAGGAACGCGAAGGGTGGCCACCCTCTTGGGCTGCCATAATTTTTTCACACTTTGTGTGTGTGTGTGTGTCTGCGTGTGTATGGGTGTGTGTGTATGGCGGCCATTTTCATTTTGTTTTCGTCCGTGCAGCGTTTTATTAGTGATTGCTTACCGTATTTCGTTCTTTGTATTGTGGTGGACATCCCATTCGCTGCTCCCTGCTCCCTGCTCCCTGCTCCTCTCATTTCTTGATTCTTCTTTCACAGTGAAGCAAAGCTTTTCATTATGCGCCGTAATGTCTGTGGCAATTGTGTGTGCAAAAGGACATGCTACTATGTATTGTAGGGATGTGGTGGTATGTGGGTGGATGGATATGAGAGGATTGACGTCTGGCCCTGCTTTAGTTTGTTTTCTTTGTTTGTTTTGGTTTGGTTTGTTTCCTTCTGGCAGGTCTGCTCACACATAATTTTTATTGTTGCTATCAGCATTAATGTGTGTAATTTATTGAAATGATTTGGACATCGAGCGTCATTAGGAGCAATATATTTAATACTTGAATTTTCGTTTTATTTGTGCAATACTCGTCGTATGCGTAATTAGAACACAAAGAGCTATAGGCTTCATTTAAATTTGAAGGATGCACAAACAATTTTAAGGATGCGATGCACAAGCACGAACAAATTCTCGGCAATTATTCTCGCATATGAGAATAATCGAGTCGATGTGCGAAATTGAACCAGCATCTTGCACAGCAAGCGAAAATGTTCTCGAGCCAACAACTTTTGAAAACGTGCCCAAAAGTGTGAGTTGGCTGGCGTACTCGCAAGCTGGCTGGCTGGCTGGTTTTCCTTATTAATTGCAATCGTTTGGTGCTCCGGAACGTTTATATATGCTGTCAGAAAACAACGAAAAATAAATGAAATGTCTTCCGGTTCACCTCACCATGCCTTGGTATTTTCGAGTTCATTAATTTTGACAGTGCCCGTAATTATGGAGTGCATTCGGAAATGCCGGATGACAGCTTCAAAAAACAACAACAACAACAACAAAATTGCCAGGTTGTTGAAGACAGCTTTGAATGTGCCAATGTTTTTGACTTTAAAATGTTTATATAAGATTTCCTCCTCATTATCCAACTGTGGTTCTGGATTTCATGAATCGACTAAAAACCTACCGAAACAGTTTTTTAAATTGATGGAAAATACAAAATCAAAATATGAATAAAAATGCTCTTAAAAGGTTAAGCCCCAAAATTATTTTCAAACTTACTTTTTAAGCCCTTTAAACTCTTTTTAAGCCTTATTATGTGCACAGGGTATAATTAGTGAACGTATTCGAATCTGAAATCCTTTGAAATTGGCTTTAATTAACTTAATATATAATAAGCTGCAATCTGTAAAAAGCGCTTCGGCTTTTGTATACAAACTTTTTTGTAGCTTTATAAGCTTTTGCTTTGTGATTTGATGCCGGCAGTAGAAAATTTCCGCAAACGAAGCTAATAGAAAGGCCAAAAATAATAAACAGAGACTGTAACACTCTCTAGCGAAAAAGAGAGAGATATATATAGAGAGAGTGAGAAAGAGAGAGCCAAAAGTTAAATGTGTACAGCTGTCCCGCTGTTCGCTGGAAAATTGAAAAGTTTATTAATAACAAACACGAACCGAAAGGGAGGAGGACGACATTTTGCGGGTCATATTAAAGAAAGTCCTTCATAATATATAAGTATTTAATTTATTTTTTTTTTTTTCATTTTAATTAAATAGCGAAGAACACAGCCCGCAGAGTGAATGTAATTATATTTGAACAGCAGGAAAATTATGTTTATATTTATAAAAATTAAAATAAAAATGCCAGACATTATTGCGACGAAAAACCAAACCAAAATCCCAGGCACCCAAGTACCGAAGCACCCAAGGGCCACACACTAACACACCCACACACTCACACACACTCATACATACATATGTAGATCGTCGTCATCTGCAACGTATTTGTAATGAATAATTTCGTTGGAGGGCTGCTCATGTAGCCGTAGTATGCATGACACACACACACACACGCACAAACACACACACGCGGCGGCGGCGGCAGCTATGTAAATTTAAATTTTTGAGCATAAGGCTAAAAGCAGTTGCTTTCTCTGTTTTTTTTCATTTTTTTGTGTTTCTGTAGAGCAACATTTTCCACATCCTTGCAGAGCGATATTAACATAAATGTATATGTGCATATATTGTGCATATGTGTTTGTTTTACGCGTAAAGTTACATTTGGTTTCACATCCATACAACTTAAGCCAAGAGCGCAAAATATTTGTAATGAGCTTATTAAGTCATATTAAAGTACAAGTACAACCAATTTAATAATAACACAAACTGACAGCAAAAGCAACACACATACGGCACACACACACACACACACGCACACACACACACACAATGTGAAAATGTTTTTTAAGCCCTCCAAGCATACATATTTGGGCCATAAAGTTAATAGCAAATGGCTGGCCAGAATGTGCATATTATAAATGAGCCTGACAGATGGCTTAACAGCAGCTGAATTGAGCCAGTTTTCTTACTAGCTTGCTGTGTGAGTTAACAAGCTTATATTAAGCTCTCCGGGTAGACCCAGAGGACCATTGTTTAATCCACAATGTATGCCACACACACACACACACACACATACGCATACTCAATGGGCTTTAAAGATAACCAAAAACAAACATATGTGAATATTCTAATAAATAACGTTCAATTTTGCATTATTCTTACTTTGCTTCTTTTCGTTTTGCTACTTTTAGATTCTAGCAAATTCTTTTAAAGGCTCTTTGTGATAAATATATTTATGAAACAATCTAAAGGGGTTAAGTCCCACGTTGATAACCCTTTAAGGCAGGTAAAAACTTTCATGCTCTCAGTAGGTAAGGGTATAACAAACAAATATCAAAATTATATGTATGTCAAACAAAGATTGTTTCCTCTCAAAATAAATGTGAAATGCAAATGCTAAAAAATACAAAATACAATGCAAAGTGCAGAAAATATAAAAATGTCGTTACTTTCAGTGGGGCAATCGCAATTTTGCATAACAAGTAAGTTTTAATGATCTGACACTTAGCAAATTCTTACTAACAACTAATCCTTTATACATTTGTAAGAACATCCCATTATATTAGCAGCTACAAATATTTTGCGACCCTGGCTAAATAGTCCGATTCTTCAAGCTGTAATCTCATTTGTGCTTGGCTATTATGCCACAACAACGATTTCCAATATTATTCGAAAGGACTCTGATAAAAGACGCTCGAAATTAGATGTTCAAACGCAGATAACTGATAATGAAGACTGTCCTGTTTTGAGCATCAGTGATCTGCCTCAAGAGTCCAAATCACTGCATCTAACTCTGCAACAGTTGAGGACCTACGATGGATTGCATGACAATCAGCCCATGTATACGGCACTCAATGGCAACATCTATGATCTGACTCCATCGCGGATGCAGCCAGGACTCCTTTCACTGCTTGCTGGCTGCAATGCCAATCAAGTGCTGAATATGGCATGCGACTTCATTGGTTTCTCTGCTGATGATGCCATTGAAAGGTGGGAGCGATGCCTCAATGCTCAATTCAGTATTCTTGGCCATTTGATTGAAAGTGAAGCGTCTGAAATGGAAGTGAAGAGTACAAGTGATAACTTAACCGTTGAAAATGTTCCAAGCCAGAAGTAAAATAGATATCTGATATTGATTTTAAGCAAAGCAAACAAATGCATTTGTTATATACTTCTTTCTGTCTGTCCCATCCAAAATTACATTTTAACATATTTATGTTTCAAGTAAAAAGTCTACAATAAAAATAGTTATATTTTTTAGTTGCATTCAGACTAAATAATGAAACAGACAGAAAAGATAATTTGGGGCAATTTGTTAAAGTGCATTAAAGAAAATTCCATTTAAAGATAATATAACGAATTTCCATTTTTCTGCCTTAACACAATTTGAAGCTTAAAGCTAGCTTATATCCAAACAAGTGAAAGTAAATCAAAAGCAATCTCAAAATAAGTTTGAAAAGCGATTGAGACGACACATGCTTTTAAGATTATCCCCGAAAGCTCGATGTCCGATTCAATTTAGTAGAACAACAGGCCAATCCATGGAGCATAAACTAAGGACTACTTAAAGATTTATTTGAAAGAGGATTCAAAAGAAATATGCTCTCTGCAACAATCGTTTCGAGTTCAATGATTGGCTGACTGCTTGGCATCTGGCTAAAATGTTTTCGTTTTGACAAGCAACAAAACCGTCGAAGGCGTCGACAACGATAACAACAAATTGTTAGCTTCCTTTTTTTACTACTATGTCGAGGTAAAGTTCTGTCTCTGTCTCTGTTAAATTGGCAATGGTGGGAAATTGAATTGGTGCAAAAGCCATCAAACCCATCAAACCCATCAGGTGCTATACAGCTAATAAAATCAAAATTACTTTTTTCTTAACAAAAAGACAAAAAAACAACACTTGGACCTGTATACGTGCTTGAGGAATTTAAAAAAGTTGTCAAAAAAGTTTCAAGCACACTCTTAAAAATCAGTCGCATGTACAAAATTCAACACTCAAGTCACAACAACCAATAAGAACTTTTCAGGCCCTCAAGTTTCAAGCTTCAAGATGTCTTCGATAAGCGGTAGGCAACAAATGTTATTCGATGCGAAAACTTCGATCACGTTTAGGGGTGCCGAACATAAAAAACAGACAACAGTGAAATAAGTGAAATTAATTAAAGTGCTGCCAAGCTAGGGCAAGCAAAAACAATTAAGGTGGGGAAAACGTTTGTTTTTAAGCTGCAGATTACATACACTTACTTTTGGAATAACGAACAAAAATATACGAAATTATTCTTATGACAACTTCAGTAAGAGTTAACTTTAACATACTGTGTGTATACTGTGTGTGAAATAACTGCAGGGTATTAAAGACATACGCAATATCACAAACACACAACTATGCGCATTAGACACCACAACAGCCTCACAGCTTCCACCACACCACACCGCACTGCTCGCAGAGCACCCAGACTCATTATTGTAACCAAAGCAACATAAAAATGTCACAACCAAAGCACTAATTAAGGTTTAAATATTGCGCAATATGACACAGACTGAAGCTTACTTGGAATAAAGGGCACTATAGGGAATTTGTGCGTTTAAATATAGATGTATGTAAGTATATGGAAAAAATATTAATTCGATTTGCCTATACTATGAGCTTTATAAAACTCTTTATGTTGGTGTTAAATAAGTTATTCTTTATATATACTTTAGTATATATAAAAACTGCTCAGATTTACTCAATGTTGTTTTGATAAGATAACCTCAAAATGTAGTTTTCACTACCTAAACAGGTAAACTTGTGTTTACAGGGTACAATAAATAGCCAAATTAGCAAATGTTTCACATCAAAGTACACATTAAATTTAAGACGATTGTCACATACACACATACACACACACACACACACACTTAAACACACACATACACATACTCCTACACACGACCAGCAGGTCAAATGCTTTGCTAAACGACAACGACAACGACAACTACGCCAACGTAGCATTTTTGCTATGCGTCGAGCATACAAAAAACATAATTAACCGCGAACAGGCAATGCCGACAGCAAAAAGGGCCCAAAAGCAGCCAAAACAACCAGCCTCCCTCCCGTCCTAATGGCACCCAAACACCCAAGCACCCAGGCACCCAGGCACCCAGCCACAAAAGCCCCAACAGCCGCTAAGCTCTAAGCCCACCCAACATGCCAACCCCTGCCATATCAGGTTAATGTGACAGACGCAGCTGTTGCCGTCATCGTTGAGTCGGGATCGACTTTTGCAATTACACAGTTTTGAATATAACGTACTCGAAAAACATACATTATACTACTATATGACACTTCAAGTTGGGCCTTTAAAATGCTTACTCATGGTGTGAAGGCTTTAATTTTGAACAAGGCACGTTAAAACTTTAAGTTAAAAGTTGATTTTTGTTACCATTTTTTATTTGTTTTTTTACGCTCCAGAACAAGGTTCCTGAAGACAAACTATGAGTACTATATCATCGCTTTTTTCATTTGTAAATGAAGACATTTATAAAATGAAATTTGTTTGAGCACTTCAAATTAAGCTAAAATGTCTTTGAAACAAAAAAGTTTTCTCATCATTTCGCGTAATTGTGCGGTGCAAGTTTGAAAATTTGTCTACGGCAACGACCGACGCCCGGCGGAATTTTGTAGTTTTCTCTTTAGCTATTCACATAATTCTCAACGTAAACCTAAAAGCGAAGCAAATAAAATGGCTGTTGGCCAAAAAGTTAATACGTTGACAATCTGACAAGGTGAACGAGGCCCACATAGTTGGAGTTTAACTTGTTGGCAGCAATACTGTTTTTTTGTCCCTAATCTCTGGCTGGCATCTTTGAATTTACAAATTAGGATTTTCGAGCTTTTTAATAAGTTAAAGTGCTACAGTTTCAGTTAGTGGCAAATGTTTCGAAAATTAACTGAGGTTGTTGGTTGCTTCTTCTGTGGTTCCACAAAAATCTTAAGCAGGGTCCAAAGACTTTTCTTTTTTTTATTGTTTCATACATAATGAATTTGAGTTAGTTTAATGAATCGCAATTTACTTTGTTGTTAAAATTAAAGTGGAGGCATATACAATTCAACATCCAATATGCAATATGAAGGGTAAGATAAGAGAAGGGAAAGATAATTTAAAAATTCGATTATAACTTAGAATATATTAATTATTTTATGAGCCAACCTTATTTTGTATGTATTGATGATTACATAAGAACCAATTCAATTTCTGGCACAATGTTTTCCTGCCATTATTCAGGTTATTTTGCAATGTGTTTTAAATTTTTGGCTTAAGGCCAACAATGCCATTACCATTTGTGCATTCATTTCTCACAATTTGTAATCCTTTAATTTGGATTAAATTTCGTATCCATCCCAAATTCAAATAAAACGTGCTTCAGGCTCAACTTCTACTTGTCCGAGCAATGCCAATAATATTGTAAGTTTATCCCAGTTCAAACATGCAAGCATCTTTATGCTAAATTTGTAGCTTAAAGGCTATTGCCAACGAGCACGTACTTTATGAGAAAATAAGAGCGAACACAAAAATACAGAAAAGAAAAGTCTGCATGCTTGGTAAATTGGCAAATAGATGAGTATTTATTGATTTACTGCATTGTTGAACTTAATCATAAATATCTTCAGATATTTACTTCAGTGAAATCCCTTTTCCGAAATCAATCCAGGGCATATAAATATGGTAAGGAAATTGAAAATATACTATATAATTGTTCCCAATCGAAAGTTGTTGACAGTTTTCTTGAAATGTGGCCTTCGTTTTGGTAGCCATTTGCTCTACTCGCTTCAGTAAACGATAAATAATGTTGGCTTACGTTCAGTTCGTACCTTCCAGCTGTAGTCTAATGACGCCTTCAGCAAAACTTCAACGCTAAATTCTCATTTTGCCTTTTTAACTGACACCTCTTTGAGACATTAACTGGTAGGAGTTTTAAACTCTTAACTAACAAAAGATGAATACTCTAGAAAAACATTTATTTAATTAATTATTAATTTGTAGGCGCTTCTTTAATGTTGTATACTTATTCTGTTTTACAGTGGCTCTGCGTGTCACTTTTATTAATTAGAGTGACCTAATTTCTTATATCAATTATCGAATCATCGATAGCCACATCGGCAAATTCATCTGCATTGCTATTATGCACTGCACTGATCAGTTATAACGGCTTTCTGCTCATGGTAAATAGAGGATTTCTTTATTTAATTATATTTTAATGAACTTTACTACTGTAATTGTAAATAATAAGTAGTAGGAAATACCGTAGAAATCTTGAATATAAATACAAGATTTCCAAAGAAAATATATTTGTATGTTTTTGTACCATTTACTTAGCTAATCAACTTATTTTCATGCAAGTGCAACAGAAATTAGTTTTTCCAAGTTTTCAGTTATGATGAAGTATGCAACACATGCAACTGAAAGTTGCCGCATAAACTTTTCTTTCGGCTTTGGGGCACATGCCGCGCACAACCATTACCATAATAAGTTAAGCGTCGCTCCTCTCTCTCTCTCTCTCTCTCTCTCTCTCTCTATTAAGAAGTTTTCATCGTCCCCCAGGAATGCATTTTTTGCTCTTGTAATAATATTGAACTGTATAATAATATTTGCAACGGTATACAGTATATGTGTTGATACAAAAGAGTTTTCATACAATAATCAGTACTGCTGATCTATTCGGTCCATTTGATTATAATCAGCAATGTTTTCGTGATAATTCTGCTTTCGAATGCCAGTTCCAAGATGTAATCAACTGGCGTGATTTTGAAAGGGCGTCAAATTAGTGAGCCTCTTTTGTTGGCAAAATGATCCAATCAACCAGCGTGCCAGAATGCGTCGCGTCCAGAAATGCGGGCAATGATTACAGTGCTGACAATTTTATACCCAGGCGAGACGAGTCGAGCAGAGAGTTAAAGCCCAGATTGCTGTGTACGGAGCCTTGTGTTGTTGTACCAGCAGCAGCAGCAGTGGTTGCAAAATCCACACGTAAAGTTCCTCTGTCATCAGGCAGTCTGTTCTCCATACTCTCCCCGACGCATGTTGATGCAGTTGAAAGCAAGGCCATTCAAAGCGAGTCGAGGAATTTAAAATGGCTGACAAAACCAGGCGAACTTCATCTTTCAGTGAGCTGGGAAAACAGGCAGCATATTGAATATTCGCCGCCTCTAGCAATTTGACCTGCATTCTCCCATTAATTTTTAGCCAGGTCAGCGAAACAGCGACAAAGAAAAAAACCAAACACGAAACGGGTCGACAATCGATTTGGGCTTCAAAGACATGTTTCACAATACATATACCTACCATTTTTAGTGCGCCTCTTAAATGCATAAGCTAATGGTGAAAACCTTTTAAATTCTTGCAATCACAATAACACTTAATATGAAAAACAGCTACATTTACAATATAGTTTTTATGCGGCATTTCTTTTCGATTTGTTTTCTGGTTTCAAGTAGGCACATTTTTTATATATTTTTTATATATGTATATATATAGCTTTTGGCATATTTGTGCCAAATAGTATTTATAGTGAATGTTATGACTATTGTGACATTGATATTGAGTGGATGCTTGACTACATAATGCTCTTCACAATATGTCATTTGCACAAATACACACATATAAAAATTGTGATCTCATAATGTTTTGTTTATAACTCTCAAATCTTTCAAATACAGAGAGGACAGATATCAATTGTCGACAACGAATATTGAATAGCTGATAAATATTTTTAGCAGATTATGAAAATATTATAAGAAAAAAAAATTCCGAGACTAGTTTACATTTAAACATAAAAAAATCTGACCCTGTGACGTATGCTAATAAAATTGTTGTACCCTGTGCAAGGATAAGAATACTACTTATTACTAAATTATAGCTATTAGTGCCAAAAATATTAAATAGTTTTCGCAATGCAAGAAAATAATCATTGCCTAATATTTAATTTTTTTTTTACCTCTCGTAAACAAAAATAAATTTGAATAACAAAGAGACAATGACATGACTCTTCAGTTTCCCCTTTCAGAAAACAATGCGGAGAAATCAATAATACCAAGTAAGAAGAATCTAGTCGAGTAAGCTCGACTAGAAGATACCCTTAACCCTTGACCATACGGACGGACAGACGGTCGGACTAACAGACATATACATATGGCTGTGTAGTTCTGTACCAATACTTGATGGATTCATATCTCCGGTGTTTCTTAACCGATTTTAATGAAATTTTTACAGAAGTTCATTATTTTGCTTATAGTTTCAATCATCCTCAGTTTTTTGAAATTCAAATATTTTTGTTATCGATTGCATGTGTATATCGTAAACCTGAAAAGTTATCGAAAATTTGAAACAAACTTGTCATGCCTAGGGATTAGGAGAGCTCAAATCCAAAATCTGAAGTCTTTAGCTTTTATAGTTCCTGAGATAGACGCGCTCATACATACGGACAGACAGACGGACGGACAGACAGACAGACAGACGGACATGGCTAAATCGACTCGGCTGTTGATGCTGATCAAGAATATATATACTTTATGGGGTCGGAGAAGCTTCCTTCTCCCTGTAACATACTTTTGCACAAAACCATTATACCCTTTTTTACCCATTCCATGGGTTAAGGGTATAAAAATCTTTGCAGTCCTTTGCCACGTGGCGGATGACACAGCAACATAAAACAGCTGATTAATAGCAACATGTCGCTAAGAGCTAGCAGCATTTATAGCGCTCTCAGAAAACGCCTGAGAGAAAGCTTCGTCAAAGCGATGGGATGCGAATTGGGTTGCTCTAAATGTAAATTTCGACTTTGCTTGGTTTGCCCGACAGTCCTATTTGCATTGCATGTGAGGAAGGTCGGAAGCCGTCACGTTTCCTGTAATGTATGGCATCGTGTGAATCAAGGTCTCGTAACCATAAAAGGGGATGACATCGATTCAAACCTATTTGTCTATTGTTTTCTTTGGGTACCCATACAATGAATAATGAAAGCACAATATATTCCATCAAGGTGAAAATCGCCTTAAATCATTCTGTTCAATGAATTAGATGTTACATGACAGTTGTACTACTTGTAGCGCCTTAGGCGATTTGTACAACATGTCAGAGCCAAAGAGAGAAAAAGTTGTAATAAAATCATGTTTTTACTTTAACCTATTATCAGAAAGAAGTAAACAAGCTAACTTGCTTACAAAACTCAAGCATTTTATTTCCAGTTGTACAATTTATATTGTGTAGATCTTGTCAAACGCTTTCAGCTTGGTTAACTCGCGTTTAATAAAGCATTCAGGGAATATTCCATTACAGCCGCTTGATGCTGTTGCTGCTGAGATGGTATCAAAAACTAATCCAATAACTTAAGCTTCCTACATCCAAATGAGAGATTTTATTTGCTTTGCGCACGTCCTGGCGGAGTCAAATTTTATGTGTCGCAGGTTCCGTTGCGAAAGTTACATTTAATGAAGCGCTTAAGCCAGCCAGCCAGCCCCAAAAACTACTAGCACTCGCAATTCCGCCGTAATCCAGCGCCTGTTAGCTCAAACATTTTGCATGTAGCCCAATTAGCCGAAAGTTAAATTGCTTTGCCTAGGATATAAATTGTGCGAAAATTGACTCAAGTGTGGAGTGGAGTGGAGTTTTATGCGGCAACGGGCGTAAAAATATTATAAGCGGCTTTGAATTTAAATTGCACATTAAGTGTCGCAACTTCTTGAGCTGTAAAAAGCGCTGAGCTGTGCGCCAAACACAAAGATTATATATACTATGTATATGAAATGTCGTAAAAGCCAAAGTGACATATGATGAGTTGGGTCAGACACCAAAACCGCAGACCTTTGCTAAATGCGGCTGAAAAAGTCACGGTACCTAGTACTTAGAAAAGCAACTCTATCATTTATTCCTGACCACGAAGGACACCCGAAAAATAATTAACAGAACATATTCTTTTTAATTTCCTGCTGCTTGGCGACAGCAGCACAATGCTGTTTTTATTTCGTGCAGTTGCATTATAATTATGTTTATGAAACTGAAACTGAACTGGCAAGCAGGAAAAGTTCACTAGCGTTCTCTGCAACTAAATAAGTTAGAAGGCTCTAGTCGAGTAAGCTCGACTGGAAGATACCCTTAACCCTTGACCATACAGACGGACAGACGGTTGGGCTGAGAGATATACACATACGTGTACTAATGTACCAATGCTTAATGGTTTCATATCTCTAATATTTCTTGTCAGATTATAATACAAAATTTTACAGATGTTCATTTTTTTTTAATTGTTTCAATGCCCATTTCAAGTTTTCAAAATTCAAGATTTTTTTGTTATCAATTATATGTGTATCGTACATTAAATTTGAAACAAACTTGCTATGCCTAAGGATTAGGAGTGCTCATATCTGAAATCTGGTTTTGCAGTTCCTGAGATCGACGCTATAATACATACAGACAGACGGACTGACCGACATGGCTATATCGACTCGGCTGTTGATGCTGATCAAGAATATATATACTTTATGGGGTCGGAGAAGCTTCCTTCTCCCTGTTACATACTTTTGCACAAATCCATTATACCCTTTTCTACCCATTTCATGGGTTAAGGGTATAAAAAAAGTTGACTTTTTCGACTTATGTAAAGAGAGATACAGTTTAAGGCAAAGTCACAACCAGCTGTGTCTGTCTTTAAACGTCTGTGTGTGTGTGAGCATATTGTGTTAAAGTTTAAACTTAATTTGTGCAACATGACGCGATAGTTTGTTCATCAAGACATTTTTATTTTTGTAGCTCAAGTTTTGCTGACATCGCACAATTGTAGACTTTTTAAAAAATGCTTCGCGAAAGAAAATATTAAATTTAAAAGTTTATGCATATTGGTTTAGCGATTCGGTAACTCTGAGATGAGATGTTAAAGAAAGCAGAAATGAATATACTTTGAAATAGAAGAAAATTGAAAAGTTTAAAAATATCGTAACTATGATAAAGTGTGTCTTTAAAAATATAAAACATTCGTTTTGAGTAATATGAAACCGCCATAAACCCTCAAGATATTCATAACCGTCAGGTAGACACATTCATCCCGTCGGATTTTAATAATCATAAGGCACAACCAACTGTTAAGCATTCATAATTCAACTGAGACTTCTTGCTTTCATTAGTCATTTTTATGTGGCTGGCTAGCAAACTAAGCCGTTTGATTAATCACATTTAGTATGAATTAATTTCCAAATACATTTGACGAGGTACGGGACGAAATACACACATATATAGTATTATATCGTATTACATTTAATAAGCCAAACAAGGGAACGTTGACACCATTGTTAGAGTACGTGACCTCATCTTTGGGGTGGCTTCATAGAGAGAGGAAGCTCAGAGGAACACACCAATGAATCAGACCGCACATAGATCTCTGTCATAGGCATTAGCATTACTACGACCAGACCAAAGATAGTTCATCAAAACTGACAAGCCCTATTTGAAGCTGAAACGGCTGAAACGACTGGCACCAACAACTAACAACGAGGACAGCGCGGATATTCACGTTTTAACAAATCTGCATGACAACAACAACAACAAGAACGAGATGAACGGTTGTATAAGCAGCTTCAAGCGCTCTTTTTACACTCTCGCTCTATCTTATGCTTTGTCCCTTTTGTCCTCCTTTCCTTAGGGATTCCACGACGCTGCTGAGAAGTATTCATCAGTATTTACGTCACGCAGCGCGCAAAAGTCTGAGCCCCAAAGCTCAATATGCTGGTGTTCGAGGAGGTAGTGGCTGAGATTGGGAGTGGGGGAGAATGGTTAAGTTGGATGAGCAAGCTGTCAGTAGATGTATGTTGACATTTCAATGACAGTTGTGAAAATTGTGAATATGCTTTTGGCTGCCATTTTGTGGTGCGGCTTTTTTACAAGCAACTTGATAGCTCATTGCTTTCGTTAAATTTGCGCAATGTTATCATACAGGACAGTTTTCGGTAGTCGGCAAAACTTAAATGCTTAATGTGTCGCCGTATAACACACGCTCTCTCACACATACACACACACACACATACACACACAAAAGAGATATTCGCCAACTAGTCATGTTTGTTTTAACTACCGAAATGCTTAAATATTCATATGCACATATAATTGTAATGTAATGCCTTGGGCAGTTTGGCAAAAGCAACAAGTTTAATTATTTAGCAGGTGACTTTATAATGGTGCTTTAAGTCAAAAATTTATTTTGAAAAATTCACTCGTAACAAACGAATATAACACACAATATTCTTACACATTTTTTCAAAATTTCTGAACACTATGAAGTCGCTAGTTGAGTCGCTAATTAGCTCTGTTGCTGGAATTTGTTTAGGCGCACAATCCAGAAACATTTTAAAGGTGGCCAATGTGGAAGAAGAATCGCGAATAGCAGTTGGTATGGAAACATCGGCAGTTCAAAGCGAATCAGAGCAACCCTACAATATGGGATCTGAACAGATTAGCGCAGCATTGCAGCAAATACTCAGCAGCGATGAGAATGGTTTGAACAGCTCAATCCTGTGTAAAGCTGGCAATGTGCCCAGCACTATTAAGTCTGAGTACATGCTCGGTTCCGAGTCATTGAATCGCATGCTGGAGGATATGTTGGCGCATCGTTGCAACGATTATGATAAGCCGTCTTTTATTGAACCCGCAATACAGCTTTAAAATATGTGTTACATTTTTGGATTGTGAATAAATTTCTTTATTGAATAATAAAATTAAGTGGCCACATAATAATGAGCAATTCTTTTTGTACGTTATCACTCGTGTTTAATTTTAAATACCAACACATAACATTGTTCACAATGATTTAAATTAATAACGATAATTTTTCTTAAACCAAACAGCTGTTTTTTGTTTACAGATACTGTATGGTGCTGCTAGATGTGTGTATACAAATAAATATTAATTGCAAGGTGGCAGCACAGCAATGTTTGTCGTTGCCTATCGATACATCGATATTTGTAACACAGTATCATTTATGTTGGTCACTCTGTTTGCATTTCATATAAACATAAGACTAAAATGCTACCTGGCGTTGGCGTATTTGGAACAGGTGAAATTGCCAATGTGCTAGTGCCGCTGCTTCGGGAGAAAAGTTTTGAAGTTAAAGCCATATGGGGACGCACGCTGCGTGAGGCGAAGGAAACAGCCAACGCTCTGAGTGTCACATTCTACACAAACGTCATAGACGAGGTGCTCCTGCGTAAAGATGTTGATCTAGTGTTTATAGTGTGCCAGCCATTCCTACACGCGGAGATCTCTGTCAAAGCGCTGGGCATTGGCAAACATGTGGTATGCGATAAACCTGCCGGATTGCACCAGATGGATTCAATGAAAATGGTGCGTGCCTCGCAGTATTACCCAACGCTCATATCTTTGGTGAATCATCCACTAAGGTTTCTGCCCGCATTTACACAAATGCGTCGATGCCTGCAAGATGAGCTCATCGGACCGCTCGGTGAAATT
The DNA here is from genome assembly GCA_035044645.1 of Scaptomyza parva. Taxonomy (NCBI): domain Eukaryota; kingdom Metazoa; phylum Arthropoda; class Insecta; order Diptera; family Drosophilidae; genus Scaptomyza; species Scaptomyza parva. Next base: position 3,335,890 of record JAWNNT010000063.1, read on the forward strand.
GTTTTAATGGATGTGCGAGTACAAATGGGAACACTGTTTCCCGAAAAGTACAACTGGATGTGCGATGCACAAATGGGCGGTGGCGCACTCAATCTTGTAGGCAGTGTCGTCGATTTGGTGAACTTCCTATTGCAACAGCAGGCAGTGCGTGTCCATGGTGTACTGCGAGCTCATACAAAAACAACTGCGGCCATCAATGGTATACGCCAAATAACGGCACCGGATTTTTGCAACTTTCAAATGGAGCTGAACAGTGGGACACTCGTCACTGTGGCCTTACATAGCCACACAGTGCCCACGAAAACGTTTTCGCAAGAGGTGCTCGTCTATGGTAGCAAAGGTCATCTAGTTGTACGAGGAGGTGACCTGTTTGTGCTGAAGGAATCGCAGCAAAAGGAAGAAGCTGTCTATGTGGATGTTCAGGACTTACACTTTAATACCAACAACTCGTTGCTACCACGTCCCTATATCAAGGGTATGTGCAAAATGGTCGGTGCACTAAAAGAAGCCTTTAATAGCAGGGAGTCCAGCTGGATAAAGGCACCTGTTTCCACCGCCGCCACATTTGAAGATGGCCTGTACGTCCAGGCAGTTGTTGAGGCGATACGAAAATCGAATGAAACACGTCAATGGCAGCGAGTCGAACTGAGCACAGATGCTCCACTTAACCACGACCAGATTATAAGATATGGATATGCGCGAATGTCCACAATGTGAATATGGATCGAATATTTATATAAGTTTTATAACTTTATTTATTTATTTTGCTTGCATTTAATTGTGCATTAGTTAAATTAATTGCTAGATTTGTAAGATACTATAAATAAGTTGTAACTAATAATATACACATATATATTTTATCACCTCTTGAAATGATTGTTGGTTTTATTTATGGTAAAGTATATTTGGATAATAAGTTGAGTATTAAAGAAAAGTCAAACATAGCAAATTTTACAGTTTTACCTTCTTTTATTAATCGAGATTAAAATTAACAGCCAAGTAAAAATATTCCGTTGTATGTACTACATTTTTGTGCCTACATCTTAGCTTGCCTTATATATTATAACATTAAATATTTGTATATAGTACAAAGTATCTTTGTTGTGTGATATATGATGCAATCTTTGTGAATATGGATTTGTGAGTTTGCTTATTTATATATATTTTGGCTTGACACTGTTGAAACCCCTTAGTTTTTAAAAATTATATTAACGGCAAGCTTTAAATTTGTGTTCTAATTTAGTAAAAATATTAAAAATTTGGTGGGGTAAAAATTTAGCTAAGGTTTTGCTCGCTCCTTTTTTGGTATTTCAGCACTTAAAAAACTATACCCTAACGATAAACTGGAGTTATAAGAACGAATTAAATTACACCCTAAAGCCTGTGATGTGTACAATTAAGTTAGGGTTAAACAAAAAACTTAAGCTAACGTAAATAAATAGTTAAGTTAAATAGGTATTAAGTTAATTGGAATATTGAAAACAAAACAAACAGTATCAAATTCAGTGAGTAAAAAAGTATCAATACTCTGTTCCAACACAGACACAGTTAAATAGACATTTAAAAAACAAATATGCAATTGGGAAACAGAGTACAAAAAAACAAAGAATATACACCAGCTACACATAATATGATCATAGATAACATTATTAAAAACTAAAACATCGCTTATCGCTTATTTAGTTTGCGCCAGAGCGTAAGCACGGTTAGAAGATGCATTACACCAATCACAATGGCCATCAGGATGATACAGTCGGACATGTGCACATCGGAGATCATCATGTACTTGAGAAACACTTTGGGACTACGAAAATGACAGTACATAACATTATCGGGACACTGCAGAAACGGGCGATCCATGCCGTAAATAGCATTTAGAGCACCATGGAAACCAGCACGGAAATAGCTCAAATGCCACATCCAACGAAACAGAGGCGTTATATCAATATACCTAGTGCAGAACCCAAACACTGAGAACATAACAGCTAATATTGGACCCAAAAATACGGCAAGCTAGAAACGAACAAATAAATTTCGATTAGTAATCAATGAAACCAATCAATCAATTAATTTTAAATACCTTCGTGGGTAGCGTGGCACCTACAAAGAAGCCCCAAGCTTGTGCACTAAGGGATGCTAATATGGCTAGCAACATAAAGTAATAGATCCGGAATGTGTCGACGCTGTCATTGTCCGTCAGCCGTACACTGATCATAATGTACAAGGCGGTGCATAAGCTCTATTAGAATAAGATTATACAAATTAGAATAATGCAAATTCGATGTATGCTAAAAAAATACAACAACTGGAAAATTTGATTGTGTAACAAGAATATTGACTTAAAGTATCTGCTTACTGTTTAATACGTTCTAGGAACATTTTTTAAAGTTTGCTATCTGTATAAAAAGCGTTATCAATAAAATTTAAAAAGGCCCTTATTGTAAACACACATTTTCAAAAAATGTTTTGTAATTGATGTAAGAAAGTAATAGAAATATCACAATAATTTGTATAATTTTTATTGCTTAGCTTAAATGTTAATCAGACACTAGGTACTGTAAATTATCAGTGCTACAATGGAAAGGTAGTAATTGTGTTTTGAGACGACTTTATCATTAATAAATTGAAACTTATGTATATTTCAGTTGGTTGAGGTTTTCAATATGTATCCAATTTTATTGCGAAAATTTAATATTGATTATCACAACTTACCTGAAAGGGTATTTCGAATGAGATCAGCGATAAAAAGTACGGTCCCAGCTTGTACCAGCGATTGAAGTGTTCTCGAGTCAGCATATGGATATGAAGTGGGACTTTAAAAAAACGTTAAGATACATTAATAATTAATTTTAACTCAATTATGTTTAATAAAAACACAAAAAACAATAAGTCTCTTTGGGATTTTTAAGCCAATTAAAGTTAGACAAAATAATAAGTAAATTTACAGAACAAAATAAATTGAGGGGAACTTTTGCACTTAACATATCAAAATATTTATATATAATAAAAAAAAACGCAAATACGCAAACAAAACACTCCCACTTTAAGCGGTGTGATTCAGGCAGCGGCAATATTGAAACGGGGCCAACTTATCTGGTTCCCCGGTATACTTATCATGTTGAATCACTTTACATGGGAAAAATGTAATGAACTGAACAACTTGTGTGTGTTTTTCTTTAGCCACAACTGATGAAAATTTCTGCATTAAGTTCAATGTGGTTTCTCTAAAAACACATGTAGGTTATTTATTCTGCCTCTCACATCTTGCTTAACTTTGCTTTGCTCACATTAAATGGGACACAGGAAAACGGGTATAAATTACATCACCAAATTCCAGAAACTTTCAGCTGCGAAGCTACTATGAATTGTTACTAAAGTTACGTAACAGCATTTTGCGCAGCCTTTTGCTTAAAAATATAACTATGTATCTACCAGCAATTACTTCTCAAAGTTGGCTAGCACAAGAACAGGTCTTAGCGACAAAAAAAAAAAAAAAATCATACATACTCATTATTGTAAACTTATCATAATGTTTGGGCGGGCAACTACTTACAGGTCAATACCACTGCCATTTTTCCTGTGTATACCAAGAGAAGTGTAGATCCATATAGATATACATAGTTGCCAAGCACAGAAATGGCACTGTTGCCCACATTCATATAGAGGTAGCCGAAAATAACGCCAATGAATATGTGCGAAAAGATTCGAGCCAGCAACAAAAACTGCAAATATTAAAATTGAAAAGCCATTACACACACATTTAAACTAAAACATTCATCTAGTGTAAGATAACGATATATTTAATATGCATACAAAAGAGGCTGGCTAAAATGCCATTGCCATAGACGCAGCGTAAACAGTACATGTCGGTGCAATATCTGTGTGAAGGTTGCCGTCGCGTAAATTTGTGTATTTTTTTTTTAATTTATGGCCACAGTTGAGCGGCCAACACTACAACACCAACACCACATATGTATGTACACATATTGATGTATGAGTTTTAGTCTAGCATGCACTTATGTAGGATAGAATAACAAATCAATTTACAAGACGCTAAAAAGGCACTCAAAAAACACGTTAACATGTAAATACAAAAATCGTTGAATTGTTAGTATCTTAAACAAAATGAATATATGATACTATGTTCTAAGACATATTCCTTATAAATAAACTGTCAACCTTTTTATTTATCATAATCTTGTTTTCATCTATTAATTTTAAATGACAACAAGCTTGTTAATCTTTAATTATGTATTTCATATTTTCAGTTAGCCTTGCCAATTAGTTGACCTGGTTTCCCTATGGCCATGGTTTTTTACAAGTATATATATGTATGTATGTATTTATATATTTATTACTTACATAGTTGCGTCTGGCACAGAGTAAAATAAGCTGCATCAGCAACAGATATTGCATAAGGAACGAAGCTGGAACGACCGCTTTAAGTTTCCCTGATGTCGCCATTGGCGATATCGTCTTTTGATTGGCAAGCCCTTTAACTGTAACTGACGCCTTGGCAAGTGACTGCTCGAGTGATTCCGTTGGGTTATTAAGTGCACTGATCTCCTCCAGTACCAGCTGTTGAGGTGTAGGCTTAACGTAGCTACTATAACTTGAAAATGGATCCAGACTGACTGGGGATATCGCTTGAGACGATGCACTTAGTTGCTTGCTGCCCAGTGTATCTGTAATTGAATCAATTAATGGTTTTGTTTTTATTTTAATGTGAAGCTTTTAACGAATGTTAAAATTAAGGTTCGAAAGTGGAAATGCAATATACATACATATATGGTAAAGAAGGAAGGAAGGATGAACGATTTAATAATGTGAAGGACTATCAACTTTACGCAAAAATGCTCTTTACTACCAAGTGTTTCTAACATGGATAAGAGAGCTCTTATTTTTATCGATCATCCTCTGGTAGTATTTGTGTTTCTTGATGATAAGTAACTCACCTTGTATAGTTGTTATAATCTTTGACATATCTTCTGTGTTCAGGTCCCTTTTGGCATCTTCATAATACTTTGTATTCGCTGCTGTTATCAGATTATCAAGATCACATTGATGATCACCAACGGCCACCTCCAACACTGTTTAAAGGAAAAAACAAATACTTAATTACAGTTCCTTGTAAAAACACAATCATTGCAAACCTACTGTAATCTGCTGGATTGTGATAGCTGGGACACACTAGCTGCTGATCGGCAAGAAACGGCACCAGTTCCTTTACTCTACCCTGGTACATGCAATGCCCATCTACCACCGTATAGAGCTTATCAAACATCTCGAAGATCAATGCACTGGGCTGATGTATGGTGCAGACTATCGTGTGGCCCTGGGAGGCAAGTTTCTTCAACAGTGCCACACATGAGCTACACGATGAGCTATCCAAACCACTAAAATTATTTAAAAAAATTTAATTTGAATCACACCTTGAAATATGTTGCAATTACTACGCAGCGTTCTGCGTCATTTGACAAACGGAAATTACCTTATCAAAAATCGTTAAAAAATTAGTGGACCGTATTCGAAAATGTTGAATTTTATACATTATTGAATTTATTTGCGCATTTCATTGTGCGAAAATAGTATACAAGGAAATACTGTCAGCTCAAAAGTGTTTAGTATAATTTATTTGCATAGCTTAATTATAATGGGAGCAGATTAACTAGGCATTCTAGGTCAAGCTCATCTCATCGTACCATATTTTTCTTTCCTAATCTGTCAATTAATGCGTACTAAAGCGCAACTTGGAAATATAATGTATCCATGCTAATTGAATCGCAACTTTAGTATACACCTAATGGGGTATTATAAAAACATTTTATTTTTTCAAGTCTTAATAGTGTTAATTAATTAAACTTACTCCTTAACTTTTTGTCTACATTCGCTTAGCACTTTCTTAAGATGTAAGTCGCTACTTAAAAAAAAATTCAGAATAAACTAACTGACCTTGGATGCTGAGAAATGACTTGCCAAATGCTTTTAAAAGAAAATGTTATTAAGATTTAATGCGCATGACTGGCTTATCATAGCTTAATGTGTTAAAAAAGTATTTCAGAAAAAGATTTTCTATAATTAGGGGGTAATAGTATAAAAAAAAGTTTGCTACTTAAATAAAACTAAGCGCTATTTACGCTTATGGATTTTACTGAATTTATTGGTAATGCTTTCATTTCATTCAAATTCTGTAAATCATACCTATATGTAAATATATAAGTGTAACTATTTATGGCAATCAAGCATTAAACGGCATTACTGCTAAGCTCCAAGATGTCTCCCGATGTAAATTTTCTTCTTGAAGATAATCATACAGTGATCGGTCATCATATAGGCTATTTTATATTTATTAGTTATTATAAATGATTGACTCACGTCGTCGGCTCATCCAAATAGAGTACGGGCGGATTGCTTATCAACTCTAAGGCAATGGCGAGACGCTTCTTTTGTCCGCCGGAAAGCTTTCCCGTTAGGACATTATAACGATGATCCAGACCCAAAAGGGATAAGATGTGTTTTATCTAAGAAGAAGAGTAATGAAAAACACATAAATAACAAATTTTAGTTAAAATATAACTCTTTTACCCGTAGTAAAAGAAACTTACCAATGTGAGTTTCTCAGCTTTCTTTACTTTAAAGCCAAGTTTCAGGTGTGCCGCCAGTAGCATTATTTCCCCAACCTTTAACTGGGGACGCAACAGATCATCCTGATGAATGTAACACGAGAGCTGGCGAAATCTGTCGGAGTTTGTGGCCATCACTTTGCCATTGACTCGTATGTTGCCCGAGACTCCGGTGGAGCTGCAAAAAAAACAAACAAAAACAATAAGAAGAGAAGAGAAGACGCAAGAAACAAGTTGAAATCCCGTAAAATATGATTCAAGTGTGTATTTGCGTGTGCGCAATAATAAAGTTAATGTACTAGCTATATATAAGTTCGCTTGTAATTATAAGCACATGTGTGCGTTATTCAAGTTCGTAGTTTAATGACCGATAAGCATTTAATTTACAAAGTGTGTAAGTAATTTCCGATAGTGGCTGTGCTGAGTTGGGACACCCTGTATACAACGAGACGGGAGAATTATACTGGACTTAGTTTGTCTATACTTAGTGGTATAAAGTGTCACAAACTTTTCCATTTACTGCGATTAAAGATGTTCTATTCGATCAAATCATGCCATAACAAATTATAATAATGCACTATAGGATTATAAAATCAAAACCATGTGCAATAATCACATAATTCATTGTATTAAATCTATACATTTACATTACATAGGAAAAGTGCCCGGAATAGAAATAATCTGATAAGTTGAAGCTGAAGCTGTTTTGAACTTCGGCTCATCTTACAGTTTGCTTGCGAATGCCTTGCAATGATAACGCTTCTGACAGCTCCGACTTCGATTATATAATTGAACGTTAGATTAATGATGTTTCTTTAAAGCTGCTAGCTGACGAGTCGTATTTGAATAAATTACACAATTAATTATGCATTCATCACAGCAACATGACTCAGATGAATCACTTGTTATCGCCTAAAGCTCCAGTTTTGTAATACGTAATGGTTAATGAACACAAAGACATAAATAATAAGTACAAACATATTTGAGTAAAGATAACTCACCAGAATCCTGACATAACATTCAGCAATGTGCTCTTGCCTGCTCCAGATGGACCCATTATAGCAGTAAGCTCACCCGACCGAAAGTTGCCTTGTAGACCATGCAGAATCTCCTTGGTAACTGTGGGAAGACATAAAAATCACAAAATCAGTAATTAATGTAATTCGTAAATCTGTTGACAGTACACTAACCAAACTTGCGCTCGGGAAAGGAAAACTTGCGAATCTCATATCGTACATTGGAAAACTCAATATCTACCGGATCACACTGGGAAAAATTAGCATGCGCAACAGCATCATGATAATTGTGTGGCCGAAACTCGTTCAGATTGTTGTTGACTTTGATATCGGACGTGGACGAAAGCGATGAGGCAGACTCACTAATTGATGTTTCCGAGCCGGCGGCCAAGCTGCAACAATTTATGCCCAGGCAGCCACAGCCTCCCTTCTGTTGACCGTGGTAATGATCCTTGAGACTGTCACCAGTACTAGCAGCACTGCTGCTGGCATCGCCACCTCCACAACAGGCGGCATCTGTGGCTTTTATATCTGGCAAGAGTGTCATTTGGTGGTAGAATCAAATGGAACAAAGTTCCACTTTCACTTTTTTTATTGGGTTGCTTCGCTCTTTGCTTTCTGGCAGACTGTAAAGTAAATTGACAAAAGTAATATAGAAAATAAGTAAGGGATTTATTTAACGTATTTCGTTAATGAGTTTAGCTCATCGACCTACTGACTAAACCAGTAAATTATACATTAAGAGAACGCTTAACATGTTATTATACATTCATTTTGAAATGAAATCCCAAACAATCAAAAAACATCTTAAAATTTATACATCGTAAATGCGTTGTTTATTTGCCAAAAACGTATAGTATATTCCCTACATTGCCAGAGGTCACTAACAATCTAGATTACAAATTCTAAAACGCGCGGGAGATATACGTAGCAATATCATTTATGTATAACACAAATGCGGATAATTGAACGGGTATACAATATAAATATTAATTTCTTAACTGATTAATGATGTATACTTTCTTGGACTTGAAATGTCCCCTTCTGCCTGTTATATCAAGTTCACGGCCACATGATACACTTTGCACACATTTATCAAATACAATTGGGTAAAACTGGTTCCCAATTTGCATTCGTTATTTGATGAATAAGAAGAAATGTTTAGCAGGTGCTAATTTGCATACAATTGGCTTAGGTCAGTAACTGTGGTAAGAAAGAAATAAAAGTCAGCTTTATAAACTAGATTATAAATTAAAATAAAACAGAAGTGTGTGAATTCTGTTGTGTTTATTTTATTATATGACTGCTGAATATTAATTAATATACTGGTTAATTTGACAATCAACATATATTTTATATGATATTGCATGTTTGATTTGACTTATGCTGTAATACTTAAATTGCGCAGTTGGCCTTAAGATCAGTTACCAAACTTTCAATATTACATTACTTTAATTCTACCTTACCTAGCTTTTACAGTTTGTATATACTTAAGACTGATATTGACTTTGCTGTTAATCAAAAAATACCAGAATTCAATAACCCAAACAAACCTGTTCCAGAACACCATAGAAACCGGATAATAGAAACAAAAATATAAACTGTACTTATAAATTACTGCAAAAAAAAAGGGGTGTGGCAAACAATATGCCAACAGACCGAAACCAAAGACATGGTCAACAAAATCTATCTGCATGGAATAGATTCTGAAAGCGCTAAAAACCACCATGCAGACATGCACCATTGCACCATGTAAAATAAACAGCTAGAAGCTAGAGCAAACCAATATGCACCTTTTTCATTTGGAAACAGAGTAAACAGAAAACCTTGCCTTTTTGCCAAATTTCGCAATAGTGTATTTTTTGTTTTTATTCTCAGTATTTATTGCCATTTATGTGTGCAATGACCACGACTTCAACTCTTGCCACAAAAACTAAAAAAGAGTATTGTTTGTTGCAAGTTTAAATACATTTTAAGTCATTGATTGAATCAATGTCAATTGAACTTGCCGTTTGTGTCGCTTAAGTTTTCGCGGTTGTTTATTGTGCCATAGGTGCAATATGTATTTATGGCAATAAGATATAAATGTATACTTGTAAGAAATGGCGAAAACACTTCCAAGAAGATTACATTAACGTGTATCTTATTGCAAAATCGTAGCTAGTACACAAAGAGAAAGTCTATTTGAATAGCTAGCAAGTTTCGTAGCAAGCACAGCCTTTAAAGTGTTATAGGACTACGAGATGCACTGTAAACGCTTTCAGTATTTACCATCCATACGACATCTCATGGGTCAATGACCATCGATGCCGCTTAACGTCCTTTCACTCCTTTTAAGGAACATTACAATCGCTTAAATAATTTATTGCACTCCCGGAAAAGGAATCAATAAACTGATGACTATTAAGCATTATACCCTGTACTTAATAAAAATGGCTAAGAAACTTTATTATAAAAATGGTGCATAATTGCTATATAAACAAATTAAAGTGTTATCTTCATGCCTTGCAAATATGATAACGATAAAAATAAAAATAATAATCAAACAAACTTTTCAAAATACTTTTCGGCTTGGAATAAAAAAAAGAGGCAAAGCATCATAAACACAATAAGTAAGTAAATAAATTAAACTAAAGAATAAACATTTGTGAAAAGCAAAGCAAACTGGACATAGAGCTTGCGAAATATTACGTATTTGACCCGTTGAATCGAGCTTGAGATTAAGAAAAAAAATGACGTCGTCAAGGTCAGCACGTGGCGATCGACGGGAATAACAAAAACATACTGAAAGCGAACGCTTTCGTGCGTTTACATTCCCAAAAATACATATAAATCATAAGCATGCGAGTCTTCTATTTTTCGAGTTTTCTAGTTGTCAAAAACTTAATAGTGGAGTATGTACCCGGTTTTTTAATTTTATTTTTATACCCTGTATCCATGAGGAACACAAAACAAGCAACAAATTATACGTTACCGACTGCGCAATACTTCCTATAAGAGAAATGAGGGTCACTAACCCTATGACCGTCTGGAATTTTGTATTCTTCGAGGAAGAGGGGCAAGCTTAACACAATTCGCTCTGTTCGAGCAGAGAGTATGAGAACTGTGTATAACATTCGTATTCTAGGAACAGTTCATCAAAGTATTCATGTTCACGAACAAAAAACAGAACTGTGATTATCATAGAGAAAGAAAAAAAAGAGACAACAAGATAAACAGAATAAGGCAACAGACGGAGGAGACTGGCCTACTTAAAGATTTGTGTTGCGTGATGCTACAAATTATAAGTAGCAAAATAGAATTGAAGAAGAATTTTCATCTAAAATTTTGATTGTGCAGCGGTTATTATTACGCTCATTTCCCTTCTCTCTGTCTGTGCCACAATTGCGCTCTCACAAAAAAAAATGTTAAACTCTCTTTCTCCCAATTACATGTGCAGTTATATCGTTTTCGGTGTTAGAAGGGTGAAGTTAACGAACCTGTTGGTTGTATTGTTGTCTGTTTCTCGCTCGTTTTGGATGCAGTTCTTACGTTTGTTTTGATTTTGGTTTTTGATTGTAAGCTTCGCGCGCTCATAGAAATACTAAAACAATAAGGCCAAGAAAAGTTGGCAAGGCAATATAAAAAAACAGCAAAAACTTTCACACAACACTTAATTTATGAATGGAACGTATTTAATGCAAATGTACAAATATGTACTACAATATACAAGCACATTTATATGTATAAGGGCAAATTTTAGAGCTTTTACTACTTAGATGAGCGCTAAGATTTGCGCACTAAACACGCCATTGCTGGCAGCATTTGTATAATTTGTTATTGAGCTCGTGCGAATTTTGTTTGTAATTTTGAACGGCAATTCTTTTGTGTTTGGTTGACAGCAATCTTCGTTACACTTGTATATACATATGTATATACAAACATATAACTGTCAGTATTTAATTGAAATTCACATATAGGATAAAGAGAAACCAGAACTTATTAAAAACCGAATTATTTTGTTTCCTTTGTTTTTCGTTTTGTTGTATAAGAAATGCAATTGTCTTATTCGATATTGTTGTCATTCGTTGTCGCTTTCTTCGATTTGTGGCCCGTTCTACATTGAACTTATGCAGATCGACGATGCGTAAATGAATTTTAATTGTGAGCTCGTACACTCTTGTTGTATATTATTTACTTCTATGCTTTTCACTTTGGCGCTTCTCCGTCGGTTAAATGCACGTTCCACATGAGCCGCTTGCTGCCGTTGAACTAAAGAACTCGCTCCCAACGGCTTATTATTATACTACTGCCAGCTTAGTCAATCCAGATGCTCGCTCAGCTGTGCCGGCATACAGTGGAATAGATAGAAATATACTCTCGGCAAAACAATGGGAGTGAGCTTATTCAGAGATCTTGATTTGGATTCGGAGATGCCCCATATGTTTGACCTTTTATATGCACATGTGCACATTGAAAATACATATGTGTAGACTTTTCAAGTGAAGTTAAGCAAAAAGAACAGAATAACAATAAAATAATATATAAGCATATGTGCCCATTACAGTGGAGGCTTTCACTTGTTATCGGTATTAAAAAATAATGTTTCTATTCTTTTAAGCAAACTAACCAGAATTTAACAAAAAATAAATATATAAATGCCCACTGTGCACAGTCTGTGATCGAAAAACTTTTGCTGGCGCTCGTCCTCTCTCTTTTTCTCTCTCTCTCTCTCTCTCTTTGTGATGTGCTCTCTTATTAGTTCTCTCCTTTGCCGGATCTTGTCACGTCTTACGTTATATTCGAGCTGTTCCGTTGTTTGCAAATCATATTTTGAATTTGTGAATGTTGCAGGTTTTAAAAACTTATGTGCAAACACATGTATGTAGTATATAGTAAGTACATAACTTATAATTGCAATGTTCATATGAGTGATGACCTCCATTATTTTTATCCATTAAAAATCAGTAAAAAAAAAAAAGGGTACTCATAATAAATTGTGCAAATGTGTACCATATGCAATATAAGTATATATGTGAGTACAAAAACATATGTACCTGTTTATGAGTAAATATATACATATTAATCCAGTATGTAAGTACAAACATTTACAAATGCTTGCCAGCACACTAAGAGTCTTTGGGAATTTTACCCCTGCACCTTGTGGCTTTTTTTATTTTTAACCTAGACATGGGTAATTAACGTCACAGTTTTTACCATTTTCGTCTGGATGGACGCGTGCCCAGCAAGAGTTTCCCCGATGACGTTTTTACACTTAAGAGTATATTTGTGGTTACTAACTAATCGATTGATTGGTAATAAACTATGAGCTGTTTTTACGCATGTGATGGAAACAACATTTAAAAATATTGTCCGTTAAGTGTGGGGAAAATGTTAAAACAAAAGATTCAACAAATTGAATGTCTCCAATTAATAAAACGTTAGAGCTATTGGCTTGTCAATAATTGACTAATTAAATAATGTATACGCCACTCGTTTAAGGGCTTGGTTATCATTCAAATGCCATTGGGTTTTGTATTATTGCCACTTATTGACGTTAAATAGATTTGATTATTCCAGTTGCTCACTCGACAAACCCAATTGGCTGGTTTGTTTCAAAACAGCTTTCAGCCGAGCTCTAAGGGTTCAATATATTGAAATCTAAAGTGCAAAACAATTAAAAAAATTAGAACGGTTTTGTAAACTATTTATAGTTTTAAGATTGTTGAAAGCGTATAGCATCCGAAAATCTATGTCATCTAGTGTAATCGTTGAGCTAGTTAGATGTGTGATTGTGTGGAATTGTGTATCGCGTGTCAAATAGTTCTCAACTCTGATATGTTGGCACATTGAACCAAACAACCAACCCACGTCTAAATAGGTTTTGTCTAACTGCCAATTAGATTACATTGAAGCCACAAACAGTTTTTGTGAACGGTTTTTGTGTGTGTGTGCTTGCCATTAATTGAAGTGAATTCAATTCAATGCGAAAACCCAGCATTAGCTCATATTAAAATACACCTCCTGAAAAAGTTTGCGTTACAGTTTTAATGCGCTGAAATATGGTTATTTTCTTGGGTAAAGTCACGACCCCGAAACCGTTTTGCTACTTTGGAAAAATTACGCAGCAGCCAAAGCGGCAGCAGTTGAAAAAATACCAGCTACACTTGTTAAAGGTTGTTAATAACGCTTTGAAAATGTGGTTGCCATCTTTGACCCCTTTTTTAAAATATATATTCATGTTTAGCGTCAATAAACGACTTGTTCCAGGTAAAAAAAAACCGTTTGCTTTTGTTAACCGGAACATAAAAGCCATTCAAAATGGAGGTCAAAGCTAGATCAAGTTTTAAAAGCTGAATATCAGGAATGGAAAATTTTCCTTTACTAAATTCACCTAAAAGATGAACAGTGTAAAACAACCGAAGTTATTCAAGTTTTCACTGAAATGTCACACGTTTTTAGATAAGGAATTTAAAAAACCTAGGTAAAACAAGCTGATAACACCTGGTGCATGTGGCTGCTGCGTGACAATCCTAAACAATTGCTCATATTCATGACATATATATTATATTATATGTAAGAGTAGTGTTCTCGCAAATATATGTTAATGGAATCATAAAAAAGAGGTCAATGGGTTCAAGCCCGGCTATGAGATATTGATATATATATATATAAATATACATACTCTAAAGACATACTCTACGAGTAGTGTTCGAAAAGTCAAAAAATGCTCATTTGCTTATTCCCACTTTAATTCGCAACAAAATAAAATCTCATTTAAAAAAAAAGTCAAATTTGCACGCCAACTGTTTGCTAATTAGCTGCAGGTATACGTACATACAATATTCGAAATCGCAGTCAACCATATCAATCGAACAAAAGTGCACACATCATTTGGTCACTAATTAATCTATATGACAATTGACGACAGTCAGCCCACAAGGGGATTGAACACCCAATCGATTGGTATGCAGACAACAACGTAGGGAGAGGGTAGGGCTACTGAGAGAGCCGACATTCAATGAATAGCAGACGAGTACTGTGTGGTGGAGGTGTTCAGCAGCTCAGCACTACAAGTACGTTATGTGAGTCAGAATCTGAGTAGAGAGTGCAAATGATGAGCACAAATTGCAAACAAGACGTTGATCGCGTAAGCAGACTTCCCAATACAATTTTGTATACCCTTAACCCATGAAATGGGTAGAAAAGGGTATAATATTTTTGTTCAAAAGTATGTAACAGGCAGAAGGAAGCTCCTCCGACCCCATAACTTTTCCGGCTTACGATATACACATGTAATCGATAACAAAAAAATCAAAAATTTCGAAAACTTAAAACAAAATAATGAACATCTGTGAAATTTTTATTAAAATCGGTTAAGAAACATCGGAGATATAAAGCCATCAAGCATTGGTACAAAAGTACACAGCCATGTGTGTATGTCTGTTAGCCCGACCGTCTGTCCGTCTGAATGGTCAAGGGTTAAGGGTATCTTCTAGTCGAGCTTAATCGACTAGTGCCTTCTTACTTGTTAAATATACATATGTATACCTTAGGCGTATACTAATAAAACGTAAATAGTCGCTGAGAAATTGTTACAAAATTGATTACTCCTTTTTTATCGGACTGATAAGCCGTTTTTAAAACTGACCCACCTCAACTTTAAATAATGCGAATTCAATATTCACAAGTATTTGTTTTTGTTTTTTTTTTTAAGGGAAGCTAAGGATTAAGCGGTTTCGTGGTTGGATTAATACATTTGTGTGCCCTAAAATGTAAACGACAAATTGTTTGTACATTCAAATTGCAGCTGATTCATGTTTTTATTTTTTGCTTTTCTGTTTGCGGTTCTTAATTACAAATTGTCGTTCACAAAAAAAAATAGTTTTAAGTGTCTAAAGTCAATTATTTTTCTATTCTTACAAAACAACAATATTTGATAGTCACATTTAAGTAAATGATTTTTCGGTTAAAGTAACATTCGCAGAATTTATATAGGGGAGAAACATGACCCTCCACGGAACGTCGGCTTTTAAAATTTATTAACGCTTAAGAGAGCGAGAATGAGTTGATTGTTAACTTAACTCTTGTGCTGCGCTCAAGAGGTTGGTCAGAGTCCAAAATAAATAAATTTCACATTTACTCTACAGCTTTTTTATTTGCCTTGTTAATAAACACAATAAACAAATTGTGAAAATAAATTAAAAGATCAAACGATGCAGTATTTTAGGGGTTAGCAAATATTTAACTTTCAGAGAAACATTATAATTAATGCTTTTTATTAAAGTTTGTATTGACGCTTTAAAATGTGTGACTTAAAATAAACATATACTCATTTAATTAAAGAGATTTCCAAAATTTAATTTAGAATTTGAATAAAGTTCATAAAAGAATAGTATCTCTTACAATAAGGTGCGTGACTTTCATTGGCCCATTATCAAAGTTTCAAGCGGACAAAACACTTTGCACCGGAAACCAAGACGCCTTTGACGTAAGTACGATTCAATCATTCAGTATGCGAAGCACAAGCACTCAACTAGTCAATCGCCAGCTCTTCAATAAGCAACAAATTCCATGCAAACTATGGTGAATCGTATGATCTATAAAGACCCAAAAACAACAAGTAAGAAGACTCTAGTCGATTAAGCTCGACTAGAAGATACCCTTAACCCTTGGCCGTACAGACGGAGAGATGGTCAGGCTGACCAATGCTTGATAGTTCCACATCTCCGGTGTTTCTTAACCGATTTTAATGAAAATTTCACAGAAGTTCATTATTTTGCTTATAGTTTCAATCCTCATTTTCAGTTTTTTAAAATTGTTGATGCTGATCAAGAATATATATACTTTATGGGGTCGAAGAAGCTTCCTTCTGCCTGTTACATACATTTGCACAAACCATTATACCCTTTTTTTTTACCATTTCATGGGTTAAGGGTATAAGAATATATACATACGTATATATGGAATTATAGACAACGGAACATACAAAAGGACATATTCCATATGTACGCCAATTAAAATAATATAATATAAAATTTATAAGGAGTTATTCTTAAGACAGCAACATAAAACAGTAATTTATAAAGACTATGGGGTAACGATGGCACATTTTTATCAACCGCGAAAAATGGAAGGCTAATTTTCCCATCAACTACACTCGTAATCAACAGGGACAACCTTCATAGAGTGTGAGGAAAAACAAAAACAATTGGATCAACTGCTCAACGAGAAATACATAGTAGTAATTGATGTAGTCTATGCTTTATTACAAAACAATACAGAGACAGCATGGTGTCATAAACTTGACCAATATTGGATAATTGAACACTATGCCAGAGGAAAAACCGCAATAATCATGCTGAAGTTGCCCATCTCCTGCCCCACACACTAGTGTCAGAATGATAAGCATTTTATCCAAAGCTAGTGGCAAATTGTAAAGCCCACACACTTATTCAAATGGCAACTGTCTGGTGATAGTCATATTTGATGAATATTTGGATGATAAATGAATGATAGAAGGCGTTAACTAGCAGCGTACATGTCAGAATAGAAGTGAACACATAGTATAAAACACAAAGAGATAATCGGAAAGATTAACTCACAAAGGGTGTTATTTAGTAACATATCGAGATCTTGCTGATTCTTAGTAAGGTAATTACTAACTTTAAACACAAGTAACGCGATCGATTGATAGTTGATTTACTGTATTGACCCGGCTTAAGCAAAATAATTTCACTTTTACACAATAAAATACAATACACATATATATTAATTGCGCACTTACATACCCAACGCGCCTGCAGTTGCACTGAAAATATAACTAAGCCATAGAAATAGAAAAAACGAAAACACAAAGGCAAAAACACTGTCGCAAAGGGTGCAAACTTAAAAGGTGGTTGAAAAACGCACACACTAATTTGTTTGCGTTTGTGCTGACGCGCCACTGATTGAAATTTAGAAATGCCGCACTGATAAAGCGCTACAAGGCAAAATTACTTTAGCTTAAGTTGGCAGGGCCATTAGTTTGCCAGGTGGCAGCTCTGCAAGCAACTGCAAAATTTATCGATGCATAGATTTTGTGAAATCGGTAGTTTTACGTTTTGTTGTCAAATTAGAACAACGTGATGAAAATTGCACGTTTTAAGAAATCGCATAAAACGCTAGTTTTTTTTGCCACCAACTTTGATTATCGTGAGCCGTATCAAGTACTCATTGATGCTACCTTCTGTCAGGCTGCCCTACAGGTATAAAGCCTGTTTTTATGTACGTCATCGAAGCTAAATTTTAATGCATTCACCTCTGATTTCAGTACAAAATTGGCATTGAGGAGCAGATTAGGAAATATTTTCAATGCAACGTCAAACTACTAACCACCCAATGCGTTATATTGGAAGCAGAGACACTAGGAACTCCCCTAACAGGCGCAATAACAATTGTAAAACAGTTCCATGTTCACAAATGCGGCCATGAAGGAAAACCTGTTGCAGCAGCTGAGTGCCTCAAATCAATGGTAAGTGCATATTATAATGTAATACCATAGCTACAATCAAATTTGATTTTGCAGACAAAAGACAATCGTTATATAGTTGCATCACAGGATCGCCTGCTGCAAGCAAGTCTGCGCAAAGTACCTGGTCGCTGTCTACTATATCTGCACAAGGCAACGCCCGTGTTAGAAGCACCTTCGGATGCATCTAAGAAATGGGTTCAAAAACGAGCAAAAAATTTAATGCTAGGCAAGCAAGCAGATAAAATTGAGTATATGAAAGAAAAGCAAGGTCTGAAAAAGTCAGAGACTGCGCCCGCCCAACAAAAGAAGCCCAAGGGTATGAAAAATCCAAATCCTCTTTCATGCAAAAAAAGTAAAAAGCAAAAGCCGCCCACCTTGCATGGCGTAGAACACACAACACCAACCAAAGCGAAAAGAAAACGAGTTAAGATTGCAGCACATGTTAAAGCTGCGCTGAGCACAAATTAATCCGTGTTGAGTTTAAATGGTTAACATTATAATTAAACTTCAAGTCTTTTGTAATATTGTACATTTGTTTCATGGTTTCAAAATGTATATAATGTACGCAGTTGTATAATGTTTACTGTTTACCCTCGCGAATTTTGTTCAGCGTCTTCTCGGTCATAAAGTGACCTAGAATTTTGGTAAGGGTAGCATTGCGAGCGCAATAGGCCATGACATTGACCGGAAACAAAGCGCACCAAGTGAAATCCATTTTGTTAGCCAGTGCGACGGCAAATAGATGTCCGCATCGATGTGCAGACAAGCGTTTCTGGTTGGCTGTGCTGCCGCCAACCTTAACGCCTTGTGTGCCCGTGAATGCCTCCATCAAAAAATCGGTGGCAATTGGACCCGGCGAAAATATGGTTACATCCAACTTGCGATGCTCCACTTTCAGTGACATGAGATAAGCATTCAATGCATGCTTTGCAGCGCAATAAGTTGCCGAGAATGGAACCGGACTGAAGCCAGCTATGCTTGAAGTAGCCGCAATGTGGCCACGACCGCCATTTTGTTCCAGAAAGTAGCGCACAACCAGGCGCGACAAATGGACCACAGAGAATACGTCCAGCTCGAAGAGATCACGATCCACCTGGATTTCGATTTCTGTCCAATTAGCGCGCTGCGAGCGACCCGCATTGTTTACCAAAACATCCAGACGATCGAAGTGATTGAGCACCGTGGATAGATGCGATTGATGTTTCTCCAGCTCCAACATGTCCATTGGTAGGATCAGCACATCATTTTGCCCTAATAGTCCGTCTGCCACTTTTAAGCATTCCAATTGCACCTGTTTCAGTTGCTCAATACGACGTGCACTCAGCACCAGACGAACTCCTTGGCGTGCCAAACTTAACGCCAGAGCACGTCCAATGCCGCTCGACGCACCCGTTACCCAAACTACCTGTCCGCGCATGGAGCACAACGGGACGCCAAAGCGCGAATTGTACCACAAGGCCACATTGCAGTCGAGTACTATCACGATCAGCACATAGCCAACACAATAGAGCACCAGGAGTATGAGTAAAAATTCTAGGAAAGTCATATTTGCAACCTTTGCACCTAGCGTAAGTTGCTATAATAGTAAAAATAAGAATATCGTTACAACGATAGAACACTGATCAGCTGACTATCGTATATAATCGATTATTCATAGAGGAGAAAATTAAACCGTAATGAGATTCGACCTCAAACCGTTTGCTGCAATATAACAAGTGATAATGCTTTACTAAAACGTTCCTGACTAGGACACACCATAATGTAATTCAACATTAAAGTTTCAAATTACAAATTAACTGTCAAAAATGTTCAGAGGTCAAATTTTATCGGATAGTATATTTAGATTAATAACAAAAAGATAAGTAAATTTCAAGTGTAAGTTTTAAATTTTAATGTTTTACTACTATCACGCTTGCAAGACACTGCTGAGGTTGCCACAGATCTTGTCAATTTCCGCGTAGCCAGCTTGCTCCAGTGTCATCAAGGCATTTGCCAAACTGACTGTTTCCCTTGTGGAATGCGCTTTTACCCATATACGTCCGTTGACACCTACTGCAATCTCGTAGGGCAGCTCCTCGTTAAGAGCAGTTAGAGCTGGGCAGTTCTCGCGCAACAGCAGCCGGCCCAGATTCAGACTGCACTTGAAAAAGAAGCCATCCTGCAGAACTCCTAGCTTGCCGCGTTGACCATTCGAGTTGACGCATACCAGCTCCGGCTCAATATCTGCATTGGCATTAAGAACGCGAGCATACAGCAAATCACCAGGGTTTAGATCAGGACGATTTTTTTTTGTGGCAGCTTCAAAAGCTAGATAAGAAATTGATGCTGTGTCTGCCGCACCAATGTCAACGCGATACAAATCGCCAGCTCTGGCTTTAATAATTCCAATAATTAGGTCTCCGCGAGCAGGAACATAACGCCGCTGATAGTTGTCCACCCAAAATGTGTTTGGCTCCTTGTGTCGAAGTGGTCCTGCCTTGCTTGCCACTACCTTGTCGTCCACTCTGCGTAGTCCGGGTCCCAGTATGATTCGTTTACCTTTTGCCACATCTTCGACAGCCGTGACGCGCTCGCCAGGCATAATAATACTCATTTTTTCGGACATAATAACAAACGACTTTGCCGGCCGCGTGTTTTCTAAAGTTTGTTGTTATTATATCGATACATCGATATGTATGCAAAGTGCTGGAGAGCGCCGCATTTTGTGAATGATAAGAATTTTCTCTTTGCCTCTAATTTTCTTTTCTTTTTATTTTTAAAATGTGTATGTATGTATGCAAAGGTGAAATGTATTTCTTCCCCAAAGCTTTCCAGTTCGATTGCACATGGAGGCCATATGTGGATGCCATTTTGTGTAACCTTGTACGAAGGTCAATACAAATATACATATGTACATATCCCTGCTAAAATACCGGTAGACCGCAAACGCCTACAACTTTCAGCCAGTGGACTGCGCCTGGAGGACGCAGACTCTATGGTTTGGAACAGTTTACGTTCCACAATCCACAGCAACGATGGCAAACATATTAGTATCGCGCGCTCTGCATGCGCACCCCTCACTGCACACATTGTTGACGACAGCAAAGCCATCAAGCCAAAAAAATTTGCTCGTTTTCTCATCGCGTTCTGCGACAACTGCTTTCAGTAGCAAATCAGCCAGCCAAGCCGGAAGCTCTATAGAGTCGCTCTCGTCTGGATTTAAATTCATAAAATTTAAAAGTTCTTGGTATGTATAAGTGTGTGTATATGTGTAGTTTAATACATTTTAATTTACTTTCGTTTTTATTTTTTAAATAAATTGCTAAAGTTCATTACCGCTGTAAAGGTTCGAGTTATCTAACAGATTTTATTACGTGCAAATGCACATACTGAAAATTTATAGATTTATAAAAATGTATGTACGTACAAATCGTTTTACATTTCTTTCAATTCTTATAAAATAGTGCATTAATATGAAAAATTGTTAAACAAATGTTTGTCATTTGTAAAAGGCATATTTCGTTGCATCGGGGCAATATTGCTCATTACTTTTACAATGACCTTTAAGCACTGCGCAGAGGTCATACATACAAACGCTGAGCGGTTGCTACTCTCCCGGAATAGAGTGTCGAAAAAATAATTGAGCGTAGGAAAGTGCTGTCCGTTTAGTTTTTTCTATCAAATTCCTGACGGGAACAATAAATTAGATCTTGGAATTAATACATGTATCAAAATAACAAGTATATTTTATATGTGCAAAATAAACCATAAACTCGCATATAAAAATTAAATTTAGTTTATTTATTTATACTTTGACGCGAGTTAAATAATGTAATATACATTTTGCATTAATTAGTAAAGTGCAATCTGGAATTTTCAATGCTGAAGCTTATCATTTGAAACCTGTTTTGTTTTGAGTAAAAATATTTTATTATTTTTGTTTGCAGTTCCAAAAGCAACATGACCATCAAGTCGATCAAAGCACGTCAAATCTACGATTCACGTGGCAACCCCACAGTGGAGGTTGATCTGACTACCGATCTGGGCCTGTTCCGTGCCGCCGTACCATCTGGTGCATCTACCGGTGTGCATGAAGCTCTGGAGCTGCGCGATGAGGATAAGGCCAACTATCATGGCAAGTCCGTGCTGAAGGCTGTCGGTCATGTGAACAACAGCCTGGGCCCCGAGGTGATCAAGGCCAATCTGGATGAGACTGACCAGGCGGCTATCGATAACTTCATGATCAAGCTGGATGGCACTGAAAACAAGAGCAAGTTTGGCGCTAACGCCATTCTTGGTGTTTCTCTGGCCGTATGCAAGGCTGGCGCTGCCAAGAAGAACGTGCCACTGTACAAACACATTGCTGATCTATCTGGCAACAAGGAAATCATTTTGCCCGTGCCCGCATTCAACGTGATCAATGGCGGTAGTCACGCTGGCAACAAGTTGGCTATGCAGGAGTTCATGATCCTGCCAACTGGTGCCACCAGCTTCACTGAGGCCATGAAAATGGGCTCTGAGGTGTACCACCATCTGAAGAACGTGATCAAGGCTAAGTTCGGTCTGGATGCTACAGCCGTGGGTGATGAGGGTGGCTTTGCTCCCAATATTCAGTCCAACAAGGAGGCTCTCTGCCTGATCAGCGATGCCATTGCAAAGGCTGGCTACACCGGCAAGGTGAGCAATTGAACTACTAATTAGTTATATAAATTTATTTAAGTTATAAATTTGTTATACATATAGATTGAGATCGGCATGGATGTTGCTGCCTCTGAATTTTTCAGAGATGGGCAGTACGATCTGGATTTCAAGAACCCACAGAGTGATAAGGCACAATGGTTGTCGCCCGAAAAGCTGGCCAACATGTACCAGGAGTTCATCAAAGATTTCCCAATCGTGTCCATTGAGGATCCCTTCGATCAGGACCATTGGGATGCCTGGTCCAACCTGACCGGAAACACCAAGATCCAGATTGTCGGTGATGATTTGACAGTCACAAATCCCAAACGCATTGCCACCGCTGTCGAGAAGAAAGCATGCAACTGCCTGTTGCTGAAGGTCAACCAGATCGGCACAGTTACCGAGTCCATTCAGGCACATCTGCTGGCCAAGAAGAACGGCTGGGGCACCATGGTCTCCCATCGTTCTGGTGAAACTGAGGATTCCTTCATTGGTGACCTTGTTGTGGGTCTCTCCACTGGTCAGATCAAGACTGGCGCTCCATGCCGCTCAGAACGTCTGGCTAAATACAACCAAATTCTGCGCATTGAGGAGGAGATTGGACAGGGCGTCAAGTTTGCCGGCAAAAGCTTCAGAAACCCACAGTAAACGTTGCTACTTCTCAATTCCAACAGCACCAAGCACCCAACCGAATAAAAAAAACCCACAGCAGCAAGTAAAAGGGAGAAGAGGTGTAAATTTGGTGTACATGTTCGTCAACCATTAGGTTTTTGTCTGGCGCACAAAAGCAATCGATTTATAATATTCAATAATATTGCTTCGTTATTTAGACATTATAATTACTATTACCATCACTATGATCTACTTATTATTATAAACGCATGCATGGTCAACTTGAAGTATATATTTATCAGTTGTACTGGCTCTCCCTACATAGATTGTAGTAGACACACAAATATCATTGTCTAATTGTAATTTCGATTGACCTACACAACTCCCACGATTGTAATAAAAATGCAAGCGTTCAAGACATATAATGGAAACATCAAATAGCTTAACTCCATAAAACAGAACATATAAAATGTGTTTTCAAATCCAAAATCCATGCAGGCGCACTAATGTTCAATTTAAAAAGCGTTAATAGATGTGAAATAAATATTGTTGGAAAAATTTAAATTGTATTACTATTGAGGGACTGCATACTCTTGGGTTTTTTTTTAATAATTCTAAAAAATACATTGCATACTTTTATGCTGCGAAGAAACAAAGCAACTGCTTAGTAGTACTGCTAACTGTAAAACAGAGTATCCCAAAAGAGCTTATGAGGGTAAGCCACCAAACAGTTAAAGATATACATCCTCTGCATTACAGTAATGAAATTTAAAATGCATTTTCATATACTTGGCAAAAACCCTTTTGCTTGATGGAGATCAAAATATTTCAGTATGCCCTCACTGCCCTTGAATTTATAAATGATGTTATAAAAAATAAGCATTTTTTTATATCGTCAAACTAAACATCTAATGATTTATAAATGGTATGTATCTTAAATCAGAGCCATCAACAAATGGCATTGGCGCCGGCATTCGGTATAACAAATCACTTTCTATGTGTTAATGAAAAAATATGCTGATGTATGTCGTTGTCTTTCGATAATGGGTTATGGTGAGGTTCTATATATACAATATACAGTATTATTTACCTAACTTGGGGCCAATTCCAACGAAAAAGGAATACGAAAACAATGGGACTTGGAAGACATTCATCGAAAGTCCTAATTAAATTCAGATCTCAAAACGCAAAACACATTTAAAAAAATGTCAGTTTATTATTTCATAACGTTTAACTAACTACATTAAATACTTAATTAACATTTAACAAAAACTAAAAGCTTTTCGTTGTACTTAAAATCTATGTGTGCAATAATGAAAGTGTTGTTTTAAAGAATACACAGGAAAATGTGTGTGTTTAAAAGTAGTTTAGCACAAGTGAGAACTACTAATTAGTCTTAAATAACGAGCATTATATAACTAAGGCACCGAATTTGTTGCGATAGCAATGGGCCAAGTCGTTGGTCCCTTGAGCAGGATATCCTCCAGGGCATGCTTAACTTTGATAAAGCGACGCTTGAACTCCAGACCACAGCCCTTGGACAAACGGAAATCAACGAGTATCTTTCCATCCATTTCAATAATATGCGCCTTGAAGACCAAGCGCAGTTTTCGCCTATCAATAGTCGAGATGGTAACAACGCCCTCGTCACTAACTTTGCAAGTGTAGCCGCCCAATCGCTCAATAGTGCCCACCAGCCTCTTGATCGTATCATCCCAGCGTGTTGTCACAAAGAAGCGCGTCATGCGCCGCACCAAACGCTGGAAGTAGTTCTGTGAAGCGCTCTGGGTCTGATTCATTTGTGTGGCCAGCAATAGATCGTCCAGCATCGCAGGCTGCGAGAAGCAATATGTTAGCCGTGCCTCCTGCGCCAGCGTCTGTCTGGCCTCGTCCTCTTGCCCATTGAACTGTCCGTTGCGTGGTCGCGCATCAAATTCGACGTCGCTGCGCATTGTGGGCATGGGCTGGGAGCAATAGTTTCGTGATACCGTATCATCCAGATTGTTGCAAAGATGTGCACTCGACTGCAAACGCTGTCTCTTGGCCTTCGGTGAGCATATCTCCATAGCAGCTGCCGAATCAACCAAGTCATAGGAACGATCTGTAAGCAGAGTAGTGGATTAAATAAAATATACAAAAAAGTTTCTCGATCGGTGAAACTAATCAAAGCGAACTTAAAATATAACAAAAAGAAAGCAATGCAAAAACCATTTGGTTTTTGGTAATAAAGCTCTATGGAATCTACAAACACCATACAGCTAAAATCACCAAAGAACAAATAATATGCAAAATTAAAAGTTCAAACAACAAAAAATAAATGGCATAAAGTTTATTAACTATTTGCATAAGCATCCTGTTGTAAGTTGGTTTAAAAACTATTCTTAAGCTGGCCGCAAGCGCCGATGCTTTGGTAATCTAGCTTTATGAAGTATTCAAATCTATCATACAGCTAAAGCGCCAAAGCGACGGAATTGCAGCATACATCACAAATTCAACACATCACTTATTAAAACACACACACGTAGCTCGCTGTTTGTGCAACATGGGCAGCACAGGCACAGAGCGACCCTCAAAGTATGCAAATTGAGAGTCACTAAGTACCTGAGCAGCAAAATGTGCAAATTGAGGCTTAACATTTTGACACTGATTAAATTTATATCGCGCACACAGGCAAACCGACGAATGTTTATATGTCTATAATTCTTACCGTGCTCCGCAAACTGCATGTTTGACCATTTGTGATCAAGTATCTTGTCCAGGGTCAGACGACTGCCGGGACTGCTAGCTAACACCTTGCGTAACAGGGATATGGCCAGTGTATCCAGTTTGCTCCATGGTGTTTGCGTTTGCCAGCGATCATTGTCCTTCCAGTTGATGAATTCCAAGCAACTAGCCGATGGCTGATCCCACGGCAATTCTATACAGATTAAACACACACATAAGAAAATCAGTTACAAAATTGGAATTCCAGTTGTTAAGAGAAAACAACATGGCTTGTTGGAGTGATTTTGTCCGTGCAAGTGAGAAGCTCTGTATATATATATTTTTTTATTTTTTTTTTACAAATTATTTGAATCGTGCACTATTAAAATATTATGTTGATTTTTGATTTTTTTTTTTTTGTTGGTTTAAACATTTTCCATTGCTGTTGTTGTTTGGCGGGGTGCATGGGGCGGTGGCAAGCAATTTAAGCTGGAGCTTTGGTATAAAAGCTTTAGATAATATAATATGTAAAAAACAATCTACAGCTAGAATACCAAAGAAACAGCCAAAATGAATGTAATTAGACATAAAAAACATAGTGAGCAATATATAAAACACATGACAAATCCGATTAACTGTTTGTATGTGTAGTGTTTTGTGTGTACTTGGTGCCATCAAACATATGTGATTTAATTTTAATATTGATATATTTAAAAAACGAGCGATGAATGTCGACAGAAAACAATACAAATGCGATGCGAATGCTTTTTTTCATTTCATTTGGTTGGAATGTGAGTAAAATCAAATGCTGTTGCAATTAAACACAACAAAAACAAGTGGGCCTGGGAGAGAACTACTTACCACCCGCTAGCATCGTAACCAGTATAACGCCACAGGACCAAATGTCCGCTGGCTGTGCATGATATGGCTTCAATAGAACCTCCGGCGCCACATATGGTAAAGTGCCGCAACGTTTGTCCAGCAGGCGCTCTCTGCCCTTACATCTGAAAGTGAAAAATGTAATATGAGCGGATGACCAATGAGATGATGGGAACACACATAAATTATATATTATTATTAGAAATGGTCACAAGTTATACAAGTTTAAATGAGTGTCAAAGTTAAAGATCAATATGTATTAATTTGCGGGTACCTAATACCTAAACATAGTGGCCATTCCAAAATCAGAGATTTTTACATTGTCATGCTCGTCCAGCAGCAGATTCTCAGGCTTCAAATCACGATGAGCGATACCACGTTGGTGCAAATAGTTTAGACCGGAAAGTAGCTGCATAAAGTAACGCTGTGCTTCATGCTGAGGCATGCCAACATCAGGCTCTATGAAACGACAAAATGCAAAAGTTAAAAATAGACTAAAACAATCTTTAACTCTCTTATAGGATTTATAGGATTACCTATGCGATCAAACAATTCGCCACCGGCAGCATATTCAAGGAATATATATTCCACATGTCCCTGCGAACGCTTGCCAAAGAAGCGCAAGATATGCGTGTCCTGTAGCATCTTTTGTATGCACACCTCTTTGCGAACTGAGATCACGGCATCAGGATGTTTCTTTAAATCTACCATTTTCATGGCCACAGCCTCTCCCGTCTGGCGATTGATAAGCAACTTAACTCTGCGCCATTCATGCCAAAGAAAAACAATGAGAAAATTTTGTTTTTAGTAAGTGGAAAATTTTGGACAGTGCAATATTGCAGCATGAGAGCTATCTGTATCCGTTTCCTCTGTCCCTGTCTTTGTCTATATATCGACTGGTTATTTAGGTGCAGTCAGTGCTCCTGTTACCAATTTTATGAATTTTTTTAATAGTAGTTTGGTGCATGCGCACAACTAAAAATGATGCTGGATAACTGGGCGGCAGAGAGTGCAACAGCAGAGATGCAAGCAAATACGCCGGAAGAGTGCGTTTTTTATATGCCTCACAGCATTTCCGGTTTATTGACTTCAACACACGCAAATACACACACACACACACAGACTTGCATACCTATGAGAGAGAGGTATATATGTGTGTATGCTGTTGAATTGCAATGCAGTAGTAGAAAGTATGACTTATGAGGAGGATGCAGTCCTCCCATCCCCCAATTCCACTTACTCGCCATATGCACCTTCGCCGAGAGTTTGCGCCAGTGTCCATCCCTCAACAAATTCCCGTGATGCTGACGTCGTCGATGCCGCTTTTGCGTTGGCCGCCATCTCCACCCTTAAAATGATCAGTGTTGAGGCACCTCAATATCCTTTGTCAGCGTATTCTATAGCCATGTGCCGTTATCATCTGCTTGTGGGGCGAGATTGTGCGTTTACACGCATAGCGCTAGCTGCAAGTAAAACAAGAGTACAACACGTCAAAATCTTTACAATTGCTCTTGTTGAACTTAGTGGTGTACACACACACACACACACACACCAAACTATGTACAAACTACATCCAAATAACAAAAGAAGCCAACTTTTTTTGATGCCGCTTTAACATTTCATATTTTGGCATGGTCATGGTTCGGTTAAATAACCAACCACAACTGCGACGGGCACATGCGCTCTAAAAGCTAACGTAAAAAGAGCACAACGCAAATCAAAGCTCTCAAAATGTGCAGACGTAACGCATATATGTATTGGAAGAATGTACATAAATACATATATACATACATGTCCTAATGTATTTTCATGTACATTAGAGAAATGGCGAGAATCGATGACATAGCTGTTAAATTCGCATCAACCGAATGCTACTCGGCATATGAACGATGTTAGGAAAACCTATACAGAATGGTATACACATTAATGTTTCTTATAAAAATAAATAAGCTCAAGTAATGCAATATGAGCTGCAATGTCAGTTTTACTTACGGGGCCGTCTTTTATATCGAATTACTGTCTTATTCTCCTATACTCGAGTCGTTTGTATAAATAAACAGCATCAATAGTCGTCGAAACGCTTGTTTCAAATACAATGCAAACAATAAACTTGAGCTGCAAAACTTATACTCTCTTTCTAACTATCGCTCTTCCTTTTTGCTCCTTTTGAGTATTATATTTGTTGGAAGAAAGGCGGCGGCGGCATACAGGCAGTCAGAGATAAATAAAGCATAGACTGCTGCCGTTCCTCTCTCTCTTTTTTTCATCTTTAGGGATGCGATTCTTTGCAGTCTAATGTTGGACTGCGACTAATTTTTTTCCGTTAGCGAAAAGCTCATTTGCTGACACTGAACACTGAACACTGATGATGTCGATGCTCTCCCACCCCGCCATTGCTCCGCTGCTGCGCTGTTGCTCAGCTAGCTGGTTCAACAGGCCACTATTAAAAGTTTTCGTTTTATTATATTTGTCGTGTCGTGTGTATTCGCAATTTACATTCAACAGAGTGGATTTGTTCACTCCCTCCTTTTACACAAACACACGTGCGCGTGTTAACGTGAACACCGAAACGTCCCTTGAGATTCTATAAGTACGGCACCTACAGCTTTTATCCTGTCGAAAAGGTCGTTGTAGTTATTTATTCCTACAAAAATTAATTTGCATTAAGTTAAAGCAGCCTGTTACAATTGAAAAATGAAAAGAAGAAAACAGGCTGCTCTAAGCCAGTTACGCTGCAGCCTTTTCTGTTGCTTATCCCCGAGACTAGCTTGAAAGTGGCCCCATAGCAACAGCGTTGAAAAAAAAGAAGAAAAAACTCGTGTGCCTAGGACTGTAACTGTCACGGCAACTGTAGATTTTAACTTGAGACCGAGCCACCATAGCCATTGCCTTTTGGGAATGAAGGAGATGGTGACTCTGCTCTGTTGCTGTTGCTCTGTTGACGGTTGTCGGCGGGGCTAAGCAAATACGAGTTTCGTAAAGTATTTTTATTTGAGACCCGGTTTATTTTTATGCGCCCTGTACATGAAGGAGAGCCGAGCTCCTCCTGCCACGCTATAGCCCCTCTTCTCTTTATCTCGCGGTGCTGCAACCAAAAAATGCAGAAATGAAAAAAATATTGCATGGTTAGGATAAAAAAAAAAAAAATACAACAACACTCTCTGTTGGCAGTCACCAAGGACGGTAGCGGATAAGAGATAGAGTAAGAGGCGGGTATCAAGACTGTGGCTGGAATGGAATGGAGATGGACATAACAGGCTGGCAGATAGACAGACGAGACCAGACCAGACCAGCATAGCCAGTTTTTTTCGTAACCTCTCCTTCATTTTTTCTTGTCTTGTGGCGGGAGCTAAAAAAAGGCAGCCGCCGCGTGTGCTGCACAGACATCTCGCAAATTAATTTGCCAGCCAAGGAAAATGTAATGTCATTAACATTTGCAGGTTTACCTACATTGTGCCTTTTCATCCAATGTTATTCTGCAAGTGCATCTGCTATTTTCTTTATGATATTTTCGCGAACGCGTTTGAGGTTTCGTATCATGTTCAATGATGGCTGGATGGGAGCACACCTCCATTATCATACCGACGCGGCGTCAAACGGCACGATTAATGGAAAAATTTCAGAGAGTGTGCACAGAGTCTGTAAAATCTCACAGACTGTCATCAACTCGAGAATGCGGCGCGTAGTACATACACACAAATAAACATATACACACTCAAATACACAATGCCCGGTATCGTTTTATTTGTATCTACACCTTCGAAAGTAGCAAAGTCCGTTTTTTTCGTTGCTTTAACCTCTCGTATTCGTGTAAGTTTAAGAGCACATTTTATCCTTTCGTAAGTTTATTTAATTTTGGATTTCTCCTGCGTGATTGAACATTGACCATTTG
The DNA here is from genome assembly GCA_035044645.1 of Scaptomyza parva. Lineage (NCBI taxonomy): Eukaryota > Metazoa > Arthropoda > Insecta > Diptera > Drosophilidae > Scaptomyza > Scaptomyza parva. The sequence continues at coordinate 3,366,766 of JAWNNT010000063.1, forward strand.
TAAGTGATTTAAACGGAGCAACGTTATCCTGTCACTATTAGCGATTCGTCCTGGGCCAGCGTTGAAACCAAACTGTTCTGCAAATGCGTTCGCTTCATGAATAATCTCCATGACATGGACCAGGCAAATCGAAACTTCCAGCGAAAGGCGCCAAAGAGAGCAAAAAAAATTAAGTAAAAAGGCTCTAGTCGAGTAAGCTCGACTAGCAGATACCCTCAACCATGGACTTTACACATACAGTCGTGCGAGCTGTACCAAAACTTGGTGACTAAGCTTCAATCGTCTATATCTCAGGTGATTATTTTAATTAAAAACTAAATTTCATAAATTTTCTTATAATATTATTATATATCAAGTTTTCCAAATAAAGAATTTTATTGTTATATATATATATGACTAGACTGTTGATGCTGGGCGGAGATGCTTCTTTGTGTCTGTTACATTTTTTTGCAAAAAACTATTTACCCCTTTAACCTATTTCATGGGTTCAGGGTATTAAAAGAGAGAGAAAGCTTACTCATGCGCGCGCCAAAAAAAAAAGAAGTGGAAACATCAGAGTTTGCAACGTTTTCGGTGGTTGTTGATGTAACTCTCTCTCTCTCTCTCTCTCGCTCCCTCACACTATATGCATTCCAAACAGCTTCCAAGTTTAAATTGACTCTCTTTGAGTTGAAAGCAGCAGCAGCAGCAGCTGGGACGAAGCCGGCGACGGCGACAGCCAAAGCCGGTGAGAGAGCGCAGGGCTGTTGCTTCGCAAACGATAGTTGTTGAGTGAAAAGGGCTGTTGCTTCTTTTTGTTCCTTTGCATCGGTGGTCATACATACAAACGTATGTATATGCATCAATATATACATGTGTATATGGAAATTTCATTATCGTCCAGTATTTCATTACACACACACTTTTTAAAGCTTCATCGGCGGGATGCACAGCAACGTTTTAAAAGAAGAGTTGCCATTCCTGAACCTGTACATACGTTTAAAATGGAACATGACTTTTGAACTGCGTATTTAGGTGTGCGCAAGTTCTCCTTCCTTAACTTCACACACGAAAGCCATATAATATATATTTAATATGCTTTTGTAGGTTTGATTTGCTAATGACTTATTGAAACAAGCTATAAGTGAAAAGGTGATAACCTCCTAAAGACTCTGTAATAATAGGGTATACATATATATATCTTTTTAATAATCGAATGCATTCAAACACTGTGTGTAGTCAGTCAAAATAGAGTATTTATCCTCCTCATACGATAGCCGGTTTCTCTTTTGTTGTTTCTTTTTTTTCAGCGTATACTATTTCACTCTGCCCGGCCGTTGTTGGGACTCGTTTACGTACACACATTACACTATACATACCTATGTATGTATGTTTGTATGCGAATTGTTTACGCCAATGACAATCTTTTACACAAATATGCGTGCAAATACAAATACAAATATACAATATGCATGTATGTGGGTACGCACACTTATATCTGCGTAGCAGCAACTGTTGTGCTCATGAATAAGACGACAGCATCCCACAGAAGAAAAGGTGACGCTTAGCAACAACAAAAAACAGGTAGACGAATTTGAGTCGAGAATGTTCGACTAACATATACTCTAAGCTCAGTTGTGAGAAGCGCGTATTTAACATAATTTAGTTATTATCGATCATACGTAATAAAACAATGTAAATTAAATAAATTTCAAATTCAGATGTTTAATTTTTTCTTTTTAAAATTTTCATAATACCAAATTATCGCTTACTTTTCTAAAAAAATAAAACGGAATTGGTCAAAGGAAACCAGAGTGGGGTTGCCAAGGAAATCAGAAATTTATATTTGCCTTGTGCATAAGCATATTAATATTTGTTTGTGAATATTTGATTTTGAAGTTGAAGCTTTACAGACTAGAGAGCAATAACAGTTTGAGGTAGAAGAGAAAAGCATCTGCTACTGCGACTCCATGGGTATATTGTCGTATCAGCCGTCTATCTATTATCTGAACCTGGTATTAGGTTCAATTGACTCACATGATATTAAAGAAAGCATATTCTCAAAAGGGATGCTATTGACATTTAAATAAGTTTTTGAATAAACAAGATAATTTTTCTGTTTAGTTAATACTTTAATATGTTTGTAATATTGTTTTTAATTGTGAACTTTTTGGAATTCTTTTGCTATAACCGCCAACAATATATATTTAATATGAATATATTTAGTTTGAATACGTGGTGCAAAAGTTTTTGTTTTAATAAGTTTTATTTGAAACTCAAACTATTTTTTATTCGCTGGTGTCATCTGACAGCGGTGAGATTACCATTTCTTCTTTGGTGGTAGCTTTGGCTTTGGTACTGGCAATAATTCTTTGGTTTCATTAAGCTGTGATTCGGCAGAGAAATAAATGCTGTCAGTACTTTTATCACTGCTGCCAGTCATCAAGCTATTAATGTTACTGTCTCTACGTTTCCTGCCAGGCTCAAAATAAGCCGGATCCCTAATTATTGGAAATGTTTTCGATCCATTTCGAGAAATGTAAATTCTTCCCTGCGGCATCTTAGTTTTAGAAGGCTCGAGATTGCCATCCGCCATGGACATCATGCCGAAATTTCGCATCATAGCTACCGCCTCCCTCTCAACAGTGCTAGTGTCATCCCAATCGGACATGGACGCATGCTCACCCAACGGCTTCGTCCCGGCAATCTTTTGTATACGCTCCATCATTGCCAGGCTTTCGCGAATTTCCTCAGATCTAGATGGATTTGCTCTTTCGCTTTCATCGTTGTGCTTATGTCGATTGGTCAGATGCTCATATGTCGAAATTGGACAAGGAATAAACTCCCGCTTACGTTCAAGCTCATAAGCCAGCTGTCCATGTATAAAATGGAAATCGGGTTGATAGGCAACCAAGTCCTCCTCGAAACTTGTAGATGGAGCCCAGGCCATAACTCTAAATGTGTTGTGAGGCTTTTATTAATAGTGGACACAAATGCATTTAATGCAAATCACTTTGTTTAAGCCGTGAACATAACCTTCTTTTGTACATACAGCTGCACACGCGCATACCCTGCACAACATATGCATACATACACACATACACATGCATAAATTTGTATGGTCTTGCCGGCAAAACAACAGTGTGAGGTGTACCAACGCCAACAAGTCAAGTACAAATGCTCGGCAGATAAAATACAGTTCCATAAAATCCACTTACCAAATATGTCACCAATTAAATATTTGAACAATTTATGTAAATATCTCGCATGCAAAAAAAAAGGTGATTTTTCTTTCTTCGAATTTAGTTTTGTGTATGACAGAGTTACCAAAGCTTGAATACACAAAACGGGTTTTCAGTCATATTTAGCACTTTTACTGCTCAAATCATCAAGCAAAAATGTTGTATACTCTAAAAACTTAAGAAGTATAACAACGCTAACGTTTTAACACAAATGAAAAAAAAACCTGCATTGGGCAGCCCCACAGCAGCGAAATCCTATCATATATTCGTCTCGCTCTAACATAAGCAATTTCTATTCGCAATGCAATAAAATGCCGAAGGAATTGCGCCAAAACAGTCAAAGAGAATAGACACAAAAAAGATTGAAAGACAGTATATAAAGATGCTGGCTTTTATCCAAATTATTTTTACACAATTTTCACATTCATTGACTTAATTACATTGACTAAAATTATACAACTTACCGCTTCGAAGGCACTTTAACTAACAGCGGCGTTTTTTTGCACACCACTATTTGACCGCTTTGGTTAACGACGTTCTAAGCCACAAAAATTAATAGCTTGATTGGTTGACCACAAATTCTTAATACTATTAATACCAACGCACACTTCATTTGTATTAAAATGAGAGCATTTAGTCAAAGGCTGCCGTCGCCTTCTTTTGCACATTTGGCAAACTTTACAACGAGTGTGACAGTATACTACTAGCAAAACCCGAATGGCGGTGATTGCCTATCGATAGCTGTGGTGGTCAGGTGACTTTTCACAAAAATACCAAAAATGTTTACTTTTAATTAAAATACAGATTTTTAAATGGTGCTGCCAACTTGCCAACAATCATGGCGTAAGAGTATATGAAATTTAAATAACTGCATAGATTTTGTATGCGTATTAAAAATATTTGTTTTCCTTAAGATTTAATTAGGTACAACATTATTATGTATTATTGTTATTATGTATTTTAATGGAAGATGCATATTAAAAGCGTGATTGTTGCAACTTGCGGCGGCAAGGTTCATTGTCCTTTTTGCCTTGCAACCGTTTCATACTACTTTACACATGCGCCATTTTCGTTAATGAAATTCTTACACTTTTCGCCCTCAAACTCAATGCTCGTCATTTGCGATTTCGCCCACTTTGCTGCATTCGCCTGTTCCCAGTTGCAAATCGACAGCTGACCAGGGCGCACGAAAAACGGAAAAAATGATTTACGAGTGAAAGACACAAACAATCAATTAACAAAGTTAAACATTTGGAAAAATCATTCTGAGAAAAATTTTATAAAATTAAAAAAAAATATATAAAAAATCTTATTTATCTCATTAGTGTTTCCCTACTGTTTTGTTTACGTTAAAAAAAAAATAACACCAATCAAATAGTTAAACAAATATTTTTTACGTTATTGGCTAACCGACGGCCCTAAAACTACTGCGGCTGTGCATTAAATCATTTATAGGTCAAACACCCTCTTTAAACTTTCTGCATTAAAACTAGCTTTATACATATGATTGTTTCTGTATGTTTACTGTACTTCCGGTTAGTGTAGACGTAGCGGAAATATTTGCTGCAGGACATATTCAACATACACCCTAAAGAATAAAATTGAAAACCCTACGCAAAAAGCGTTCTTTAATGGCGTAATCTGTAATATTTTTAGCCATAAATGGTGTGATAAAATCAAACGGGAATCCAATCAAACCTATCAAAACAAAAATATATATGAAAACTATGTATAAATTGTTTATACATAAACAAATAATAAATTGAACGCATTGCTGAAAATACAAACAGTTCGTCACGATCCAAAAACAACGAAAAAAAAAATTATATACATATGTATTTGTTTATACAAATAAACTTATGTTGAGTTTTCATTAATTGTCGAATTATTAATTTTTGCGCGGTTTTCAATAAGTTTTCAAACGTCTTAGATTTTCATTAATTCATTATACCGTGTTGTTCCTCATTGGCAAAGTTGACTTGAACCAAACCCAACGCTGGAAGTGCTACGTCAACAAACGCGTTCAATTGCCTCACTCAAGAGAAAATCTCAACTCAAGGTTAGTGAAAGATATGATAAATAAGAGGTTATAGAAATAGTATTTTGTTTATTTACATCATTATTAGAAAGTTATAAAGGGTGATTTGTACACTAAAGAGTTAGAACTAACTTAACTACATTGATGCATTAGTTTGTTAAGATCTTTAAAGGATTTAGCTCTTTTTGCTTATATAAGTTTAATAGTTTTGAAATAACGACATTGATGCATTAGTTTGTTAAGATCTTTAAAGGCTTTGGCTCTGTTTGCTTTTATAAGTTTAATAGTTTTGAAAATGAGTTTAAGTTAGTTTCATAGATCTGAATGCATTCTTTTGAAACCATATTAACTTTATCCTTAAGCGGAAATCCCGAAATAACGTTTAATGGATTTTAAGCACTAAACTACGTTGAAATTTGTGAAACTAGTCAAAATTTTAAATTAATAGTTTTGAAGCGAAAAAGTCCGCTTGGGTATTCTTAACCATTTGCATAGGTATGTTACATACAAGTTACAAACAACTTTCACATGAATACAAATTTTATTTGAAGTAAAAAATTATCAGTGTAAACGACACACAAAACACCCACAAGGTATACAGTATAAAGTAGTAAGTAAGTTGGTTTAGAAGGGTTGGGGCGGCGTTGCGGTCATCCCGGCCGAGTGCAGTGCCCTGAATTAAAACACGCTCAAGGACAACACAACAACATGAACAGCTGCAACAATGCAAGTGGCAGCCACAACAACAGCAAACAACCTGCTGCAAAGTTGTTATTAATTGCTGGCCCACGTTGCGAATACGTAATTTGACCAGCATTTTATTTGCATGTATGTGCGTGTACGTGTGTTCTATAAAGTTTTTTTGTACACAAGTTCGTTTGTGGTTGCTTTTAAGCTGTAAGACGTGTAACTTGGCCAAAAACACACATACAATATACAAATGCCAAGTAAAAGCAGCTGAAAATTCTCGTTGCCTTGGCACCCACTGTTCTACAACAACTACAAACACCCTTTTTTGTAAGCTTGACAACACACGCACTCTTGTCCCACATTTCTTGCCAAAACAAAACAAAACAAAGCAAAACAAAATCAAAAACAGCAGGTTGCAACTGGCCTTTTATTACTGAAGTGAAGAAACTTTTTGCAACATTTGTCCGGATTTTCAACTTGTCCTTCGCTGTTTTGCCTTTATATCTAAGGATTGTGAGAGTACCCAGCACCTGCCAAGGACGTTGACTGTTTTTTTCTGATGTCGTTGCCGGCATCCTCCTCAAACAAGGACACATTTAGGGGGTGGCTGCGTGGTTGCACGGATGGGTTTTGCGGTTGCTGCTGTCTCTTAAATCCTGCAGTTGCGTTACTGCCATCCTACCATCTATAAACAGGATGTTGTGGCCCAACCTTCGCTGGTGGCAAAGTAACAAGAACGTGAACCTGAATCTGCAAAGAAATCTATTTGTATCGGTGTTGGCGTTATTAACATATGTGTACATATACTACCTTGAGTTATTCGCTTAGGTATCAGCATGTATTTTGTATACCCTTAACCCAAGAAATGGGTAAAAAAAACAGGCAGAAGGAAACATATCCGACTCCATAAATATATATGTATGAAATCTTAGTCCTAGGCAGTAGATGCTTTTTTAAAATTTTCGATAGCTATTCCAGTTTATATTCAAGTAATCAAAAACAACAAAATATGGATTTTCTGGGTGTTGAAAATGTTTCTTTAAATCGGTAACGTCAAGGGTTAAGGGTATCTTCTTTTACGACAATATCGCTTAAGGGTAAGAGAATGTTAGCAGAAAAAAAATCTAACGCTTTAGCATGATCAGACCATATAGCTTTAGATATTAAAACATAATTAACATTCTCTAACTTACTATAAGTCGCGGCTGAATGCTAATCAACTAACAGTGCACTAACATATACATATGTATTTTTTGCTTTATTCTATTGCTAGTTGTCGAAATGGAGCGATGCGAAGGCCGGAGAGGAGGGAGAAGGTAAGTGAAAACACTCCCCAAAAGAGCATACAAAAGCGTTAACTAGAAACAAAACAAACCTAAAATTCTCATATTACACTTATGTTAATGATTGTTTGTTTTCTTTCATTTTATAGTCATGCTGTAGTTTTATCCGATTGAGTGTGGAACATTTCTGTAAAGCTTTTTCAAGCAAGTTTTAAGAACAAGAAACCATCAAGCCAGATCAAAATCAGTTACTGCTCTTTTGTTTCGAGTGTTCTGTTTTTTGCATATTTTATAGATTGTTTTCAGGTCAATCAATAGTATTTCAATGGTTTGTGATTTGTATGTCAGGTGCCAAAGCTTTGGCAAAGGTGGCTTACATTTTTTGTTTGTTTTACTGGTGTGTGTGAGTTTGTTTTATATCGTGCACAAAATGGCGGCGACACCAAAGTCGTGTTGTCGGTAACTGTTGACCATTTTGTTACTACATCAGAGCATTGCATGTTCCGACCTAGGACAACCAGAATGCAATGTTCTTAGGTTATGTCCTGCGCAGTCTCACTTTCTTCATCGCACACATACACACACTAACACACACATATACAGTCGTCTGTCTGTGTGAAATCAATGAAGGTTCAACGTTCGTATGCATTGAAAAACATGCAAAAGAAATGAAGACAAATTTAGTACTTACTGAGTTATGAAAGTCAAAAGCGTATGCACCAGTCGTATTGGTGTTCTATCCATTACTGTTTGTGTGCCTGAGTATTGTGAAGGTCGTCTGTGTGTGTGTGTGTTGCATTCGTTGCATTTTATATGCATTGATATGGCCAGGCCAAAAGTACTTATCACGGCATAAATTTTCCCAAACTGAAGTAGTTACATAGAAACATAAAGTCTTTGATTCGCTATTTTATGCAAGGACTAAACAAACAAAAAAAAGGAGAAAAGAAATGGGGGCACTGGGTGGGTATTGTAATGAAACTTGCATAAAAAAAAGAACTATGGAAGAAAGCAAACTATTCATGTTTATAGCATAAAGCATACACAATATATTGACAGTCAAAAATTGTATTTGAAATTAAATGTCAAAGATGTCACCTCATGGGCTCCTCTATACCCTACTTGTCTTTCAAGCTTTCAACAAAAAGCTAAAATAGTCATACACATCACGAAAGGGGAGATGCATCTATGTATGTACATACATGTATATGATATATTGACATATGGATGTTTGTTTGTGTATGCAAAAGCAAGCAACTATTGACCCAGATTTCTCAACGTTATATGTATACTCCTACACAGCACCCCTCCTAGCCTTTGGTTATCCCTTAACCTGAGTGTACTTGCATTTCAGATGTGTGTTTACATTATAATTTAATTTGATGCTGTTGCTGAAGCGGATTTTGCTCATGCTCCCACGCTCTCCGTCTCTGAAATCAAAGCTAATAAAACCAATTGTTACTTTGATTTCAACCGAGGACATCCGTACATCGTTGCCAACTTCAACCTTGAAATCATTGAAATTCGCAGGCATTTGAATTAAGCAGCGATTGGCGGGTTGAGATGAGATAAATTCATTATGCAAGCTGGCGGGTTTGTTTCTTCCTCTCTTCGTCTGTCTCTTTTAAAGGTTAAAATTTGATCGATTAACTTTGCTAAACTATACAACTACATTTTTAATGCCAATTTGGTTGCTTGCAAACGGAAGTTTAGTTAAGGATGTTAGGGTTAAAAGGTAGTAACATATTTAAGGCTTTCGATAAGTTGATTAATATTCCCATAGTAAAACCTATCTTTATATTTGTATTTTTTACATTTAACACACATAACAGACGAAGGAAAAAAGTTACATTTTATAAGTCCGGCGCGACGAAAATCTGTCCTAGCACCCATACTGAATAAGATCAAAAATGGTATGGATGCTGCAGATATTGGTGACAAGAAGTTGGGTAGCGAAAGTAGCGGCAGTGGACACATAGCTGTACAAATTGAACCAGCCAGGCGTGTAAAGGTGAGTTAAGCCTTTAGCTGATCTCACGTTAAATTATTAAATAAAATGACTTTCGTATAGCGTCATAGCATACACGGCATGATGGAGGAGGAGAATACCATACGACCGCATCAGGAAATACGTCAACTAACGCTAGAGGAGAAGAAGTTCCTGTTGGCTGTGGAACGTGGTGATATGGCGGGCACACGTCGAATGTTGCAGAAGGCACAGGATACGGACTATATAAATGTGAACTGTGTTGATCCATTGGGCCGAACCGCGCTACTCATGGCCATCGATAATGAGAATCTGGAAATGGTTGAGCTGCTCATTAATTATAATGTGGATACAAAGGATGCACTTCTACACTCCATATCCGAGGAATTTGTGGAGGCAGTTGAGGTGCTGCTGGATCATGAGAATGTCACCTTTCAGATTGAGGGTAATCATGTAAGTGTGATGGTGATATGATATGACAAAACATTTTGCAACGTGCTACAATTTGCGAATCTTTATGACAGTTTAGTTAAGTTTCAAGTTACAATTATAATAATCGTCTAAAATGTCTATACTTTCACAAAGGTGGCAACACCTAAGAAAGCAACAGCTGTTTAATTGTAAGCAAACAAAAGTAAACTCTTTCTGTGTAATAAGCCGAACATATAATGAGTCTGTATCCCTTATAGCTAAACAATAGCATGTGAACTTTCACATTAATAAAATTATTGGGATTATTAACAGTTCATAGGTTATGTTCTTCTTTAGAGCTGGGAGTCTGCTTCGGAGGAAACGTCAACTTTCACACCAGATATAACACCATTGATATTGGCCGCACATCGGGATAACTATGAAATTATTAAGATTCTTTTGGATAGGGGCGCTGTTCTGCCCATGCCACATGATGTCCGTTGTGGCTGTGATGAGTGTGTGCAGTCTCGTCAAGAGGACTCTCTTCGTCACTCTCGTTCTCGGATAAATGCTTATCGTGCTCTCGCTAGTCCTAGTCTCATAGCTCTCTCCTCAAAGGATCCAATTCTCACTGCCTTTGAGCTGTCCTGGGAGTTGCGGCGGTTAAGCTTTTTGGAACATGAGTTCAAGGTATGTAACATGTACTATGTTACTAGTTACTATATGTAACTACTTAGTTTAAAGATCGCCAAGCTAATACTTAATCATTACAGAATGAATATCAAGAGTTAAGGAAACAGTGCCAGGATTTCGCTACGGCTTTATTGGATCACACAAGGACCTCCCATGAGCTGGAAATATTGCTAAATCACGATCCTACTGGTCCTGTCTATGAGCATGGTGAACGAATGCATCTAAATCGCTTGAAGTTGGCTATAAAGCTCCGCCAAAAGAAGGTAGAAACCTTTTCTTTCATACCAAATTATGTCCAATATATTAATTGATATTTTTTCTTAGTTCGTTGCCCACTCAAATGTGCAACAGTTGTTGGCCAGCATTTGGTATGAAGGCTTGCCGGGATTTAGGAGGAAAAATATGGCATTACAAGCACTGGATATTATAAGGATTGGCATCCTGTTTCCCATATTCTCGTTGGCGTATATACTGGCACCATATTCGGCCATTGGGCAGACAATGAGGAAACCCTTCATCAAGTTTATTTGTCACAGTGCATCGTATTTTACATTCTTGTTCCTGCTAATGTTGGCCTCCCAGCGCATTGAGTCGTTTATTGGCAGCTGGTTCTGGACAGATTCGAGCAGCATACTTAACCAGGTGGCGGAAGAGGATCTGCAGTTGCCTACCAAACGTGGAGCAAAGCCTACGTTTATAGAGTGGCTTATACTTGCCTGGGTCAGCGGTCTCATCTGGAGTGAGGTCAAGCAGCTGTGGGATGTGGGATTGCAGGAGTATCTTAATGATATGTGGAATGTCATAGACTTTGTCACCAACTCATTGTATGTTGCAACAGTTGCCCTTCGAGTGGTTTCATTCTTTCAGGTAAAGTAATTCAAAGTACACAACCAAATAAAGTTATTTATGTTATGATCCTGCAGGTGAAAAAGGAGATGATTTTCAATTCACAGGCAACGGATTTGCCTCGAGAACGTTGGGATACTTGGGATCCAATGCTCATCTCGGAGGGCCTTTTCAGTGCGGCAAACATTTTCAGTAGCCTCAAGCTGGTGTACATCTTCTCGGTGAACCCACACTTGGGGCCACTGCAGGTGTCCTTGTCGCGCATGGTCATGGATATTATGAAATTCTTTTTCTTATACGTCTTAGTTCTATTTGCTTTTGGAAGTGGACTTAATCAATTATTGTGGTAGGTAAAATGATCATTTTAAAATATAACCCATAATAATCACTAATTACATTCTAGGTACTATTCTGATCTAGAGAAGAAGCGGTGTCCAGAAGTTTCGCCCAGTGTACTGCTCAATATGAATGGCACAAATGATCCAAATGCCTGCATTGTATGGCGGCGATTCTCAAAGTATGTACGCTGATTGCAGTTAGACTTTTGTTTAAGCATACGATTTAAATAACTTTTTATAGTCTTTTTGAGACCACACAGACCTTGTTTTGGGCTGTCTTTGGACTCATTGATCTTGACAGTTTCGAGTTGGATGGCATTAAAATATTTACGCGTTTTTGGGGCATGCTTATGTTTGGTACCTACTCAGTAATCAATATTGTTGTGCTACTCAACCTATTAATTGCCATGATGAATCATTCGTATCAACTTATTTCGGTAAGTTCCAATAATATAGTTGACTTTCGAAGTAGTTCATATGTTAATTGTTTGCAGGAACGCGCTGATGTTGAGTGGAAATTCGCTCGTTCCAAACTGTGGATAAGTTACTTTGAGGAGGGTGGCACTTGCCCACCACCATTTAATATTATACCAACACCAAAGTCTATATGGTATGCCTTTAAGTGGATGCGTCAGGTTTTTTGTAGTGGTTCCTCTGCAGCCCGACGTGAACATCTCAAGACAATACGCGTAAGTACTAAATTAAAGAAAGTTAAGGAAGCTTAACTAGGAAAGTACGATATTAAATATTTATACTTTATGCAATAAATCTTGATATTTCAAACCTTCTCTATGCACAGCGTAAAGCACAGCAGGCCAGTGATCGGGACTTTAAATATCAGCAGATAATGCGAAATCTGGTGCGTCGTTATGTGACTGTGGAGCAACGCAAGGCCGAATCCCAAGGTGTCACCGAGGATGACGTTAATGAGATCAAACAGGATATATCCGCTTTCCGTTGTGAGCTGGTGGAGATACTGAAAAACAGTGGAATGGATACAAATGTGACTGCTGGTCAAGGTGGAGGTAATACGATCTATGACCATTATTCAAGTCTAACTAATGATGACTAATTAATGATTTCAGGTGGCGGTGGCAAAAAGAATCGTCAGAAGGAACGTCGCTTAATGAAAGGTTTCAATATTGCGCCACCGGGATCCACAGGCTCGTTGGCGCCCGTTGCGGAGTTCTCCACTTCGCTGGACAACTACGATAATCAAAATGAGATTCTTAGTTCAACGCTTTCCACTCTGTTTGCTCCCAACTTTATGCACAGGCGGCAGAATACAACCGCTGGATCTATTGGCGGCATGGAGTCACCAACATCCCCTACACAGGGATCAGCAGCAGCCACACCAGCAGCTGTGCCAGGTGCCACCAAGTACAATAAGACCACTCTAAAGTATAACAAACGGATTGCTGGACACAAGAAACGTTGGGGTATTGGCTTTGTCTTATCAACCTCAACCGAAAATTAATTCTTGCTGAGTTTTAGGCACTCTTATTGAAGCTGCGAAGGTGGGAAACATGAGCAAAATGCTCGGTCGCTCTAAGTCCGAGGACTCTGTGTGCAATTCCTCACAGAATTCAACACCTGTGCATGGTCAAGTGCGAGTTAAATATGCACAGAGTTCACCACAACATACATATGGTTACCATGGCGGAGATTCTTCAAATGTCACCACGCTGCCACATCCCTCAGCTTTAAGCGGCGCTAGCAATATAGGACATGGCCATGTGGGCGTTGGCACACACTTTTTTCATACAACTACGGGTTTGTATAATACGCATTTTCGGATAGATGACCGGGAATAGTATTCCTTAATATGTTGAAATGTTAATGTTAATACTTTTTGCTTGCAGGTCTTACTGCAATTGCTGCTCTGAAGCGTAAACGCAAAAAATTCTCATCGAGTAAAAACATTTGTCCTGTTACGGAATCAATTGCGACAACAAACACGGTCAGTGCTGCCAATGCTGTCAATATTGCCGAACTGTTGACGGACAAGGTGTGTGTGTACCTTATCTAATCTAATCAAATCTAGAAATTATAACTGATTCCTCTCCATACCCAAACAGACCCTAAAGCGCGTTTCTAGTTATCCAGCAGCTACTGCTGAAGGTGGAGTTCCGCACAAGGATCCAGCTCAGTTGATTAGACCTCGGCGGCATGAGCAAACTCAGAGTCAACATGATTCTGTGGAGGCTTCAACGGAGTTTACATTGTCGATTGATCCATCCAATACGTCCGTCAATTCGCGCGAGCCACTGATAAGCAGCAGTTGCGTATCCGCCATGACGGCCAATGACTGAATATTATAAAATTGATATCCGTGGATGACATTATAATAGATACTAAAAAAAAAACTAATCAAAGCACAGAACAACGGTAAACAAACCAACACATACACAAAAACGCACACAATCTTAAACTACATATATATACTACCTACAAGATATGGCTCACTAGGACAGGGGTTATGCTTTAACTTGCCATTAATACATACATGTATTTTACATATCACGAGAATACTCAAACAAAAAGAATATAAATGCTTTCACTGAGAGATGCCGTCGAATTTGAAAAAAGAAAAAACACACCAAAAATAAACTCCCATATCGATATTGAAAAGTTGCCTTAGCATGAGAAATATTTTTTGTATGACCTACAGTTAAAGAAAACATACGAACATACCTTTGTATACACAAATTTAGGATGATCGTAAAATTAAATAAACTTATATTTAATGTAGCGCTGTGTGATGTTAATTTTTTAATGGATTTGAATACAATAATAGATATTTTCAAGTTTCATACGCAATTGAAAAAAATGATAATGCAAATCATTAATTTTATACACCGATTTTAACAAAACAAACCAAAGAAAAGAAAACACAATAAACGAATTGCAAAACTCTTAATGATTTTTATCGACTATATAGATAAATACTATGAAATATGTATAGTAGAGGTCATTTTTAGAAATGTTTTATGTTAAGCAAGCGAATTGTTAACTAACATAAATAAATTTAGTTAAAATTAAATTGTTTGCAGTAACTTAGACTTTAATATGTATGTATAACGAAACTTATTGTGACCCACAGTAGCACCTAATCTAAACTAAATAAAACAAGCTATGCAGTAAACACGATGGTTAAAAAAAATGTTATGTATACATAAATTTTTATAATCTACATATCAAAACAGATACTATAACGTCCGACTATAAAACGTTGTTGAGATATTAAGTTTAACACTGGTTTATACTAAAAAAAACCACCAACTTGTTTAAAATCTATAGCAAATATGAAATTCTTGTTGTTGAGAAAGTATTATTGGCACAACCGTTTTTTTTTGTTGAAGAAATCCCTTAATTATGTGTATATTTTTAAAGCATAAGATGCTTTCTGCAAAAAGGAAATAATTATAGTAAAGAATAAAACTAGCATATACAAAAGGAAATGTTATTTGCCCGGGAAAATAAACAGAATTTAAATACAAACCTTGAATGAGTTTTACTTGAAAATAATTTTAATCTCAGTTTCCGTATTTGTAAATCGCATTTATTTTAAATATATATATATATATATACTTTGCAAATAATTGTTATAAACATATATATATGTATATATATAGATTTAATGTTTGCAATGTATTACATATGGTATGTATGTATAATAAACAAATAATTCGACAAATAGTACAATATTTTTGCTAATATATAAACGTTTATATATACTGTAACCATTTACCGATGTAAACATACATATATTTTGTTTTTCATTTTGTGTTGTTATTTTTTCATGTTGTTGTTTTGTTTTGTTTTAATTTCATATGAAACTATGGAAAGAAACGATTACATTAATTTAATTAATTAGAAAAATAATAATAATTGGAATAAATCACTTTGCGTTGCATTAGGCTATAAATTTCAAATATTTGTTTTTTTATGTGTATGTAAGTATATACTAAATAATTTGATTTTGTTTTTTGTGTGTAAAAAATATATTTATTTATATATATGTATGTATATATGTGTATGTATATATATATTTGTTTTCGCTTTGTGGTTTTCTGTATATAATTGTGTATTTTTGTTGTTGGTTTTGTTTTTTATATATAAATGAGAGCTTTGCCTAGCTGGGGTTTATGGATCGAAATTTTTGGGGCAACAACGACATAGTACATACATAGATCATGTAAGCTCTGGAATAATTGTATATATATGCCATAGCTATATATAAAGCATGGCATATACAGTTATCGTTGTGTTTTTGTTTTTGTTTTAGTTTATAATATAAGAGAATTGTGTAATTAAATTGTGTAATTATTTATATGAAGAGTTGAGAGAATGAAGAGGAAGCATCTGTTGTCTCTGTTTCTTTGCGTTTTTTATCTGTGTTTTGTTCAACTGTCTTGAAATGAAAGTCAATAGTTAGACATTAAGGATTTACATCCCGAGATTGGCCATTGAGAACAGTATTGGTTCGTTTAAAGAACCACAGATATTCAATATATAATCGTATATGCATAGTTACAGATTTATATCCATATAAATATATTATTATATGTATAGTAATTATAGTAGTGGTAGTTATCAGTAGTATACAATGAAATAGAACATAGTCTAATAAATTCATACTTTTCGTTAATCATTTTCTGTTCATTCTGTTTTACTTGTTTCATTTTAACTGTGAATGCCATGTACACATATGTAAACATACATATTTATATAATTTTATATATTTCACATGCAACAACAATGTAGTAAACCGGTTAAAAAGCATTTTTATGAAGAGTTGGTTTTGTTTTTAAGTAGTAGTACTTGGGATTAGGTTACAGTTACAGGTTTTCTTTTGTTTTGTTTAAATGTATGTACATTGAGAAGTTTCTCTTCTTTTCTTTTTTTTTCTTTTTGTTGCACAAAATGCTATAGCACATATGGAGATTTGTATGATTTTTTTTTTGTGTTTTTGTATAATTGTGATTTTTGTTTTTTTGTAATATGTAGTTAGTAACAACAATACCAGTACAAACATTTATGTATGCATATCCCAACTATTAATATATATGTATTTAGAAGTGAGTGTGTGTATCTATGTTTGAATATATGTATATATATTTATCGACAAAAAGTTCATAAAGAATGTTGCTGTCTGTGTGTGTGTGTGTGTGTGTACATTTAATACAATTTTTGGATGACATTATTGTTGTAAAGGAGTTTGGATTTGTTTTTGGATCGATTATTTAGATTACAATTTGATTTATTAACATATACATCGATTTACATATAATGTGTGTGTAGTATATATATATATAAAAAAATACAAATACAAGAGTTAATTACAACTGAACAATCGTAATCATTTCTATTCTCATTACTCTTCTTCATTTCTTCTTTTTTTTGTGACACCCGAATATTTGTGAACAGTTATAACATTTGTTTAGCCACAGAGCATGTGCACCAGCATGGCAACCAGAAACGTGACAAACACAAACGAAACCACCAAGAAGACAGCCTTCTGTTGATCCGTCAGACGTTTGCGGTTGCAATACAAAGCTGTCAGCTTAGACACGACTCTTCTCGCAATGTTGCCATGTGACATGTTGCAAGTGCCATTGTTGCTGCTGCTGCTGCTGCCTAGGATGCTGTTGCCTGTGGCAATGCCAGCGCCAGCAGCAGCCGAGAGATGCCTATAATGCGCATGATGCATATGATGTGAATGGTGCAAGTGCTGATGATGCATATGATTGCCCCTAAGCAGCATTGTGGAGGATGCCGGCAGCGCTGACACACTGGAGGCATTTGCTGCTGCCTCAGCTGGACAGCCCGGATGCTGGTGATGATGATGGTGGTGATGATGATGATGCAGTGGATCCCCACATGTGTTGAAACTGGTTGCTGACAACTCCTGCTGCAGTCGTCCGATTGCCTGAGCATCGGCGCCAACTCCACTGCTGCCACTGATAGCTGATGCGCTCACGGAACGCATATGCAATCCTGTGGAGCCACTGGAACCATTGTTGCTCGAGGACAACTTGCGACTGGAACGTTGTGTGGCATGTGCCGGTGCCACCACACTCGAACCATGCAACAGATGCTGACGTGCCGCAACTGCCGAGCTCGCATCCAGATTACTGGGCACCTGGTAGCGCAATGGTGTCGACGACTGTCCATGGAACAGCTCACCGGCACTGGTCACACGCACGGGACACACGCGAAATTGATAGCAAGTGCCCGCTGCCAGATTATCAATGGTGAACTTGGTCTCTGTACCACGATACAGCTGACGATAGTCCTGATTACCTAGCGTCACTGGGGCAGCATTGCTGGAGCCGCTGCTGCTACGTGCCTTGGGTGAATTGCTGGCATCATTATCGGAAGCAACAACCGCATATTGTAGCTCATACTCCACACGATCCTGGAAGCTATTCTTCGAGTGCTGCCACTCAAGGGTCAATTGCATCGCTGGTTGATTGGCCCGATCCAGCACACAGACCCCACTTTCATGCATCACCCGTGGCGCTTTAATGTTCGCAGGCAGCGTGGCACTCGTCTCGAAGATATAATCCTCGGAGTATTCACCATCGCCGGCACGATCCGTGTGCGCATAGATACGGAATGTGTAGCTGCTGCGCTCCTGGAGCTTGTGTACCTTGCACATACAATTGGTGCCCGAGTAGACGGTCTGGAATTGTTTCGCTCGTGCCACATACATCTCCACATGGTACTTGGTACCAGCAGCAGCTGCAACAGAAATACCGTTGGTTATGCTACTGCTGGTGTTGCCTGTTTTGCTATTCTCGCCCCACTTCAGTTTGATGTAATTGTGTCCAGCTCCGCTGCACTCTAGTCGAGGTGGTGCTGGCGGCGCTGGTTGCGTCGTTAGCTTGGCATAGGCACTGAAGGCACCGGCGCCCATGGCATTCACTGCCTGCACACGGAACTTGTAGCTGGTCTCCGGCGTCAAGCCGAGCACTGTATACCGGGTGCACGCATCCGGAGTAGCAATCGTCCTCTCACCATACTCAATGTTGTAGCTGCAGATGGGCGAACCATGTGCCGCGGGCTGTGTCCAGTTGAGGGTGACCTCCTGGTGTGTAAACTCATAACCCTGCATTTGTGGTGCACCTGGCACAGCTGACGGCGTGGATATGCACACCGCATCCGTGGGTGGACCCGTGCCGGCCACATTGCTGGCCAAAACGCGCAGATAGTAGCGCATATATGGCGTCAGATTCCGCAACTCCACGCTTGTTTGATTGCCCTGATAGCAGCCATGAAACTGTGTGCTTGCTGGCTCCACCTGTGGCTCATCCAAAGCCTGGCTCGCGCTCTGAAGCGTGTAACCCGTTACTGGCGTGCCATTGAGCAGCGTCGGTGGCTGCCAGGTGACACTTAAATGTGTGGCAGACTTTACCTGCACCTGGAGTCCATCGCATGCGCCCGGCGGTGCAGCAGCCGCTGTGAAACGCAACCACTGTGACCAATTGCCTGATCCGATCCGATTTATGGCACGCGCTTGCACTTCGTAAATGCCACCTGGTTGCAACTGCTGTGCCACAAAGTAATCCTGCTGGCCGCGATAAACGCTCTGCGGGGCCTGGTCCGATACGTCCACATGACGCAACTGTGCCTCAAATTCCAGAACAGGTGCACCACCATTATACTCCGGCTGACTGAGCCGAAGCAGCGCCGCAAAAGGCGTTGGTGGCGCATCACATTGTGGTGGTGGTGGCGGTCCTGGCGCCACTGCCTCCGTGGTCACATGGCCAATGTCCGAGAAGGGACTGACACCCGCGGAGCCCTCGCAGCAGGCTCTCAACTGATAGGTTACACCTGGCTGGAGCCGATCACACATAGCTTCCGTTTCGCTGCCCGAGTAAACGCGCTCAAAACTTGCACCCAGACCTAGTTCAAGATGATAGCGTAATGCGTCGCAACCACCATTATCCGATGGAGGCTCCCAGCGCGCCTTAAAGTGCATGCCATGGATCTTGCCCTTGACATGAGGTTTGCCGGGTCGCCCGGGACGTTCTGCTACGGTACTGTAGCTGACCTCGGGGGACCAGGGCGATACGCCTGCATCATTCTCGGCACGCAGACGGAATTGATAGCTAGTTGCTCGACGCAGCTGCTGGCACTCATAGTGCGTATCGCCGCCCTTGTAGCTGTTCAGGTAACCATGTCCAGAGTCGGCATCCTGCAGCTGCAGCAGAAAGTCCCCATCCTGCGGCCGACGCTCCCAGATCAAACGCAATGAGCTGGCGCCGCATGCTTGAAGCTGTGGTGCCATAGGTGCTGTGGGTGGATTGCCAGCAGTGCTATAACTGCTCACTTGAGAGTAGGCGGATTGGCCAATCTCATTGACGGCAGCCAAGCGAAAGCTATAAACAGTTGTCGCCTGCAGCTTGGTGAGCACATAATGCTTAGCCTTAATCTTGGCCAGTTCAACGAATTGCACGGCACTGCCACGTCCCACATCGTACTCCAGCAGATAGTGTTGAATTGGTGCACCATTCGATGCTGGCGCTGTCCAACGCAAATTTATGGAACTCTTGGTGCGAGACACTAGCTTTGGTGGCAACGGTTGATCTGGCTCGCAGGCAGGCGTCTTGAACTCCGTGGGTTCACTGACGCTGCCCTGAAGCTGTTGATAGTGCACTTGCAGGCGTACTAGATAATCCTGTCCTGGCTGCAGATCCTGCACAATGCATTCGTAGGCCTCGCCACGATAGAGACTCTTGTATTTGCACTGTTTCCCTGTATCGCTGAGCAGCACCTGATAGCGTAGATCCTGCACCAGCATCTCATCCGATATGGATGGCGGCACCCAAATGATCTTTGCGGCACGTGCGCTCACATCAATCACTTCGGGCTTATCGATAGCGGAGATTTGCTCCACAATTTGCGCCTGGTACTCCTCCTCATCCTCGGCCGCCAGGCTTGATGTGTCTTCTCCATCTTCGGAAGTGCCCACAGAGCTTCCTGTACGTTGGGTTGCGGCAGCCACTTGCAGCACTTGCGAGCCTGCAGTTGTAGTTGTAGTTTGTGTGCTAGGAACGTTAACAGTTTGACGAACATGTTGTTGTTGTTGATGGTGCTGTTGCGGATGTTGTTGCTGATGTTGTTGTTGTTGTTGTTGGTGGGGCGGCAAACGGCGTCCATGGTTGTGCAAGTGATTATTGTTGTTGTGCTGTGGTTGCTGTTGTATTGGAATGTTGTTGTTGTTGTAGTGTCCATTTAGGTCATTGCGACGCGGTGACGGCGAATGCGTGGGCGTGGACATGCTGGAGCCTGTAAGCGATGTATTAGTTTATGTAGTTAGTATAGGTATCTTGTCAAACTCACTCAGCTCTCGCTGTTTCTCTAGCTTACGCAGCAGTTTTGTATGCTGTCGTTGACTGCGCTCATCCCGATAGTTTGGCGGCGACGGCGAGTGTGGGGAATGTAAATGCGATGTAGGTGCTCCAACACCTGACGCCGTCGACTGCTGTTGTTGTTGCTGTGGAACGCCTGCCTGCTGTTGCTGTTGTGGTTGTGGCGGCGGCGGTGGCATATGATAGTGAGGTGGTCCATTGCCAGCCGGCCCAGGCCCGGGTGAGTAGCTAGGCAGCGGCGTATAAAAATGCGATGTGCCATTGCTGCTTATCTGCAAGGGGACACAAAAGAATTGTTAAATTTGTTAGCATACATAGCTGAATTATTAAATAAATACATAGACTCTTGATGTCGACGTGGTTGTCGTCGTTGTCTTAGACTCTTCTGCCTGCATTTCACTTTGCGACTGTATCGAAAAAAAATTACCACGTCAACGTTGAACTATAAATACACCAAAGCCAATTGTGGGCTGATAAAACAATCGCAAAGAAAATAGAACCTAGGTTCTTATCACCCTTGGCTTGTATACAAAATTTTCAAATTTTGGTAATTGTTTTGAAGTAACAGCTTGACATTATGTATTCATGATTTTTTGTTATCTTCTTAATAACTCTTTTGATTTGGCAATGTTAGCCCGCTTTTGTGCTGCAATGAATTCGATTGGGGTGAAATGACGGCAACAAAAAGGTTTAAAGTGCGCTTGTTGAAGCATTTATTTTTATAGTTTAGTTGTATCTGCAACATTGCTTGTTATTTAGTGTTATATTTAATTTAGTGTTATATTTTATTTAAAATATATTTGTTTCTTTCGTGTCCTTCTTGCTCACGTATAGCGTAGCAATAAACTATCGATACAAGTATATCGCTGCACACAGTTTCTGGCAACGCTTCCTTTACGTTTAGTTTGAAAAATGGCCACACTGTTCTCAACTGCCCGCGGAATTCAAAAGCATGCACAAATAATTAAAATGGAAACGTACTTGAACATTGAAAAATGCACGCGCATTTAAACCAAAGTTTCATGAATTGCAATAAATTTTGCGAAAATTGCTCAATTAAATGATAAAAGCAAATTTTGTGCCAAATCAGACGCTGCCGTATATAAAATGCTATATTACACAAACCGGTTTTTTAATAGATATATTTAAAAAAAAAAGAAGAAAAATAATAACTGCACCAACATTATGTAAATATCAAGTTCTGCGTGCCAAGTGATTGTGCTCTTTTGTAATTTTTGTTGCCAAACGTTTGGTCTTTGGAGACTAGGGCTTGGAGCAGAAATTGTGAAAATGCATCACCTACTTTTTGGCACTTTATTTATCAGAGTATCAGAGAAACAAATTATCCATTTGCATACATAAAGATATTGTGAGATTTTTTTTGTAATGTTTTTTTTTTAGGAATTTGCTGGCAAAATTATTAAAAGCCAAAACATTTTAAGATAAACATACAAAAACTTGTTGTGTTTAAAGGGATTAAATACCTACAAGTATACAAATTCGATTACGTTGCACTTTACAGCAGCTCTTTCACTTTATAATTTAGTACACAGTTGTGTTATAATTAGATTTTGACATAATTAGAAACGGAAACTGTCATTTAGTCGAGTAAATTTTTCAGCGCTGCTACAGTCATATAAATTTACTTAGAATAAATAATGATAGTAAAAAAATGTACATACTGCCATCAATGAATTAACTGAGACTAGTCATAACAGAAACTGTGATAACACTTGTGTTGAAGCAGCTTTTAGCTTTTCAATCTTAGAAAATATTCGTTTTGTTTTAAGGAAAAAGGAAGCACACCCGTATCATAATCAGCAGCGCGATATCACTCGATATAGACATGTCCATATGTCCGCCAATTTCTATTTGCTAGTCAATAATAATAATCGGCATGCCGAAGATAGCTTTTTTGCATGTTTTGTTTAACTTTTGTTTTTCATTTAAGAACACAAAAACGTTTTCGCTGTCCAAATAACATATGTATACTCTTAATAATCTAAGCAACACTTTCTGGTTTTTTTTTATAATACAAAAATAACTTTGTAACTTTCAGAGTGCACACTGTGAAGAAAGGCTTACAGCAACTGACAAACATACATAAACACAAACATAGTATATATAAATGTATGTCGCGCTTGTTTTGCATTTGAGAACAGTTTTGCATTTTTTTGCATTCGTAGTTAGTTAAGTTATTGTACCCATTGTTGCTTTGACGACACGATACTGCAAATTAACAGCTGGACGGGTAAAACCCGCTGAATGTTTATGGGAAAGCTTTAACGTTACACAGCACACAACACAGAGGTGCTGTCTGGATCCGGTTTGTTTGATGGAACTGTGCAGCTTAAATATATTTGTATGTTTTTTAGGTGCCCTACACTAATTGCTACTTACTCGAGAGTGCAGTTGAGTATTGGCAACATATTAAAAAAAAGCAAATAGAGAAACTAATTAT
Organism: Scaptomyza parva; assembly: GCA_035044645.1. Taxonomy (NCBI): domain Eukaryota; kingdom Metazoa; phylum Arthropoda; class Insecta; order Diptera; family Drosophilidae; genus Scaptomyza; species Scaptomyza parva. The sequence continues at coordinate 3,390,114 of JAWNNT010000063.1, forward strand.
CTTGGAGAACGCAAAAGAGTCAATAAAAGTTGATCAATATTTCTCAAGAAATAATCAATGCCAGAAATTTAAAGCTGTTTTCCATAGTATCTCTTAGTTGAGCAATTTGTACTTGTAAATTATTATCAGCTTCAATTGACGTTTTACAAAATTCACTGGAAATAACTATAAGCATTGGCTATTGTTTTTAAGAGCTATATTAATTGCGGTTGATAATTGATTCACAATTATCTATTATACTAGTATTTGTTGATAAGGGCCAGGCAGAGGCAGAGGCAGAGGCAGAGGCTGGGGCGTGGGGCCCGGGCACAGAAGCGTGTGCCTTTCTTATCAGCATACTACAATAACAAAGTTTGTAACGCCTCTTGGAAAAACACTACCTTTTTACAGAGAAAAGGTGTTTAGTAAACGTGTAAAAATAAAAGTCACGTAGATAACGCAATTAAAATGAAACTGTTGATAGAAGATGTTTGCGAGTACCATTATCTATGATGATGATATGGATAAGTTTTCAATTAACGCCTGAACATGTTGGTGTTTGTGATATTTTCACTTACAAATGGCGCTGCATGCAGATGTCCCTGTCCAGGATGCAATTGCTGGTACTGCTGGGGTGGCAATACCACGTGGGTCAGTGTACCATTCTCGTTTACGTATGGTGGCACCTGTACAGGTACTGGTACCGTCATCGTCGGTGGCGGTCGATTGTGGGAAACCATTTGAACAGCCGCTGGTCCTGCAAGTAAAGAAGTGAATAAAAGGCGTACATCAATTAAAAAAGCTGTAAAATTACTTTTCTTTACTTGTTTACTTTCATTTCAAAGAAACTCTTATAAATTATTATGTGAAAACATATATCCTAATCAAAGGATAACATCAACATCAACATCAAAAAAGATGCAAACAAACAAAACTAGTGCCTAACCATTTTAAAATTGCTGTTGAGTCCTGTTTGCATTTGAAACTTATATAATCTAAGTGATTGCATGGCAACATGTTCCACTCAACTGGACCATAAACTTCTAGCTTCACCTGTTGCATTTACTTAAAACAACTTTATTACACCGCTTTTTTCTATCCTTTTTATGGTTATGGTTACAGGAAAGCACAAGAAAAATGAAATAAAAACTTAAGTATGGAGATGATTTGAAGCTTGGAGCTTGGAGCTTGGAGGACACAAAAGTACGAAAAGCAATGTCTGGCGACATTCTGGCGTCGTGTCAACGACGATGACTTCTCCTACTTCTTCTGCTTCTGTCGCTTTATGTCAGTGCGATTTTATTCATGCATACATATGTAGATATATATGTATATGTACATTAGAATACGTATTTACACACGCGCGTGGAAACAGTCAAACAATGTCATTTAGCTCATGTGACAATTTTGGCAAAGGAAATATTCAAATATTAAAGATATCTACAAGAAAGCAAGAAAAAGCAAGAGCACAAGTAAAACAAGATTTTGCTTTAGATTTTATGTTAGACTCTAATAATATTTATAAAACGGCAAATAACAAATAAAGATTGATTGATCTTTTCAAGTTAATATCCAATCACTAAGAAGAAGTGTAAACAATCAATACAAATTTGAATATAAATTCGCAGACATCATTCATCCATAGTCGGCAGTCGGGAGTCGGGTCTAGCACTTTTATTATCGTTTCGATGCCCCAAGTTGCTTTCAGCCGTAATGCATTTAGAGATAACAACCCTAATACCCGAATACAGAAGATATGCATGCTTCTAGTTACCCAACATAAAAGGGTTTAATGCAAGACAAGGCTAAGTCTTTCCGTTTGCCGTGCCATGCCATGCCAGTCGATGCGAATACAAGGCAATATAAATATACGTAATGCTGCTGGTTCATGACCCAATCAGCCGTAAAATGCAGTCGCTTTACCGGACTCTACAAACCTCTGGCGGCTACAAACCCCTTTCATTGCACCATAGCAGACTAGCTCTCTACTCTCTACTCTCTACTTAGGTGTAAAAATGTCGGTTTAGTGCGTTGACGCATAACGTTGTAAAGTAGAATTGCAGATAGTTGATAAAAAAAAAACAAAAAAAAAAAAAACAAAAACCGAGAACAACAACAACACCAAACGAATGCAATCCATTTTATAAGCAGTCCGGGTTTTGTCTACGTCTGGTGGTTGTCTGTCGTCTGTCGTCTGTCGTCCGTCGTCCGTCGTCTGTGGTGCATGTAAGTTACACCACAAAATGAGACACACACTCCACACACACACCCAAAAAAAATAACGTAGCTTTTCACCTTAGGCGGGTTTTGCGCCAAGTGTTAAAAGGCAGCAATTAGTTGAGCGTTGAGAGTGTTGGAGAGCCTTCAGTCTTCAGGATTTGATTGATTTAAGGGTGGTGGTGATGGTAGTGGTGATAGTACTGGTGATAGCACTGGTGATAGTGGTGGTGGTGGTGGTGGTGTAGCTTAACATTTGACCAGCAGACAGTAAAATGACTGCGGGGCAAACGCGTCGGAGTGCCGTCTGTCTGTCTGTCTGTCTGCACTTAAACTCAAACTTAATTAATGCTAAACAGCTTAGGGGCTCAAAAAAAAAACTAGTTACACTTAACAAAAAAAAAAAAAAAAATGGAGAGGTATCTACTGAATAGCATAAGAATGGAATGGATTAAGAATTGTATTCTTACAAATAAGAAAAAATACACACATACAAATATATACGATAAAATCTATTTTAGACAGTTAACACCTTAGCATTTGTACTAATAGTTACTAATAATAGTACTAATAGTTATTTTTTGAACACAATAATAAATGTTTTTGTGTTGCAAATCAAATGACAATTTATTGGCGATTAGCATATTTAATAACAAAAAAGTGACATTTTTTTGCTTCCTGTCCCGAGTTGCGTGACTTCCCATACTAAATCGGTAGTTAAATATTTAACAGCTATAAAATATGTTTAAAAAAGTTAATGCCAAATGCATTTGTGTTGAAAGTTGTGTTTCAAAGTTAATTGTTATATTTATTTATATATATTATTTTAAAACAAATATTGATTTGATTATCTCCAAATGGGTTAAATATACACCCAGAGAAAAACCACACGAAAATCAAAAATCACTATGAAAATAGTTAACTTCACTTTGCGTTTATTTTTTACTACGAACAGTAGTTAATTGAACTATAAATCATGTTGATTCAACTCAACACAAAGTTAATCAGCAAAATGAATATGAAATATATATTTAAATCACAATGCATTAACTGTAAAGCACTTTAAATAATCGTGTCATGTTCATTTTAATGTTAAACCAGATTTAAGCTAACAATACACGCAAAGTAACGCTTTTAATTTAAATATCTAAATCTAAAGCACTTTAAATAAAGAATTACTATTGTAATTAAGTTTAACACATTCATATTTGATGCTAAATTAATAACGAAAATATTTGGATTAACTGAATATGCTTATTTCATACTACGTTTTTCTCTGCGTGTAAAGACAGGCATTTTGTTGAACATTACAAACAACTTTTCCCAGCTGCAAAGAACATATTCAAGTAAAGTTCTTAACTTTTCTGGCAATTTCTAAACATCAACGATTTAAACCTAGCCTTGACTGATTTTGATCTTATTTTGTTAGAAGTGACTACAAATTTAGAGTCTTTAAATTAGCAAATTTGCAAGCATTTGCTTGAATATTTAATTTATTAAGGCCCGCCACAAACAATAGCGAACTTTTGCACTCTTGATTTTTATTTTATTCTATTTTTTTCTGGGTTTTTGTTTTTTGTTTGAATTTTGGTTCAAGCCGCCATCGCAATGCTCATAAATTGTTTAGCACAAGCATGCTGGACTGGACTTAGGGGAGGTGTGTGGGTAACGCAATTAGTTGGCAGCACGGCGACTAGAATAAAAACAAAAAGGCCAGAAAACAAAGTTTGCTAAGCAAAGCAGCCGCCCCACCAACAACAACAACAACAACAACCAGCTGATGGCAAACGGCAAATAAATTATTTGCTGGACATTTTTGGCGACTTAAACACATAGACATCGACATCGACATCGACATAGACACAGACAGACACAGACAGACAAACATAGTGTACATAAAAATACGAGCCGGACGGACAGAAGAGCGCAAAAAAAAAAACACGTGTTTGATGGTGACGCTGCGCAATTTTTGGGCAGGGAAGATTTATAAGGCCGCAGAGCCAGTTTCGTTCGACACAGTTAAGGATACTTCAAGGACAAAAGGCAAGGCAAAAAACCGCTCAAAACAAACAAACAAACAAAATATAAAACCAAAAATAAAGGAAAAACACAAACAAGAAAATCCCAAGCTTCAACTCAAGCAGCAGACAAACGAGATATAAAAGTTAGATAACAATAAAAACAACAACAACAACAACGACAACAACAGATAAAATACAAATACCAACAAACTTAAAGGTAACGGTATCGAATCGATACTTGCGAGGTTTTTGGAGTAAAATTGATTTCTGTGCCAAATGAAAAATTAACCTCCACCATCTTGGTAATATGAAATACGTGAGAAGCTTCTCATTTAAAGCTGATGTGTATAGAACTACGTTTAATTCTCCTTTAAATATAGCAATTGAGAAAGTTAAGCCGTTTCAAATGCACTTATTATCTCTGTTTGGAATCTAGTTCAGTACGCAACTTTTTGCATAAGCTAAAAATGGCTAATGGAAATTCTAAGTTCTAAGTTGGTGACTGCAACCAAGCAGCAAAATGACCCAAATACTTTCAACAATGACGACTTGATGCTGCTGAACTGGTAAATGGCCAACTTAAACTTGAAATGCAGTAAAACGCATTTCATATGATTGTCCATATGCAAAATAGAATACCTTTCCGCTTGTTAACTCATTTTGATGGACTTTAGCCTAGTCGAACTTTGTTGCCAGTTGGAATGTTCTTTGTTGAGTTCTTTACTCAAAGGAACACTTCTCTTAATGGCCTAAATATTTCTAAATTTAGTTTTATATTTGGCAACATCAAACTAAAATTCCCAGAAATGCCAACTAATTAACCAACTTAACGAATCAACAAACTGTATATATATATTCATATAATCTCATATACTATGAATAATAAAATTATAGTAACTGATTAACTGCAAACATATGTTTTTATAAGCTACAAAACGGTGACTGCTCCGATTGCGTCAAACGAAATTTTGTGAATGGAAATATTAATAAACAAAAAACCGCAGTAATCACGCATTCAAATAAACAATCAACCTAAACATATCATATGAGTCATCAGAGATCAGCGTCCAGTTGTGCAGTTAAGATGACTAAAAGAGCAAACAAAGTAAGGCAAATGGAGGTTACTGATTATCTGGTTGCTGATTAAGCTTTGTGGCAATAAATAAGTGACAAGCTCAACATAAATATGATAGCCTAAATAAATTGAAGATATATTTATCTTTTCGGCAGAAAGAAACCTTCAGAATCGACTTGAGTGACAGTTTTTAAATCAATCACAGACAGAGAGTTTAACACAGTTCTTACTTCTTGCCACCACTTGAACCACTTGCACCACTTGCACCACTTGACTTGGCGTGCAACTCTTCTTGAGTAAAATTAAAAGGCGTGGTCGTTGACTAACACTAATGTCATCTGTCTTTAGCTGTGATTTTACGCTGGGCAACGGCAACAAGTGCCAAACTACTCTAAAGAAGCTGTCAAAAAAGTCTTTGCACTTGCCACATTGACAGCTGCTAAATGTGCAAGTGTAATAGTGTGTGTGTGTGTACGTGTAAGTCTGTATGTGTATGTAGTTAGAATTCTCTTTCTTATTCTTAAAACGGACAGCATGCTAAGTACCAAGCAAGTAGTGACATCATCCAGACACACCGGCATGTACGAGTGTGTGTGTGTGTGTGTGTGTGTGTAGTTCTTGCCACTCCTATGATCCGGAGAACAAGATATGGCCTCACCCTGGCCTCGTTCCGTTTGCCACAAAACTGCACGTGCCCATAGAAAAAAAAAAAAAAAGTTGGGATATTTTTTTTTTTTTTTTTCGCAGACAACTCAGGCGTATGCTGCCAACTCTGAAGCAGCAGCAGCAGTATAAGAAGAAGAAGAAGAAGAAGCAGTAGATGGGTTGTGTGGCTGTGGGATGCCACATTCTCATTATTACATAACTGCAACAACAACAACTTCAAAGGTATAGAACGCATTCTGTCTGTCTAACCTTGTGCGCCGCGAACAACCAAGCCACAAACTGGCAGCGGCTTAACTTGGCTAAGTTACTTCACAGAAAATACTACTACTACTACCGTACTACGCTACGGTTTTTGGAATTGAATTCAAAAGTTTTTGGCCAACAGCCGTCAATTGCGCCAAAAAGTGGCTTGCGTTGTGCTTGTCACTTGCACTTCACTTGCACACTTCAGCATCTCTGGCTTACGATATCGACTGAGGATATATATACATATATATACCTGTGTATGTAATCAGTTTTGATTGTCGCTTACCTGCAACGAGAAAATAAATAGAGAAAAGGAGAGAATTAGAAAAGGTCATGATTGCAAAATGGGAAGATAAAAATCTGATTTAAATGGTAAATGGTAAAGAGAAATTCCAGCTTAAGATATTTTAAGATATTGAAAACACACAGAGTTCATAACTTAAAATAATTTTATTTTCCAACAATTTCAGCTTTGTTATAAGATTATTATCATATTTTTACACGAACCTGAACCAAAAACCATGTAAATCGGTTTAGATCTAGAGTTCTTAACATAACAAAGCCATCAACTAGATGCTAAGCGTAGACTATTCACCTTTTATATTAAAAATAATCAGATGTACAAAGAGGAGGCCTCATTTAACTTGTTTTTTTACAATATTAGAAAAAGAATATCCATCAAGTTACTCCAATTGGATATAAAAAAAACAGCATTTCGAAATTATAATAGCCTCTGCAATGAATACATAAAAAAAGATATGTGAAAAACCCCAAAAAAAAAGTTTTGAATCAAATCGACCACACACACACACACACACATGGACACAAAAACACATAGGACATATGAACAACCCAAAACTTTAGGACGAGAAACAGAATCAGAAACAGCGGCAACATTGGGGAAAAACGAGAGTCATATGAATTGCACTTAACTTGTGCAAAAGGCTAAAAGTATGAGATGATAGATGGAATGGCTGCGTTTTGTGTGAGAGAAAGATGGAAGCTGTTATAGTTACAATTTTAATGCACATTGCATGTGCATGTGAATACACAATGTGTGCGTGTGTGTGTGTGTGTAGCCTGCCACTTCTACATGCACTATGTTCCCACCGCCCGCCCTCCCCATTCCCTACTTGTCCCTTAGACGCTGTGTTCGTCATGCCTTCCAGTCAACCCTTCGCTTCGTTTATCTAAAGTAAGTTCTGTTGTTTGATGCCAATTTTTTGCATTGCTCCTCCTTTTTTGTCGGTTGTTGAACTCCGTTGGGCGCTAGGGCCATAAGTGGCCCAAGCCAAGAGCAAGCAGCGCAGTAGTAGTACCAGTGACAACAACAACAACAACAACAATAACAACAATAGCACCAACAACAACAACAACAACGGGAAGAGTAACACAAATCAAATGAAAGCTGGCGCTGCCGTTCCGGCTACAATATATATATATTTTTTCGATTTTTTTTTTTTACCAGTTACCAGAGTTAAGAAAAATGCGACGATATAAATAAAATACATTCAAAAGACACATAAAATATGTTCAAATGCACACACTCACTCACACACACACACACACACATATGTAATGTATATTTTAGATACTGTTCGCCATTTTGTGGGTACTTTTGTGTGTGTGTGTGTGTGTTTGTGTATTTGTACGAGATTTATGTTTGCACTGTTTTAATGTTGTCAACTGATATTGTTTAATTTCCCCCTCTGATTGTCCATAGAAACATTTTATGGCTGCTTCGCTCTCTATTGGTCTAGACACGCTGCCCCCGTTCCCCCGTTCTCCCTTCACCCTTCGCCATTCAACATTCGCCATTCTACAGACAAAACCATCGACAATTGTGGCACTCACTCATTAAAAGGCAATTAAAGTGTATTTGTTACACGTGTCGTCGTCGATGCTAAGACCAACAAATGCTATTTACACGCTGCATACATACTATGTGTGTGTGTGTGTGTGTGTCTGTGTGTGTGTGTCTTGGGTGTTGTGTGTCTGAAGCTTGTGGCAAAAATAAATATATATATTACGTATACGCCAGGGAGCACGAGCTTAGCACACAAAACACAAAAAGCTTGTGTTAATATAATATAAAATATATACAAACAGCATTTTCGTCACATATTTTCTTAACATTATTATCTTGGAACGCGAGCTTTCTTTTGACTTTGACACTGCGTCATTTTGTAGACAACATTTTTGCCAAACGTGGCACTTCTTTGAGAAACTTTTTCAACACATAATGTACAATCTATTAAGAAACTAAATTGTAATGCAATTAAAAAAGTTACGCTATCGCCTTAGGTTGCTTAGGTTAACATCCCCCCCCCAACCCAGTGTTAATTATATGTGTTTGTGTGACAAAGCAACATTTGTAATTAAACATTTCTTCTTCATTATAGCAACTGAGATAATACATAAATAAATTTGCATACAAGTTTAGTTTAGTCGGAACTCGACTCGTTGCACTTGAAAGACAGACACATCATGGCTCATGACATCTGAATTCTCATCTGAAATTGAAATGTTAATCAATTTTCTGTTTAATTGTATACTTGTATATTTATTCCGCTTTCCGAACACAGATCATATGCAAATGAGAGTATATGAAAGAGAGCAATGTACACAAATTGCACAACTGAGGAGCATGAGTCAGCCACACAGATACACAGACACACAGACACACATACAACAGCAATAAACTGATTAAAGTGAAAGAAAGGGAGAAAGGGAAAGAGACTAAGTGTGGTGGGGGAGAGGCAAGAGAGAAGAATTAAACAAAAGAGAGTGTGTGTGTACGTACTACGTTGTATTATATTAAATAACAAATTAATAACTGGAACTGTTTGTTTGTTTGTTTGTGCAGAGCAGCCGCGTTCAAAGGTCAGGGCCACAACTATCAAGATGGCTGGGAACAGGTCTTCTCGGGACTTGGGACTCGGAACTCGGGATCTCGGAATAGAAGTACCATTTATAGTGTTTAGCAAAGAAGGGATTTTATTAATTTATTTATGGTAACTTGCTTAATGAATGAATGTAAATAATATTTTATCTGTGACAAGAATTTATCGAAAAGTAAACTAAAAATAAAAAGTTTAAAAGAAATCCATATGAAACACTTTCTTTACACACAAGAATAGATGAACGTGTTCCAAGTTTGTTGGGCTAATGATATACATTGGCTTTTATACACAGAATATTTACTTAGCTCAATTTGTTTAAACAATTCAAGAGTTTCAATCAGATTTCGGAATACATAAGCGACTTGCGCTTTGCAAAAATCAAATATCAATTCCACACACACAAAAAAGTAAATAAAAATAAGGAAATGGCAATGAACGAAAACAAAAAAGAGAATTAATTCGAAAATTGCGACACACGCTTCGAGCAATCTTTTTCATTCTTTCTTTTGTGTGTTCTTTGGCTTGTTTTATTTCGTTTTTCGATTTTCATTGTCTAAACACTGAAAAGAGCGATTAAGAGCCAGCCAGCCGATTTTTCTTACTCTTTTCCCTTGATTGAATTCTAGCCATATGTATGAAATCTGTTTGAAATGCCACACACATGAATTTGAAAATGATTTGTGAGCAAAATTGATTAAGAAATGGAAAAGGAACTGTTGGCTGCTATGAAGGGCAGGGTAAGTTCTTGTTGAGCAGCATTTTTGGTATCTCCTTTATAACGCTTTGTGCAGGCTTGGCTTAGCTTGATGACGCTTTTATGGCTTAGCATTCCTCTTAATTTCCATCTGTTCTTCTTCTTTTTTTGCCTGCCATCTCATCACGCCACAGCTGTCGGCAAGCAATTTGTCATTTTGAATGTCGGAGTTTGTCATTAGCTCGTAGCTCGTAGCTCGTAGCTCGTAGCTCGAGAGAGCTTGCAGCACGTCAAGAACTCTTTCTTTGTTGAAACTCAATCATAATTCGGCATACTTCAAACATTGTTGTTATTACGTAAAATGAAGTACACTTAAAAAATATTTATGTATTTGGGTTTTGCCTGTCATAAGACTGAGACTGAGACTGAGACTGAGACTGAGAATGAAGAACTGAAATCTGAACTTTCGTTATATGAACAAGTTATTGAGACAACCAGTTTTCAGTGCTCAGCACAAGGAACAGAAACAGACTAAAGTACATATACTAAGTTTTGTACACATACCTGATTTCTAATATTTGAAGAGACATATGATCTGAGGCATTATGACATCAGCCTTCGGTTGCAAAGCAACTACAAATGCCTACAAAGCTCTCTCAATGTGTGTGTGTGTTCGTGTGTGTGTTTACTTCAATGCAGTAATAATAACAATCAACTTCTGAGCAGCAGCCATCAAAACTTAGCAAACTCAAAATGGAGCAATGCTGCGGCATAGTTGTGTCTTTGTGTGTGTGTGTCTGTGTGTGTGTGAGCTGAAAGTATTTGCCCAGCCGAGTGTGGCCAGAGCCATTGTTTGGAAATCGAGATTTAACAACCTAGATAAAACAGATCTTTGGTTGCATTCTATTGTGTCTGTGCGAGTGTGTCTGTGTGTGTGTGTGTGTGTGTATGTTATTCTGCACCCTCTCTCTCTCGCTCACACACACTCTTAACATTACCGTGACACAGTTTACATCAGGTGTGGTTTTGCCAGCGAGCATTGACCTTGTATGCTGTGAAACTTGCAACTTGGCCAGAAACTTAATTGTGATGAGAAAGTGTGAAACGAAGCGAGAAGCGAAGAGAGAAAAGAAGAAGTGTGTGTGTGTGTGTTAATTAGATTTTTAACTTAACTTACAGAAATCACAAGAAATATTTTTGAACAAGAACAAACAGTCGAAAATTGAATTTCTTGTGCTTCAAGTTTGGATTTTATTTGACTACGCCTTAAGCCCGGTCCTTCTATTTATTGAACATGATTAAAGCATAGTTCAATCCATTTCAAAATGTCAGAAGTGCAGAGGGTCGACATAATTATGCCTGTACACGCACACACACACACACACACACACAGAGAAAAAACATCTACAAAAATTACTTGAATATTTTTTTTGAAAATGTTGAAAATGAAGAAGATGAAGCTAAAGTGAAGCTGGGTGGAAGCTGCATTTGCTTTGCCCTAAGTTTGCTCATGAGTTAATTAAGAATTATTACCAAACAGATTAGGCAAAAGACCAGGCGAACATAAAAGAAACATATAATGCATGTAATATAATTTATGGCCATGGAATCTTTCGCTTTGGCTGAAGAGGGGTTTTCTTCTTTTCTCGTTCTTTTTTCGTTATTTTTTTCGTTATTTTTTTCGTTATTTTTTTTTATATATGTATACTATACTTAATGCTGTCGTCGTCGCTGCTATTGTTCTACTTTTGTTGACTATAGATTGCTGACTCTGCCACCCCACTCTGCCCCGCTCTCAAAAGCTATGTCAGCTCGAATTGGAGTGGAAAGTGTGACAAGTTCATTGTACGCATGAACTTTGGCTTTGGCCTCTCGCCCTTTTACTTAGCGTTAGATTTGACAATGTAATGTACAAAGATTTGATGCAGAGTTGAAGTTTTTACTGAATGTTTGAAGTCAGTAGTTGATTGATTAGAAAAGAGACCTTCAACAACTGGTAAATTTTTTATCTTTGCTTCGCATTATAATTTAATTCTCACAAGTTCCAACAACACAACTTATCAGCGCACATACCAAATACAAGACTTTTGCTGTACCTAGTTATTTGCGTGGCATAGCAAATGAAATGGAATTTTTCGTTGATAAAAGCTTGGACAATGGAGGAGTCAAAACTATGTCAACTTAATTCAGTAGCAACCCAAACAACAATTGACACGCTAAAAACTTAGCGACAAACTAGAAATAGTGCCTACACTCAAGCTCGAAAGCAAGTGCCAGAGAAATGCGACTCAATTTTGCACACAAAGTCAGTATAATTATATCATGCTCTACAACCATATCACTCTATATGTATATAGCTACAATATTGTCGTCGTCGTCGTCGTCGTTGTTGTCGCCGAGAGTGGACCGCCCCGGGAGCAAATTCCATTAGAGGCCGAGAGCCCAACACGCATTTAGTGCCATTTCCTCTGCAAGTTTATTCGATTAACAACAATCAGGGCAGGCAGAAAAGTGGGAGTGGGAGTGGGAGTGGAAGTGGAAGTGGAAGTGTGGAGACAGGAAAACTGTTTGTAAGCTGGGTGGGATTTTTCTCGCTCTTTCAATTTCAATACAAAACCAACAAAAGGTTTTGCGAGTAGATGTAGAACGGTTTCGATGAGTCGACCAAAGCCATTGACACTTGCTTGCAATTGTAAATTATGAGTTGGAGAAACTATTAAAGACAAGTGTTTAAGCTTAGGAAATGTCTAAAGTTCAGAGGTTCCTTACTTACAAAAGAAACTAATTGAATATCGAATGGCTAAGTCTGAAAATCAAATTATGTTGATTTTCGAATTGAATTTCCATAAACAGTTGTTTGAATCGCATTTTCAACAAATATATGTGGAAGCTGGACGTGGAAGTGAAAATGGAAGCTCCCATCTCATAACCACATGCAAATTCAATTAGTATTGTAGAGCAAAAGATACACAAACACACGCAGGGAATACACAGGGAAAAGCTGAAACACGTGTGTCAGTGGGAATGGAATTTAATTAGTCAACTTGTGAAAACAATATCAAGTTACTATTTCATTATTATATTGGCATTATGTATGTATACAGACAAGGTACCCCCGATCTCTCTCACTTTAACTCTCGCTCTCACATCTGTGTGTGTGTGTGCGTGTGTATGTGTATCTTCTTAAGATTCCCAGCCGGTTTATCAACGGGTTGCGTTTGTTGTTTCTGTTCTCAGTGAAGCAACAGCCTCCCAGACGCAACCCAATTAAGGTTAATGACACTGATAAATTAATAATGATGGCTATTGGGGTTTCTAGGTTGTGTCAAACTTGCTTAAATTCAATTATATTGTCAACACCCTCTTTTCCTGCCTACCTCGCTTCCTCCCACTCCCCCCCCACTCGTCAACCAGTTGGTCTTGTCTTTGTTTTGCTTTCCTTATCCGATCAGCTAAAGCAAACAACTATTTCTCCAACTCGAACCACTATTCTCGTTGACACTCTTATGTATGGTTTGGGGTTTTTCGCAAAAACGAAAATGGTAGCAATTTGGGCTTGGTCTGAGCCACTTCTAGTAGTTAAACAACTCAGTTTCCATGTGGGTGTTGTTGATAGCGAATGCTAAACTCTCTCTCAAATGCGAATGCGAATGGGAATGAATGTGACTTCTATGGGTATTTGGTAAGTTTGGTATTCACATAGATAAGCCATATATCAACAAACAAATGTATGCATACAGGGTGTTTCGATATGGTTTCTAGAGTACAAAAACATAAATAGTTGTTCAAAACTGAGACGATTTATTTTTTGCACATGTTTGCAGGATTTCACAAAAAAATATATTGCAGCATATCTTTAACAGTCATATCGATGGTTTCATATTATCGACACCCTATGCAATTTTCGTATCACAACAATGTGTAATTCAGTGCACAACAATATTCATTGTGTGGGCGTATTGATCGTGTCATGCTCGAAGCCGGTTCGTTTCTGGTATTTCCAATGTTCCACTGATACTGTTGTTTTTATACGTTAAGCTCGTTAAAAATTGCTGAATCAGCTTAAATATATGTATCAAACTAAAAAAACGTAAGCTATAAATGTTCTTGGTCAGGAACAAATAGACAGAGAGAGAGAGAGAGAGAGAGAGAGAGAGAAAGAGAGATTATGACATGCCGGTAGTTCCGTCTCTTAAGATAGAGCTAGAGACTTATATTTATAGAACGAGGTGAAGACTTTATAGTTTAGTATATTTTATTAATAACCAATTTATGTTCCCATAAGATAGATGTTTTTCAGAGAAATTAACTAATGAGTGAATTCAGGGTATCTCCAAGTCAAGCATTCTTAACTAATACATTCTTATTTGCTTGCTTCCATGAATTTGCTTTATTTGCGTTTGTAAATGCTTATGCAAACTTTCGAATTGAATTCACCAAGTCGAGCAAAGCTAATTTTCTGCAAATTAACCTTCAAAGTGTAAGCTATGGAAACGGTAATTTGGCCTAGAGCGATTAGGTAAATAGGAAAAGCAGATGCGTAATTTAATTGTAAGATATTGTATATATATATAGTTCACAAAGCGATAAGTTGTTGGGGGTATTTAAAGTCAAGCAAGAAGATAGAAATATCCCTTAACCATGAGCCTTTACTATCATTTCTTCTCCCACAGCCTACTCAAGGCTTAAGGATAAAGTTTTGTGTGACAAGTTTTCGAAGACGCCGAGGATTACAGCAACAGATGTGTTTTTGTGATTGAAAGCCGTCAGTGGTGGGCGTCTTACCAATTTCTCGTGGGAAGGGGGTGGGGGGGATAAACTCACCATATTCCGCCGAGATGGCGCACATGGGCTGATGGTGATGCTGATGCGCGTGCGGATGATGCGGATGCTGTGGACAGATGCCCTCGTGCGGATGCGGTGCTATATAGTATTCCGAGGGAAAGAACTCGCCGGGATATTGTATATAGAGTGGACCGGGCGGCAGCGGGGGAGCATTAACTGGCGGTCCAATTCCGTTGGTGCCATTGCTTGAATTGTTGCCATGGCTGCCACCACCTCCACCTCCACCTCCACCGCTGTTGCTTGACACGCTGCTGACACTGCTCGCTGAGGAGCCGCCACCGGAGCTGCCGCCGTTAGGGGAGATGCCACCGTGTCCATTCTCATGGGGCTGAGAAGTCTGTTGCTGCTGCTGCTGCTGCTGCTGTTGCTGTTGTTGTGGTGGTGCTCCTGTTGCTGCTGCTGGGTTTGGCGGTGGTAGTGGGCCATGGTGCAAGGACGGCGGCGGCGGCGGCGCTGGCTGCAGCATATGATGATGATGATGATGGTGTTGCATGGCCGCAAGCAGTTGTGGATGATGTAGCGCACAAACTGGTGGCACTATTTGGGCACCCTGTGGCGGTGTCGCCGTTTGTTGCAACAGTGGCGGCGATGCCGGCAACGCAGCGCCTTCCAAGGGCGATTGTTGCTGTTGCTGTTGTTGCTGTTGCTGCTGTTGCTGTTGCTGCTGATGCTGCCACTGTGGTTGCTGCTGTGTGGCTGCAACTGGGACCGGTGCATTGTTTTGCAACATTACAATATTGTTGTTGCAAGCCGGGGAGACACCAGCCGAGTTGGTGGCATTCAAGCTATTCAAACTCGTCGTCGACGATGTTGTCGATGAGCAGCTGCCCGCATTGTTGCTGCTCTCAATGCTGTTGGTGTTAATATGGTTAATGCTGTTACTAATGTTGTTGTTATTGTTGTTGTTATTAGTAATGTTGCTGTTGACGTTACTTTGCTGGTCTCTAACATTAAGTCGCACCATGCTAGAATCTTTCGGGTATCCAGTAACCGTATCTCTCTTTCTCCAACTCCCTATATTTCTTTTCGTATTTCACGATATTCACAGTTGACAGAGTCAATTGCATAGAGTCACATGCTTATCAGCCTGCTGCATTCTTCTGTGCTTCTCTACTTCTCTGCTTCTGTGTGTGTGCGTGTGTGTGTATGTTCTACCAATATATGTATGTATGTGTATACGCGTTTATCTGAAATAAAAACATGGAAAGAAGAATATGGCAAGCACGCGTTTACCATAAATTAATAACGGATGTGGGAGTTTCAATGTTGAAACTGTGTTTGCGTTTGCTGCTCCTAAAGGTTTGAAAAGTGATTTGGATTTTGATATTTTTAGTCTTACACATAATTTGAATGGGGCAAAAGCGAAACTGCAAAAGATTATTAAGTCTCTTAAGAAATAAACAAAATCATCTCAAAAGATTTTTGTTTGAATATTAATTATCTATTTTATTCCGGTGTTAATGGGAAGGTACTATACGAACACTCGACTCGGCTTTTAAACCTATTAATAATTTGTTTATAGTAGTACCTTGTATATATGTACAAGCGGAAGTGCCTCCTAATGCCACTTACATAAATTTTGCTATATTTATTTTAATCTGCGGCTTCTTTTTATTTGGGTTACTCTACCATAAAGTCATTTAGAGTTGGCAACATTCAGATTCCGTCGTTTGGGCCATCGTCTTATTACATAAGCTCATTGTTTTTCTCTTTCTCAGCGAAACATGGCGAAACATGATGAATTCGTTGAAAGGTTGTTTAAGGCTGTTGATGATTTTTTTGTTTTTGGATTCCGAAGCAGCTTTCTAATTGTGGTTATATATATATATATATATGCCTTGGTTTGGTTTAGGTAAGTAAGCCTTGAGGCTTAAATTGGAATATGTGTTTATTTTTATTCGTAGCTAAATATTTATGTCTAATGTATTCTTCATGCCCACAGGTCGTATGCTTAATCGTATCTAATTTATATATATAGTGCGTCTGCTGCAATTTGAAGAAGTGGTTAAAGAAACAATTAAGACACTGGCAACATCCACCACCTTCGCATAGACAACAGCAACAACAACAACAACAACGATAAGTAAGAGACTACCTTTTTCACCTGTCTCAATATGTGCTCTCACAACTGTCTCAAGTACCTCACACCTGCCTAACTCACTCACTCACTCACATAGGCTTCCAGACAATATGACAACACACGCACTGTGTTCTCAGCAATATGTAACTCCCAACGACAACGTTTGTTGTTCAACACCAACAACAGCAACAACACCAACAACAAGAGCAAAATACCACGCGGAAATTTACGCAGCTTTGTAATTGCCTTTCTTTCTTTCTTTCAGTACTTTTTCTTTTCTTCATTTCTCACAGCCACAGCCACAGAAAGACAGAAAGACAGACAGACAGACAGTTTTCTGGAAGCTACCGATTTTCTTAGAGACCCTGGCGCTCGCATTTGTGTCAGAATTGTCTAGACCGACTGTCATTAAGTGGGTGGGTGTAAAAAAGTCTCGAAATGAGGGGGATTCCAACCAACCAACCAACCACGCCATCGCCGCGAGGAGAACCACTCAACGCATTTGCGACAACGCATTTGCGACGCGTATATTTGTCAATGGTGATAACTTTATCTATGTCTTCTCTTCGACGTCTGCCTAACTAAAAATGTGGCACTGTGACTTCCCTTCCCTTCCTTTCGAGGAGTAATATATTTTGTATCTACATACCAAGTCTAACTTTCGAAAACATTTCTAAAAATTCAATTGCGACGAAAATTGTTTGTATTTTTCTACAAATAATTCAAAATTCTATATACAAATGTTTCATTATTTTTTGTAATATCTCAAAGAATTAAGTACTTGAACAGAGCAGATAATAATATTACATTTTTATTGCATTTAACCCATGAAATGGGTAAAAAAGGGTAAATTGGTTTTGTGCAAAAGTATGTAACAGGCAGAAGAAAGCTTCTCCGACCCCATAAAGGTTATATATTCTTGATCAGCATCAACAGCAGAGTCGATTTAGCCTAGGCCGTCCGTCTGTCCATCCGTATGTATGAACGCGTCGATCTCAGGAACTTCAGATTTTGGATATGAGCTCTTCTAATCCCTAGGCATAGCAAGTTTGTTTCAAATTTTCGATAACTTTTCAGGTTTACGATATACATATGTAATCGATAACGAAAAAAATCTTGAAATGGGGGTTGAAACCATTAACAAAATGATGAACCATCAAGCATTGGCACAGAAGTACACGTACATATGTGTATGTCTGTCAGCCCGACCGTCTCTCCGTCTGTATGGTCAAGGTTTTATATATATATAAAAGTATATCAAAATTATATCTCACTGCCAATGAGACAAAGAGTTAAACTTCTTATTCCAAGATTAATACGCAATGAAAGAGCTTTTGAATAGCAAATGCTTCTATAAATAAATAAGAAAACCAGATCAACTGAAATTGCACTGAAAAGAACTTGTGAAAACGAGTCGAAAAGAAAGAAAGAAGAGAAAAGACGATCGCTGTTTTCTATTGCTTCATTTCGTTATCGTTTTCCTCTTCTACAGCTGCTGCTGCTGCTGCGGTACATTGCCTCCAAAAATGGCTTACTTAGTGTGTG
Organism: Scaptomyza parva; assembly: GCA_035044645.1. Classification (NCBI taxonomy): domain Eukaryota; kingdom Metazoa; phylum Arthropoda; class Insecta; order Diptera; family Drosophilidae; genus Scaptomyza; species Scaptomyza parva. Next base: position 3,408,385 of record JAWNNT010000063.1, read on the forward strand.
TGTGTGTGTGTGTTGGCCACAAACGGCAGCAATAGCAATAGTGCAACAACAGCAGCGGCGGCGGCGGCGGCGACGGCAGCAGCAGCAACAGCAGTAACAACAACAACAACAACAAAAAAAAAAAACAAATAACCGCAATTGCAAGCGAGACAATTTTCTAACGGCAAATTTCTAACATTTACCTTGTTACCGTTAATAGACATGTTGGCCAAGTTAGTGAGAGCCATGAATAAGCGCTTAACGCTTAACGCTTAACGCTTAACGATAAGGCTAAACAGTCGCTTCAAACTGTGCAACTGTGCAACTGTGCAGCAGCAAGTCCAACCATTCAATACAGCGCCAATACGTACGTACGTATGTATGTGTGGCATACACATTTCACAGCTTTCTTTGAGCATTAAGACGACGATGACTCTGCTACCTGCTACCTGTTACCAAGTTGACGATGACGATGACGATGACGACAATAGCAAGGTGTGCATATGTTGGCTGTTGCCTTGTGTGCTAGTTTCACTTGGCGACGGCTAGCGAGGGTGCAGCCAGATTTTTGCAGTGTATGTGTGTGTGTGTGTGTGTAGTTATGCCGTTACGTCTAAATGGTTTTTGGGTTAATTTAGCTTCAGCCCCAGCCCCAGCGACAGCGACAGCGACAGCTAACTGCTGATCAATAATTTGTGGTTTCACACTGGCAACAAGATAAGTTGTCGTTGTTATTGTTGTTGTTGTTGTTGTTGCTGTCGTCGTCAGTCAGTTAGTTGCATGCAAATCGTTGCCACATTCGCCAATCAAGTTAATTGCATAAGACATAAGAAATACCATTGCAGCATGATTCAATACGCGACTTATTGTTAGAGAAAAAAAAACACAAACTATAAAACAACAACAACAACCAAGTGCAATTTTCTTTAACAGAAACAACAGAAACAACATCTTCACAAAATGAGCCTCAAACAACAAAGACTTGCTGCTGCTGCTGCTCTCTTATGTTAATGGTATCTCTGGTGTGGGTTTCTGGCATTTCTGGTTATTGTTCACAAATTGTAGCACAGAAAAGCAAGAAAAAAAAACTTTTCAATTCGCCGTCGGGAGTCCGTCCACACGCTTGCATAATGTAGCCTTTGGCAGATAACAAACAACAAAAAAAGACCAAAAGAAAACTTTGTCTGTGTGGCTAATTACAGGGGATTGCATAAACTTTTGCAGCAATTGTTTTATGCACAGATACATTTGTTTACATATGCAAATAACTGAACAATGTGTTCGCATGCCTCAAAACACAGCAGCCAACAGCCAACAGCCAGCAGCCAGCAGCCAGCATGCATGCAAAGTGTGAAAGTAAAAAATGATTCAAATTGGAAGCTGTCATTTTATGCCTAGACTTTTCTTAATCAAAAGTAAATTTGTGCTAGAAATCATTTCTCACACATTCATAAGCAAAGGTTCGTTGTTGCCTGTTGCAACAGAAAATTTTGCAGTTTCATTCATTTTAAACTGCAGTTGCAACTTGCCAGCAAGAACCAGCTTGCGCCAAGGCAAACTCGGCAACTAGCAACGAATAAACAACAATGCACACATACCACAATAATATACCGTGTAATCGGATTGTAAGCCATACCTTGTTAAGAAATGTACAGATTAATAATTTAAGTTTCAAGTTGTTTTTTAACAAAATAATACTCTTCTTGGTATAGCTTTTTTTTAATATTTTTCCTAGCTTTTTTATGTGTATTTGCTTCTTACTATGTTAACGACTATGTTAATGACAAGGGGCGTGTTTTCTGCATTTGAATTTTCATTTATTGTACTTTTCACATTTACTCCTTTAACAACAGTATCCATAATAATATGGAACAAGTAAGAAGGAAGAAGAAGATACCCTTAACCCTTGACCATACAGACGGACAGACGGTTGGGCTGACAGATATGCACATATGTACGTGTACGTGTACGTGTACGTGTACGTGTACGTGTACGTGTACTACCGGACAAATGCTTTATATCTTTACATCTCTGGTATTTCTGAACCGATTTCAATAAAAATTTGTTGTTCATAGTTTCAATCCTCATTTCAAGTTTTCGAAATTCAAGATTTATTTGTTATCGATTACATGTGTACATCGTAAGCCTGAAAAGTTATCGAAAATGCTATGCCTAGGAATTAGGAGAACTCATTTCCAAAATCTGGAGACTCTAGCTCTTGTAGTTCCTGAGATCGACGCGTTCATACATACGGACAGACGGATACATATATAGATGATTCCTTTTCCCTGTTACATACTATTGCACAAAACCATTATACCCTTTTTTACCCATTTCATGGATTAAGGGTATAAAAATGGTATTTTGTAAAGCGGACCGCAGGCGCCGCTAATTGGCAGTAATTTTAATTACGCTATTATATGATTATTACAACTTGCAATTCAAAAACAAAAAGAATAAACTCATTTGTTATAGCATGTTGTAGTTAAAAGATTGACGAGAAAGCGATACTCTGTTCCCAGTTGAATACAAATAAAAGTAGTTGCGAGAGTTTGATTGATTGATTAGACTGGTTTGGATGAAAATAAGTTTTGGTTTTATGTTTCACAAAAGTCATAAGTCATAAGTAGATTCATGAAACAAAGTTTGGAGAGAACTAATCTGATGGGCCATTTATTGATTTATTGATCAAAATGGCAAGCCGAAGTTTAGCCAGATTATAACCTAAACTAAACAGTAGAACCCTTTTCGCTTTAATATAGTATCGTTAGTTGTATTTTTCGTATATTTGCGTGTCAGTGTGCAATTAAAAACAAATTAAGAAAGTCATACTCAAAGCATTTGAATTTCAGAGCTATAAAAATCACACTTCATAGTACAAATATCTATCTATCTATACCTGCAGGTGAGACCAAGTCAAAGGTCTAGTAGTTGACAAATGATCAAGTAGCTTGCTAAAGTGTATAGTATTTTGGAATAATTGGGGGTCAGACTGTGTAAATAACTGTCTAACGAGCAGATTATATACATTACTAACGATTTAAGTGACACTCTTGCATAATTACAACTTAGAAGTGATTATGTGTTGGTTTGTTAGAATGTTTTTTGTATTTTGAATTTGGCATTTTCATTTTGGTATTTTGTCGGCGGCTCATTGTGAAATCTGAACACGCAAAACATATAAAAATGACATTAGAACTGCGTGATTATTGTACAAATAGAAGCCCATCCAAAAAAGAATGGGTAAAACAGTTTAACTTATTACAATTAATCATGTGTGTAGTTCTTTATGCAGGCTGGTCAAAAAAGTCACAAAATGTAGCTATATGTTTATTTTTTTCGCAAACGGTTTTAGTTTTTTTTCTCTCTTTTTTTTCAGAACGCTTTATTGGCGGCGCCTTTATGCGCATTCACACACACACACATTAACACATACACTCAAACAGGGATGTGTATTGTGTGTGTATTTCGGCATGACAACAGTATAAAAATGAAGAAGAACGGAACTGGTGCCTGGTGCCTGGTGCCTGGTTTGTCTGATTTTTGGTCGAAAGCAACCAACTCCACCAGCTCCAGTCAGCAGTCACTCTCCTCATGCTAAAAGAATAGGCGAAGGCCTGCGGGCCAAGTTGGTGCCAGAACGGACATGGCAACAACAATGGCTGAACAATTTTTTGGTAACTGCTGCCAAGAAAGAAAAAAAAAATGCCAGCACCAGCACCAGCACCAGAACCAGCATCGAAGGCTCTAACGGAAGAGATTTGACAGCATACGCAACATGGGCGAAAAATGAGTGGCGACCAAGAAGAACAAGAAGACGATAGGCAGCAGACAGACAGAGCAACTGAGCAACTGAGCGAATGGCAGAACGGCAGAACGACATAGCGACAGAACGACTGACACAAAAGGCAAATGGGAGACGAATTTTGGTGGCGCATCATCGGGCGCACATGTCGTATGAGTGACGAAAAGAGGCAGCAACAGCAGCAACAGCAGCAGCACCACCACCAGCAGCAGCAGCAAAGGCTGTATTCTGATTCTGATTCTGATTCCGATTCAGATTCAGCACTCAGCGGCATAAACGCCCCGGACAGATTTGATAGTTTTTATCGATTTAAGTAGAATGGGTCTCACACACACACACACACACAAACACACACGCGCACAATAAATAAATGGATATGGGACTGACTTGGTAGCAAAGGGAACAAAGGGAGAGAGTGAAGCACACCCCAAACATACTCGTAATGATGGACAAACAGCCTTGCTTTTTGGCAAACGTCGCGGTCGAAACAAATGAGCATAAAACGAAGTAAATAAGTATGAGTTGTGGTGGCAAAAAAAAGCAAAGACAACTTCGGCTCAACTTTTTATATAAAAACATTTGCTGCTATGCTAAAATCTTTTGCAATTGATAGATAAAAATCCCAACGCAAGAGTTCTAAAAAAAAAGGAGAAGGAGAAGCAAATACATTGGAAATACATAAGTACATATTTTTCAAATAATATACATAGTTTATTCTTTGCTACAAATATTGTGGAAAAGTTAAGGTATGGTTAGAACACACACACACACACTCAACACACACTCAACTTTTGTTGGGATTGTACATTGAAGTACCATCTGTTCGCAGTGTTGTACAACGACAAAATATTGTCGTTACTATCCAAGGGCGTAAAATAAAATAATGAAAAAATAAGATCTTAAATCATAGTTATTCCCTAAACAAGCCAATTATTATTTTTGCTCCCATAAAACCCGTGCTCCATTTTTATAAGGATTCATTCCTGGAAATAATAATTTATGAAATTAGCAATTTTATTTCGTAAAATGTAGATTTGCACATAATTTTGATTGAGGCAAGTATAGGATATGTGTCGCCATATCAATTTTCTACAATGGAGATTGTTTTGGTCTTTTCATTTAAAATCTAGTTATTTGTATGAAATATAGGATGATAATTCCATTGTCAATTTGTGAAAAGTACATCAACAACATTGTGATTCGAATAGGTTTTGTAGCAACAATATCCAAAGCTAAATGGCCAGGAGTTTTTCGTCTTTGCAAGTAGAATTTAAATGATTAAGCATATGATTGGGTTGGTGTCTTGATATTGATTGTCGTTTTTTGGGGTTTACGTATTATCATTTTTTGTAAAGTCTCTCTGGTCTTTGCCTTTATATTTTCATAGTTGAACGATTTAAGTATTGCTTGACCTTTTTTAGCTGGTTTTGGATTCTCAAACATTTCGCCGGACGCCACAGATTCTTGACTGCGAACCGAAAATATACTTTTAACAGAATAACGGTTTCGGTAGCGTTTCTTTGCCACTTGAAATTGACCTGCAAGGGTCTCACGCTTGTACCGATGCACCTGGGCACGTCCCAAACGTTGACCCTCGAGCACACGGGTCTGACCGGGATGTCTTCGAATCCAGGTCCATGGTTTCGTTTCGTCAAATGGTTCATGCACCAATACAGGTATTGCGATACCCATAATTTGTTTCTTTCCACCGATTTTACGCTTCTTGATTTTCGGGCGTTTCTTGATTTTGATTTTTCTCTTATTTTCCACGACATCGGAGTATAAATCTGAAATTTCTTGCACACTTTTTCGATCTATCTTCTTTCGTTTTCTTCCTTTACCGTCGCCATCTTCACTATCAGTATCAGTATCACTATCGTACCCAAACTTTCCTTTTCCATCACCATCATCGTCTCCATCATCGTCTCCATCAGCTCCACTACCAAAGTGTTTTAAAAAATTTCGTAAACTGTCACCCGACTGCGCCTTCAAAGCCGCTTTGAAGAAGTCCTTGCACGTATTAACACTTCGCCCAAAAACAATATCCTCTGCCAGATTGCGAGACTTGAGTGGCTCGCAGGGCACATTCAAAAAGTGTTCCATTATTATGAGCAATAATTGCATGATAAACGGATGCATCGGATTTCGTAGATTCCTATTATGATCAAAAACACCATCATACAGCATACACGTATCTGGTCGAACAAATGGAATCCGGCAATAGGTCCACTGCGAACACCGTGGACTGAGAATTCTTCCAAACTTGTGCAGCGTCAAATTGTGCAGAAAATTGCACACATCGAGAAATGGTTTTTGGAGCACGCTCGTTATATACTTGAGTACAACATGGTTGGCCACACACCAGCGCCTCTCCGGCGATTGCCAGTGGACACTACGATTCCGACATTTTTGAATGGGTTCTGTGACAGCTTCGCAGGTTAACAGACGAAGCGTTAAACTTTTGGGCAGACTGCAGCGGGTTGCGCAGTACATTCTTTAAACAAATATAGGTTAAAAGAAAATGATAATCATTTAAAAATTTAAAAACCAAATCGACTACTTTAAAATCTTTAACTATTTATTTTTTATTTACGACATTTTGAGATCGGCTTTGGCCTGCTTTGATTTTTCTCCTGCTAGCGGATGAAAAGATTCGATGGTATTCAGGTTTCTTATCCAGTGGCTTTACCGGCATCATATCCATAATAAGATCGCTATTAATGCTGTGTACGGAATATCGGGAACGGATTTTATCCACGGAAGCCAAGACCGATTGGCGCCTATAGCGACCCACATATGATTTACTCACGCGGCCATCTTCCTGAATGCGCAACTGCGGTTCACGACGCAACCAAGTTGAACGGTTTGAGGCATCGTACGGCATGTGGAACAACACGGGAATTTGTTCTCCAAAATATCGACGTTCTCTTACACCAACTCTTTGGGTTGTTAAAACAACTTTAAGTTCTGTTTTTTCTTCTGTGTGTTTAGATGGTTTAATATTTTCTAATTTCGAACCCTTTGGTAATTCGGTAACGGCTTTCGAATAGAAAGTTGAGAGTTCTCGTGTAGCTCTTTCGTCATTTTGTTTTTTCAATACTTGTTCAGATATGATCGGTAACAAATCGACTTTTGCCAGAGCATCAGTAATATTTTCGGGATCACCATGTTTCATTTGCCTTAACATTTCCTTTAAAATTTTTGATTGATCGGAACGTAATTGACTTAACTGCCGGCTACCTTGACCACGACGTCTTCCAAATTTGTCGAGCAAGAGCAGATCGGTTAAGAGCAGATCGATTGATTTGCTTTTTTCAATATGTTTTACTTTGCCATGGATTGAATTACGAGATTTTAAAGTTAGTGAACTGGGGCGATTTGGTATTAATGTGACCCCGGAAGTCTTATCAGGTTTCTCATCCTGATGCACGCATTCCTTAAACGCAGTTATTCTATGTATTTCTACAGCACGTTCATTGTAGTTATCAAAATCATTTTTCTCTAATCTCACAATGCCTTGCAACAATTGCAGCAGTTCAAACAAACTCTTCGGATTCTGGGGTTCAAGTATATTTCCGTCCAAGTCAAAGATTTTTGCATAACAATCACAGATGGTAGTGCTAGAGAATGGCACACGGCAATTATTCCAGCCCTTGCCTCTGGGATTGAGAAGGCGACTAAAGTTTTGCAGCGTTAGTTCATACAACATCTCAGTGACTTCAGTAACAGATTTGTTTAGATAATTTGCCAATTGTTGGATAGCTTTCTTGTTACGTGCATTCCAAATGTCCCTTTCGCTTAGCTGTACGGGTCTAGTCAATTTCCGATATGGCTTTCGAAGACGCAAAAGATTAAACTCCTGCGTCAACGACCGGGGTCTACTTAACACCTTTGACCTGTAATCTGCTACAGTAGAGCAGGGTTCCATCCCATTCCAGCATACAGACATTTTGTGTGTATGTGTTGCATTTTATTTCTAATCTAGTTTTCAATCATTCTAATTTCGATTGGATAGTTCCGACAATGAGTTTATAATAAGCTCATGCACATTTTTAAAATTCTGAATTAGGGAAACAACAATAAATTTGTTCAATTCATTGTTTGTAGATTTATATGTTTAAGTATGACAATTTATTTTACATAACACACAAATGTATATAGATGTAGCTAGAATTTTGAAGAATGCATTACGCTTTTATTGGATGTATGTATAGAGTTTTGATCTACTCTAATAGTCGAAATCCAAAGAGTTCGTTTAGTTTTTCAGAATTCTTCCAGCTGTTTTGTAGCTTACTACAGTTTTATTTAGTAGATTTTCTATCTTACTTGAAAATGAATGAGATTAGCTTGGATTATAACGTCACGGGCTTGTGTGTTGTCCTAAAGCTAGAAACTTATTAGTTTAACTCCCATTAGATGCTTAACTTAACTAAGTTAAACGAGTGCAGGGGCAGGGGCAGGGGCAGGGTATCTTCACTTTGTTTAGTCTCTTTTCTAGGTCATATGTGTTAATTTTCCGGCCTTAAAAGCAAATTTGTTTATATTCATTTATACATATGATGACGATGTTGTGTGTGTATATGTATATGTGTACGTATATGTTACACATGTTGGACGATGAACCAAAGAACCGCAAACAATGCTCATAAGCTGAACTGGTGGCATCAAAATCCAATGATGATTGAAGTGGCCAACGCAAAAGAAGGGAAAGTCAATAACCGCAATCGTTTCCAACACACACACACACACACACACAGACACAGACACAACATCGTCATCATCTTTTCACAAAACGTGTCTCTCTTTGGCGCTGTGTGTAATTTTTATTTATTTTTTTTCAGTTTTTTTTCTTTTTTGAATTTCGAGCCTAAGCAAACACGCAACTTTCTGTTGTTGTGAATGGTTTTGGTTTTGGTTTTGGTTTGGGGTTCGCTGACCCTAAACACTGACACAAGAACCAAAACACCAAAAACCAAAAAAAACCATAATATAATATAACTACACGCGTGCAGACCACAGACAAAGACATTACCACATGGTCTATTAAGGCATTTTGTTGTGGAATGCGGAATACGGAATGCGGAATGCGGAATGCACCGGATGAACAAACCAAGCCAAAAAACATTGTTAGCCAGCCAGAAAAGTCAAGTGCAGGGTAGCTAAATCTAAGGGGAATCACCGTGTACAGTACATTAGTGTTGCTGTGTGTGTGTGTGTTCGGGTGTGTGTGTGTGTACAATCAACTGAAATCGTCTCAAACAGACCATAAAACTAATAATTACAAAATTGCATGTTCTTTGTTGTTGCTGTTGTTGTTATCATGAGCAAAAACAATCAATTTGACGAGCACACTGTAACTAAGTGTTTTGCAAGTGTGTGTGTGTGTGTGTTTGAATAAATCTGAGCGTAGATAAAACTTTACACAAAAGCTTCAACAACAACAACAACAACACTCATGTGAGAGGTACAAGCGGCACAAGCGGTAACAACAACAGAGGAGACGACACCAAAATTTATTTGATAGACGTATTGAGCGCAGATTTTGTCGTATCATGCAAAAAAAAACCAAAAAAAAAACATTACTTTATAGCTATAATTTTGTTGTTTTTTTTTATGGTATGTGTGTGATTTCAACAATTTTCAATCAATCTTAACTACTTTATATATGTGCCCATATTTCTTATATACACTATAAAATTTAATGATTGTTTAATAAAAAGCAAAGATATACAATGATATCAAAGAAAAAAAAAAAAAAACCAATGGGTTCATAAAAAAGTTTATAAACAAAGAAAAATCATCAAGTAGCTGAGACCGAAGCGTGTATGCCCTTATAACTAATTTTCCTTAGATATAAAAGAGGTTTTCAACTTTTTTGAGTTTTTTATTCTGTCTAAACGTCTAAAAAGTCTAAAAACTATTTTCTTGCTTAGGTCTGAGAGTAGCAAACGCAAACCAGTTTTGAAATAAATTTCTTAATCGAATACTTACAGTGTACACAAAAAGTCCAAGTAGCATAACACCTCACACTATAATTATTGTTGATTAACTTATTTAATAATGCTTTATTGTGAGAAATCCGATGTAGATGTAGAAATGCTTAAGCATTAATGCTTTTGGAACTAAACATTTGGGGTTATGTTTTAAAAATTGCACTTTTAGTTTTGTTTATTTATATTTTGAATTTTTGGGTTCCTATTTAAAATTGTTTGTATCGCGATAATATTTATTTATGTTAACAAAACAATGAACACAGCGGCGATATATACAATAAATATATCATTTTATTGCACCAATTGATTGCACTTTTGAATTCTTAACTTAAATTTGTATTTTGTATTTATATTTTATATTTAATAAGATTGAGTTTGTTTGTTTGTTTTTTTCGTTACACGAGTTTATTTTTGTAATTTGTTTATACACTGAAAGATAAACTCATTGTTAGACACATATTTGTTTTGGCCAACATCAAAAGCTAGATAAATATTACTAGGAACTGGCAACTGGCAACTGGCAACTGGAACTGAAAGAAATCTGGCTAATGGCATCGATATTTGTCAGCTACAAAACATATGTCTTTCTCGGAAGGAAAGAAAGTAAATGTATTGATGTCAATTTAAACTAATAATCTTTATATAACCCTAATGTTGGCACAAACACACAATCACACACACACGCACACACAAATCAACTCAATATACAAAGGAAAATACACAAAAAAAAAAATACCGAAAGCAACGGAAAGGCTCAAAGGCATCTCAATTTTTTTTTGGATGAACTTTTCTATTTCACTCAGTTCAGTTAATGTATATCACAATCTCTCTTTCTAGACACACACACACACACATGTTTATTAATGTTTATGCATGTGTGAGTGTGATTGCGAGAGTGTGCGTGTGTGTGTAAGTTCAGATTCACAAACAGTAAAATTCCGCTACACCGGATATTACAATTGAAAAGCGCGGATTCGTTACTCAAATCACACAGAAAAGAAGAAATCTACACAAAAACAAGTACAAGTGTTCTAATTGATAACCAACGGCTAACAGATACCCTTTAAGTGCGATGCAAATGCAAGCTCAACAATTTGTAGAACGTTAAGGCTATTCAATTTTAATAACATTCCAGATTCTTTGAACACGATCGAAATTCGATTTAAAGTATGTCCTCACACCAATACACCCGCTTGACTGTAGTTCAAAGAACACAGGGTATATTAATAAACAGATGTACTAGTATATATTTTAAACAAAATATTTTGTTGTCGCGAACTCAAAACGTTTGTTGTTTGTATGCGATAAAATTGCGAATACAAATCAAAGTGTAGCTGTATGTATGTATGTGCGTATGTATGCATGTATATATGTGTGTATGTTGGTATGCGAATGCACACAAAGAACAGGATGTGAGGTAATAACAGTAACAGCTTAAGTTAGTTAATTTCCTTTTTGCCCTCAAAACATAATACATTTGCATATTTACACAAATATATAAATGTTGTGTGTATTGTTTGTTGTATTCTGTGTTAATATTGTCGATTTTATATTGCGTTATCACGTATTTCTCTTTAGCGCAGCGCACTCACTTCAATTGTTTAAACTTTGCAACGGCAATCGTTTATTGCAGTATGCTCAAATAGCTGTTGTTATTGTTGTCGTTGTTGTATTTGTGTCGTTGTCGTTATTATTGTGTTTTGAGGCAGTGGCAGTGGCAGAAAGAGTATATGAAAACATGGAAACACGACGCGCTGCCTTTTGCTCGATGTTGAGAAACGCCGCCAAACCGTACAGTTTGAGAGTTAATATCGGACTGTTCGGAACGCTGGCACTATTCCCTCGAACAATCGCGAACAAACGAATCGAAATGAAACGAAACGAACCAAAATGAACCGAACTGACGCTGAGCGACATCGCCGCAGCCAGAAGTAGCAGCACAGGCAGCAGTAGCAGCAGCAGCAGCCGTGATGATGTTGCATGGCCGCTCTCGTTGGAACGCTTTTTACCCAGTCCGAAAGACACAATATACTCACAACTCACAACAGACCGACTGGAATTGAAACTGGAAAGCGAACCGAAGCCGAAACCGAAGCCGAAGTCGAAGTCGAAGTCAAAGTCGTCGTTTGCTGAGCGCAGCCCGCATAACTACACACTACACACTGTTGTATGTTGTACATATGGCCGGTACGCAGCACAGCTGAGCGGCATTTACTACTGCAATCAACCGTTAGATACAAATTTATCTATATCAGATAGTACAAATGAAAAAAAATCAACAAACCAAACCAAAACGAAACGAAACGAAACCAAACTGAGCAAGCGAACGCGCGTCGTCGTTCGTAGTAAAAGCAAAACCGGTAAAGACAACGGCAATGCTGAATTTTGTTTTTGTATATGTGGGCGAAGAGAGCACACACATGGAATTTAAGAGAGAGCGCACGCTCTCTTGCAAATTGCTTACTAATAATTATATTGTGGGTTGCACTTGGTTTGCGACGCTGTCATTTTCAGTTTCAAGAATGCCACGAACGCAAGCGAAATCGTCATTTAGCTAAAGTTGGAACCGTTATCCGAATTAACTTTTACGATCGAAGCTGATACAACCTTATTATTATGTGTATAAAAGAATTGAATATATATTTAGGTATTGCTAAAACCAAAAGTCTTTTTGAAAGTCAAACACATTTCGTACATACATACATAGTAGCTCATAGATAACCCCCAAAAGGTTAATAGCTGAACAAAGTAACCAAATTCTGAGAATTTTGCTGCCACAGATCAGCATCACTTTATCAATTGTTTGCTTGTATGTGTATTTATGTATGTACATACATATGTATGTGTTAGATTGAATGTACCAACATTCAATAACGAGAAATCCATTTTTAGCGATAGCATTTGAACTTTAGACTCTTCAAGTTTTCGAGGTACTAGCAGAAGATGAATGGCAAAAAAGGGGCAAGAGGCAAGAGGCAAGCAAACATGCGCCGCATTTAACATATAAAAATAATAATAAGAAAAATACATAATGCCTATAGGCAATGTCTAGTCTCTCTAACAATAGCTTCTTGAATGTGCGGGTCATATCAGTTTTCCCTACAAAAATAAATAAACTGAAAACTTTAGAAAATAGTCGGTGTCGGTGTCGGTGTGTGTGTTTGTGTGTGTGTGTGTGTGTGGCCTTTGAAATGAGAAACGGCTTACAAAAGATACAAAAAAAAAACACATAAAATGCAAACCCAGTAAAAATTGTGCGGTTGGTCTTGGTGGGTTTTAGCTGCAGCTTGCAAAACTGAAAATCACTTGCCCCGTGCGGCTGCTGTTGCTGCTGCTGTTGCTGCTGCTGCATATAATGATGATTATGATGTTAAAGTTGCTCACCAAGCCTGCTTGACTAGTAAAGTAGTAGTTGTAGTAGGTCTTGTGGCAGGCAGGCAGGCAGGCAGGCAGGCTGGCTGGCAATGCAACCTCGGTATGAGGGACACTCTAATAAAATTTACGACACTGTAAATGACTACGGCGACATAAGCCCTGCCTGCAGTCAAACAACAGACAACAACAACTAAAACATAGCAAGCCGGCCCCAAAAAGTATCTCTCAGCTCAATGTTACTCGCTCTCTCACTCTCTTTAGTGTGTGTGTGTGTTTGGGAAAGAATGCAGTGAAGGGAATTTCCAAGAGACTTGGCAGCCACGTTCGGTAATGTGTAATGTAGCATGTATGTATGTATGTATGTGTATGTGTATATACATACATACATACATACATACATATCTCTTTTGGATACCATTTTAAATAGTATGCCATACGCCGCTGTTTGGCGCGATGACAATAAACCAAAAGCAACAACAACAGCAACAGCAAAACTCCAATACGTGTATGTGTGTGTGTGTGTGTGCATGTGAATGTTTGTATGTATATAAACATATGTATGTGTATTTGTGCACGGAATCGAACTTTTGCATTGGTCACGCCAATTATTCACAAAACTGCAATTGATTTCGATATATTTGAAAAGAAAAATTGTTGCTAGTGTTGTTGGTGCAGTTGTTGCAGTTGTTGCAGTTGTTGTTCCAGTTGCACATTTGCATTTTGCTGTTATTTCTGTTTCACATTTGTACTCTGTGGCATTTATGAATGCGTTAATCAATATTCAACCTAAACTATGTAGTTGCCACATGCATAAATAATCACAAAATTACAAACACTTTTTGCTTTATAAACGCTATATATACCGTTGTTTAATGTTTGTTGTAGCTTATTATCTATCTACACAGCACGCCACGTCCACTTCCACGTCCACGTCTACGTCCAATTCCAGTTGGATGTCAAATTCATGTTTCATTATTTCTGCTATATTTTTTATTGAATTTTCAATTTCAAATCTATTCTGTTTGTGGGTTAGGTCAGTTTGAAGTTCCTGTTTCCTGCATTATTTTTGTGACTGTCGTTCCAGTTTTTATATCTTTTTATACCCTTAACCCATGAAATGGATAAAAAAGGGTATAATGGTTTTGTGCAAAAGTATGTAACAGGCCGAAGGTAGCTTCTCCATCCCCATAATGTATATATATATTCTTGATCGACAGCCGAGTCGAAGTGTTAACCTTAGGAACTACAAGAGCTACAAGTTTGTTTCAAATTTTTGGATAGCGTTTCAAGTTTACGATATACCCATGGAATCGATAACAAAAGTATCTTTAATTTCAAAAGTTTGAGGATTTAAGCTATTAACATAACCTCAAAAATCTGTAAAATTTTTATTAAAATCGGTTAGGAAACACCGGAGATATGAAACCATCAAGCATTGGTCCGGTAGTACACGTATGTGTATGTCTGTCAGCCCGACCGTCTGTCAGTTTGTCAGTTTGTCAGTCTGTATGATGAAGGGTTAAGGGTATCTTCTAGTCGAGTTTACTGTGTGTTTAAAAATTGAACTTAAAGCGGTGTTAAAACTTTAAAATGTACAAAAAAGTGTTTTGTGAAACTGTTTTTGGTTTATTTCTAATCGGCTTAAACTTATATTAAAATATTCTTTAATTGGATTTATTAGATTTTCATTGATTTTATATTAACTGATTAGCCTTGTTTATAGTTGATTTGGGAGCAAACTTTTTTTATATGCATACAGGTACAAAAGTTTTTCAATTTTCCATTAAAAATAAATTAAACTTTTCTCCTACAATCCTACAACCCGAAAAGTAGTTTTACACATCAACAAATGCCACACAAGAAACTGAGCAAAAATATCCCAACTTTAAATTACAAATTGTGAAAAAAAAACAGCTTTATGATCCAATTGATATTTATATTTAAATTCTATTTAGAAATGCATTTCCTTTTCTTTCGAAAAACTAAATTTTGTTTTGCAAAGTGTTAGATGCACCATCGAAAGGTAAAATTATTAACATAGCAATGCGAACAGCGTATGAAATTTCTGGGGCTAATGGTCATGATTCTGATATATATAATGTGAAATTTCAAACATCTGATAAATAGTGTGCTGCATGAAATGTGAATGAAAATGCCAAGCTTAAAGGCTCAGCAGAATGGTATGTTTGGGGTTCAAGAAATGGAAATGGAATGGATAAAAAAAGGAAAGGAAAGGAAAATCAAAATAAAAACCAAAGCCAAATGCTTTTTTGTTAAGCACTGAACTGGGAGCTGGGAGCTGGGAACTGGGAGCTGCTCCAGCTCCAATTTTGTTGTCATCGTCAGCCACTTGTCATGCGAACTAAAAAAAAAGCTAAAACTGAACACAAAAAAAATCTTCAAATTGCTCAGCTAGCCAATGCCCTCATTCCCATTCCCGTTCCCGTTCCCGTACCCGTTCACTACGCCACCCCTTCGCCATCTTGCCATCTTGCCACCTTGCCTCCTATGCTTCCTCCTAGTGGAGTGGCCACATTTTTGCAGTTGTTGAGTGGCTTTGTTAGCAATGCAGCGATTGCAACTTTTTTTCCTGCTTCTTCTTCCTCTTGCAAGCTAAAGTTGAATCTGAATCTGAAGCTGAAGCTGGCTTGGTCAGACTGAGTATGTGACCAGTCACACACACACACACACACACGTAGACAGAAAACAAGAAAAAGAGAGAGAGAGAAGTAGAGAGGCAAACCAGCTGGTTGTCTCTGTGTGTGTGTGTGTGTGTGTGTGGAGCAGCTGTATAACATTGGGGCAATTGTTGTTGTTGTTGCTCTAGCTTGACTTTGTGTGGATGCTTTTGGATGTTGAATGTTGGATGCTGCATAGTTGCTGTTGTTGTTGTTGTTGTTGTTGTTGTTGTTGCTAGATGCGATAGCATTTAAGGCAATTTGAGTTAATTTCATGATGGCTTGCATTCGGATTTGGATTTGGATTTGGATTTGGAGTGTACAACAACTATTTTATCTTATCAATTTGGCATACATTTGCAAAGCAGACAGCTCTTAAGGATGCTGTGGAGGATGCCTGGAGGGGAAGTACATACAAAAGCAGAAGTGCAATACACTGAGAAAAAGTAAGAAACTGAATTGAGACGAAATTGCTTTATGTGTGTTTTTAGAGGTTAAGGAAAGAAATAAAATACATGTTTTTAACTTTTATTAATAAATAAATTTAGAAAATAATAAATAAATAAGATTAAGCTGAAAAATCCTCAGAAACAGAAGCATTTACGACCTAATCCCTCAATAAGAAGAAAAAAAAACTGCAAATATATTGAAATGCAAGATTCAAATAAAGTTTGAAATTGAAAAGCAGTAAGTAAGAAATTGTTATCTGATGGATGACAGCAACTATCAAAGTATGTAGCACAAACAAATATCAAATTCTATTCTGAGATGTGTGGGTGTGGATGTGTGTGTGTGTGTGTGCCTCGAGGGAGTCACGCATGAAACTTGCGTTTCACATTAGATAGATTCGAATGTGCATTTGGGTGCATTCAATATCTCTCTCAAAACACTCTAAACTAAACCAGGCAGGCAGGCAGGCAGGGGGGGAAGCGGGGGCTCTGGGCGAACTGAACTGAACTGAAAACCAAATGACATGAATGGCAAGCAGCCAGACACTACTCAAAGGCGGCTCAGTCTCAGTCTCAGCTGGTTTGTTTGTTGGCCAGTTTTGGCTGGTTCGATGGTTCATTTGGTTCCACTTGGTTCACTTGGTTCATTTGGTTCACTTGTGTCATGGACTTCGACGATGAAGAAGGACGGCTGGAAGAACAAGTTAAAATTGCTTTGCTGCTGCTGCGTGGAAAAACAAGTCACAAGTCGATTCAGTTGCAAAGTTGCACATCAAATGCAATTCAAATTCAATTCGTTTTTGCAACTGCACATTTCTCGTCTTACTTACCAAATCGGCATACATGCCACATGCCACATGCCACAGACACACACACAGACACAAACATACATATGTGTGTGTTGTCGAGTCGAGTCAAGTTTTCTTTGATGCCTACCACACACAACACAACACAACACAATATTTTGACAAGACCCAAAGACTATTTTCCAGATTAAAAAAATTCACAGTCGCCTTGCAAAATTATAGACCACAACAATGAAAATACACAAAACAACAACAACAACAACAACAACAACAGCAACAACAAAAATAGAAAGCCACACAAAGAAAACAAAGAAAATTCGAAACAAGAAACAATATGTTTTAGCTGTTGCATGTGAGTGTGTGTTTGTGTGTGTGTGTGTGTGTGTGTGTGTGTGTGTGTGTGGGGGCGGGCAAAATGAATAACACACGGAAGCAAGTGCTACGAAAATTGAGGAAAGCCGCAAATTAGATGTTGAAGTAACAGATACTCTCGAACCAACGACGGACTGAGACGAAGACGAAGAGACGAAGGCGAAGAGACGAAGAGACAGAGACGAAGAGACAGAAACGATGACTGTTAACGGCAGTCGACAAAGACTCTGACAAACGACGAAAAAACAATGTTAGCAAAAATAGTATTAGAGGAGAAAGTGCATACCAGAGCCAAAGTTTTACAGTCCAACAATTACAGCAACAGCAACAACAACAACCAAAACAATAAAGCAACAATGATGATGATGATGGGAAGGGGGAAAAAAACTTGACTCTACCCGCCGCAATGGAGCGTAGAAGGAGAAGGAGAAGAAGATGAGTGGGGCGAAGAAGCGGCAACAAATGAGAAGAATACGATGAATAACAAGAAGAAGAAGGAGAAGAAGAAGAAGAAACAGGAACGTGTATAAATGAGGTAAAATCCGCCTCAGGCTGCATTACACACACACACACACACACACAGACAGAGATAGTATGTGTGTATTGCTCATCAGGTATAAATACAACTTCTACAACAACTGGAGGCCAATGAGACTGCGAATCCGAGTCCGAGTCCGAGTCCGATTCAGATTCCAAATATGCATCTCTGTGTGGCAAGTATCTGGCAGATACTTACCGACTACCGACTATAAACCCAAGCGAATCAAGCGAACTGAAGTGGAGTGTGCACAAATAAAACATAAGGCCTCGTTAACTCTGAACAGAGAATAAATATTTCGCCCTGAATGAGCAAAAAAAAAAAAAAAGATAGAGAAAGAGAAAGAGAGAGAGACAAAGACAGAAAGAGTTGAATGACCAATCTATAAGTACATTACGTTATACTCAAAAACGACGACGACGACGACGACGACGACCCTTTTACCGCTGATTGTGTTTTAGCATGTGGCAAACACTTCTCTATACTATATAATATATAATATGAATATGAATATACGAATATTATGAGTGATAAGTAATTGATACCAAAAGTCGCTCTTTAATCAAAACTAATCGAAATCAAGTCAACATGGAAGAGATTACGTGACTACAACTACAAAAGGGAACTGAAACTGTTTGTTTTTTGTTATTATTATTAAACTAACTTGAATAAAAATAATGATTTATTTGTGTTTTCAATTCAAATCAACATTTTTCCCGTTAAAAGTACAAGAAAACAATTCTATTCCATTAATACAAATTATAGTGTTTAAGTAACAATAACAACATTTATCGATAAGGTAAGGTACGTGATTAATGGTAATTCGATATTTATCGATTTCAAAATATTTGTATTTATTTATTATCAAAGATTTATTAATCGAACTATCGATATCGAAGGAGTACGAATAATGTTCATCTACTTCCATAGAAGTTCTTAGAAAAATCTTCAATGTGAAAAATATTCAAATATTCCCTCTATATATAAAGAGAGCTCATTCAGACATTCAGCGAGGCTAACAAGCAAGCTGCATATCATTTTTATACCCTTAACCCATGAATGGGGTAAAAAAGGGTATAATGGTTCTGTGCAAATGTATGTAACAGGCAGAAGGAAGCTTCTCCGACCCCGTAAAGTATCTATATTCTTGATCAGCATCAACAGCCGAGTCGATATAGCCATGTCGATCTCAGGAACTACAAAAGCTAGAGACTCTCGATTTTGGATATGAGCTCTCTTAATCCCTTTGACAAGTTTGTTTCAAATTTTCGATAACTTTTCCGGTTTACGATCTACACATGTAATCGAAAACAACAAAATCTAATATTTCAAAAATTTGAATATGAGGATTGAAACTATAAGCAAAATAATGAACATCTGTAAAAATTTATTAAAATCGGTTCAGAAACACCGGAGATATGGAACCATCAAGCATTGGTACAGCGGTACACGTACATATGAGTGTTTCTGTTAGTCCGACCGTATGTCCGTCTGTATGGTCAAGGGTATCTTAAGGGTATCTTCTAGTCGAGCATACCTTCTTACTTGTTATTTATGGGACACACGAAAATGACTTGCTTAGCTCGACTCTCATCTAGGCTTAAGAAATACACACACATCATCTCTCCCCTTCTCACTCTCTATCACTCTCTCTCTCTCTCTTTCTCTCTTTCTCACACACATAAAGCCAATAAGGCACAACTGCGTTTCACTTGACGCAAGAAGTCGTTTCGTTTTCGCCAGATTGTTCCCGTCTCTGGCTGGCTGGCTGCATCGTCGATAAGATGTAAGTAAGTATGTGTATATATATATGTACATGTACATGTATGTATGTTTGTTTGCTTGTGAGTCGCCACAGCCACTGCCACAGCCACAGCCACAGCATGCAACAACACCTTCGGAAAGACCTTGAAAAATCATGAAATAGCTGCAACGAATGCAGACTGCAAACTTTCACCAATTGCAGCAAGAAAGAGAAAGAGTAAGAAACAAAAAAACAAACAAAAATAAGGAAAGAAAGAAAGAAAGAAGAGTTTAGAGACTTTTTGTGTGACAGTCAAAGCAAATGCCGAATCGCATTTACAGTTATCTTCAATCAAAACTTTTGTGGCAGCAGCTTTATAGTAATTATTATTGTCGACACGATATGCAGCAGTGGCAGCAGCAGTGGCAGCAGCAGTGGCAGCAGCAAGGTTGTCTTCTTCTCTCTTGCCACATGCATGGCATGTAATTAATGTTTTCTCTGTTCCATCCCCAGCTGTCTTTCACCTTGCAGGAACTTCAAGGTAATAATGGCATTAATACACTTCTAAATATTCTGTCTGCTGTCTGCCATAACAATAATGCATATATGTATATATATATATATACATGAGCTACATGTGTATATTTCACACATACACATATGTACATATGTACATATTCCAAGTGCAATTTGCCTTAGCTCACGTTTCTCGCTGGTTTTGCAAGCAGTTGCAAAAAATAATGCAAAATAAACAGCAACAACAATATATCCTTTGTCTCTTTCTCGCACACAGCACCCAGCACTCAACACTTTGAGCTTTAGCTTTTGTGGTTGTGCGTTGTGATTACGATGCTGTGCCTCGTTCCCCCTTTCCCCACCGTTTTCAAACTTCACCTCATCGGCCTCAACCTCAACCTCACCTCCTTCTCCATCTTCATCTCCATCTCCTTTTCACCATAACAACTCTCTGACCATGTGGACTACTTGGGATTTTTATACACTGGTTACAGAAAACGGGGAGAAGAGTTTATAGGGTATGTGTGATGTTATATGGATTTGAGACTAAAAATAGAAGTAGATATAAGACGTTTCTAAAAATATCTTTAAATATTTGTATTGAAATAAAGTTAACCTACAGTTTGAGAGACCTTAATGATATATTTCGACCATTCTTTCACTGTGAATAGAACACAAGTGAACCTTAAACACCCCCCTATTATCAAAGTGTACAACTTTTGTTACCACTAAGTTCCTATGTTAAGAAGACCTTGGCTAGGGCAACGCTTTTTCGGTGTGTCCAGAACAAGGTGAGCAACAATTACGAACAACGACATCAAGTGTTTTATTTAATGTTTACTCATTTTTATCGTAGCCTCAGAAGGGGATTTCCCAAAAGGTTATATGGGAATAAAAAGTTATTTCTGGCACACTCTTACCCAAAAATAGAAAAAGGAGTATAAGAAAGAGAGAGAGAGAGACATATTTTTCTTTGTGGTATGCCGAGACTCGGCTTGTAGATGCACACTTGTATACACACAAACACACACACACACGCACACACCTTTAGTGTTTGTTGTCAAGGTGTGTGTGCGTGTTCGTGTGCGTGTGAAAAAGAAACTGAATTCAAACTCATAAATCGAGTTTTCTTCCCCATTTTCCTTTGCGTTGCACATTTTCTTTCTTTCCAAGCAGAGTTTTACTTCTTGACTAATTTTGAATGCGAAGTTTGTATTTTTTTTTTTTTTTTTCTACATCTTCAAAGACCTAATCATTTTTCCAGTACATTGCTTTCATTACTTGTTTAAAACTCACACAGAGCCAAGTAAACACACACACAACACACACAAACACACATACACATATACACACAACTGTGTATCTAGCCGCTTGACGACTTGGAAACCACTTGACCGTGCTGCTGCATTTGTTTTGTTTGTGTGCGCAAGACTCTCTGAATTTCTTTGTGTGTGTGTGTGTGTGTGTGTGTGTGTGTGTGTGTGTGCAGTTAATCGACTTGTTGAGTGCTCATTGGAATCAAAGAAATAGCAGTAGGAACAACATTGCAAAACTCCAAAAACCTTGCTCTCCCTCTCTCCCTCTCTGTCTTTCTTTCATTGATTTCATTGAGCTGTGCTAATTTGGCTTTTTACATTACAAAGACCAGAAGAACTTAATTCCTCTCAAATCTAAAGATATATGTATTTAAGAAAGAAGCTGCGAGAGGGTGTATTCTTGTTTCGGAATACTTTAAAAATCTGGAATGCAAACATCAACATATTTACATACTTAAGAGTGTTCAAATCATATTAATCTTTGATGGCTCCTTTTAACTCTCGACTCTTGCAAACTCTCTCTCTCTCTCTCTCTCTCGCTTGCTCTTCGGCCGCCTTGCTCTCTCTTGCACACTGATCAAGTGCTCAATTATTATTTTGTCTTGTTTGTTGTTTTTTGTATCATTACTGTTTGCAGTTGTTGTTGTTCCTCTTGGCAGACTTCCATGGACCATTCCGGCATTCCGAGATTCGCATACCAATGCTTCCAGTTAAACCAATTCCAGTTTTCAATTGGAATGGCGCTGAAGAGCTCTGCCATAGGTTCAACACACTCGTAACGCTGCTGCTACTGCTGCTGCAGCAGAGTCACCAGTTTGCCAGTTAGAAGCAGTATACTACGTATGTACGTCTTAACAGCACTCGACGACCATCATTACAAAGAGTATAAGAGTACTGAGACTCTGCGTATAAGAGCTTAAGAGTTCTAAGAAAGAGTCAAAAATGTGTGTCGTTCGATCAGCAACGAAGCGAACTCTCTTATTGTGCATTGGTAGTGGTAGTAGTGTAAAGTACATTTGTTTGTTTGTGTTTATGTTTATGTTTATGTTTATGTTTATGCTTATGAGTGTAAATTGTAGCACAAGTTGCGCTAAATAGTAAACTTATTACCCGTTAATTATGTTTCCAAATTGAATAAACCGCTTGATATGTCAGTTTGGTGGTAATCATATTAATATTACAGAAAATAAAAACCTCGACTACATAAAAAGTTTCAAAATTCAACTTTTAACTTTTACAACACTTCAACTTAATGATTTATGTTCGAGCGAAGTGGTTCCAAAATACTTACTGACTGAAATGAGTATTTTTACGTGAAATAAAAATCTTCGTCAGACTCACCTGCAATGAAAAGATGATAATTTATTCATTAAAAAAAACTTCTTTTTTTAATTTATGCGCATAAATGATAATTGCACAATTTATGCTTTAACGCTTCGAGATTTATTTTTGTTTATTTTTTTTTAATGATGAAAATGTTAATATGATTCTTAATACGACTATTTATACCCTTAACCCATGAAATGGGTAAAAAGGGTATAATGGTTTTGTGCAAATGTATGTAACAGGCAGAAGGAAGCTTCTCCGACCCCATAAAGTATATATATATTTTTGGTCACCATCAACAGCCGAGTTAATACAGCCATGTCCGTCTGTCCGTCCGTCCGGCTATATGTATGATCGACATCTCAGGAACTACACAAGCTAGAGACTCCATACTTTGGATATGAGCTCTCCTAATCCCTAGGCATAGAAAGTTTGTTTAAAATTTTCGATATCTTTCCGGTTTACGATATACACATGGAATCATGGATAACAAAAATATACAAAATTTCAAAAACTTAAAAGTGGAGATTAAAACTATTAACAAAATAATGAACATCTGTAAAATTTTTATTGAAATCGGTTAAGAAACACCGGAGATATGGTGTCATCAAGCACTGGTACAGTAGTACACGTTAGTACACGACCGTCTGTCCGTCTCTATGGCCAAGAGTTAAGGCTATCTTCTAGTCGAGCTTACTCGACTAGAGCCTTCTTACTTGTTTTTAAATGAACTAATTACTAATTATTATTATCAATAAGCAATAGAAACGATTGAGTCGAAAAAATTTGCATAGTGCATTCAATATTTCGGGCTTTTAAAGCGATTACAACTTTACTCAGTTATTGGCAACAAAGCATATTAGAGAAAACTCACCTAATTTATGCTAAGCGCATAAAATATGAGACAAGAACATATAAACACATGTATTCGTGCATATTTAAGCACACGCACACACACACACAAACACACTGACATTAAAGTCTTTGTAGCACACAAATTCACATTTCTCAAAAGTTTTTACCACCCTCAACATATTTTTTTTTGAGCTGGCGAAAACTTTTTAAAGCTTCAAATCAGTGAAAATGCAGGCAAACGAAAAACTGAAAGACAGAGCAAATGTTTATAATCTAAGAATATGGGTATTATATTGTCAAATGTTTCACTCTCTCTCTCTCTCTCTCCCTCTCCCTCTCTCTCTCTCTCTGTGTATTTCTGTGTTCGTTTTATGCAAAATAAGACATTGCTGCACATTATTTAAAAAACGTTTTTAAGTATTTAAGTAGCTAATTTATGATCACAACATTGGACAAGAGTTGGCCAAAAGTTTTTTAAGTCTTATTTTATGTCAAAATAACAAGAAATAAATTAATAAGATGGTTTTTCATTTTTGGCCGTAGCTGAGAAATTTAAATGAATTCATCACTTAATCTAAGAAAAATCTTATTTCATGTGAAAATTGTATAATATATTAACAATTGATACTTTGATACCTTTCACCTTTCATTTTTATACCCTTAACCCATGAAATGGGTGAAAAAGTGTATAATGTGCAATGTGGTTTTGTGAAAAAGTATGTAACAGGGAGAAGGAAGCTTTTCCGACCCCATAAAGTATATACATATATATTCTTGATCAGCATCAACAGGCGAGTCGATATAGCCGTCTGTCTGTCCGTCCGTTTCAGATTTTGGATATGAGTCTCATAATCCCTAGGCTCAATAGCTTTCGATAACTTTCCAGGCTTACGATATACACACGCTATCGACAAAAAAAAATCTTGAATTTCGAAAACTCGAAAATGTGGATTGAAACTATTAACAAAATAATGAACATCTGTGAAATTTTTATTAAAATCGGTTAAGAAACACCGCAAATATGATGCCGTCAAGTATTGGTACGGTAGTACACGACCGTCTGTCCTTCTGTCCGGGTCAAGGGTTAAGGGTATCTTCTTACTTACTCGACTAAAGCCTTCCTACTTGTTGAATATACATTTTGATCAAGTGATTTTTCTTCAAGTCCAAATGGTAGATTAAATTAAATACATAAATTATAGTTTTAAGTAAGGTATTGCCTTGAAAGTTTCGAGCTATTTAATATTATTATGCATTTGGGTAAAAGCGTTGTGTTTGTTTGCTCTTCATATTTGTTTGCTAGCTGAGCGAGTGGACTTTCCGCACTCTTATTTTATTTTCGCTGTCTATTGCGACTTTGTGCAGTTTTACACCCCACCGTCCCACCCTTCCACGGTTTTCCTGTCGACAATTGTTGCATCAGGTCTGCAGCCGCTGCCGCTGCTGCTGCTGCTTCTGTTGCCCGAGCATTGACTTTATTCGTGACATTTATTTGTGGTTTTATAAGTGAGTTTTTCCTAGGGCGACTTTTTCTTTTCCCTTTCACGCTGCAACTTCAAGTACGTGCAACTTGTTTTCGGGTCTTGTCGTCGTCGTCGTCGTTCAACGTCCACCCCTTCGTTTCCCTCCACCGTCTAAGACTTACTGTGCTATTATCATAAACGATGCGATGCGATGCGATGCGGCACCTTTCGCTTTTGAAGTCAACTTGGATTTCAGTTGTTTGGGATTTTGTTTTCATTTTTTTCTTTTTTCGGGGATCTCGGGGTTGCAAGCATTCGAAACTTGGGCGGGTTAAAGCACGCGTTCAACTTAAATCGAAAGTTTACACCAGAAAGCATATATTTGCAAATCAGTTATTTCTTTTTGGAAAGTAAGGTTCGTATCCAAACGATGAATTGGCAACTTAAACTCGCTCCTGCTCCTCCAATATATAATGAATAGTTGGTAAATGCTATTTGACCTGAACTCACTTGAAGAGCGCGACGTCTACAACAAACTTAAATCTACTTTTAATAGTTTGCGAAAAATGCTAAATGGATTTAGTTTTGGCCAAGTTAAGCTGTTATCAAGCTATCTTCAAACTATCATTCTTGTTCACCTGAACTCTCACCCATACAATGACCCTAAAACTGTAACCGATTTTATTCGACGCATTTCTATTTTGTTGGAAATAAACTTGAGCTTGACCTTTACAAAACACAATCAGTGAAAGGGATATCCTCTAGCGTAAGAACGGATAGTCTATACTCTTTCTCTTTGAAGGTTGTTTTGGAAAATTGTGTGGAAAGCTGAGAGTAAATATTAAATATTCATTTTTATTACAACTATCTGTTGGTTAAATATGCATACTCACATACATATTTTACTACATTCTACTCATAAAAACCCTGATTACATTCCATGCACTTCCCGCACTGTTCCTTTTGCACTTCCTAGTCAAAAAGATCTCAATCAACTAAAGATGAGCCAATATTTTGAATATTTAATCTGAAAACTTTTTTGCAACCTGCTTTGTAATCATCACGTGTCAAACGGGGCGTAGTCTTAGTCCGACTTTGACTCAAGTTCTAGCCCAACCTCCCCCGCCTCCCCCAGCTCAACACAACTAGAAACGAAAAACTTTTGCACAAGCGTAAAAAAAGAAGATGAAAAGAAGACACTATGTAACTTGATGCTGTCAGGGTGAACAGAACATCTTTAAAACTTAAAACAATTTCAAGTTTCGCCTTTAAGTAGGTGGTGAGATAAATTGACACTCAACTGGCGAACAAAGAGAAAAGAAACTAAGATGATTGCCAAATAGGTGTACGAAAGGGCAACGAAGTGGGAAAATAATATGGGTTGCTGGCAGTATAGGTTAAAAGGGAAACGGAAACCAGTAAGAAGCCTCTAGTCAAGTAAGCTCGACTAGAAGGAACACCTAACCCTTATCCCTTAACCCTGAACCCTGAACCCTTGACCATACAGACGGACAGACGGTCGGACAAACGTGTACTACTGTATCAATGCTTGATGGTTTTATATATCTGATGTTTCTCAACCGATTTAAATAAAAATTTCATAGATTTTCATTATTTTATAAAAGTTTTCAATCCCCATTTTCAATTCATTCAAGTTTTATTTTGGTATCAATTGCATGTGAATATGTTAAACCTGAAAAGTGATCGGAAACTTGAAACCAACTTGATCAAAATCCGGAGTCTCTAGCTTTTTTAGTTCCTGATCAAAATCTTTTATATTTTTTGAGATTTTCAATATTTTGTCATTTAAAAAAAAATGTTCTGCTCACGGCCTTAAAGAAGGAATTTTCCAAATTATTCTGACTCCGCTTTTTCACGTTTATATTTAAGCTTCTAGATATTAAATACATTCACGATATTTGATATTTGTTTTGTTTAGTTTTATCAGTTAGTTGAATATAAGTATATATATGAATATAAAGAAAACTTTTCACATCAATTTTGTTTTTAAATCCATTTCAATGTCTCAATTACTTTACAAATTCATTTGGAAAAATTAATCGCTCCTCTACAGTACAGTACTGGCACATGACACAAAAAATGACTACAAGTCGGCCAAAACTCTGCCAGCATAAACCAAGCATTAATAATAAACAGCTTACAGCCCATAAACACATGAGAGATTCTCTCAAAAATAAAAAAAAAAAAAACCAGGAACTTCCACAGTATAAATTTCAACACAATATAAAACACAAAAACACAAAAAAAAACTCTGCCAGCAAATGAAAATGATACTCAACCAATAAAAGAGAAAAGAGAAAATAGAAGAAGAAAAAAATAGCAACATACAAACAGAAACGCAGCCAAAAAAACGAAAGAAAAAAACAAAACCCGACAAACGCATTTCAGATGTCGCAAAGCAACATGCAAAAAGAAAATATTATGTATGTGTGTGTGTGAGTGTGAAAATTATTGCAGCAGCCAGCAAAGCGGGAACCTCTACCAGACTGCAGACTGGGTATAAATGGTAATTTGAAAATGGGCAAGCAAATGGAGGGATTGGCACTATTCACAATGGACACAATGGACGCGAAGCGCGAATATGGAATGTGGAATGTGGACAAGGATGTGCGGATGAACGTTGACCACGATGGCGACAACTGACTGAGGAGAACGACAGTTGGGACAGACAAATGATGCATGCTACATGCTACCATGCTACATGCTACGCACTTTACGAAACACACACACACACACACACACATCAGACATGCATACAGAGAGCATTACTAGCACATGGAATGAAAGCATTAACAAGCCATATACTGCATTCCAATAAACGATTTCTTTATAATTTTACCAAAGAATAAACACTTTAGCACTATAACTTGTTAATAATTTAGTGATTTTATTTTATACTTTTTTTTTTTGACTTTTTATACACTTAAAATGGGTTTTGTGCAAAAGTATGAAACGGGCGGAAGGAAGCTTTTCCGACCCCAATAGATAGTATATATATGATAGTATTCATGATTAGCATCAACAGTCGACGCGTTGGATATGATCTCTCCTATTCCCTAAGCAGGAAAAGTTTGTTT
Source organism: Scaptomyza parva (assembly GCA_035044645.1). NCBI lineage: Eukaryota > Metazoa > Arthropoda > Insecta > Diptera > Drosophilidae > Scaptomyza > Scaptomyza parva. The sequence continues at coordinate 3,436,698 of JAWNNT010000063.1, forward strand.
CAAATTTCCGATAACTGTTCAGGTTTACGGTATACACATGTAATCGATAACAAAAATGAAAATTAAAATGGGGCTTGAAACTATTAACAAAATAATGAAAATCTGTGCATTTGTAAATTTTTTTTTAATCGGTTGAGAAACATCGCAATATATGTCTGTCAGCCCAACCATCGAGCTTACTCGACTATCGCCTTCTTACTTGTTAGTGTAAAATACATTCTTTTTGTTGTTATCCTCAAAACACATGTAGTGACAAAATCAAATCAATTGGAATCAGTCTACTTAAGACATATTTATTTTACTATGTCAACTAAAATCTTCAGTTAAATTTTTCAAACGTTTTAAGCGTTTTTTGGTGGTTTTTTCGGCGAAGAGGTTTTACAGAACACTTTGAAAGTATTACAAAATAAAATAAAAAAAACAGACAATGGCAACACTGCACCGAAAAAGAAAGAAAATTAAATGTTGGGGAAAATAGGAGGCAGGCAGCGTTCAGAAATCAAAAACTATTTTTTGGCAACAAGCCTTGTTAGCAAAACGAAAAAATATGAAATAAAATAAAAAAGAACGCAAACAAAAAAAAAACATATAACATTTAATATTGTATTCTATAAGTAAAAACTTTTGAAAAACGCGGACAAACGAGGAGAAAATGTACGCCACACTTTATAGCTATCTGAACAAAAAAAAAAAATGATATAACAAGTAAGAAGGTCGAGTAAGCTCGACTAGAAGATACCGTTAACCCTTGACCATACAGACGGATAGACGGTCGGGCTGACGTGTACTACCGGACCAATGCATGATGACACCATATCTCCGGTGTTTCTTAACCGATTTCAATAAAAATTTTACAGATGTTCATTATTTTGTGAACAGTTTCAATCCTTAGTCTCGAGTTTTCGAAATTCAAGATTTTTTTGTTATCGATTCCATGTGTATATCGTAAACCTGAAAAGTTATCGAAAATTTGAAACAAACTTGCTATGCCTAGGGATTGGGAGAGCTCATATCCAAAATTTAGAGTCTTTAGCTTTTTTAGTTCCTGAGATCGACGCGTTCTTACACACAGACAGACAGACAGACAGACGGACGGACATGGCTATATCGACTCGGCTGTTGATACTGATCAAGAATAAATATACTTTATGGGGTTGGAGAAGCTTCCATACTTGTGCACAATACCATTACACCCTTTTTCACCCATTGCATGGATTAAGGGCATAAAAAGGAAAAGAAATTTAAAGAGGGAAACATCAGCTACAAAGCTGCAAAATGCTGGGATGCAGGAAGCAGGACGAAGAATGCAACCTAGCCATAAAACCACAGCCAGATAAATTCAGTATTGATTCCCCACACACACTGACACACGCACACAAACGTGAAGTTGAATCTGCATACAGCATGCAACACAGCAGGATATGGTCAAGTTGGCGCACAAAAAAACAATTGCAACGAAACTAAATGCCTTTAAATGCATTTTCACCATATCTTCAGCCAAGTGTAAGGGTTAGGAAATGGCAATCTCAAAAGGGCAGAGATATTGATCAAATTTTGTTTTAATTGAAGTTTTCGAATAACACAACGCTTTAGATCTCTGTATCTATTGTTATATATCGTTTGGAACAGACTTTGATGGTAAAAGATTATTATTAGAGTAAAATTATATACACAAACCAATTTGTTTTTAGTAAATCAATCAAATCTTCCACATTTCAAGATGTTGTATTTCATATTTGGCTATATAATGAATATATTTGAATTATGGCTTTCATTTCATTCGAATCGAAGACCTAATTGAAAATATCAAGGATAAGCTCAAACGGTCATCGATTAAACCCCTTCACTGACCGCATAGCAAGTTGGGGATTACAACAGCTGATTAACTTCCTTCTCACTGAGCACATACACACATACACATACACTTACACACACACAAGCAGTTGACAAGTGAAAAGGACACTGAGTGGTAAAGCTGATGGTGTTATAAAGTCAAACATAATGTTGAGGCAAAGCCAAATAGCCTTGGGCGGAAACAAGGATAAAAAAGACACACACACACACACACACACAAAATGTGTGTGTGCAGGACAAATGTCATAAAACGGACACTCACCTCGATAAAGTTTGTTGCGTTTGCCAGCAACGGCAGCAGCAGCGGCTGCAGCAGCAGCAGCAGCAGCAACGATTGGTTGCTGTATCAACTGTTGTTGTTGCTGCTGTAGGTGTTGTTGCTGTTGTGACTGCTGCTGTTGTTGCTGTTGCTGTTGTTGTTGCTGCTGTTGTATAGCCGCATCCAGTTGCAGCAGCAATTGCGGCGCTGTTGATTCACCCTGGCTGATATTTCCATTAACATTTGTCACAACTGCCAACGATGGTGTCAATTGTTGTTGTTGTTGTTGTTGTTGCTGCTGTGTCAGTTTTTGTTCATGATGATGTTGCTGTTGCTGTTGCTGTTGCTGCTGTTGAAGATGATGATGGTGATGATGTTGCTGCTGCTGCTGCTGCACATGCAGTAGATTATGTTGCTGATGCTGATGCGTTGACAGCATTGGTTGTCCATTGGCGCCAGCTGCCGCTGCCGCTGCTGCTGCTGCTGCTGCTGCAGCCGCTGCTACTGATGCTGGAGGTCCATGAGCTGGACAATAGCTGCGTAGCTCACCATTAATATCCATATAGATGGGCGCCTCCACAAGTGGCCAGGCAGCAGCAGTCGGCGCTGTTGTAGCTGCAGCAGCAGCACCAGCTGTTGTTGCTGCCGGTGCTGATCCTGCTGCTGCTGTTGTTGGCGTCAATGTGACTAATTGCACGGGCAACAATTGAGCGCCAGTCGCCGATTGCAAATGAATGTGTGGCATGCCACCGTGCTGACTGCAATGTTGCTTGGGTGACAGCTGCTGTCGCTGCTGTTGTTGTTGCTGTTGTTGCTGTTGTTGATGCTGTTGTTGATGTAAACTGGAGAGCGCATGTTGTTGATAATATACCGTTGTCTGTTCATATGCCGCATATAAAGTACTCGTCGCTTGATTCCGATTTAACGACATGTTGCTGCTGTTCGTAGTTGCTGTTGCTGCCGCTGTTGGTTGCAGCAAGTTAGCCTTTAATGCGGCAGGCTGAAAGGGTGGTGCAAGAGGCGTTAGATTCGATTGATATGCCTTAAACATAGCACTGTTGTTTTTGTTGGTCTTCAATATTGCTGCTGCTGCTGTTGCTGCTGCTGATGATGATGATGATGATGAGCTGGTTGCTGGATTAATTTCCTCGGACTTTTTAGGGACAATCGTTTCTTTACGCTCCGGTGCGGCGGCAGTATCTCGATTGTTGTTACTATCGACAACATCATTGTTGATTAATTGATAGCTTTCGTCGATGAAAGCAACCAAATCTTGACACGCTTGGTGCAATTCAGCTTGTTGCGTTGTTTCCGCCACCTTTTTGGCCTTCTCCTCGTCATCGTCTTCGTCACTTTCGATAACATGCTCGATAATGCGCAAGTTATCGTAGTCTATAATCCGAGCATAACCCATCTCTAGTGCCAGTCCTGTGAGTCTGGCAACATCGTTATCGATGCCATTCGCATTCACATCATTCGTATAATATTCCTTTAGATCTGTGGGTTCGTGTGGGTGGGGATGTGGGTTCAGAGCTATTACTTCCTCTTCTTCCCCATTTTCTACTGATAAATCGATTACATCGTCATCGTTATCGTCATCGTTATCGTTAGCTTCGATATCTTGTTCTTCCTCGAGAATTTGTTCCAGTTGCGAACGTGATGATCTTGTACTTTGTCTAGGTTGTTCTTCATCCTCATCCTCTTCGTCTCCGTCTTCGTCTTCGTCTTCCACATCCACATCCACTTCCACTTCCACATCATCCTCCTCCTCCTCCTCATCATCCTCTTCATCTTCCAGCTCGTCTTCCGTTTGTGTGCTACTGTCAATGAATATGGCTGTGGTTGTAACTGCATCGACTGTTGTTGTTGTTGTTGTTGTTGTTGCCGTCGATATTTCACAACCATCATAATAGACACATTCGTCGCACACCAAATCATTTGACGACGGCGCCTTCAAGAGTGAACTAACAGTGGCAGCTGCCATTATAATTAACAATATATATATATATATGTGTGTCCACCAGCTAAGAATGTTTTGAACTGTTGTTACTTGCCAATTGTACTGGGATTAATTATTAACTGCATGACGGTATGAGGCGTAAATTGAGCTGCTTGTTGTTGTCGTAGCTGTTGTTGTTGCTGTTGTGGTTGTTGCTGCTGCTGTTGCGTCATGTTGTTATATATATATATATAGTCATACGTAGAGTAAACTTATTGAAAATCAGCTACGAAACCTTTCATCGAACCTGCAAGTTGAAGAAAATTGAAAGTTAATAAATTATTTAAAGAGTTGCCAAATTACACTGAAAACAAACATTATTTACTTACACGAACAACACAAATTGTGTATTGAAAGTCATAAAATATTCAATTTCATTGAAAAGTTCATCAAAAATGTAAAAGAATACAATATGGGTAATGATTTTGGCCCAAAAAAGAGTTCAAGTTGTGTGAAAAAAGAAGATATTGACATATGAAAACAATATATGTACATATATAAAGCGTTAACTATTTAATTGAAGAACAACGAATATTATTTTTTTTGTATTAGATACAGGAAAAATCTTTCAGGAATGAACTATATACAGATCATGTTATAGTCCATACAATCTGTTGCCCATTCAATATGCAGATACTAGTTCGAGGTTAAGCTCGTTTTACTTGGTCCACGCGGCGTATGATTAATATGTGTGTAAGTTATATTTTATTGCGCATACGCCACATGAGCGCCAACTATTGGTTTATCTACCATACTAAACAACAAAACACAAAAAGTCGAAAGGCAAAGTCACATCTATATTCCATTCGCATGACTATCACACAGGATTTCTCAGTATGAGTAATGACTAAGGCCAAAAATAATAATAAAATATTCAACAGCAAACATTTAGGATCCTTGCCAAGTTTTGTTTAAGTTAGATGAGAGATATAGAGGTATAGAGAAACAAACCAGCCAACAGACAGACAGACAAATTACAGGGTACAACAAATTTAAAGCGATGTTCTGAGAAACAGACAGACAGACAGACACAAAGAGTGATATTTACCTAAGCCAAGCCAACTTGATAGGCAAAAAAAAAACATGCTCTGCCAATGCAGCCGCTTACCCCAGTTCCTTTGTATTATACCACAATGAAGTCGTACAAAAACACACATACACACACACACACAGAAAGAGAGACAGAGAGTAAAAGAAAGAGAAAGGGACAGATGAAAGAAGCTTAAGGATTTAAGTCGTGCCAACAACAGCCAACAGAATTGTGGTTGTGGGTACAGCGTACACAGCCTCAAAATGGGGTAGACAGTCTAATAAATAAGGACGCAAGTGCGTAAAAAGTTTCTATTCCCCATCCACCATCCAAACACATTATTTTACCCACCCACTTAGCACCTAGCACCTAGCACCTAGTCTCAACTACCGTCCTCACTTCTTTTGTCTTAATTATTTTTATTTTCTTCTTTTTTTTTTTTTTTTACATTTTTGTTGCATTCAAATGACGCAAAGAATGACAAAGGCAGACATTTAAAGTAGGAGATAAGCAGAAGCCTTTAAAAGCATGATTAGCAGTTACTCTTTACTCAAATAGGAACATAATCTGAGTGTGGAAAACCTTCATTTTTGTCTATTTCCCGTGTTTTATAAATATTTCTTATCGCACCAGAAAGAAACCAAAACTAACTACAATTCTCTGCATCTGAATTTGCATAATCCATTCGTACACATCCACATATGTAACTAAAACGGAAATTAAACGAAATTTTACAACACTACCACACACACACACACACATGGGCAAATACTCGCTGCAAAACTTTCTACTATAAGCTTACGCTGAAAAACTAAAGCATACTTAACGGGGCTGCTTTATTTTGAGCTATTTTTAGCTATACAGTTGAGCTCTCTCTCTCTCTCTCTCTCTCTCTAGTTCCTATATGAGCACACACACACACACACTAACAATAAAAACGGCACTAAAAACGACCCATATGGCAGGGATAATAGCTGACAAATGCGATTATCACACACGCACACAGATACACAAAGACATTCCAGATGCTGCATTTGTTTGTGTGTGTGTGTGTGTGTGTGTGTGCATTACAATAATTTAATAATATATTCCAGAGTTTACGAACTTACAATATATATCAGATATCACGTATTTGTGCATATGCTCGGCAAAGTAATTTGTTCTTTTTTTTTTTTTTTGGTTTTTTTTTGTTTTTTTTTTTTGCGCTGGCAGTTTAATTAAACATCCAATTTGCCCATATGTTGCTGTATAGAGACAGAGTTGTCAAGCAGTTTGGGGATTCTCGTCGCCGCCGACATTCTATTTTTAGCCTACTGATTACCAGCAACAACAGCAACAACAACATATGTATTTGTAAATATCAAATGGCAAAGTAACACCCTCAGGTTCAAGTTTTCTCTCTAATCGTTTGTGGTTTATTGTTGTTGTTGTTGTTGTTGTTGTTGTTATTGTCACGGATTACGGAAATATTGTGTGTGTGTGTTTTTGTGCACACATCTGATATGCATTTAGCATTAAAAAGCAAGCGAATCGATCAGACATATGTCTATATATATGTATTGTTAAGCAATGTGACATCAGCCGTTGTTCAAACTAATTTCTAACCATATGTTTCGCAAGAAATATAGATATATATCATATAACTTCTATTTGAATGTAATTAATACACACACACGCACACACACACGCACACACATTGAATATGAACTTTATGTAATCATGTCATATATTTTGATTTTGACAATAGTTTCGAGCATTTACAGTCAGCAGAAATTGAGAGCAGGCTATTCTTTAAGCATGTACAATCATTAATCAGAAGCAAATAAATACAATTTGTGTTAATTTTCAATAGTTCTAGAACATAAGAAAACATTTACAATCCAACTAAATAATAAAACCACGTGCAACAGGAACAACAACATCATCGAAATAATGCCGAACTTTAATGGAGCCATCATTGTGCACACGTTACAGTTAATTAAAACTCCGGCAACGCTGCGTGAGATTGTGGACATCATTGCCAAGAATACGGATTTGTCGCAGAGCGAACTAATGAAGCCCGTTAAGCAAACCCTTGAAACGGGTCATCGCATGGGTTATTTACAAAAATTAAATGGTAATCGCAATGAAAATGAAAATGAAATACCTAAAACCTACTTAAAAAGTGAAATATATATCCCATATCCCCTTCCACAGGCAGATACTTTGTGTTACCAATGAGTTTTGAGACACTTATGGCTGAAATGAAATCAGCAGGTCAACACGCTTGCAAAACTGATGTTCCAGAAAAACTTGACACCACCAAGCCAAAGTTAGATAAGAAGACTTCAAAATTGCCAGCTAAGGCAGTAGATCTGTTGTCAAAGAAAGAAAAGAGTCAACATAAAAAGGATAAAACACCGATGACAGATCATGTATCTAGCACCACACTGATGCCATCACATTCGATAATGCTTCGCAAGCCGAAGCGATCTCTAAATTTTTTTTAATTATCCCATTAATTGACTAGTTGTTCCTTCCTCATTACTAACCGACCAGCTTACGGGCATCGAAAATTATCTGTTTGGTTTTCTTAAGGCTGGTAAATAAATAAAACAAAAGTTTCAATCAAATTCCACAACTCCAGGACACATCTAAAAATTTGTCTATTGTGAAATGAACTTGGAACCATCAAATATGCCGTGCCGTGAAAATTGTCATACCCTCTGGCCATTAGGAGAAGGAAGATTTTGAAAAATGGCCACTCATTTGTGCGAGTTGACAAATGACTCAATTAGCGTAGCTAACTCAGCATCCTGAAGAAGCCGACAGAGAAGAACGCAAAAGGACATTGTCGTCGTCGTCGTCGTCGTCGTCGTCGTCGACTCTCGTCGCGACACATCGCGCGTCGTTTCATATTCAATTTGAAAGCCAAATGATGCGACGCCTTTGCCAATTTTTAATTTGCGCTGAGCATTTGACCATATGGTTGGTTGGTTGGTGGACCGTTACACCACCCTTTGTCCAGACTGTCCTCTCTTTGAGGCTGTCAGGCGATGACGTACGTGCGTTGCTCTCGCGCACTCTCTCTCTCTCTCTCTCTCAGGCAGTGCAATGTAAACAAAGTCAAAAGCTTTCAATAGGACAGCGGCAGCGACAGAGAGAGAGAGAGAGCGTAAGAGAGCGAGCGCACAAGCATGCGTGGTTAGTGTGGGGAGTGAGTAACGAGAGCGCTGAGAGTGTTGAATTTGGTGTCGAAACTAGAGTGCAACAAATGTTTGTAGCTTCCAACAATGAGATGGCGATAGTAAGGATATGGTCTGGGCATGGCATGGGTTTATGAGGGCTTCGCCTTCTGGCGCGTGGGCGTGATGCTCTCTAAACCTAGCGAAAAGTGAGATTATTTATCGTCCTCCTTTCGGCATACTGGCATAAATACCGTTTGCCTGTATGTATGTATGTATGTATGGCAAATGTATATCTACATACATATGTTGTATTTAGGCAAACAGTAGACTGCATTTGTTACTGCGCCTTTGTTACAGTCTAGAATCTAGATGCTAACGGTAAATTTCATATTCTTACTATATAATAACTCAGGGTTCAAGAGAGCTTATTAGAGAGCAATTAAAAGCTAAAGGTTATTTTATATAACGGGGTATGTTCTAGTCAATCTGGCTCTATTAAATCTTTAAAAAAAATCCCTCTCGCAGTCAAAAATGCACTGCATTCAACTAAAATTGCAAAATATCAAGCGTTGAAATAAAACAACGCAATAAGACTTTAAAAATGCATGAAAAGTAAAACGGAAAAGCCTTAAATCCTAAAAGCAAAAGCAAACACCAACAACCATACATAGGTACATAAATATTTATGTACATATGCATATATATATACATTTACATACATATATGCATGTTTCAACATTGTGAAAATGCCAAAAGACATGGAAAAGCGACGTCGACGTGCAACAGCAACGCAATTTACAGTTGTCGTCGGCGGTAGAGGTAGAGGCGATGGCGGTGGCGACGGAGACGGCGACGGCGACGACGGTTACTGCCAGCAAGACATACTCAACCCAAAAAGGCTTCAGCTTTTGCTTTTTTTTGCGCATGGTGAGTATGAAAGCGTTACTTTGCTCTGCCCGCTGCGAAGCCCTGACCATGCAGCAACGGCGCAGCGACGCCGGCTTTACACTGCTGTTGCTGTTGTTGTTGTTGTCAACTGGTTGCGTTGCGTTGCTTTGCTTTTGCTTTTGCTTTTGCTTTTGCTGTATATGCACCTGTATGCCAACTATTGTTGGTACTTTTGCTGATTTGGTATTTCCACGCTCTCTCACACACCGACGAAAAAGAGTGTATGCATGAGTGTGTGCGTGTGCGTGTGCGTGTGCTTGTATATGTGTGAAGTTAACATATTGTTGCCATTTTTGTACATTTTTACGCATAAAAATCATAATAAAATGTTGCAGAAAAACAGCTACACATGAAAGCAATTAGATGTTAACAAAAAAACCTATTAAAAATGCATATTTGCAACATTTTACATTTGACTTACCAGCTGCTACGGCGAAAGGCGAAAGAGCAGAAAATGTTTTTGTTATTTTGCACAAAACACACTCACACTCACACACGCACGCACATATACAATATGCACACAAGGACAAATTTCAAAACACACATACGCCACGAACGCGAATGCGAATACGAATGCGAATGCGAGCACGAAGAAGAAAAGCAAAATCAACAGCGAAAATGTAGCAGCAACAATTTGTTATTGTTTGTTGCTTGGTGTTTAAGCTTGTGCTGTGTTTTGTTGTTGTTGTAATGTTTTATTTTCGTTTGCAAATACCGTAACAAGTTTCCAATTTTCAGTAATTGTGGTATAACTTGTTGGCATTTGCTCTGCTCTTTGAACAACAGCACAACGGAAAATCAAACACACACTGTCGATACACACGACGATCCAAACGCGGCAAACGTTTGATTTTGATTGACGCTGTGCCACCATGGAAAACTGCAAACGAGCCAAAAGCACGACAACGAGCAATAAGCCGACCGACCGTCCGACCGTCCGACCGTCCAACCGACCGACCGTCCGACCGACCGACAGCAACTATACGCGTGGGAGCAGCGGCGAAAACGAGCGCGAGCGCGAGCACGAGCACGAGCGCGAGAGCAGCGCTGCCAATCTTCATGCAAATTCTTTTGATATGTGGGTGGCTAGACGCCGCTCAAAAAAAGAGAGGAAGAGGGAGAGTGAGAGAGCACATTTGAGCATATTTTTGTGTGAGTACAACCTGTGTGAAGACAAACGCGACGGCGAGAGCTTTTTTCTTCTTGTTTCTTGCTGCCGGTCGAAACGAAACTCAACAGCTGTTTTGCAATATTATTTGACCGACGCAATATTTAATTATGTACATATTTTGTAGATTAATTTATGGCCAAGCAAGTCTTAGGGGCAAGTTAACTAATTAACTACAACAAACTACATTACTTACATGCTTATAATGTTTCAACAATGTTTCTTCACCATTAATTATACACACACTTGTTTCTATACATTTGTATAAACCTGAAATTTCGCATTAAAAAACAAGTGCAGCTGATAAATATCAATAACAACAGTTAGCTTGCGAGCCATTTCAGTTGTTCAGCGCCAAAGCAAAGCAATTTCCCGTTGATCAAAAGCTCGCTATGGTGAGATGGTTTGTGTCTTGACTAATACCGTTATAAATATAAAAAGCTTTTTGTCGGATAGCAGCAGCAGCTTAATTTAATTGGATTTCTATGCAAAAAGAAACATAACGAAACCGTTGAGCCAACCCAACCTTTTAAATTGAACAGAAACACTTGTTAGTCTTGCGCAGCTTTAGCCACCATTCATAATCGTTCTTGATAACCTTTGTCTTAGTGTTGCTATCCCGTTCCTGAGCAAAATTATCGCGGTCCTGCACCCACATTCTTCCGTACTCCATTCCAACTAGCTTTGACATCGAATCTGGAACGGGCTGGAAGTAACAAGTAAACAAGTAACGGTTGAGTAATAGTTTTAAGAGTTTTATAGATACCCACATTACGGTCAATAGTTGGCACCTTTACGTGTTGCTTTGCTCGCGTACCGGCTTCAGTTGTTAGGTTATCTTTGGGCCTACAGATCAAGGCACGTGACCATTCCTTCGGTTTTCCCAACGCTGCCATAATTTTCCGAATCTGAAAACTACTGTACTACTTAAAATTTATTTATAATAATAGTTGAACTCGTACAAAATTACGAGACATATTTAATTGGCGAGAGTTAAAGCTAAGGCGACAGGTTCAGGTTCAGGTTCATATAGGCTATGTTCGCACCGATATTCGGAGTGAAATAATTTCCTGGCATTTCAGTCGGGCAAGTCGGACAATAAGCAAGAAACAAAAAACAAAAGCAACAACGCTGAACCCAAAGACAAAGAAGTAAAACAAACTTTAAGTCAATACAGTACCTACACATAAAACAAACCAACCAACAAAAAGCGAAAGAAAACAAAACAAAATAATACGAAACGAAACGAAACGAAGCAGCAGCAAACTAAAGCAAACCCCCAAACCAAAAGAGACGCCTATTCACTGGGGAGGAGCAGGAGCAGAAGCAGGAGCAGGAAAGCAGAAACAAACCAAATAAAACAAAGAGAAAGAACAAGAGTGTGGGTGGCAACTTAGGTTGATAGGGTGGTGGTGAGGTGGGTGTTGGGTTGAGGTGGGTTGGGTTGGGTGAGTAACTGGCAACGGTATGGCCAAACGTAAATCAAACAAAAATAAACAAAAATAAAACAAAGAAAAACAAATAAAATAAACAAAACTACGCAGAAGTAGCAGGCAGACGTCAACGACAACGACGACGGCGACGACAACGATGGCAAACAAGGAGCAACAAAAACAATAGCAGAGCGAAAAGGGCAGAGTGAGTGGAGCATGAGAGAATGGAAGAAGCCAAAGCAAGACACCCACACACACACACATACAATCGCACCCAAACAAACAAGCAAGCAAATGAAATTGTAGAAAACAAGGCAATGCAACGGTAATAACGACAATGCCTATAATAATGATGATAATAATGATGATGACGATGATGATGATGATGATTAAGCAAACGAAGCATATACCGTTGGCTAAAACAAACATTTGCAAATGTTCTCAACAAACTTTTTGGGGCAACAAAACGAAATAGCAAATGCAGCCTGCTGGCAGGCAATGGGGAAGCAGCTGGGATGGCTAAGGGGGCCGTGGCCGGGGTGGGTGGTGTGAGGGTATAAAATTTAATTTGAGTTTCAGGCCAAACACACAAAAACAGGCAAGTGTACATACACACACACACACATATATATGTATATATGTACATAAATAATTGTGTGTGGGTGTGTGTGTGTGTGTGTGTGCTGCTTCTGCTCTGTGCAAAGTTACACTCCCGATCTCGCCCTCTCTCACGTCCTGGCGCGTTGTCGTTTTTTGTTGTTGTTCTCTTTCTCGTTCACTCACAATGCAACTGTAAATAAGAATTTTACAAGAACACAGCAACAAATTGTCCTTATTGCTGTTTCTAATAATTTGCATTACAGTGGGGTATTTCTGATTTTTCAGTTACAGTTAGCTGTGGTGAGTTTCTAGCCGTGGTGAAGAGAGGAGCCCCTTAGCGAAGTGACCAAAGTGTTGATCGTTTAGCCTTTTTTAAGCCCACACGAAAGCAGCAGCTTTTACTTTTGGTATTAAATGAAGAAGTTTTCATCATTTCTAATATTTTGCCCCAATAGATAAGGGTATTTAAAAGTCGCGCTGCATTCAACTGCTATATTTTTTGTGTTTTTAGTTCTGTTTGTTTATTTCAAAGCTCTGGCAGCAGCAGCAGCAGCAGCGCTGTCGACGTTGACGCTAACATCACTCCACTGTTTATTGTTGTTGTTGTTTTTGTTGTTGTTGTTGTTCTTGTTTCGGTGCTCATTAGTCGCATTCACAATTCTCCTTATTTTCAGCTTGTAACTCTCCACCCCACCAGTTTTTCTTTCTCTCTCTCTCTCTCACTCTCGTTCGCTGTGTTTTGTGTGTTTGCATTTGTTTGTTTTAAAATTTTATTGTATTTCATTTCGAACAGCAACAACAACAGCGTCTATATTATTTCTATTGTTCCTTTTTTTGGCCCTCCCGCACCGCACCGCACCGCCCACTTTCGTCTGTGGGCATTTGTGGGAGTTTAGACTTTTGTCAGATATTGTTATGATAACATGGCCACATTCCTTTTTCCTTCTTGTACAAAATACAAAGAAGAAGAAAAACAATATTTCGTTAGAATTGTGCTGTTTGTATGTACTGCACCTACCAAAGCCTCTCTATGCTAACGGTTCCTTTAAATCTCATAGAATCTCATTACCGTTAAGAGCGACGAAAGTTACCTGTGTTAGACACCAGGGTTGTCAAAGTACAAAACTAAAGTTATGATCGAAATGAATCTTTTAAATCATAATTCGAGTTAGATTACAAATTTTTAAACTATTTCTATAGAACTTGTACAATTTCTGAATGTATTTTATAGAAATATTATAGAAACGACCTTAAATATCCATACATACATACACATGTATGTACAAGGCTTAACTTTTAGCTGGCGGTATGTAAATTTCCAATAACAATCCCTATATTGTTTAGTTTACAATGACAATAACAAAAATTCAAGGCTCCCCCTCTCCCCCCCCCTCCACCATATCCAAATAACCCTGGCTTGCATTTGGTATCGGTACAAAACGACAAATGTACAAATGAAATGAAATAAATAGAACAGCTAAGGTTACCAAAAGACCAACGAAAAAACGAAAAAACGAAAAAAACGAAAAAAATCTACAAATAAGCCACCCACTCAAAGTTAACGTTTTATTTTTGGGTCGAAAAAAAGTGGTTAATTAATTTGTTTTTCACTTTTTAGTTTAGTTTAAAGCTGCGTCGACATTTTAGTTGCTGCTTCGTGTATTTCTGTATATTTATGTGTCAATGCAATTGTTAACAGCTGTAGTTTAACTCAAAAATTACAGCAATAACGGTAAATAAAGCAAAACATCAAAACCCAACAACAACTTTTTATTTTTGCTGAATGCACAAAAACAACGGTAAAAAAAAAAAAAACGAAAAATAACAACGACAAAGAAGTGAAGCAAACGAACGTAAACCAAAAACAACAACAAATTGGATAGCAAATAAATGCGACGACAACCGTTATTTTTCGTCAAATCAATGTCAACATAGACAAAACTGAAAGAGAGCAACAAAAAACAAAAACAAAACAAAAACAACACACAGAGCAAAGAGGCAATAATAATAACAACAACAACAACGGCAATGTGACACACTCAACTCAAAAGAGAAAAACTGCGGTTTTTATCATAATTATCATTATGTTGCACACACATTGTGCTTACCACCTGCCCCGTAGTGTTGTACAGTTGCCTCGATGAAGCGCAAGTTTCTCATAAACAAGAAAATGTGTTAAAAATGTGTTGCATATAAACAGGCGCAAGGTTGCACACAGCTACGCAGTTAGACAGACAGACAGACAGACAGACATACATTTACGTCTGGACAACAATAATAATAACAATGTCAATAAGTAAACGCGAATTGCACTAAAAAAAAAATCGAGCAACGAACATAAGATACTCTAACATCGAAAAAAAAAATATAAAAATATATTTTAATGCAAATCTTAACTAACAGAATGTTGATTATTGATTTGTTTTTAAGGCAAGAGTATATCAAGAATTTTAGATTTTTTTTTAAAAATCTTTTTGTTTCTCTAAGATATTTTTGGAACCATCTTTACCAAATTGAACAATACTAATTGGTTTTTAATATAAATTATGAATGTAAAATATTATATTTTACTCAATCTAATTGGAAGTATATGATAAATCTGTTTTGATTTTAATTTCAATATAAATTGATGATGTTATTATCAGTTTTCCGAATGACTTTAGTTTTAATAAACAGTAAGAAAAACAACGATCTTAAAACTAGTTTTTGCTGAAAGTTATTTACCTTGCAAAACAGTTGTCCTTCAATGTGTTACAAATTCTCATTTCAAATTTAGATACTTTTGTAAAGAGTATGAAAAAGTGCACGAAAAGAAAGAAAAACACAATTGTTGACTTCCGCTTTTCAGTGTGCCTTCGATTGTTCTTACAATTTGCGCTTGGCTTTCTCAGAAAAAAACACAAAAATAAAAAAACAAATACCCAAGTGTGTTCGTAACTGAAGGTCTTGAACGAAAGGCCAAGAAGCTGTTTTTACAATTGTTCCAACTATATTTTCTGTTCTTGCCATTCGGTAAACATTTATGTCTTATGAATCGATACCGATTCCAGACTGTAAATCCTAAAAAAAGGGTTAGGACAGTTACAGTTATGTTGATTTATACAGATTTCATAGATGGTACTTACCACATTTTTCAATATTTGTATTTAGAAATTATTTAAGAGGTGTACATCCACCTGCTTGAGAGCAGTCAACCTTACCCTGAAATAAAGGGGCGTGGAGACGCCCCAGCAGTCTGTCTTGATGGGAGTCCCCTGCATCCTGGTAAGCATGCCAACTATCTAGTCATTACGTTGTACAAAAGGCTCTGTTTTACATCACTCAAATTCCTCAAACACTACCGCTGCACTGCAAAGGGGGAATATTGAACGCCGTGGGGGTCCCGGACAAGCCGACGCTTCAGAACTTGGTCTTGCGCTCCAGAACATGAATGCAGCGGGCTGGTACGTCCGAAACTCGACCCTTTACAAGGACCTCAAAATGGAAACCATAGACTATCAGCTATCAGTTTGAGGCATACTCCATCAGATATAATGCACAATTGCAGCGGAAGAGCGACGGAGCCGGCTGGAGCCAGTGAGCTTGCAGGTAGATGAGTAATCAGAAGATTATAGCGCAGAAGCTTCTATCCTCCCTTGGAGGAAACCCGTACCAGACCCGAGGAAGAGTTCAGCCGAAAACGCCTGGGGCCAACCAGCTTGGAGAATTATTAATATATGAATGAGTGTTGTTAAAAAATGTTTGAATTGAATGTTTGATTCCTTTACAATAAATTAATTAAAACAGATTATTTAAAAATCAATAAAAAACCAGTAAGAAGGCCTAGACCAGTAAGCTCAACTAGAAGATACCCTTAACCCATGATCATACAGACGGACAAATAAAACATGTAAGTGTACGTGTACTACCGTTCCAATGCTTGATGGTTTCATATCTCTGTTTTTTCTAAACCGATTTGAATAAAAATTTCACAGATTTTCATTGTTTTGTTTATAGTTTCAATCAAGATTTTCTTGTTATCGATTACAAGTGTATACTTTCCGTAAACCGGAAAAGTTATCGAAAATTTGAAACAAACAAGCTTGCTTGCTCACCTATGCCTAGGATTAGGAGAGCTCATATCCACAATCTGGAGTCTCTAGCTTTTCTAGTTCCTGAGATCGACGCATTAATACATGCAGACAGACAGACAGACAGACATGGCTAAATCGACTAATATATATACTTTATGGGGTCGGAAAAGCTTCCTTCTGCCTGTTACATACTTTTGCACAAAACCATTATACCTTTTTTAACCCCTTTCATGGGTTAAGGGTATAAAGAAGGGTTTTTGATGGTTTCACAAACTTTTAAAGATGCTTAAAGCTAACAAAGAGATAAGAGCTCTTACAACTGTTTTTGTTTTTAATATTAAAACTGTCCAAATTTCAAATATAAATACTTCAAACTTTTAGAAAAGAAGTTCGAAGGCTCTTGTCAAGAAATCTCGATTGGCAAACACCTCGAACGAACACCATAATTAACGCGTGCAATCATTATGTTCGTTAGTATGTATGTGTGTGTGTGCGTGCTTACCCGCGTATACGGAAAGTGCATGCATTACTGCGCCACTGCATGCTTGACTTAACTACAATCTTTAATGTTTCCACTGTTTCTTAACCGATTTCGGTGATATTTTCGCATATGATTTTCATTTTATCAAAATATATTTTGGATCAAAGATCAAAATACATTATAGTGCAAGTATATATATCAATACGAATGCATAAAAGTAATACGTTACATATTTCGCTCACCTTCCCTTTCACTAAGCTTTGCGACAACAGCAGCAAATAATTAAGTTCATTGCTTCTATTTGCGTATTCAGCTGCCTTGCATATTTCTCTCCGCCGCCGTTGTCGTTGTCGTTGTTATTGTTATTGTTCGTATCGTTTTTGCATATTTTTGTAACTCAGCAACAAAAGCGACCAGCGGCCAAAAGTAAACAACAATAACAATAACGAAACAACAACACATCAGGCTCATCTTCATTAGCCCTGCTTTCGTCAGTCTGCTTGCTTGCTTGTCTTGCCTTGCCTTGCCTTTTGTCTCTCTTTCAAACAACCTCCTCCATCTCCGTCTTACTCTCACTTAGGTCTGCTTCTGTCTCGTACCTTCTCATACCACTGCTTAACTTTCTTGCATTGCCTCTGTTAGCGGGGGGAAGGGGGGCTGGCTCAGAAAGTACAAAAAAAAAACACACTTTGTTTACTTGGAATGCCTGCGTTTGCCTTTGTTTTTGTTGTTGCTATCATCAGCGATGTTGGCGTCGCTGTCGCTGTCGCTGTCACCGTCACCGTCGCTGTCAGCGTCACCGTCACCGTCACCGTCTCTGCCACTGATGTTTACTCAATTCCATAGCTGAAGTCCAACCATAAAAAACAAGCAGCGCGAAATGCTCAAAAGAAGCATCGACGACAACGTCGGCATAATGACCTTCAGTGACGCTAACGTCGCAAACCGTCGCAAACCGTCGCGTCCGCGTCGGCTTCGGCTTCGACGTCGTTGTTGTTGTCGTTGTATGGCTGTTTGGCCTCACTTGGTTGTTGTTCGGGTCAGGTCTCTTCGCGCCCCCCACACGTTTTAATTTCTATGCTCCTTAGCTCTCTCCTCTGCGCCCACACACATCTGTATGTACGTTGTAAACAAGCAGCGACTGCGCTGCTCGTGTCACACTACCGTTCACGGCGCTTCCTAGTTGAAAATGCTCTCATTTGTACATGTGTATATGCGTGTACATATATGGCGCTCTCTGCTCTCTTAGTATGCCACACTCCACCTTTGCGCTCCTGTGCAAACAAGTGTTTGTTTGCCGCGTCGCAACCGGCAGAGACATCCCTGTCAAACACGATTGAACCCACTCAGACCACCCCCTACCCCATTGTAATACTACGGCTCCCACAAATGTTCTTATTCGATTTCTCCCAAGCTTCATCAAATTTGTACTAATTTGCGTTTCCCTAAAAATTCAACAAAGGGTATATTCATTTTAAAATAAAATTAATACCAATACTAATGCTTTTTAAGCTTAAAGATACTTAAACAAAGTAATTATTATGAGATTCAATGCTTTTTCTTGTAAAATGCCAAATTGAGTTCATTAATTCAACTTGTTGAATCACAGTTTCTTCCATCGTTTATTAGTTATGCGTAATAACGTTATTTTTAATAAGAGCGAATAAGAAAGAACAGAACAGAACAGAACAGAGCAGAGCAGAACCGAACCGAACAAGCGAGTTTCTGCTGTGCTATCGTTCGGGCGATTGGTCAGCCGCACGTGAGAGCTTGCGCACGACAGCATGAGCTAGCTGTAAAACAAAAACAAGAAAACAAGAACAATAACTCCAACGCCTCCTACGCAAAAGAGTGAAAACGCAATGCACTTTGGCAGCAGCGCCGACTGTCAGCGACTACAAAAACAAAATTGCTGCCGCTGCTACTCTGGCGGCTGAGACATAAGCGTAAGCAATAACAATTTAAATTTTTAATGTATGTTCACATATGTATGTATGTATGTATATGTACGTACAAATGCATTCTGTTTGTAGAACAACGACAACTGCAAATTTACTATGAGGGAGACATTCAAGGAGAACAAGCGAATAATGTAAGTGTGTTTGTACTTAAGGCACAAATACAGTAGCTTATAGCTTATTTCGTGCGTTACAAAAGTTTCTTTCACAGTTTATTTTCCAGATTCGTATGCTATCAGAAGACAAGCATCGAACAATAATAAGAAATCACAACAGAACATTTTGTTTGAACCTGTATGTATGTATGTTAATAAATAAATTAAAGTATTGTGAATTGTACGTACATATTTAAGCACAAATGTATGTGCAAACATACAAACACAGCCAAAGTCGACGTCGACGTCAGCGTCAGCCTTAGCAAAAGACGGAAATACCAAACCAACGATGACGAACGTAAAAACTACGCACCAAGCAACAACAATAACACCAACAATAAAACACGGCACGAAAAACAAACAAACAAGCAAGCAGCGCGTTGCGGTGAGTGAGAAAGCTGCTGAATGGGGCGATAGCGAGCGCAGAGCGCAGCACCTGCCTGGCACCACTGTCAGCCGCACATTCGACGCCCTTTTTCTGCCCCCGTCTGCTCTATCTGCTATCACCAGAGCTAACGAGCAAACACAACTAAACAAAAACAAATAACTAAGCAATGGCAGATTGAGGCGAAATTCTATTAACCTCTCAAATTTTTACTACGTCGTAGTAGAACATTTTTTCGATATTGGCGCGCACCTTTTTTATGGCGTTATTTTTGTGCCCTCGTTCGTTCAACTCAACCTCGCGACAACCACCACCCGCTGCCCTAACGACTGTATTCAAACCTGAACCGCTCCTGTCTGCTTGTTTGTTTAATTTTTTGCCATTTCTGCTTCGCATTCTATTTGTTTGTTTGACTCGCTGCGCATGTGTTGGTGCCGAGAAGAGTTTGTGCGAGGGCTGTCACATGTGTCGCGAGACTTACCGAAGGTGACCAAGCAAACATATTATACATTGTACAATTTGTGGCTCTATTTGACAAGTGTGTAAACATAGACATATAAATAAAAAGCCTACATCCTTAATAGGTGAAATAGTTTTCTAAATATTCAATTAACATATGCACAAGCATGCACAAGCATGCACAAGTAAGTACACTATTTCACAAACTGTGGGAGCTGCCCTCGTTTTTGTGTTTTGGCGCGTACTCAGATCGTCCGCTGTTGTTGCTGTTGTTTTTTAAGCATGACAAAGCACCGTACAATTTCACAACAGCAACTTCATTATGATGTTCGGCTTGTTTTTCCACGAAACAACTGTTTACCGAACGTGGCTGCTCTGCTGCTGCAGACGTCAACAGCGCAGTGATAGCGCTGTCTGTTCTCTGTGCATATGTACGTATGTATGTATGTATGTGTGCGTACGTACGTTGCGCTCGTTTCATTCAAACGTCCACCGAGAAATTTCATTTCAATACGCAGCCCGGCCAGCGACGCGTCGCAGTCTCCGTCTCTGTCGCAGTTGTAGGTTCGTTACAAATCGATTTCGATAAGTTTGTCAGTGTTTGTCGGCAAAAAGCGACGCACAGTCCACAGATTCAGACGTTAGCCGTCGTTGTTCGCGAACGGTTGTGCATTCGAAAGAGTACGATATTTTTGGGCGCGCAGAAGAAAGTCGCGTTAACGGTAACATCGCTCGCTATTCGGTGCTTCAGAACAGGCAAACGCAAAACGCAAGTGCGGGGGAGGCGAGATGCGATAAACAGCAGCCCTCTGCCCGCTGCTGTTGTTGTTGTTATTATGTGTTGTTTGCTGAACAAATAACGGAAAAACAAATATGTACAAGGCGAAACGGCTTTGTTACAGTTTTTGAAAAGTACAACAACAAATAGTGAATTTTAATGTGTTAAATGTGAAAAGTACGCACGAGAATAAAAGTCTACTATAATAATATATTTTAAATATCATTTTATTTACTTGACTCTGTAGATATGTTTGTGAGTGTGTGTGTGTGTGTGTGTGTGTGTGATAGTGTATGTTTGTTTTTTTTACGCGCCTTGAAATGTATTTTTAAGTTTTTGATCCGATTTTTATGTTGTTTACTTTTTGCGTTGTTATTTTTATTTGTTTTGCGCCTCTCTGTGTGTGTGTTTTTTGTTTTGTATTTTCGAAAATGACAGATGGAAGGCGTGTTGAAAAACGCAACAACAACAAAAACAAAACAATTGTATGCAAATTGTCATATATGTAGTTGTTTTATGTTGTTGTTGTTGTTTTTGGGAAATGAGCAAATTTTGGCAATGTCAATCAGACAAATTGTGATTACAAGTTTTAAAAACCGTTGATGATCCGATAATAACTTATTCGAAACGTTCAAAAATAAAGTGAGAACTTTGTGAGATATAGAAATGTTTTTGTCTTTCAAAACTATAGATATTAAATAAGAGTGAAGTTAGAATTCTACTAATTCTACCTTTAAAGTGAACAAACATCTAAAACATGAAAATAGGAACAAAATGATAAGCAGAAATATTTCGTAAGAAAAAATGTACATCTGCAACAAAATCCCCGAAAGCAAATTAATTTGATACGCAAACAAGTTCGTGGAATTTTTCAAAAATTATATATTGAATTACCGAAAAACCCCAAACATGCCCGTAAATCCCTTAAAACTGTGCTACTTTTACACACACATCAAGGCCAGTCCACATCAATCTCTCTGAAAAACGCAGCCAATTTCCTCATCTGCATACGAATACGTAAAGTAGAAAAATGATCAGAACAAAATCACTTTAAACAAACAAAGCACAAACAAAGTGATACGGCGGAATTGTGCGTTAAAGCCATGGCAAGCAATGGCATTAAAAAGCAAAGCTCTAAAAATAGCAACAACAAAAACACAAAATGTGTCGCGTCTACAAAATGAACGCTAACAATTAAACATCAACTAAAAAAAGAGAAAAACATTTTCGTAAACGTAAAAACGTAAACGAAAAGACGGCAAACTCGCTAAAAAGAAACACAAAATATTGTATATAACGGGATGTGCACTCTCATTCTTTGTGTATTCATGTGTCCGTGTATGTGTATGTGTGTGTGTGTGTGTGTGTGTGCGTGCATTCGTTTATTGTTGTTATGATTCATCTAGCTGTTTGCGCAGCAGCATTTACGTGTTGCGCAAAACATCTAAACAAAGGCAATAATAATAAAATAATAATAATACATATACTAACTACAAAACTACAACTTTTATTAAATGAAAAGCAAAAAAAAAAAACTGTGATTGTGTGCTGCAATAACTTAAATCTATATACATACATACTACTATTTATAAAGAAGAACAACTTACCAGGAAGCAAATCGGGCGACAAAGATTGATGTCAAAACGAGATGCCGCATACATAGCCAAACGCGCAATGTGTGCGAGTGAAAACGCACGTGTCCTCTACTCTCTCTCTGTGTTTGTGTGAAATGAAATAGCTTCCGTCTATTGTGAATAGCTGAATGTGTTATCAATGTTGTTCTTGTTGCTATTGCTATGAATTGTGACATTTGCACACGCGTATTCCGCCGTTGTTAAGAATTTTTCCCATTCGCTTGTTTTTCAAAAATGCTAACTCATACCACAAAGAAAAGAAAACGGCGCAATTTTTTCCAATATTTGTATTGCACCGGTAGTGTAGTGTAGTGTAGTGACAACAACAAACATTTTAATTAATGTATTACATAGTACATAATAGTACAATTATGTAAATATGCTAATTGACTGCACTATATATTTACGTATGACGTAAGACTGCACTTGCAATGACGTATGGCGAAATAATAAACATTAGGTTTTAGAAAACAAACTTAAAGAAAGACAAACTACACACATTAAAAAGTGAATAAAGCTTACAAAGTTTATTGAATGAATGTTTGTATGTGTGATTCAGATCTTTACCCGAATGCTCTTAAGCATATAATTTTTATTAAATTCAACTTATTTTTCTTCGATTACAGTGTCGTCAACAAATTAACAAAAATGTAAATTTTATATAAAGTGCATTTCGCAAAAAAACAAAAACAAACAAATAATTAAAAGAGAAAACAAGGATCACAAAGAACTAACTAAAAGCTACCAATCAAAAGCTCAGCGTTACAAAACCCACCAACTAAAATACTAAAGCCCGAAAGAGAGTGTGCAAGAGAGAGCCGAAAGAGAGCTTTTGCGTGGATCAGCAAATGAACTTCAATCCAGAGAGCTTTGTTGTCGGTGGTGTAGCTGCAACCGTCCAAAACTCGCATCACCATCAGCTCGCACAGCCGCAGTCGCAGCCACATCACATTATACCACTGCCACACAGCTATAGTAACCATTCGGCTATTGGTATAGGATTAGGGATCGGGTCTGGCGGCGGTGGTAGTAGCAGTGACGGCGGGGGAGACGGCGGGAGCTCAAATAAAATCATGGAATGGACCAATGACGATGCATTAGAGCTCATCGAACAGTATCGGTGCCACACAGAGCTATGGAATCGTGCCGATCCCAAGTACAAGGATAAGCTGTGCCGGTTTCGGGCGTGGTCAGAGATTGCGGATCGGTTCGGTTGCAGCAAGGCGGAGGTGGAGCGGAAGATGAATGTCCTACTCACACAGTACAGGCGGGAGAAGCACAAGATGTTTGTGAAAATCTATCAGGGCATCCAGCCGAATCCGTCCAAATGGTATGCGTTTAAACGTTTTGATTTTATGGAAGCGGGCGGTGGTAGTCTGAGTGGCTTGCCACCTGATAGTGCCACCGTGGCTGGACTTGCAACATCATCCTCGTCGTCGTCGGGTACAGGCACGCACCACAATGGACTCAACGGCTTGGCGGCGGCAGCTGTTGCTGCCGCGGCATACGAGAGCAGCACTATAACGGCAGCGGCAAATGGTGGTGCCACCGGTCCTATTGGGACAACAGCAACTAGAGCAGCAACGCCCGCATCGCAGCACCGACGCATCAAAACCAAAGAGCTAAAATATTTTGGAGCGGTGAGTAAGCAGGTCACAAAAATACCCGAATGCGTAAGCACTTTTGTCATACTAACATCAACAACAACAACAACAAGAGACAAACATCGCCAGTGAGTGACACAAAACAAAAACAAAAAAAAAAAAAAAACAACAACAACTAAAAAACGACGGCGACCATTGACTAGCCAAACAGCCCCATTAACCCTAGTTTGACCAAATGGCCTTAGGATTTTGCATCCAAGTTTAAAACAATCATTACGAAATTTGAACATTCTCCATGGCTTTATATTTGTCTAGAATATTGTCACTTAACCCATATAAAATACATTTTCTAAGCTTTTGTAAAAATAGTTGAGTAGGTTAGGTTCAGTTTTGCGTCACTTGTGCACTCTCATTGCCTTTGTGGTGTTAATTTCAATCAAAAAGAGCAAAGCTAACTGTGTTTTAAGCTGAATACGCCAAAAACAAAAACAAAAACAACAACACACGGGAGAGCGAAACGGTATGCCATGTGCGCAAGTGACTTGCTGTTTTTTTTTTGCTGTTTTTTTGCTGCCGATACCGCGAGAGAACCGCATTCGCCACTCTTTCACTATCTTTCTCACAATCGTTTGTCCGATGCGTCTGAGTGTGTGTGTGTGTGTGTATGTTTGCCCGTGTACGTATGTATTTTGTTATTGACGATCAAAACAGAATTAAAATTTTACGCATATATTTTTCTAAGGAACTTGGCGCTGTATGCGTGAGGTATTGCCCTCAGTTACGCGAGAATCTGTGCATACATACATCTACACATGTATTTAAATATGTACGTATGTATGTGAGTACGGTGTTTATGTGTGTGGGTTTTGTTTGTGTTGTTGTTCATACAGTATTTGCTTAGTCGCGCCAGGCAAGCAAGCAAGCTTTCGTTGTGTGGGTGCGCGTGGTGTATTGTTAAGGGGAAGAGGGATAAGGGAACGCTGCTGACATTTCGTCGCCGTTGTCGCTCACATGCTCTGTTTTTCGTCTGTGATGAAATGTTTGTTTTGCACGGCGAAATGCGCGTAGCACTTGCGCCAGCCAGCGTTGTTGTTTCTTGGTTGGTTGTTGTAATGTTTTGTTTTGTGGTTGCCTAGTGGCGTCTCTTGCTACTCCCCCTTGCCTGCTCACACCCACCATATGTTTACATATGTATGTATGTGTATGTACGAGATGTGTTAGTATGTGTATGTGCGTGTATAGTGTAGTGATTGTGAATCGTTTGTTGTTCGGTTTCCTTGTGTACTTTTGTTATACCCTGTAGCTACATTGCATAGTTAAAAAGGCAGTTTGTGCAAAAGAGAAAACAAAAGTACAAGCATACATACATATATGTATATGTATGTACATATATTACTTTAGACATTTCGATTAACCGTTCTCACAAGCTTTGTTAATCATTTAAAAAAACTTTTTAAAATTTTACAATTCTATGTACATAGACACTGGATATATTTTACTCGAGCATTTACAACAGGAATACACTTGTTTTTACTTGTGCCTGTGGTTTTTCATTCGTTCTACAGTTTTGCTACTGTTGCCGCTACTGTTGTTGTTGTTGTTGTTGTTGGTGTTGGTGTTGGTGTTGTTTGCTGTTTGCCAGAGTTATCAAAACAAAATGCCAGAGAGTATTGTTATAGTTACTGCTGTTTTCATTTGCGCTTTGCTGTTGTTATTTCCACAAAATTAATGTAATTTTCGTTCGTCTTTTAATACATTGAAGTCGTTAGGCGTGGCACCTGCTTCTTCTTCTTCTTCATCAGTTTTGTGTTTCTTGTTATATTTTATATTTCTTATATGAGCAATGGACTTTTCATATTGTTTTTGCCAAAAACACACACACATACATACATACAATGCAATAATTTCATTCTTCTTTCGAGTTTACTTTGCACAACAAATTTCTCGCACCTTGCTCGCTTGCACTTTTTACAGTTACAGTTACAGTTACAGTCTTACGTTGAATGTGGATGGATGTAGAGTGGGGGTGTCTTGTTTTGGTTTTTTTCCGCCATTATTATTATTTGCGTGTGGATGCAACAAACGCCCATCAAATACCGACCTTCTTTCAACCCACTCCTTAGCACAAACATACATATATATATGTATGTATGTGTATGTGTATGTGCACGTTTGTTTTACTAACTTTTTTGTTGCGGCATTTTCTCCAAGACACCAAATAACAACAGCAAGCAGCGCAGTTTGCAGCGATGCTCGCCACACGCGTTGACTGCTGCACACACACATTCCACCCGCACCCGCACCCGCACCGCCCCCCTCTGGCCAACCCACGAGTCACACAGTCCGCACAGTTTTCGTCAGTTTGTTTGTGTTTATAAAATGCACGCCTGCTTCCTATTGTCCTTGTAGCTGGAGCAGTTGTTGTTGTTTCTGCTTTGCTCTCTGTAATTTTTGTTTTCGCTTACTGTTCTTGTTGTTGTTGTGTTGTAGATGTTGATGTTGTTATTATTGTTTTCTGTCGCATGCGCTTTTTAAAATGCCTGCTTTGGAGTCCCCTGCGGCGAGGCGGGTCTGAAAAGTGCAAGGCAAATATGCAGCAATCGTCAAAGTAGCAGCAGTAGCAGCAGCCGCAGCCGCAGCAGCCCCATCAGAAACCAAGCAAGCAATGCAGACGCTCGGCTTTAACGCTGACTGCGCAGTTAACGTCGACTGCAACTTCGACGGCGGCGTTTGTTTTTGTTTACTCATTCATTGCAAAGTTGTTTAGCTGTGCGCGCAGCGTTGCCAGCTTGTCTGAAAATCGACTGTTGGATGGGGTTGGTGGAGTAAAGGTGCGCATGCAGGGCATGCTCGACTAGGAGATACGCTTTACTAAGTTTTTTTTTAATCAAATTATCAACTGTTATTTAAAGTGTAGTGCATTCCCAGGAATCTCAAATCTAGTAAAAAAAATCTTTTAACTCAAAGAGTTTTTAAATATTTTACTTATTAACGACATCAAGTTATGCTCGGAATAAATGTTTAGAAAGGAATGCTATCGATTACATAAAATATCATTATAGTCACTCTATATCATTAATAGTTAAAACAAATTTACTCGCTATAGAGTCTTTTTACTCGTTTCATACATTTTAGAATTACTTATATGTAAATGTGTTATTATACCCTCTTGTACATTTTCTAGTGAGTATTAATGGCATACAAAGGGAGGGGCTTGTTATTGTGAAAGTTTTGCAAGAATTTAGGTTATTTTGGTTTGGGTGAGAAGGTGCAACTATTTGGGTGGGCATCTTTCTAAATGGCAGAAGGACGCAATGGAAAACATATACATACATACATACATATGTATGTACATATACACAAACGTACACACACTTGCCTTCATATGTTGTTTTTAAACAAAAGAAATGATGCGTAGTGAAAAACAAACAGAATTGGCGTAAAAGTTGTAATCTAATATCGCCATGAATTAAATATTTAAAGATTATATTTTTTACTTTCAGTTTTCGTTTTAAAGCATTTTAAAAAATAAAATTCTGAATTAAAGCTATTTTAGACTGAATTTCGAATTTATTTAGTTACTTTTTATTTATTGATAACTCAGTTTTGAAATATTTAAAACTTATTTTGATCCTCTAATTCCTTTTTAATTAGGTCGCCTAGGCAACCCTGTCGTTAAAAAATTATACAACGAGGATCCAACGCTCTTTTTAAAAGCATAGCTTATATATTTTAAATATATATGTATATGTATGTATGTATCCTGTACGACATAACAATGAAAAACTTTCAAGTTGTCAACGTCCACCGAGGTGGCAACTCCATTATTATCAAGTAATATTTCCATTGCCTCGGTGTTAATTTTACAACTCCCTCAAACTATATGTATGTATGTATGTGTATACATACATATGTATGTATGTAAATCCCCCCTGTAACGGGCGCACACTTTGAGGGGGGAAGGAGTGCATGAAAACACACACATATACACACATACACACATACATACATGACGGCAATGGCGATAACAACAACAATAACAACAACGGTGACGAAGAGTAAGCAGCAGAGAGCGACGCGATGCTCATTCACATTTACGCGACGTAAAACGGAAAACTGCACAAGCTGCGGTTTTATGGAGTTTTCATTAATGTTAGTGTATCAGTTGTGCCAGTTGTATGTGTTTGTGTGAGTATCACAGTTTGTTTGTGTAGGTGTGTTTGTCTGCATTGTACAAAAATATCGTACCGTACTTCATAAACATTTGCGTGAGCAGCGACACTCATTGCTAAAAGATGGATAAAGAGAGAGAGAGAGAGAGGTGTGGAGTGTTGGAGAGGTAGTGGGAGAGGTAGAGGGAGAGGGAGAAGGGGTGTCGGTTGTGTGGTTGGTTGAGGGGGGTATGTATGGAGTGCTAAAAGGAATAGTTGACGTGGTTTGTGTCATAGTTGTTGTTGTTGTATAGTGTGTGTTATTTATTCATTGGATTGGATGATAATCAGTTTGTTTACATTTTTCTGTTGCACACGCACACAAGCACACACAAACGTAGTACGTGTACTCATCAAAATATAGAGGCAGAGAGAGAGAGAGAGAGAGAGAGAGTTAATTTTTGTTTGGGTTACGGGCACGCAAACAAGTCAGACACGCATACACACACACACACTCACACAAATAAACATACATACAGACACATACGCTGACTCTAAATACGTAAACAACAACACAAACAGCTGCAGCAATAAAAATATCAACAAAGGCAAAAATAGCAAAACGGCAAAGTAAATATCACTCAACGAGTTGTTTTTGTGAATTGTAGAAAGTTCTAGGCGCCAGCAGCAGCAGCAGCAGCAGCACGACGTTCCAAAGTAAAAGAGAGAGGGAGAGAGTAAGAAGAAGAGAGTGA
This sequence comes from Scaptomyza parva, assembly GCA_035044645.1. NCBI lineage: Eukaryota > Metazoa > Arthropoda > Insecta > Diptera > Drosophilidae > Scaptomyza > Scaptomyza parva. The sequence continues at coordinate 3,465,589 of JAWNNT010000063.1, forward strand.
ATGATCGTCATTAACATACATATGTATTTGTGTAGTATGTCGCCACCATTATCAACGTGGGGTAGGTTGTTAATATAAAAATGAACCTGCCGCTGCGGTTGCTAAAAAGCTTTTCATATTTCCCGTTTTCGTAATGTGTCTTAAATGTTTATCACGACTTCTAGAATTAAAGCAAGCATGAAAAGTGTATCACAATCGAATACGGATTACTCTGTACCAGAGCAAAGACTATTCAACTACACTAGACTGGACAATTCGCTCTTGAGTGAAACTCAAACGAAAAACATATGCGGGCGCGATCAGCGAAAATAATGAAATTGTGTTTGCGTGACGTCGTGCCTAGTCTGGCGGCCGAGCGCTGGTATTTGGCGGCGTTGCGGAGGAAAACAAATCAAATCAATATGAATAAAGCTCGCTAGAGATTCCCTATCCACCAAATCATAATGCATGCAGACATGGCCAAATCGATTTGTCTATTGATGCTGATTAAGAATGCATAAGGGGTCGGTGATTCATGTTGTCTTTCCGCAAACCAATATACCCAACACATATATAAAAAGTAGAATAAGGTTTGGTTACGATGCAGACACCACGTAAGAAAACGACAAAATTCTAACTGGATCGCTAAGCAAGTGCAGAATGATCGAAACGAGACAAACATAGAACAACTGCACACTTTAAATACCCTATATCCCAATATGAAGCTATAGCCAGTAAAATAAGTTTAACAAATAGTTGATTTAGGTTAAGTATTTCAATTCTTTCAGTGTTAGTAATAGATTTTAAAATGAGTCATAAATAAAGTGCTTAAATAACTAAGGAAGGAAACAAATTGAATTATTCTTTCATATTGTTGGTTAATGGTGCAAAGTTTGCTCAAGAACAAACTACCCTTCTATGAAAGGAACTTGCAAGCAGGTTGAAGTAAACAACAACCAGAAGAGAAATGAAGTACGGCAACATCTAACTGCCTACACTTGTGTCGCCCTTTACACGAAAAGAAGGAAACAGCAAACTGAACGCAAACAAACGCAACGAATGCGATGAGTAAATACCGAGACACAGCAAAAGAAAATAATCAAAAGCAATGCTGATATCCGCCGCATATGTTTCTGAACAAAAACAAAAAAAAACTCAAGAGCAATTTGTCCAGTCTAGAGTAGTTGTATAGTCTGTGCTGTCTCTGATCACTCTCTGTTATGCTACCGCTCTCTCAACTCTCTTTTTTTGCTCTCTTTCGCCGTTGTATTTGTCGGCCTGTGGCTTCTCGAAAAAAAAACTTACTACGCCGCTAGAATTTTTCGACAATTCAAGTTGCGTTGTTGTCGTCGTCGTCGTCGCATCGCGTTGTTTTGTTTAGCAACAAAAGTGTTCGAAATAATATTGTTTTTATATGTTTTTGTTGTTTTTTTAATTTCTATATAACGTCTATGAATTACAACAATAACAATCAGTGCATAAACATATTTGACAACTGTACTAAATATGACTAACAAATATTGTTTTGCACGTTTTCAACACAAGCAAACGTTTTTCTGCGACACTCCACATTCTCGAGAATGTGTTGTTCTTATTGCTGTTGTTGTTGTTGGTTCCATTTGCCTTGTGAGTCGGAATTTGTTGTTGTTTAAAAAGTTCATGTTTTGAAAGAACCTAGTCTGTTGTTGTTTTGATAATCGCAGTGGTTGTATTTTTGTTTTTTTTTTTCTGTCATTTTAAGCGGGATGCGCAGTGTATTTGGAACGACGTTGGAATAATAACGTCGTGGTTTTTTGGCTTATCAATTGAAGTTTAAACATAATTTGTATACCCTTAACCCATGAAACGTGTAAAAAAGGGTATAATGGTTTTATGCAAAAGTATGTAAGAAGCAGAAGGAAGCTTTTCCGACCCCATAAAGTATATACATACATACATATATTATTGATCAGCATCAACAGTCGAGTCGATTTAGCCATGTTTGTCCGTCCGTCCGTTCTCAGGAACTACAAAGGTCAGAAACTCCAGATTGTGGATATGAGCACTCCTAATTCCTAGGCATAGCAAGTTTGTTTCAAATTTTCGATAACTTTTCCGGTTTACGATAACACAAAAATCTTGAATTTCGAAAACTTGAAAATTGGGATACAAACTATTAACAAAATAATGAAAATCTGTGAAATTTGTTTTTCCTAAAATCGATTAAGAAACACCGGAGATATGAAAACATCAAGCATTGGTACGGTAGTACAAGACCGTCTGTACGTCTGTCCGAGTCAAGGGTTAAGGGTATCTTCTAGTCGAGCTTACTCGACTAGAGCCCTCTTACTTGTTGTCTTTTGCAAAGTGTTCTTAAAGCTTAAAAATGATCTTATTCGGAAATTAGTACTATTTTGTTAAATAGGTTCCAGTTAGGTGATTTTGAAAAGTGTTTGTTTAGTTTTGTCGAAGGATGCTGCGTATCCGATGAAGAACTCTTGATCAGCTTTGCGGTTTGAATCGGTTCGGTTCGGTCTGGTTCTATGCAAACTTATCCCTTAGTTCTGGTCAAGGTTATCAAAATCGAAAGCGAGATCGGACTCGTACCAATATATCATAAAGCTGACATAGTAAGAACGAAAAAAAGAAGTAGTCTTCGTTTCGAGTGTATGTAATATTCGGCAAGCAGATTCGGTTGTTCTACTAATATACAATAACGTAAAAATAACGAATTTTTGGTGATCAAGTTTTTTATATTTGGTTTTCGTTTTGCAGATGGGCCTAAATATACCCCTGCTGATAGCGAGTAGTCAAACACTGGATAGCTGGAATACTGCCGGTCAATACTCACCGCCTATAGGTAATTCTGGAGGCGGAGGACCCAATTCCCAGCAACAGCAACAGTTGCGCGTCTCGATGCCAATGTCCTATGGTGGTGTCAATAACACACCCTACACTTGCATTGGTGGCGGTGGCGGTGGCGGTGGCAGCAGCAGCAGCGATTTCCAACCGAGTCCCCACAAGACCATCGACACATCGGATAACGAGGATAACAATATAAGGGACGAGGCAACAGCGGCAGCGTTGGGACAATTGGCAGCCAAGGTGGAGCGACGGTCGCCACATTCCACCCATTCCACCAGTGCAGTTGCTGCAGGTGGAGGAAGCATTAGTGTCGGTGGAGGAGGTGGAGGGGGAGTGGGAGGTGGAGGCGGCAGTGGTAGCATAGATGGAAGGATAAGTGATCCGCACGAATCGGGCGTTGAATCGGGTAGCAACGATCCTTCAGCTGGTGTTGGTCTTGGTTGTGTTGTGGCGGCTTTAAGCGAAGCCGGTTCTAGTCCCATACCCAATACCAATACCAATACCAATATGCATGAGGCGCATAAGAATCATTTGTTGCAATCGAGTCCGTCGGCGTCGGCTGGGGCACGTGCCACAACGCCGAGGCATGCGCACGAGCAGCTGCATCATGTACAGCATCTTTCACATCCCCATCCACATCCACATCCCACCATACATCATGGCCAACATCATCCGGACGAGCTGGACATCAAGCAGGAGCTCGTCGATTACTTCCATGCACCGTCCGTGTCAGGAGCAGCAGGAGCAGCACCGCCACCACCCCCCGAATCCCATCGTTCCTATAGTTCCTCCGCCGGCGAGGAGAGTCGCCTGCATCCGGACATGGCCCAAGATCTGCGCGTTGCCCAAGCCAAAGCCCAAGCCAATTTCGTGGGTGCCTTTGTCTTGCCCCCTCGGAGTAGTAGTGCCACATCCATGCCCCTCAATATGCGCAAATTGACGGCAGCGTCAAGTGCCGCCGGACACATGCTCATGAACTCGCTGCTCAGCTCCAGGGAGAGCATGTCGGATGCGGATGCGGATGCAGATGGTGATGAAGCCACCGAATCGGCAGCTAGTCCAGGTCACATCAAAAGCAGCGCCTCCGCCCAGGATGCCAGCTCAGCGGCAGCGGCAGCCGCCGCCGCCGCTCTCTACGCAGACAGTCTGAGTCGGGATGACTGCGATTTCATCGGATCGAATGTGTCGATGAAGCTGCGCACAATGGATCGCACACAGCGCATCATTGCCGAGAAGCTGATCGGGGAGGTGCTCTATTTTGGCCAGTTCAATGAACTGGAGCGAACCGCCTGCATTCAGCCCAAGTGACAGTGGCATCTACGGAAGTGGACGAGTAATAGTTTAGGTTTAGTAGATTTAAATATGGGTCATAAGGGTAAGGGTATTACAACCGCCGAGAGGATGGGCATGATGCGGATGCGGATGATGGCACCGTGATTGTGATTAGAATTGTAATTGGCTTTGCAACATGGCAAATAACACTACTGCTGTTAACTGTAAACATAATTCCACACTATACAAATAGTCAAGCATAAAAATACTACATAGTTGACTTTGGCAAGCCAAAGTTTAAATACCTTTGCGGAATTCAAAAACACGATTTTTCTGCTTAAATTAAGAAATACTTCACTTGACACCACCCCACCCCACCCCTAACCTAACCTAACCCAAACTCAAATTTGAAATATTTCACAAAACTTCTTCTATAAAAATGTTTTTAACTTTATCATCAAATTAGAACACATTTCTGCAAGGGTATTCTGAAACAGAATGAACAAAAATAGTGAAAAAATTAAAAATACACACAGTACAACTTACTCTTAGTTAGAAAAACGGTACAAATTACAGGGGGCGGGGGCGGGATCGGGATCAGGATCGGGCAGCGTTACTTAGAAGGAAATGAACGAAAAAACGAAAAACGAAAAAAACAGCTTAACAGTTTTACAACAGAGAACGAACAAGTCTTAAACAAACCAAACCAGAGACAAAACATGAAATACTAAAGCTTGAACAGTTACTAAATTGCTTCAATACTATAGCCCAAACAAACTAACTAACTAACTAACTGACAGAATCTCAGTATTACTTTTAAAGAAAAAATACATTATGTACATATGTATGTGTATATGTAATATACATATATACATATACCACCTACAATATCATAGAGGAAAGCTACTCTTACAGGAAAAAGCATTTGCCATGTTGGGTTTAGGCGCGACAGAAGAAGGAGGAGGAGGAGGAGGAGGAGAAAAAAAAAGCCCATTTAACACTATCCGGCCATATTTTACTAGGCTCAAAGATTACAACTTATTTGTGGATAAAAGATAGAAAGAGAGAGAGCACTCTTTTTAGTTCAATTCAATGAAAAGACAAGAAAATACAACAAAAAAATATAACTAAAAATTTATAAATAGGGTAAAAAGTGCTGAATTTGATAAATTATAAAATTAAAAGCTCACCGTATGTATAGGGTTTTAGGGTTTAAAAAATCATTGCACTTCTGTATACAATGAACACCTTTGAATAAATATTTAAATGTACATGTTTTTATATATTTATATATTCTGTACCTAAATGAAAATGTATTGGGAGTAAAAACATTTACACCTAAAGTAGCAATGTCCGCTTCTGTTGTGAAGTTATATCGATAAATATCGATAAAGATCGATTGATAAATTAAGAACATAATGTCTTAAATTTGAGTGCAGATAAGAAATGTGAATTTATAAATTAAGCATGTTTTAGGTTTTTTTTTCTTTTAAATTGTTTTTGAATTATTTTCGAATGTTTGGGTACAGAATTACAGCTAGTCGGACACTCTCGACTAGAAAATATAATCTTACTCGTTTATATGTACGTATGTGTAAATCTATATCGTTGTACCTTATTTTCGAAAACATAAAAATGTTTTTTTTAGTCACTTAAGTCTGGTCGTTAACTTACCAACACCAATCAATACAGCAACCGATACCAACCAATACAAGAAACGTATGTAAAAACAAAAATATGTAAATAAATAAATAAATTAATAAATATGTATATGTGTGTAACTAAAGCTATGCATGACGTCGTCACTAGTTTAAAGAAAAACAAAACAAAAACCAAACCAACAAAAAATACACAAAATACACTATTATAAATAAATAAATATTGTAATATTATTATTGTACATTTTTTGCGTGAATGTTTTTTAGGTCATAATGATATTTGCATAATGTTTAAGTAGTTTTTTGAGATATGCAAAGCAAAACAAAACGAAAAAAACTATAATGATAAATATTAAATTAATTAAAATAAATGCAAACAAAGCAAATGGGCAAAAATTAGAAATGTAAATGAGAGACAAAGATGGTTGAAAAAACTACAGAACGGCAAGACAAAACGTAAAGAAAATTGAATAAATGTATCAGTTCATATTTTTAAATACACAAAACAGTGCTTAAACACTTTCCAACACTAAGTTTTAAGCAAGTTTGTTAACAACTTGAATGTCAAATGTCCTTTGGTGCAAATATAGACAGAATTAAAATAAAACTAATGTTTGCTTAATGTGAAAGTTAGCAATGGGTAAAAAAAAAAAAAACATTTTTTTTAATCAATTACACTTCAAACCTGGAAAATTCAACATTACTTATAGAAGTGTGCTAAATGCACAAACCATGAAATGGTTAAAAATCAGTGCAATGGTTTGGTATGGAACAGAATGAAGGAAGAGTCTCCGACCTCAATTAGCCATATCTGTGTCTGTCCGGCCGTCGGGTTGTATGAACGCGTTGATCTTCACTAAATGTATACTTCAGATTTTGAATATATACGCCCTCCCAATCGATATTTTTTCAGTTTTTGATATAGCCAAATCTTTTGGAAAATTTGGCAATTCTTGTTATAGACATTGGTGTCGTACGTTAAGGGTATCTCCTAGTTGAGCTTACTCGACTAAAGCCAACATGTTAAGAATAGAATATTAATAACTTTGGAGAAACAAATTAGCACAGATCTGAAATACATGCAAAAAGTACAAACAAATAAAAACATTTTTTTCTTTTGTTTTTGCTAAATATTTCAATATATTAACACAATTACAACTTGTTTTATTGTTGTTTCTAACTCAATGGATGAGTTTTGCCCAAAAACATATGGTTTTTTCATTTTTTTAACTTAAAAATAATACGTATCTCAACTTTGCTTAAAACAAATTTAATTGGTTACACACACAAAAGAAGGCTATAACGGCATCGTTAAATCGCAATTAATTAACAAATTAATGTTTTTAACAACCCCACTCACACAAATACCCGCCGCCTCGGTTTACAATTACATGTTGAGGATATGAAATATTTTACAATTTATCATATATATATATGTATATTTAAACTATTTTTTGAGTCCCAAAGCTAAACGCCAAACACAAAACACTATAATAATATATCTATATATATAAAAAACAGCAATATTATCGAATCTCTGGCTGATGATGACGGGGTTTCAAAGTGTTTTGTTTCAGGACAAAGCAAAGTACTTGCGGTGTGTAAAATGCAAAGGCTTTGATTTGTGCGTGAAGTTGCCGCATAAACGTGGCATGTGTGGCATGTGAATCGACGAATCATCTGCAGTGAAGGGTTATTTCTATTGTGGTTCATTTCAGTTTCAGTACTCAAAGTTGAAGGAAGAATTGCGACCGCCGCTGAATTGGAAGAATGAACGGAACATTTGATTTGGATCAAAGTCGGCTGTAAATAAGAAACATTTTAAAATTAGAATTAGAATTAGCATTGGCTAAATGTTTTATTCAAAATAATACTAACGTTGCATTTGGTCTTCAATATCGTGTCCGTTGTCATAACGCGATTTCTTAGTTGCATCCGAAAGAATGGCGTACGCTTCGCCAACTTCCTTGAACTTAAGCTCCTCGTCCTTACGCACATCGGCACTACTGTTGGCATGCCTGTCTGGATGATGGACCAATGCCTTCTTACGATACGCTTTCTTAATCTCATCTTCGGTGGCATTACGTGCAATGCCTAGAATTTTATAGTAATCCTTACGCTTTGACTTCTTCAGTGCAAACTTTGCATCGCGCAACAAACGCTTAATCTCTGGCGTCTTCTCCAACTGCAGTGCCGTCTCATAGTCGGCCACCGCCTCCTCAAACTTCTCCAAATCATTGTTGCACCGAGCACGCAACAACAACGCCTTCAGATACTGTGAGTTTAACTCAAGCACTCGATTGCAATCGCCAACTGCCTCACGCAGTGAACCAATACGTGTATTGACCAGCGCTCTATTGTAGAGTAACTTTGAGTTAATATCCTTGTTGTGCTCGTCGATTTTCAGGGCATCCGTATATATGACGTGCGCCTCACGATAGCGTCCCGACTTGAACAACATATTGCCATTCTCCTTCATTTCCTTGAGCTGTTTGCACTTGTTGCGCATTCCCTTCGATTTCTGATGATCGGGATCCAGTTGCAGGGCACGCTCAAAGTGCAATATGCCCTTCTCCAGATTGTCCGTATAGTACAGGCACAGACCACGCACATAGATCGCATCTGCCGATGTGCTATCCAATTTCATAACACCAACGGCAATATCCAGTGCCTCGTCGCATCGTCCCAAATATGCCAAACATTCGGCTTTCAACAAGCGATATCTGTAATGAATGAGAACGCAAACTGTTTCAACCACTCAGGAGGATGTTGCACTGACTCTACTGACTACTAACCTTAGGCAAGCTGGTGCCAATTTAAGTGCGCTATCCAAATAGAAGACTACATTGCGGTATGATTGTGCGCCGTAATTGCTTTGTATGGTTGTTTCCAGTTGACGCAAATTTTGCACAGCCTGCTCCTCACCGCTCAAGGCCGTACTCTGAGGATCTAGTTCGGCCACCGTTTTTACAGCCTGCTCCGTACCAATAATATCACCTAGTGCCAAACAACATTTAGCCACACGCACGTACGCCTTCTCGAAGTTCGGATCCAGACGTATGGCGTTGCGAGCATCGTTCAGTGCATTGTTATAGTTGAGCAGCATCATGTAGCAGGCGGCACGATTGCCATAATATGCCGCTGAATCGGGGCACAGTGATATTGCATCCGAATACAATTTGAGGGCATTCTGATAGTTTTGTGCCTTATATTGATCGTTGCCCAGTTTCTTTTTCTCTTCAGCAATGCTGCAAACGAGAATGAGAAAATCAGTCAAAAAAGAATTTAATAAATGTGTATTAAGTGATAAATTATATAATAAGGAAATAATGAGAAACCTATATTAGTTTACTTTACTTAGTGTGTCCTAAAATGTTCTAAATTTAAAGATCTTTGCGAATTCCATTACAATTGTGTATGTGCCTAACTCAACATGTAATTTGTTGCAGTTGCAGTTGCAGTTTTTCAAAAGACACACCCAAAAATTCTAAAGTGCAATGAACAACACACACATACAAATAGAAAGTGCAGCTGTGTCATTTAAAGTTGTTTTGAAATATCAAAAATAAACTTTAAATAACATTTTGGTTGCTGTAATTTATTTTATTTATTTTTTATTGACATAAAAAATAAATTACTTCTTAAATTCCCTTTTGTGTTTTATATAAGAAATTCATTAATTCTAATTCTAAATTTCATTACACACATTTACACGTGGTTCGATCCAAACATACACATACACCTATTATTATATATGTATGTGTATGTATATATAAATACATATATACTCGGCCCCAGTCCAAAGTACCGAGAACTTTTGCGAGAACTTTTCTTTTAGTCGAATAAAACTTGCATATGTACATGCATGCATGTAAATATATGTACACTTGGCAATAAAACCGTAACTTACTAGAACATATTCCACTTTTTTCGATCTTGTGCTAGTTTTTTTGTTTTTGGTAGACAATTTATAGATTGAAAATGTGATTAATGGTAGCTATATAGCCTTGATTCGTTCCTCTTGAACTGTGCTTTTCAATATGTTTTGTTTTTTCTTCTTTAACAGCCGAGCCGTTTGACACACTTTCTCATTTCGAATCGTAATTTCGTATTTAACATTTAATGCAAAGCTAGAAATGACAGCAAGTATTGGCAAACCAAAAACAACTTATCACCGTTATTATCTCTATGCGTGGACTTAGCAGTAAAATATATAATTGTTAAAGCCAGTAACCGCAATGTTTCAGTTCGCAAAACAACTGACTGTAAGTATGTGAGTGTGTTTGTGTGGGCTTTGATTAATTACGCCCAACCGAGAGACAACGATCCGAGCAACCGAACACGACAACGCAACTACGACGACGACGACGACGAGAACTACATCGATGACAAAAACGCACTGCGACTGAATGCAGACAACAAAATAAAGCTAACGAAGAACGTGTGAGAGAGCGTCAGCGAGGGAGCGAGCGCACCACACACAAAAGTTCAAATGTTTGTATGTACATATGTATGTATGTAGCGGAGAGAGCGCACACAAAGTGCAATTGGGAACATTATGGAACGCAATACGAACGATCATTAGCCAAATGTAAGTCCTTTTACTAATTAATATTTCGCTTTTGCAGATATTCATTTGTGATCAAATGTTACAAATTGATATTCAAAATCATAATACCCTTCTGCTAGTGTCAACAGTTTTCACACATTTATACATATATTGCGATCAAAAGAAAGCAGTATTGCATAAAAGCATTGCTTCTTCTACTTCACTGACAAAAGCAACAAAAAAAAGCCTGAACGACATTGAACAACTTTTTTTGTAAGCGGCTTTGCTCGGGTCAAGTGTATCACTGTCAAGTTTCCGCCTTCTGTTCATAAATGAATGTTATTCGCACTTTACTTTCATTATACTATATTGTGTTGAACGTGTTGATTGAATTGTAGCGGAACTATTTTGAGAATTGAAATATTACCTTATTTGGAATGTTGCAATTAAGGCCAAATAAACTGTTTAGTTTCAGTCAATAAATCAATTAAGCTATTTCGAATGCAACAACAAGAAATATTTGTAAGAATTTGGAAAGATAAACAATTAGTACTTAATAATATGGACAGTTGCGTGAGCAACATTTAAGAGTCTGAAATCTTGCAATTTGGGTTGGCGTTTAGCTAACTGGTTAAGCCACCAGCTCAAAAGAAGATGACTCATGACAACAAACGAGTTTCCTCAAGACATCTCACTGTCGTCTCCGATAACAAAATTTGTCTGTTGCATGACTAACAAATAGAAATTTTGCTGTGAATTCGATTTATTGGGCAATACACGCAATTGGGAAAAGAATCTAACTTTTTGGATTATTACCATTTAGGGCAATAAATCATTTAAAAACTGAGCGCTGATATTATACAAAGTTTAATTTTAGAATAATATTTTCCAGAATTAAATTGTTTATATACCAATATTTGTTAAACACACTATTGTTTGTAAACAAAAAGTGCATTAGGTCCAAAAATATATGAGAGCAAGGGATCTGCTTCGAAAATGACATTAACAAGTTCATTTCACTTGTTAAAAAGCATTGAACTCTAAAAAATCCTTGGTAACACTTTTTCATGGCTTTTTGAAATTAACGAAAGCTTAACACACTTTTAATCCCAAGCGAAAAAAACTTGTTTCTCGGAAGAAACAAATTGAATCGGAACGCTCTAGCAGCTAAAGGCGACGTGGGTAGGGGTTGAAGTGGGGCCAATTATGATGGTAAGCGTTTCGCGTTGGCGTTCATTCTCTATAGATTTCTGTTTCATGGCCAAGTGAGAAACATGAAAAGATCTGTTTTAGAAATACCCTTGCAGAAATTTGTGACTTTCCAATTGAAAACAAGTAAGAAGGCTCTAGTCGAGTAAGCTCGAGTAAGCTCGACTAGAAGATACCCTTATCCCTTGACCATTCAGACGCACAGACGGTCGGGCTAACAGACATACGCATATGTACGTGTACTACTGGACCAATGCTTGATGGCTTCATATCTCCGGTGTTTCGTAACCGATTTTTCTAAAAATTTTACAGAAGTTCATTATTTTGTTAATACTTTCAATCCCCATTTTTAAGTTTTCGAAATTTTAGATTTTTTTTGTTATCGATTACATGTGTATATCGGAAACCGAAAAAGCTATTTGAAACAAACTTGCTATTTCGACTCGGCTGTTGATGCTGATCAAGAATATATATACTATATGGGGTCGGAGAAGCTTCCTTCTGCCTGTTACATACATGTGCACAAAACCATTATACCCTTTTTACCCATTTCATGGGTTTAGGGTATAATTAGCGTTAAGGCGCACTGCACACACACAAGTGTGAACTCATGAACGACAAGGATACATTTACTGTTATTCACTTACGTTGCCGCATCTTTTGGTACAATCTGCTCCACATCGGCGACTTCTTCAGGCAGCTCCATCTCTATATCAGAGGTTGATGAGGTATCCTCGCGTTCGCTATCGCTTATTTCAATGACGTCGTCCATGCGCAGCAACAAATAATCTGTGGTTTATTTTTTTCGTATTTTTTACCTTCTTTGTTTTGCGTCAGCAACAAATTCGTATGTGATTGTGATTTTCTTCTTATATGCTTTTTGTAATTGTGTTAACCCCTTCCGTGTTGTATACGGTGTCAAAATGTGTGTGTGTGTGTGTTGCTCCGTTACACCGATTTATTTGCTACCACAGTGTTGTTTTATTTATTATTGCCGAAGAGTCCGATATGTAGTGCACGTGCCAATAAATGATATCATTGCAACATATTAGCAATTTATTAAATTAATCCTAAAATTTTGACCCGACGAGCAGCGTCAACGCAGCGTGCTTATGAAATGAACGAAAGAATGAATTGTTGTATCGATGTTATATCGATGATTAGGTTTTTACGATATATGCTTTCGTACGCCAATTGTTGCAAAAAATACCAAACAGTTAGATATATTTTTAAATATCAAATATTCAATTTACAAAATATTGACGTAGGTTTGATAGTTCTTTTTATATTTAATTTGACATTGAAGCAATTCAGCTGCATTCTTGGAAAAAAAAACAGTATTTATTATGCAGATTATTCAGTATTTATTTACGCGACACGGCTGATGTTTGCTAATAATTTTGATATCGAGAATAGATTATTGTTAGCAAACACTCAGCTTGCTATATAGAGAGAACAAAAACAGACACCAAACATAGCAATCCGACTTTTTTAAATAGCTGATAACTTAGGGTGACCATGTTATTTTAAGTATAACATCATACGTTTTGTAGCAGCCTGCTTATTGCTGTCAGTGTTGGCACACACTATTAACATTCAAATTATTGCGCGCCAATTTACCCAAATATAAATCAATTAAATTTAAAGCTGCCTGGAGCAGAACCCCGGTAAACATTAGTTTGTAAATCAAGTTTGTGTGCCATGGTTAATATGGTACGTTTATTCATGCCTAGGGTCAAAAAATAAAACGAAATAGTTGTATTTCCTTTAAAAAAGATTTTCAATTATATAAAATTAGCATTGCAGCTTTAAACGTTTCCAAGCTTAAGAAATATATTCCATTTTTTTTTTGGTTAAACTGTACGTATATTTATGCCTGTCCTTTGAAAAAGATTTAGTGTCAACTTAAAACAGGAAAACAAACAACAATAAATGAGATTTGGAGCTCGAAGCGTTTTAAAATATTTTTAAAATTAGTTTCTTATAACGAAATTAGTTTCTTAACGAGAATAAAAGTTGATTTAAACTGAAAACAGTTGCAATTTATTCCATTTCACCCTATTTGTTGTCGTTGAGTTTTGCTTAAGTTCTTAGTATATCAAAATTGAAACAAATTTATATAAATTTAGAAAACTGAGCCAAGAACTAAAATTACTAAAAAAAAAAAACGTAACTTACAATCTAATTAAGGTAAATGGCTTGTACGGTTATATAATTTAATTAACACAACACAAATTTTTACAGAATTTGTTGAGAAGTCATTTAAAAAATAATCGGTTTTATCTTGTGAAAAGTTGTGAAAAGGATTTTAATTTTAGATGTAAATTCTTTAAATTTTCATGCATCGAATTTAAAATTTGAATGAAAATCAATAGAATTTAAAATAAACTTAAATGAAATAGTTAAAATTTATGTATTTAAGTGTTCATTTATTTGTTAATTTACAATCCATATTATATGATAATAAAAACTGAAAACCAATAAAAATCGTATATTTACGTATGTATGTATTTTTGTATGCGTTAAATAGAATTAATGTAAAAGAATATATACAATGTAGAATAAAAAAATGAAAACATTTATCAACAATACATATATATATATATATGCATATAAATATATGTATATATACACATATGTATTAATGTATGTATGTACAATGTATTTATGTCAGTACCCAAAATATGCAAGAAAAAAGAAAATGCGACAAACAAAGCAAGCAATGAGAAGAGCACGATATCCGATTGGTTGTGCCAACTGAAATTTAATAAGATACACAAACACAGAAAACAGAACACAGAAAGAATCGCCATCGGCATCCACTGAGAACAAATAATAGTAGAGCAAAAAAGAGAAGAGAACCCACAGCATTAACGCCCAGAATGCACATAGAACATAACATACACACATACATCTATACAAATACATTCGTTCATATGTACATAGATGTATGTGTGTGTGCAGATGCCAAAAGGTGCGACAACGAGAAGTATTTGGTATTTTATTATAAGTATAAACGCCCAGGGCCAGCCCCAAAGACATTCGTACTCCTAGGCATCTCTCCCCTCTCCAGCACACGTTCTCAAACTCCCACACTACTCTCGCACACACACACACACAAACACACGGAGCACTTCAAGTTTAAAGCTTTCAGTGTGTGTGCAAGTGAGATGGTGAACACAAAAATATACTGTTGCCGCACTGTTCAGAATCAAAGCAAAAAAAAATTGCCAGAAGAAATATAAATGTGACGACGAAGATGAAATGGAAAAAGTGAAACGAATGAGAAACGAAAACGGAAAACGGTTGACAAACCCACAAATAGCATAAAAAAAATATATATATGTATATGTATATGTATATGCATTGAAGATGTGAGATGGCCAACAGACCGAGGAAGAGCAGCAGCAGCTGTCTCACTTGCACGCCCAAAAGTTGAGCTTAATAAGGATCGGGTGAAGGCGATTGCGATTGCGAGCGTAGGTTAAACGGGACACAGCGTGCGGGTGAGGGGAAGGGGAAGAAGCAAAAAACTTTGTCATTTACTTTTTTAATTGAAATTAAAATGCTTTTCCAATAAAAAAAATATACGATGCGCCCTGCGAAACTGCGAAACAAAAAATAAAGCAAAGGAGGTTCTCGCTAAGCAGCTGCGCAAACGTCAGAGTCGAACTCGAACTCGAAGTCGAAGTTTGGTGTCGGGAGCGTACACGAAGTTTTTTGTAAATGCAGTGCATTTATTTTAATTTACTTTGACATAAAGAGAAGAAGAAAAAAAGGCTGGCAACGAACAGAAATGCAAAACAATTGTCATTTGTTTATATAAGCGACGTCGGCCATTGGAGTGAGTGAGTGCGCGCTACTGGGCAGCGTTCACTCTCAACTATACATACACACACACACACACATACACATACAATGCAAATATGTAAATGAGCTGCTCACGCTCACTCATGTTTATTGGTTGCAAGCCACCTGCTCTGTCTGTGTGCACGATTGTGTAGTATGTGCCCGATGTGCAAGGGAGAGCGTTGCTCGCAGCGCAATAAGTATCAGCGTGAGCGAGCAGTGCGAACTGTTGCCTGAAACGAAATGAAATTGAAACGCAAATGAAATGAAATCGTCGCAATCAAAAAACGCCAAGCCAACAAACGAAATGAAAAAATAAATAAAACGAATGTTACTGTGTGTATTGTGTTGGGCGGCGACAGAGCGTCAACGTCAGCATTCTCATTCACGAGTATGAGTGAGAGAGCGCCTATCAGAATATCTACACACACACACACACACACGCATGCATATTTATGTATGAATGTGTGAATGCTTGTGCTGCTGCTGTTGCTAATTTTCTTTCGTCTCAGCCATCGTTCTCGTTCTGTCGTTTCTGCTTCTGTGTGTTTCATTTCATTTGTGTTTGTTTTTGTTTGTATTTTATTACGTTTGTCATTGTGTTTTTGGGGATGCTCAGAGTCACACATACACGCGCATGTAGAGGTAAGAATTGAATACCACTCCCACTTTTTGATTGTATTGGTGTACAATTCAAACGGCAACACAATCGTATACGTATAGTTTCGGGTTTTGCACAATCGCAGACAAACAACACTCACACACACACACACAATCAGAGAGACACACACACCGCTACAAATGTATATCAATGTTTGCATGTGTATATGTAATGTAGATGGGGCTGCAGCTACTACTGCTCTGGCGCTACGGACGCAGAGACTCGGCTCGAACATTGGAAACTGGCAACGAAACGAAACACATTTGGCTCGCCTTTCATTACGAATTTGTCATTCGTAAGCGAAGGTAATGCAATAAAACTTTTGCGCGCGCATTTCTATTTTCGACTCTCGCGCGACATCGTTGACGAAAATGTACCTCGGTATATAACGGAACATCGCCGCTCCATGGTGTGAGTGTATTTAAAATAAAAAATATAACATTCGATTTGTGTGTGTGTATGTTTGTGTTAGTGCTGGCGCGCTCTCTCTCTTTCGGTCTCTCGTAACAACAGCATTACCCATTAATGTGTCTTTCTTTGTGTGTGGGAGGGTGTGCGAGTGAGTGACGATTCCCATTCGAATGCAATTCGTTTCGTTGATTTCTTGCAGTCGCAGTCGCAGTTGTTGCCGTCGCCGTCGTCCTCTCGTGCGCTCCTCGTGGGTTCAGCCGCAACAGACGGTAGACGTCCCGCAAAAGCTCAATGACACGCCGTCGGTACGGTAACGAGTAACGGTTACGTACGTTCTCTCACTCAGCCAATTGGCGTTTTGCTGAGACGGTGTCGGTTCGCATTCTGATTTGTGTAAAAGATGATGATGATGCGACATGCATTTACATGTATTTGATTAAAAATGCCTGAAAACGCATCGAGAATTCAGTTGGATTGCGAATGCAATCCGAGAAAGTTCAATTAAACTATCAAACAAATAATCAATTAAAATTATTAAAAAGTGCGCGCTTACAAATGTTTTGATTAAATAAATTAATCGCAGTGTTTAATTTAATTTACAAAGGTAAATTTTCGAACTGGACTGTAAGATTAGTAAAAAATCTGAGTTTTAAAGGAAAAAAATAGTTTAGAAAAATGTTTCAAAACAGAGAAACAAAAACAATTAATTAATAGAAAAGTAAATTGATATATATTTTTATTAGCAAGTTAATTCGATTAAACGAAGACTGTGTTGGCAGTGAAATTAAATTAATTAAACTGATATCAACTTAATACACAAGCATTTTAGTTAGAATTTTTTTTTAAATTATTCAAAAAGCAATCTGAATTTAGCTCAATATTTTAAAAAGAAGTTTTTCTTTAAAAATAAATTGATTATCAGTCAATAACTAATAAAAACGATTTAAATATAATAATAGTTTTTTTTTATACTTTTCCTAAAGTTAAAAGTTAGTTTTTGGTATTTTAAATTTTTTGACTTTTCATTAGGCGAATAAATAATTAAAAATGAATTAAAAGTTCATTAATTATGTACAACAACAACATGTTTAATCTTTTTTCTTAGTCTGACCGCAACACAAATCAACAAACACTATTAAACAAGCAAATACAACAACAACAGCAACAACAACAAAAAAATATAAAAAATATATTTTAACCAATGACGAAGCATGGATTCTGTCAATGTCAATAGCCAATCCGTGACAAGTGAATACAGTGAACAACAAAAGCAACAACAACAACAACAAGCCGATGAACGTTCGTTAACCAACAACAACAATAACAATAACAATAATAGTACAACAGCAATCAATAACAATCACATCAGCAACTATAGTGCCCACAAGCTACTGTCCAGCAGCAGCAATATGAACACAACAGCGATGCTTATGCATCATCAGCAACAGCAACAAGCAGCAGCAGCTGCCGCCGCCGCAGCAGCAGCACAGCAACAACAGCAGCAGCAGCAACAGCAGCAACAGCAACAACATCAGCATCAGAACGGCGGACGCGACGGTAGCAATAGTTCACGTGGCGCCACCGATGACCGGACAAATGGACGCAGCTCACACACGGGTAATGGACGCGGCTCCAGCTGCTCTCCGGCCAGCAGTCCGACGCGGCATGGTAGTGCCGTGAGTCCCGTTAGCTCCCTGAATCACTCGATGATGGCACAAATGGCACAACAGCAACACCAACAACACCAGCAGCAACACCAGCAGCAGCAACAGCAGCAGCAGCAACAACAGCAGCAGCAGCAGCAACATCATCAACTGAGCCCGCCGCCGCATGTAACGGGCCCACTTGCCACAGGCCTGGCGCCACGCATGCCACATGGCTTGCCGCCGCATTCGCTCGGATTGCTCAACTCGCTGCAAATGATGCATCATGCATCGCCGCTAGAACTAATGGCTGCAGCGCATCATCATGTGCCACCACGGTCATACAACTCGCCGCCACCGATCTCCACATCCGATCCCAGTGCCAATGAGTGCAAGCTGGTCGAGTATCGGGGTCAAAAGGTTGCCGCCTTCATCATTAGCAATGAGACAATGCTCTGCTTGCCCCAAGCCTTCGAGCTCTTCCTCAAGCATCTTGTTGGTGGCCTGCATACCGTTTATACAAAGCTAAAGCGATTGGATATTGTACCGTTGGTTTGCAATGTGGAACAGGTGCGAATATTGCGTGGATTGGGCGCCATCCAGCCGGGCGTCAATCGTTGCAAGCTGCTCAGTTGCAAGGACTTTGATGTCCTCTACAGAGACTGCACCACGGCCAGGTACGAACAAATGCCACACTACAACAAACAACAACAACAACAATAAGTTGTTCTACTTGCAATTTGCTATTTTTTTGTTCAATTTTTACTTATTTCCTGTTTACGTATTACGTTTTACGTTCTACGTTCTACGATGGGGAAAAGCGGGTGAAAACTAGGGAAAGGAAAGGAGGGGAAAGGGTTAAAGGGGTTATTAATTGCGTGAGCTCACCTTCTGAAAAGCTCTAGGGACAACATAACGCACTTGATACACTCAGAAAAAAGATGTCATTTGTCCTTAGAATAAAATAAAACAAAAAGTGTTATTTGGTAAAAGAATTTTCAAAATCGGCTGACCCCCAGAACCCCCCCGAAAGGTTACTCTTCACAACTGAATAAAGGTTCCCTTTCTTCAATATTGGGTTAATAAAAAAAAATAATTAAAACATTATGTTTATTTTGAAACTGTTTTGATTTGATCTTCTACCATATGTATATATTAGAATCGCCCTTTCTTTTTTCTGAGTGTAAGCAAATACTTAGTTCGCAAATCAGTTTAGAACGATATCGATTGACTTTTGAGCCCTTCGGGACACGCCCTTTTTAACGTCTTTGGCACAACTAATCAACAAAACTTTGCTCTGTTGACATTTGGCGGAAATACGCAATGCAAACGTAACTGCATTCACCCTACCTCTTCACCTACCTCACCCTACCTCTTTACCTCCACCCACTGACAGGGCTGCAGGTTCTTATGCAGTCAATTGTTTGGGTTTAGGTTAACAGCACCCATCACATACCAATTGCGTAAATTTGTGAACGATTCTAACAATAGTTGGCCAACAGTTTTTAGTCCATTATGTTTTTGTTGTTGTTAGTTGCTATTGCCGTTATTCCTGTTTGTTGTTTTTGTAATTATTATTGTTTTTGTTGTTGGCTTAATATACAAAAAAAAAAACAAAAAAACATTCGACGCGTGCGTTGCCTTGTCAAAGCATTTCCGTTCGATTTCATATAACAGCAATACCAAAAACACAGAGACAAACAAGTGAGAAGGCTCTAGTCGAGCTTACTCGACTAGAAGATACCCTTAACCCTTGGCCATACCGACGGACAGACGGTCGGGCTGACAGACATACACATATGTACGTGTACTTCTGTGCCAATGCTTCATATCTCCGGTGTTTCGTAACAGATTTTAATAAAAATTTCACAGATGTTCATTATTTTGTTAATAGTTTCGATCTTCATTTTCAAGTTTTCGAAATATTTAATTTTATTGTTATCGATTACATGTGTATATCGTAAGCCAGAAAAGTTATCGAAAATAAACTTGCTATGCCTAGGGGTTAGGAGAGCTCATATCCAATATTTGGAGTCTCTAGCTTTTGTAGTTCCTGAGATCGACGTGATCGACGGACGGACAGACAGACAGACAGACGGTTATATCGACTCGGCTGTCGATGCTGATCAAGAATATATATACTTTATGGGGTCGGAGAAGCTTCCTTCTGCCTGTTACATACATTTGCACAAAACCATTATACCCTTTTTTTTTTAGCCATTTCATGGGTTAAGGGTATAAAAAGAAGGAAATAACAGTAACTATTTTCCCCCCTGGTGTGTATTATGTATGGAGTGAAAAGTAGCTCTATCTCGATTTGGGGCTGTCATTACTTATAGGTAAAGTTCCAACTTGGTAACGTAATTTAATAGTAAAGATAATAATAAAAGGTAGAAGTAAAAGGTGGGAAAAAATCCTTGTAAATCGGAAATATGATGTACAGAATATAGTGTTCTTCAAGTTTCAAATTCATTTCAATACTCAAGAACATTTTGTGAAACGTAGAAAGATTCGTAACTATAGGGTCCGCCCAAAAAACTTTTTTTTAAGACTGATATAAAAAAAAAACCACTGACTATTTTCTCAAATTTCTTTTTTTATTTAAAAGTACAATCCTTCCGGTTAATAATGAAAAATAATTTCATTCAAATGACTGCCTCGGCTGGCCATGGCGTCATACCAAGGTCCTCATGCTAAATTCGTCTCAATGATGTCTCCAAAATGTTCAATTGTTGAGAACAACGGTGAATTGATATTGATGGCGCTTCACGCACACTTTCTGCCACACCAGCAATATTATCGGGTGTACGCACTTTTTCCGGCTTTTCACGCATTGGTTCATCGATGAGAAGTTTCTCACCAGTTTCTTTCACTTTTCCAAAATCACTTTTCCAAAATTTCCAAAGTCTCACACATTCTGCAATATTACCATGATTACCAAAGTAATGTCGCAATATTTCCCAGCGTTGTTCAAGCGTATACACAACCATATTCGTTCAGCGGAAGGATATAACTAATTATCTGACAAATCAAACAGGAGCTAAGTGTTACCATTCACGAAATAAGCATTAGTGGAAAAAAAAACTGTAGATGGCGGACCATGTATATCGTGTGAGGATATGAACTTTTCAACTTATTCTCAATATTTCAATCCCAACTGTACAAAACTCAATTGCTATAACGTTGTTTTCAACATTTTTATAGTGTTGAACAACGACAAAATTTGATCTTTTAATTCTCTTCTAGTGAAATATCAACTATCTTCATATTTAACCAAATAACTATTTTCTTTATCAACAACATTTCATTCATGACAACAACAACAACAACAAGAAGAACAGGAACAACAATAAACCCACCCTAAACCGATTATCATTGTTTCAATGTACACATTGAAAAACAAAAGGAACCGATACAAAATAAGACAACTCATATTTGAACAGTTTTTCTGGTGCTCACCCATAAATGTAGTCTACAGGGATAGACAGAACCAGAACCCCTAGTCCATTATAAACCATATATATATATAGCTAATTATGGAAAACATAGCTCCAAAACTGCACATGCGCTCTTCTCTTCTTCTTCTTTTACTTTGTCTTGTTGTTGTTGTTGTTGTTACCACCACGTATCACTAAAAGGGTAACGAAGAAGAAGAAGTAGAAGGTTTTCAAGGGCTGAGTGCGTTCATCCAATTGAAGAACAGTTAAAAATGCGGTTAAACCTATTATTAGCTTGGAAAGAGACTTGCGTTAAATTGAAACAAGTAGACAGAATTGGGCGCTGACAGAGTGAGGCCAAAAAATTGAAACATACACACACACACACACACAACGGAAGGAACGGGTTAAAGGGAACGTGAACAAAGTTTGCACACTGCACAAACTGACCAAAAAAATATCAAAAAAAGGGGTAAAAGGCTAAAAATGCGAACTCGCAAAACCGCTAAAGGCAGTTGTCAGTTGTTTTATAGTCTGGCTGTGTTGGGATGGGACGGTGAGCGGGTGCGGGGGGGTGCGGGTGTATGAGGTATGAGCGCAAGGACGGAGGCCCAGTTGGGTGAGTGTGTCCGTGTGTGTGTGTGTGTGTGTGCACCCCATTGCGTTTATGGTCTGGGTTCTGGGATCTGAGAGCGGGGATCTGGGGTAATTATAAAGTGTAGTTGTTGTTATTGTGTCCCCTCTTTCTTGGTTTTTTAGCGGGGGGGTTTTGAGGCGTGTGCATTTTCACACCCGCTTTCCCGTCGCCGCCGTCGTCGTCGTCTGTCTGTCCATAAATGTAACATAATTTTGAAATTTTTGAAATTGCATTCTTTGTTTTTTTTTTTTGTTTTTTCCTTTTTTGATGCTTAAACACACACACACACACACACACACACAAACACTTATTTGTTGTATATATGTATGTACTTCACTCTTGTCTCTTGTTCTTCTCTTTTTAATTGCAGATGCCTATCGATCAAGCCACCAGAGAGGTAAAAACACAAGTATAATAAAAAAAAAAAACTATGGCAATCTGTTGAAAAACAAAACAAACAAACTAATGTTAAATAATATCGAAATGGATCGATCGATCGATCGATCGATCGTTTATTTGCGTTTATTTTGAACGTACGATGTACGACGGTTCTGTGTGCACTTGAGAGTTTTTAGAGCGAAAATATAAATGTAATATTAAATTAGTTACGTAATGCGGAAATGCGTCCCCCACACACACACCCCCCGACCAATCCGACCAAACCAGGCAGCGGAAGTTGTTTGTTTTTTTGGTTTTTGTTGTTTTTGGAACCAGTAAATAGAGCGTGCTAAAGGATAATGCGGTGCATATTGCGGCCAACAATGCGTAAAGATGTGGGTTAAATCCGTGGATAGGTTCTTTCGGTATTTCGGTATTTCGGTATTTATATATTATATATTATATATTTTTCACTCTAAAATACTCTTGAGCTCATCCGTTTTTTGTGTTTTGTGAAAAAAAAAATATGTTCATGTGTATTTTGCAATACTTTTTTTTTATTATATTTGTTTTTTCTCTTTCTTGTTGTTTCTATTTTATATTGACAATGTATTTAAAGGTTTTTCTCGTTTGCGGTTTACTCTGATCGATCAGCTCGATCCGCTCCAACCCGTCGATCCGCTCCGATTTGTCTGTGTCAGATGAGTCCATCAGTTAGTTTGTCGTGTTTGTGCTCCGGTTTTGTGCAAATTGATCTGAGTTGAGTTGAGTTGAGTTAAGTTGAGTTGATCTCATATGACAATTGGCTGTCTCCTTTAACCACTCTCTGCCACATTGCCACATTGCCACATTGAGTGTATAATCGAGCGTTTAGACTTGAGCTCGCGCGGCATCCACAAAGTGAGTTTTGGAGGCGTGCCACACACACACACTGACACACACACCCCACACACACTGACACTAACAGTGTGTGTAGTAGGATTAATGCCACATATTGTTCGCTTTTGACGGGGGCACACCTTTTTAGACAACAATTGGATATGGTTTTTGGGCTCCACAAAACAAAACAAAACAAAACAGAACTATGCAAATTGAAGGTCCACACAATAATTGATTTGATTTTTGGGTTGTTTCTTAAAACATAATTATGTGCATAGTTTTCTATAATAGAGCTATTAGCGGACTATTAGAATTGAGTTATTACCTTTACCGTTGGTAATTGTGTCTTTTTTTTTGTTTTCATGTAAACTTACAATAAGATTGTTTAAGAGTTGTATCAATAGTTCGAGTCGATCGTTTTTTTGTCATTAAATATGTAACGCATAGAAAACTGTGTATTCAGGTTTCTCTTTAAGATTAAATCTCCCTTAACTTCAAATTCATCTAACTTTAATTTCGCTCGAAACATCATTTTCTTACCGTTTCTTCTTCACTGTCTGCGAAAGATGAGAGATTTTCTAGACTTCGGCTTCGACTTCGCTATTTGTGCTATTATGGTTAGCGCAATTTTTGCATTTTGCATTTTGCATTTTGCATTTTGCAAATGCAACCTAATTGGGTGTAACAAAACAAAAGCACAACAAAAGCAAAAGCAACACTGTTGTTGTTAATGTATAAATGTAGCAACAATAGATCAATTTATTTTTATAATTAATAATTACACACACAACAGCCAAAATGGAGAAAAAAAAATTAAATAAAATATTCCAACTAATATTCTCTCAGCATCACACGATCAATTGCAAATGTGTAGGGTATTTAGAGGAGGGAAGAGGAGGGCGTGAACATATATACATACATATATACATATATATCTGGATAGAGCTCTCAGGTTCAGTTTGTTTGGGGGAAAAACCATCAACAACAACAACAACAACAACAATAACTGACGACGCGACGTGTAGCATGCTGGTAATTTTAGTACGAGAACTAAATGACGTATTAGCACGCCAATTGCAAAATTGAAGTCAAAAGAAACTTCAGCAACAGCAGCAACAGCAGCAACAGCGGTGGCAGGAGGGGAGAAGATAGAGAAGCAACTTCGGGAACGAACTTGTACTTCGTATAAAAACCTTAAAGATAAGTCTCTTTGAAAATTGTCAGAGGAAATCTTTAGGCTATTTTGCTACTTTTGTTGATTTTGTTAAGTTTGGTGGGTGGTTTTTGATTAGTTTTGCTTTTAATAAATAATTAACTGACCTATTGCACAGAAAAATGATTAGTTTCCGGTAGCCGATAGCCATTTGCTATTTCTATCTATCTGTATCTGTAATTGAAAAAGAAACTACAGTTGGTTTAACTTTCCTTTAGCTGAATTTATATGTATGTATGTATATGATGGCAATGCTGGCAAAGCCCACAATTACCATTGTGTATATTCCCGTTTTTTCTCTCAGGCCAATTTGTAGGCTGAGCTAACATAACTACACTCAGCGAAAAGTGCTGTACGGTTGTTGTTATGTTGCACATTGAATAGAAAATCAATACTACCCAAAATCGAATGATTTCTATAAGGGTAAAATATTTTAGGTGCTGGATACAAATTTTGAATTAAAACAGAAAAGATTCTTATTTGAGGATTAAAGAGGAAACTAAACTAGCGAAAACATGTATTTTTCCATCTACAAAAGTCAGAAAATATTCGATTCGAGCTTTGGGTGAAGTCAAAGTTAATCTTTATTAGAGATCAATCGATTTACCAGTCCAGTCCAATGGTTTTAGCTTCTCACTGAACAAAAGAACCAATATATTTGCCAAATTTCAAGTCTCTATCCAAAAGCAACACACTGTGTTTAACATCAGTAAGGGTATAAATATAAATATATCAGATCAAAAATTATTTTATTTCAGATATTTCACGACTTTTTGCCAAGTGTATGTATGTACACAAATGATATATGTATGCATATGTGAATGTGCCATGTCATTTTTGCATTTGCATGTCGATTTACAATGAATTCTAAAGTTGGGTAAGCGCATTGGAACTGCGCTTTGACTGTTGCGTATGAAGTGTATGAAACAACTTTTGAACATATACATATATACCATACATACATACATACATACATACATCATGCAAATTGTAATACTTCACATGTTCGTTTTGCTTGAAGTTTGTGTCGTTTGAAGCGAGAAATTTGAGTCAACTTTTCGACTTCTAAGCAAAGAAAGCGAAGAAAGAAAGACGGCTTCTTTTATAGAAAATCACAGTGTCTACCTCGAATCGAATCGAGTATAATAATCAATATTATTGGTTTTACATACATATGTGTAGATTCAATTAAAAACGCAACCTCGCATTGCAGATTTGAAATATGGAAATTTCGCACAAAACGTTAATTGCCGTTCCACATTTGCACTGAAAATCGTTTTTGAGGTGGTAACGCGGCTATAAACTGAATTGATTTGCCAATTTGAAAGCGACAAATGAACAAATGAACAAATACATATACATATATACATACATATATATACATACTGATAGAGCTCCTGGGGCAGCTCCGATTATGCTTCGGGACTTTGTTTCGTTTATTCGAGTATTCGACTCGATCTGACAAATGTTTGCGACGCCCAGTTAGTTTTTATGCAATTGCCAATTGTAGGTTTCTTTTTTTGCAATTGATTGGAACATTTAGCGCCGTTTGTTGTTGTTGTTGTTGCTGTTGTTGTTGTGGTGGCAACTTCTGGGAGTTGTTTTTGGAGTCTTTTTGTTTTTTAACAGCTAGCATCAGGCTATCAGGCTATCAGCTATCCCTTGATTATTGAAATAAACTCACTCACAGAAACACACAGCTGCAAACTGGTTCGTCGTAACTCGTGTTGCATTCAACATTCAGACAACATTCAGGCTGCAACATTCAACGCTACTTACTACAAGTAGTAGCCCCGCCGCAGAGCAAATTGCTCTCTGGCTCTGTCTCTGGCTCTGTCTCTGGCTCTGGCTCTGGCTTTGGCTCTGGGTCTGTTGTAAGTAGCTACTACTACTGCTTTGACTACTGTGAACCGGTTTGCTTCGGCCTTTGTTGCTTACTTGTTGTTGTTGTTGTTTCTTTCGTTGTACCTGCCTAAACGTTTGTTTTTACCTTACCAACATACCCACATACATGTCTCATTGGTCTTGCTGCAAATTAAATTGGGTTAAGTCCGGTCCGCAGACAAGTGGACATGGAATATCTATAGTTTGAATAAGTTTTGGAACCCAAATGCAGTTAGCTTCTCGCATAATGTGGTTAAACTTATTCCAAATGTATCCCCATACAAACATCTTCTTGACTTATCTATCAGTGTGTATTCAGTACAATTTTCGGCCTATTTTGGCCCACAAACAGCACAAAAGCAAACAGAAGTTCATCTCCCAGAAGAAATTTCTGAAGATGACAGTTAGCCAGGAAATCAAAATTCTTCTCGCAGAAACACAACTGTGTATGCTCTCTTCAAAGGTACAGAAGACAGTTGTCAGTACCGTAAATTTTCCAATGAAAAAGCCAACCCGAGACATGTGAGGCGCCCCCTTATCAATGATGTTGGTCGGTCGGTCGGTCGGTCGGTCGGTTGGTTGGTTGTTGACTCAAGTCGAAAGAAAGGTAAGATCTTTCGCTCGCGGATTTCTCATAAATTCATTAACTGAAGACAATTTGACAGAGACACAGAAAACAGAACACAGAACACAGAAGGTGCTCGCTCGTGTTTTTTGCACGTCATAGATTAGGCTCCAAAATGAATAAGAATGAAAAACACTTTCGCTCGCTCCCTACACATATAATGTTTAACCAATGTTTTTCTGTTTTTGTTTTTGTTTTTGTTGTTGTTTTTTTGTTAAAACGATTACTCATTGTGTAGATCAGCTCTCTTTACATGACCTAGGCAGGCCATGTCTACAATATTGTTGTTTTTGTTGTTGTTATTATTATTATTATTATTATTGCTGCTGGTGCACAATTAAATCTTGAGTCTGTTCTGTTGGGTCTTACATGCAAATATTTGTTATTTATTGTTGAAATAACCGTAAATATTTGCAATCTTCTTAACCGATTGCAACTCCACATTCTACATTCTGGTAGAATCAGATAGACGGACCGACGGACCGACGGACGGACGGACGCGGCCCACGCACAATTATAAATTGTTCAATCTGTGCCCACCTGTTTAGCTACCTGTGTTTATTATTTGTTCACTTTTTGTTTGCCGCAAGTCAACAGAGCAACCTTCTTTCGCTTTTTTCCGTTCGTTCCGTTCGTTACTTCGTTTTTAATTTGAGTAATTTCGTTAATTGTGTGCGGTTGGGAGGATGGGAGGAGATATGTTTCCCCTACATATTTTTTGTTGGTTGGCTTATTTGCATCTAGTTTTTAAGTATTTGCGGCAGACGCAGTTTCAGGTTCAGTTTCAGTTTCAGTTTCAGTTCTTTGTGTTTAATGTTTTATTTGTTGTGTGTTTGTATCTTTATCTCTGCATCAGTTGTTGTTTGTCATAACCTGCTGTGCAAACTTGTTTATGTCTTTTTGGGCATAACTATAATAAATACATATGTACTCTGTGCACACATGAACGTGCGTCAAGTATTTGTTAAAGGTTTATTTAAATATTTAAAACACAAATAACAGCATTTCCCAGTTACTACTCCAATTATAGTTTATTCCTTCTCTTTTTTAGTTATTTTATTGTTTTTGTTGTACTCGTCGTCGTTTTTTATAGTAGATAATTAAAATGGTAATGGTTGGTACCCCATGTAATGTAATATGGTCGGTCAAATCAACGGGGCGCAAAAATATATAACTTTTCAACAAGTTCAAGTTAAAACTAAATGAATTGTAAAAATGCTTTGAGCCAAAGAACGAAATCAACTAAGAAAAACTATTAAGCTTTATTATCATATATGTACATTCCTTCTTATTGATATTTATGCAGCACTCGTATAGTATGCACAAGTTAGAGTCAATTGCCCATATAATATATATATAGACGAGTGATCCAATGTTTATAATCCATTGTGTCGCCTGTTTGTGCTACAGCTGTTTGATACTGATACCAAGCCAATTGTCATTGCTTTCAACCCAACAGTAACTCTCTGCAATTCCGCAGTTCCAGACCGGGTAGACCGCCCAAACGTGGCCCCGTCGGCCTCTCCTTGCCGCCCACCCATCTCACCCAGCATCCGCAACTGAAGAAGCATCGGCTGGACAACGGTGATTATGCCTATGAGAATGGCCATATAAGTGGTAAGTTACAACAAACAACATAACATATCTATAACTCATATAGGAAAAGTCTAGAAATCAAAGGCTTTGGGCTCAGATGATTATTTAAGAACACCCCATAGGAAAAGAATAAGGAAATGAGGATTATAAAAATTACTTCTCTCATATATTTCTGCATTTCTGCAACGATAATAAATCTTATATGTGGTTGAAAAGAGGATAAAAATCGTAATTTTCCAAATAAATAGCCATTTCTAACTGGCAAGCTCTCAATTTCTTGAAGTGTATCGTTTTTCTTGACCCATCTCACTGCATTCTCAGGCAATTTGCCAGTTGATTTGGGCATTCGGTATGTCATTTTTGTTTTTGTTCTTGTTTTTGTTTTTGTTTTTTTAATGCTATGGCCGTCAGCGCCGCCATAACCACGATCGATCAGCAATAATAACAAGAAGAAACTTGATTTGGCAGAACGCACTTGGTATTGAAATGGTAATGAAATCATTTCCAAATTTACCACAAAGCATGCTCTAAGGGAATCGGATCTGTTTCGCATAACGTTTCTTTTGGCTGCCCCATAGTGGCTGCCCCATAGTTGAACTGTCCGTTCGTGCAGCCAATTGAAAGTTGGTAAAAGAAATGTTTGTGATTTGTGGTTGCCTTGATTATAACTTGGGCGAACGGATACACGGATACACAGATACACAGATACACGGATACACAGCATACAGATATACACAATGCACAATTGTTTTGTGTTGTGCTTGGTTCCCAAACTCCTCATAACACGGAGTTTGTTGCCGTTTCTCAGCTTCTCAACTTCTCAGCTTCAAGTTCAACAGATAAATGGCCATTTGTCCAGCTCAAGAGGCGAGCGGCAAGCGGCAAGCGGCAAGTGGCAAGAGGCAAGTGGCAAGCGGCGAGCGCGCAATCATATCGAAAACGATTCGAGTCTCGATGCGCCCAACATGTGATTTGTGATTTGTGTTTTGTGTTTTGTGATTTGTACAGGAAATCGCATTTATGAGTTACAAACTCTCCAACTGCGGACTTTAAGACTCTGCGCTATGTTATTTGAATTGTGTCTGGATATTTTTTTGTGTGCTGGCATTGTAATTATTATAAGTACTTGTATATAACAAAAGCCAAAGCAAAGCAAAGCAACAAAGGCAACAACAAAATTATTGATTATTGATTTTTACATACTATTGCTGCTCTATGGCTCTATGGCTCTATGGCTCTATGGCTCTATGGCTCTATGGCTCTATGGCTCTATGATTTCCTGATGCCTCTGACAAGTTTCGTATACGCCCATTTCTATTAATGTGTCTGAAATCGACGCACAACAAAATATATCTGATACATATATCATCATAAAAACATTTCTGTTTCTTTAGAACTATGCGCCGCCGGCGCCTCTTCATCTCTATATACATATGTATCCAGTTTGCAGTTTTTTGTCCAGTCATTGTTGCCTCGCCATCCCATCCCGTACCGTCCCTTTAAAGCCGCTGGGAAATATTTACTAGCCATCCACCACTTTCTGCTCTCTGTGATCTGTGATCTGTGAATTATAGGGCGTTGATTTTTGAGTGATATTGCAGTATTCTGTTTGCCACAAAAATGCATAAACTGCATTCGGTTAGTTGATTGTATTTAAGCACTTAAAGCGTTAAAACTCAACGAACTTTTAATTGTATTCGCATTTCACATTTCGCATATTCAGCTTAACTCAATTTTCATATATATATATATAAACACATTATCTAGGTATATATATTATGCACTTTAAACACGCTGTCATGTGTGTGTAAACAAAAGGTTGCCTTTCAATATTGAATGTATCATGTTGTTATTTTAGTTGTTGTGTTTAGTCTGGGCGTGCAGACATTATAAAAGCTATAGATAAGTATATACTGATACATTTACATACACATCATATATATATATATAGATATATATATATATATGCGATGAACATGCTGATGAACAGGTGGCAAAGAGCGCTTTTCAACAGCATAGATTTGAACAAAGCATTTTAATCAAATATAACTTTAAAGTAATGAATTTAAGTTGAGAAGCCATTTGGAATATGTGGCTATGAAAATCAATTTTATTTTCTACTCTGTTACATGTATTATAACTATGATTATCCATTTGAGTTAGTCATGTTCAAAGTCAGTTCAGAGCCAATTTGATATCAACTTTTATACTCAATTTAAGGACAATATATATAATAAAAAAATATAAAAATGAAATAAGTGACTTGAAAAGCTCTTAAAAAAAACTTTGTCACATTTAATTTTGTTTCAGATATGAATCGTATGGAGAAATCGCCGCTATTGGCCAACGGCTATAATCCACCGCCCATTAACCATATGGCATTTATGCAGATTAATGCCCATCATCCGGGTGCGGCGGCATTAATGTCGCCCGGCATGCCACCACACGGACTCCATGCGCGTCCCGAGAGTCAAATGTTGAAGGCAGCTGCACAGAATGCGGGAATGTCCGCTGCCAACATGGATGCACTGGCTCGCTCGGGCATCTGGGAGAATTGCCGTGCCGCATACGAGGATATTGTGAAGCACTTGGAACGTTTGCGCGAGGAGCGCACAGATGAAAGGCAACAGGCTCTCTGTGCCGGCGGCATTGATCGTTGTGGCAGCATCATTAGTGAACGGGACTCAAAGCCAAGGGATCTGAGTTCCCGCAATTGTAAGTAGCAGATGGATAAGATGAGATGTAAAAGAGTGGATTGCAGTGAGTGTTTATGTGCTGTGTTTGTTGTTGTTGTTGTTGTTGTTGCAGGCTCACCCACGCGTCAGAGTCCAGTGTTGAATTTAAGCAAATCTGGCGGCAACACGGATCATGGTGGCAGCAATTGTGATGCAGGCAGCGAACGCAGCGACTGCCTCTCAGCGGCAGCATCACCGCGCCACGGTTCCCGTAGCTTGGATGAGGGCAGTCGTAGTGTTGGCGGCGGTGCCATTATTGGCGTTGAGGATGACGAAGAGGAGGAGAATCTCAGTGATGAGAACCAATCCGAAGTCGATGAACGTTGCCTCGCCAAAGACGATGAAGGTGATTAAACTTTACTTTTACCGATAAGAAACACATTCTGACTTTCTATCTCTCTCTCTGTGTCTCTCTTTCTCTTTCTTTCCCACGATATTTGTCTTTTAACATTCGCAGATCTGAGTGACACGGAACGTGATAATCTGTCGACGGGTTCAGCGGCCGCTGCTGCCGCCGCTGCTGCTGCCGCTGCACATTTGCATCAACATGCCGCCGCTGCCTCACACCAGCATTCCGGTCCGCCGCATCATCTTGTCGTAGTTGGCCAGCACGGTTCACCCACTGCTGAGGTAGCTGCAGCCGCCGCCTTGCAGCATCAGCGTGCTCTCAACTACTCACAGCTGGCAGCTGCTGCTGCTGTTGCGAATGGTGCTGCCGCTGCTGGCGCTGCAGCAGCAGCTGCTGCTGTCAATGGTCCCCCGTCGGCTGGCGTCGTTGGCGTCGTTGGCGTCGGTGGCGTCGGTGGCGTTCTGACGCCCAATGAGGCATTGTTGGCAGTGACCAGTGATTCAACAGCTGCTGCTGCAGCTCTTGCGGGGGGCTTGGCATTGGGTCCATTGGGCATGGATGCGCATGCCGTGGTGCCCGCCAGCTCAACGGAAACGCTGCTCAGGAACATACAAAGTTTGCTGAAAGTTGCGGCCGATAATGCCAGGCAACAGGAGCGTCAGTTAAGCTACGAGAAAGGTAAGTAACGATTAAACCAATCTATCCAATAGTAAATATATTCCATGATAAATGCTAAGTAAAACGTGACGATTGCGACCGCAACTTATTCAACTCTCTCTTTTGCTCATTTGCTCTGTCTCTTTCTTTTTGTTAGCTGAGCTCAAGATGGATGTTTTGCGCGAACGCGAAGTTAAAGATACGTTGGAAAGGCAGCTTGTCGACGAACGCAAATTACGTGGTAAGCTTTAAGAACTTGGTATTTGATTAAGAGTTGATGAAGTGTCTACTATTATAATGATGGATATCTTAAGAATTAAACGAATCGTTGAAGTGGAACTTAACAATTTGTTGTTCCAATTACCGCATTTTAATTGAAGTTTTATAATAATGAATAATTATTGAAAAAGTATTTTTCAAAGTGATAAACAACAAAATTGCATTATAAAATAAATTATTCATAAAATTGTATAATCTTTATTAAAGGATTATAATTAAAAGTGTGTGCTTGCAATATACATAATCCATCGTGAACGAAGAATATTTCCATCATCTCCAAGCATCTCTATTTCTGTTGTAAATGTAGTTCTACTTCTATCTATCTATCTATCTATCTATCTATCTATCTATCTATCTATCTATATATCAAGCAATCTGCTGATTACTTTCGGTATTAAAGTTCGGTAAAAACTATGCTTAAAACATCCTTGCTTTTGAGAAGTTTTTAGTAGTTTCAACAAAGACTCGGCAGCTTATCAAATTTTGAGCGACAAACAAAATCAATATTTATGTCAATTTTGATTTTAAAAACTGATAAAGGAATATTTGAAGAAGAAACCATTTTAAGAATACAATTTAACTATAAAAAGTAGATATAATTCAGTACTGTGATATTTTTCCCTTAAGTGATCATTAGACAGTCACATTTTAGATAACCTTAAAAAACCAATAGACACGGTTTACGTATACGTTCCTCACATACACTTACACCAAAATTCTGACAATGGAAACTTCAAAAACATTCCTTATTAATATATCTTTATTATTGAACTATTTGAGGTTCATTTATGAGAAAAGTGTAGCTGTCATTTTAGATTAATACCCAAAACTTATACGTTGTGCCTATTCATAATTTCATTTCTGTTTCAATTCTGTGTGCGTTTTGACTTAAACGGCAAATCCCTTTTTCACAACAACATCAACCATAACAAGAAGAAGAAGAAGAAGAAGAAGTTGACAGAACGCAGAGTAGTGTCCCAGACTTCTTCATCGAGCGTCGAGCGTCGAGCGAAGTCGGCCTATGCCGACTCCAATCTTGTGCGCTTAATGCAAACTGACTCAAATGACAATGACACCTGATATGTCTTCGACAGATAACTCTTTTGTCTCCCACTTCCACTCTCTCGCTCGCTCTCTCTCTCTCGCTCTCTGTCACTTTCTCTCTCGCCTGTTTCGTTTCATTCTGCTGGCGCTTTGGTGGTCGTTGTGGCACTGGATTGAGTTAGAATGGGGTTCGTTAAGTCGTCCCGGGACCTTTTCAACAGAAATCACAATTCAAATGAATTTAATATCATTTCATTATTTAGTTACACTCCAGCGATTGGCACAAAAGTAGCAAAACTTTAACTTGAACGTAAAGACAATGCCACACCATTATAGTATGATGCAAGGGAGCGATGGGAGCGATGGGAGCACGTTGGGCAAGGGTTGGGGAGGGGGGCATTTGGGTGTGGAATTTGAGTTGCTTTTGGTTACAGACAGACAGACAGACTGAGAGACAGCCAAAAAGTTTTATTTAACGCATACGAACGAAACACAAAGATCTTTTAATTGGTTGTTATTATGATTTTATGATGATGACTTCGCCAAAGACTAAAAGGGTTGTCAAACTTTCTTTTCGAAAACAACAACAACAACAACGACTTAAGGGTGAGCCAAGTCCATAAAATCGTTGCCTTTGCCTTTGCCTTACTTATTTCTTGTAATGTGCATCAATCTATTTGAAACCAGATATCATTCAGCCAATTACTATGACGGCCATTAAATATCATATATAACATTCGCAGAAAATGAACTGTTTGTCTCTGTGTGGGTGGCTTTACAAACACACAAACAACAACAAGATTCGTTTACTGAAACTAGTCAGGCTTGTATTTGGCAATGGATCAAATAACATATCAAATAAATGCGTAATATTTATAACCATTGTAGTTTTATTTTGTGTGTGTGGAATATACATACAGGCTAAACAAAATGGTACACTTGAAAAAATGCTTTACAGCATACAGTTACAATATTCAATAACAAAATATATTAAAAGAAATAATTAACAATTTCATTAAGAAAAATTTGAAAAAAAAAAAAATTTAATCCAAAAAATTATCTTATAAATTTTCCTGCACTTTCCACTTTTATATTGTTTTTTTGAAAAGAATAAGAAAATATGGAAACCTTGATTATTCTGGAACTAAATAACCTTTTTCCATAGGTACTTTTTTTTTGCCCACAAATATTTTCTAATCCTTCAAGCATATTTAGCTTTTCCCCCTCTTTTATTGCTTTAAAGTAGTTGCATTAGTTTAAAACTACCTTTCCATGTCCTTCACTTTGTTGGCCACCTCGGAGAATTTCAACGCCTTGGCTAAGACCAACCCCCCTCTTGGCAATACCGCTATCAATGTTTTCAAAATTGTAAACTCTGAAGTGTAATTGTGGGTAGCCTCACTACTTATTTCCTTTTTTTTCTTTTGGCTGGATGGTTAGTTGGCGGGAGCTGGTATGTCTGTTGGTTCCAGCCAGTTCCAGTTCTGGTTCCTTGGTATGGAAGTCCTCGCATTCGCATTTAAAGTTGGATCTGGAGCTGGAGTGGAGCACATAAATCAGTAGTAGACTGTGGCTGCATTTATAAATGTTTTGGAGCCACTTGAAATGTTGAAAGTTGAAATGTTGTTATTGCGGGACCCTCCCACATTGCCATTTTATTTTGCCTTTGCAGCTGTTGTTGCTGCTCGCACAAATTGCATGCAACAATGCAAAAAGCCACACAGACATCTAATTGCAACTAATAATAAAGCAAAGCGATAAACATCTAGAGGTTGTTGTACAACACGCTACAAATCGAGCCCAAATGCAATAGCTCTTTAGCTTGAGTGGTGTGGTGGGGCGGGGCGGGAGGTAACGACGAGCAACGAGTTCAACGAGTGCAAGAAGAAGAACAAGAACGTCAAGAACATTGCTCATTCGGTCCTCAGTCTGGATTTGAGTTTACTTTCCCTCTCCCTCCCCCACTCCCCCCACTCCTTCACTCCACCACCAAATGACCATCGAATGAAATTCAA
Organism: Scaptomyza parva; assembly: GCA_035044645.1. Lineage (NCBI taxonomy): Eukaryota > Metazoa > Arthropoda > Insecta > Diptera > Drosophilidae > Scaptomyza > Scaptomyza parva. The sequence continues at coordinate 3,501,392 of JAWNNT010000063.1, forward strand.
TATCTTTATATAGCCCAAAGCTGCACCAAACATCGTTTGTTTTGGATGAATTTGCTGCTACACCCTTACAAAAAAAAAAAAAAAAAAAAACGGCTGTCACCACGCTCCACTGACTCGATCAACGTTTCGATTATCTATATGTTTCTATGTTTCCACAGTCTTTCAGTTCAGTTAAGCAAAAAAAAAAAAAAGAAAACCTCAATTTGCGCCCACACACGGGCGGATGCGCAGTCGAGCTGCCACAGCCACAGCGAACGTTCAACGTTCAACAATCAACGATCAATCCGATTGATTTGATCAGATGTAGATCTTTATACTTCTAATAGACCTCACTGTCGTGCAGTTGGCCAAAAAGTGATTAAACTTAAGTTTATTAAAGAAAAGTTGGCATAAAATTAAAAATAATTATTTCTTGCAGATCATTTCAAATGTATCGAAAGGATATTAGAAAGGAAAAAAAAGTTAAAAGTTATACAAAAAATTGTTATTTTCCCCTTATTTTCTCTACTTGCAGTTCTCTATCAAAAACGCTTTAGGCGTGAGCGTAAGATACGCATTCGTTGCCAACAGCAGCTGGGCGAAGGGGGCGGCGGCAAGGGTAACAATCCAAATGCAAATGGCAACAGTGTTACCTGCACCGATGCAGAATTGTGTGGAGCTGGCAACGCTGCCGATGGCAAATGCAGTGGCGGTGGCAGTGGCAGTGGCAGTGGCAGTAGTGAAGGTGCCGATGCGCTTAAAGGTAAGTGCCAGGTCAACATAGCAGAGGTGACCTTAACGCATGGCTAACAATACTCCCCCAATACCCCCGTTTCCTCCCATGCTCCGCCTTTCGCCAACGATTTCTTTCTTTCTCTCTCTTTCTTTCTCTATCTGTATCTGTATCTGTATCTCTATCTCTATCTCCTTCACTTTCTATTGCATTCCTTCCTGCGCCTAACGCTTTGATAACCAACACAGCGCCCTCTGTTTTACATTTAAACCCATAGATATCGATTGCGGCAGTCGGGGCAGTCGGGGCAGTGATAAGTCCGAGAAGTCCTCGAGCTCCTCATGTGATGTGACCAGTCAAACGCCTGGACAAGCGGCATCCGCTGCACACACGGATTCCCCCACCCCCCACTTCAAACGTGAGCCCCACTCCGACCACGAGGGCTCCATTGAGCGTCAGCAGTGCAACAGCAACAACAACAGCGCCTCCGGTGCCCGTGACACTGAACCACGCTGCTCCAGTCGAGACCGCGAGGATCAACCGCCCAATGCGGCATCGGTCGCTGCCGCAGCTGCTGCTGCTGCCGCCGCCGAGGGAAGTCTAGCGGCAGCCGCTGCTGCTGCAGCTGCAGCTGCTGCTGGCAATGGCAAGGGGCCGTGGACCTATCCGGGCATCGATTTAATGGCCACCGGCGCCTTCTGGCAAAACTATTCGGGTAAGTTGACAACCTTCTACACATGCTCTTATGTAAAAGTTTCGAGTTTTTGTCACTTCCCCTTTCTATTCTTTACATTAACTTCGGGAAGCTAGACTTCCCTTGAAACCAAATTCAATCGCTTGATCTAAATATTGACCAAGGTCAAATCATTTTTTTTTTTATAATTGGTGGAATTTTGTTAATGCTCGCTGTCGCTGGAAAATTGCCAATGTTTTACATATTTAATGACAAAAATATGTCAATGTTCAATTATTTAAACTTAATTGCTTCAGAAAAATAACTTATTTACTAAACTAAGCAAAGGCCGGAGCATTTGCATACAACTTTATAAAAAACTATTTTTTTCTTTTTACTTTGTCCTTTATTCCTAAAGAAACCCTTGCACAGGAACTGGAAATGGAGCGCAAAACCCGGGCGGCGAATGCCGAGAGGGATGTGAAAAGTCCATTGTCGGAGAGACCAACGGCATATTACAAGAACTCGGTGCTGTTTGGTAGTGCCAACTAAATAAAGCTGTTGGGCTGGGCGGTAAGCGATTTGCCAAAGGCGACAGAGTAAAGGATATTTGATCTCAAAGTGCAATCCAGGTGTCGGTGTCGGTGTAGGTGTCGGTGGGGAGAATGAAAAAAAGAATAAGAAAAAGAAGACCAAAATTCAGAACTACTCCAACATAATTAGAGCAAAAACAAAGATGTGTAAATATGAACGTCGTATTAACTAAAACCTTAAAGAAGCAAAATGTTGGAATATCCTGTTTTGTATATACATATTTTTATTTTAGCATAACAGCATACTACTGCAAAAAATAGAAAGAAACAGTTGAAAAACACTTCCGATACCAATACCAATAAATATGCATTCTAGACATAATCCAAGTTGTACGCTTTAGATATATACGAGATAATAGCTTCCACAGCATATTTTGTACATAGGGCATACAAAGACTTTTTAAAGTAATGCTGGCTGCCTCAATTGGGCTAATAAACTACTACTAGTTGGCATACTTAGCATTTAACTTAATCAACATTGCTTCTAACTACAATTGAACATAGTACTATATAGTACAACTATACAAAATGTGGAGCATGTCTTCAATTCGGTAAATCCACTTTGTAAGCAGCTTTTTAGTGTTTTAAATCGGATATTAAGTAAGGAGGAGATGGAGTCGGAGACGGAGACGGAGACGGAGACAGTTAGTAATGTTATAAGTCAAGGATTTTAATTTATTTTTATTAGCTTAGAAGCAGAAGCGCATTGAGCAAAAACAACAAAACAAAAAACTAATCATAGTATTTTATAAAAGTAAAAAAACACTTAAAGTATTCACAAACAACATGCTTAGATCTTATACCATACACACAATACATATACATATACATCTGATATAAAAAAAATTATATTATAGTAGTATAATGCAAGAGAAGAGAATAATTGAGAAAAACAAAATGATAATTAGAATTAAAATTAAAATACGCCCATTCATTACAAACAAAAATGTGTTATACAGTCGACATTAAATATTCTATTTGAACGCTTCATATGCTATTATTATATATCAAAATAACTTAGATATTAACATTACATTAACTTTAGTTATAATAGTCACTGAAACTAATAATACACTGTAATTCGCTTAGCTGTCAAACAATTTTAATGGAGCTAATTCAAGAATCAAACTAAAAAGACACTAAACCTCTTCATTACTTCAATAAATTATTTATTTTCCCCTCTTTAGGCAACAGTTAAAAATTTCGACTAATTTCGACTAATTTCGACTGTGTGAAAACAGCTAAGCGTTTTACAGTGTACATTAAATAAAAAAATGTTAACTTATTGTGCAACATTTGTCGCTCGCTGCAAAAACATTACATATTATAACAATAAATAGCATTAAAATAAAAACAGAAAAGCCGACAGCTAAAAACTAGAAACCAGCAACCATAACAAAAAGTGAGCAAGTTTAACAAACAATATATAATAAATTATTATTGAAAAAACATTAAATGAACGAAGTTGTTTTTATTTCTGGTGGGTTAAAATGGTATCGAATGAAATCGAACATGATAAGTACATCCTAAACTGTGAATATAATATCTTAAGTTCTTTTTACCAAGTACTGGAGTAACAGTATAAATCTATATAAAGTTATGAGTATTTATCTAATATGAAATACTATAAGAGTCAAGAGTAAACTCGACTAGATAATAGCCCTAACCCTTGACCATACCATACATACATTATAATAACATTTTCACAGATGTTCTTTTTTTTTGCTAATGGTTTCAATGCCCATTTTCGAGATTACAAAATCCACGTACATGTGTATTTTGAAAACCTTAAAAGATATCGAAAATTGCTATGCCTAGGGATTAGGAGAGCTCATATCCAAAATCTGTAGTCTAGCTTTTGAAGTTCCTGAGTACATACAGACGGAAACACGGACTTGGCTATATCGACACGTTTCTTGATGCTGGGAAGCTTCCGTTTGCCTGTTACATTCTTTTGCACAAGATCATTATACCCTTTTTTACTCATTTCAAGGGTTAAGGGTATAAAAAAATACATGTCAAAAACAAAAACTTAACTGGAAGAACGCTTAATCTTACACTGCACAAATAGGGAAATGCATGATTACTGAACTTCAATCTTCAATATTTCCGATATTTCTCAAAGAAATTCTGTTATTATTGTTATGGATTAAATGTGTATATCGGAAACTTGATCTGCCTATGTTTATTTTAAAAATAGAAAGTCTCTAGCATCTATAGTTTCTTAAATCGACAGGTTCATACCGACAGAGCGGCTGAAAAACGAATAGACGGATGCCTATATCGTCTCGGCTGTTGATGCCGATCAGAAATACATATACTTTATATGGTCGGAGATGCATTCTTCAATCCTTGAACAAAGCCATTTACCATTTTTTAACCATTTCATGTGTTTAGGGTATAAACAAGCAATAAAATATACACTAACATATGCCTGGCGCGCGTTTGATGTAGACAGATGATTCTGCGGCAATCTCACGGTTTTTAAGACACCAATGGGTCAGACTTGAAACAGTTATTGATCCCGAAAAAAACTTAGTTTTTTGGTTAATGATTTATGCGTCTGATGCGGCTTAAGGGATCAGCTGAAACTTTAGCTTCAATTCAGATTTGCAAGAAACGAAACAGAAAAATAAAAAACAAAACGCGAATAAAACTACGTATTGTAATTATGATTATTGGTAAATTATATTTAATTTACAGTTAAACGATCACGTATCTTATAGGCACGGAAAGACGCCTGCGTTTCAAAAATATTATCAGGCCCCCAAAAATACCTTTCTCGCTTGACCTCAATTATCGATTTAACTTTATTATTGGTTTAGATTTGGACTTTTTGATTTTGTGCCACGGTCCTCGCGCCGTCTTCTGTCCACCGTCCTCTGTCCACCGCCTGCGCCTCTGCCTTCGTCTTCGTCTTCGTCCTTGTCCTGGTACGTGTTTCGTGTCGATCTCTCTCTCTCTCTCTCTCTCTGAAATTAAATGGAATGCTTTTGATTATTGGGCTTGAGTTGGAAGCCTGCTGCCAGTGTGATACATTTTAAGCATATGTCGTCGTCGTCGTCGGCTTCGTTGTTGGCGTTATTATTGTTGCCTGGTATTGTATTAGGTGGGCAGATCGCTTAATTCTCATTAATTTTAGTGAAGAAACGTGAAACGTTTAGCTGATAGCTGGTTTCATATTTTCGTTGATTGTCAGTCTCAAAGCCCTCAACACAAAAACAAAAAATGTATTGCCAATATTTGAAATGTTAAATCGCATTAATTTGATGTTTCTGTCTCTCGAACTTGATGCGTCATGCCACAACTGTTGCTAGATCGGTTATATATATTTTAAAGTGAATATCGTCAACCAAATGTTTTTAGATATTGCTTTAATATATCGAAGGTGTTAAGCCATTAATAAACGTAACTTATTAGGCTCTTGTTTAAATGGTTTTCATCGAATTTGACAGGGTATATTATTCGGTAAGATACATTCTACTTCTTTCCCACTCAAGTATACACCTGATCATAACTAGTTCCATCTTTAATACCACACCCACACAACAACTGCAAAAACAGAAGATAAATGCAACAAAATGGTTAAAAAGGCGCCGGTCCTTTACCCAATAACAAATACGCCAAAACCTCAATGCAATTAAAAAAAGCAATTCAATGTTGTTCAATGTTTTGCGATTCGCCTAGACACAATTAAATGTGCAATTTTTTATCAATATCTGTGTACATTCTTAGAATACTCCCAAGTTTCCCAGTTGCTTTTTGGCTAATTCGTATCTGTTCAATTGATCTGCCTCGCGAAGGTGACCGTAAACCTTTTCAGGAGGCGTTTTATTTAATAAATTTCAAAGACATAAAGCAGAAAAGGGCTGATCGACTTTTTAAGAACTTTTATCAGATATTTATTGAATATATTATCTATATCATAGAAAATCTTTATATGTGACACAAAACATGATTTCGATAAAGATTAATGTATTCAATTCAAGCAAGATCATAAAATCTTTATTGAGTTGAACTTTACCAAAAAAGAGAAGTCGAATAAAGCTTGGTTTATCATTTAGACAAAAACAGTGCGGTAAGTCGCGTTGCCAACTAATTCGATTTCTTTGCAACAACAACAGCAACAGCAGCAACAGCAACGGCAGCAACGGCAGCATTTGCTGCGAGCCACAAAAGGATCGAAAGATGTGTTTTGTATGGTAGTAGAAGGATGGTTCGGTGCGGTCTCAGGCAAACATATGTTGCATTAATTGTTCATGTTGCTCAAAAGCAACTCATGTTCAATGAGTTTTATTGCTGCTCAACACACAAACAACAACAGAACAGCAAGAGCAGCAGCAGCAGCAGCAGCAGTTGCAGCAGCGGGGTAGAGAAGTGCCACGAAACGAAATGAAAAGAAAAATTGCACTCAAAAACATTTTTCATTACGTGATTTTCAAGCATGCCATGGAAGAAGAGGAGAGAAGTTGTCGATGTCGTTGTTGTTTTTTTGTTGTTGTTGTTGTTGTACGAGGAGTATATATACGCTTTCAGAGCGCCATAAGTGGCGACAGCCGGCACAGCACCATGTATACAACAACAATAGCAACAACAACAAAAGGATTGTTTAGGGTCGCCGCTAAGCCATAAGGATCGACATCACCTTGTCTGCATTCCCACACGCGATCGCAATCGCAATGGCAATCGCAACAACAACAACAACAGCGAGCCAACTAGCAAAGATACAAATGTATCTATGAGCTGCGCGAAGCGCGACTCAATTACAATTTATTAAAAGACGGCGCAACTGATTTATAAACCAAAGCTCCAAACGAAGGGAGAAACGAAAGAGAACGACGATGAAATAGCCTATACCCTTTTTTCTGGGCAATGTTTTCGTGTCTGGCCGGCCGTTTGACGTTTTGTTTCTTGCTTTACTGTCTTGTTTTACTGTCAGGTTGTTCGGTTGGCGTTTGCCGTTTGGCGTTTGGCGTTTGGGGGCGGCTTATTTGTGTTGAAAATTGCAGCTAAGCGAAAGATGCAGTTTTTGCTAAAGGAGCTTCACCAAAAAATATACATAGGTGGTGACAGTTGCCTGTCAGCAAGTAACACAGCACAAGCTGTGTACGTAGATACTTAAGATGATTTATTTGAAACTTAAGTGAGTTATGGATCAAGTAACAGTTTTTAGGTTCTTTTATTAGACCTGTGATGTGTAGAGAGGTTTTTAGCGAGACGTTAGATGTGGATTCTCTGAACAAAATTGTTCCAAAAGTTCTCTAAAAAAGAAGAGAATGAGAACATTTTGTATATTTTTTAAGTCTTTTAAAAGGGAAGTTAAACTAGGTTCGATAAAATATTACAAACATTTTCTAAAATTATTGAGTGTTACAATTTTTTATCTTCCTCAATTAGGTTAATTATGAACCAATTTGTATGGTCCTTTCGAAAAGCGTTTATATCTATAACGTAATAAATATCTCCGGCATATTTTATGCGTGTGGGAAAAGTCGAAACTCTGTATATTGTTTTTAACGATGTTGAATATTTTACAATTATTTCACAATATGCTCTCAAAATGAAAATACAGAAACTTCCTATTGTGCACTGCAGATTAAATACTTATACTGACAATTTTTTATATCAAGACTAGAAAAAAACTCTAAAAATTCTAGGAAAATGCTCCTTCTTATACATCCTTATGCGTTAAGGATTAACCGCCGACAGGTGCTCAAGTTGACCACCATTGGCAAGCCAGTTTTTGATGAAATCGCTCGTAGTTGCAACTGAAATCCGCTCAACAAGGACAACACACAATCAAAAAATGAAGCAAAAAATCGCGCACAATGTGCAACGTCACCTTTTGTTCATATTTCTGCGTTTGCGGCTATGTGTGCGTATCTATGTGAAGAAGAAGCAAGAAGAAAAGAATTATAAAAAAAACATATTTTGCGTCCATTATTCCATAAATCCTCAAGGATCCCATCCTCTCTTTCTCTCCCGATTCTAATTCATTCAGGCGAACTAAGTTCGGTTCTTTGCGGTTGCGCTTGCAAAAAAACAACCAAAATACTACAACAAAAAATATATCATACATGAGAACATACATATGTATGTACTTATAGTAAATGTAGGAACAACACATGCAACTATAAGGAATTAGGCTTACATATGTCAAAAAGGGGGCGCGGATATTGCGGTCTGATTCCGTTGTTCGTGTTGTTGTTGCAACTGGTGCCTTGGTAGCCTTTTTCGAAAGAGTTCCTTCAGCTGACATACCCCGAAAGCAGTAATGAGCAAACAATCTGCTTGCCAAAGAAGAACCCAAGGAGACTGAGTCTGAGCAGCACCAGCAGCATGCCGGCTGGCAATTCAAGTGGAAATGGCACTACCAGGCACTGGTAGTACCTTCTTAAAGTAGTAGTATAGAGTGGTGCCCTTGTTTTGTTTTGCACAGGACATCTGATATTATATTGCTAATTCGATACTTTTAATTTGAGAAATACGCCAGCTAGCAGTACACATCCTCTTCCTCTTCATCTTCATCTTCATCTGTATCTCGTCCTTTGTTCTTTCTTCGCCTGATTTTTGCATAATTTTTCATAAGAGAGATTCGAAGGTTTTCCTCTATATACATATTGAATATTATAATTTGTTGTTAAAAAAATAATAATACATTTTATGTGAATGCAATATGATCCGTTATTCCTTTGTGCTTGCTACACAATCTTCTCTGGTGTCTGCGGGCTGTTCTTAGAGTGTTCTGTGCTCTTAACCGTAAGATTTTTACTGCTGGCCGCACTCTGGTCTTTATTTATTACCGTTATATGTGACCAGACCACACACACACAAACACACACACACACACATTATGTTAATTCACTTTAGTTTTTTTGCTGTTCATTGAGCTTCGAATTCTGTGATTTACACATGACGCCTGGACACAGGTGACAACAGCTGTAAAGTGTAGAGAAAGCAGCTTTAACTGTTACCCAGTGTACCCCCCCCCTCTCTCCACCTCATAAGCTTAAGCCCATGCATCTTGTGGCGTCTTGAACAGATGATATGCTTATTTTTGAGCTGCTTGCAAAAACCGCAACTTGTGCACGTTTTCTCAATTCCTAAGATACATGTACATACTATATATGTATATAGTATATTGTATATGTATGTATGTATGTAAATGCCGTGTTTAATTTCACAGCACCACCATCACAATATCCATATCCTTACTCATTCCAGTCCAGATGCTTGCTCCTTGGAGCCATGCGAAAAGAAAAGAAATGTTAAATTTCTTATAGGAAGTATGAATTACGGGTTTATTTTTTTTTGTGCTTGTGATTTTACTTCAGCTTCGGCTTCAGTTCCTGCTCCTGCCTCATGTTTCTATTGCTTGCAATGGTTTGTGGCCTTTATGGGGTCTCGGCTTTGTGCCTTAAACAATATATGTATACATAGTGTAGTTAGACATGTCGAACTCTTATAAGAATTGAAATTTCCGCTTGTTAATACAGGGTGTGCAAATTTGTATCTTAATAAGCTTAGAATCAGAATTTCTTAACTTAAACTGAAATTATATTTCACATTTAGAATATTTATATTTTTACACCAACACACTTAGTTTTAGTTTTAATCATTAAGGAAACTTTGCAATTGATATACTTTTTATTGATTTCTTAGAATATAAAAATACTTTACTAACCCTAGCAGTGCTGCATAGCAAAATTAATGCGCCTGTATAAAAGTTGCTACTTGCCACTCGTACATAAAAACACACACACTCACATACACATCCAAGTTGAGTGTAGCAGTAAGTAAGTTTTTGTTTGAGTAAAATAAACGCCATATTGTAGACATTGTTAAGGTTTTTGAAAATTTTATAATTAATTTTCTGGTTAACATGTTTTTCGTATGTGTAAATATGCGCAAAATCCATACAATAAACGACCTTCTTCCCTTCTCTTCTCACTCCCACTCTCCACACACATGCCACTGGGAGAAAGAGTATTCCTGTCATAGTTGTTATTGTAGCTATTGCTGCTTCGTAAAGTTCTATAAAAGTGTGTTTACAAAGAAAAGCCTTTTGTACAAGTATCAGATTCCTGTGCTGATTAAAGAAGAACTCGAAATAAAGGGAGAATGGGTAGAGGATTTGGGTTGGGGTTGGGGTTTGGGTTGGGGTTGGGGTTGGGTTGCACAATAACCATCATTCCAAACATTTTTCCCTATGGCAAACACGTGAGTTTGAAATATTTGTTAGAGAAAAAAAGATTCAAGCATTATAAATGATTGTCTGCTCATATCCGGGACTTAAACTGTCCATATGTATGTTTGGCTTATTTCTTGTGGCGCCATGACTTGATATTTCTTTTATTTTGTATACGTACTATGTCGAACCATTAAGGCATTTAAGTCTCTGCCACAATAAGAAACATACAGTTTGTAGTTGTTCAACGTTTCATTAACTTTGTTCATCGACTCAATTGAATTTTAAATTCAAACTCTTTTAAGGCCGTCTTTGAGTGACATGAACCGATGCCGATAGGTATGTAGCTTAAAGTGCCACATCATGCTGCATCAAATGGCACAGTTGCCAGTTGCCAGTTGCCGAAAGATGTTTCGGGTTTTCTTTCTTTATTTCGACTTTGTTTGGCGGTATGTATCCTTTTCTGTGTTTTTGATTCTTTTATTGATTCGATTTACTTCTTTTTTTATCCGGATTTTTTGTGGCAGTCATGCCACAAGTGATCCATCTTAATTCATAAAACATTCGTCATCAGTTTTGGAAATTCTCTCAAGTCGAGTTTTCTGCATTTTAATTTGTCAGCGCCGATGTGCGTGTGTGTGTGTGTGTGTGTGGAAGGAAACGTGTTGCATAGAATTGGGCGCATAGGCAGCTGAATACATTCAAGCTGATCGATGACGCCACTATTTGCCAGAATACACACACACACACACACACACACACCCAGGCCAATGATGGATGGTTCGGTTGGTATCCTAGAATAGGTATGAGGGAATTTTATAGCCATACTGCTAATTCGATTTAAATGTAAGCAGCAGTTAGGAAAGAGTTTATTCTTTCTTTCTGCTTAAGTGGAATAAAAATACTTGATGGAGTATTTAAAATTATTGATATATACATTTTTATTGTAATTACATAATCGTATTCTGCTTCACACACAAAAAACACAAAATAGAGTTCGTAACCCGGTTTTTGAATGTTTTGTGAAATTAATATGCAACCCCTTTCTAAAATGTTCAAATAAAAAACACTGAGAAAATGGCTGAGATGTCAAACGCGGTTTTGTGATACGTCATCGTGATTTGGCAAATTTGACAGCCGATAAAACACACTGAAACGCACAAGATGAAGGGTAGAGTGTGAGCGAAGTAGGGTAAGTAGGGGAGTTTTTAGCCCTTTGGCTTGGGTTTCGCATAAATTGTCTTGCATTAATACAATCTATGTTTGAGTCAACTTCATTCATTCATTCATACAATAGATTGGTTTCCAACAGAAGCTGAGATTACACTAACGATGATTTGCAAGAATCTCCACAAACAAAAGCAGAATACAACAACAACAACAACAACAGCAATTACAACACTTTGACATAAACACAATCTCACAATCTCTTCGTTTCTCGGTTGCGTGTTTGGGAAAGATTTCTCATGTAGTCGCAAATCGAACTGCCAAATTGTTGTTGATATGCGATGCGTGTGTAACTGTTGTACAAATTGAATGCAAAGCTCCAACCATACAGTCCATACACTCACAGTCACAGTCACAGTCACTGTCTACACTGTGTGTACAGTCAGCTCTCCACAGATACGAATACGAATAACGAAAAAATTAAATTATCAGGGCTATGTGCATCAGGCTTAATTCGTTTTGGCGCTGTACGCGTGCGCACGCAATTCTCTTCAGATCTACTCGATACATTGCCTCTCTTATTCTATCTGCTCCGTTCGAGGGAGACCCCACGCGGGGGCTTAAACACAACACACAGACTGACATAATCGTGAAATATTGGCACGCAGTAGTTTTCGTCTAACTTGTCACTTAGTTGCTGTGTTTATTTGGAATTATAAGAAAAATATATATTATGTTGATTGTTAAGTCGTGGAAGTGGAAGTAAAGTTATGTAGATAAAGTATAAGAACAAGCCCATAATAACTGGATGTTAGTTAATACGAATTAAAAGAAAAATATGTAAAAGTATTTACAAAGCCAAATAAGTATGTCGCATTATTATTTTGACTTTCCCATATATATTGATCATTTTTAATACAGTTTATTTCCTAGTGCTAATTTCATTATATCAATATATATATATATATATATATATATGTTTGTTGCCATGTTGCAATTTACGAATGTTTACAGCCGAAATCGAAATACATCAAGCAAGCAACCAACTATCCGACTGGCAGGCGGGGACTTTTACGAGTGTTTATTTGTGCGTCTAAACATTTTTAATGGGAAATCATAAGTCCCGTCGCCGTCGCCATCACAGTTGTACCGTACCGGTAATGATTCCCGGATACCCCAAAAGCAAATGTTCGACACGCTGGGTGGTAGTCCTCGTCGTTGTTATCGTTGTTGTAGAACGTTTTTGATTTTAATGATATACGGCCAAGTATTTTTTGAATTATTGCATCGCACACACAGTGCGCGTAATAAAATCTCACCCGGACCCAATACTGAACGATATCTGTATGTGGATGGGGCTGTACTATATGTATATGTATATGTATATGTATATGTGTAGTTTTATTGTTTTTTTGCCTCGATTTAATTAAGCCAGAGCAAAGCGTGCCGCCCAGCATCGTTTGTTGTTGTTGGCCATTTAACTTTGGCGTTTATTTGTTTGTTTTAGGCGCGTCGTCATCATCATTTTTGTAGTCTATAGCCACCCAATCCTCCAATCCAACCCTCTCCCACCCGCCACCCCATCTTTTAGCCAGTCTTCAGTTTTAGTTGCATCGATATAGACGCTCTTAATCTCAAACAATTTTCACACATTTTCCTCAATCTATCTTGTATATAACTTGTTTTCCTTCATTTTTAGTGCGGCAATTAAAAGTTGAAAATGTTTATGTTCATTCTTTTGGTGACCACAAGACTAGAGCAAATGGTTTACATATTTGTTTTCATTAAACAATTCGAATTGCGCATAAACTAAATAAATTGTCCGATCATGTGGGGAAGTTTGAGACAAGTGTTGTGTTTGGAATGTCAATATTATTTCATTTTAAGCTTAGTAAAAGCAACCAATATTTAATAGAATTTTATGAAAAGTATATATGCATAATATGAATGAATTAAACAAATATTAAACATTTTTGCTTTTAAACAGTTACAGTGTATACAGCTGCTAGTATATCATTCACATTTCCACAAGGGTATTTCATCTTCTTTAGTACGAGAATTGCGGTTTGTAGTTTTTTCTATTTTTTCTATTTTGTTTATACGCAAGCTATTAACTGGCATACACGTTTCTTCATTAATTCCACGTGTTTATTTATTTAAACTAACCTTTTATGACGCAGTGGCGCTACGGACATTACACACACATGTGGCAACACACACACGCAGGCGGGTGGTGGGGGCACACACATACAGGCGTGTACTATCCACATCACATAGAATAGCGCTATGCTGCCGAGAGCTAATTGAATTTAATTGGCGCGAAAAATATTTACCAAAATAAACAAAAACTTTCAGTTTTTCACACTCTTCTTCTTCTCCCTATCTCTCCTTTTTTTTTTTTGTGTATCATAATTTCATGACTTGTTTATTTCATTTAGCAACAATAGCTTTAACTTGTTCACCGCCCTCCCTTTTTGGGGATAATTTTACCTTCAAATTGCTTATGAATATAAAGTAACAAGAACTGCGATAATACCAAAAAAGCTATTTCTGTTTTTAATATACTTCAAAATATTCTATATATGGATACGAGATTTTTGATCGGACCTTTCATACACAGCCTTTTACTTATCCTTTTCAGTTGAAGGGTATCTTTGGGGAAACAGCAGCAGAAAATAATTAAAAGCTTCTCAAACAAAAATAAATGAGCAAGTGAACCAAGTTCGGGCGTTAAAAATCTATAAACGGTTCGAATGCTTTTGAAGATTTACTGTTTGGCGCCACTTGATAACCACGGATCTATATACGGTTCAGCACACTAAAGACTTAAATCATTTTGTGTGACAACCCGCTGACAATTGAATGAAAACCGACATCGACACGTCATTTTGAGGTTTCAGAAAGTTGAACTCGACTAACGATGCTGAAGGAGCACATAAACATACATACATACATACATATGTCATGAGCAGGGCAAAGACCATTAAGATGTGTGGCTTATTTAAAATAACAAAGCAATAAAACAACGGACTCAACTCAAGCAAACAGTAACAATCAATTATGTAAGACATCTTCAGTTAAAGGAAAATAATAAGAATATTGGATATTGGAAAAAGGAATTTAAAATATTAAAAATATACATTTTTTGCGGATTTTGACTTATTTTTTCTCTGCAATTCTGAAATAATATATTGACTTGAATTTTAAAATTAAGTATAAAGTGTTTTTTAATTAACCGATTTAAAAAAATAGCATTTTTTAGTTACTTCTAAAATTTAGGAATTATAAACGGACATAAGACGCATATTCGACCCCTTTATTTTGAGAGTATCTCCCTAATCATCTATGGTAGCAAGCATAAGTTAATGATAAAGGCTCCACTGAGTTAAGAACTTGATTAACTATAGGTTTCTCAGCATCTCCGTTTCGCATGTATGTACATTGCATAAAAGATACATTAAGATATTATTGGAATCATATAAGAGATTACGCAGCAATCGATGGTACGTTTATAATATCAGAGTGGTAGGCCGAAATGTTCGCAAATTGACCAAATCCAGGCTTGGAGCAATCTCTATACTCCATGCATTTCTTATCGCCATCGTGGTCATCTCTGACTAACCCAAAACAATGCAACGCGCAATCAGCGACACTTCATCGGCCACAGGGAAAAAAAGAATGAGAGAAAAAACAAAACAAAACAAAAGGACACAAAGCGTAATGAGGTCGAAAATATCTTTATTTAAAGACGGTAGCAGTAGACGGTAGACCCAGTCGACTGGCGACTCTGTGCCTTCCACAGAAGGCAGCAGCAGCAGCAGCAGCAGCAGCAGCCGCCGTAGCAGTTGCAGCTTGAAGGAGTTTGGAGCAGCATGGAGTGGCATAAGCAACATATTTGTCATTCGCATGGGGCGCAGGCTTTGCAATAATCGCAAGGCAAATATCATGCAAGAGGTCTCCACTGTCAGTGCGCCTTAATTAGATGAGGCGACAAGCTGCTGGGGACTCCAGTTGTCTCCAGAGTCAGGGGAACTCGGAAAACAGACACGATCTTTCCTTCGATGTAATATGGCACACATACACAGCTGTGTGCTGAGACTGAGTCTGCAAAAGTTGGCGACGCTGACTGCTAAACAATACCATGTTTACAACTTACTTTTTTCCGTTTTTTTTTTTTTTTCGCTACTGCTAGACTCTGTAGACTGTTCTTTAGTTAAGGACCAAGGTATGGGAAGAAGACGCCACCATGGTCAATTGCCTACTAATGGCATATTTTGCATTCCAAAAGGGCATTGCGCCAATTGCAAATAATTTTAAAGTGTAGTTTGCTTAATAAGATCACGATTTACAAAGATGAGCTGCACAGATAGCGTGTATAATGGTTATAGGAACTACCAGCTAGAATACTGTACCTTTTGAACTTTGATAAGGAATAGCTTAAATAGATGCATATACATATGACATTTATAATTATTAGTTGTAATGCAACATTAATGCCCATTGCATTGCTAAAAATGCATTTAGTTAGTTTCTACTAGTGGAACAAGGTCTTTTACCAATATACCCAAACCCTGTGCAGCGAATGTTAAAATCTTCGAGTCACATACCGAAAATTTCGCAGAAACAATAAGTTAATTTAGTTGTCTCAAATATTGTTGTTGTCGGTAGCCAACAATGCCCAGGCGTCTTGCTCTCTCACTCTCACTTACCTAGTTGTACCGAACCACTCTTTTGGCACGGGTGGTATGTCACCGTTTCTGTAAGTAGACGGTCACTAGCTGGGTACGGCAAGAAGCGGTTAAGGGTTGGGTGTCTGCCGACCACAGAAACTACTGCGCATATAAAGCGCTCGATCGAATGTAGCGCCAATTACACAAAAACAAGTCGGTCTGATGTAGAAGACGGTCACTGACTATAAAATTCCCTGGAAAGTAAATAACAAGATCACCCTACTTTATGTACAGTTACTATAACTTGCAAAAATGTTGGAGCCCAAGACGATATGACTTTTCTACTATCATTTATTGGGTATCCTTTTCGCTCCAATGTATCTTTCTTACCCATTTGAGAAACCAACAGATTTAAAATGGTCAGACGCGCGTCAGACGCAAACGTAGTAAAGCGCTTATGTTGAAATCTGTAAATCTCCAAGCCAAATCAAGTTAAGCCAAAGAGAACAACAAACGAAAAAACAAAGAAGCAAAACAGCTCTGGTCGATTAAGCTCGACCAGAAGGTACCCTTAACCCATGACCATACAGACGGTCGGACGGTCGGACAGACATACACATACCTGCACTACTGTACTAATGCTTGATGATTTCATATTTCCGATGTTTTTTAACCGATTTTAATAAAAATGTCGCAATACTTAATTATTTTTAGAATGTTTTCAATCCCATTTCGAAAGTAAAGATTTTTTTTGTATCGATTCCATGTGTATATTGTAAACCGGAAAAGTTATCGAGATTTGGAGAGCTCTTATCCAAAATCTTTAGTGCATAGTTTTTCACGTGATCGACGCATTCATACATATAGAAGGACATAGCTATATCGACTAAGCTGTTGATCAAGAATATAAAATACTTTATGGGGTCGGAGATGCGTCCTTCTGTTTGTTACATACTTTTGCACAAAACCCTTATACCCTTTATTTACCCATTTCACGGGTTTAGGGTATAAAATAAGAGGAAAGAAAAGCTCAAATGACATTTTAGCAAGATGGTACAAAGGCGATACGAGATTAAGCGAGCGAGCGAAGTTCACCGCTGGGTGCCAACAAAACCAATGCAAAGACGATTTAAGCCATATTCGAGGCAAGTCAAATGCCATGGTATAGGAAGCAGTTTTTAGTTGCCCCAATAGCCCATCCAATGAATTAATTTGCGGCGTATTTTAGTTTACAACTTTGTAATTAATTAGCAAGAGGACAGAAAGACAGAAAGAGTGGACGGCTTCAGTATTGACAATTGAAGCAGGAACCCTCGAAAATTTAGAGTAGACGGTACTTAATGGCACGTAGCATAGGAAAGCGGTCACCGGTACACTGACCACGGAAATCATCCTGTGTCAGATCGAACAAGGCGACGCCCCCAAGATTCTTGGCACGCACATATTGTGCCTTACTGGCAGCCGTATCCGGATCATCGTAGCTAACCCACAAGCCATGCGCACCATTCTCATCGGCAGCGCGAAAAGCATAGCTTCCCAACCGTTTTGTGGCATCGGATACTCGCCGTAAAGGGGCAGCTGCTCCTTTTGAATTCATGTTGGTCGGATTGGGTAAAAGTTGACAGATCTCGGCCCAGTTCAAAAGTCCTTCTGTCTTGGTTTGTTGTCCGGCTTGTGCAGGGCCGTTGGTAGATGTCACCACTGGTATACCGGTGTTACCAGAATCTACGGTGAGTTTCCAGGCGCGTCCGTAGGTAGAAATACCAATGTTCAGCTTACTAGCTGGCACACGTTGCAGAAGCCAGTATTCCATTTGGTAGTTGACATTGTAGTGCGGTAGGCGATTCTGGTCAAAGACCTCATACAGTGGAGCTGTGTAGTCTGCCTCCTCCGGATTGCGAGTGGGAGTAACGAAATCAAAGGTGCCAAGATTGATAAAGTCAACAGATGTGGAAACAACAGGAACATCAAAGTACCCTAAGAAGTAGACGAAAGTATATATAACGCTTGAAAGGAGTTATTGTACATAAAAAAGTACAAACTTACAGCTTGAATTCACATTCGGGAGAACAGTGAGACTAAGCAGTAGATCATTTGCCTTGAGAGCACTGTTAAGGTCCTTGACAAGTCCGGTCATCTGTTTCTTATGTGTCTCCGACTCGTTATCAACAACGAAATCACCCGTAAAGAATTTCTTAAAGCTCTTCCAGGCCATGCCAGCATCAGAGTGAACCTTACGGGGCTTATTACGTGGCAGCTGGAATGCCAAATCAAGACCATCGAAGTTAAAGCGACGAACAACATCTCTGGCGGAGTCAATAAAACGTCGTTGACCTTGAGAGCCAGACTCCAGTAGCTTGATATATTTCTCCTCCTGCTCCAAATCACGATCACCACCAACACTCAATAGGAATTTCACATATGGATACTTTTCTTTGAGCGCAGTTATTTGTGCATAATGACGTCGTTCGTAGTCCAATGGTTGGTTAAGACTTTTCAGTTCATAGGTCTCGGGATTGATTCCCGCATAGCCATAGATCACATGTGTGCAAAATTGCAATGCCAGCTCCATATCGGTGAGTGTAAACTGAGCAAGGCCTGTGAATAATAAACAAACAAACATACACATTCGCAATTCACATCAAATGATAAAGAGAGCATTTTATACCTTGTCGCTCAAAGCCTCGTGAGTCGTAATAGCAAACCATATGAGGAGTGTAAGCTCCGCTCAGCTGCAGCTGCGCTGAGATCAGCACAGTCAACGTCAAACCGAGCCACAAAGAGCGCATTTCAGTAGTTTTTAGCGAGAGCACTATGGAGCTAATGGGTAGTCAAATATAGAGAGTAATATCGGGTCGACAAAGTCACAATTAAATGGTACGTCCGCACGTAACGAGAGACAAGCCGCAACTGAAATCCAAATGACAACGGAAATCGCATAAACAGAGCTTTGTACTGCGTTGAGGAGGCTGAACAATAGGCATTTATACAAATATATATTATCAAAAATTCTGGGAATTGTTTGTGTATTGTGTGTGTTACGTCTGTACACTGTGCTACACAGTGACAAATCACGTCGAGGTCAATGAGATCACTCGGTTCGGGTAATTTACACAGTAGTGTATACGTACTTAAAGCTCGCTCGTGGTCTACTCATTAAACAAAAAACAAAAAGATTTTTTCGCGGTTGGTGATAAGCTTAAATAAAATATAATAACTTAGACTAGCAAATATTTACGTTAACTAAATTGTTGAAATACTAAACACGTTGTGAATCACAACATAATCACAAAAAACAACCAGTTTTTAATCAGTTATAAAGAGTGTTACTCTGCAGTTTATTATGTATTATGGGGC
Organism: Scaptomyza parva; assembly: GCA_035044645.1. Taxonomy (NCBI): domain Eukaryota; kingdom Metazoa; phylum Arthropoda; class Insecta; order Diptera; family Drosophilidae; genus Scaptomyza; species Scaptomyza parva. The sequence goes on from JAWNNT010000063.1 coordinate 3,520,752, forward strand.
ATTTTTAGCTTAGATCTACAGGCGATATTTAATGGAACGTAATATGGGATATTTGTCACTGGTGCATAGTCCACGGAAATCGTCATAGCCCAGTTCGAAGAGGGCGATTCCACCCAAATTTTTGGCGCGTACATAGGCTGCCTTGTTGGATGCGGCATCGGGGTCATCATAGCTAATCCACAAGCCATCAGTTATGGCGCCATCTACCGCACGATATGCGTAGTTGCCATATCGTTTTGAGGGATCCGTGACACGTCTCAATGGGGAATGATTCCCCGTTAGATATTCATTGTGTGGATTTGTCAACTTGGCACAAATCTCCGGATAGCTAAGCAGACCAGCCTTTTCAGTTTGGAGACCTTCCGCAGCGGGTCCTTCAGTGTGGGGTACAACGGGTGTGCCTTCTAGACCCGATTCACTGGATAGTTTCCAGGCGTTACCATAGCTTGCTACTCCTAAGTTAAGCTTGCTGGAGGGGAATCCCTGCTGTAGCCAATAGTTCACTTGGAAATCAGCATTGTAGTGAGGTAGACGGTTTTGTAAGGCTGGTTCGTAGAGTGGAGCTGTATAGTCGGCTTCCACGGGATTTCGAGCGGGCGTTAGGAAATCAAAGGCAGCCAGATTGACAAAGTCAACCAGACCGTTCAGAGATGGTATATCAAAGTACCCTGAGAGAGAATGGTAACTAAAGCATTTCACATTGATTAAAAGTAACTATTATGACTTACAAGTGGAGTTTACATTCGGTAGCACCGTCAAACTCAGTAGAAGTCCATCATTGCGTAGCGAATCCTTAACATCACGAATAAGCGCCGTAAACTGTTCCTTGTGCAAAGCTGCATTATTGTCAACAATAAAATCACCAGTGAAGAGCTTCTTAAAACCCTTCCATATGGTGCCAATTTCACTGTGCACCTTCCTTGGCTTATTTTTAGGGAACTGATAGGCAAGATCCAAGCCATCAAAACCATAGTTCTTTACTAACGAATATGCGGATTGAATGAATCCGGCCTGTTTCACTTTCTCTCCCTCAAGTAGCTCGATGTATTTATTTGGATGATCCACATCGATATCGTGATCACCTCCTACACTGAGGAGAACCTTCAGATGAGGATATTTTCGCTTTAAAGATGTTACTTCGGAGAACTGATGCTTATAGATGTCCAGATTTTCATTCATACTAAATGCCTGATAGCTGTCCCCACGTATTCCCATATAACCATAAACCAAATGTGAACAGAACTGTAAAGCAATTTCCAGATCCGGATTCAGTAGCTTTCCAAGACCTGAAGAATACGCAAGTTGTTCATAAGTTAAAGAGGCACAGATTTTGATTTTTTCAGTATATAATCTGTAAAATACTATGCAACCGGTAACTACATAGTATGTAAGTTATTGGCGCCCCTACACTGCATTATAGGGACCATTGCCTCTTGCTCTTTCCCTCCCTTGCAGTGACTCAATTAAGAGCAAACAACAATAACAACAACAAACTTGTTGAAATTGTATTTTGAGATATTCATTGTCCAGTTGAAATATGTACACACAGTTGTTTAAGAGTGATTGTTACGGTACATAAGCGAACTTACATGCGCCAAACTTATACTATATAGAGGGCTGTTCTTAATAACTAAATTAATTCAACAAAGTTTATTTCAACTTTGTTTAAGTTGATTAAGCTACTGTCTACTGTTTCAGTAAAACGAACAAACAACACTCTTTAATACAATATTACAAATTTGTTATTGTTTTTTTGTTTGTTAGTTTTGTTCCACTGTTCATTAATGCGTCACAAAGTCAGTCACTTGTTTGGTCTCCAGCAGAGGCAATGTTGCTGGGGCAGTTGTCTCGCTGGACTCGCTGTGACTTGTACGCTTTGGGTTTCTGTTTTTAGTGCGTGGATTGTTTTGAGTTATATATTTGTATAAAGCGGACGTTTTTTCTTGGATAACTTATATATTATACAACTTAGTGTTGTTTCACTGTTGTTGGTAAGTTTGTTGTCTGACCTTGCTTATAATTGTTTACATTTTAAATTGGCATTTAGCCAATTTATCGTTAAGTAATCGTTAAAAAAACACATATATTGACAGAGAGATAGAGCGAGAGAGAGAGATAGAGATAGAGAATAAGCGAGTGAGAGAGCTTATTAGTGAGCTCGGCTCAAAAGAGTGTAAACTAAATCTCTCTTTCTCGATTGATAAGCCACTGACCTCCAGACCGCACCAGTCAATTAAGACAGAGTTTTGCTCTCTCTCTCTCTCTGTCTCTCGCGATATGTATACGCGATAAGCGTTTTAAATTAGGTTTATATTATTATGAAGTTTAATTTGTTTTGTATAGTTTGAATACACAATATAGCAGAATATGAATGAATACACAAGTTAGATCCGATTCACACTTTAAAGATGTTAATTTGTGGAGTTAAAACTGCGTAAACAAATGTTTCGGATCTTAATTTGATGTGTGAAAAAAAAATAGTTCTAGGAATTTTTGCAATCGAGTTTGGTTTTTTAAGATACCCTTACCAGCAATGCCTGAAGTGAGTTAATTTACAAATTAGTGTCACTTTATAAAACCAAACATTCAAGTTATATTTTTTTTTATAAGCTGTAAGTTATAGGAAAAAAGCATCTTGAAATATCTTATTAAAGATCTTGCATTTGAATAGCATATACAATAAGTGAATCTTAAAAACTAAAGGACATTCGGGCATGACTATACGAGTATATATACTTTATGCGAATCGGATATGATTTTTTCTAGGCGTTACACATTTCATGACAAAATTATAATACATATTTAAAGTGTGTAATCAGTAAGAAACTTGACACAAATTAATTTTTGTAGAAATTACGTATTAAATACATTCATATAAATGGTTCTCTACACGAAATCAGATTTGATCGTTTTAAAAAGGGAGAGTATGTCACTGGTAAAACAGGTTATATGTACGTATGTCAGCTTATACCCTTCCTATAAAAGTTCCCCTTCGTAATCTTTAAAAAGTATGTGCATCTAACTATGATTTCTATCACACTTTGTTATTTGGAACTTTTCGAATTAGAGCGTGTATTTATTACCTACCTTCACGTGTATAACTCGCTGAATCATAGTAGCACACCAAGTTAGATGCGCCACTTGTGGCAGCCACAAGAAACGTCGCCGCGACTATCGATAGCAACACAAACTGCCCCATTGTGCAGTATTCTAACAGCTAAAGGGAGATACGACACGACCGCAGCAATGATTAAATGAAATCGAACTGAACCTGAAGCTGAAATTGAAACTGAAAACGAAAACGAAAACTAAGAAGAAAAAAAACAAATCGGCACAAGCGACAAATGTGCGAACGATGACGATAGCAAAAAGCTTCCAAAGAGAAGAGCTAAAAGTTAAGCTCATAAGAGAGCAAGATCAACTCAACTCAACTCAACTCAACTCAATTCAAGTCGAGTTTTGTAGATCTTTTTTTACATTTGCCTTTACAATAATTGAATTGCGTAATCAAAGTTATTGAGTCTGCTTCTGAGCTGCGGTTCAAGTGTGCGAGGCCAGAAGCTTAACATTGAAACAAGATCGCTGATTAAAATATTATAACAAAGTAAAGTATTTATTTGCGATAAGTTATAAACTAACCCAAAAAGTATTTAACGGAACGCACAATGGGATATTTTTGGCCAGTGCACAGACCACGAAAATCATCATAGCTCAGGTCGAAAATTGCTACTCCGCCAAGGTTTCTGCTCTTGGCATAGGATGCTTTAATGCCCGCAAAGTCGGGATCATCGTAGCTAACCCACATTCCATGCTCCCCCTGCTCATCAGCTGGGCGTAAAGCATAGTTTCCGTATTTCTGGGTAAGATCTGTTACCTTACGAAGCGGAGCATTTGCACCTCGATACACGGCTGTCTGATTCAGTGGCAGTTTGGAGCATATTTCGGGCCAGCTCAGTAAGCCTTCATCACTGCCAACTTGTATTCCACCTTGGCCGGGTCCATAGGTCTGCGGCACAACTGGCAGACCACTTAAACCCGAACCCGTGGTCAATTTCCAAGCACGTCCATAGCTCGCAATGCCCAAATGCAGTTTGTTTGGTGGACAATTTTGCTGTAGCCAATAGTTCAACTGGAACTCAACATTCAGATGTGGCTGACGATTCTGCTCATCTAAAAGGTGAATTGGACCCGTATAGTCTGCCTCCTCGGGATTGCGTAGGGGTGTAAGAAAATCAAAGGCTGCCAGATTGATAAAATCCACTTGGGGATGTAGTTTGGGAATATCAAAGTACCCTAGAAAAACACACATATATATATAAATAGATAAATATTCTTGTACAATAGGTGGTACCCATAATAAATTCATACTTACAAGTAGCATTCACATTGGGCAAAACAGTCAAAGTTAGCATTAGATTGGCACTTTGATATGCCCGTCTCAGGTTCACCACAAGACTTGTAAACTGTTCCTTGTGCTGAGCGGCTTGCGGATCTACAATGAAATCGCCCGTGAACAGCTTCTTGAACTGTTTCCAATAACTGCCAATCGCTCCGTGCACTTTTCTCGGTTTGTTCTTGGGAAACTGAAAGGCCAAATCTAATCCATCAAAGCCATTGCGGCGCAGCATTATCATACTGCTATCAATAAAATTCTGTTGAGCTGTGCGATTCGCCTCGAGGAGATCCATATATTTATTTGGATGCGTTTCGTCCACATCTCGATCTCCGCCAATACTCAAAAGCACTTTCAGTTGTGGAAATTTGTTACGGAGCTGCGTAATGTCCTTAAAGTGAAACATATCCAAATCCACATTCAGGCTAAACATTTCATGAGTATCTGGCTTCAGGCCCACATAGCCGTAGACGAGATGTGTGCAGAACTGTAAAGCAAGTTCCAAATTGCTTCCATCCAACTTGGCCAAACCCTGGCGCAGATACGAGCTTGAATCATAATAGCAAACTAGCTTCGCGCTATGATCAAGAGCAGCGTGTGTTAAGCTCAATGCGCCCAGCAGGCTCAGAACCAATAGCTTCATTTTGTACGTTCAAGTATCTGGGAGTACGTGTTAACTTTCTGAATGTATAATTGAAACTGTTGAGATTTGAGTCTCATAATGAGCATCAAAGCTTATCTCAAACACACGGGCAGCTGGTATTTTGTATAATGATGACGGACCTTATCAGGTTATAAGTATTACGTAGCTGTTGTATTCTATGTGTTTTGGCGGACATGACACATCATTTCAATAGAATTGTTTTCATAAATCATTTGTAGAATTCTGTTGATGTTTGCAAAAACACAGAAAGCTTGTAAATCGATTCAAAGCTGTAAATTTATTTATTTGGTAAATATTATTTATAACAAGTAAAAAACTCTAGTCGGGAGAGCCCGACTAGAAGATACCCTTAACCCAGCAGTTTGAATAAAAATATGAATCAATCTATTTTAAATCAAGATATAACAAAATTTTTGGTTAGTATCTATAAATTTATTGTCTTTAATATTTTTTTTAGCTAACTAATAGTATATTGTGATTAATATTAATTATAAACAGAAATTGATATTTAATTTATTTACATTTATATTAAATAACAGAAGTTTACTTTTAATTTACTTACATATAATATATAATCTAAGTAAATATGTACAAAGTTAATTTTCACAATTATCAACGCTCACAGAAATCCCGTTGTGGTAACTATAAACTGTCTCAAAAGTCCTGGCGCTTATTTTCTCACACACAATATTTGAAAAGGCCCAATCAATATGAGAGTCACAAATGGTAGTGGACGTTTTCAAATCTAGCAAGCATCTAAATCCTTTCCTGAGAAGTTCATTGTAAATAGGACCACATTTATCGAATTTACCTAAACATAAATTAAAATCACCCAATATTATACAATTATTACCTAAAAACGAATACTGCTGAAATATATCCTCAAACTCAGTTTTAAATGTTGACAACGGATAGGATGGGCTTTTATAAACAATAATGAAACTTATAGACTTAAGCTGGAAAATACAATATTCGAAAACGACTGATCCAGATTTTTTTCTATTGCTAAAACAATGTGAAACGTTGTTAATAAATTCATTTCTAACGTAAACCACGATTCCCCTCTTAGCTCGCACTGCATGAGGTACTACCTCACAGTCCAGACGGACAACAAAAGTAAACCCTGGAATATCGATATTTTCATTTATATACGATGAAGATTCAACAAAACATAGAACGGACGACTGTAGCATTAATTTGTCTGCTCGAACATCATTAATGTGGCAATGAAGGCTTTCCGTATTATGAAAGAAAATATCTAAGGCGGAACTGTTAATTAAATGGTCGAAATGTGTTCGAAGAATTTTCTCTGTATGCAATAGCTGCAACTGATTTTGAACCTTGTCGTCATTTTTTGGAGGTCTAGGAGGTGCAAATTCTCCAATAATAAATAAGCCCGATGCTGATGTTGCTCTACTACAAGCTACGTATATTGCAGCACGCTGCATTCGAGGGCAAGTGTGAACCACCACTTTGCTATACGTAGCTCCCTGACTTTTGTGTATAGTTATACCTTCTGCGGGTACAACTGGAAACTGCCTACGGTCAATAGTGACTTGCTCGTTTCTTTTAAATTGGAAACTCTTAACTATTTTATGAACCGGGGTCCAAGAAGGTTCTGTGCAATGTGCGCATTTTGAGCGAGCAAGTACTCCTACACTTTCCTCTAAAAATTTAATCCATAACGTACTTGGAGTAGTACTGGATTCCTCGAAATCTATTTGCGATAAAATGCCTGTTGCCCCGTTAACTAATCCATCCCCAGTATCTACATTGACCGTAATCATATATTTGGCAGTGGTTTTTAACAGAAGTGAAGTACACAGCCCCTGTGTTTCAGAGGATTTAAAGTTACGGACGGGCTTCTAAAATTCTATCCCTATTTGCAGAATTTAAATGAGTGGCTTTAATGTAGTCATTAGCGGTAGAAATAAATTGATCAGTCGGAATTGAATTTAATTTTGAAATATTATATAAATCTGTTGCCGCATTTGTACTAAAAAGATGAATTGCATCATCGGGCACGTCCGATGGCTGACAAATGCGGGAACGGATTAAATTAATATCTTCGGCTGTCATGAGACCCGAAGCCATATTGTTTAAAGCAGAAGCAAAAAGTTGATCCTCCCTTTGTCTCATAATTTCTGTAAGCTCAAAATACCTAAATAGGTCCCACAGAGCTGAACCAAATATTGCACTGTAGGGATCATTTGTATTGGGTTCAAAGATCCAACGATCTCCTACTGGTGATAGCTGTCGAAGATCACCGAAAACTACTACAGAAATACCTCCAAATGGAGAAGAATTTTTGAAAATTTGTTTGAGACGGGAGTCCAATTGAGCAAACATTTTGGAACCGACCATAGATATTTCATCTATAATAATAAGTTTATAAGGTTGATCAACCTTGAATGCAAAGTATTAACTAAGTCATGGCTAAGAGCCCTCAAATCTGAGCCAGATTGGTTAACTGGTAAAGAAAACATGGAATGCAGTGTTGAGCCACTGATTCCGAAAGCTGCTTTGCCTGTGGGTGCACATAAAAGTATTTTAACAGAATTTGGATCTGTTCCAGGCTTCTTATTGTAAAAAACGGACAAGGACTGATAAATTGCTAGAATAAGTCGGCTCTTTCCGACGCCAGCACCACCTCCAACAAATTCGTGGTACACAGATTTGTTGTTGGCATTGTGCAAAACGTGTGTTAAATATTGCTTCTGCTTTAAATTAAGGGACCTGACAATATCAGCTAAGCTCTCAGCTGAAATTAAAGCTGGTAGCTTAACCAATCGGACATTATTATCATTTAAATTTTCCTCTGCATTAACACCATCAACATTTAAAACATTTATTTGAGGATTTATTTCAGGTAATCCCAATACTCTAAAATTTTGATCTAAGATATTGTCCTGGTTATCTACAACAAACATTCTCATCATCTTCCCGCACAGCACTACTAAGAGCGTCGTCAAGTTCGTCATCGTCCAAACTATTATATTTCCTACGATTATTTTCTACCAAATCCCTATTTTCACTACAATAAATTTCACAATCCCTATTAACTAGTTCGGAATTTTCATCCCTCCACGGAACATAAAGCATAACCAGCTCACGGAAATAATTACTCCTATGAGTATGAATATTAAATCTCCTATAACGAATTATGCAGGGACTGAGCCTTTTTCTAATGAAACCACTACGGTCGCGAAGAGCGTAAGCTAATGCTCCAGAAGAGCGGGGTGTTTCTATATCATCGTCATCAATATATTGGCGAGTACCACATTGCTTTTTGCTATAACTATAAAAAGCAGCAAAATCAGCCAGGCATACATTTTCTAAAGCGATGGGGCGCTGGACATAGTGATCTATAAGTCCTAACTCAAATATATTAGTAGAATCAACGGGTAAATTTTGCATTTGGGCCCTAGACTTGAGAATTCTAACCCGTTGCTCTGGCGCATCGAAGTATTAATATATACTTCAGCATTACTGCTTTCGGACAGACGCATTCCTAAACAGCAGTAAACGGCTTCTTGGGCGGATATTTCTGTACCCGAAATGAATTTATTTCCTATATGTTGTAACTTTTGCTTAATAGTTACATTGCCCCTACTAACCTCACTAACTGCATCACGCATTAATTTAGAAATACCTCTCTGAGACTTGTTAATATAATTAACGACGTAACTGCAGCAAGCATAGGGATCTATAATGAATTGAATATCAAGGTTAGCTTGCTGCAACTGAAGAAGAAGAGGATTGTAGGCGTTAAGCCTAATAGCCGCAAGCGTTCGCTCTAAAAATATTTTGGGCTTCTTAATACTTGACCTAAGTGCTTTTATGTAGCAATCATAACTAAGGTTAAGTTGATCATGGGACAAAAAGGTGTCGAAATCCCTAAAACGCTCTATACTTTCATGATCAAACGGGAATTCAAGAAGTGCCTGAATTTTTTCAAAATTTTTGCGATGCGTTTCTAAATCTTCTACCATCGTCTGCTAACGGAAAAAGAATTTCTGTTTGGGGCATGGGAGGGTATGGAATACCGAATCTGCAAGTTTGTTTTTTCCTAACTTCGCGCCTACATGAGTGCCCATGATTGTGTGTTTGATACTCTAAGAATTGAGCCACATCTGGGTTTGTTGTATCAGTTGTGATAAACTGATCAATAAATGATTTTACTCTAGAAATGCTTGATTCATCGTTGATGTCAAGCAATGGGGCATCTTTCAGCCAAAACATGCCATGAATATGGGGGGAGCCTCTTTGCTGAAACTCTACTCGCCAATAATATTTGATGACCCTATGACTACCGAAAACACCGCCCTCCTTTTTCATTAGTTTTAAAAGTTGCCTATATCTGAAATCAAAATACCTAGCACAAGTTACAGGGTCAGCTCTAATGAGACGGGCCTTCTCATTAAAATTCAAATTGGAGGCAAATTCCTCAGAAATTTCTATCTTGTCAACGTTTTTTGACAGTAAAACTAAAAGCTCAGTCCACCTAGTCTCAGCTGCTGAAAAAATGTAATAAAAAATGTCGGAAGACCAAACTGCCTAATCATAGCCATAACTTTTTTTTTTCTGATTCCCAGTGAGCGGGCGACGTACGAATCCCTTTCAAAACTCTATAGCCATCATCGTGGCGAATTAAATTTTCTATATTTTCCTCATTGAGGGCGTTTGCTGCGGAAATACCGCGAGTGGCGCTGTGCTTACGTAAGCAAATAGATGTATTGTTCCTAATATTAATCATTTCCAACTTTTTATAGTTAAGAAATAATTTATCTGTTCTACAACCTCTCCTATCAAAATTCCTAAGCTCGGACCTAACAATGGTTGTAAAACTTTCTGTGCATTTTCTTTTAATGCCAGCGAATATTGTTGGGAAGGCCAGCTCCTCGGAGTCGCAATCTGCAATCATATCCAAAGGACGCTGGCCTTCTCCAGGTGCCATTACAATTCTCTGCACCGCTATATTTTCAGTAGGGACATTATCTAATAATGTTTCCTGACCCCCGGGATTTAAACATTCATCTTCTACAACGTTTGCCTTCGATTACTAAGGCTTGAGCAGACCTTTCCACTAGTTCTGAAACTAATTGCCTATCTTCTGCTGATGCAACAAAGGGAACTGCTTCTGAGGAAAAGGAAGACAACCATGATTCATTAATGACAATCTGGTGTTTCCTATAAAGCTCCGTGTTGACTAAATATTTGATTGCATCAGCAATTTTTAGAGGCCTAATGGATTCGGCCATGAAATCATGGCTATATTCCATCCTACGCTTGAGGTGTATCTGAACAACCTCGGCTTCACTAAACGCCCTTGGAAGTGACGTTACAACATTGGCTACGGGTATTGGGACATTAACTACTGCCCCCTTAATAGCGTTCTGACGGCCATATCCTAAACTCTTTATAATCATAAAAGGAAGGCGTGGGGAAATTAACCGTTCCTCTAAAGGCGTTAAGCCTTTTAAACATTCTGGAATGTCGGGAAAATCTAAGCCATTTGTTATTGAAGCTTTTGGCTTCTTGCCCAACCTAATGCTCCTGCTGCATGTCTTGCAAAAACTATATCTCTATTGTTGCTGGAGGGAAAAAGTGTAGAAAGACTTAAAATATCCCTACTGTCTGCTTCACTACATTTGCTTTCTATAGTTTCCCGAGAAATTTTGTCCACTTGATGTGGAAACCACAAACCTTTGCAACAAATGCAAACCTGATCGGGGCCCTGCTTTACAATTCTTTTGAATGCGATAATTAAGGCATCTAAATTAGTGCCTATCGCCTGACGATCCCTATCCTCTGGAAAGTTATTCCTACGTTGCTCCCTGTTTTGGTTCGCATTACGGATATTTTCGGCTAATCTATTTTCGGGATTATTCCTATACTGGCTAACTCTTTGGGACAGTCTTCTATTGCCATCAATAGTTGACTCCCGTGCTGAAACTCGAGCCCTTCGCCTGGCTACTGTGTTTCTCGCCTGTTCAATAATTTTTCGGACGGGATTGTACCTAACCTGAACCCTCTGATCCCTTTCTCGTCTCTGTTCGTTAGCCCTATAATCAGGGTCTTGTCGGCGCCTCGATCGACGCAAAGTGTCACCTAAATTGTTCGTCTGCCCTGTAAATAGGGTCTTGTCGGCGAGCCGATCGTCGCAAAGTATTGGACACTTGCTCCACTTGCCTATTTAACGAGTTGGCTCGTCGAGTAGCGTGTTCTAAAGTGTTAATCGTCTGTTCGTCAGCCCTATAAGAAGGGTCTTGTCGGCGCCTCGATCGACGCAAAGTGTCACCTAATTGTTCGTCTGCCCTGTAAATAAGGTCTTGTCGGCGAGCCGATCGTCGCAAAGTATTGGACACTTGCTCCACTTGCCTATTTAACGAGTTGGCTCGTCGAGTAGCGTGGTCTAAAGTGTTAATCGTCTGTTCGTCAGCCCTATAAGAAGGGTCTTGTCGGCGCCTCGATCGACGCAAAGTGTCACCTAATTGTTGGTCTGCCCTGTAAATAGGGTCTTGTCGGCGAGCCGATCGTCGCAAAGTATTGGACACTTGCTCCACTTGCCTATTTAACGAGTTGGCTCGTCGAGTAGCGTGGTCTAAAGTGTTAATCGTCTGTTCGTCAGCCCTATAAGAAGGGTCTTGTCGGCGCCTCGATCGACGCAAAGTGTCACCTAATTGTTCGTCTGCCCTGTAAATAAGGTCTTGTCGGCGAGCCGATCGTCGCAAAGTATTGGACACTTGCTCCACTTGCCTATTTAACGAGTTGGCTCGTCGAGTAGCGTGGTCTAAAGTGTTAATCGTCTGTTCGTCAGCCCTATAAGAAGGGTCTTGTCGGCGCCTCGATCGACGCAAAGTGTCACCTAATTGTTCGTCTGCCCTGTAAATAAGGTCTTGTCGGCGAGCCGATCGTCGCAAAGTATTGGACACTTGCTCCACTTGCCTATTTAACGAGTTGGCTCGTCGAGTAGCGTGGTCTAAAGTGTTAATTGTCTGTTCGTCAGCCCTATAAGAAGGGTCTTGTCGGCGCCTCGATCGACGCAAAGTGTCACCTAATTGTTCGTCTGCCCTGTAAATAAGGTCTTGTCGGCGAGTAGCGTGGGCTAAGGTGTTAATCGTCTGTTCGTCAGCCCTATAAGAAGGGTCTTGTCGGCGCCTCGATCGACGCAAAAGTGTCACCTAATTGTTCTTCTTGCCTAACTATGTTATTATTTCTACTTAAACGCTGTCGTTCCCTATTTATAATCCTCTCTGATCGCCTAAATTCTTCATTATCCCTGCGCTCCCTTTGGGAGAGTGCATTAATTTCTCTTTCCTGCTCTACATAACCGGGGTTGGACCTATTTAATTGGTTCCTATCCCTATTTCTACGAGACCTACTAGCTGCTGATAGTCTATTTACCCTAGGCATATTAAGTCAGTTAATTAGTGTATATTAAGTATGAGGAGGAAAAATAATAATAATAATAATGGTATCTTAGGAAAAAAAAATAATAATAAACTATATAAAGCTGTAAAAAATAGAAATGGTATTTTTATCTGAAACAAATAATAAATTGAATTGTAAAAAAGTCTTGAAAAAGACTATTAAATAGGAAAAAAATCAAAAATGACTTGCGATTTTCAAAATCCTTGATGACGAAGTAATTAACACGCACAACTACTATTTAACAATTACGTAAAGAACACACACTAAAATTTCTTTGACACAATCACAGAAACACAGTAATTTTTCTTTACACAACCGATCGATTTAGATGTTTGTAGTTAACTGAATTAACGTCTGCAGTAATGACACCAGGAAGGCTATAAGTTTACCTATACGTTTTTAACCAAAGGGTCAAGTGTTGACTCTTCATTGAATCTTTCCCTAAAAAAAACCCTACCAGTACCAAAATTACCCGTTCTTGGGTTTTTTGCAGGTAGTATATAGGTTACGAAATGCAAGAGCTGCTGCAAGTGCTTTTTAACTCAGGTACTAAGGGGCTATCGAAAAATCCTAGGCAGCACTAGTTTACATTCAAGACCCGTTATGACCATAGCAGGTACTTAAGGGTCATAAAAACATGCTATAGTTTGAACCGCAATAAAATCTAAAAACCCATCCTCAAGATACGGGAAGTGACAAATAAACTATATAAAGCTGTAAAAAATATGTTAATATACCTGAAAGAAATATTTAAGTTTTTTGCACGCCTTTTCTGCTGCATATATCAGATACCCAAGCCTACATGTGTGTGCATGTGCCTGCTGCTGTTGTCATTGATCAGTACAAATATTCAAATTGGTATAACTTCGGTGTCTCTTAACCGATTTTAATGAAATTTTTACAGAAGTTCATTATTTTGGTAATAGTTTCAATCCTCATTTTCAATTTTTTGAAATTCAAGATTTTATTGTTATCGATTACATGTGTATATCGAAAACGAAAAGAGCTATCGATAATTTGAAACAAACTTGTTCTGCCTAGGGCTTAGGCGAACTTATGTCCCAAATTTGAAGTCTCTAGCTCTTACAGTCTCTGAGATCGACGCGTTCATACATACAGACGGACAGACGGACGGACAGACGGACGGACAGACGGACGGACAGACGGACGGACAGACGGACGGACAGACAGACGGACATGGCTAAATCGACTCGGCTGTTGATGCTGATCAACAATATATATACTTTATGGGGTCGGAGAAGCTTCCTTCTGCCTGTTACATACTTTTGCACAAAAACATTATACCCTTTTTTACCCATTTCATGGGTTAAGGGTATAAAAATCTTCAAAGTTATTAAAATACGATTTTGCAGAACTTCTTCTTGCGTTTCATATTGCTTTTCAGCAATTTCTTTTGTTTTACTTGAAATGATCTTTAAGCTGGCTCCAAGACAGACAACCTGCTGGGCTTTTAAAAACAGTCAGATAAAAAGAGATACAGGGGCGGGCGGGCGGTTTATTATACGCAACAGCTGCCAGTTGAGACAGCGGGGAGGCTCTTAAATCAAAAATCAATTGAAGCATTAAATACCCCGAAACAAAATACCTTAAGATATTTGTGGGCTTACACATACATTACACAGAGTACAGGGTCCTAATTACAAGCGTCACAACAATACCGACAAACAACGTGTAGAATGCCGCTAGCATGTGTCACCACCAATTATACAGAGGACAGAGGTATTGTGCACATCGCATTATCTGTGAGGGGCTGGCAAAAGAATGTTAGAGAGTAATCCTCACACGCTGCTTACCGTTGACAATGGGGCGTGCATCACAATGCGGAGAGTTGAGTGGAGAGGAGAGGAGAGTATTGAGTGCGTTCCTGTTGACAGAGTGCGAGGAGGCGCATAGTTAATCTGCAATGACCCCTGATTTGCAGAGCAGAGAGTGTGTATGCTTTGTATGTAATATCCGTGTTAATATCTATGTATGTCTCTTATTGTTCTTTGATTTATATCAACAGCAAGAGCTGTGCTCAAGTTAAATAGAGGCCCTGTCCCATATTTTCGGGTATTTACTTAGAGATTGAATGCTTATCTCGCCATTTTGTCTTTGTGCGAATAAAATAGGTTAACCAAATAGCTATCTGAAACATAAAACTAGTGATATACATACATGTATATAGATTTCAATGGTTTTTGTATACATGGTCACTAATCTCTCATGTTTACACGTACTAGTTCATATGTCACTAATGGACAGTAGCTATTTGCTTTTGCTTCATTGTTTACAGGCCAGAATGTGATGTAATCAGTCAATCAACCAGTTATTGAAATGATTTTGGTATAGTTTTCAATAGCAGCAGACAGTGGATGAATTCTATAGCACAGTTTGGGAGTCATAGCTGTGGTGAATTTCACTTAGTTACAGTTTGAGAGCAGCCTGTTGAGAGTCGAACTGTTTTCAGTAGTCATTGCCATGAGAACAAAGTATTGCACAGTAGAAAGAATTTAACTGAATCGTTTTTAATTAAATCACTCAGAAAGATCTATGTTAAGCTTCAGGTTCAGTGAACACAACAATTACAAAATTGCAATTAATAAATACTTAAGATTTTAAAGTGAAATTTAACTTTCCCACTTAAAGTTGCCTCTGTGTGTTCTATTGTGTGTTCTCTTTCTCTTTGTCTTTGTCTTTGTTCATAATTTTCATTCTTACTCTCCTTAGTTTGGCTTCATTTCACTTTACTTACATAGTAAGTATTTTTTTTGTTTCATGAGGTATTTCCCCCGTCATTGAAGCCGACTTGGCATAATTAAGTCCAATAATAATTTAAACAAATACCTTTGCCAATTTGGGGTGCTCCAGCCGAGGGCTCCCCATTCACCTTTTCATAATTATCTATGTTCCCTTTGGTAGCTTGGTAGCTTGGTAGCAGGTGCACAAAAGCCGCAAAGCATTTGCCTTTTTACTTATTATTTGTAATTAGAAAGCCACCAACTTCTTTTGCTCAGCTCGAGCTCAGAGTTTCAATGCAATATGAGATACAAAAGGGAATTCAATTTTCACAAAACAATTGCCACAAGATGAAGAGTGCTTGCTGGCTCAATTGATGTGCATAATCAGTTTATCAGCTGAGTTTTATTCGGATATACTATATAGTATGTATATATTTTCTCGAGGGTTGCGCTCCCCAAAAAAAGCAGATTCATCATTGTCAAATGTGGCTTGACATTTTTTAAGGTTGGCAACCAACAAAAAAATGTGTAAAAAAAACGGTGAAAAATTTCAACTTTTTATGAGGGGCTTTTTTTTGGGTGGGTCTCGGTGATATAATTAGAAATTTATAATGAATTTTATTTGCACTGGCCACAAAAAAAAAAATACTGAAAACAGAAACAGAAACAGAAACACGAAGAGACGTCAAAATGGTTCCTTCAAATTGACGCACATTTGTGTGCAAATAAAATTAAAGCACTCCGCCCCTCTGAGCCAAAAGCCATATCAAATTTTCAGCTAAGGCCCAGCCAGTCCGTTAGTCTATCAGTCCATCAGTCTATCCGTCAGCCGATGAGAAGATGAATATAGGGAGGGTGTTAATGCGGCATGCAAGTATCAAAGGGACGCTTGAAAAATGAAATTAACAATTGTTGTTGACTTAAGCTCGTGGAAAATAAACAAAAAAAAAAAAGAAAGAAGGAAGAAGAATTACAAAAAATACTGAAAAAAGTGTATTAAGTATAATTTTGCTTGTTCTTAGTCAGGTATTTATAAAAATAGAAGTATGATGTTGATGAAATTTGCTTGATAAATAACTTTCAGCAATATGAAATTTAAGTTCTTCAATGTTTTCTGGTGATAATTAACTAATGTTTATGTTCATTTTTGAAAGTAATGCAATAATATTAAATTAAATGAATATTGCCCATAGTGTCTCACAGGAAATGTCATTTGATAAACAGAAACTATTAATTTTATTTGTCGTCAAAATTCTCAAAAGAATTTCACATTACAATTTCATGCTTATCCTCATCAGGAAGCAAAGGCAGACGAGATAAAATTACTTTGGTTTTGTGCTTTCAGCTTGGCTGGCTCCACATATCACCAGAAACTTGAAGGACTTCTCCAGCTTTTTTCGAGGTTGACCTTCATGATGTTGCTCATATTCATTATAAGCCTTAATAACTGTTGTTTGCAACTGAACGGCGGCGAATGTCAAAATACCGACTAAAGGATCGAGTTTGACCAGAGCGCGGTTGGCACTGGCGCCTTCTGGTTTTCCGCTCAATTTGCCTTTGTCTGGGTGTTTGGTATTGGGTTACTCACCAGTTGCAGCTAACTGAGTGACTGCACGTTGGATTAGCTTGGGTTTGACTCGGCGATCAAGTGTCGAGAGAAACCCTAGTATGACCACATGTGTCATACGGCGGACAGCAGTAGTTGGGGGAAAGTTTATATATCAAAACAAAAACAAAAAATCAAAATATAATACATGTTGCATACAGGTACATGTTATTTGTTGAATGAAAATGTTAATAAAATCATAGCAATATTAATTTGTTATTATTTCGTTGGTCACGATTAAATTAACTTTTGAAGAACAAAAAAGTAAGGGATTTAACAAAAATATATATAAATATTGTATGTAAATTAATTGACAAAATATTGCCATAAATAAAAATTAATATGGAACTCTTTTTTGCCCAAGTAATAAAAACTTAATATCATATCTGAAAGCAAAGTCGATTACGGTGTACCCTTTATTCTTTATTAAGCTTTAAAGTATTTGAAATATATCCATAAATTTATAAGCCTTTTGTTATTATTATAGCGTACAAAAATCCAATACATATACAATACCACACATTTTAATAACTATTTATGTATATATTTATATTTATAACGTTTTTTGAGTATTCATACATTAATGTCAATGGCTTTCATAACACCCACAACAGAATGTTCTACCCTGAGCACAAAAAAAAAAAAAGAAAAAATTAACTCACAATGAAAGCGCATGCATTTTTAATTTCATATTTATCGCCGCATACAGAATGTAATTAAAACAGAATAACAATAAATTAAGTGGTTTGTAAATAAATTTAAAAAATATATATTTTTATATATATAATACGTACACTGCTTTGACTTCAACTGCTGTGGTTAATGTTGGGAAATAAATCACTTTATATTGTGAACAAACACACGATTTTAAAACAAATAAGTAAATTAACATTGTTTGGGGCTGGTTTGAAACGTTAAATACAATATAAATACAATACATAGAAATACTTATCTTTTAAATTAATATACCGATTCCAACATACATATACATATTCCCTGGATTATAAATATAAATCTGGTTGTTGTTGCAGTATGTCTAGTGAAGCTTACATATATTTTTCCATAGCTTCTCTATAGCTTTGTATCCTTTTCGAGATTCACTTCCGGTAAGATGGTCTTGGCATTTGCTTCTGGCTGTAACCCTTTTTGAACTCATTATTATGGAATAGGAAATAAATAGAAGAGCGCCTTACTACTTAGTTCCACTTAACCTTGTTGCAAAAGTTAAAATAATATTTTCTTTTGCCGAACCAACCCCCACCCAACCCGCCATTGCAAAGTAAAAGCTTTATGCGCTACAGGCCAATAAAACGGACCAACATCGTAGACGTTTATATTTGTCAATATATACGCTGTTTTCTAAGGAAGAAAATGTATACTGAATATATATGGTGGTTATTGTAATTCAAAGAAATACTCAGCCTGAAGATAAAGTAATCTTTTTAAAGAGGAGAATTTAATGTTTTTGTTATAATAATCGAAAAAATAAGTATTTTGCCGAAGTTAAACAACTTTTAGCCGCGTTAACATGGTAAACAGAGCATTTCACAGTCGTCTGACTTTATTTTGTATTTCACTTGCAATTTCTGAAGGTCTTAGACTCAGACCCAGAACCAGACCCAGACCCAGACTCAGACCCAGCCTTACTTACTTGAGTGGCAACCCTTTACGCATTATGCGTAAATCTCGAAATGTTTTCTTTGGTGTGCTTATTTTTTAATTGTTAAGTTTTTATTTCCCCACCCAGAGAATGAGAAAGAGCAAGCAACTTCGAAACCCCGAAACGTATCACCCTCTCCAGAGCAACTGCCAAAAAGTTCAACGAAGTGTGTAAAGTTTTTTTTCTGCCTGACGGTAGAGAGAAGCTGCTTTTGCATTAAATTTGTGTAAATGGATTTTGCTAATGGATCCAATAATTCATTTAGATTTTACTTTTCAGCTGGCAAATGTTGTTTGCGTTAAGGTAAATAGAGCAAAATACTCTTGCCGCACTTTTTGTGGTAGCACAGATACCAATTTGTGTTCTAGAACCAAATTAGGTTTGGTGGAACTTCAAGACAGCTTAACAAAAACTTTCTAAGCTGCAATCGTAGTACTATGCAGATCGTGAGGTTAATTTTTGTGCGAGGTTGTAAATAAATGATGTTGTAATGTATGATAAATGATGTTGAGATTAAAAGTGGGAAGTAGTTGAAAGTGTGGAGAATAAGACAATACTTAAGATTATTTTCATTATAAAAGTTTGAAAACCCATAAAAACATTATATTTGTTTTTAATAATATTGTGTCGTCATGATAAATGTGGCTATGGTCTATGCTATATTGAACTTCTGCTTTTATAAGTTTAAATACATGATGAAAATATATGTATAAATATTTTAAATGAATTTCTTACGCCCAATCGAGTTTTTAAAAATTTATGAATATTTGTGGACATGTGCAATTGTGACTGCTTCAAACATTTAAACATCTACAAGGTCTTAAGAATACTGGTCCCAACTATAAAATACCCTGTAACCAGATCTAGAAATTCTTAACACGTTGGATCTTTAATAAGTCGTAATAAAGAAGAATTTAAAAAAAAAAAACATACTTTTGCACATCCCGAATCGGTTTTCCCTTTGTCAAGCAATTCGTGACAAAATTAAAATACCCTCTCAATACCAAAAAATACCCAATGTGGTCATTCATTCTTTTTTTCACACGCAGAACACGCAACAGACAATAGACAAAAAAAGTATAAATGGAAGGTAGAACTGGACACAAAGGTAGAAACGATACCAAAGGCAAAAGCTGAAGAGGGCGCGGGGCGTGGGGCGCGGGGCACACTGTGCGTGGTTACATCCGAATCCGAAAAGGCCAAACAATAAACGCTACTTTGTCTTTTGTTGACACAAACACAAACACAAGCACGAGCACTCACATGCACGCACACACAGATAAATATGCAACATATGTGTGTAAAAAATCACAACCACATCAGGAAGGTCCTTTTTGGCTGCGTGTTGATGTTGGGGCTACGCCATTATTTTGCTTAATTATTTACATGAGTAAACAGTCAAGTTGAACTCATAACAAGGAGGCGCGGACTCTGTTGTTTGGTTTCATGTAAATCAACTAAGGGGAGCCTTTTATTTTTATCTATTTTCATAGAATATGTAGGGAACACACTGGTATTATGCGTAACAAGTAGTTTACATTTCTCAAGGTTAATAAACTTTATATTTGAAAAGATTCCAAAATTCAAATTTCAATGTGTCATAGAATAAAATCATAATCTACTTGCATATTATAGGGTATTTTTCTGGCAGTTTCCTCATATTTTGTATGACAAACGTGTAAATAACCGGCAGGGCATCGGAAAAAATGCTCAAAAGCACATTTATTGGGTCGATGCGTTTGACGGATGGGATGGGGGATGGGAAAAACAAAAACTTTATCGAAGGATGGGCTTGAAAAAAGTGTTTATTTACAAAAGAGGACTGTCGAGTATATCCCTCAAACACCTCATATATGACTCGGTGCCAATGTTTTGGAGGCTTCAACGTATATTTCTACAGTTTGGTCTGTAATGGCGAAGGGAATCAAATCGAAACTTCCAATCAGACGAGAAATCTTTCACAACAGCAACATTCAGCTGAAAAAGATGGTGTTTGGCAGCCAAAGCTGAGTTCCATCAACGCCATCAGCACAGGATCTTCGCTACTCTGCCCCTCCATCTCCATCTCCATCACCAACTATCTGCTCTGCTCTTCTCGGCTCGCTCTGCAAACTCTGGCAATAATAATTTTAAAATTACAAATTCACAAAACGTACGCGAAATTGTTGGCAATGTCTGCACTCTGTCCGTCCGTACGCTTTTACCACTTCGCCAACCTATGCTATACACCAAAGACGTTGTCTTCGTTTCCTCTTCCCTCTGTCTCTCGCCCTATATAGTGTATATTCTACCTTTGCATCTTTTTGCCATCTGCCGCAGCTGACTAGCGCTGTGCCGTGCCTAAAGCTCTTTTATGATACACACGTACTGCAACAGGCACACATACATATATTTATTTATAAATGTATATATATTTTTTATATATTACATATATATATATTATATATTATGTGTCTTTATATGCCAAGGATTACTCGTTCTGCAAGCTCGGGCACATCCATGGTACGTTTGTGCACAGTGTATAAAAATTAATTATATATAAGCTTAAATATAATATTGTTTAATATAATCATTTGTTGCGTGTAGATGCGTCTGATGATGAATCTATAAATCAGAATAACAAAATATTGGAGGAAAGTCTTGCGCTGTATTGTTGTTATGCTTAATGGGAGACAGGTGACCAAATAGACAAACAACAAATGGAGTATTGTCATACGAGACAGCAAGTAAGGTGATAAGATTAAACATAATATCATTAGGGATAATACATTTTGCATTAAAAGACTTTCAGGGAAAAAATATAGACCCACATTACTAGTTTAGACCGATGTTAAATTATAAATATAGCAAATTTTTGTTAAAAAGATTTTTAAAAAAAATATGTTTTTTTGACAGAATCCCGCATTGTCATAGTCAAAAGCTCAGTTTTCCAGCCAAATTTATCAATGGTGAAACTGATTCTTTTGAATTAATCATCCAAGTTAACTTTATAGTTCCGATCCAAAACAACAAAGCCTCCACCTTTTTCTCCATTACCGTGTTATTCTCTCTAATTATATCTATCCATAACACATTTCGGATATTAGGCTCAATGCGCCACTTCCATCTGAGCTCTTAAAAAAATTAGTCTTGCGTTATCCATTCTTCGCAAAAATGAGAACAAAATTGCGAACTGGGAGAAAATTCTTAAGGAATAAATGTACACAAACTAATGATATATGAATATGTAAAATATTATTATTAAATTATAAATAAAAATATTACAAAAACAATATTATCATATCTGGGAGTATAAATAAAAAAGTTAAATAATTTTAAATTCGAAATGTAACAATTATTATTTGATTCTGTGCCACTGTGCGTTCTCTGTACTCACCTTGTAGAGAATGCATAAAATTCACATTTAGATATTGCTCAGCAGCGTCCGCGGCTTCCATGTTGCTACAGAGCATCAGAGATAGAAAGATATATATATATATATATATATAGAAAGAGAGAGAGAGAGAGAGAGATAGAGAGAGAAAGAAAGAGTGGAGTCTCTGTCTGCTGTTACTGGGACCGGAATGGCATTCATCATTCATTCATAGCCTCGGCGGCGGCGGCGGCGGCGACTGCTGCTGCTGCGATTTTTCATTGGAACATGGTGCAAGTTGCAAGTCGCAAGTCGTAAGTCGCAAGGCGCAGTTCGCGAGTCGAGTCAATCAAATGTCTCAAGTTCATTACAAGAGCTGCCAGAGTTGTTTGGTAAGTAATAAGCTATGAATCGGGCTGTTGTTGTTGTTGCTGTTGTAATAGTTGTCGGACTGATGGAATAGTTGCTGACTTAGGCAGAAGTTGGAAAAAGAAGGAGGCGACGGAGAGAACGAACCGAGGCCTCCTTTGCCTTTGCCATCATCATCATCCATGATCATCATCATCATCTCATCGTAGTCCATTTTCGACTGCTACTTTGCGCCAAAGTTGTTGTTGTTAGTGTTGTGGTTGTTTGGTTGTTGCCTCTGTTGCAGTTGTTGCAGTTGTTGTTGCTGATGAGGTTGTGGATGAGTTTGATGCATGTTTTGTTAGCTTCTGTTGTTGATTTGGAATGCAGTTTGGTGGAAATAGCCCGGAGCCATGATGTTGCTGCTGTTGCTGTTCCCGCATCCGCTACTTCGGTTGCGCTCTTGCATTTTGATTACTTTTTTCGGTGGAACTTTTGTGAAAAGAAGTTGCAAAGTTTTTATGCAGATTGTGCAGATTGTGCAGATTGTTGTTGTTGCCGCCTTCAGAGGATTTTAATTCCCTAGAGTTTGCGATATAAAGCAATTGTCGAATTTACGACGTTTTAATAGTTCAACTAATAATATGAAGAAATGATAATGTAATTACAATATATATTAATTATAATTAGGTTTAGTTCAACATTTGCTTTAATAAATCACCCGTTGAAATGGGAAACAGTGAATTCAACAGAAGACAGATAAAATAAAATTTTATTTCAAGAAAGTTAGAAGACAATTAAAAATTATTCGAAAATGATTAGTTAAATGTTTTCCATGGATTAAGTGCATTTTTGATGCCTGTAAGTTACAACGTCAACCAAAAAATTACTCCAACATCATTGGAGTCCGTTGGGGTCCGTGGAAAATGGCTGCCTGTATACAGTAAAGTATACAGTATACAGTGTGTTTTTTTTGCATATTTTAGGGCTTTGGCATAAGCGTACACGACATTTTATTTGGAAAAGTGCAGCGAACGAACATGCGGAGAGAGTGCCGCCAAAATGGCCGCCATAACTGTTTGGAAAATGTCAACCATGAGCCATGAGCCATGAGCCATGAGGCCATTACCAGTAGAAAAAAAATAGTCAACCAGTTCAGTTGGTTGGTTGGTTGGTTGTTTGGCTGGTTGTTTGGCTGGTTGTTTGGTCCGCCAGTTGGTAGGAGACGAGGCAGTCAGCCAACCAAAGCGCTGGCCATGCAATTGTTGTCCCCGGCCTACCCCGGTCTACCCCGGCTCCACCCCGCCCGCAGCAGGCAACGTAGAAGTCGTAATTATGCTGTAGACCAAAGCAAAATAATTACTTTGATCGAAAATGATATTATTTTGTCGACAATGGTAGTACGTGCGTACTACTACTACTACTACGAAACGGGCGGGTGTGAGGGGCGTGTCCGACTCTCTCTCTCTCTCTCTCTCTCTCTCTCTCTTGCAATTGAGCTGTGCAATGGCTGCCTGCAACAAGCGGCAACCAGCGGCAACAACGACAACATCGAAAACAACGATGTCCACCAATACCCAAAAGTGCATTGCATTTGGAAAAATTTGCATATGTGCGAGAATGGCTAAAGAATAATGGAGTGAGTGATGATGGAATGGAGGGAGGGAGGGAGGGAGCTGTTCGTCGGGTGTAGTTTTGCATTGGTTGTAGTAGTTTCAGTTTTAGTTTTACCCTACCCTCCCTCCTAAACCCAACCCAACCCAACCTTTTGAGCCAGCCGAAAGTAATTACTTTTTCGTACGTTTTTCGATGGTCGTTCGCAACAAAAATTTTATTTATTTCACTGCACTCGGAGCCGCCTGCCCCCATTTTTGAGGAGAGCTACATCCTTGTTTCCAGTCCAGTCCAGTCCAGTTCAGTTCAGTCCAGTCCACTCCACGTCCGCATCCATATCCATTGCCTTAACGTTGCTCTTTTGGTTGTTAGTTTGAATGTGTTTTCACATTTATATGCAAATTTTTTGGATTGCATGCTTAAAATATGGCTTTCGCTGTGTGCATGTGTGTTTGTTGTGTGTGTGTGTGCTTCAATAGTTCAACAAATGAACAAGAACCATTGAGTGAGTGCCGCGAGCTTGCAAAAGCAGGTTGCACAACCGAATTGGCTAAGTGGCAAGTGCACCAACCAAACGGGGCAATCAAATGTTGCCTCCATCGAAACATGGCCATTTGATAAATAACCAGAATGCAGCAAGAACATAGCAAGGAAGTGTATCAAAATATATATATATATATAAACAGATACATATATCAAATTCCATTTTCAGTATGGAAAACTTATTAGTCACATTAAACAAATTTACAAATTGCTGCAATGTAAAAAGTTAAGATTGAAATGAAGATGCTTTAAACATTAACTGAAAAATCGTAAGGATTTGAACTTTTACTTATATTTATCATCAAACATACTATGTTTGCTGATGGGGAAACTTATTTTATTAAAAATAAGTGAAAACAAAAGCTGCTTAATGATAAATAATTGCAACGTTTTCTCGTTTTCTCGTCTCTCGTTAAGCTAAAAACTTAAGTTTAAATAGCTAAATTGCATGTTCAAATGTTATTTAGTATAAAAACCTCAAGCCAAACAAATTTCTTATGTGTATACAGAGTTTTTATGTGTATTAAAAGTAATTTTTATAATCAAGTTCTTAGACTTTCCTATTTTAAAACATCAATACAAGTTTTAATAGTTTTTGAAAGGGCTTTCTTTTCCAAAAACAATTTAAATTGTATATGTTTTATCGAAAAAAAAACGAATATAAATGCTTTCCCCATGGAATTAAATCGTCCATGGCTCAAGTCAGAAACCAATTCATATGATATATAGCATCAGACTCTTACTCTTATACTTCCCATTCCCGCTCTCAGAAGACCCAAACCGAATCTGCACAATCACTTAATGAAGTCACAAATCAAGTCGGAGTCTGGCTGACCGGCAAAATTTGTGGCCAGTTTTGCCTGCATGCAACCAATTTCTGACTATGACAGCCCCACAAAAGTTCAAATCTGATGACACAATGTGGCAGGAATGAACTGCAGTCCACAACAGTACAACGGCAACATCAGCAGCAACATCAGCAGCAACAGCAACAGCAAAAGCAGCCACAGATTTAGTCTCTCAATTGCAGTTGCAGCAAAGTGTTTCGCAGTTCATTGTTTGCAGTTTTGAGTTGAGTTCGTGTTGTTGTCCCAAAAATTGTACTAAACTGTAACCAAATGCTTGGGTCAAGAGCAGGAAAAGCAGGAACAGTAGCACAATATGACGGTTGCGGGTTGCGGGATGCGGGATGTGGGATGCTGTGGGATGGCTGTGTGCAAGAGTCGCTGGTTTATGAAATGAAAGCAAAGATAAGCACCAAGAGCACCGAGCGTTGCACACACTTGCACACACACACACACACGCACATACATGCAACAAAAAATCCTTCGCACCGGTGATGGTGGTGGTGGTGGTGGTGGTGGTGGGGCAGCAAATTGCATATTGCATATATAGGCGACCTGGCCTGATATCTATGGTGTGGCGGTGTTGTTGCCGCATCGTGGGGTTGGTGGTGGTGGGGGTGACGAGCAGTGGGCGGGGAAAGGCAGCACTGCCAAGAGATGCACATGGCCAGATACCAGTCGGAGTGGGCTGTCAGGAAACTTGACAATGTGTGAACAAATAATTCCATCAGCAAGAACAAAAGCGTCGAGTGTTTGTTTTGGGTGTGCGACGCGTCTACGTACCACTCCAATCTACCACTTACATGCATAACCCATCCCGCCCTCGCCCTCGCCCTAGCCCTTCTACTGCCATTGCATCCCTGCCAGTTACAAAGAACCAATGCATATGCATATGCATATGCAAGGACTCCAATCTGTGCAGTGTGTGTGTGTTTGTGTGTGTGTGTTTGTGTGTGTGTGTTTGTATGTGTGTGTGTGTGTGTGTGGGCCTGGCAATATGTTACAGCTGCTGCCCCGTAATGTAGCAACGCCCCCCAACCAGCAATCCCAACACGATTATCATTGCTCAAAATTTATGAATTGCACTTGGTGTGACAGAGAGAGAGAGAGAGAGAGACAGCAGAGAGAGAGGAGAGACAGCAGAGAGAAGGCAAAATGTTGCCCAGATGGAGAAATGCAAATGAAAAAAATGCTTCTGCACTTTTCAGTTCGCACACAACCTTATTGACAGACAGATTGCATTTTAAAAATATATTTTTAGTTCCAGTTCCAATCTTAAAATATTTCCATACACTTTTATTGAATTCGATATGGTTACAAAAGATGACTGTCTTAAAGAGAGATCTTTAGAATAATTATTACTAATATATTTCTCTGCTTCTATACTAAGATGTAATCATATTTAGGTCTTAAGATAGACAAGTTAATTAGCCTAATGGCCAAACCGTCACGGTAATTAGGTATGAGCATATTCTATATGGCTGAAGATCACAATTACAACTACAAAATGTTGCCTATTTTTCTATATAATATCTCTGATTTGATCTAAAATGGTTGGAGAAAGTGTTTTACGAAGGCGGAAAAAACGTTATTTGTTTTTCACGCCTTTTGACCAACTGAAAGATATAGATCAGAGTTCGGTTAATGTATTAAATATATGATATTATGAAGTATATATGAAATAAATATATGAAATTCAAAAGGCTACTGAACTTTCAGCCATTCCAGCTATGAGCCAGCTGCTACTAACCAGACTTTAATGACCAATATTAAAAATAATATATAAATATATATATTCTATATATATTTTTTAAATACTTAATAAGACTACGGCCTGCAGGCCTTTTCCACTAAAAATATAAGAACGGAGACCCCTTTCAAGTAACAGCAACAACACCAAGAACAACAACAACAACTTATGCTAAAGGGGCAAGAAGAATGGAAGAATGTAATGTCTTATGTTTGGATATGTGGTGGTATCATGTCAAACAGACATTTCAATTCAATTAAGTTTGGTTGTACAAAAAGTTTTCATTGGATGCCCACCAAGAAAAGAAGATAAAGAACTTTAATGCAACAATTTTCCATTTTCAAGTCGCATTAATTAATTATAAACAAAGAGCCAAAGAGAAAGAGAAAGAGAAAGAGAAAGAGAATAAGGTATCTCATTCCCATCAGTTGTTGAACACGACGCGACGCGACGCGACTCGCCCACCTCACACCACCCACAAAGAGCCGCCCCACTCCCGCACCCGCACCTTATCTGAATCTGCATACCCTTTGGAAACGCGGCGAAATGTGTAAATGTGCAAATCAGAGCACAGAACAGAACAAAGCATAAATCGATTAAATTTGCTGTCATTTTAAATTTGACACATGAAACAAAATGCTTTGCGTACCCGAACATTTAACTTGAAAAAATGGTCACGGGGTGGCGGACGGGGGAGTGCGAAGAGTTGAGTGAGGGTTGTGGCATGGTAGGGCATGTTAACGGGAATTGGGTATTGAGCTTGTAGCAACAACAACATCATAGAAGAGTAACGGTGAAACATATGCTCGTTTCAAACGTTCCGCTTACTTTTTCCTAGCACCCTTTGATGAAGCATGAAGCTTAGTAGCAGGTACTACATAGTAGAAGGTGGTTAGCAGGTGGGTGGTTGGGTGGTGGGGTGGTTGGTGTGATGCGAATGGGGAATGTGGATGGAATGTCGCTGTCACAATGCTTATGCAAATTAAAGTTATTTGATCTTTGGCGTTGGCGTTGGCGTTGGCGATGTCCGACACAGAGTTGGCATATACTAAACGGCTTTTCCCGGAACCAACAATAAAATTACCTTGAATTCGATATTGTGTTGACACATGGAATGATAGGATCAAGCAAAGACATTCTTGTTAAAGATTACTTATTACTTTGTTTGGTTAGCATACATTGAAAAGCTTTCAGGAAGTTAGTTCAAGCAAATAGGGGCTATATATATATATATGCGGTTGACCTAGATAAACTATGTATGAAAATAAGTTCCCGCCTGCCTCAAAATTCATCAATTCATTAATAACCTTGATAGATTGTAGTTTATACACTACACTTTGCTATGTTTACCAACACTCTTACACCTTCTGACACTTCTGCACAACACAACACTCAAGCATGTTTTTAACACCACATCGCCATTTGCATTTTTGCATACTCCATGGCATTGTATAAACGCCATTGTTCTGTTGCTTCCGTTTTCGAGTATAATTGCAATTGCAATTAGAATTCTCTTTCGACTTGTAGTTTGTGGTGTTTGTGTTGTTGTTGTTGTTGGTGTTGTTGTTGGTGTTGTCGTCATGGCTCATTCACATTGAGTCGACCTCACCACTTGCTATTTGCAACTTGCAACATGCTACAACTTAATTTTTGCGTAACATGCAAAAGTCCACGTTTCCGTTTCCCTTGGCTCGAGTCAAAGGTCTCAGGCACGACAAAGGCCTGAGACGCCATTTAAATTAATAAACCGGGAGCTGTTGCATTCCCATTATTCCCACCACATTTGTATAGGTGTGTATGTGTATGTGTGTGTGTATAGTATTTTTTGAACATTGCGTGTTGTTAGCCGATTTATCGGTGCATGTGTTCTAATAAATTTTTAATTATTTGCCAAAGCAACAGATTCGATCAACTTTCTAACTATATATATATATATAGTTGATACTAAATTGAAAACCCACTCCCTTCCCCCGCAAATAAGCCACATAAATAAATTGCCGGCAATTACGGCGTTAACAAGTTTTATTGACTGACTAAATGTGTTCGCTTCTCGGCTCTTTTCCCTGCTGTTTGGATGTCTGAGCGCTCCCCAACAATTTTGACCAGTTGCCTGCCCCCAAAACATTCATTGTCGTCCGTCCTCGTCGTTTGTCTTCCACATGCTGCTGCTGGTGCTGCTGGGAAAGGACATCATTTCATGGGCTTGTACAAACGTTTAAATGTCTGTAAAAGTCTCGTCCCATCCACCCAAAAAACAGAAAGAAAAAACCATTTCATGGCAGGTTCACTGGTCGCTGGACAATTTATTTGCGTTTTGTCACCAACTGAAGTCTGGCTGAAGTTTTTCTCGGCTTTTTTCTCTGTTTTCTCTGTTTTCTCTGTTTTGAGGGTGTTTCTGTTTCTGCCTCGACAAAAACAATGAGTAATACCTCGATGAAATCGCTTGCAGTCCATTGTTTCTGCTCCCCTCCCCCATTTATTCCGCCAGATCAATCTTCGTTGGACTGCTTTTCACACACACACACACACACACACACACACACACACACACATACAGACACACATTTTATGTCGCAATGTTGTCTATCGCTTCGACACTTTGTTGCATTTGAAATTTATTAGCAACATTCGTTGCCTTGACTTTTCCTTCTCCTCCCTCTGGCCCTGCCCCTTCCCCAAATACCGCCAAAAAAACTGCCAAATTCCCATGTGTGTTGCGCCTCTATACTAAAGCAAATAAAATCAAAATCATAATCATAATCGTGTTTATGCAGACGTTCACACTATGACTGCGAAAATCATATTATATCATATATAGTATTGTGAAGCATTATAAAAAGTACTAAAGAAGCCAACACAAAAATCACAAAGAACAGAGTTGAATTTGCGAAGGAATCGCATGAAAAATGATCTGGAAAAATGGCAAAAAAAAAAATAAATACTTGGAGTGTGGCACTTATTTAGCTTTTCCTTTTTATACCCTTAACCCATGAAATGGTTAAAAAAGGGTATATTGGTTTTCTGCAAAAGTATGTAACTGTCAGAAGAAAGCTTCTCCGACCCCATAAAGTATATTGATTCTTGATCAGCATCAACAGCCGAGTCGATTTAGCCATGTCCGTCTGTCCGTCCGTCCGTCTGTATGTATGAACGCGTCGATGTCTGGAACTACAAGGCCCAGAGACTCCACATTTTGGATATGAGCTCTCCTAATCCCTAGGCATAGCAAGTTTGTTTCAAATGTTCGATAACTTTTCCGGTTCACGAAAATTTGTTTAAAATCGATTAAGAAATACCGGAGATATGAAGCCATCAAGCATGGGTCCGGTAGTTCACGGTCAATATATATGTCTGTCAGCCCGACCATCTGTCCGTCAGTGTGGTCGAGGGTTAAGGGTATCTTCTAGTCGAGCTTAATCGATTAGAGCCTTCTTTCTTGGTTGTTCTGTATCTTTGTATCTGGGGGATTTCACGATGGTGACGACGCCAGCCAATAAAAAGATAAAACGATGGCTTATGTCGCTCCCCTCCACCGCCCCCCTCCACCGACCCACCAAACGAACTTAACGTCTGGGTACGTTTCCTAAAAACATGTGCCAGCGTTTGGTTTGGTTTGGGCTATGTGTAACGAACGAACGAACGGTCTCGGGTGGTTTAGCACCACCCGATGTCAAGAAGGTAGTGAAGGATGTGGATTATGTGGAGGGTGTGGAGGGATGCGGTGCGGTGCGTGAAGGGGTCTCGCTATCAGCATATGGGGCTTAAGTTGCGGTTGACATTTATTTCACGCGCCATTGCACAAATAAATGCGTTGTGGCTTGCTATTTGTTTAGTGATTAAAAAATGGAGAACGGGGAATGAGAGAGTTTTTACATATAGAAAATCGATGAAAAATCGAAGAATTTGTTGAGGGAAAGAATTGAAAAATATACAAAATTAACAAAATAATAAATCGAATTAAATGAATTGGCTAAAAGATAAAAGTGAAAAGCGGTAAATATCAACATCTAGTCAATTCTTGAATGAAAAATTTAAGAAAAAATCAAAATCAACTACCGTTTTGAAGTTAATCTGAATATCTCAAAACATTGGAAGCGGATATGGTGACAGTCTAATACAAGAAATAAACTTTAGGGGCCTTTGGGTAAACTCATTGAAAACGTTGGAAAATGAAAGAACATGATTGCGTTCAGAAGAGTATACAAAGTCTGCTATTGTTATCATAAATTGTTGCTGGGATTTCTCAACAACTCCTACTCGATGCCCAACTAAATGGCAATAATTTTTTCATTTATGATTTACTGATACCCTTGGCAATCATATTCACATTTCCATTATCATCAGCATAATCATCATATAGAAAGAGAGAGAGAGAGCGAGAGAGAGAGACGATTTAAGTCTTTGAGGCACATTGGCAAACCCTTTTTGATTGTTACTTGTTATTGGTGCAACAACTGGCAACGCCTACAACTTTTTTCTGGGTTCTTTGGGTTCTTCTTTATTTTCCAGGTCATCACTCGTCTATTCTATTCTCTTGCTGCTGCTGCTGCTCGTCACTTCTTCTTCCTCGTCTTCTTCTTCTTCTTGTTGTACGATTTTAATTTTACGCTTGAAAATTAAAAATTTTACGCTTTGTGTTGTTGCTTGTTGTTGTTGGTTGTTGTTGGTTGTTGATGAACTTCAGAGCTACACAACTCTCGTGGCTCTCTCTAATGTTGCTTTGGTCGCACAAAAAAAAAAAAAAAAAAAGATGATGAAAAAAAAAAACAAGAAAAACATCAAAAGTGAAGTTTTGCTGGTGCACAAAATTCTTGTCACGTACGCAAAATTTTAATTGATGCCATTAAAAGGCTGGCAAAAAGCAAAAAGGGCATAGAAAACACAGAGGTGGATTCTTTTTGTTGTTGTTGTTTGTTGTTGTTTGTTGGTGGGGCTGGACGCCGGAAACATTTGTGGCTGAGAAATGAATTTAAACTTTTCATTTTGCTAAACGCAAGGGCCGAGTCAGAGTCGGCAGGCAGAGTCGATTAGCTAAATGATTGAGCGCATTTTTTGGTAAAGTGAGAGTATCGCGGACCATCTCGAAGATGTTATCACAAATGAACTTGTCTTCACTTTAATTAATAGAAGATCGGGTTGCGTCTCTCTCTCTCTTTCTTTATACATACATACATATATATCTAAGCCATAGCCATAGCCATATGACACATACATACACACATACATACACATTGTCTAAACATATATCACATGACATGAGCGAAAACTAAACGGGGAAAAACATTGCACGATGGCGATGAAAATTTTAATTGCTTTACCACCCATCACCCACCACCACCCCGCCGCGCCGCGCCAAGCACCGCCCCGCCCACGTGTACTGTTGACTTTAATTGTGTGAAAAAGCAAAAACATTCTAATTTACGATGCTCCCTCTCCCTTTCTCTCAGTCTCTCTTCGGTCTCGCTCCATTTCTATGCTTATTAAGTGTGTGTGTGTGTGAAAGGATGCCGGACATGAGCGAGTGTGTGCGTGTTTGTGTGTGTGTGTGTGTGTTAGTAAGTGCGTGGAATGTGATAGTGTAATTATTATGCGGTTTTGGGTTTGTTCGTTCGCCGGCGCCATATACAGCTCCAGCTAGCTAAATGCAGAGAGAATATGCTTGAAATAGCTAGCTGCAAAGCTGATTTCAGCTGCCGCTTGCCGCATGCCGCATGCCGCTTGCCGCTTGCCTGATGAACAATTGCAACCAAGATTAGGCAGCTAAGCCGTTACTCCCTTTTGCTTGCCACTGTGTTGCGTCTGTTGCGGCTGTTGCGTGGCACGTTGCCCGAGTCCTTTGTGTGATGTGTATGTGTGTGTGATGTGTGTGTGTTTGTGTGTGTGTGTGTGTGCCTGTCCTTTTTGGTTGAATGTTTGCCTTTTGCATACGCGTCGTGCATTTGCCAAAAAAAGACCCGTTCAAAAGTTGAAATTGCCGGCAGTTGGCATAACACACACACACACACATACACTACCACACACATACACATACTCACAGAAATAGAGGTAATGTGGAAAAGTGTTCTATGCAATTTGCCTTTTGTTTGGCATTGTAATTAAGTTGACAATCCATCATCATACATCATCATCATCATCATCAGGCAAAAGGAAATTTGTAAATAAAAAAAAAAGAGAAAATATTTCTGTGTTTGACTTCGCATTGATATTTAACTTCTTGCTGTTGTTGTTGTTGTTGCTGTTGTTGTTGTTGCTGTTGTTGTTGTTGTTGTTGTCGTAGTCCGTTTTGGCGTTTATAATTTTCTAATTTTTGACAATTTGTTTAATGACGCATTCACGCATTGTGATTGAAATTTTGAATACTATCTAAATAGTTTACCACAGAAGGGGTTTGTGGCATGTGGTCAGGAAATTCTCAAAGAAGTAACGGCATGAAATACTATTATATATATATAGGTAGGATTGAATATTGGGGAAAAGTAAGAGTATTTGGCATTGTGAAAGCATGTTGTGCTTGACCAACATATTCCTTGCCTTATTTGCATTTGAAACTCTCAACTTAAAAGAGATTTCGATTCTTTTGCATTCACAATATCAATATCATACAATCCATTT
The DNA here is from genome assembly GCA_035044645.1 of Scaptomyza parva. Classification (NCBI taxonomy): domain Eukaryota; kingdom Metazoa; phylum Arthropoda; class Insecta; order Diptera; family Drosophilidae; genus Scaptomyza; species Scaptomyza parva. The sequence goes on from JAWNNT010000063.1 coordinate 3,554,314, forward strand.
GCGAACTATCGAACCCTTTCTGTGTCCCTTCCTTCAATCAATTTGCTCTAAACACAAACCACAAATAAGTTCACTATTGGTCATTGGTTCTCCTCTCTCTCCCTCTCTCTAACCCTTGCAAGCTGGTGCACAAATATTGCTCTCAATAGTGGCAAAAGTTTCTAGGCAATGACTGCAACGAATAAAAAGAAAAACGGAGAGAAAGAGCAATGCGAAAAGATGTTCGTATGTATGTTCGTTTGTATGTATGTATGTGTGTGTGTGTGTGTGTGTGTATGTGTGCTTAAGCTCAATTAGCATAAAGTGCAATCCATCATAGAAAATGTCAAAAACTGCTGAACAAAGTTTTCACAAGTCAGTCCGCAAGCTGATAAAAAAAAATTTGAGTACAAAAAAAATGAGAATCGTTTTGGTTTGAGGGTTGAAAATGGGCAAATAGACAAACTATACGTTTGAAACTTCTTCTTCCATAGAGGTTCTCATAATATATTAAGCAAATATGATAATAAAATTCGAGTCTAGTTCAATCCGGGCTTGGGGCTCGCAGGCAACATTATCGAAATAAGGAAAGCATAAAAAGAAAACATAAAAAAGGATGTGTGAGAAAATATTTCAGAGAGAGGCGAGAACCCTGCAACTTGGGGATACCCTAAAGTATGTATAAAGAAAGAATTATGAAAAAGGAAAAGGAAACCAAGTAACAAATGAGAAACTGAATGATTGTTAAATATTTCGATGGTCCTTACCATTTTGATGGTTTCTATTGATTACTGATTGTTTGTTAAATACAAAGACGTTCCTACATACTACACTCACTTATTCGCTGTACTACAGGGTATACATAGTTTGAAAATTCTTTTCTTTGGACGAAGGATTTTAGCTTGCAACTTCTCAGGTATTTACGAGCTTTTTGCACTATGAAATACGTTCTTTTGCCAAATCTGGAATTGAAAAAGAAAAGAAAAGAAAAAAAAAACCCGTTTAAAAAAGTTCCTGTAAGATGTGGGTAAGTATCTAAAGGGACGTATTTTGGGTTGAAGGCGGTGCGGAGTGGGGGGGGGGGGGTGGGGAGGGGCTACCGATCATAAATTCACAGGTGAAGTGAGAAGCTGGCCTTTTGTATGGGTTTGAATTATTGTCATTTCCCGCTTGGCGTTGCGAAACTTAGGCGGGATCATAAAATTGCAACAAAGGACACTCAGGACATGGCCAGGCACTCAAACTAACCATAGGCACTGTGAATAAATGGACAAACACACACACACACACACACACACACACAAACACACATAAATATAGAACTGTAGACAAAGTATTTGTGCTTGCGATATGTAAAAATACAGCTCATAACAGTTAAGAAGGCACAGACATACCTGCACTACCGGACCAAAGCTTGATGACTTCACATCTCCGGTGTTTCTGAATAGATTTTAATGCAAATTTTACAGATTTTCATTATTTTGTTAATAGTTTCAATCCTCATTTTCAAATTCAAGATTTCTCTGTTATCGATTACATGTGTATATCACAAGACTGAAAAGTTATCGAAAGTTATTGAAACAAACTTACTATGCCTCGGGATTAGGAGGACGCATGATGAATCAAGATCATGAATATATATACTTCATGGGGTCGGAGAAGCATCCTTCTGCCTGTTAAGGGCATAAAAACGAATTATGTTTTAGGTTATGTGTTTTGCATATAGCCACTGTAAAAGGGGGAAAAAAATATGTTTTTAACTTATGTAGAGCATACGCCAAGGCGCAAAGCAGTGGGAAATACATTCAACTATAGTATTTTGTATATAACAGTACAGACGTTAAGATTAATAAGTATTTGCTGTCCAAAGGAGGGAGTGACTTGTTCTCGGCTTGTTGCATGTGGCAGTGTTAGTTGTAGGCATTGTTGCCTCTATAACAAATCCTTAGCATGGAGCCGAATGCCTTCGCATCAAGGAATTTAAATGGCAGAAAGCAACAGCAACAAAAAGAAAGAACTACGAAGACAGAACCAAGCAAACAGAGAGAGAGAGAGAGAAACAGATTGGGAGATGGAGCGGAAGAGAAAAGGATATTTTCACTAGCCAGCGAAGAAAATTGCATTACGCAGATGTTGCGAATTGGCAAGGATGGCTGCTGCCAATGTGTAACTGTGTGTGTGGGTGTGTGTGTGTGTGTGGGTGTGGCTGTTAAGAAAGGCTAAGAAAAAGTCATAAAATGCAAGCAAGAAAAGAAAATTGCAAATGAAAAGTTGAGAATTGAGAGTTGGCCGAAAAAAAAGAAAAGAAAAAAAACACACACACACAACCGAGCAATAAAAATGTAGCAGATATAATAAAGAAAAGAAGAGAAAAGAAACAAAAAAGAAAGAAAGAAATTTGATAATTTTTCTTTTTTATTTTGTTACCATCATCATACAATTTTTATGATGCAAAACTACTTGTGCTACCCCAAAATGGCGAAACGAAACGAAACGAAATTTGAAAAGCATAAATTTTAAATTAGTCAGAGACTAGGTAGGAAAAGCAACAAAAGGGACAACGGGACAGCAAGCAAATGCAAAACTGACAGCAGCAGCCCCAAATTAAGAAAGAGAGCGGAGAGCGAGCGGGGAGGCGGTGCGGCGGACGGACTAAAACCAAAATATTGTTTTTACCTTGGAAGTAAAATATTTATTCAATATAGTAAAATATTTTATAGTTGGGAAAAGGGGCGTGCATAATGCGCAGCGCAGGAAGCCAAAAAGGAAATGCCTTTAAATTTTAAAACGAGACGCATAAACAAATGCATAGCACGACATAACATAGACGCACACACTCGCACACATAGACACGAAAACAATAGCAAAAGCTCTTAAGTAAATAATGAAAAGAGTACTCTTTACAAGCAATGGGAAAAGTGCAAAACAGCGCAAATGCAAAAGCAGAAGCAAAAGCAACAGCAAAAGCAAAAGCAACAGCAACAGCGAGCAAAGACAAAACTTACCTTACAAAAAAACACACAGAACATTCGCTTTGTATATAAGCGGAACGTAATGGGAAACGGAACAGTGCGCAGTGCCGCTTTTAAGGGCGGAGCCAAGCGACGAGCATGGGAATAAAATCTCGCAATGAAATATGGAAATGGAAATTGAACGACGACCATTTCAACCACACACAAGCACCCAGCCAGAGAGAGGGAGAGAGCGCGAGTGAGAGAGATACAGTTATACATACATACGCACGCTCAGAGAGCGAATACAAATACCAATGCATGCATGGCAACTGAGAAGAAGAAGGAAATTTCAAATACAAAATACCTACATACAAACAGTTGCAATAACAGTTGGCTCGGCGCTCTCGGCTCTTGCATTGGTTGCCAAAAAATAAAAGAGTCTTTGGAGTCTTTGTTGTTGCTCAGACAGCGGCGACTGCGGATGCTATATTTGATTATTTCAATGCTCGCTTGTAAGTAACAAAATGCGCACACAAAAAACGGAACACAAAAATAAGACAATATAGATGCATCATAAAACCTTTTCTTATTTAAAGTTCAATATTTTGTCGGTATTTGTGGTTGATTTTTTTCTTTTTCTTTTGTTATTATTCTGATTATTTGCCGCTTCGGCTACTGTTGCAACGTGGCGACGTGGACCCGGACCGCCTCAACGTCCAGCCTCCTTCCTGTTTTTTTGTTTGATATATCGATATGTCGATAACATGTATGAACGTGTATGGTGTATGATCAACACACATACATACATATATGTATATATGTATTACGATATCGCATAAATCTACGTCCACTTCAAGTCGAGGTTAGTTTTGCTTGTTGTTGCTGTTGTTGTTGCTGTCGTCGCTTGCATAAAATTATAGCAAGCAATTACAAGAAAATGCAACAAAGTTGTAGAAAATGTCTTTAAAAAACATCTTGTCTCAAGACAACCTTAATTGATTGATGAGAAGAGCTTATTGCTATAAAATGAATTGAATATATAATATATATCAACTTGTAACCAACTCGAACCTGAACCATTTTTAGTTCCCTCCACAACAACAATGCGCTACTTTAATATCCCTTACTGACTGACCCAAGCAATGTTAGCTCCAAAAAATTTGCATTCTATTTCTTCCAGAGCGAGAGAGAGGGAGGGAGAGAGAGAGAGAGAAATTATGTTTTGGCTTTCTTACAACTAAATCAAATGCATTTTGATAAATTACATAACACACGCAAACTCTTTCGTTCAACAAAATGGCCGAGCGGTCTTTTGATGCCTATCTGGCCATTAAAATTGGGGCCAAAGTCTGCACCTTCTTCAGTATACGATCAACCGAACAGTGCATAAACACTACACTACACTACACTACACACTACACTACACTATACCATAAGTATTGCGTGCCTTTTAATGTGTTTCTTTGTGTTTTTTGTTAGCGTTTTACAATGCAATTCGTCAGCCGCGTTTTGTTGTGCGTTTTTTTGTTTTGTTTTGTTGAATCGCTTTACTCGTGTTCAGTTCAGTCCGACATAAGCATATGTACATACATACACATATACACACTTTTGTACACTTATTTTGTATCTAGTGGGAACACTTGGACAAAATTATAGCCAAGAATTTGCAAAAATACATTAAAAACAAGATTTGTTTCACAAATATGTAATGAAATTATTATCTTTATGTGTAAGCTAATCTTTAGTTTAGTCCACATATTTACTTGAAACTTGGTTTTTTTGCAAGTGTACACAGGTTTGAATCTGAAGGTTTGCCGCCTTTGTATCTTACATACATGTACATTAAGGTTTAGTATTAAGATATACTAACTAAATGTAGACTCTTTTTAAATCATCATCATGTCAACAAAGTTTTCAAAATCTTCTCCGATCTTCCGATATCTTATCTTACAATCACAAAACAACTTCATTCTATGCCAGAATTAAGTCTTCTCTTTTTCCCAGAATAAGAATCAAGCGAATCACGCAACGAAATAGACGAAATAGAACGAACAGAAGAAGAAGAAGAAGAGGAACCCATGCAATTCCCCATTACTTGGTACAATTTCACTTGTCAGCACACACAGCTGTGATGATCTGTCTCTATCTGTGAGTGTGTGAGAGAGAGAGAGAGATAGATAGATAGATAGAGTGTGTGCTTAGAGTTGTCATCGTTTCATCTGGAATTTATGATTATTGTTATTATAATGAGACTGGGGCTCGTGAGCTTGAACTTAAACGTAATTTATATACTATTATTGAGTTGCATTGAGATAATTGTAGTTCCCAGATCGAGCTAAAAAGCTCTTACTTTGTAAGTTCAGGTCAGGAGGAGAGAGGAGGAGAGAGCTGGGCTGGGCTTGGTTTTGGTTTTGGTTTCTATCTTTTCTATTTTTATGAAGGCAGGCGCGTGTGTGCGAAATCATTGAGTGGAAGATAATTCCATAGAGCACTCGCTTAAATATTATTAGTATTAACAATAAAATGAGCAAAAGGGGGCAGCAGGGAGCGGGGAGCAGGCAGCAGGCACAAAATACACACGTGTGAAAATCAAATTCCATGGCATCACCTACGCAAATTACGAGAAATGAACACGCGCAAACAGAAATATACATATATAGAGGGTGGGGAGGTGGTGGGTGGGGTGGACGAGCTTGGGGGGAAGTTGCTGCTCAGTCAGACAGCTGGGAAGCCTTTTTACCCCTTTTGGACACATGCCTAGTTAACAACAACAACAACAACAAGAGTGAAGTGAATGAGCAAAAACGCGTTTATCATGCCAAAGAGGTCATTCCTTGCCTGCACCTTCCCTTCCCTCCCGCTATCCCAACCATCCAACCATCGGATCCCGCCTGTTCACACTCATATTCTCTTCATTCATCGATGATTATTGCGTTAATTATCATCCTGACTGGGCTGACTGAACTGCCTCGTGGCCAGAAACACTCTCTCTCTCTCTCTCTCTCTCTCTATCTCTCTCTATAGGCTAGCTCTAGGGCCTCATATTTGTGCGTAAACTTCAAACGGAATGCCACAGCTATTTTTGTGTAAGGCCAACTTACACACATATACCACCTGCACATATTGTATCTCCCCTCCCCTACCTCCCCTGACTGCCTGCCTGCCTGCGCGTCTACGCATCGAGGCATGCGAACATCCTCGACGAGCAAAACACATCCTGCCTCCATGTTGGCTGCTGCCGCTACAACACCTTCGGCATGTCCATCTTTCTGTGGCACGGACGCGTTGTAAGGCTTGTTGTCGACAACTGAACGCTAAAACGCTATTTTAACACATACATTTTAAATGCCTTTGAAAAATATGCGATATGCGTGCTTAACTCTTGATTGTTGTTTGAAATCTGGTGGGAAAATTGGAAAAAAAAACAGTTACAGTTTAAGATCGATTGTACTTCATTAGCACTTACAAATCAAATAGTCTGGGGCTATATGATCCTTAACCAACTTCGCAAGTCGTTCAAAATGCAGGTTTTAGAGTCATTATCATCATCGTTACAGTTTTAGAAACACTAGTCTGTCAGGCGTCACAGCATTGAGTTCCGCTCGTTGGATCTCCCATCTCTCTTTCACATGTCTGATAACAGTAACTGTTACAGTTTAGGGACAACTTGCCTAATTGTATTAATCAACCATTTTTTTATAAAATGCAGCAGCTAATTAAAGACAAGTGATTCTCAAACCCAAAACTGAAAATCGTCTCACAGCATAAAACATCGAAGAGACAAAGCTCAAATCAATAATGTACAAAAACAACAACTATGTAGAGCGAGAGGCAAACAACAACCATAGATTTTATAAGATGCAATGCACACAGCCACACAAACACAAACACAATTACACAAGCACTACGATGCAAAATAGAAGAAGAAGGAGGAGGAGGAGAACGCAACTAAGGCCAAACAAAACAACAGCAACAGCAAACTTTTGCGCCGCACATTAATAAATTACCAAACTAACGGTGCACAACTAATTCAAATGGGCAGGCAATGTAATTGAAAGCTTTAGCTATAAAACGCAAAAACATATAACTTAGACTTTTTAAACAGTTTAAAAGCCACACGAAATAGATAAATACAGTTTACGAGGTACAATAAAGCATTGGCAATAGCACTCAAACTGCAAATTTCAATTTGCTGATCTCAGAGTTTCGTATAGAATATCTATTATCCTCTGTTGAATGATTTTTTAGGATAAATCTAATATAAGGCCCTTAAACCTGGTTTTTGTTGAGACTATGTAATTTTTTTCTGTTAGTGGCAACAAATGAACATACCACCAATTGTTGCACGTTTTACCATCGAGACGTCGAACCATCGAAATGCGAAATGCGAAAGGTGACATGTTGGTTGCACTTTGCTGGCTGCTTCCCCCATCCCGTCCCCCTTACATATTTGAACCATCCGAATGTCAGTTGGAAGCGAATGCGCCCTAAAGGCGCCAATTAGGCATTTTGTACATGTCGAAGCGAAGGTGACAATTACGTACGTAATTTCAGTTGAGGATGAGGAGATAAGGAGAGACACGGAGAGGATAAGGTCAGGTGTCTGTGAGCATTTGCCGCGCGCTTATTCAATTCCCAAACAGTGACAAGTTTCATTCCGTTGCGTTTTGTTTCCGTTTGTTTCCGTTCGTTCGTTCGTTCGTTCGTTTGTTTGTTTGTCTGTCTGTTCGACTTTCCGTCCAACTAATCGAAATTAAATGACGTGTGAATGCTTGCAGCTGTCGGACGGACAGGCATTGCTTTTAGCTTTGCCTCTTCGCCTCTTCTCTTCTGTTATTACGTCTCCTGACAATTTTGTCGATTTCCAATTGCCATTGACTTCGTTTTCCTGATAAATAACTGTTGCCTGTTGCCTGCTGTCTGTTTTTTGTGGTTTTATTATCAATGTTGTCATGTGTGTGTTTTTGCTTTTGTGTGTTTTATTTTGATTGTGGTAGGGGTAGGCGGGAGAGCAGGTACCATAAATTATGACGATTGTACGGCTACGATTGTGACCTAACAGTTATAATTCCCAACTGCTGTTTGCAGCTACTGGCTGCCCCTTCTCCTTTTGACACTTGCTAGTTGCTAGTTCGAACACTCTAACAATAAGTGTGTGTGTTTTATTATTTACTTCTTTATCGGTTTGGAGTTGGACCGCGTATTGTGCGTATTCCCAAGCTTGAACATTTAATTAATGTTTTAATTAGAAAACGCGATGGCTCGCAATGCCTCGGGTCATCATCAGAGAGTGTGGGAAAAGCGACTTGAAAGCGCCAATAAATGATCATCAATATTAGTATCAAAGTCAAAGTTTTCTAGCTGCTCGATCAGTTTTACACGTTCTGACGTTAATTAATACATTTCTGGTGCTACACAAAGGTTATTATATTTAATAATTTGTTATTATAAAAAATTATACGTTTCGGTAAGAAATTAGTTATTTTTTACACACAAACTTAGTTTCATATGCTTATTTACATGTAGCATCTATCTAACATGTTGCAACATGGCTGGCTGGCCAACTGCAATTGTCATCAAATATCACTCAATTTGTCATTATTTTCAGTTTTGCCAGCAAAACGGACGAAAGGCGAACTGCGAACTGCGAAAAGCGAACGGCAGAAAAAAAAGAAGCAGCTAATTTACATATAAATTAAAACTTAAATGTAGCTTCAAAGAAACCGAGACATACATACACATACACATGCATACATACGTTCATAATTTGATCATAATATGAGGACCGTCTACGGCAACAACAACATCAATAACAGCAACAGCAACAGCAACAACTGCGAAACAGTTTGTTAACCTCATATCTCTTGTTGTTGCTACTTGGGATGCGGCTTTTAAGTTTTCGAGCTCGTCGGAGAAATTCCGCATAAAATTTCATAAATGTCAAGCAAGAAGGGCGGCAGTAAAATAAATCTAACATTGGGTTTGAGTGTTGTCGTTCTATCTCAAAAAAAAAACGAAAGAAAATATTTTGTCGCATGTGTCCCGTATTGAAATTGTGTGAGAGAGGTAGATAGCAGAGCAGGAGAGCAGCTGCCGTTCACTGCCGAGTTCTTCACATTGTCCTGGTTCAGGCATGCACAATAAACCGCAAAATATTTAAATGTCTTTTGATGGGTTGCTGTGGCTAGAAAACTATCTACTGTATATATGTATGTATACTACTACTACTGCACACATGTGGCTCAAACCCAATTACCAACTATTCTCGGCACCGAACAATGCCAATGGCTTTTTTTAGTTTTGTGCTTGGCATTTTGTGCTTTTGCATCCAAACTATTTATAATAGTTCAAATTTCAAATATTTGTTCAAAGCTATAACGGATAATGTACAACAAACAAACAGCAAACAGCAAACGGCAAAATAACATACCCAAAAGTTGAATGGAAGGGCAGCAAGAGTGATAGAGACGATGAGAGAGAGGGAGAGAGCGGCGAAACAGCAACCAAAAACTTACACGTCTGCCACTTTACAGTTATTCCAACTTTAACGTGTGTATGTGCTGACCTGAAAGCGAATTGATACGTAAAAGACAGAGCAAGAGCAAAAGCAAGAGCAAGAGAATTAGAGATCATTAATAATCAGAAATGTTTCGAGTTGAGTCGCCTACTTTATTGGTACATTATTTGTTCAATTTCACGGTACACGGTATTTGTAAAGGCACTAGAATAGAAAAATACACGCTACTCTCTTTTCTCAGAAAAAATACTAGGCGATCGACTATGTTGGGATTGTGGAAATTCTTTCAAACAGTTGTTTTGGATTATCTTATAGTTGAAAACAGTGTATTACGTAGCCTGCCATTTTAACTGCACAAAATCTATAATTTGTTTTGGTCTATGGCAATCTGGTTAATAAATTATTGCTGGTAGTATCTGTGAAATTCGTTTTGAATAGTTATTCAGCCGAATCATTTGGATTATCATTGAGTTGTGGCATTGCCTAATGATGATGATTGCGGTTGTTTAATTACTTTTCGAATGACTAGTAAAGCTAACCGTGTCAAATTTTCTAAGTAGACGAATGTAAATCAATTCTTAACAGCCCCAAATACAAAAATGTAAGAAAGTTAAACTAAAAAAAAGTTTCTTTCAACTTTGATGAATTATAGTCGATTGACTTTTATACGTTTGCTTATCCAAATAGTGTTTCTGTATAATGAATCTAAAGATACTTCTGTATCTATCCAAAGCTATTGTTGCACCTATCGCCAACTACTACACACGGTTTAATTGCCATAATCCATTTATTGAAGTTAACGGAAGAATACAAAACAACCCTGTCGATAACAATAGCAATGGAAAAAAAAAGAAACAAGTAAGAAGTGTCTAGACGAGTAAGCTCGACTAGAAGATACCGTTATCCCTTGGCCAAACACATACGGTTATACCTGTATACTGTATATAGTGTATCAATGCATGATGATACAGTAGATTTACATTTTTATATATCTCCGGCTTTTCTAAACCGATTTTAATCAAAATGTAAAAGATATTTATTATTTTGTTACTGTTTTCAATACAATCGATGTAACGAATCCCAAGTTTTTATTGTTATTATTGTTATTTATTGATTACATGTGTATATCGTAAGCCGGAAAAGTTATCGAAACTTTGAAACAAACTTGTATTGCCTAGGAAGAGCTCGTACCCCTGGAGTCTCTAGTTCCGATAGTTTCCAAAGTCGACGGACATCTATTTATGCTGATCAAGATTATATATACTTTACGGGGTCGGAGATGCTTCGTTCTGTCTGTTACACACTTTTGCCCAAAAGCATTATACCCATTTTTACCCATTTTGTGGGTTAAGGGTATATATAAAAAACGAATACAATAAAGCAGGCGTAAGCCCTTTGCAATATGACAAGTCTAGTGCAAACAAGAAAAGACATCAATAACAAACATCGAACTGTAGATATCCTGTATATGAAACTTCATACTGTGAAAAAAATCACACAAATCAAATTTTGATTCACACAAAAAAGCTCAGAATGAATATAAAATATGTCAAATATAAAGAACACATACAATATACAATAAACAGAACATATTAATTAACAGCTTCATCTGAATCACCACCCACAACAATTATACTCTTCCAATTTTTGGATCTATAGGGTATGGGTATAGTAAAGCTCTACCCTCCACCCTACACCCTACACCCTCCACCCGCATAGACCGCCCACCGGCAGGCAGGCAGGCATAACATAAGAAGCCTCGCATTTCTTCGACGAAAATCCTTTTTATTTGTCCGATAAAAAGCGTGGAATGGGCAAAACATGTAAAAGCCAAGCCAAGCCAAGCCAAGCCAAGCCAAAGGCCATCGGGCGATTTACATATATTTTTTATTTTCTTATTACTCAGTGGAATTGTACATGGAAAAGCTGTGCTTATTATAATTTCCTTTGTGCATTAGCTGCTCTCCCACCTCTCCCATCTCTCCCACCCCTCGTGCTAACAGCACTACCCACTGTGCACAGTGGGTCAATAACACTGGCTTCGCTGTGCACGTTGTGTTTTTTATGTTGATTATGACTTATGTAAGTGCAGTTGTTTGTAATATTTAACAAATGCATTTGCTTTACCACCAACACCTCCATCCCACCCACACCACCACCCACACCCCCACCTCACCCAATCAAATGTCAAAAAAGTACTTAGCTCAATGTTTTTCCGTCTAATGCTGCGGGGTAAAAGAAGAAAAGTCAAAAACCAAACAAGTCATTTCATTTTCTAATAAGATTTTGCGGTATTTTTGTAACAAAATCAAGAAAACTCCCCGCACGTGTTGCCTTCCATAAGCTCTTCTCCCCTCATTACATCCCCTCATACAGAAATTTTGCTACAGAAATTACCCCAAAAATGCTAAGAATTTGTACGGCGATTCTTTTCTTCCTTTGGGTTTCAGTTTCATTTTGGTCAGAGGACTTCGGATGACTTTGATTTGTTTCAGTTTATCTTTTGAATATTTATTTTTTTTACTGTTTCTGCACGCTTTTGAAAATTAAAACGAGCGGAAATAATGCCATCCTAATATCCGCTTACAATATTTCTGTTTGTCGAATGATGATGTTTTTTGTTTTTGGTTTCTTGTGACAGTTTCGGACAGCTGTTGGAGCTGTTGGAGCCAGATTTGCAATTTGATTTCCATGTGCTTTCGATAATGATTCATTAAATTCCTTATTACATGGGTTCAGGTACAGCTGTCGATTTGAAGTACTCGACAAATAATGTGCACTGCCATCAGACTGCAGACTGATAGCTAGATAAAAAGCATTGATAGAAATGTTTACAATGTTTTACCAGTTATAATAATAGTTATATCTGTCTGTCTGTCTGTGTGTCTGTCTAACTGTTTGTTTGTTTTAGGCTACATGTGCATTAAATGTCAAATTCGAATGACAGTAAAATAATATATATGGATTTCTTTCGAATGGGTTTGGTTTGGTTGGGGTCTGGCAACAATGTTAACATCGGTGTAAGCTTTGAAGTCCTCCGCTTTGGCGGAATTCAATTTCGCTTTATTTTCACACATCTGAACCTCTGAGTTAGTTCAGTACAGAAGCCCACACAAAGCGACGTGGGATTGAGTTCCAAAGAAACAGAATTCGCATACGAATACAAGCTGACAGAGATCGATAGAGAGATAGAGAGAGAGAGAGAGAGTGAGAGAGAGAGAATGAGCCGACTTTTGAGTTTGTTTTTTTTTTATTGATCGTTAAACATGATTTAGGCCTGACAATGAGATATTGTTAGGAGAAGCAGCAGAGCAGGGAGGCCGTAAACTGTTGCGGTTGTTTTTGCTGTTTTGTGTTTGTGGTTTTAGCCACTTTACTTCTGGCAAAGCAATTTAGCTGTTCAAGTTAAATTATTTTGTTAATGCTTTCTGTCTGTCTGTCCTGCCGACAAAAGCCAAAAAGTAGCTACCGTTGGGTTTGCGGTTAGAACTGCAAAACTGCAAAACTGCAAAACTGCATCACTTACTGATTTTCGATATATTGATATATATTTACTGATACTTTTTAGTTTGAATGGTTTACTCTTCGAGACAGAAAAGATTAGGAACACATGAAAAACTTGGTGCCAAACTCATTCCTACAATAAAAGTTGATTACATTCTACTTAAACTACTTACTGACGTTCTTGTATTCATTTTCAATCGATATATTGATATATATTTGCTGATACTTTTTAGTTTGAATGGAAACATTTTGTTTTACTCTTGAGACAGAAAAGATGAGAAACTTGGTGCCAAATTCATTCCTACAATAAGAGTTGATTACATTCAAACTTTATGCTATGCCTATAGCTATAGCATGAAATGTTTGAGCCTGTTAAGAGCTGCCAATTATTTCTTTATAATACTCAAAAGGGTGTTTAATCTTCGGCACGCTAACGCAAAAAAATTTCATTGTTTTTATGTCTTTGAGTTGTATATTTTTTGGGTTTGCATTTGTTGCACGCTTAAATGGCGTTGTAGCGAGTAAATCTTAAATGCTTGCCCCAAGGCGGAGACGCTTATTATTGTTACTGTGTTGCTGTTGTTGTTGTTGTTTTTTTGTGTTTTTATGTTATTTGGTTCAACATTCTGTTGCCGAGATTAGCTTCGGATTTGTGAATTGCTTTAGATTTTGATATTTTTGTATAATTTTGTATGCAAATTTGCTTTCTTATTTATATAATGAATGTATTTAGCCCTCTTTGTGGGAGGAACCCTTTTTTGCTGAACTTTTGCTGTTTGAAAACTTATACTTAAATGCAAACGGAAATCAAATTGCGATTATTTTGAAGATGTGTGTTAAGTCTTAAGGCAATTTAAATATTGGCCAGGAATATATGAAGTTAAGGATTTGTGCAATAAAAAAAAAAACATTAAAAACTATATGTATTATACATGATTGATTGTCCAGAGACAGTGAGAATTGAAGAATGGAAGCAAAGAATAAATGCTACTTCCATTAAAATTAGCTGTTCAAGTATGTCCACAATCATGGCCAAGTTCAAGCTTTTGCCAGCCAGATTCAGATACAGAATTAGGCAGAGTGGGGCCGCTATCGAAGACGAAGACGAAGATGAAGACGAAGACACAGCTGTCAAAGCAACAACCCATCAAATAAATGACGAAATGGTCTAGAGTCAAAAATTTTTGTCACGCAGCCTTCAAAAACGGTGGCGAGCGATGACGACAGATGTAATCAGTTCCGCTTACGCAAGTCACAGGCAAGTTGCAAAGAAAGTCTGTGTGCAAAAAAGTTGCAACTAGCGATATACAATGTACAATATAGGCAATAGATGTTTAATGCTAGTCGCCAGAGTCAAGAGTCATACATATATATATACAAAAGAGGAGTATGAGGATTGGGATAAGACGGCTGCTACTTCTGCTTCTGCTTCTGATGATGATGATGATGCTGGGGATTGTGTCAACGCGTGTGATTGACAAGGATTTATGATTGTTGTGTAAATGTTTTTTTTTCGTTTTCGTTTTCGTTTTCTTTTTTTTTCATTCTTATTTCGAGTAAGTTTGAAAATTTTAATATTGAAGTGAACGACCTGCTTAGTAGGCATATCAAAAGAGATGCTTGGCAAACATGTGGCATTCATTCAAATGCTGTCATGATTGCATAACATCGCATTATGTATATGTAACACCCAACACCCCCTTAGGTTCAGTCACCTCAACCTCAGCCGACTGTGCAAACATTTGCTTGCAAATTTTTCTATGCGCATTGCATTTCATCTCTAAGTCGAGATATCAGGACACACACACACACAAACTCGCACTCGCACACACCACAACGACGAGTCCTTTTCAACTGGCAAACCCAGAAGAAGTGTCTCGTTCCGTGCATGAATATTCATGCCTTGTTTATGCATATTTGCGTGTCAAGTGAGAATGTGCAACCCATTCTGTTCTGTTTGTCGTCTTTGTATATGTATGTATGTATGTATATGTGTGCTCCTTGCAACTCGACGTATGAGCAATGCTTAATTCCTTCGGTTCCTTCCGCCCGGTCGCATTCAAGTTGTTTACCTTGGCAAACGGTGTGACGGTGTGTGTGTGTGTGTGTGTGTGTGAAAAATGTCTGTTTATGCTCACATTTCATTTGAATCGTTCGTGAGTTTGTTTGTTTGCCAATTTGAAGTGCTAAAATGCTTGGACTTTGGGGAGATGCAGCAGACTTTGATTCCAGCAGCAGTTTATGCTGTGTGCGCAAAAAAAAAAAATGGTGTTGTTGTTCTCTGGTGAAATGGGCCTTAAATGTAAGTGTTTGGGTGCATTAAAAGTCAGTAAATGGGCAAATAAATGTCTGTGGTATTCGATTTCTCGAAGGGATTCAGTTAGTTCAAAGTATGTGCTTTGGCAGTATGAAGTATTATTAATATTCTTATTTCCCAAAATTATTTCCAACATTTTCTTTATCTTACTAATAACATCCTGCTCACAGCCATCCATCCATTCAACTAAAATGGAATCCACAATGTAAGCTTTGAATAGTGTCTAAGGCAAACAGAAGATCATAAAGCTTGGCATCACAAACTGGCAGCATATTGTCCGTAGATAATTGAGCTGACTAAGCTAAAATAAATGGCTAACAAACATCAGTAGGAAACACAGCAACAGCAACAGCCAAACGGTACAAACAACAATCACAACAACTAATTAAATGCCACAACCTCCCCAAACCCGCCCCAAAGTCAAAGTTTTTGAACTCATTTTCATTACGAGTTAATTTGAATGTAAATGAAGGGCGCAGAGGGCAAGGGGAGACCAGCAGAAAGTGAACTGGGACAAAGCAGCAGCAGTAGATAAAAATGTTTGGCTAATGTTTCAATTAAGCGTAGTAGGCAGTAGTCGAAAAATGAAATTTTCTTTCATTTCAACCAAGGCAAAGCGATGAATGAGTGAAATGAGTGAAAATGCCAAAGCGCCCAACCAAAAAGATGATCAACCAACGATGACGATGACTTGAAAAGTTGCAAATTGTGTGTGTGAGAGAGTGTGTGTGTGTGTTTGTGTGTGTGGCAACGGTTCTAGTTCGTTTCGGTTGTCCTGGGTGATGTTCACAAGGAATTTCAATGTTCCACTCATAATTTCATATAATTTCCATTAATTGCATTAAATTAATGCCCAGTTGATGTTGTTCAAAAACGCTTCAAACTTTAGGAATTGAACCGACCTCCGCTCGGTAGCCATTTTTATGATTTGCTACGCACTTTGAAATATAGCTGCAAGTGCATTAAAACCAGTAAACATTATCCAGGCATCCAGGCAACCTATTTCTGGTCCCGGCTACTGGATGCTGGATGCTGGATGCTGGCTTCTGCTTTAGCCTTAGTTTCTTCCTCGTTTTGTATTCATATTTTAGGGCTAGAAGAGGAGAAGAAGCAGCAGCAGCAGCAGCAGCAGCATTCTGTGACTGGCTGTTAAGAGTAGCATAGCCATAGCCACTTTCTAGACACGATCAGATTATGATCAGGGGGCATATTGTAGGATGGCGATTCAGTATATCCGAGCGCACTTTTGTACAAGGAGCACTTAGGGGCATTTTAGGTCAGGCTTGTTCTTCTTCTTGTTCTTGTTGTTGTTGTTGGTGTTGCTGGTGTTGTTGTTGTTATAAACATCTTCTGTACTTGGAGCGCGAACAGCTTCTGCAAAGGAAGGCGGTATTTATATGCAAAATCTGTGCAACATGAATTGTCACGCCCATTTTGTTGTTGTTGTTGTTGCTGCTGCAGCTTTTGCTACTCAATGGCAGTTGTCATGGGATCACAAGCACAACACAACACAAGAAGCTACAAACCAACTTAATGTTATTCCTAAAAGATTAAGTTTTATCAGATTATATGTGGAATTGTATAATTTCGAGAAATATGCAGCTTGATCGCTTGCATTTTTAACTCAAAATTAACAAACTAATTTTTATTTTCAATAAGCTCCAATGGTGTAAACAAAATATTCTTGGGAATTCAGGCAAACAATTGTTATGACTTTAATTGGCCGTAACATTTAAATAAATTATCTACAATGTATATAATTGTTGGATATATGTATATGAAATACTTGATTTTTTCACCACTTGTTAAGGGGTTATAAAAACGTCCCTATAACCTATATTACCTCAACTCTTCCCCAACCCATTACCCATTCGACACATTAAGAGTTCAGTTCGTTCGGGGACACGAATGTGTCTCACTTTTCCGTTTCTGTTCCTGTTTCTGTTCCTGTTTCTGTTTCTGTTTCTTGTCGCGCCGCCGAAGTTGCCCTTGGTGAAAGGAAGAAAACAAGAAAACAGCAACACGTGTCCGTTTTAATTAAAATAAATAAATAGGCGGCAACATAGAAATAAGCCAAATAGCAAAAACTACCGACTCCCAACTCCCAACTCCCAATGAAATATATTTTTTGGGCGGCACAAGCGTTGCCCCAGTTGCCATGAAGCATTAACGTTTACCATTTACCCATTACCAGTTCCCAGTTCCCATTTTCCGTTTCCGTTTCCATTTACATTTGTTTTCAAAGGCAAATGTCAAAAATGGTACGCAGTATTCAATTTCATGCGTCTATTTGATTTGCCACTGTGCGGGGGGCCCAGACGAAATGAGGACAGGAAGACAGGAGGACAGGAGGACAGGTGGGGGTAACACGTTCAAGCCTTGGGCAAAGGGTTCTTGCCAGAATGAGAAAGGGCGTAAAAAGAGAAGAGAGAGCCATTGCGTGGGCGCTTCGGGCTATCATAATAATACTTTATTTTTTGGCCGCTTTCTTACTGTACTTGGGTATAGATGTATGCATATTATTTTTGTTACGAAACGTGCGTATTCGAATTTGAAGCGAATTATTATTTGAGTTGCTCAAAGGGGGGCAAGAAGAAAGAAAGCAGGCAGCAGGGCAGCAGGCAACAGGCCTGGCGGGCAATTTTAGCATAAACGTGGAAACGGTTTTTCTTGGAAAACCATTGCACAACAACTAAATAATCATTTTTTTTTGTTGCTGTACAGTGTACACAGAGCTACCAATTTGCATGCGGCATGCGGTATAATTTACAATAAATAAATCAAATGCAAATCGCATAAAAAGAAAGACCACCAAGACCCCATACTCAGGACTTTTCCTCCATTAGCCCAGACAATCAAAAGAGAGAGCGAGAGTTTGAGTTAGTTATTAGCTAAAAAGAGCGAGAAAGACAAAGAGACAGAGAGAGCGAGATGGAGATGGAGACCTTTTGTGAATGCAGGCAGCCCTTGATGTCTGACCAGGATTATGACCATTTATTTGCCTGTCATGTTGTGCGGCAGTCTAACAAAAGTATTTACCATTCAACATTCAACATTGCTGCCTCGGTCTTCTCGGTCTGCAGCTGGGACTAGCTGGGATGTGCAAAAAAAACAAAAAGAAGAAGAAGAAGAGCTTTGCCATAAGGCGATTTAACATCGCTGAGTGCAAGAAATCAAAATCAATGAAGATTTGTGGCAACAATGAAGTTCGGCAGTGTTTCGACATGGCTTCTCCTTTTCCACCTTTGGCTTGCCAGGATTCATAAACTTTTGAGCCAACCGAGCCAACCCGCTTGGCTTTAGCTTTAGCCAATGCACAAAACTTTTAACAAAACCTACATTATTTATTATTGATTGAGCAGCAGCAGCAGCAGCAGCAGCCGCAGTAGCGTTGGACCCCCATATAAGAAAACTTATTTTATTTTGTGACTTTTCTATTGACTTTTCGCATGGCGAAACTACGAACTGCAAAATTGAAAGATATTTAATTAAATCTGTAAGGCAGAAAGTTCGTTTTATCTTTTTATAGTGTTTATTTCGGTTTAAGTTTGCTTACTTTAATACTTGCAACACGAACTGATTGGCATGCCACAAAAATAATTTATTGTCATGGCCGCGAAATGAAAGATCTGCCACAAAAATAATAAATATGTTTGTATATTGCTGTGTGGATATGGTAGGCTCTTTTGTCTTTAAATAATATATATAAATGCATACTTTTTTGATTGATTCAATCAAAGTGAACGAAACGTAACGTAACGTAACGAAGATCGCTGGACAGTGTTCGGGTTCGGCTTATTGAAGGAGCCAAGTTTTCTGCATGCCTGTCACGTAATTTATTGATTTAGCTCTTGGGAATCCGAACAGGCTGTTTTTGCAGGCACCAAAAGCAAATCGTACATAAAAAATGAAAAGAAAGAAAAAAACACTGTTTGCCACCGTGTGCTGCCCCGAAGCCGACAACAGCAACAGTAGAGCAGAGAAGGGAAGGCTGAAAAGTGGACTTGATTCTGGCCTGGCTTGGCTTGGCCTGGCTTGGCTTGGCTTGGCTGATTGGTTCATGTCGATGTTGATCATATGGCTGGCGGCAGCGAAATTCAAATGCATTATTGGCCAGATATGTGAATGCAACTGCGTAAAGGTGGGCAAGAAAGCAAGCAAGCCATTTACGCATGAACGCCTCAAACAAAACAAAACGAAACGAAGAGAAGAAGAAACGGCAACAGAAAACAGAAAACAGAAAACAGAAAACAGGCCATGTATCCAAGTGGTATCCGTATCCAAGTTGGACATGGACTTGGACTTGGACTGGATGTGTGTCTGGCAAAGCGATCATCGATCAACAACCGCCAGACCAAAATGATGATAATGGCTGCCTTTGCCATTTTGCCATTTTGCATTTTGCATTTTTGCATTTGTAATGAAACTGAAAACCAGAATGAAATGTAATTTTTTCTTTTCTCTTCTTCATCTTTCCTCTTTTAAGCCCAAGCAGCCATATTTATAACCAAACCACGCATAAGAAGTTGAAAAACAACGATCCGAAACTTGCTCTCATACTATTAAGCAAAATTGATAGCGCATTGAACCTGAGCCAGTCATTAAATTGTGGGAAGATAAGAAATTGATATTGCAAAATCGATTTTGAAGCTTGATTCGTTGGATGAAGCTTAAAAGTTGTCAAAACATAAGTCGGAAATAAATTTTCAAATAATATTTGGATAAAATACTCTGAAAATATTAAGTCATCACTTGTATTACCATCAAATTATTGTTATTTTTATGAAAATGATTCTAATATATTGTTTATTTTATATCTCAATCAAATTACTAAATCCTTATCCTTATTTGAACAAGGTGAAATCTATCTTGACTCAAGCTAAATTTTACTTGAATTGGCAACAAAGTTATTGGGGATTTATTTTGAGAATTAACTCTTTTATGATTATTACAAATATTTGATTCGTTTTTAAAACAAACGAAAACAAATATGTTTATCAAGTTATCGAAGAGTCTTTCAAATGAGTTGCGTGCCTAATTACAGGCTATAGACAATCCGACACCGGGGCACACATTCACAAGCTAAGATTCTTATCCCTTAAATCACAATATAACAGTATAACCGACAGGTAGTCTGTGAAACACTGTGTATACACTGTGTAGGCCAGGGTGTCAAAAGCAACTAGGACTAGGGCTACTCAGTTCACTCTTCATGTTGAAATTGTTCCATTGAAATTGCCACTTACCTGAAAGGTGAAAAAACAAACAAGGCCTAAGGCTGAACTTTAAATGCGTCGAGCAGGTCAATTCATTTGTTGCTTGGCTCTGTTGTTGATCAAAGTTAGTTGAGAAGGTATTTACTTTTACCTTTACCTTTACCTTCTTCCACTCTCTCATTGCAGCGCATTCAGTCATTCAGTGTTGAGGCAACAGCCGAGAATGTTGCTGGTTTCTCTGTCGCTGTCGTTGTCGTTGTTGATACAACTTGTGGTGCCGAGCTTGCAGGAGAATGTCACCGTTGCAGAAGAAGCAGAAGAAGCAGCCGCTATTTACACCACGAAGGAAGGCTGCGAGGCATTGCTAAAGGGTAGCAATGAATGTGAGTGCCAGGATCAGCGCATCAAGTGTGGCATGGTTACATTGAGCAGCTCCAAGCATCTGTACAGCATCAGTTGCAGCATTTTTGATGTGCGCGGCTTTGGCTACTTGCCGCCACTTAAGGCGGGACGCATTGGCAGGTTGAGCATCGATAACTGTGCCATACCCAATAGACAGACTATACGGCACCTGCTCTCAAAGTTGGGCATAACTAACTACACTGACTTGGAGATCTCGAACTATTTTGAAACGCGTGACGAGCGAGACGAGCTACTGCAGCAACGTTTTACAAACTACCCGGGGCTGAAGAAACTCTCCTTAATTGGCTTTAAAGCTTCACTGCCCTCGGGCTTCTTGGATAATGTCACAGAGATCACTGAATTGACGCTCAAAGGCAGAAGTGATTTACCTGGCACTTTGCTGCATCCTCTAACGAAACTCACGCGTCTATCAATTGTTGTTCGCAACATGGCCAGTGTGGCAAGTGAGATATTCGCGAAGCAAACGCAGTTGGAGCAACTCTCGCTGGACTGTTCGTTGAAGAACAGCAGCGTGGAGATGTCTTTACTCAGCTCCAAGGAATTGTGGCACATGACCAAGTTGCGCGGCTTTGAGCTACACAACTGTGGCGATAATGTGCCAGCTGAACTCTTTTGGAAGTCGGAGAATCTATCGTATATAGGCATACGTAGTAATATTAGCTATTTGGGTAGAGATTTTCTTAAGTCCCAAAAACAGCTGCTGATGCTTCACCTCGAACGTAATAATATTGCCAGATTGCCGGATGAACTCTTCCATCACTCACCAATGCTGCTCGAAATTCATTTGGCCCACAATAATCTGGATCGCATTCAAGGGTAAGTTCCCCCCCAAATAACAATCTCGCAAACTTGCAGTCTTTCACATTTTTGCACTTGTTTTTTTCAGAGGTCTGTTTGAGAAAATTAAGAATCTGCTGGTTTTGAATCTCGAACACAATCCTATAACAACGGTGGCATTTAATGCCTTCACTGGAATTCCCACAGCTCGAATTTATGTTGGCGATGTATTTAAGCAGCAAACTAATGCAGATTGGATGCGTGCCACAAATGCAACGATATGTGAGGAGGAATTCATCAATGGAGTTTGTCTCTATTGCAAACGTGATGAGTATCTTGATCATTTTGCTGCCAAGGAAACCTGCAATAAGCCCAATGATCCGGGCAAACTAATCGAGGTTCTTAATCGTAAGGTTTTCGAACATCGTCTAAAGCAAGTGAACTCTTTAAACTAAATACTAAAGAACTAAACAGAAAAATGCAAAAAGTAAGTACTTTCTCCACTGTGTAGTATCTGTGTGTAACATGACATGAAATCAATAACGCTTTCCAATCACATTTCACAATAATAAATTCTTAGTTTGCCCAGCCCTCGCTTTTGAAAATGAAATAAACCTTCACTTGATGTATAAACAATATTAATATTTGTTGCTTTCTTTGCGATAACAAGCGAAACAGAGAAAGTAAGAGGGGAAGTTGGATGGGCCGCAAACGTCTCGCATATTTTTTGATAAATATATAAATCATGAACAAAAACAATTTATCTTGTGATTTGTAGTAGCAAGGGATGTTCCAGTGTTGAAAACTCCAATGTACAAAACTTTGCGCTTGTTTATCTGTTACTGTTCCATTAATGGCAACGGGCAACGGGGAATGGGCAACGGGCAACGGGCGCAACATGTCAAATTTAATAAAGCCTAAGTTGTTTTTTGTCTGTCTGTCTGTCTGTCTGTCTGTTTCGATACCGAACCGAAGCATAGATTGTAAGTGAAAGTTACACAATCTCAATCCCAATGAAAATAAGGTAATTTATGCAGTTCAACTCAGAGATCAGATTGCTATCAGCAATGATAAAAATGTGAGAAGACAACCTTGCCAGGAAAGGAATAGGAAGGAATTTCCTACCCATCGCCCCTGTTTCAATGTTATGTTATTCGTTATGTAAATCGTATTTGACATTTGCTATTGCTGCCAACATACTGTAAAAATGGGGGGAAACGTTTATGTAAACGATGTGGGTCTGAAGGTGTTGACAACTCATAAATGTCACAGACAAAATGACAAACTTGATGTTCAATTTAGATAATTGCATATTAATGAATATTCATCGAAAAGTTTGCAAAAAAGAAAGTTGTAGGGAAAATCTCTAGTTAAAAGTTACATTTTAATCGTACATTATTAATATTCTCTTTCATGTTCATTGTTTGGTTTTTCTTTTTGGTAACAATAATCTTTGATCCTTTTTCAAATACTTATCAACCGATATCAGCCACTCCAGCAGCAATATGTGTTTCAAGTCACCATTTGGGTAAAATTTGACTGCGCATTAATGCATGCTATAACTCATGGACTCAACTGAAAGGCACATTTTTTGAGTTTGGCGTCGGCATTCTAATCTTAATTGGCTGTTTGATGTGACACTAATAAAACGCAGGCATGAAGGACCACAATATACAGAAAATGCATTTGTGGCCTTTATAACATTAGCGTGCTTGCCTTGAAGATCCGCTTTACATTCCGATATGCATTATTTGTCGTGTGACATATTGAAGTGCAAATGATAAGAGTTAAAGGATATTAAAGAGGGTGGTGTTTATGTGTTAGAACTGGAAGTAGGTGGGATGGGTGAAAATTTCTTCAGTTAATTCAAATTCTAAGCAAAAGAAACAAATCTTAAAGTCTTTCTTCATATCGATCTGAAACAGAATGCTCTACTTTAATTGCCTTTTTATGTTTGCAACCGATTTGTATTCAAAACTCAATGTTCTATCCAAACAAACATATCGCACAACTTGAACAGACAACTTGAACAACTTTTTGGGTCTATATGGGTTTGTATGTGTATATTTTCACCAAATGTTCGACTATCTGGCGGATTAATTTCAAAGCAATACCAACTGAAAGTTAGCCTTATAAGCTACGTTTATCGCTTTGTCGAGGGCTGACGACAAAAACAACAACAGCACAGCAACCAGAGGGAACCCAACAACCAACAACCAACAGTCAACTGCCCAGCATTCAGGAATAAACAAACAAAAAGACAAAAAGACAAAAAAAACCAAAAAAAACACAAACGCCGTATGTGAAATTTATGGGCATCAACGTTGATTTTGAAGCGGGCCACCGACAACTGTTGGCCCGAGCGGCGTGAATACGTGTGGATTCTGTCCGCGACGACGTTCCCTTTTACTCTACTCAACTCAGCTCAGCTCTACTCTACTCTACTCTACTCTACTCTACTGGTAGTATATTGTAGATAGAGAGTCAGTCGGTGGCTGGCTTGGCATTTGTAATGCCTAAATGCTTTGGTGAATTGATTTTTGGTGTAAACGATGCGCAATTTTAATGGATTGTGCTGCCAGATAAGAGAGAGAACGCATGCAAAAGGCTCGGACTTCGACTTCGACTTCGACTTACTGTCGTCTGGACGTGAACTGGGGACGTGGAGCTGGACTGGGCTGGGCTGGGCTGATGCTGGTGCTGGTGCTGGAAAGTCCACTTTGGCCATCCCGAATTTTGTCTCGTTTAATTGAATTTGTTTTGATTAGTTGTAGAGTTGATTTCTTATAGTAGTAGGATGAGCAGCAGCATGTTGCAAATGCAACTTTAAGTGTTTGGCATGCAGTCGCGCTCTTGACAACGACTGGAATTTTAAAGTCGACCTGCCGAAATGCTGAACTTTTTTCACTCTGCTTTTGAAAAGAGCCAGAGAAAAAATGTGCTGTCAACCTTGTTGCGTTGTTGCCTTGAGGCGACTCTGTCGACAAATTGACATTGTTCATATTCATAACAGAGGCACAAAAAAATAGGTATGCAAAAGAAATGCAACCCAGAAACATGGCAGAAAAAATGTCAATTTAAATATTTTGAAATATTTTAACAAGGCATGCCAAACCCCAAGTTCTGTGTGCGAAATAAAAATTGTTAACATTTTTAACCCCACGGCATAGACGAGAAAAGAAAGATATATAAAATAAAATATTTAATATAAAAGGTGCAAAAAACTTTTTTAATTAATTAACAATAAAAAATTGGAACGCTTCAAATTATACACTCACACAGACAAAGTGCTAAAGAGTAGTAGCGGTAGGTTGGGAACGTCCTGCAATATTCATAGCAATTATACAGTGTCTAGGATTAGCAAGTTCACCGTCTGGTATCCCTCAAAAGTCAAGTGGTGCAATTAGAATTCGAGAAACAAACGAATACAATGTCCTGACGTCTGGCTTTAAACGAAGGTCCTGATGAGGAGGCGACGCATCAAACCCCAAAAAGTGCAAGCAAATGCAGTTTACTTGTTGATTTTCATAGCACTGGTCAACAGGAAGGAAAAATAATTTAATAAAAACATTAATTTAAAATTTTACGAAAATAAGTATTTTGAGATTTGAATTTATAACTTTTTATTTTCGGCTGGAATGGAATCGACAAAGGAACTTTATTCCATGTTATTTCTTATTGTAATATTTTGTTAGCTTGTGTAAGCCTTTGAATGTCAAAATATTTCCTGTATACCTTGCAATTTCAATTGTTTGTCCATAAAACTCAATTTGTGAAGCTGAGACAGAGAGAGACTAAGCGAGAGAGAGAGAGAGAGCGGGAGCGAGAGCGAGAGAGAGTGAGAAAGCAAAGTGAGGCTGTGAGCACAATTCAATTAGAATTAGATTGACAGCTAAGCACTGGGCTGTGCCCAGTTGTGTGTGTCCGTCCGGTGCAAGAGAACATAACAATGAACCGAACCGAATGCCATGACTGGGCGGGGCGGACTTCAACGTGGCTCCAACTGACTAACTGACTAACTGACTAACGCAATGCGATAAGGTTAAACGCCTACCTAAGCCCAAGACAAATGCACTTGGCTTGTGGTTTTACGAATTTAATTGAATTTAATTGATTTGGTTTTCAGCGTGGGGCAAGCATTGGGGTCGAAAATGTGAATGTGTATTTGTGTTTGTATTTGTGTTTGTGTTTGTGTGAGTATGTGTTGCATTCAGTTGTTGTTGCTTTAAAGGTAAAGTTTATGCACAATTTAAATGCACAAATGTTGCATGACTTCTTATGTTAAAAAATTGCACCTGTCAGCGTTGGGCCTTTTTCAAAAATGATTTGTTGGCTTTAGGCAGGGAGCTATAAATTGTTGTAAATAAATCATTATGTGCCTAACATATTTGCTACTGACATGTGTTACTGTGTTACTTAAAATAATAAATAATAAATAAAAATAAATATTCAAAAAGTATTTTTACTTTTTGTAAACGTAATGTTGGTACTAATATAAATTTTCTATTTTTGTTTATTTTTACAGTTTTTCAAGAGAGAACCTAATTGAAACTATATCTAAAACTGATGACCGACAATACAATAATTAAATATTTGATTAGGTCTATTGCGAATCAAATGTTATGATAAGCAAAAAATAAATATACATAAAATTAAAATATATTCTTAATATCAAATTTTGTATACCTAGCAATTAACTAATGTTTAAAAGAAATCGCAATAAAATACAGATTTAAATAAAGAAATTAGTTTATTGCGGAAAAAATATTATTTCACTGAAAAGATTTGTCTCATATTGTGTCTTATACATACAACTATTGCTGGCTATGCTTTGCTATTGCTTATACACAAAAAAGATCTAGACATACATTTTGTTTGGCCCCATTTCAGTCGACATTCAACACAATAGCATGCCATTTGTGCTGAATGTATGAAACTAATATTTGCCAAAATACCATACAGAAAACAAAACGACTTACATAAAATCACAATAAAATAAAACAAAGCAGACAAAACACACGCTAGCTAAGCGGAGCCCAGTTTGGGGGATATGAAATCAAACGTTGAAAGCTTTTTCGTCGTCTCGTCTCTATGTAGTATGCATGCCACATTGTCTTCTACACTGTGTGTTTACATGCTGAATTTTGCGGCACGCGATATCCTTTTGGTTCCTGTTACTGCCGCAGTTTGCCTTCAAAGTGCCGGCCGTTGTGCTTTTATTTTTATTTTTTATATCTGTCCGTTTGTTGGGTTGTTTGGCTTCCGTTTGACTAAGAAATACTCTGACACCTTTGTTTGCACTATTTTTACATGTAGTCAGCTACAGGGGCAGGGGCAGGGGCAGGGGCTTGGAGTAAT
This sequence comes from Scaptomyza parva, assembly GCA_035044645.1. NCBI lineage: Eukaryota > Metazoa > Arthropoda > Insecta > Diptera > Drosophilidae > Scaptomyza > Scaptomyza parva. The sequence goes on from JAWNNT010000063.1 coordinate 3,581,359, forward strand.
GTGAACTTTTCTCTTTGGAAGTGTTTCACGTAATTGTTGTTTGCCTTCGCATTGTTGGTCAAACAAAAGGCCAGTCTTCAATATAATAATAACATTTGTCGATTCGCATTAGCTTGGAATTTTATTAGCTGCTTGCCGTTGTCAATTTTCAGAAACTTTTCAGCTTGATATCAGGTAATTGGTTTCAAATGCTGGAAACCGAACAGATTAAAAGATTCTTTCAGTCCGTTGAATTACATGCACTTGTTTTCAGTGTATGCAGGTGGCAAATGGAACGGTTTGACCCGAAAGAAAGTTTGTGAAGTCTAGATCTAGTCTAGAAAGCTTAAATTGGAGATACCCTTAATCATTGTCCTCACTAAACTGAACCTAGACTCACTATTCAACGAAGATGTCCCAACAAACAGTACATTTAGGTGGCCCAAACTTAAGAAAAAATTCTTACCGAGCTAACCGTTATACAAACAAGTAAGAAGGCCCTAGTCGAGTACGCTCGACTAGAAGATACCCTTAACCCTTGATCATACAGACGGACATAGGGTCGGGCTGACAGACATACACATATGTACATGTACTACTGGACCAATGCTTGATGGCTGCATATCTCCGGTGTTTCTTAACCGATTTTAATGAAATTTTTACAGAAGTTTTTTTTTATTTTGCTTATAGTTTCAATCCTCATTTTCAGTTTTTCAGTTTTTTGAAATTCAAGAAATTTTTGTTATCGATTACATGTGTATATCGCAAACTTTAAAAGTTATCGAAAATTTGAAACAAACTTGTCATGCCTAGGGATTAGGAGAGCTAATATCCAAAATCTTTAGTCTCTAGCTTTTGTAGTTCCTGAGATCGACGCGCTTATACATTCAGACAGACGGACAGACAGACACGACTAAATCGATTCGGCTGTTGATGCTGATCAAGAATATATATACTTTATGGGGTCGGAGAAGCTTCCTTCTGCCTGTTACATACATTTGCACAAAAACATTATACCCTTTTTTTACCCATTTCATGGGTTAGGGTATAAAAACAGATATTATAAAAATAAACAAGGATGAAATTCCAAGTAACAATGATTCGCAGAATTCGCAATCGTGAATGTGAGCTGGTGCACGATTGCAAAACGCGAAAAGCGGGGTTTCATGACAAAGTCGAGGACTCCTATTTTCGTTGGTAGACTTGTATTGACTTCTAAAGTTATAATCTAATGCAAAAATAGCAGACTTTGAAATCGTAAATACATAACACAAAAGTATTTACATCTATTTACAAGTAGACAAATGACACAATACTAGTTTCTTAACAGAGCAAATAGGAATGGCACTATGTATTATGTAGGAAAGATCGGTGTATGTTGAACATAAGATCTGTATTCCTTTGTTTATCAAATCAATATATAGATTTTTTTTAAATACTTCCTATTCCCATACCATGTTTAATGAATGTACTTAAAATTCAATTTTTGTACCAATGACATTGTTTAAATATGTCAAATACAAATATTTATATTAACCCTTTCGGCCATTCGACAAAACAACAACAACAACAACAACAACAAGAACAACAGCAACAGCAACCAACCAACCGTCAATTGAGCAAATGGCAGCAAATAGCACATAAAATATGCATTTGCCATTCTAAGTATGTAGTTTGTGTGTGAGCCGGCCGACCTACAATTTCAGTTGGAGCCCAATGCCCAATGCCCAATGCCCAATGCCCAATGCCTAAGCATCAAATTAGCGCAAACAATTAAAAATGCTTGAATGCATTTAATTATTTTGTTTATTGTTCGCACAAATATCACAATCTAATCAAAAATGCAATCTAGTAAAATACTTGGTTGAAAATAATTAAAATTATCGAACCGACAAAAAACAGAAAATCGAACAAAACATACACAAAAAATTACAAATGAAAGAAAAACAAACACATTACGAGTTATTAATTAATTTATTAATAAACAATTGAAGCAATTATAAATGGCAATGTTTAGACTACTGTTCAAAGCAAGCCTAAATTTTGATTCCATTTCCAACTTTAAAGAGAGAAAAAAATATATTTTTATTATATTTTTTAACTTTTATTTAACTTTGCCACTTTGCCACTTGTATGATTTTTCCCAAAGCTAAAAGCTGTTTTTGCCAAATGAGTATGATAGTTTTTTGGCGAAAACAAAGATAACAACAAGCAACAAGAAAAAAAAAGAGAAAAATCATCACCCATACCTCAACCCAATCCCAATCTCATTAAGTTTAAATAGAAATTAAGTGTGTTAATTGAAACATTAGAGCAATCAAAAGACAGAAAAGGCAACGTTTTGTTGCTTAATTTACATGCAAATTAACTCACAGAAGTCACTGAAACAATTCGCTTGGACGTCGACGACGGAAAAGAAAAGAAAAAATTCACGACTGGAACGCGTCAAGAAGACGAAGGAAGAAAAAGGAAGAAATCCACCCTTGTGTAAGGCAGACAAACAGCTCATAAAGACAGCAGACCATTAAGACGTTTTAATTCCTGATTTCGCACCCCACTGACATCTGACCCCAGCCAAGCAGCAGTCAAGTAACAACGCCATAACACCCAAAACCTAACACCACAACAAAATCTAACATCCGAACAGTTTCACAGTTTCACAGTTTTGCAGTTTGTGCTGTCGATTCCGTCCGCGCTTTATGCTTTCATGCACACCAAATGTGTGTCGCCCGCCCAGCTATCATTTTTATACTCTAGCAAGAAATTTTGAAAGAATATAAGTGGGTTTTGTAAGTCATTCGGAAAAAAAGAACTAAACATTTACTTAACTTAATTTAAAGAATTATTCATGAAAGTATATTTATATCTGGGAATGCTTAATATCAGATTTTTTTAAGCAAACAGAGTATCTAAAATTCGATATTAGCATACATTTCCTCACTTCAATCTTTGCCTTTTGTTTTTTTTTCGTACATTTTTGTCCTGTTTTTATGTTTTTTATGCCGTCGAGGCTCATTAGATTTGCAAAATGATTTGAGACTAAGTCCAGCTCGTGATTCCTGGCGATCATTAATGTTATTAGATTCTTTCCCTTGCCTGGGCCATTAGAAATATTCATTGCGAGGGTTTTATTTTGTATTCCATTATATTTGGTAGGACTGTAATTTGTATTTATTATATCATTTTATGGTACATTACGGACGAGTTATTGAAATAAGAGTCCAGCAGACAGTCAACGAATGTCACCGTCACCTAATGCAAACGAATATTAAACAAAGTACACATTGCCCAAAAAAAATCATTTGGGAACAGACAGACAGATGGACAGACAGACCGACCGACAGACAGCGCTGTGCATGTGTGCAGAAATATAGGGTGTGGCATTGTGGGAGTTGGCCAACACTTAACAAACAAATTTTGACAGCAATTAAAGAGGAGATGGAAAGGTATGTTCTGTTCTGTTCTGTTCTGTTCTGTTCTGTTCTTTTCCTACGTCTCTCACTCTCGTTTTTTAATGTAAATGAAGTGAAATTAAAAGGCAACTGTTGACAAAAGGCAACTGTTGAAAATCGCCCCCATTGCATTGGTCATATGTGTGAAAGTCAGTGGTCAGCGCCAGCTTCAATATATTATATAAAACGTTGTTACGTTGTTTGGCATCAAAGTCACGCACGTGCCGGGGCAGGGTGTCGGTCTCGTAGGTTTGGCGGCAAATGCGTTTGACACCTTCCAAAAAGGTCACAAAGGAGCTCAAACAATTAGACAGTTTATGCTGCTGACCGAACCAGTTGAACAGTTGACCAGTTGACCAGTTGACGGACTGCCTGACAACACCAACTTTATCAAAATCTGACCATTGATTACAGTTGAAATTTAATTTTGTGCTTCCATTTGAAATTTCACACTCTCTTTGCAGTACGAACGAAAGCTGTTTCTTAAAGGTAATAATATGTTTTAAATTTGATTTACAACATAACTCCACTTCTAAGCATCGTAATAATATCATAAGTGCTAGTATCACTGTATATAGTCTCTAATTTATTTTGGGAACATAACCAAATGAAAGCATATCCACAGGGATTAGCTCAACATTTTGTTAAGGTCTCTGTTAATTTTCTCGGAACAACAAATTTAATCAGTTTTCGGCACACTAATAGTATTAAATGTAAAGTGTGCAAAATACACTCTCTTTATTATATTACGTACTAGATACATCAATACTTTTACATAAATCTCGAATTTGTTAGATTGTTTTATATTCCATTCCACTTTTTTTTTCGGTTTTCGGGTGGAAAGGCAAAAAATAATTAAATGATAAACTAATCTGCGTCCAAGAGTTTTATTAAGCGCCTGGCAATACCAAAAGGGACACACACACACACACACACACACACACACGCACACACACTCAAACTCAAACTGATAGAGTTACAGTTATTAGATGCTCCACTATGTGGTGGTGGATGGCATCGCCCAGTCTGGGAGCTTGAAGGAGGCGTGGTGGAGCTGGTTTGGAAACGCTGTTGTCAAGCCTTCTGCCTGCCGTTGGGCTACAATCGTGTCGTGTCCCTGTGTCTGCACTCCTTTGGCCTTGTGCAAATAATTATTATTTTTCCAAACTATAAATCTGCTTACAAAATATTTTCCATGCACTTCACACAAAAAACTTTGAAGGATTCTTGTGGTGAAGTGAGAAGGTGAGGCTAGGCGATGGTTAGTTAGGCTGTGGTGCTGGCGGTAGCTTTGGAAATGATATACATTTTTCAATTAAAAATTATGGTATAATGTAATTGGGCTGTGTCGCGACGTTAGCCACAGTTTGAGGACAAACTGTGCACAGAATGCCACTTTAATAAATAATCGTTAAAAACCCTCTATGAACATTTTTCAACATTCAACATTTTATTACCTTGCAAAAAGGGAAACACCTTATGCCTTCAACTTGACACAACTTCTTAACAGAATAGGCAGAAAATCTGTTTAAAATTGTTATTGCACTTTTATGCTAAACATTTCTACAGAAAAAAAAACCAAAAACCAAAAACTGCTGAGTCCAATAATGAAACCAAAAAATTACAAAAACAAAACCCCCGTACCTCTTCAATCCCCCCCCACACAGTGTGTCGACTGTCATAAAAGAAGAATTTTTAACATTTAAAAGCTGTTTTTTGTTTTTTCGTATACAAAATGGGATCACAGACGCACCCAAAAATGTAAAGAAGTCATCAAAATGTAACTCAAGACATTTGCCTCAGCGGGGTGCGACTAATTTCTGTCCACGGCTGCTTCTGTCACGTCTTGTGTCCTGTTTAGTATCCTAATTTAGCTATTCGTTACACTTTCTATTTTTCGTTTCTCGTTTCTCGTTTCACGTTTCTCGATTCTCGAGGCTTTGGCAGAATAACCCCCACCATTCAACAGTTCATTAGCTGGAATTTACAGCTACACCAAAGATGCACAAAAATTATCAAAGCAAATGTAAAATACTTAAAAAAAAGGTAAATATTTACATTTTTTACCTTTTATACTTTTGATGCTGCTTCCATGGTTGAGGCATTTAGGGGGTGCGTGGTGATTCTAGATATTACTAAAATATTTGAGAAACAGCTGAACCCAGCCAGGATTCTACAATTACCATGAATATTAAGCCACAATAACAGAAACAAGAAGTCGGAGTTGTAAAATTGGCCGAGTCGCAGCTGGGTTTCCTGCATAGAAATAATCTTCCACAAGAGAGAGAGTGAGAGGAGGGTTGCGTAAAACTTTTCGGTTGCGGTGTGTTGAGTTTTTGTAAATGCATTTTTAATGAAATTTATGTTTGGATCCATTAGTGTTCAAAATTATAATGGCTTTGGTATAAAGCTTTAACAAACAGATATAGGTCGTTAGCCTGGTAGAAATGCCCAAATGTACAGAAAACTAGAAGAATTGAATGAAAAGCTAAAATTCAATAAAGTTTTATAAATCGTCAGAGATGCAAAATCCATTGAAGGAGAAAAAATGGAATGCTCTTTTTTGCATGCTTGCAATTTTGATTTTAGTTCACATATTCCTTAGTCTTTCGTCTAGCTTAAAAGCAAGCAATATAATCCCAATTTTTTTCACATCGAACAACGAATAAGCCAATAACATAAATTCCGCAAAACAAAAAAACAATTCCTATTAATTTTTTTTTATTACCAGAAAAACATTTATCGGGAGTAGCAAGATAATATGAAAAGCTACTGCCGAACTCCAATCGACCCCTCAACATTTTCCAATGCATACCACTTGCCAGCCCAACAGTTCCACGTATGCCGGCCCTTCCACCCCCTAACTTCTTATACAAACTGCAGCATGTAAACTACCCATTACCTCCATCTATACTATACTTGTTTTTTTTTTCATTGTCTGTCTGTTCGGATCACCTAAGTTCAAGTACTGGCAAATTGAATTCAAATTGAATTTGAACTTTTCAATTTTGGCAGTCGAGGTAGCAAAGGAAAATACAAAAAAAAAAAAAAGGACTACAACAAGTTTTTCACATTTCAAATGCGTAAATGTAATATGAATTATGAGTTGAAAGTTTGATAAAAAGAGGAAAACGAAAACGAAAATGGAAACGAAAATGGAAACGAAAACGAATGGTAATGAAATTTTACAAACCAAATTATTTATGCACTTTTGAGCAACACTTTTCCCATTAACAGACAAATAGAAGGTGAGACCAGAACTGACAGTAAAATAAATGAAATGAAACATAAATTTAAATTGAAATACGCACCAAAAATTGAGGCAAGCGTCAAAAGTGCCTACAGGCAAACCGTTTTCAAGCGTTTAGTTACTCTTTGTTGCGAAGGGTATTATAATTTTCATATTTAGTGTGAGGCAAGAAAGCCCAAAGAGTATGTATTTTGAACAGTTCTATACAGTTCTTTCACCGTTTATCTTCTAGGGTATGTCTGTATATCTTCCATAACCAAAGATCAACATCCCTACATTTACTGTGCTATGACTCCTAACTTTTCCAACATTCAGTACAGTACAAGGCCATTGGCTAGTTATGGCCACTAAAACTTTAATCAGACAGCGACACCTAAACTTTTATGAAGCAATTGTCCAGTTGATGCAGCACACAAGCGACATGACAACATCACAGGTACACACACACACACACACATATACACACTTTCCACATGTTGACAGAAACATAAAGAGACAGACGCTTGTTGTTGCAAGAGCGCAATAGAAATAACGTGGAGAGGTTGCAGAGGATGGATGCATCGAACCAGGAAACATTAGACAGCACGTTGCAGTCAACATGTACCGAGTCCTTGCTGCGTTGCACTCAATTGAGGCATAAGGCAACAGACAAATGCACAAAAAGGCACAACTGCATACCAGTTAAAATACCCCCCATACCCAATACCCAATACCCCTTACCCCTTACACCATATCCAAAAACAAAAGCAAGGGAAATAAAACAGTCGGCCAAACAATTATTATTTTACAAATTGATATTTATGAAGCAATTTACAAAATGTTTTTACATCCAAACGACTTTTTCACATACTCCACTCGCTCCACAAGCTCCACTCGCTCGAGGCAGACTCAACTCCACTTGGTGCACGGTTCCAATTTGTTCTGAGGCTTGTACAAACATTGCACAGATTGCACACACACACACACACGCACACACACACAGTGCAGTCAAAACAGTGGTCGGCAGTTCACTTATGGCAATGTCATCGCAGCGACCCAAAAAATGCCATGCATTTTGACAAACCAGTTAGAGGGAGGGAGGGGGAGATAGGGTGCCGGAAGTGTGTTGTTAGGGACGGAGGATAGGGTAGATGGGGAATGGGAAATGGGGAATGGGTACAGGCCCCACACAAATGTTTATTAATTTTATTGAACAATTAATTAAATGCGGCAAAATGTTTTTTGCCATAACCGAAAGGATAACCCAAAGCCCAAGCGCATCCAGCATTCTGCATCCAGTACCCAGTGCAACAATGACGACAGCTGCAGACGATGATGCTTTCATTCGTTCGTTGGTTGCACTGGGTTTGTTTGTGTGTGTGTATGTGTGTGTGTGTGTGTGTGTGTTGCAAGTATGCATCGCGATATTAAATTACCACATAAACGAGTTTCAATCCAAGCTATTATTGCAAATTGCATTCCCAAAGCTACTGCACCCAAAAACAAATGGGTTTATCTCAAACTGTGCAGTTTTAACAACAAGGATTTTCATACACGAAATTTCTTCGTTTGGGTTAGGTTATTGGAACTGATTGGAAGACATTTTTTCGTGTGGAAAATGTACTAAAAAATCATTCAAATAAGTAAAAACCGAAAAGGTAACATATTTTGTTAAAATCACACAATATCCCTTAAAGTTAATATATTTAATTTATTTCTCTTTTCTTTCTAGTATTCAAACTAAGCATTTTCCAACTGCCGTTTAGTGATAAGCCCAGCGTTTATGAAATCTGAATAAAACCTTAACATACCTTAACCATTACTGGGGGTGACTTGCATTTTAGAAAAATCTTTTTCAGTTTTGGCACGCCTTTTTTTTATATCCTTAACCCATGAAAAGGGTAAAAATGGGTATAATGGTTTTGTGCAAATGTATGTAACAGGCAGAAGGAAGCTTCTCAGACCCCATAAAGTATAAATATTCTTGATCAGCATCAACAGCCGAGTCGATATAACCGTCTGTCTGTCTGTCTGTCCTTCCGTCTGTCCTTCCGTCTGTATGTATGAACGCGTCGATCTCAGGAACTACAAAAGCTAGAGACTCCAGATTTTGGATATAAGCTCTCCTAATCCCTAGGCATAGCAAGTTTGTTTCCAATTTTCGATAACCTTTCCAGTTTACGATATACACATGTAATCGATAACAAAAAAATCTTAAGAATCAAAAACTTGAATATGGGGATTGAAACTATTAGCAAAATAATGAACATCTGTGAAACTTTTGCTAAAATCGGTTCAGAAACAGCGGAGATATGAAACCATTATGCATTGGTACAGCGGTAGACGTACATATGTGTATGTCTGTCAGCCCGACCCTCTCTCCGTCTGTATGGTCAAGGGTTAAGGGTATCTTCTAGTCGAGCTTACTCGACTAGAGCCTTCTTACTTGTTTTTATATGTATATACTCACATACACTTTCTGATATTAGCGCACTCGCTGGCTTAAGCAAATACAAATTTACATTTCGCTGCCATAAACACTTTTAAATTTGAATTGCGTTTTGTATTGTGCGTGTTTTTTTTCTTTCGTACCTTTTTTTTCTGGAATGTACACATGCAAGTTGAAATTGATGCTAAGGTAAACAGTTTCGAGAGAAACCAGACAGAGGGTCGTTCGTTTCGTTTCGGTCAGCCGTGTCTGTCTGTCTGTTCCACCCAATTCCCCTTGACAAGTGTGAGAAATGGTCAGAAAATTGCGTGAACAGTTGAAAAATCACTTTAGTCAAGAACGGGATAATGGAGCTGAGCTGAGAAGGCCAACCACATAACGCCCCCTAAATAAAATATATATGTTGGTATCAATAGTCGACACAAGATTTTGAAGGATAGATAAAGAAAACCAATTTTATATTAAAAATTCTTTGTTTAAAGGACTAATTTTATTATATTATTCAATTTTCTTCATAATAAAAAGTTATTGTGTTAATGTGTAATGTTTTGAAACCAAATAATGTTATAATAATATATTTTGGAAATAAACAAAATGAATTAAAAAAAATGCTAGATTTATCTTTTACTGTATCACTTATCAGTAATTTTATAAGAAATCGAAACTGCCCTTTCTTATCGTATTGGGAACAAGATAAGACTTTTTTATTTTCATTCAATTCACGGTGAGTTATGTAAATATTCTAGTTCTAGTCTAGGGCTTAACAATACAGCCATCGAGAAGTGGCTTTGTCTTCGCATCTTCACTTCACTCCACAATCGTTTGCTTGATTTATTTTTTGGGGAAATAAAAGGTTTTTTTTTGTTTTGGCCTTGAAAAGCACTTGTTGCTCCGATCTTTCCACCACCCGTTGGCCTTTTCTTTTGCACACCCATCCACGCACACACCAACAAGTTTAAACTTTATCAAACGCTTTTCTGGCTGTAGTTTTTGGTGGTGGTTTGTCCTTGCAACACACACACATATACACACAAACTTTTTTGGTGGGCAATTCAACCCTGTCTCAAAGAAAAACCATCTCATAAAGGGACGATTAGTGTGGACGAAATAAAAGAAGAACAAAAGTCTGAGCAGGGTGTGTCACCCTTGTTGTTTTTGTTAAATTTTGCAGAAAGTCCTCGTCGTCACGTAAATTTTTTTTTTTTCTTTTTGGGTGTGGTGGCTTGGCGGTTTCACTACCGGGTTTCTTTTTTGTTTAGCCTTTCGGCTATTTGATTTAAGCGGATTGTGTGTGTGTGTGTTGGTGTGTTGGTGTGTTGGTGTGCGGGTGTGTGTGGATGACATGAGTGGGTGTTAAGTGGCAATGTCACTTGCCAGTCAGCCAGCCTTGGGTTGAGTGTGTGGGAAAATGCCAATGTAACAATAACAAAAGTAACAAACTTAACACCTTAAAGTTTGTTGGATTCTCAAATGATGTTTTTCGATTTGGCATACTGTATAATCTCATCAGATCAATCAGTTTAGCTACTTGGCAAAGAGCACATGCAATTAATCTAACTCAATTGACTGACTAACTGATGGCTTACACTCCCTCCCAGCTCCAATGCGATGTCATGTCCACTTGGCAATAAATCGTTTCTGCTGCTTCTGCTGTTAATTTGCAATTCCCATTTCAATTTTCAGTACAATTTTTAGCACCGAAAAATATGCCAGCAGGGATTTGTGGTATCCAAATGCTACAAGAGTCTGGGGCTTGCCAAACCGCAAACAGTCGACGTGTTTGGTCAGTATAGCCGCTGGCCGCTGTGTTTGCTAATGTGTGTCTGTGTGTGTGTGTGTTCGTGTGTGTTCGTGTGTGTGCGTGTGTGCATGTGGCTTCCTGTCCCAAAGTCTATGCGTCCGTTCGTTTGTAAGCCATTCATTTGTTCAATCATTCAACCGGAAGCTATACCGTTTGACACACATATACCTCACATGGCCCTCACATCCTGGACCAAAATGAATCCGTGAGCTCAGTGTCCATCCGTTCGTCCGTTCGTCTCTTTGTCCGTACATTCGGTGTCATATGAAACACTCCCGCACTCTAACACTTTCATGACACATGCAAATTTCCAGCTGCTGCTACTGAAACCTCGTGTCCCCCATTCCCATTCCCATTCCCACTCCCACTCCCCCTCCCCAAAACCAACTTAGTGGCATATCCACATCCTACATCCACACATCCTGTTGTTATGTGAGACGCGTTCCCGCCGTGCGCCACTTAAATCATTTGATGCCGTAATTTGGCAATTTCTCGCAGATTTCAGTCTGACATTCGGATTTGATCAATTAATTTGAATAACACCGGTCATTTATCATGTCGCTAAGGCAAGGGTTGTGCTGGCAGCAATCAGGATTATATAAAGTAGAGTCATGCTATATTGATGCCCAAACGTAAACATAGATGAACTTTTTGCCCCGCCCACTTTGTTTTTTTCTCTTTATATTTTTGGGGAATTTATTTTTTATAGATTTTATACGGTTTGATACAGCCCATTAGAACGATACAAATGTATAAAAGAAAGTTATTTCATTACTTTACACAAAATGAATTTCCAATAGATAGTATATATAGTATATTCCTAGTAGTTTTTTATAGATACAAAAAAAAAAAACACTCGGAAAGACAGTCTTTGATGACTGCTCTTCTCTCTTACAAATTTGAATTCAAAGTTCATAAAAAAATAATGAATTATGAGTAGAATAAAGCCGTTTTCCAAACAGCTGCGACCATGAAATCAACATAAAAAGCCATTTATATATTTCACCGACGTACATTTTTTGTTGAGATTTTCTTTAAACAAAATTCGCAGTTGATGTTTTTTTGTGTTTTTGTGTGCTGCTGTTGTGGTTTTTTCCGTTCCGTTCCGCGTTACTCCAATGCGTTCATATTTGTAACGCGGCCGGAGCGGAGCACCCAAAAGTATGCAAAGTATCTGTGTGAGACTGGAGAGATGGAGAGAAGTTGTGTATGTTTCCTTGACTTTGTGCATTCATTTATCTAAGCGTTCCGTGTCTTTTGGCTTGTTTCTTTGTTGTTCGCTTCGCTTATTAGCTTACTTGTCTTTACGTGCCTCTGTTTCTTTTGTGACTTTTGGCAAGGGCTCAAAATGGAAAACGGGAAAAATCATAAGAAAATAAATGTGTATCTATATCAACGAAATGATAAGCTGAAGGAAATGATGGAAATGGGGAGGCGGGGAGGCGGGTGGCGGCTGCGTGGGTGAATGTGTGCATTGCCATAAAGAATGGTTCTTTTTTTATTAAAAAAACAAGCGTAATTTTGGTATTTTGTTTGTCATTTATTATCATTATTTTGCGGTATTAATGAAAGGAATGCGACATGAATTATATATACATTACATATATTTTCATGAAAAATGTACATATATAAGTAAATGTTTTTAAGAATATACTTTAGATAATAAAAAACAGTAACTTTTAGTAATATCCTCCCGACAAACGCATGTCTACTTGTCATAGATAAATAAATAAGTCTACAATCGCTGAACTCTCAGAATTAACTTAACAAAAATCGTTTAGCAATCAAATTATACTCTCACATAATTGTTCCCCAATGGGGCATATTGAGGACTTTGTGCATATTTTTTGGGGGAGTTGCGAGCACAACAAATGTTATATGCCAATATTTTTTTTTTATTATGCCTAACTGCAAACCTTATTTGCATGTTGATTTTACATAATGTGTCTAAAAACTGCGACAAGCTGCAGTAAGATGGAGGAACGGGGAACGGGGAACGGGGACTGGTGTCACCCCCCCAAAAAACAAAGTAGAGTTCGCTTTTTTCTGCTGTTCTGCTTTCTTTTATTCAAATATTTTCTTATGACTTTCGAGCTGAAATTCGATTTGAGTATATGTCAGACAGCGTAAACCCCGTGAAACGAGCAGGAAAAACAAATTTCACGCTTAACAACGCGGTTTTTCCCGATGCCCGATTTCTCGATTTGCATATGAAATTTGTTTGTCGAAATAGTCACGACGAGTGTACCCGAATATGAACCTCCGAACAGCATCATTATTGGGGTTGTCGCAACAATTACAGATGGCAGGCAGACAGGGAAGGACAGCGCTGGGCTTTTGCCTCTTCTTGTTTTTTGTTTTATATATATATGTATATATTTTATGCATTTTCAACGTGTCAAATCGCGCGTCAATCAATCGATGTTCGCTTTTGGCAGTTTCTCCTTCGCCACCGCCACCGCCACCATCTCCGCCTCCGCCTTCTTTTTTTTTTTTTTTTGACTGCTGCTGCTGCTGCACTCCCAACGGTATGTTTAATTTGGAAATTCATATTTCGTCGCCCAATAAGTTGGCAAAACATTGACTGACTTTCACGTTGCGAGCTCGCTTTCATTCCTTTTTCCTTTTTGTTGTTTTTTTTATTTGTAATTTTTTGTCTTTTATTATGCTGTGGCACATGCCACTCGCTCGCTCTCTCTCGCTCTTTGTCTCTCTCCATTTTGCTGCAGTGTCTCAACGGAAACCCGCCCTGAAATCCCTTTTTACGATTTTTGCATGTTCTATGTTCTGTGTTCTGTGTTCTGTGCACTGGCGCTGGCTTCAATTTTACGCCGATTGGTTTTCAGCAGGCAATCGCCTGTGCAAATAAGCTGAGCAAGCGATAAGCCACAGTTCATGGATTTCAGCTTGTTATCATGGCCAATATCACACCCAAATTTAAATAAATACACAGTCAAAGTGCACAAACGAAATTTGTTTTTGATAATGCCCAATGTTAAATGTGTTTTTTATCACAATCACAGGCCTTAGAAGGGCCAATTGCCAATTGCTGACTTATGGTATGACATGCTCACCTTATTTGGGAATTATGATGGTGTACAGAATGTACAGAAGGTTTTCCGAGGGGATCAATGAAATGTACTTTCAGTAGTTACAGTGCTTTTGTTTATAAAGATATTGCTGAGAGTGGAACCAGGTATCTACGCATTGTCCAACCCATTTTTAATGACTGCAGAATGTAATTATTATTTACAACGTTTTTTAATTTTATAACCAAATGTTGTCTGCTTATAACTCCAACAATTTTCAAAGCACAAATTGTCCCAACATACAAAACAAAAAGTTAAAAGGCTCGCTCGCATAGTTATTAAAAATTCAAGTGTTGCAAAAATGTTTGTTTCTATGTTGTAGAAAGCCCCACTCAACCGAAACCAAATGTAATGCGATACCAAATGCGTTAGAGAAACGAGTTTTGGAAGGAGGTAAATGAACGAAGCCGACGACCAAAAAGACGACGACGACGACAAGCCACTTACAACAATAGAAATGATTTTTGCATAATTTATTCGATGATTATTAGAGAGTCGTCGCAACGGGGACAACGTTTTTAGAGTGCGCCACTTATTCCGCCGCCGCCCCCCTTAAAACACAAAAATGTCGCATTTTATTGCAATTAGAATATTTCGCATACAAACGACAGATGACAACGGCAGAGACCCTGTTGGTTGTTGGTTGCTCTGGTTTCTGCTGCTACTGCTGCTGCTGTTGTTGTTGTTGTTGTTGTGTGTTTGTGCATATAACTTGGATTTAATTTTGTACGACGGCACAAGTGATTATGTCCTGTGTGAGAAGGTGCACCTTAACTCGAATTGTGTCCCCAGCGGCCTCTACCGTGTCACCTGCTTACCGACTCCATCCCATACCATACCATCCCAATGAAGTATACTCGACACATGGGGCTCGTTCAAGTGGTTGTTGTTCGTTGTTCTGTACTCTGTTGCTCAGTTTTATTTCGACTTCAATCATATTTCTTCGTCGTTTCGTTTCGTTTCGTTTCTGTTTCGTCGTCTTGCGCCGTCATTTGGTTTATGTTTATTGTTTTTGCCAGCTTTTTGCCGTATGCCGTGTGCCGTGTGCCGTTGGCTCTCACACACTTAGACATAATCAAAAAAGGTAATCAACATAAAGTTGAACGTTGACAGCAATGTCGTCAACTCTCGCCTCCACTGCTTACATACGTGCTACACCTCTCTCTCTCTCTCTATGTCTATTCAAAGTTCTCAGTCTCAAGAAGTTATCACGGTCTCAGTCACAGCTCGTGGCCATAAGCTCGATGGCTTAGCATCGTTTGAGCCACTTGTCACATTCACAAATGAATTAAGTGCCAAAAGCACAACTCCGAAATGGAACTGATGCTGTGACGAACTAAATAGATGAGAAGATTTCTGAGTGTTGCTAATATCTGTGGGTGGAGAATGAGATAAATGAGGAGAGATACCGGCTTGTTTCTTACATTTTAGTTTATACATATATGTATAGAAAATTAATATTTCATTAATTTCAATAAAACCCGACTCTTATTGCACATCTATTGTACAGGATATTATAAAGCAGTCCCACCAAAAAAACAAATCTTTGTCTCAAGGTTTCCCCTAAATTAACATCAAATGATGTCAAGGTCTACATCAAGGCCAAATCAGAGAAATTCAAATTCCCGTATGATCGCAATATCTCGTCCTTTAAGATCAGTGTTTCCAGCCAGGTTTTAGTACTATATGTTGCAAAGAGTTTTGGCCGGAGCACATAATAGTGAAAGAATGCACTGTCAGAAAGAAAAATCGGTCTCCGATTGTACCTCCCCCACCAGTAGTTGTATCGAAAACTCTTCCCGTTTCTGATAGTGCAAAAAACTAACAACTTCTTTATTACTTGGCTATCAGAATGTAAGAGGACTATGTAGTAAACTCAATAGTTTATTCCTCAATAGCCATTCTTTTCCTTTTAATATCATTGCATGTACCGAAACTTGGTTAAGGCATGACATTCTTAGCTGTGAAGTTATATCTAACAGATACTGTATCTATAGAAAAGACCGTACTCTTCGACGTGGTGGAGTGGTGCTTATTGCTGTTGAAGTAGATTATTCTTCTGAGACAGTAATAGTAGGTGGCTCTATAGATATAGAATTTGTTGCTGTAAAATTAAATATTAACGGTATTGGGATTTTCATTACTTGCTCTTACATATCCCAATCCTCTGATGACTCTATCTACAATGCTCATTTGTCAGCTATAATTTCAGTTTCTTGCATGCTTTCTGATTGTGATATCCTTGTAGTATTTGGTAATTTCAATATTGCTTAAGTTACATGGATTTCTTGTCCCGACAATCGGTATTTTAAATTCATTATTTGATGTATGTGTCCCTTATGGAAAGCCAAACAGGTCAAACAAACCTGTATGGCTTACCAGAGTGTTTTCAAGCTCACAGTTAGCATGTTCGGCATACTTGATTGCTCGTTCCAATTTTTCAGTCCTGAATAACCAATGTTATAGGAATTACCTGTCGAGGTGTAGATTACAGTCTCAGCAGGATCCTAAACGGTTTTTTGATTTCGTTAATACGAAACGAAAGTCATCAACGCTTCCATCCAATATATTCTTCGAGGAAGTGAAAGCCAACTCAGATCAGGCATTTGCCGATCTATTTGCTAAATTTTTCCAAACGACTTACAGCCCTTCAGAGCAACCAGTTGTCATGCCCTACCCCTATCGGCTTAATGGCCCAAATTGCATTTTTATTCCGGAAATCACAGAGACTGCACTACTTTGTGAACTTCAGGATATTAAGCCCAAATTTTCGCCAGGACCACCTGATGGAGTATCAAGCTGTGTGTCTTAAGTACTGTGCTCAGAAATTTCTAAAACCTTTGCATAAACTGTTCAATTTATCCGTGAAGTTATGCTCTTTCCCAAAAATTTGGAAAGAGTCATACATTATTCCTTTGCATAAAAAAGGAAACAAATCTAATGCTAAAAACTATAAAGGTATCTCCAAGTTGTCTGCTGTCCCTAAGATTTTTGAGAAATTGATAATCTCTCATCTTCAACATCTTTGTAAATCTATGATTTCACCGTGCCAGCACGGATTCATGAAACATAGGTCTACCACTACTAACTTGCTAGAATTGTTATCAAAGGCTTTGAAGAAAAGATGCAAACTGATGTTATTTACACTGATTTCAGTAAGGCTTTCGACACTGTAAGTCATAATCTTTTAATTCATAAACTTCAACTATTGGGCTTTCCCAATAGTCTCACTCTTTGGGTAAAAGATTATTTAACCTTTAGATTTCAGAGGGTATTATTTAATGGCTCACTTTCTCAAGTGGTTCAGGTCACTTCTGGTGCTCCTCAAGGAAGTCACCTTGGACCGTTATTATTTACGCTTTTTATTAACGACTTTCCTTCCGTTATCAATCACTCTCGGGTGCTGATGTATGCTGATGATGTAAAATTATGCATGTCGGCTGCATCTCTTCTGTCTGGTCATAAACTGCAAAGTGACTTAGACAATTTTCAAACTTGGTGCAGAACAAATTTATTGCATCTCAATTGCAGTAAATGTAAAGTTATGTCTTTTTACAGACGAACTCCCCATTTCAATACATATCTTCTGGATAACCAACCACTTGATCGGATTGAATGGGTTGAGGATTTGGGTATTCTAATGGGCCCAAAGCTTAAGTTCGACAACCATATTTCTTCAATTGCAAATCGTGCATCAAGTGCCTTGGGGTTCATTAAGCGCTGGTCGAAGGAATTCGACGACCCCTACCTAAAAAAAACCTTGTATGTGTCTCTTGTGCGGCCGATTCTGGAATATGGATCTGGTATTTGGTATCCCAAATACAGGATTCATCAGAATAGATTAGAATCGGTGCAAAAACCATTCTTGCTTTTTGCTCTTCGGGGCCTTAACTGGGATAATTCTATTAACTTACCTTCCTATCACAGTAGACTTTTACTAATAAATCTTCCTTCACTTTCTAACCGTAGAACAATGCTAGCAATAACGTTTCTCCATAAATTAATAAATGGTGAAATAGATTCTTCAATACTAATCAACCAAATTAACATTGCAGTACCTATTAGATATACTAGAAATTTTGTACCTTTAGGTCTTCCACCCTGTTACACTAACTATGCTATCCATAACCCCTTTCGGATCTTATGTGCTACATATAATGATCTTTCCTATTTAATACATAGTGCTATTTCTGTTTGCTCTCTAAAAAAACTAGTCTTGTCTCATTTATCTATTTGTTCGCGATCTTCGTAACCGCACGCTACGTGGTGCGCCCCTCGGTTGGACGGGCGGGAGGTGGGTTGCTTTGTGCTAGGGTCCGCGCGCTAACAAGCCGGAGCTTGGTGTCGTTGGGCCACTTAATGTGCTGTCCGTTAGTACATCTACGTCCAATAATAAAGCTCAAACTGATTGATCAACTCATTGGCTTATGCACTTGCGTTTGTGTTTGATCAAGTGGAAGAATTCAATTATTCAGTAACAACAGAAAAACAGCATAAAAGTGTGAGCGATTTTAGCTTGGGGCTGGCTTTGGCTTTGATTTGGGAACTGTGCATACAAAATATGAAAAAATGATTATTAACAAAATAACAGAAAAATGATTTCAATTGATTTAAAGACAAAAAGTCGAGCAGCTTCAATCTTCATAGGCTTGTGCTTCATTAACCAAAGGCTTTATTAATATGATATGTTATGGCCACTGCTACTGCCACTGCCACTGCCACAATGAACGTCTCGAAATCAAAACAAACACTTACCACACTGCCACAATCGATTGAAATGCAACCCTGATCAAGCAACACATACCATAACCATACCATAACTCCCTACCATGATGTCTCTTGCTTGTACTGTACTGCAGTGTTCTTTTGCATGCTCATTTTGCGGCTGTTCAGCACTTAATTAAATCATAAATAAGCAGAAAGCGACGCATCGACAATTAAACAAACATAAAAACGAACCAAGTGGGGTGAAGTAATGGCCTCAAACCCACAAAAGCAAAGAGAGAAGAGCGCCCACAATACAGAAAATTGCGCACTCAAATGACCAAAAACGCAGTCCAAAATTGCATTTAATTAAGTTAATTCTCGTTTAGCCCTGTCACAAAAGCCATTGCATACTTTTGGGATTTGGGGGCCACAATACGCTATACGAAGTATATATGTATATTAACTTGTCCTTTTACTTCATTATCTATGAAAATTGGTGTTTTATGTTAGTACAACCACAAAAAGTTTTATTAGTTTTATTCAACAATTTGGGGAGAATTTTCGAAATACGTAAGAATACATTCTAAGGTATTTTTATAAAGAATCATTTCAGAAAAATCAAATAATATTGTTTGCATAAATATTTTACACTCCCAATATGACCTAGACTCAGGTTTCATTTGATTTCTTTCTGTATCAATTCAACTTAAAAAATACATACATATTGACCTTAGGGCAAAAAATAACCATAGTGCAGTGTAAATAACTTTCGGCGTAAAGATTCAAACATTGCAATCGCGTTATTATGAATACAACATCTGACGTTGCTGCTTCGCTGTGTGTGCGTCTGTGCGTGTGTGTGTGTGGTCTGATAATGATATGTCAAAGTGAATGATAATAAGGGCTCCTTCAGCCCGACTGACCGACCATTGACCACTGTGGCACTCAGTTGAGTTGGTCACAATGTTTATTTTCATTACTGAAATTGCATTCGAGTGCCAACTGCCAATTGACGGACGCTTAATACAATCATATTCTCCTTCTCACCTCTCTCTCTCTCACTCTCTCTTTATCTCTCTCTCTCTCTCTCTCTCTCTCTTTATCACACTCTGTTTGTGTTTACATCCAGGGCTGCTGTTGTCGTTGCATTGCATTGTTTGAGCTTCTCCGACTTCCCCCGAACACTGCTGCAATTTGCCTTCATTTGAGTTTGCATTTGGTTTTTGGACATTTGCCTTCGGCTTGCAACAGCCCTCACTCCCCGCCCCCCCCCCCCCCCCCCCACACACACACATACACACATACACATACATATATCAAGGTTTGTACAGGTAAAATGACTCCGCGCAACTGCCCAGTGCCCAATGTTATGAGTGTTATCAACATCAACATCAACATCGACGACAGGCTGGCAGGCAAGCGGGAGCAGGGAGCAAGGAGCAGGGAGGAACAAGCACTGGGCAACAACATTATCGATGCATACGGTCCTAGTTGGAGATGACTTGCAGCTGGGTTGCAGCGGTTGCAGCCAACATCATCGCCGCAACTGTTCTTCTTGGTCAGTGAGCACGCGCCTAATGCAAACACTTGGCAAACAGAAATGAAAGCATAATATTGATCGCTTTCAATAGTGGTGGATGGGATGAGAAGCAGTAGGAGGCAGTTTAGATTCCCTTACTTCATCAGAGAATACCGAATACTACAAACTGATTTAAGTTTAAAATCTTTTAAATTCAAGGCAATCCGTGAATGTGCGATATATTGGAACCACATATGTAAATTAAACTTAAAATCAGAATTGAAATTTGTTTAGTTTGAACGAATTTACAGTAATCAGTACCCAAATGAAGCTGTTAATCGTTTTTATTTGCCGTCACATATTGATTAACGTTTACAGTTTACGTTTACAGTGAAATATTTACAATATATATATTATTTATATCTACACATTTTAGTACAAACCCAAGTCTTACTTTAAGCCCCAAACTGCTGCCTAGGCACCATCAACAGCAACATTGCAAACTAGTTATCAAATATTTGGAATTGGAGGCATGGGCTGGCTTCAGCTAATAGGCAATGCTGAGATATGAGCAATAAATTTGCGTAAGATCCGTGCCAAAGGGGTTGGTGAAAAAGTAACAACGACGACGAGGAGAAAATCGTTGGCGCACGGCACGGTAATCAGTAAATAATTCAGTTATAAGAAAATAATTTTTCGCCAAATATTAAAAAAGGAGCAAAAGCGAAAGAGACAGGCACTCTCCACAGGGAGTGAGAGGGAGCGAATGCCAGCAAGAAGAATTGACAAAAAATCTCAGCAAGCAGAGCAGGGCAGAGCAAAGGAGCCCAAGCCACCAACGACAACGACAACGACGAGGACGACGACGACGACGACGATGTTGGCAAAGACGTTTGCCGTCACGTAAATAAAAATTATGAAAATAATAATGGGAAAAGGATTAAGACGCCCGTCTACGTTGTACGTACGTACGTACGCATCCCTTTTTTGGTTTTTGGGTATAACCGGGTGGTTTGTTCAGGCAGGCAGTAATGAAAAAGCGTAACTGTATTCACCACAAGAAAGTCTAAAAAGTTGATTAAGATCTGTGAATGCGAATATGTATGCCCTTCAATATTGGTTTGTCTATTTGATAAATATATGTTTCTAGGAAACAGTTTGATAGAAGGAATGCTTTTGGATGGAAAACTAATGCACACATATTTTCAAATTTCTTGCATACACCAATCTAAAGAAATCTTTGTATAATATTGCATTATACATATACTCGCTCCTCTTATATATTCTGGTAATATTTTTGGTCTCTTCGAGAGAATGGAGGACGTTTCGGGCTGTAAATGGTTATGCTCCTTGGCGTATGTATGTGGTACGTATGTATGTATGTTGAACCGATTCTTCTAAGCCCACACGACATGTAGTCGCGTATAATTATGGAATTTTTACACACAGACACACACACACACACACAAACACACACAAACCAAGTGCGGAAGAAGTTGTTGCTGTTACTTTTTCTTGAATTTAATTACTTGCGCTTTTTACATGAAATATTAAAATGTTGCTGAGCGGTCGGTGGTGGTGGTGGTGGTGGTGGTGCGGGGAGGTTTGGGCTGAGGTTGGAATTCGGAGTTCGGAGTTGGGTTGTTAGCTGTCGCAAGTTGGTGCATTTTAAATACGACCACAGCCACTGTATGTGTAAAACGACAAAAGAGCGAACGTTACAGGCTTAACAACAAGCAACGACGACACCTGCGTGATTTATCACCAAAAAAGCGATAATTTCCCATAGCGTCGTCATCTCTTCGACTCTTCGACCCCCCCCCGATCCACCGATCCACCAACCCACCAACCCACCAACCTTTCTTAACTTTCCACTCACACCTTGAGGTAGCTAAGCCACCCTATGATATTTTTTTTTTCCGTTGTTTTTGTGTTTTAATTTCAATTTTCTACTTCACAAACGGCGACCAAACAATTTGTCTGGTGCTGGGTGTCCTTGTTAGAGAACTGTTGTAGATGGGGGAAGAGAGATGTTGGTTAGGGGAGGGGACACACCTTGGTGTATCTCATTTTGTATGTGGTGTATAATTGTCTGGTTATTGTTGCTGCTCCTGCTTTTGCTGCTTTTGCTGCTCCAACATTTATTTATGTACGTATTGTGTGTCTTAGGATCTCCTCTGGAGCTCTGGAGAAAAGCACCCAAGGTGCAAAACGAGGCAATTAAAGCGAGCAGTGAGCAGAGCCCAAATGAAAACAATACCTATTGCCATGAAGTCATTATACTAGCTACGTTTGAAATTAATAGCATTTCTGATTCTTATTTATATGTTAAGACCCCAAACTCAAAACCCTATGTGTGGGTGCAGATCTTCTGTATGACAATTACATATAAAGGGCAAAAATTAATTAAAAACACGGAACACGGCAATCATTTTTCACATCTCGTAGATTGCATGCCCTTTTGGGGAAAGAAATAATGTTAATATTATACTATTTGTAATGATATAAATAATCTAAGATTTTTTATGTCTTTGATAGCTTTTCTTGCATGCTTAACTGTACGAAATAGGTACAAAAATCAATCAAGCTATCTTACATTTCTAGCTATGCTTAAGGTCTGACATTTTAATATGAATATTCATATGCTCTACGCACTCACACACTAAATAATCTAAATGTCAGGGCTCTAACATTTGTCGGCTCTTGTGTAGAAATTTAAGCAACAATGCACAGTTTTATAACCGAAAAGATAAACATCAAATGTGACATTTAGACTGTGGCATAAAATTTTATAGAATATTTCTTAACACGCACGCACACATATGGTTTTTGTATACCCTGTAGTCGGAAATATTGTCACCGGGTTATTATATATTTTATAATCTTTACAATATAGAGTTAATGAAAAAACACAACATGGATAAAACTATTAACAAACAAACTAAAATAGCAAATTGTACTTCCTATACTATTTTAAGTACTTAAAAACTTTGGAAAAAAGGATAAATGGCAGCTGGATTCATTTTCAGTTGTGCGGTTGAGGGTTGCTAAAAAATCGTATTCTTTGGGTAAGCGTATACCTTTCGACGTTGTTAATCTATCAATAAAAGTAAATCAAAGTCAACCCCCAAACCAATAAGCGCATCACTTCAAGAGGCATTTCCTGTTTTAAATTGAGGTAGCACACCATATATGCGGCATGTGCGAATATGCTGATATGGATATGGATATGGATATGGATATGAATATGATGGGATGTGTAGCAAATTCTTCTTTGCTCCTTTTTTTTTTTTGGGCATCAATAAATTTGCCTTGTCTTCTTCTTGTTCGGTTCGGTTCGGTTCGGTTCAGTTCGGTATGTGTGCTAAAAAGTGTAATTTTAAAAAGTCATAATCGCAGATAAGTGTGGTTTCATTGCCCAAGCAAATGTCTGAGTCTGAGCTTTTCATTACAATGTTTCCCTCATAAGGAGGCAGAGCCATATATCACACACCCACACATACTGTGAGTGAGTATGTATATGTGTAAGTATCTGTTTGAATGAGCTAACAATTTTTTGCAGAATTTTTGCCTATAATCTGGCACCCTGCAAACCCCTCACCAACGACAACGACAGCGATCCAACCAATTTCGTTCATTCCGCATCCATTGTTATTGACATGATATATGTATTAAAAGGTATTAAAAGTTATTGAAAAAACTGATGACAAAAGAAGTATAAATATTTACCAAAAACACAACCATTTAAAAAAAAAGGAGTATTCCCAACATTTGGCATTATAAAGAGCTTCTGGCGAATGCAAATTATTACTCTTTGATGTTAAGTAGGATTTCGAAAGGCAAAGACATAAGCTGAAAATCAAATGAATTAAAAAAGAGCACAATTAAGATTGTATGCAAAACAAAATAATGAAACTCCACGTTTTTAAACTATTTTAAATCTTGTAAATTACCCAAGTTAAGCTCGTGAATTTCCATTTTTGTTTTTTTTTTTTCAAATTTAAGCGCACGCATTAAAAAATATAAATGAATAATTAACAGGGTTTTTATTCCGTAATATTAATGAACTCAATGAATAGAGCTACCAAGCAGATACAGGCCAAACCCAAAAAAAAAGGTCTCTCTCTCTTTTCGTCTCTCTGATCCTGGGTTCATTTAAATTTAAATCCACATGTGTGCGTTTCGCTCATTTAAGCTTAATTAAAAACCGGTTTTTCCAGCTCTGGTGCTCTTTTGCTCTTGTTGTGCTTTTCCACACACACACACACACACACGCACACACACACACACAGTATTTTGATGCCCGTGATGCTCCAAAAAGGATGGTTGCTGCCGAGAAAACACAAGTTCTGTCCTTAATATTGTACATTTATTTAGTATTCATCATATTTCTGATTTATTCAGTTCAAATGGGCACGCGTATTAATGCCTATAATTACAGACCGAAACTTAACCTCAATTGTTTGTAGGTGTGTGTGTGTGTGTGTGTGTGTGAATGTGAGTATGTGTATAAGCACGTGCGTGAAAAATACCTAAAATAATCTCCGAAAGGATTGTAGGGGTGGATTATATGTAGAGCTGTAAGGCTGCTCATGTATTCCTAGAGAAACTGTTCGGTTTTGATTTTAGCTCTAACATTTTACGGTTGACTGTACTCCATTGGGACTTGTTTAGTGCTTAACGGTACTCCAAGCAGCTGACAAAATGGCGTCTCTCGAAACTAAGCTTTCGAATTGAAAAAGTGTTTATATAAAGGTACATAATTTATTTTAAACTAATCATTATTATTATCTATGGATATATCTATTATTTTCTCATTCCTTTGAGAAAATTCGATTATAATTTTAAATGAAATTGAACTCAACATGCGGAGAGGTATTTGCTCGCTTTGATATTGAAAGCTGTAAAGTTTTTGTTTTTGGCAACTTTTTGGCGAACGAACTAATTTCAACACTTTTATGCATAATTCAAAAGTATTAGGCACCAAAGGGCTAAACATATTTCATTTCATATATTTCATGCTCTTCTGCCCACAAAATAAATGCAATGAAATTCATCAATTGAGTTGACGACGACGACGACGACGCGTCGTCCAAGCTGTCATTACCGGCTTCATAGTTGCTTTTACATTGTGGCATATTTGCATATAAATTGGTTTTTGGTCTCGTGTTTTTGCTACATTTCTGGCAATATATGTATATACATATTTCTTATCAACCGCTTATCGTTGTTGGCATCTGTTTGTTGTTGAGAGTATTCTCGACAAAACTCATTTTTAATTGTTGCAATTTGCGCTTAAATGATTTGGCAATTCAAAATAGCCTCCAGCATTCAAAACTCCGACACCCATGGTGACAATTATACTCGTTCGAAGCAATGCCTAGGTTTGAGAGATGAGAGTTGAGAGTTGAGAGGGGAATCCAACTGCCTTCAGGCTAAGACATGGCTAACAAGCCAGAGACCATTAGGTCAGAGGTTATCAAGTTTTTCCGGCTGTGCGGGCGTTTAAAATAGTAACTGAAGGGCAATGAAGGCAATGAAAAAAAATGGAAAAAAATATTAATCAAAATGCAGAATACATCAACAAATGCTGAATGCTCTTTGGAATTACTCAAGATAGGTTATATATGAGTTTAAGGGGTAACAATATAATAATAAATAATAACTGACTTGTTCTAAAAAAAAAAAAAAACAGTAGTTATCCAATCTGCCAGCACATTTGCATGCGATTTGGCCTCTGTAGCAAGCGGAAATGTAACGAAAGCGATTTCTGTGGCGCTTCCTTCCCTTCGATTTCCTTTCGATATTTATTCCATATATAAATATTGTCTTGCACAATTTATCCGATATCCCACACAATTCGAGTATTAGAATACAAAATGTATAGCCCAGCTGATATACCTTTATTTTTAGGCAACCTTCTACTATTTCTACATACTTCCTCTACCCAGACGCGCAACATGCAGCGTTGACACAAAAATTTCGGTAAGAAAAGAAAAAAAAAAAAAAATACAAATACCTTAAGACGAGTTTTTAAATGCACGAAAGTCGCGGTGCGCCAAACGGAATAAACAAAAACAACAACAATAACAAGGACAACAACAACAACAATAACAACGACAAGGACAAGGACGACCGCTGAGGGTGACATTATTTTTCATGTCGATGCCTACAAAAAAAAAAAGAGCGAGAGAGATTTTCATCTGGTTTTCTTCTGTTTGTTCTGCTGATTCTTTGCATATCTGATAAGGTCGACCTTAGCTTCATCTACTTCTTCCCCCCTAAGGGCAGGTGATGCTGTTGCGCATTGTTTCTATTGTCATCAAGTGAAATTGGCTTTTAATGTTGCCGCAGAGATATCTTAAGAATAATTGTTTTGCGTGTTTTTCTTGATTTTTACATCCAGTGTTTGGGCCCCGCAGGTGCATTTTATTTCATGAAACGCGAATTTTTGTAACCATTTTTTTGTTGATTTTTTTTTTGTGTTTGTTAAGGGCAATTCTCTTTGGGACATTGTGAAACTTTTAATTGTGCACGAATGGTTAATTTTTTAATAACATTACTCGCGGAGAGTGATTTGGGTTAACATAAAAGTTACAAATTGGATTTTTTTGATAAAATATGGAGAACTTAAAAACAAATTTATATTTTTTATTTATGTAAATGCTGTACAACACATAAGGCTTAAAGTATTCATCTCAAACAATAGATCAGCGAATAGATCATATATTGATAAATAATAAAAGAAAATAAGCAAAAGTATCATCTTTTTTGCAATTCCACATTGTTCCACACCATAGCCATGAAATTGCTTTCCGCTTGACGCTCCATACTTGGCATGGGATATTCCGAGAATTGTTATCAAGCGGCAAGTGGCAAGCGGCAAGCGGCA
This sequence comes from Scaptomyza parva, assembly GCA_035044645.1. Lineage (NCBI taxonomy): Eukaryota > Metazoa > Arthropoda > Insecta > Diptera > Drosophilidae > Scaptomyza > Scaptomyza parva. The sequence goes on from JAWNNT010000063.1 coordinate 3,608,476, forward strand.
AGCGGCAAGCGACCCATATAACTGTTCATGGCCTCAGGGAACCGCAGGGGGAGGCAAGGCTTGGCGGTGGCTTATGCTGAAACGCCGTTGGCGCTAGGCAAGAACAAAAAATAAAAAATTTGTCGAAGAGCAGCAGACGCAAAACAAACTCAAAGCAAAGAAAAAAAAATATTATTTTTTAAAAAAGCCAATGCGCGAAGAAGAAGGGGCAGGGGTAAGGTCTTCTTTTTTCTTTGGGGTGAGTCTGTGCATTTTTTTGTACAGGGTGGATTCAGTTTTGGTTGGTTTGGAAGGTTTCCTTCTTTTTTTTTTTTGCTGGCGCCTGCAGATAGGCACAATAATTGTATCAAAAGCATATTTTCCATTCTAGTAGAACGAATTTTATGCCTTTTCAATAAACATTAACCGATTTTGGTATTTTTTCATAAAAGACCAACAACAACAAGAGGAGTAGCACATACCTAACAGAAATCAAGTGCAAGTGATTGACGTGCAAGTGTATGACTAGCAGATACTCTATACTTATATCTTAGACACGCAATCCCAATAGAATTCAGCTTTAACAATCGAACTTACAATAACTTCTTAGATACGCTTTTATCAATTCGGGATAAATAAAAGTGCTTGTTTTGTAAGTAGTTCTTTTGCGTTATGCTTTATTTTCTCACAGGGTATCGCATCGCAGGCCATCAAGCAAACCGGCAACATAAACCAACCAAAGCCAACAAGTATGCAATGCTTTTGTGCGGCAATCGTTCATGCGTTCATTATTTCATAGACTACGGAGTTGAGTGCGTCACATGCCACGCTTATCCACACTCACACACACACAAACACACACACACACATATGTAGCGTTGAAATTGTTGCTGTCCATTTTTTCTGTATATATGAATATGCAAACATAAGAACCCCAAAACATAAAATGGCAATCAATGAGTTGGAAATATTTATTTTGTTTTTTTTTTGTATTTACTTCCAAATAGGCCAAGTATTATGTTTTATTTATTCCTATTGCATTCTTTCTGCAGATTGTTTGGCATATTTTAAATTAAAAGTTATGGTTTGGTTATGCGGTATGTCAGAAAGTATCTTAATTACAGTTGGGAAAAAATAAATACATATATTTTAGTTAGTCATATTACACAGCGTCGCTGAGTCGTTGGTCTTGGACTGGGGTATGGGGAAGGGAGTACACTCCTTTTGGAGCCTTTTGGAAGATTGAATAGCAAACGCCCTACATAATTACTTGCTTGCTCTCTTTCCGCATTCCGCATTCCGCATTTTGCAAACGCAAACGCAAACGTCGCATCGATTTTGTTATCAAGTTACGCTTGCTTTTGTTTACACAAGAATTATGTTTAATGAGAGAGACCCCCGCTGCCTTCCGATTGCTTCTACCCTTGTTGTAGTAGGGTTGAATCGCGGTCTGGGCCGAGTGAAAAACTGACAATTATAATTACAAGGTCTTAAGTTTTTCCTAAAAATTGTTATAATTATGGTTTTTGCGCCACCGCCCGCCCGCCTCGGCAAAGTAACAAAAGCACAACAACCTAAAATGAGGGTTGTAACCGAATGTTAAGTGAAATATATATACATATGTATGTATATATTTATGACACAGCGAGATCATAAATCGCTCAACAACAACGAAAACATTAAAATATAGTCTGTTCATACATACATACATGTATTTATCGACCTTATGCGATTGTCTCTGGCGCATAAAAACAAAGTAAAAATAATCTAATCCAGTGTCATAATCAGTTTTTATGGACTAAGTACGAACCCCTTGGACGAAAGTTCGAAGCAATCATAATATTTCCTTCACATATGAAGTGAGTTTTATTTGCGCAACGAACGCGTTGCACGTTGATAATTTTTATTTGCCGTTCTGCCAATGTCAGCGCCTGCAAATACAGCGATACTGCTAGAACAGATAGAACAACTTACAAGGTCCTTTAGCTTGTGTCCTTTGCAAATAAAATAAATTCTCTTTGCTGTACTTTTATTTTCCGTGTGTCCATTTCACTGTCTCTGTCTCTGTCTCTGTCTGAGTAATAATCATTTATTTAATGTGCCGCACATTTATTATTTCTGCTATGCTGACCTTTTTGGCCAAGAAACAACCAAGGACAACCGGATGTTGTAGGACATGGTCAAAGTGTGATGGTCAAAGTTAGATTGGACACTTGCGCAATTTGCGCGTAATGAATCTAATTGAGTTTATCAAGTGGCCACAGCATGTTTTTTTCTAGTGCCACAGACCACAATTTAAGATAGGCTTCGGGAAAATAATTACTTTCAATTGGGAATAGAAATATGAACTATGCAATAACGAAAATATTGTAATATGATACCTTAAAGAGCTTTAGATATGTAATTGCATAAAAACGGGTTTATTTTCAAATGAATAAGAATAGAAATAAGTATTTTTTCTGTTTGTTTCTTTCTATATTCATTATTTTCCTTAACGCCTTAACTATCACATCAATTTCACTGACATACCCCATACACCCACTTGTAGTCTTTTACTTGTCAGCTGTGAATAAAGGTTGTCATGTCAACAAGTTAACTCCCAAACGTCTTAACATCTTTCGGTTTACGCACACACTATTGATACATAAGTGGCAAGTGAATGAAAGTAAGTGAAACAAGTAACAAGCTACTCATTTGCGACTGTCGACTGAGAAAACAAACTGCTTATTATGTGGATGATTACAATGGGGAAACATGGTTTAGAACAATTGACAATTGGCAATGCGACAATATCTTACTGGATTATAATTATAAGTAATCCGTAACCACAACCACAACAATGATGATGATACGGATAGTCATTGCCTCAACATATGTAAAAGTCATAAGTAAATGAAAAAGCAGACCCTTTCATTCTTTCCCTTGCCCCTGCTACCGTTTGGCTTATGGAAGCAGTTGTTCTGTTGACCACAAAACAACAAAATATTCTGCCATCAAATTGAAGGCAATTTTAATGCCAGCGGCAATGCATTGAAATCGAAAAGTGAAGCGTATTGAAATGCCAAATTGAAATTAAATTGAAATTTGATTGGACTTTGGCAAAACGCAACACGAGGTAGCGCCAAACGAGGTAGCGCCAAACGAGGTAGTCCACAAGGTAGACCCAAAGGCTGGTGAGGTTGTGAGGGTCACAAAATTGCTATCTGCTTTTAGGCTGCAATTAAATATACATAAAATGTCAGCGACTTGGAAAATAATGCCAATAACTAAATCACGTTTTGCGGATAGCCAACCAGTCAGGCAGGACATGCGAGAGCCAGCAGAGGGCAAGGCAAAGCAAGCACTTGCAAAAGAGTTTTGGAATTGCTTGCGGTCTTTTAAAACAAACCGCAGGTGTTGCATACATTTGCTAGCTTTGCATTAATTATGATGTGTTCTGTGGTCTGTGTTCTCTGTGTGCAAGCGAGGAACTCAACTTTGTCGTGGTGCTGGGTGCTGATACTGGTAGAAGCTGTGGGCGTAGCAAAAAACTACTTGCCGCATAAGCCACCGGGTCCGGGTATGAAAACTGTTGCATACTTATGGGCTAAAGCAGTTTTATTGCCTGCACAGGAAGCGGCAGAGACGACGATGCCATCGTGGAGTCCTGGAGTCCTGGAGTCCTGGAGTGCTGGAGTCGTGGAGCATGCATCGTGTCACCCGTAAACTTTATAGTTTCTTTGTTTGGACTTGAACCAACGAGCTTGTAGTTATTGTTTTCTTGTGCTCCTGCTCCTGCTCCTGCAACTGCTCCTGCTGCTGTTGTATCAAGTTTGCTGCTGTTGTTATTTCAGTTAACTGCACTCGTAGTTTTTGGGACAACTGGAAAAGAGGAGAGGGCACTGAATGGTGGAGAGGGGCGGGGGACTGTAGAGATGGCCGCATAAAATGTAATTGTAAAAAACTATTAAATTTCTCCAGAGATGAAAATATGTTCAAAAATTTAAATCGATTTATTAAAAGGAACCTTGTTGTTGTTATTATTGCAAAAAGGTCCGTCCCGCTTGGGCATGGACACACATATGTTACCAAAAACTTTGGCCAACACGAAACCAGCTCTTTCTCTCGAACTACTCATTAAACTGCAAAAGATGTAACTGCTGCCAACTGTGCACAGTGGTTATTAAATATTTAATATACAGCAACTAGAGGCTATTGGTCAGAATTACATTGTGTTTCAGTTATTCCAAAGCTCTCTAAATCTCTATGCTCTCTCTAACTTTAACTTGATTTTAATGTTGCGGCTAAAAATGTCGTCAAATTATATTATTAAAAGAAAGGGTTTGCTTACATAATTATGAAGTGTAAAAAAAGTGAATACAAAGGGAGTGTGACCACAGTGCAGAGTTGATTTTTGTAAGCTACAATATCCCTTTCCTTTACGGTTACGATTCGAACAACTTGAAAAACAAATTTACTATGTACACTTAATGTCTAGACAAAGCCTCCAATTACCTTATCCGATTACACGAAGATTTTTCGGAGGCAAGCCAACCCAAAGCGCAAAACGGTAACCCGTTGACCCGGCATGCCTACTCCCCGGATAAAGAGAAGTCTTCGCAGAGCTCACTCATATTACAAGCGTTGCCGTCCCTTTGGGTTCCCCAACTCACGTTGTCGTCGTCGTCGTCGTCGTTCTTGACGTCATCAGAAAATGTTTCAAATAATTTTTCGGGGAAAGAAAAATACTCACCCACACCTGACACATACACACACACACACACACACACACAAAAGGAGTGTAAAAAGCACTTAAGTGCCTCTTTGACCAGGACTCGGGGATTTTTAATTGAAGTGAAGCTGCAGTGTGATCTGGTATATAGTCTTTGGTATTTCCGGTATTCCGGTATTGTTTTCTTTGTACCCTTGTACCGAAGCAGGTGTAAAGTTAAATCATAAAACTGAATTAAAATAAGCCAAATCCAAAGTATGCAAAGCAAACGTAATGAAGTGGCCAAAACTGAAAAAAAGGATTAACTTTGCTATCCCGTGGGCTTGCTTGGTTGGAAAAAAATGAAAAAAAAATGAACGTTGTGCATAATTAGCTGAGCGCAACATTTTTTTACATTTTCAAAAGGAAAAATTAGTTGAAATATTAATGAGTAAGGGGTGTGGGGGGGTGGGGGGATGCGAAACTTTGGCTGTACATTTATTTTGTCATATTGCATTTATAAGTTATTAAAATTCACATTTACTACGAAATTATATATGTAATTTGGGTCGAGCCACCATTTAATGAGTATGTCAAAGGCAAGAAGACAAAAAGACAAAAAGACAAAAAGACAAAGGCAGCTTGTTAATGTGGAATATTTAATAAGAAGGCGCACAAAGATACAAAGATAACTCTAATTATAATATGTGAGCATGGATGGATGGAACGCAATTAGCTTTAGCTTTTTTTTTGACGCAAGAGCTGCAAAAAAACATTACCCACAAAACAACAAATAATGATTAATTTGAATAACTTCAACATTGTAGTAATCAAAAACAAAAAAGAAAACAAGTAAGAAAAACAAATACCGCTCAGATAAAAGTTCAATTTTTCAATTGTTAGTTCCAAATCAAAGCACAAAAATGTTGCTGTTGAGTGAAATCAATTCGTCTTCAAACTTAAGAAATTAGCCAAACAAATGATGCAAAGGAAAAACCAAATGCCAAGCTCAGGAACTTCTTCAGTCTTTCAGTCTCCGCTCCCCGCTCCCCTTTTTCTTTTTCCCTCCAGCAACACTGGCGGGCAATTAAATGGCGCCCAACCATGATGCTGATGCTCAGTTCGCACCCATCTTATATCCATCCATACCCCTCTCCGTCTGGGGCACGCAGCGAAGCAAACGGAAAATTCATTACAAACAAATTAACAAATAAATCAAATTTCAATACGAACATTTTGTGTGTTTGCGAAAACAATTTCGAGTGGGGTACCCAGAAAGGCGGGAGGGACGCACAATGGGGGGGCACGCCCAAACGCCTCGCACATCCCATTGAGAATAGCTTGGAGAGAGAGAGAGAGAGAGAGAGAGAGAGAGAATTAGAGGCTGACGAACTGACGAACGAACTGACAGCCGGCAAATCGTTTCGAAAACTGCGACTGAAGCTCTCTCCACTTGAGAAATCATTTGTCTAAATTAATTCCTGTCGTTTACATTTGCCAGTTTACAGAACAGAACAGAGCAGCAACAAAAATCAAAGATTAAGACAAACATTTACTACTCTACTCTACTTTTCAAAACCTAACCCACTCACTCCCCAAGCCCCCAAAGAAGGGACCGACAAGAACGGAGTTTGGATAGAAGTTTCCTGGCAGGCAAACCTTCCTTGAAGCCGTAAAGCCTTGAAGCCCTGAAGTTCTTGTCCAACTCTAAACTGTTGTTTCCTCACGCCTCCTCTCTTCCCTTCCCCTTCATCATGATAAATGACATGATGCGCATTTGTTGGATCAACGTCGCGACGTTAATAACTCATTTGAAAATTCCAGTGGCAACGTTCGCTGCATGCTACGCGTATGGATGATGTACATAGTTCGGCGGAAAAACAATTAAAATTTTTGCCCGAGTTCAGTTGACTCAGGTAGCGAAAAATTATAACTGCTAAATCCATCTATACAGTGTATATACAGTGTATATTTTATCCAAGAGTGAACCCCGATTTCAACCCTTTGAAATAATATCAACACCCCTGCTACTGCTGTCAAGTGCGGCGCGCCTTTTCTCCTTCTGTGTTGCAACATTATTGAGAGGCGGTCACGTTGGAAGCAAAAATTAGCGAAGATTTCGTTTGGGTGTCGGGGCTAATGGGGGCTAAACTCTTTTCAATAATTAATCTGTCAAAAACACAAATTACCTATACTATATTTATGCATATACCTATATACTATACGAACAGCTAATAGATAACCCAAGGCACCCATTTCCTTAAAATTTAAGCAATTTTGAATTTTGAATGATCGAATTTTTTAACTGAATTGCAAATATTTTATTTTCATTGACAATTTGGGTTTTAAATATGAAACGTAGTTATTGTATATAGTAAAAACATCTTGATCTATCTAGTTAAAGCTAAATATTTAACAACTGAAGTTATAGGAAACTCTTATGATGCGAGGAACTAAAGTTATATCTATTCTAAACCTTTTTTTAAACTCTTTGGCATGTTCAAATCATTAAACACATTAGTGAACAGCTCGGATGATGATGATTTTCGGGCATAGGCCACGACTAGTTTATAGGGTGATAGGAAACGCTGCTCCAAACAATCATGATCCTGTTGAAGGTTCATAGAGATAACAACCTCTACAAAATTATCAAGATACTCTTCATGCTGTGATGAAGGAATGCGATCCAGAAAGGGACAAATGGCCTTGACATTATCTGTACAAAGTACAACGGAATATTATTAATAACGAAACTGGAACGGAACGGAACAAATTTTAGAAGTATAAAAAACCTTTTAGTGTGCGCACTCCTTCGTATACAAAAACTTCGTTGCGCAGCTCAACATTATGGTTATTAAAGCCCGCTTCGCTAAGTAGCTGGGTAAATTGCTCGACAGGATCAGCGCTATTGTGCAGAGGCGAGATGAACTGTTCCACATCCTGCATGTACTTTGACCATTTCACATTCGCATGCAGCACCTTGTATACCTCATAAACTGGATTGCTGGCCAGAAAGACAAGCAGACAATCTCCACCTTCTTTGCGCAGTAGGTTATAAATGTTGTTCAAGGCTGCACGAAGATTCTGTACCCAATGCAGACAGTAAAAGGATGTCACGTGATCGAATCGACCCCGCAGGTGATCCGGCAAACATTCGCACCCAATATCGAGGACCTGGAACTGGGTTCTGTCGTAGCTCTCGTAACATTTGTTGGCATAGCCCACCATCTTATTGGAGACATCGGTGCCAACCAGCTGCTCATAGCTCTTTGGCATCAATGGATGCACAAAATCCATTAACACATTCCCAGGACCCGAACCCACATCCAATAGACTATCTTGTCCATCTTCACGCCACTGCATTATCGTTGCGTACTCTTCCAATATCATCTTGGCGTCGTGCCTCTGCACTTGGTTAGCGCGTTGATATAGCGATGCCTGATTCATTTCGTTCACTGATAATGTGCCCCTAAAATTCCTAAGCTTTTATACCCGTTTTCCGTAAAGCACACACAATAGAAAGGCAGCAGAAGCAGCGATCAGCAAAATGTGAGTTTATTTTTGAATCTTCAAAACTAAAAATATTGGGCTCCCGCTTCTGGTGTTTGTTAAAAAAACTAACCTGAACTAAACTGAACGAAATGTAAGTGGATTAATGTATTCTTTATGATATTGGCTAACAGTTATCTACAATAATTTCCTCATTTTTTTACCTTTTTATCATTTATGAACCTTAGTTTAATGCAAATGATTTTTACAAGGTACTATAACAATTGAACAATAAACCTATATAATAATGCACAATGTGAAAATAATTCAAAAGTATTTGTCGGACTCATAATGGTATGCTATCTTGCAAATCGGGCAAACCCAGTTCAAGTTCTAGGTCATTTTTTGTTCTTAACTAACGCTTCCTCCCTTAAGCAAACCCATTCAAATGTTAATTTTGCCTTTCAATATTTTTAAATATAATAATAATAAATATGGATAATTGTCAAAAAATTCACAACTGGTAGAACTGGTAGAAAGAGATACAATCCAAAAGAAAAATTCAAAATAGTTCAATGACCTACCTTAAGGTACCCATAGGTCGCTCTATTTTTGAACACAAACCAAAAATAATTGTACATCTACACAAACATATATTTGGGATTTTTGTTACTTCTTCACCCTCATTTGGCACTCTGAAACATAAATTCATTAAAACATTCCATTTAGTCTCTAAATACATTAGTGTGTGTAATTGCTGTTCGGCTCCATAAATTTGTGATTGTGATATGTTCATCATATTTCAAATATGTCATATATGACGACGACGACGACGACGACGACGACAACAGCGAGAAGGACAACGAGAACGTTTGATGTATGTTGAATTTTGTTGACATCAAAAAGGCTTTGTTTCCCAAGTTATGGGATGGGATGGAGATTCCTTGCACGCCTTCCACTTAATGTGTGTGGGCGTTACGGCTGGTTAATTGCATTCGGGCCAAGTGTGCCTGCCTGTTTCGTTTTGGTTGGTTGGTTGGCCAAAACAGTTGACAGTTGTCTAAGGGTTGCGATTCACATTGGCACAAATCAATTAAATGTGCCAAAACACATGCATCTTCATAAATTTACTGTACAAGCTGATGATGAGTAATGTGATTTTAAATGCTTTAGTTAGCAATTAAACGGAGGGTGTCTAAATTAAATAGGTGTCTGTAGCTGTAGGCTATAAAATTGTGCTGTTAAAAGTAGTTGAAAAAAGATTAAAAAGGGCTTTCATTAACCACTATTATAACTTGGTGTTTATATTTATTCAGAATGTATGTACATATGTCCGCTTCATTCGAATAATACTCCGCGATTCAAGCGACCACAAACGACTGACACTTACTTCATGAGAGTAGCTCAAACATAGACCATCGAAGAAGGTTTTGATCATAAGGAACTTACAATTACCGTTGACGCAGGCAACAACAGATTACGACTACAAAACGGGAATGCAAGACAAGCTGCGGTGTACATAGGCAAATACAGTTATTTCCAACAACAACTAAGAAACTAGTCAAACTCTTCACACACATAGATTATGAATCCAATGAATCAAATGAATCCTGTGTGGTGGTCTGTCGATAAATACTCGAAGCTCAATTCAATGAATTCAAATATTCTTCATTAAGTGTTGCTGGGCATCGCATATTCGATCAGAACACTCTTATTGTTGTCATTGTTGTTGCACACACACAACATACACACCACACACTCACACATATTCGACAAACAAAACACGAAATGTAAGCTTAACGGCAAAGGGTTGAGTTTCCGGTCTTGGGTTTATAGTTTGTTTATGAATAAACGAGATTTTAATGTACCATTGGGGAATACGTATGTAAATCCATCTTTGCTTATACACACACATGTATGTATGTATGTATATTTTTCTGGACTTGGAGATGAGCAAAAAGCGGATTTACAATACAAAGTAAACGGTGATTTGTTATTGATTAGAGCAGACGTGCCTTAAGGAAAACGAGCTAGTGGTTGACGAAAGGACGCAAACCAGACAGAATATGGCTACAAAGCACATACAAAGAGACAGAGACAGAGACGGAGACAGAGACTGAGACTGAGCAAAAAAATAACAAACTTCCTTGTGTGTATCTTAAGAGGTTGCCGCAACTTGATGAGTATTTAAAAGTTTTTCATTGTGTGTATGTGTGTGTGTGTGTGTGTGTGTGTGTGTGTGTGTTTGATGAATATTTAATTAAGCATGAAAGGAGAAGGAGGAGGCTAAGTCCGGATACCAAAAGAGAGGGTGGAAAAATAACAACAAACCGGCCAGCAAACCGCGCATCCGCTTCAAAATAGAAAGCATATGAACAGAAAAAAAGAAGAACAAAACAAAATCAATTAACGCTTTGCTCGCTGAACTGGTGAACTGGTGTACTGGTGAACAGGTTCGCGGTTCCTTGTTATAGACTTATAGACAAGAACAGGAGAGACAAATTCTGGAAGAATATTTTTTTTATTTAATATCACTTTATGGCTTCCCTTCGTGTTCCCACACAGAACTAACTTCACAAAATATTAACAGGGTATCTCGCAGCCATTCACTGTGAACATATGTCAACTTTTTTGTATTATTTCAATTTATATTGTGTAGGCACCAATCATATCAGAAGAAGCTTGCAAGACAGTGATAATTAAATACAAACCCTTTTATACACTGTATTTCATATAAGTAGAGTAGAGCCTTTGGCCACAAATACAAAAACAAGTGTGCGTAATTGTGTGTAATTCGCAAGCAAAAGCGATATTATATAAGATATGTACGTTTATTAACACACACACACACACACACACACATATACTATATACACTTACACATTGTTCTTTCATGAAGTACATGAAGTTTTTTTCGATTTGCTTTCGATTTTTGTGGCGCTGCAAAATTAATTAAAAATTACAGGAATGAACCAACGTTCGAGGATAATGAGCCCCTAAGCTGATTTTGCGCAGAAAAATATTAAAAAAAAAAAAAAAAACAAAAAAACAAAACAAAACAAAAGATGGGCAACAAGAATTGGCTACACAGGTATTACATGCGCTATAAGCAGCAGCCAAACAGGGAGAAGTTTTTTCACCTTAAGGCAGGTAATACCCTTACAAGGGAAATCTTTTTGAATGCTTATTGAAATAACTGCAGAAATCTTTGATACCTCAATTACCTCACTGATTCACTAAAAATACATAAAAACGTATCTAAATAGCAATTAATAATAGGGTAGGGTATTCAATCTTCGTCATGCTCGCAAAAAATGGCATTTTTTTCTTGTTTTTATTTAATATCGACGAAACAAAAAAACAAAAATGAAAGGAGAAAAGCAAAATTTTACCCACAATGGCAAAAAAAAGAAAAAAATGGGGGGAAAAATATTCTTCTTTCACGTAACAAAATATTTTTATAAAATAATCAAGTTTTCGATCTGAGTAGGGGAGTGGGGTACACAAAAAAAAAAGGACAATAGGACCCGATTGTTTTGAGCGCAAATTAAAATTGACAACGTTGCCTTTTTTGCGAGTTTTGTCATTTATAAAATAAAAAAAAAGAAATAACAAATAAATAAGAAATCAATGGAATAAAGATAATACGTATATTTTCAATTAAAAGTTGCCCCAAAAAACTTGCAATACCACATTTTAGCTATTATTCTATTAAGGCAGGTTTTTGGCATTTAATAACTTCCAAGCAAGAAGTAAACGAAGAAAGGAATGATGGCCTGAACATTTGAAAAGCCATTGAAAACTTTAATTGAAAATAATCAAATTACTTTCAAGTTAACGTCAGCACAAAAAGTACAAAGTCACCATACACTTACACATATATACCTATATATATATATATATTTATATATATATAAACAATTAATTTTCTTAGCCAACTACATAGTTGGTGTGGGCAAGGGGCATGGGGCATGGGGCAAGGGGCAAGGTGGAAATGGAGAACCTTGTCTCAGAAAGAAAGTTACCCAATTCAAATTGTAATGAGTTGGCATTTTCTGAACACATTTTCTTAGACAGTGTTAAAAAGCTGAAAAACAGCTTGTTTTGGGTAAAGACTGTAAAGTAGCTGAAATGACATTAAAAACGGGCAAAAGCGGGAGAGAAATGTGTGTGCGTGTGTGTGTGTGCATAAACATAATAACCAAGGGGAGGGGGGAGTGAAGGGAAGTGATGGGGCGAAAGAACGAAGAGCACATCGAATATAAACTCATGCCCAGTGACAACACTCCTCCATTGTCCTTTCATAGTTTACAATCTTATTATCTAAGCTGTGGCATCTCAAGTACACACACACACACACACACACACACACACACACACACACACGCACACACAAGGATATGGTCGATCCCCAGAAAACTATATAAAATACAACTTTCCAAGGCAATTAAAAACCTTTGCAGGCGTTGATATCCCTTTTTTGCCTTTGCCCCTTTATTCGGTCATTGTTGCTGTTGTTGTTGTTTCTGGTGTTGTTGTTGTCACCCTGATTATATGGCGGATGTGTTTTTGGTTTTCGGGAGGGGTTTGGTTTGTCGTCGCCAAGTTAATTGTGTTTATTAAACATATTTTGCATAAAATTCACTTTATTTGCAGTTCATTTCATAAGAAAACTACAAGTTTTGTCACACAGTAAAATACTCATACAAATAGTTGGGCTAATGGCTTTTCTTCTCCTTTGCATTTTTGGGGATACATGTATCTTTTGCTCAAATTATGTGTGATCACGTTTTTGGTTTCATTCAAGTAAAAGATAATAGTAGTTGGAAAAAATAGTGCAAATTACTTTGTATTATAATATTCAACACTGGGATAATAATAAATTATATTGCAAATATATGTTCTGTACTTCTTGTATAAACTTTACTTCATCTTTCATTAATTTTTCTCAAAATTTTCAAACATTTGCCGGACGGGTTTTTCCGGGAGTCACTTCGTAAAGTGCACTCGTCTTTATATCGAATCGAAGAAAAAAAGTGAAAATAAACAAATAACGCATATATCTTCCATCTCCAGCTCCATCTCCATCGTTTTATATATTTGCACACAACGGTCGCATTATGAGCGATAAGAAGTCAACGTCAAATCAACCAAATATTCACGCACTTTGACACACATTCACACACACGAACACCCCCAGAGAGGTCCTAGGTAACTGAATCCAACCAGAAGCAAAGCCAAACAAAATCCCATAAAAAACAGCTCAATGATATAGAAAAATAGATAACGCAAAAAAAAATTTGCAAAGCAAAGCAACGAGGCACAAGGCACAAGGCACAATTGAATAGGGAGAATGATGTGGCAAGGGGCACGGGGCACGGGGCACGGGGCAAGGGGCAACAAACATAAGAAGCGTGTCAAAAAATCAACTTTAAACTAAGCCGCAAAAGGCACTCGAACGGCGAGGCCATTCTCAAGTGAATAATGGCCAAAATCCGCAAAGTGAATGCGACACACAGCAAAATGGCATTTGCCGATAAAAATAATAAAAAAAAATATAAGAAAAACACGCCTTTCGACAGCCTTATGTCAACTGACAGACAGACCGACAGACCGACAGACAGACAAGCTGTAGAAGTACACATGTCAACAAAGGTGTTCGTTCTTACGTCAAGTCTCTTGCATAAGGGGTTATTTGGTTATTCGGTTATTTGGTTATTTGGCACCCCTTCCACTCAGTCCTCAGGCCACACCCTAAAACGCAGACGAGTATCAATAAAAAAAATACTACACTGCTACTGGGCATACGCATTGGGTGTTTACACAGAGAGAAATACATACAAACTTTTGCGAATAAAACAGAAAATTATTGGCAATAGTTAACAACTGGGCAAAGCAGAGTGAAGGGCTAAGAAAAAAATTATATTGCAGTAATATATCAGACAGCTTTTGACATAGTGTGTTAGATCACTGTTCAGATTGCTTTATAAATCCATCGAAAATATTATCTGATCTCTAGCTTAATCTAAAAAAACACAGTTTGAAGATAAAACATTAATAATAATATAATATATTTTTTCAAGTGTATTAAGGTAACATTTTTGTTTTTTATGATTAGAGTGGCAGCTAACCGGAAAGTGCAACGCAAATGTGGCATTGACATTTAACGTACATGATACATGTTTGTATGTATATGTATTTCTATGTGTGCGCGTGGGTGTAAAAGCATCCTCCCTCTCACACACATTGCTCCATTGGTTTTGCAGTTTATGACATTTTGACATTGAATCTTTATACGAGAACAATGTGGCCATAATTTCGATGTGCATTAAAATTCAATAATCATAAAATAAAAGCAACAAAATAACTGTCAATTAACCCTTCTTCATACGGAATACAAATCAAAGCAGAACCACACAAAAACACATACATATACATATATATACATGCATACAAATCTCAGTTACACATACACATGTATACACGCACACACTTATTCACATCCAATAAGCAAGAAGTTGCTTTCGTTCTTTTGCACGCAATATTAACGTCACATAAATCTTGGCAACACTACTACTAAGTCGCTATTAAGTGAAATTGACCACATATTTTATCTTATACGCACACGCACACGCAGGCCAACGCCAGACAATGCTGTGTGGGAGGGAGGGAGGTAGGGGAGTTCTTTGGGACGTAATTGGTGCGACAGACATATAAAAAAATCTAGGAGTAAATTATGTTTGAGAGCTCTAACTGAACACATGAAATTAACTAACTGTAACTTGTTACATTTTGTTTGAATGGAAACATTTCTTTAAGTTATGGTTATGGTACATTGTATAGCAGTCAGAGTTTTGTGATGAGCAACCAAAGGCGCTGCCAGATTTTTAAAAAAAAGTTTGAAATATGTGTCTGTTATTTAGCAGAACATTACTAACCAATGTCAACAGCGCCATCTGCCGAAACATCGGGTAAAAATATAGGGCTGGTTCCCATTACATAAATTACTATGGATTTTCTGTCAATAATACATTGAATTTCGTAAGTTTATAACAAAGTGAAAAAAATCAGCTTACAAAATATATTATTGTTAAATTTGTTGCGCAAAAAGTGCGCGCCAAAAAATAACATTTTCGGATGGCCACAGCTGCATTACTTATTCTCGAAAGTGTTGGCTAACGCCGTCTTAAGATATTTTCAAGCAAGTGACGTGTAAGTTGGAAATTTGACTAGAAACTAGAATCAACACATCATTCATAGAAGAAGCCGACAAGCGAAAGCTAAAGCATATTAAAAAATCGTAATTAAAATAAACCAAAGCAACAATGATGCAGCTCCTATATGCATGTAAGTATCTGCTAACTTATTTTGATAAAGTAATCTATAATAACGCCCCCCACAGCTTGCATATTTATGCTACTGTTAGCAAGGGGAAGCGCCTTTTACTCATCTTCGGATAATGTTGTGGAACTGACGCCATCGAATTTTGATCGCTTGGTGTTGCAGGATGATTCCATATGGGTGGTAGAGTTTTATGCACCGTGGTGCGTACACTGCCAAAGCCTTGTGCCCGAATACAAGAAACTTGCCACGGCACTCAAGGGTACAATTAAAGTTGGTTCGATCAATGCGGAGGAGCATAACGAACTAGGCGGCCGATATAATGTACGTGGTTTTCCTACAATTAAAATATTTGGTGCGAACAAAAAAACGCCCACGGATTTTAATGGACAGCGCACCGCAAGCGGAATTGCGGAGGCTGCATTAGCTGAGGCCAAAAAGAAGGTGCAAGCTGCTTTAGGTAGTGGCGGGGGCGGAAGCGGTTCATCTGGTTCTGGCAACGGTGACGTCATCGAACTGACAGAAGATAACTTTGACAAATTGGTGCTCAACTCGGATGACATTTGGCTGGTAGAGTTCTTTGCTCCTTGGTGTGGTCACTGCAAGAATCTCGAACCGGAATGGGCTAAGGCAGCTAAGGAACTGAAGGGCAAGGTTAAGCTGGGCGCTCTCGATGCCACAGCGCATCAAAACAAGGCAGCCGAATACAACGTGCGCGGTTACCCAACGATTAAATTTTTCCCAGCCAACTCGAATCGTGCCAGCGATGCTCAGGAATACAATGGTGGACGCACTGCATCAGACATAATTGCTTGGGCCAGTGATAAGCATACTGAAAACGTGCCACCACCAGAGCTCATTGAGATTACCTCTGAATCGACATTTGATAGTGCATGCGAGGGTAAACCGCTGTGCGTGGTCTCTGTATTGCCCCATATTCTGGATTGCGATGCCAAGTGTCGCAGCAAGTTCCTGGACACCCTACGCACTCTGGGCGAGAAGTTTAAACAGAAGCTATGGGGCTGGGCCTGGTCTGAGGGTGGCCAGCAGCCAGCTCTGGAGGAGTCTCTCGAAGTTGGTGGCTTCGGTTATCCCGCAATGGCTGTGGTCAATTTTAAGAAAATGAAGTTCTCCGTGCTAAAAGGTTCATTCTCCAAGGATGGCATTAATGAGTTCCTCCGCGACATCTCCTATGGACGTGGGCACACAGCCCCAGTGCGTGGAGCTAAGAAACCAAAGATTATCAGCGTCGATGCCTGGGATGGCAAGGATGGCCAGTTGCCCACTGAGGAGGATATCGATCTGAGCGATATTGATCTTGAAGACGATGTCAAGGACGAGCTGTAAAAGCAGCGTCACATCAACGCTCCCATCAAGACTGCGGCCCATCGCTCAAACACTCCAGATATAAGCACAGAAGAAATTAATTTTCATGTCAGCCAATTGTAACGAAATACTACGTATTCGATTATTTTCTACTGCCCAAAAAAGCATCTCTTTGTCTTTAAAGGTAATAAAATAAAAGTAACATTTGAAAAAGATAAAAACGTAATTATTTTCCTTTTTTTTTTAAAGTTTATTAAGCTAAAAATTTAACTTTTCAAAAATGGCAAGCCAATGATCAGTGAGTTCAAATAATAATTGCATAAATTCTTGGCAATAAATGGGCTCTTAATCTAAATGTAATCTATTTCCATATTAAAAGTACATGTAAAAGGGACATATAAAAATGTATATAGGTATATAAAAATGTATACATATAAATGTATATTAAGTACGTTGATGTTTTTAAGTACAACCTGTGAGCAGTATAGATAAACTTAAAGCTATGTGTAAAATTGTAAATTTGATCTCAAAAAGAATTCGTCACTTTTATATGTATGTAATGCGTTCATGTAATGTTCCAAATTCACAGCAGGAGTTGAGCAACAAAAAAGAATTGCCAAAGTTTAAGCGTGACTTAACTGCAAATCTTTTTTGAATGAGAATGAATGAAATGTAAATGTATAAATTAAATCTCGTTTCATTTAAGCTCTAATTTGTTCTTGTTAGCCTTTTAAACTATTCGATATGTTAAAGTGAATCAGTTAATTTCAGGGTATTTTCCGGATTTACTCAGGCAAGTTGATGATGATGATGCTTTTGATCAACCGGATAGTTCTCAATGGATTGTATTGAACGCGATGTGGCTGCCGTAATTGTGGATGAAACGTCCATGAAGCGATATTTTTTGTCATCGCGACACAGCAGTGGATAGCACATAATACCATAGTAAAATGCCAGCGAGAGCACAATTATTGTGAAAATTATGGCAATAATTCCGAAAGTCGAGAAACTCGATTTGCTGTCCAAATACTCTTTTGGTGTCTGTGGTGCTGGCGGCGGTGTTGGCGTTGTTGTTGTCGCCGACCCTCGCTGATATCCGCGACGCTGATAGCACTCCACGTTAGATATCAAACAACTGGAAGCTGTGTACGTGACAAAAAAAAACACGAAGAATGCAACAATTTTTTTTTATAAACACTATACAAATTTATTAGTGTTAAATGAGACTCGATCAAACTCACCTATAATGAGCAGACACATCAAATATGCACTATAGTGACGAGACATATTTAATGTAATTATATGTGTAGTAAATTCTAGTAGTGTAAAATTAAGAACGGACGCACACGCAGATGCACACAAAAGCGTAAACAAGAAAAATAAGTACCTCTTACCATTACGATTGGTATCGATACTTAGTGGGATGCCATCGCTAACATCTACCTAACATTGCTATCGATATCGTCATTTACCATTGCAAGTTATTGTGTTGATTATTTAATTTTGATTAATTTAATTCACCACAACTAACTATATTTAGCGATTGGAAGACAGCCTGCAAAATACAGCCGACGTGCATGCGACAAATCAAATAAAAAAAGTAGGTACAGTGAAAATTTTCTTGCTTGTCTGATCTGTTGATGACACCCTTGTATAGAATCGGATACTATACACCCTAACCTTGCTAGGCAGTCAGGTAGGTATTCAAAATGAACACGAAACGTAGTGTTTTCACCGCCATATCGGGTACTGCTACGCCAAGCTCGACCGAAAACCTTACAGCCATGATCGCGGAATTAACAGCACAGAACGCCACCCTAATCGATTTGCTGTCCAAATACTCATTGAGAGCCGCAAACGGCGTCCAAGCAGGCCTAGCCACAGAAGCCACCAACACCCACACAGCACAACAAGCCACCATAACACGTCCCATTGAAACAGAACACATCGCCGAAAACACTAGAACCGCAGCACAAGCAGCTATAGCTACCAACGAGGAAACCACGTACAAAGAACGATACGAGCGACTGCGAGCCGAAATTGAAACACGAGAGCAACGCGAAGTTTATGATGACAAATCGCGTATTCCCACCATTGACGAGGCGGTGGCATATCTCCAATTCCGCGTCATAGGCAAGAACATTGATGAAACATACGACGCATATTGTTGCAACATAGTGCGCCAATATCTTTTAAAGAGGAAACGCGTTACTATAACTGTCGAGCGCGCGGTAATTGATGGAGCACTCAAATATCATTTTTCGAACCTCAACTCAACCATGAACTGGGAACATAAACAGTGGACATTGAAGTCGACGTTCCTCTGGACTTTCAGACTGACCACAATGTGGTTAGTGGGCAGATACGTTATTTCTCCTCTATTTTGACTCTTGCTTTATTTTACGTTTTATTTTTACAACACCTGCCGCCTATGCCAACCGACACAGGGCGAGCATCTGGATGAGTATGTTCCCAGTCATTTCAACGACCATCGGATATTACTCAAATTTAAGCTTCGGAGCTATGAAGAGTATGTCGACGGTATGGACAGCTCCATAGTTGTCGAGGAAATACACAATGGACGAAGAATCTCGAGTGGCATCACTCCATTCACTTAGGTTGAGAAGCTATCAACTAGCAAGTACAAAGCTCCAAGACTCATACAAGCAAGGCATCCCTCATTTAATTTGGCTTACGGAGTATATATCAAACGACTTGAACGTAGCCTTAAATACGACATCCATTTTGGCAAGGGCACTTACGACGAAATTGGTAGAAAAGTCCACAGACTTGCTCGCCGGTTCAAATACTATACTGAAGGAGACCATAGACCTTCGACGCGCACGGCACTACAGACATGCTCAAACTATGCCACCACCTTTATGAAAGGTGCTACCAACAAAGTGCAGAGTTACGCAAGCTGTGAAAAAAGACGTTACGAAACTATGCTCGTTCCCGATCCGGGGAAAGCTACAGCTTTAGAGGCACCAGAATGTCAGGAAACGTTGATACCGGCCTTGGAAACAGTCTCATCAACTATTACATCCTACGCTACTCCCTTGCTCAAATCGGTATACGAGGCGACGCCATCGTCAACGACGACGACTTCATTCTTTTCACGGATCGCCCAATTCCTGTCAACGCCTATACGAGATTTCAACGACAGTATAATATGGAAACAAAGATGGGATCTAGTACTGAAAATATTCATCATATTGAGTTTTGTCATAGTCGTCTTATTAATCATCCTGATAGGCATCCGACGATTGCGTTTGATCCGGAGAGAAATAGAAAGACGTATGGAGCCACCTATTAACCGTTTACGGAGGCCCAATATACAGTGTATTGCACAGTAGTCCAGCATTGCAATTACACGATAAACATAAACTCACCTACACACAAACTGAAATTGTGTACGTGACAAAGAAAAACACGAAGAATGCAACAATTTTTTTTTTATAAAAACTATACAAATTTATTAGTGTTAAATGAGACCCGATCAAACTCACCTATAACGAGCAGACACATCAGACGAGACATATTGAATGTAATTATATATGTAGTAAATTCTCATAGATGAACTAACATTAAGATGGATAAACAGCGCGAATGTGCCCAATAGCCAAAAAAAAATACCTACCCAAAATCTAGTTCTGCAGAATGTGGCCATTGAAATCACTTGGAAACCAAAAATATTATACCGACTGTTCAGCTCGAGATTTAGGTTAGGTACTTTAAATGGCTATTGGGCACATTCGCGAGATATGGTGATTGCACAATCATACTTTATCTCATTGGCAAGCGATCTGAACAAAAAAATTTGGACTTTTATTGATCCTTCTGACTATAATTCGCTGTGCGCTTGGAGCTTATGCCCTTTTCATACGAATTTCACAGCGAAAATACACCAAAAATGGAAGACGAAAACACTTGTTTGACAGTTGAATTTTGTGCCTTTGTTAGTATTTTTAATGTTTCTTTGTTAATGTTAATGTTTTTTAGGTTCTGTTTAATGGGTTTAAGAGATAATTAACTGTATAATTTATAAAAAATAATAAAAAAAAGTTTAAGCAACGGCCAGTGTGACCGTATATCTCTAAAGTGAAAATATCAAAAATTTTCACTGAATGAAAACAATTTCTTGACAAACTGTATGTATATTTGGCTGCTTTGCCTAACCTTGGCTATGTGAGTTCTTCTTTCATTTAAGTCGCAAAAAAAAGAATAAAGCAAAATAATTTTATTTTAAATGTGATTAAATAAATATTTATTAAAAATTATACAAAATTTAACATAATATAAAATTGTTATTAAATATGCAATAAAATAAAAAAAATAAAAGATTTTGCAAAAAAAACCGTCTATCTGGTCTGTTGTGCTGTTGTATTCCAGCTCGGAACGTCCGTACATTTCATCGAAAACAAGAACGCAGTTCCTTTCTTTTTCTGGCATCAGTGCCACAAGCTTTCTGATGCATTTACAGACCGACTCGTTTATGCGCAGAGTAATTATTCTTATTGGGCTCCAATTTAATAATGACCTAGGACTTGGCAAATTAAACGATAGAGCATTACACATAAACTGATATCCTTTTGATGAACGAAAGTGTATATTCATCAACAGGTTTTTCTGCACATTAGTGAAATTGTTTATGAGTGATGTTTTTAATAGGAGTGATGCAGGGAATCATTACACTGTTGTTGGTGCAGTGCCCAATCATCTTCTGATTTTTCTTCCTTAATTTTTGAACATTTGGCCAACAAATCGTTGTATTTGGCTTTAAGGGCGAAGAATTCAATACGCCAATACTTTTCATTGCGGCAATACACTTCGCAACGTGGGCATATTTCTTCATCTGCCGGCTCTTTGTCTGCGTGCTGTTCAGTCGAAATGGCATCTTCGGCTATATCACCTTGCAATCCCATTATGGGATGGACATTTTTTTTAAGATTTCTCTTTAAAATGTCTTTAGAGTGAAAATGTTTGTTACATATAAAAAGCCGGCTGTTCTTTTTAAAATCCGGTTTAATATCACAAACACTTATCCACTCGCTTTTAACCCTTTCATCCACAGGAAACTTATGCAAAAATGATGGCGGATTGCTGACATTGCAGTTAACAATGCAGCAATAGCGTGTTGATTTTCCAGCTTTAAGAAAATTGTTTATTAGTTAGAACAAACATAGTGAAAAAAGCGCAGCTCTTGGTGATGCAATTTTCTAAGAAATTTCATATTTGGAATATAGAGTTTATATATAGTCGGGACAGTTTTAGACGGTTTTAAAATGCCAGGCAAGCGGTTATCGTTCGACACGAACCAGTTGGTTTATTACAACTCCACCACCGGGAAAACAGCTCCTGAGATTGTAGAAATGTTTGCAATTAGCACGAAAACTGTATACAACGTTTTAAATCGCGTTAAAAACGAGAGAAGGATGGAGGCGATGCCTAAAACTGTTCGGCCGAGGGCAATAACTCCAAGGGCAGAGCGAATTATGGTCAGAAAGATCAAGACCGTTGTTGTCGGCGGAGCATGATAAAAGACGTTTAACTTTTGCTAGGATCCACGTGGGACAGCCAGATTCATAATGGGACGACGTGGTATTTTGTAATGAATCCAAGATTATGCTTTTCTATAAAGATGAACCCAGCAGAGTGTGGCGCAAGCCGTTGAAAGCACTTGAAAACAAAAATATTATACCCACAGTTAAGTTTGGAAAATTGTCAGTGATGGTTTGGGGGTGCTGCTCGAGCAAACGAATTGGAGAATTGTGGTTCATTAAAAATACAATGGATGCCCAATAATATTTAAGTATTTTGAACACACATTTGGACATACATTATTAATGATGGAAATCCAATATACAATTTTTACCAGGACAATAATCCCAAGTAAAAAGCAAACATAGTCAGTTGCTGGCTGCTTTATAACTGTAAAAAGGTGTTCGATACACCTGCCCAAAGCCCAGACCTTAACCCAATTGAAAATCTGTGGGCCTATCCGGAAAAACGTACTGCCTAGCGCCATCCGAAAAATAAGAATGATCTTAAGGCGATAATCTCGTCCAAAATATAATAAAATTGATAAAAAGGCGACTGGAAGCCAACGATGGTCAAACAAAATATTAATTATAGTTTAAACCCAAAAATTGATAGAAAGATTACCATTGTTTAAACACTTTATTGACAGTTGAATTTTGTGCCTTTGTTAGTATTTTTAATGTTTCTGTTAAATGTAATGTTAACTGAATAACTTATAAAAAATAAGCAAAAAAATTAAAAACAACAACCTACCAACACTATGTGGAAACAGTTAGTGGGCAAACTGTATCTTTTTTTCCCAATTCATGGGTTAAGGGTACAAAATAAAAAACTTACCTAATCGCAATGTGGGCATAGCTCCAGATTTTAGGCCTCGAATGCCTATGCATTCATTTTCAAAATGCAAATTGCACACTCTTGTGCAGGTGTTTAAACTCTTAATGTCTAATTTTAAGTTTTCACACCATTCCTCCTTTACATCGCTTGACACCCGAAACAATTTGTTGCCGCCAACGTAGTTCGCAACCACGCACTTAAATTGAACCCTTTTTATACCCTTAACCCATGAAATGTGTAAAAAAAAAGGGTATAATGCTTTTGTGCAAAAGTATGTAACAGGGAGAAGGAAGCTTCTCCGACCCCATAATGTATATATATTCTTGATCAGCATCAGCAGCCGAGTCGATTCAGCTATGTCCGTCTGTCTGTCCGTCCGTCCGTCTGTATTTATGAACGCGTCGATCTCAGAAACTACAAAAGCTAGAGACTCCAAATATTGGATATGAGCTTTCCTAATCCCTAGGCATGACAAGTTTGTTTCAAGGTTTACAATATACACATGTAATCGATAACAAAAAAATCTTGAATTTAAAAAAACTGAAAATGAGGATTGAAACTATAAGCAAAATAATAAACTTCTGTAAAAATTAAAATCGGTTGAGAAACACCGGAGATATGAAACCATCAAGTATTGGTACAGAACTACACAGCCATATGCGTATGTCTGTTAGCCCGACCATCTGGCCGTCAGTATGGTCAAGGGTTAAGGGTATCTTCTAGTCGAGCTTACTCGACTAGAGTCTTCTTACTTGTTTTTAATGTTTTCCATTAAAATTAATTAAAATTATAACTTTATTTAACTTTAGTTTTAACAACAACTGATTATAACTCTATAACACTCTTCAATAACTCCGTACAGAATCACGCGTGGAAATAAAATGCAGATTTTCCTTTCTACGCTAATTCTAATTCACCTATTAATTTATAAGCTAGAGACTCCAGATTTTGGATATGAGCTCTCCAAATCCCTAGGCATAGCAAGTTTGTTTCAAATTTTCGATAACTTTTCAGGTTTACAATATACATATGCAATCGATAACAAAAAAATCTTGAACTTCGAAAACTTTAAAATGGAGGATTGAAACTATTACAAAATTTGTATTAAATTCGGTTAAGAAATACCAGAAATATGAAACCATCAAGCATTTGTCCGGTAGTGCAGGTATGTGTATGTCTCTCAGCCCGATTGTCTGTATAGTCAAGGGTTAAGGGTATCTTCTAGTCACTCTTACTCGACTAGAGCCTTCTTACTTGTCTTGTTTTGCATATCTTTCGTTATTTCGTAATGCTCAATTGTTAGCCCATATATTTTCATAATCAGAGTTAAAACCAGCGTCTTATTTTTATACCCTTAACCCATGAAATGGGTAAAAAAAGGGTATAATGTTTTTGTGCAAATGTATGTAACAGGCTGAAGGAAGCTTCTCCGACCCCATAAATTATATATATTCTTGATCAGCATCAACAGCCGAGTCGATTTAGCTATGTCCGTCTGTCTGTCTGTATGTATGAACGCGTCGATCTCAGCAACTACAAAAGCTAGAGTCTCCAGATTTTGGATATGAGCTCTCCTAATCCCTAGGCATAGCAAGTTTGTTTTAAATTTTCGATAACTTATCAGGTTTACTTTATTTATTGGTAATGATCAATTAATTCAAACAATTCTAATATATTTTATATTATTTGTATATATAACATTTATTTACTATATTAATATACATACATATATTATTATATCGTACAATATGCAGTTGCTGACAGCAAAACTTGGCCTAGGTTAAGCCCTGCTTTGTGAGTATGCATGTCAGTGTGCAATATTGAATGGGAAATACACAATAAGCCAATTAACACACTTGCTGGCCGTAAGATACCCTTTGTCACAAAATTCATATGTAGTCAATAAAATTACTAATATAAAATTTGAATATTGAGGTCATTTAATTAAAGTATTAAAATACAGTGTTTAGTAGTAGTATTATATTATATTACATTTGGGTTTGTTGCGTTAAATATATTAATTACGCAAAGTTCTTACTAAATCTATACTACCCTATTCAAGTGAAGCAGTAGTCTGCCGATTAAAGCGGGCCAGGCACGGCTTTGTGTGTGTGCATATGGCCATAGAGAAAACAAGTAAGAAGGCTCTAGTCGAGTAAGCTCGACTAGAAGATACCCTTATATATCTCCGGAGTTTCTTACCCGATTTTAATGAAATTTTCACAGAAGTTCATTATTTTGCTTATAGTTTCAATACTCATTTTCTTTTTTTTTTTAATTCAAAATACACAGATACACACGCTGCTTGTTTTTGCTTAGATGACAAACTGCACAGAGCTAAAATACCCTATATCCCAATATTCAATAATAGTTAATGAAATTTTTAAAATACAAATTTGATATTAACATAATATATTTAGAGTATATAAGTTAAAAATTAATTCATTTTAGTAGTGGCTTATAAAAATAATTTTATTTATTAACAACGGCCTACTAACTACAATATACATATAAACTTATAAAGTAGTAATGATATGTTAGTTTCTTTCATTTAGCTAATTAATTATGCAAGGTTCATTTATAGTCGATACTATCCTATCATGTTAGTTTGCAGCCTGCCGATTGAAACAAAAGTCCAAAATTACAAATCTCAACTTATTTGACAACAACAAGAGAAGAACGGCAACAACTAATTTTGCCACGCGCCTTGTACACTTTTCAATCAAAACAAAAAATAAACAATGATGGCCGACTTTGTTATTTTGCTGTCCTTATGCACCAGCTGGCTATGAGAGAGAGGCCTACTCGCTATTTCTTGATTTCCCGTCTTTTAGCTTCGACCACGCACAATGTTAAATAACATACATACCACTGCTGTTTTCCAGTCTTATTGTATGTTAGTCTATGGTAAATTCTAGTATTGTAAAATTAAGAACGGACGCACACGCAGATGCACACAAAAGCGTAAACAAGAAAAATAAGTACCTCTTACCATTACGATTGGTATCGATACTTAGTGGGATGCCATCGCTAACATCTACCTATTATTGCTATCGATATCATCTTTTACCATTGCAAGTTATTGTGAGAGTTGATTATGCGTTTGCATTAACGTTGTGGAAGTTGTTATAAAATCATTTAACAATTATGTGAATAACACACAAATCAGCTTTATTTTCATGTACATGTACGAGTGTGCTACAAAAAAATATGCACATCCATTCAATTAGCTGAAAAAATCTAAAAACAACACACATTAAAGTGACGCGACAACGACAACGCTTATTCACGGTCGTTTTGTTGTGTACCTTTCATAGGCAACAGCATCATATTTAACTCACCACAACTAAATATATTTAGCGATTGGAAGAAAGCCTGCAAAATACAGCCGACGTGCAAAGCATGCGACAAATCAAATGAAAAAAGTAGGTACAGTGAAAATTTTCTTGCTGTCAATCCGATTGTCGGCAGCAAACGGCAGCACAAAAGCGGGCTCAAGAAGAAGCACGAAACAAAGTGAACACAGAAAAGAAACGGAGCAACAACAAAAGAAGGAAAGAGAATCGCTATTTACTGGTTTTGTCGTGTATGAGTGTGCTTGTGTGTGCGCGTAATTTACGAACAAAAACTAAACAATTTTACACAACAACTTCTATATATCAGTCAATGTTTGTGCTGAAAAAATGTCACATTTGGCATTGGATGCGCGGGCTATACTTCACCACCTAAATGAATTGGGCTACAGGAATATATCAGCCGAACAACTCCGTGAATTTTTAAAAGGTAAGAAACAAACCCAGCCGTTCCCGCCATTGCAAGTGACGTGTGTGTATGTGTGTGTGTATATGCCTATGAATGTATGTTTGTAGTAAATGCAATAAGCATGTAAATGTGTTATTTCAATTACAGCAAGTTTATTTCTGTTTTCGTTAAATTTTTACAAACGATTCGTCACCATTTTTGTTTTCTTATTCTTATTTTCTCACTAAGTACAAGAGAAGCAAGCAACGACGACAGCGACAGAAGTTCATAGCTGAGTATAATGCAAACCGAACGAGTATTACTCGTAAATTGTAAATAACATAGCACAAACAACGAAAAAAAATTTGCCATAGCGCTTTGTGTACTTGAGGCTTATACGAATACATTCAAACGCTTGTACAAACCAACATCTGTATATATATATATATATGTTCATATATAATTGTATATACATTCGATTGCAAGCGCTTTAGCAAAGCATTTTTTTCGACTGGCGACGACGACAACAGCATACGTTTTTGTTGCTGTTATTATGCCCACCGCTTACCGCTGCTTTGGTCGTTGTGGTGGCAACTGCTCTGTCACTGTATGCATGGGAGCGTGTGTGTAGGTGAGCATATGTGAAGCTGTGTGTGTATTTGAACATGTTTCGGGCTCCTTCGCATACGAAACATGTAAAATGTGCACGCAGGCACATATATGTTTACATACATATATATGGAGCGAACGTACCTATGTACATTAACACAATATTCAGTATTAGAAGCTAATGCTGAAGTTTCGCAGCAACAGCTCCAAATCACATATGTACATATGCATCTGCCTGTTTTTGTTATCGTACATATAAACGATTTGTTGTTTTTGCCATGCTCTTTTTGCTATTATGTTCTTATTCTATCCATTTTTCAACTCTTGTTGTGTTCTGACTACTCCGAGGTGAAATCAAATACCGATTTTGCCATTTTCGTTTTGTGCACAAAGACAGCCGCTTGCAAAAACAGCTGGTTATTGAACACTACAACAATATTTTTATGTGATTTATTTTAAGCTGCATTTGCTTGGTAATAATGTGTGGTAATATCTTTCGATTGCAAAGCAACTGCAAAAAAAAAACAAACATTAAGACGTATTTATGTATGAATACGTACATTCATTTAATAAAACTTAAACGTCTGCCTTTATTCTGTTAGCCAAACGGTCACCGACTTGTGGTTGTTGTTGTGGCTGTTAAGATGGCTCGTATTCAACCCTGCACACAAGTTATATGTATGTTGTACTCTGTGCACGCAATGGAAAGATACACAACACACATATACATATATGTTTGTGTATATGTGAAAATACATATGTATTAATTTGTAGTACATTTGCCGCATGTGTGGTACATTTGTACCAAAACTAGAAACATTTTGCGCTGCGATAATTTGTATTGTTGCACTATGCTTAAATCTTTTTGCCTTATTTATACGAGTGCCTCTGCTTTTGGTTATAAGCACGGAAAAACAACAACACAAGCAATCGATAAACAAAAGTACAACGTTGAGTATCGAAAAGTATATGGATTTGGTTCCATCACTACAAAATAAACCAAATTCAATTTGAGCGCGAAATTCAAATGTATTTTTGTGAACGATAAATTGTTTTTAATTTTCTTTTTAATTTGCCCATTTAAAATTGGTTTTTTATTTTAATAATTTGACGACCAGCTGCAAACGTAGCTGTCTTTATGTGATTTTTTTTTTATTATTTACGAACATTTATATAGTTGTTTATATGATAATTTATATGCTTTAATCCACATATGTGTGTAATTACTTGATTTTTGTTTGAATATACAAAAAGAGAAAAGTAAAAAATTAAATTGACGGATGCTGTATTGCTTTTAATTGGTTGGTGGCTGCTGCTGATGTCATTAAGTGCATTTCAAATGTAACTAATTACTTTATCCATTTATTTATCTCTAATTCTTGGTTCAACAACAATAAACAACAAATTCAGCTCAATTGCGCCTAAAGGTATGCAACCACAGTCGGATAAGCAAAGTGCTATCAAAAGCAAACTCACAACAGCAAGAGCAAGTACTCAGCAACATCAGCAGTCAGAGCAGCCCCAGCCAGAGCTTCAGCAGCAACAGCAACCGCTTCCTCCTCATCGTTCAAAAGTAAAGGTTATCAAAAGCAAGCGACCACTTTGTCATTTTAAATTCTATTTGGATATATGCGATCATCAGCTAACAAAGCGTATTGAAGCTGATATCAACACTCTTGGCGGCACACTTGAGTTCTTCCTCAACGACAGCATAACACATTTCATAACCGACAAGGACAGAAGCATCAACTCGTCGTCGCTGGTCGCACGAGGCAAGAACAACAGTCAGCCAGGCACACCGAAAACACCACAAACGCCAAATACTCCCATCCAGGAGGATGGCAGCGGTATACAGCGACGGAGTCGGCAAACGCGCGCCGATGCAATTTTGAGTCGTGTGCGCGCCGCTCAACATCAACATCAACAACAACCCATAACTTTGATTGAAACGGCACAACTGCTACAACATCAGCACAACAATAACAACAATAATAACATCAAGAAGAAAAGCTGCTGCAACTACACTGTCTGGAAGACTGAATACGCATTACGCTTCTTTCAGCGCATACAAACCGAGTTGCGTCAGTATTTGGTGCAAGGTGGTACGACACTTGGTGGTGCATTACAATCTGCTGGTAGTGTATCTTCAGCAAATATAATTCAACTGAAGGGTAACTTCATTAAATTCGAATCAATCAAACGCAACAATCGACCATATTATCATTTGCTAAAACAGCCGGAAGAGTGGCCCAAAATCAATTTGTCCAGCGAAGATAGTGCCTTCCGTTTACAGACCAAGGCGGTCCATGTACAGAGTATGACACGTAAATCGCTTGGTTCACGCAGCTCACAACGACAGCAGGATAAAGAAACTCTGCAGAAGACGCCACAGACGCCAACGCAACCGTTGCCCTTACAACACGCTGCCGTTAAAGCACTCAAAAAGAAGCAAATAGCACCCGATAGTCCACGATCACATTGTCGAGAGCTAAAAGAGTCAAGTGATAAGCAGTGCGGTGTTTGTGAGATTTGCAAACTCGAATACGATACGTTGACCATACATTTACAGAGTAAGGAGCACGAGTTATTTGCCAAAAGCGCGCACAACTTTCTTGCACTCGACACGCTGATTCAGGTGTCGGCGAGTGTTAACGACTTTCTCGAGAGGGAACAGAAGCAACAATTGCCAGAACAACCAAACGAGAGCGTAGTCATGGATGTAGATGGGCTGCATAGCAACAATAAATCTCTGAATCAATCAAAAATCGATGCTAATGCACACAAACTTAATCTCTCCGGCGGCAGTGGCAGCAACAACAGCAGCAGCAATAATAACAGTACCATTCGTCAACGACCATCGCCAGCATTGCGTGAGAAATCCAAGCGTATTACCAAAGGCAAGCACTCCTCTGAAAAGTTTCCGCAGACTCCTCCCTCGCCTAGCCACAAGAGCAATATGCTACAGACGACCCCTTTTGTTGTTAAACCTCACGAGCAATCAACAACAACAAGTGCGACGAGGCGTAAGACGCAAAATTCGATATTGTCGCCACCGATACGTGCAATGTTGCCGCCCTCATCCCTCTACAAGGTTGTGGAAACAAACAACGATGGACTGACAACAACGCCCCGAATAAGACGGGGAGGAGCTAATAATACCAATGTATTGGATTCACCCTCGTTAATAGTGAAATTCCAAAAGGTGCGACAATCGGAGCTGCAACGGCTTAACGGTGAAGCGGAGAACTTTATGTTTCCTCGAACGACAACGACGCGGAGTAGCAGTGAATTGGCCACCGATGTAGACCGTCAGACGACATCAGATGTGGTGCGATGTGGTGTTGGTGGTCATACCAGTATCTCCTCTGTTAGTTTGGATAGCACGAGCGAGGAGACTGAGTTGACAACAATAACAACAACGACCACAACTTTAACGTCTGGTAAACGCGCAATGGCCGTGGGCAGAAGGCGAAAGGGTGCGGCGCAGCGACAAATATCAACAGGTAGCAGCAGCAGCAATAATGGCCCACCGCAACAACAACGGCAACAACAACAGCAGCGCTTTCCAAACGCCCCCATCCAGCCAGAGATGCAACATCCGCAACAACAATTGCTTAAAATAAAAAAGAAACAACGCCAATCGTTGGCGACGCGTAAAAGTAGCCGCACAGCAACCGCTATTGTTACGGCGGCGACAACCAGCAGTCAGTTGCAACTGCGTCAACGCACAGAGACAACGGTTAGCGTCAACAGCAGTCGTGGTGGCAACTTGGAGGATCGGATGGGGGAACAAGCAGTATCAAAAATGAATGAAGTTCAGCAAGAAGCAGCAACAACAAACGAAGATGATAATCTGGAGGATGAGGAAGCGAATGAAGAAGAGGAGGAGGAGTCTAGCTCATCGGGCAGCGATGAAGATTATGTGGCAAATGGTAAATTGCTTAAGTCCACCATGCCACTGACATCACCAAGTCGTTTGAATACACGCGAAGAACGTGCGGCAAGACGATTATCCCGTTTGACAGTTAATCTGAAACGAAGCAATAAAATTAAGATGCTTGAGTCGCGTATTGCTGAGAAGGATCAGCTGCAAAAGTCACCAACACGACGCTGTAGCAAACTAGAAAAGATTTCAATAGCAAAAACAAAGCAAAACAAACATCAACAGACGAAAATGACAACGACAAAGATAACAACGCCACCGAAGACAACTGCAACAACGACGGCAACAACAGATCTCATCTATGATTGGAGCAAAAGTGAACGTTTACAAAAGTTGCGCTATGCATTTGAAGAGTTGCCGGGTGGCGATTTGTGGCATCGTGTCTTTCAGCGGCAAGATGCTGGCGAGGAGCACTATTACAGTTACTATGGGACTACGCATTATCGCAAGTTGCCCTACGAACTGGGGCCCATACCCATGGAGCGAACTAGTTCACACAGCTGCACAATGTGTCGGCGCAAGGCGGAGAACGCGGAAGAGCAGGATCAGAAAGGGGAGGCGAAAGTGGATAAAACGAATACAATTAAACTTGAGATGCAAGATGTTGAAACAGGCGCAACAACAACATCCGCTTCCTTATATAAGCACAAAAAGCTGCATCTGCTCCAGCGCTATCAACAGGAACAACAGCAACATCAACAAGCATTAAACACTGCCATATTACCCATAACTAAATGTGATAGTAAAGCGAGCACGCCAGAACTATTGGAACGTGAATTTGCCACACTCAATGAGAATATGCTGGAATTGGTGCGTGCCGCATCGACGCAAAGCAATTCGAGTAGCAGTTGCAGTAATAGTCAAAAGAGTGGCATTACATCGTGTCGCAATAAGCAATTAGCACGCATTGCCGAGCTGCCGCCACGTAAATCACCAAGGGAGCATGCGTCTACGCTGGCGTTAGTCAGTTGCATAATACGCCAGCGACAGGATTCACAAAGTAAAACCAGCTCAGAGGCGGAGGAGTCAACACAACCAACAACAACAACAAGAGTTGCAACCAAGTTGTCGTCGATTAAGAAGGAACCATCGGAACCAATGACAACGCCACACAATACACGCTCTCAGGCTGCAACACCTGTTGAGGAACTGCGTTTTGCCACAGAAATAAGTGAGACGGTGAAACGTATGCGTCGCGGACAAAATAAATATGACAACTTGCCAGCAGCCACAACAACAACACCTCGCATACCAACAGCAACACCAATGCCACCAACACGTTGTCGTCGTCCGACAGCTGCCGCTTCCAGCTATTCCCGTCGCCTCGAGTCAACGAAAACAATTGGATTGCTGACCAAACGCAATAAGCGACGGCAACTGGCAACAGCAACAACAACCGGGATGCAGCAGCCACCTGGCTTGGGACTTGTTGCTGGAGTTCGGAAGCTGCCCAGCAAGAAAGGTATACTCGAATATGAGATGGAGAACATTGCATTAAAGCAGCTGGATGCTAGTAAGCAATATGTGAATCCATTGCTAATAGCTTGGCAAATTGATAAATATTTGGAACTCACTGGTCGCGAATATGATCCAAGTGCCGATGATGATAAGGTTGTGGAATATGCTTCTGCAAATGCTCAGACACCACCGCCAACTGATGGCTGCTGTTTCACTAGCGATTTCAATTTGTGCGATTTGCTTGGCACCGGCGGCAGTGCAGGCAGCGGGGATGACAATGATGATGATGGGTTCGCGACAGGTTGTCGGCGAAATAATCGCATCAATTTGTATTGCAGCTATCAACGCAAACGCAAATGCCTCAAATCGAATCGTACGGGTTGGCCACGTGCACAGCGACGTCGTGGAGCTGTGACGAGATTGTTGCCCGGTGAACGTGCTAGTTGCCGCCGAAGAGCTTTGGACCCGGAGATAATAGTAGAGAAGCAACAGGAGTCACTTGAAAGGGAAGAAGAGCCGACGACGATATCAACGCCGACAACAACCACGACCGAAAAAGAGATTGGCAAAGAAAAAGATAATGACAATGATGATGGTGATGACTTCGGCCACGATGGAAATGTTGATGGTGGGGATGAGGATGAAGTTGATAAAGAGAAGACAAGATCAACAACAACAACTGCGACGCGAGAGAATGCTGTTATGACACCGCCAGCCACAGATGTGGACGTTGAAGTTGGGAGTGTAAATGATGATGCGGACAATGATGCTGATGATGATGTAGATGATGATAATGAAACAATGGATGATTCGATTGATCAACAGCTGGATGGTGATGTGGAAATTGATGCAACCGATGCTGATGTTGAAGAGGAAGACGACGATGATGATGATGATGACGACGACGACAATAACGATGATGATGTATATGAAGATGCTTATGATGATAAAAATGTTGTGCAAGATCAAAAATTAGATGAACCGGCTGACAAACGTGCTCGTATTACATACGATACAACGCCTGTAAAAAATAGAGCCGATAATAAAAAGTCATCATTGCTCACGCTACAGATCACAAATGGATATCATCATCACCGTCTGAGTGCCACATCGACGCCAAGCACTCAACAGCAATCGCGAACTCCACAGCAATTAAATGGAAGTTTAGGCAGTTGTATTTCACCCAGCGAGAAATTGGGTGATAATTCAGATATCTTTACCGTCTCATCGGATGGCCTGGATACTGATATGGATTTGAGTAATACTCAAGCTGGGGACTCGCTGGAAAATTGTACGCATCAAACGACAACGCCTAAACGCAAATTTGACATCTCAAAATATGCGCCACCGAATAATGGGAAAGCCGCAAGCAGCTGTGCAGCAGAAGCGGCGGCAACGGCAGCGGTCAAATCGTTAGCCATATCACAATTTCTTAAAAAGGAGGTGCGTGTCACATGTCGACGACTTCGAGCGCCATTTCGCCGCTTTCGTTATCGTCGCTGATCATAATTATCATCATCATCATTTATAAGCATACATATATATAATATATTTAGATATAATTACTGTGTGTAGTATTTAGTGTAAAATTTGTAAAGTCCATTAAAAAAACAGGAGCATAAGAATATCATGAGTTTATCACAATAGCTCCCTTCTTTCATGCATCAAGGCACTTTTACCATTCTCCACCTATCTGTAAATTATTAAAATTGCTCACATTAATTGTCGCCATTGTTCAAAGTTTACATAATTCCCTTTCTTTGGGCACCGTTTCAATAGCATCATCAGTAAAAACGACCCATAAATCGTTAAATACGTATTATAAGATAGTGTAATTTTTAGCTTAGAACAAGTCCGTGCTGCTCTGAAGCGCTCTCAGCAGACTACGTAAACACTAAAAAAAAACAAAAATGAAAAAGCTTACTTTTGCAGATATAAATTGTGTAAGTAGAAGATTTAGTTTAAATGCAACCAACTAAAAACAAAAATAAACTACATTTTGTTACTAAAGAAAATAAACGACATCATGCTCAAACTACTATGTACAACAAGAAAAATAAATAAAACCAAAAGCAATTGTAAAAGCATAATAAAAAAAAATAAGTCCATTTCAATATACATTGACTGCATTTCTAATTTCCAACACAATTTTGTAAATCTAAACAAGTCAGATACGAGCTAATTGCAACTTCTTTGATCCTATTTAGACTTACGCAAGCTTATCAAACATGAGGAACGTTTGGCGCAGGAACCGAAGGAGGACTATTTCAGTAGTTTGCATAAACGCAACACAGTCAGCTCGAAAGCTAAATTAGGCGGCAAGGATAAGGAGAATGTGCCAATATCCATTCAATCATCAAACAGCAAGCAGCAGTTGCCAGAACGTTTGAACAGCGGACGGGACGACGCAGACATAGCATCTTTGTTTAGGCAACAACTTTTGTTAGATGCACCGAAAGCGATGCATAAATCGGGCGATTCAGCACGTTCCATTCGCAGCAGGATACCCAGGTCTTCAAAGGAGCGGAACAGAGTGGCTTCTAGTGGCGAGGATAACCCAAAGCCGTTGTCTCGTAAAACTCGTCGTTCGCGAAGTACTAGCCGCAACTTATTACAGGGTATGGGTAGAACATATAAACATAAAGTCAGTTTTAATAAATGTCATGCTTTCAGGTTCTAAGCTGAAGCAAATATATCCGCGTAGCGATCCAGTTGCCTTGTACCACTATTATCAAAAGGAGTGGTCCCACTTTCGTGATCGGATCCCACAATGATTTATACAACGAAAGCTATTCGTTTTAAAGTATTTTTATTATTTTTTTTCATTTTACTTAATTTCAAATTGCCGTGAATAATTACTTATTCGAAAATGTATGTTTAATAAATGTACGTTAAAAAATCATAAACTTACAATTTGGATGTGTTATTCCTGTAATGTAAGCAAAACTTCATTTATATTTTTCATTATTTCTGAATTTTTGTTTAAAGAGTGGTTTGGAATTATGGTATAGGGCTTGAGTATGAAAATCTCTTAACCCATGAATTGTGTTAAATCTTATCAGACTATAACTGCTCTAAATTTTAAATAAAATTTCTCGAACTTGGGGTATCATATTATGGTTTTTTGCACTAAATTAATTTTGTAAAAAAAAAAAATTATCAATCAATGCAGTATGTGCGATTTAGTGTAGTGCATTTTTTAAAAAAGGCCCATGTTTTTTTAGTTAAAACGTAAATCCTGTTAAGGACCAAGTATTTAATTTTTTGTTATAAGATTGGTTAATTATTGACTTCATTGAGCAAAGAAAAGATTATTCGTCAACATCATTATTTGCATAAACTTATACTTAAAAGGAATTAACGAACGGCAATAGCATAGCTACATGCCATGGACACCGATTTCTAAATGGTCGTTCAAAGTTATATGCTATTGAAAATGAAATAGCAAAATAAACGATATTTTTTTTTGCGACACGCCTGGCCATATTAAGAAAATCCGATTCCTTTAAATTATAGAAAATATTATGTGGAATATTAATATATTCATTATTTTATATATATTCTTTAAAATCAAGAATCTCGTATGTTAAAAAATAGCAATTTCTAAAACATTTGACGCTAAATTCACATTGAATTATTTACAAATCACATTTACTGATGAAAAGTAAAGTGAAATTTATGCTTCAAGCTAAATTTACTAATTAGATTTTTAAAGTTAAACAATACAATATTCAATACAAAAGATGGGTAATATATGAATTTATATTTAAATTATTGTACGATTTCACCAAGAGCAGAAAATCGTACGCTGCAGATATCGCAGATACACAGCGATTAAAATGCACCCAATCCACGGGTTATGATAAGAAATAGGTTCACACCATCTGTCGAACTACATGCAGTAAGCAGATGCACCCGAGCCATGGTTGGCGAATAGAAATATGTTTTCACACATCTGTTGAGCTGCCCGCAGTAAGGGCAGGGTCATAAATAAGATAATTATAAGAAGCGTAAACGCATAGATAATTATTGATTGTTTAGGTCAACTTGTAAATAGCATAACTAGTCCTAAACAAACCTAATAGTATATTATATATATATAGTACGAAAAGAACTTATTACGTATTCACTTCGTTGAGCCCAATTTGTCCAAAGTACCGATTGCGGTGACATTTTGTTACTGGTACATGAACCGGTAGCATCTAAAAACTCATTTCAGCAAACCAGAAGAGTGTATTACTTTTCTATATATTTTGGTGACCTCCGACTTTTCGACGAAGACGCATCATTATTCAAGCCAGCTCACCAAACAACTCCAACTTTACGGACAACATCACCTTTCATACATTGGGTGACCCTCTTAGTTTGGACGCAGTTTCATTTTTATATATATTGGACGTAGATGTACTAACGGACAGTACATTCAAGTGGACCAACGATACCAAGTTCCGGCTCGTTAGCGCGCGGACCCTAGCACAAAGCAACCCAAAGCCCGTCCGACCGAGGAGCGCACCGCGTAGCGTGCGGTTACGAAGATCGCGAACAAGTAGACAAATGAGACAAGACTAGTTTTTTTAGACAGCAAATAGAAATATCACTATGTATTAAATAGGAAAGATCATTATATGTAGCACATAAGATCCGAAAGGGGTTATGGATAGCATAGTTAGTGTAACAGGGTAAAAGAGCTAAAGGTACAAAATTTCTAGTATATCTAATAAGATGCAAAGTTAATTTGGTTAATTAATATTGAAGAATCTATTTCACCATTTATTATAATAATTTATGAAAAAAGGTTATTGCTAGCATTGTTCTACGGTTAGACAGAGAGGGAAGATTTATTGGTAAAAGTCTCCTATGATAGGAAGGTAAGTTAATAGAATTATCCCAGTTAAGGCGCCGAAGAGCAAAACTTTGGCGAACTAAATTTTTTTTTTGGTCAACTGGCGACCAACGTGATACGAACACGAAACATTCGTCAAACCAGCTCGTCAAAACAACTTCAACTTTACGGACAACATCACCTCCCATATATTGATGAACCCCGACGTTTGGATTTAGTTTCATTGACGAACTAAAAATATATTGGCCAACTTTCTGTTTCAGCGTCTGAAGTGAACAGACGTAATGTCTCATCGCAAATTTTCTGCGCCTCGTCATGGCTCCATGGCCTTCTACCCCAAGAAGCGCTCATGCCGTCACCGTGGCAAGGTTAAGGCGTACCCCAAGGATGACGCCAGCAAGCCAGTACATTTGACTTGCTTCATCGGCTACAAGGCGGGTATGGCCCATATTGTGCGTGAGGCCGACCGTCCTGGTTCAAAGATTAACAAGAAGGAAGTCGTTGAGGCTGTTACCGTTTTGGAGACACCACCAATGATTGCTGTTGGCGCCGTTGGTTACATCGAGACTCCATTCGGTCTGCGTGCCCTAGTCAATGTCTGGGCTCAGCATTTATCCGAGGAGTGCCGTCGTCGCTTCTATAAGAACTGGTGCAAGAGCCAGAAGAAGGCTTTTACCAAGGCCAGCAAGAAGTGGACCGATGATTTCGGCAAGAAGAGCATTGAAAACGATTTCCGCAAGATGCTCCGCTACTGCAAGGTCATTCGTGTGATTGCCCACTCCCAGATCCGTCTGATCAAGCAGCGCCAAAAGAAGGCTCACATCATGGAGATCCAATTGAACGGTGGCTCCATCGAGGATAAGGTTAAATGGGTGCGTGAGCATCTCGAAAAGCCCATTCAAGTCAGCAATGTGTTCGGCCAGGATGAGATGATCGATTGCGTTGGTGTGACCAAGGGTAAGGGTTTCAAGGGTGTCACCTCGCGTTGGCACACCAAGAAGCTGCCCCGCAAGACGCACAAGGGTCTGCGCAAGGTTGCCTGTATTGGTGCCTGGCATCCGTCTCGTGTGTCCACCACCGTGGCACGTGCTGGTCAGAAGGGTTACCATCACCGTACCGAGATCAACAAGAAGATCTACCGCATCGGTGTCGGTATTCACACCAAGGATGGCAAGGTCATCAAGAACAATGCGTACGATTTGACCGACAAGAGCATCACCCCCAGGTCAACAATGACTTCGTCATGATCAAAGGCTGCTGCATTGGCTCCAAGAAGCGCATCATCACCCTGCGCAAGTCGCTGCTGCGTCACACCAAGCGCTCGGCTCTGGAACAGATCAAGCTTAAGTTCATTGACACCTCGTCCAAGATGGGTCATGGTCGCTTCCAAACCCCAGCCGACAAACTGGCCTTCATGCGTCCCCTCAAAAAGGATCGATCAAGGAGGAAGCAGCTGCTGCCACCACCGAGTGGTAATAAAAAAAGGTAGCTGATCAACTTGGCGATGGATACCTACATCAGGCTAAAGGGAAACGGATGATAAAGGGCAAATATCTTTCAAACATCAGTTAAATTTTAGCACAGAAAGAATTGCAACTACCGAGTGGTAACACGCTTCAAACCAGCTCATCGAACAACTCCAACTTTACCGACAACATCGCCTTTTATACATCTGGTAAACCCCGACGTTTGCATTTAGTTCATTTGGCGAACTATATTTGTTGGTCAACTGGTGACCAATCATACATCATTTACCGAGTGGTAATAAAAAAGGGTACCTGATCAACTTGGCTATCGTTACCTACATCAGGCTAAATGGGAAACTGATTATAAAGCATACATCAGTTCCACTTTAGCACCAGAAGAAATTGCATTTAATCAAAAAAAAACAAGTAAGAAGACTCTAGTCGAGTAAGCTCGACAAGAAGAAACCCTTAACCCTTGACTATACAGACGGACAGACGGTCGGGCTAACAGACATACACATATGTCTATGTACTTTTGTACCAATTTTTGATGATTTCATATTTCCGTTTTTTCTTAACCGATTTTAATAAAAATTTCACAGATGTTTATTATTTTGTTTATAGTTTCAGTCCTGATTGTTATCGAAAATTTGAAACAAACTTGCTATCGACTCGTCTGTTGATTCTGATCAAGAATATATATACCTTGAAACCCCATGTTGGAGAAGCTTCCTTCTGTCTGTTACATACATTTGCACAAAACCATTATACCCTTTTTTTTACCCATTTCATGGGTTAAGGGATAAAAATT
Source organism: Scaptomyza parva (assembly GCA_035044645.1). NCBI lineage: Eukaryota > Metazoa > Arthropoda > Insecta > Diptera > Drosophilidae > Scaptomyza > Scaptomyza parva. Next base: position 3,648,550 of record JAWNNT010000063.1, read on the forward strand.
GTTAATGTGTAAAAAAAAAAATATATACAATAAAAAAATATATTGTTATTTATTTTAATATACATTCTTTAATTGAATTAAAAAAAAAAATAAATGGATTCAGCAAAGCTAAAAATTCTGCTTGACAATCAACTAGTGACTGGCGAAGGATTACAGAATGTAATTCGGAATTAAAAAGAGGATCTTAAGGAACGCAAGATTAAGCCAGGATATTATGAAGAGCGCATCAAAAGATTAAATAATCTTTGGCAGACATGCTTTGCGGTAGATCTTAATATTCAAAAATTAATTCAAGGTACTAAAATTTACCATAGCTATTTATACCCTTAACCCATGAAATGGGTAAAAAAGGGTATAATGTTTTTGTGCAAATGTATGTAACAGGCAGAAGGAAGCTTCTCCGACCCCATAAAGTATATATATTCTTGATCAGCATCAACAGCCGAGTCGATCTACCCGTGTCCGTCTGTCTGTCCGTCTGTATGTATGAGCGCGTCGATCTCAGAAACTACAAAAGCTAGAGACTCCAAATATTGGATATGAGCTCTCTTAATCCCTAGGCATGACAAGTTTGTTTCAATTTTTCGATAACTTTTCAGGTTTACGATATACACATGTAATCGATAACAAACAATGAGGGTTGAAACTATAAGAAAAATAATGAACTTCTGTAAAAATTTCATTAAAATCGGTTAAGAAATACCGGAGATATAAAGCCATCAAGCATTGGTCCAGTAGTACATGTACATATGTGTATGTCTATCAGCCCGACCGTCTGTCCATCTGTATGATCAAGGGTTAAGAGTATCTTCTAGTCGAGCTTACTCGACTAGAGCCTTCTTACTTGTTTTGAAATGAATACTATGCGAAAATAAAAAATTTAGTACTTGAATATACTAAAATCTTCCAAAACGAAATAAACTCAATGGAATTTGAGACTCAATCCTTGTCAACTGTGAATGATGAATTGGAAATAGAGCCAATGAGTCGTGAACCAAATGTACTGCTCGACCGTTTGGAGCGCATCATGAACAAAATGACTACTGAAACTCGCCAAGGATTTCAAAGGCTCATAAGTCAATCCTGGCGTGAGATAAGAGACATCCACAACCAAATTTACAAAAAAATTCGCCGATCCTAAGAAAAGTGGCTGCTGAAGATGCTGTCATTTTACAACAAATGATGACAGACAATGAAGTAGTTCAGCGACCTGTAGATACAGCCACTAAAGAAAATGATTCATGAATCTTCGTTACCCATTATTCAAAAGATGCTGTATTTAAACACCAATTTAACTGGAGATGCAGAACGCCTAATACGTCATCTGTCCTTAACAGAAAAAAATTATTTGACAGCATGGAACACGCTAAAAGAACGTTTTAGTTACAAGCGAGTACTATGCAACGCGTTGATTAATAAATTATTGGATCAACCAAACACAACGAATGAGGCGAAATTCATAAAGGCTCTGCGTGATAACATAAATGAAACGCTATCTGCACTAAATAATAATGGAACTTCAACCGAGAACTGGAATCCAATGCTTCTATGCATGTTGGCTAAGAAATTAGATCGTCAAACTCATTTGCTATATGAGCAATCAGTTGTAAATGCAAGACAGTTATAAAAACTCTGTCAATTTTCACTATTTCTAGAACAAAGATTTTTTAGAAGCCACGTGCAGTGCTGATCACCGGAGATAAGGATATAATTTATAAAATTAGGCATAATGGATCATTCAATAAGCTAGTCAGAATCATAGCTGATTTGATGCGCTTCCGAAAGGGAAAGAATCACACCAGCCAAACTATAGAGGTCAATGAACTCCAAGAAGCAAAAAAAATCATTATCCGCAACATAAATCTCTAGCACCTTTTCTGGATCAGGATGGCATCTTGCGAGTAGGAGGTCGACTGGAAGCAGCGCATATACATTATTCGACGCCAAGCGTAGTATGCTGCTGCTTCACGACAAAGGCAGTTCATCTGGAGTTAGTAAGTGATCTAATCACCGAAGCATTTCTGGCAGAACTGCGACGTTTCATTAGGCGCCGTGGAAAGTGTCAAACATTTCAAAAAACAAGCTACGAGAACTAGAGGATGCAATATACATAGAAAAGGCTCAATCTACAATAATTCAGGAATACAATAAAAGAGGAGTCCTGCTCCTGAGACAAGGCCGTACTCTATACGGTTTCGGCGGCTAAAAAAAAATATACGTACAACTAAATATTTTGTACAAGTACAGTCATACCAATCGGTCCTTTTCAAGACCACCAAGTATTTCTTAAAAGATACGAAAACTTTTCAATCTTAGACATCTTAAAAAAATAAAACTGAACTTAAATCTTAGCAGCTTGTTTTATATTTATGTTCCTATAATGAAAATATTGTCTTGAGCTAGAGTAGAAAAATAAAATGTACACGGTCTTATTAATGCATATACTTAAAATATCTTACAAATTGCGTTAACTTTTGTAGTTGTATAAAAGAAGCTGCATAGTTTCAATAATCGGACGGGTGCCTATATTTTCTGCGTAGTATGGTCGTTGGCTAATTTCCATCGATAAAATGAAATAAGCTGCATTTAAATAATATTTTTTATTATAATATTATTAAAAATTGTTTTGTGAGTGACTGTACTTTCCAATCATTTATTTATAAGCATTGTCTATTTATTATAAATTGGACTATTTTTTTAAAATTAAAAATTAAATCTCTTTTTAAATATTTTGGTCGTCCTGAAAAGGACGTTTGGTTTTAAGTGGTTGTTGTTTTTTTTTTTACATATGTACATGATACAAGACAAGATGGCTGATGAATTAAGCCTTCTTTTCGGTCTTCTTGGGCAGAAGAACAGCCTGGATGTTGGGTAAAACACCTCCCTGGGCAATGGTAACGCCCGAAAGCAGTTTGTTCAACTCTTCATCGTTGCGGATGGCCAATTGCAGATGGCGAGGGATGATCCTAGTTTTCTTGTTATCGCGAGCAGCATTGCCAGCCAACTCCAACACTTCGGCGGCCAAGTATTCCATAACCGCAGCCAAGTACACAGGAGCACCGGCACCAACACGCTCTGCGTAGTTGCCTTTGCGTAGAAGACGGTGAATACGACCAACAGGAAACTGAAGACCAGCGCGGTTGGAACGCGACTTTGCCTTTCCCTTTACTTTTCCACCTTTACCGCGACCAGACATTTTTCTATTTATTTAATTCACTCTTTCACTCTTTCACTATAAACGTACAACACAATTAATTTTTCTGACAAACGCGCACACATCAATCCTATTTATACTTTTTTCATCCTTTTCATACCTACTTTTTCAGCTTACGGATGAACGAAAATAGCATACGGTGCGCGCAGTGTTCAATTTTAACATGAAAGCGTCGTTCAAATAAAACTATATATAACGAGCAACTTTTACGTGTGAGCCAAACATTTGTGAAGTGAAGTGAATTGAAGTGAGTGTATAATGCCACCGAAAACTAGTGGAAAGGCAGCCAAGAAGGCTGGCAAGGCTCAGAAGAATATAACCAAGACTGACAAGAAGAAGAAACGCAAGAGGAAGGAAAGCTATGCCATCTACATTTACAAAGTGTTGAAGCAGGTCCATCCTGACACTGGCATTTCGTCCAAAGCGATGAGCATCATGAACAGCTTTGTGAACGACATTTTTGAGCGTATTGCTGCCGAAGCATCTCGGTTGGCTCACTACAACAAACGCTCTACCATCACCAGTCGGGAAATCCAAACCGCTGTCCGTCTATTGTTGCCTGGCGAGTTGGCAAAGCACGCCGTCAGTGAGGGAACAAAAGCAGTCACCAAATACACAAGCTCCAAGTAAATTTAAGCTTGATGAACACAAATCAAAAGGCCATTTTCAGGGCCACAATATGTTTTTTTTCAGAGAATTAATAATATTTTCAAATACCCATACTTATTAAGTGAATCTTTAAATACCTGGGTTAAGGCAGTAATAGAAATTCTGAAATAAAAGAATGTAAAATGTGTTTAAAGTAATAAGGATTTTAAAAAAAGTACAAATAATATCTCGTCTCACCAATTGTAACACAATGTATTATTTTAATCAGAGAATTGAGAATACCTTAATATTTAAATTAACTTAATTCACTCCTGCAGACAATTTATCTTGTACTACGACAACTTTAAAATATTAATAATTTAATACTGCGTTGCGTCCCTAGGATTATAGAAATCTTCTTTATCTTTATCTTACTGTCAATACTAAATCTTTTTGAAAATCTTTGGTCTCTTTGAAAATACATATAATTGTAGCCCTGAAAAGGGCTTTGGTAAAAATCAAATTTCAAAATTACGAAATTCGCATATACTCTGATGACGAGTATTTTTGTTGAATTACTTTTTGCTCGCAGATGTAGTCTTTCCCTTTGGCTTTTTGGCAGGAGCAGCAGCAGCTTTCTTTGGTGTCGCTGCAGACGCTGCCTTTTTAGGTTTGGCACTCGTTGTCTTAGGCTTCGGTGCCTTTGCTTTTGGTGCGCTTGGCTTAGCCTTAGCTGTGGTGGGCTTAGCCTTAACGGTGCCAGTTTTCTTTGCATCCTTTGCCTTTGCCTTGTCTGCTTTCTTTTTCTCAGCGCTCTTTTTAGAGGCTACTGTCTTGGATGTTTTCTTATCAGCTGCAGCCGCCGATTTCTTAGTAGTGTTGGATGCACTTTTCTTCTTTTTAGCCGCTGCCGCTGCCGCTGCCGCAGCCAATGGTGCTACCTTCTTAGGTTTCTTCTCAACGGGGGAAGCCTTTGGCTTGGGCTCTTTCTTGGCTGATGCAGACAGTTTGAACGAGCCAGATGCACCCTTACCTTTTGTTTGGACAAGCTTTCCACTTGCAACTGCAGTCTTCAAGTATTTCTTAATAAAAGGAGCTAGTTTCTGGGCATCACATTTGTATGTAGCAGTTATATATTTTTTAATAGCCAGAAGTGATGAGCCACCACGCTCCTTCAAGTTTTTAATCGATGCATCTACCATTTGCTGAGTTGGTGGGTGTGATGGTGGAATAGTAATCTTCTTTGCTTTCGATCCGGGTGTGGACGCGGCCTTTTTGGTGGCCACCTTTTTCTCGGCTGCGGCTTGTGTGGCAACCATAGGAGAGGCGGATGTTGCAACTGCTGAATCAGACATTATACACTTAACTTTCACGTTTTTCACTTTTCAAATCAAAATTTACTCAAATTCCCCTAGCAATATGGTCACACGATTAAATGAGAATCGAGGAGGAGAGCCGAATGAGAATGTTTGTGCCATTGGAAGTTTTGTTATGCGAAAGTTTGCCTTCATCTAGTTATTAATTTACAATTTACCATTGTTTATCATTAGAAATTAATGAAAAAAATATATACATTTATTTTGTTGAATATTTGAGTAATGAAATATATTTTGTTTGGTATTGCATCCGTAATTTGCAGATGCTTGCCAGCCGCCTAATGTTTAACTTTGTAACATCAGGTGACAGTTGTATTTAAAAAACAATGTTTTTTAATATAAATCTGATAAACCTTGCTAAAATGCAATAGTTTCTATAATATTTGAACAGTTCTTTAATGAAACAAATTAATTAGGAAGTACATACGTGATAATTCCGTTTTTTAGTCATGACTTTTGTTGGACCATTAGCTGTTAAAATAACTTAGTCCGAAATGCAAGCAACAAAAGAAAACTATGTTGGAAAAGTATAAAGTATAAATTTGTGTTCAATATAATAAATTTATTATAAATATATTATCAAGCAATAACAATTTCTAAGATACATCCGCTTAAAAAACATATTTTACACAAAACTATACATAATAATACATAATTACGGATTAAATGTAACCGAATAAATAAATGGTACACGCTACACTGAAATATTCATAAGACTCGATGCAAACTAAAAACAAATATAAGTGACATATTATTATATTCATTATTTTATTTATATATGTCTTGAATTAAGGATATCGTGAATTTAAGAGATGCCATTTCGAAAACATTTCTTGCCAAATTCATACATATCACATATTCTGATGATAAGTGCATGATAAGGTGCAATTTAAGTTTCAAACAAAATTGACAAATTATATTTTAAAGTGAAACAATACAATATTCAACACAGAAGATGTTTAGCTTTAATTAATGAATTTATACTTAGATCTAAAACGATTAATCGGTTAATTTCAACATATAGATGTTTCTAATATGTTTGGGAGAAATGCACGATTGAATCATGCTTAAATTTCTTAAATAAAATAAAATCAATATTTTTTATTATGTATACTTTTAATCATGTTTTGTTGATTCTGTTTCTTAGTTTTTATTATTGTTGATTTGTAACATAAAAAATGAAAACTTAAAATCTCTGTTAAAAGTGGTTTGTGGTCCTGAAAAGGACCGATTTGTTTATATTTTATGCTTAATGGCATACGGATGGCATGGCCTACAAAATTTAAGCACGTTCGCCACGAATACGTCTGGCCAGTTGGATGTCCTTGGGCATGATGGTGACACGCTTAGCATGGATAGCACACAAGTTTGTGTCTTCAAATAGGCCAACCAGGTAGGCTTCACTAGCTTCTTGCAGAGCCATCACTGCCGAACTCTGGAAACGTAGATCGGTCTTGAAGTCCTGAGCGATTTCACGGACCAAACGCTGGAATGGCAGCTTGCGAATAAGCAACTCTGTGCTCTTCTGGTAGCGACGGATTTCACGCAGTGCAACAGTACCGGGACGATAGCGATGAGGTTTCTTCACACCACCGGTTGCTGGAGCACTCTTACGTGCCGCCTTAGTCGCCAACTGTTTGCGCGGAGCCTTGCCTCCCGTCGATTTCCGAGCAGTCTGCTTAGTACGAGCCATTTTTTTTCTTCACAATTCTTACTTCACACTAACACTGTTGAAAACACAATAATCGTGCGATCGTATTGTGACTCGTTTATATAGAAAAATTGGTAGTGGCTGCTCGTGTTGCAAGGGTAGAGCGTCCGCGAGTGAGCAAGATGGAAATATCTATGTACCCGCTCGTGTTTTCGGATTGTTTTGTATAAATAGAAGCGCTCGTGTCGGAACAAGCAATAGTTTCAATTTGACATTCGTGCAGTGCAAAGTAAAAATATATAAAGTGAAAAATGACTGGTCGCGGTAAAGGTGGAAAAGGTTTGGGTAAAGGAGGCGCTAAGCGTCATCGCAAAGTGTTGCGTGATAACATCCAGGGAATCACAAAGCCAGCTATCCGTCGTTTAGCTCGTCGTGGTGGAGTTAAACGTATTTCTGGACTCATTTATGAAGAAACTCGTGGTGTCTTGAAGGTGTTCTTGGAAAATGTTATCCGTGATGCGGTTACATACACCGAGCATGCTAAGAGGAAAACAGTCACTGCTATGGATGTTGTTTATGCTCTAAAGAGACAAGGCCGTACTCTATACGGTTTCGGCGGCTAAAAAAAAATATACGTACAACTAAATATTTTGTACAAGTACAGTCATACCAATCGGTCCTTTTCAGGACCACCAAGTATTTCTTAAAAGAGACGAAAACTTTTCAATCTTAGACATCTTAAAAAAATATAACTAAACTTAAATGTTAGCAGTTTTTTTATATTTATGTTCCTATAATGAAAATATTGTCTTGAGTAGAGTAGAAAAATAAAATGTACACGGTCTTATTAATGCATTTACTTAAAATATCTTACAAATTGCGATAACTTTTGTAGTTGTATAAAAGAAGCTGCATAGTTTCAATAATCGGACGGGTGCCTATATTTTCAGCGTAGTATGGTCGTTGGCTAATTTCCAACGATAAAATGAAAAAAACTGCATTTAAATATAAAAAAAATCCCTGTTTGGGTTGTTTTGTCAGTGACTGTACTTTCCAATCATTTATTTATTAGCATTGTCTATTTATTATAAATTGGACTATTTTTTTTAAATTAAAAATTAAATCTCTTTTTAAATATTTAGGTCGTCCTGAAAAGGACGTTTGGTTTTAAGTGGTTGTTGTTTTTTTTTTTACATATGTACATGATACAAGACAAGATGGCTGATGAATTAAGCCTTCTTTTCGGTCTTCTTGGGCAGAAGAACAGCCTGGATGTTGGGTAAAACACCTCCCTGGGCAATGGTAACGCCCGAAAGCAGTTTGTTCAACTCTTCATCGTTGCGGATGGCCAATTGCAGATGGCGAGGGATGATCCTAGTTTTCTTGTTATCGCGAGCAGCATTGCCAGCCAACTCCAACACTTCGGCGGCCAAGTATTCCATAACCGCAGCCAAGTACACAGGAGCACCGGCACCAACACGCTCTGCGTAGTTGCCTTTGCGTAGAAGACGGTGAATACGACCAACAGGAAACTGAAGACCAGCGCGGTTGGAACGCGACTTTGCCTTTCCCTTTACTTTTCCACCTTTACCGCGACCAGACATTTTTCTATTTATTTAATTCACTCTTTCACTCTTTCACTATAAACGTACAACACAATTAATTTTTCTGACAAACGCGCACACATCAATCCTATTTATACTTTTTTCATCCTTTTCATACCTACTTTTTCAGCTTACGGATGAACGAAAATAGCATACGGTGCGCGCAGTGTTCAATTTTAACATGAAAGCGTCGTTCAAATAAAACTATATATAACGAGCAACTTTTACGTGTGAGCCAAACATTTGTGAAGTGAAGTGAATTGAAGTGAGTGTATAATGCCACCGAAAACTAGTGGAAAGGCAGCCAAGAAGGCTGGCAAGGCTCAGAAGAATATAACCAAGACTGACAAGAAGAAGAAACGCAAGAGGAAGGAAAGCTATGCCATCTACATTTACAAAGTGTTGAAGCAGGTCCATCCTGACACTGGCATTTCGTCCAAAGCGATGAGCATCATGAACAGCTTTGTGAACGACATTTTTGAGCGTATTGCTGCCGAAGCATCTCGGTTGGCTCACTACAACAAACGCTCTACCATCACCAGTCGGGAAATCCAAACCGCTGTCCGTCTATTGTTGCCTGGCGAGTTGGCAAAGCACGCCGTCAGTGAGGGAACAAAAGCAGTCACCAAATACACAAGCTCCAAGTAAATTTAAACTTGATGAACACAAATCAAAAGGCCCTTTTCAGGGCCACAATATGTTTTTTTTCAGAGAATTAATAATATTTTCAAATACCCATACTTATTAAGTGAATCTTTAAATACCTGGGTTAAGGCAGTAATAGAAATTCTGAAATAAAAGAATGTAAAATGTGTTTAAAGTAATAAGGATTTTAAAAAAAGTACAAATAATATCTCGTCTCACCAATTGTAACACAATGTATTATTTTAATCAGAGAATTGAGAATACCTTAATATTTAAATTAACTTAATTCACTCCTGCAGACAATTTATCTTGTACTACGACAACTTTAAAATATTAATAATTTAATACTGCGTTGCGTCCCTAGGATTATAGAAATCTTCTTTATCTTTATCTTACTGTCAATACTAAATCTTTTTGAAAATCTTTGGTCTCTTTGAAAATACATATAATTGTAGCCCTGAAAAGGGCTTTGGTAAAAATCAAATTTCAAAATTACGAAATTCGCATATACTCTGATGACGAGTATTTTTGTTGAATTACTTTTTGCTCGCAGATGTAGTCTTTCCCTTTGGCTTTTTGGCAGGAGCAGCAGCAGCTTTCTTTGGTGTCGCTGCAGACGCTGCCTTTTTAGGTTTGGCACTCGTTGTCTTAGGCTTCGGTGCCTTTGCTTTTGGTGCACTTGGCTTAGCCTTAGCTGTGGTGGGCTTAGCCTTAACGGTGCCAGTTTTCTTTGCATCCTTTGCCTTTGCCTTGTCTGCTTTCTTTTTCTCAGCGCTCTTTTTAGAGGCTACTGTCTTGGATGTTTTCTTATCAGCTGCAGCCGCCGATTTCTTAGTAGTGTTGGATGCACTTTTCTTCTTTTTAGCCGCTGCCGCTGTCGCCGCCGCAGCCAATGGTGCTACCTTCTTAGGTTTCTTCTCAACGGGGGAAGCCTTTGGCTTGGGCTCTTTCTTGGCTGATGCAGACAGTTTGAACGAGCCAGATGCACCCTTACCTTTTGTTTGGACAAGCTTTCCACTTGCAACTGCAGTCTTCAAGTATTTCTTAATAAAAGGAGCTAGTTTCTGGGCATCACATTTGTATGTAGCAGTTATATATTTTTTAATAGCCAGAAGTGATGAGCCACCACGCTCCTTCAAGTTTTTAATCGATGCATCTACCATTTGCTGAGTTGGTGGGTGTGATGGTGGAATAGTAATCTTCTTTGCTTTCGATCCGGGTGTGGACGCGGCCTTTTTGGTGGCCACCTTTTTCTCGGCTGCGGCTTGTGTGGCAACCATAGGAGAGGCGGATGTTGCAACTGCTGAATCAGACATTATACACTTAACTTTCACGTTTTTCACTTTTCAAATCAAAATTTACTCAAATTCCCCTAGCAATATGGTCACACGATTAAATGAGAATCGAGGAGGAGAGCCGAATGAGAATGTTTGTGCCATTGGAAGTTTTGTTATGCGAAAGTTTGCCTTCATCTAGTTATTAATTTACAATTTACCATTGTTTATCATTAGAAATTAATGAAAAAAATATATACATTTATTTTGTTGAATATTTGAGTAATGAAATATATTTTGTTTGGTATTGCATCCGTAATTTGCAGATGCTTGCCAGCCGCCTAATGTTTAACTTTGTAACATCAGGTGACAGTTGTATTTAAAAAACAATGTTTTTTAATATAAATCTGATAAACCTTGCTAAAATGCAATAGTTTCTATAATATTTGAACAGTTCTTTAATGAAACAAATTAATTAGGAAGTACATACGTGATAATTTCGTTGTTTAGTCATGACTTTTGTTGGACCATTAGCTGTTAAAATAACTTAGTCCGAAATGCAAGCAACAAAAGAAAACTATGTTGGAAAAGTATAAAGTATAAATTTGTGTTCAATATAATAAATTTATTATAAATATATTATCAAGCAATAACAATTTCTAAGATACATCCGCTTAAAAAACATATTTTACACAAAACTATACATAATAATAAATAATTACGGATTAAATGTAACCGAATAAATAAATGGTACACGCTACACTGAAATATTCATAAGACTCGATGCAAACTAAAAACAAATATAAGTGACATATTATTATATTCATAATTTTATTTATATATGTCTTGAATTAAGGATATCGTGAATTTAAGAGATGCCATTTCGAAAACATTTCTTGCCAAATTCATACATATCACATATTCTGATGATAAGTAAAGTGCAATTTAAGTTTCAAACAAAATTGACAAATTATATTTTTAAAGTGAAACAATACAATATTCAACACAGAAGATGTTTAGCTTTAATTAATGAATTTATACTTAGATCTAAAACGATTAATCGGTTAATTTCAACATATAATTGTTTCTAATATGTTTGGGAGAAATGCACGATTGAATCATGCTTAAATTTCTTAAATAAAATAAAATCAATATTTTTTATTATGTATACTTTTAATCATGTTTTGTTGATTCTGTTTCTTAGTTTTTATTATTGTTGATTTGTAACATAAAAAATGAAAACTTAAAATCTCTGTTAAAAGTGGTTTGTGGTCCTGAAAAGGACCGATTTGTTTATATTTTATGCTTAATGGCATACGGATGGCATGGCCTACAAAATTTAAGCACGTTCGCCACGAATACGTCTGGCCAGTTGGATGTCCTTGGGCATGATGGTGACACGCTTAGCATGGATAGCACACAAGTTTGTGTCTTCAAATAGGCCAACCAGGTAGGCTTCACTAGCTTCTTGCAGAGCCATCACTGCCGAACTCTGGAAACGTAGATCGGTCTTGAAGTCCTGAGCGATTTCACGGACCAAACGCTGGAATGGCAGCTTGCGAATAAGCAACTCTGTGCTCTTCTGGTAGCGACGGATTTCACGCAGTGCAACAGTACCGGGACGATAGCGATGAGGTTTCTTCACACCACCGGTTGCTGGAGCACTCTTACGTGCCGCCTTAGTCGCCAACTGTTTGCGCGGAGCCTTGCCTCCCGTCGATTTCCGAGCAGTCTGCTTAGTACGAGCCATTTTTTTTCTTCACAATTCTTACTTCACACTAACACTGTTGAAAACACAATAATCGTGCGATCGTATTGTGACTCGTTTATATAGAAAAATTGGTAGTGGCTGCTCGTGTTGCAAGGGTAGAGCGTCCGCGAGTGAGCAAGATGGAAATATCTATGTACCCGCTCGTGTTTTCGGATTGTTTTGTATAAATAGAAGCGCTCGTGTCGGAACAAGCAATAGTTTCAATTTGACATTCGTGCAGTGCAAAGTAAAAATATATAAAGTGAAAAATGACTGGTCGCGGTAAAGGTGGAAAAGGTTTGGGTAAAGGAGGCGCTAAGCGTCATCGCAAAGTGTTGCGTGATAACATCCAGGGAATCACAAAGCCAGCTATCCGTCGTTTAGCTCGTCGTGGTGGAGTTAAACGTATTTCTGGACTCATTTATGAAGAAACTCGTGGTGTCTTGAAGGTGTTCTTGGAAAATGTTATCCGTGATGCGGTTACATACACCGAGCATGCTAAGAGGAAAACAGTCACTGCTATGGATGTTGTTTATGCTCTAAAGAGACAAGGCCGTACTCTATACGGTTTCGGCGGCTAAAAAAAAATATACGTACAACTAAATATTTTGTACAAGTACAGTCATACCAATCGGTCCTTTTCAGGACCACCAAGTATTTCTTAAAAGAGACGAAAACTTTTCAATCTTAGACATCTTAAAAAAATAAAACTAAACTTAAATGTTAGCAGCTTGTTTTATATTTATGTTCCTATAATGAAAATATTGTCTTGAGTAGAGTAGAAAAATAAAATGTACACGGTCTTATTAATGCATATACTTAAAATATCTTACAAATTGCGTTAACTTTTGTAGTTGTATAAAAGAAGCTGCATAGTTTCAATAATCGGACGGGTGCCTATATTTTCAGCGTAGTATGGTCGTTGGCTAATTTCCAACGATAAAATGAAATAAGCTGCATTTAAATAATATTTTTTATTATTCTATTATTAAAAATTGTTTTGTGAGTGACTGTACTTTCCAATCATTTATTTATTAGCATTGTCTATTTATTATAAATTGGACTATTTTTTTAAAATGAAAAATTAAATCTCTTTTTAAATATTTTGGTCGTCCTGAAAAGGACGTTTGGTTTTAAGTGGTTGTTGTTTTTTTTTTTACATATGTACATGATACAAGACAAGATGGCTGATGAATTAAGCCTTCTTTTCGGTCTTCTTGGGCAGGAGAACAGCCTGGATGTTGGGTAAAACACCTCCCTGGGCAATGGTAACGCCCGAAAGCAGTTTGTTCAACTCTTCATCGTTGCGGATGGCCAATTGCAGATGGCGAGGGATGATCCTAGTTTTCTTGTTATCGCGAGCAGCATTGCCAGCCAACTCCAACACTTCGGCGGCCAAGTATTCCATAACCGCAGCCAAGTACACAGGAGCACCGGCACCAACACGCTCTGCGTAGTTGCCTTTGCGTAGAAGACGGTGAATACGACCAACAGGAAACTGAAGACCAGCGCGGTTGGAACGCGACTTTGCCTTTCCCTTCACTTTTCCACCTTTACCGCGACCAGACATTTTTCTTTTTATTTAATTCACTCTTTCACTATAAACGCACAACACAATTAATTTTTCTGACAAACGAGCACACATCAATCCTATTTATACTTTTTTCATCTACCCACTTTTTCAGCTTAGGGATGAACGAAAATAGCATACGGTGCGCGCAGTGTTCAATTTTAACATGAAAGCGTCGTTCAAATAAAACTATATATAACGAGCAACTTTTACGTGTGAGCCAAACATTTGTGAAGTGAAGTGAATTGAAGTGAGTGTATAATGCCACCGAAAACTAGTGGAAAGGCAGCCAAGAAGGCTGGCAAGGCTCAGAAGAATATAACCAAGACTGACAAGAAGAAGAAACGCAAGAGGAAGGAAAGCTATGCCATCTACATTTACAAAGTGTTGAAGCAGGTCCATCCTGACACTGGCATTTCGTCCAAAGCGATGAGCATCATGAACAGCTTTGTGAACGACATTTTTGAGCGTATTGCTGCCGAAGCATCTCGGTTGGCTCACTACAACAAACGCTCTACCATCACCAGTCGGGAAATCCAAACCGCTGTCCGTCTATTGTTGCCTGGCGAGTTGGCAAAGCACGCCGTCAGTGAGGGAACAAAAGCAGTCACCAAATACACAAGCTCCAAGTAAATTTAAACTTGATGAACACAAATCAAAAGGCCCTTTTCAGGGCCACAATATGTTTTTTTCAAGGAATTAATAATATTTTCAAATACACATACTTATTAAGTGAATCTTTAAATACCTGGGTTAAGGCAGTAATGGAAATTCTGAAATAAACGAATGTAAAATGTGTTTAAAGTAATAAGGATTTTAAAAAAAGTACAAATAATATCTCGTCTCACCAATTGTAACACAATGTATTATTTTAATCAGAGAATTGAGAATACCTTAATATTTAAATTAACTTAATTCACTCCTGCAGACAATTTATCTTGTACTACGACAACTTTAAAATATTAATAATTTAATACTGCGTTGCGTCCCTAGGATTATAGAAATCTTCTTTATCTTTATCTTACTGTCAATACTAAATCTTTTTGAAAATCTTTGGTCTCTTTGAAAATACATATAATTGTAGCCCTGAAAAGGGCTTTGGTAAAAATCAAATTTCAAAATTACGAAATTCGCATATACTCTGATGACGAGTATTTTTGTTGAATTACTTTTTGCTCGCAGATGTAGTCTTTGCCTTTGGCTTTTTGGCAGCAGCAGCAGCAGCAGCTTTCTTTGGTGTCGCTGCAGACGCTGCCTTTTTAGGTTTGGCACTCGTTGTCTTAGGCTTCGGTGCCTTTGCTTTTGGTGCACTTGGCTTAGCCTTAGCTGTGGTGGGCTTAGCCTTAACGGTGCCAGTTTTCTTTGCATCCTTTGCCTTTGCCTTGTCTGCTTTCTTTTTCTCAGCGCTCTTTTTAGAGGCTACTGTCTTGGATGTTTTCTTATCAGCTGCAGCCGCCGATTTCTTAGTAGTGTTGGATGCACTTTTCTTCTTTTTAGCCGCTGCCGCTGTCGCCGCCGCAGCCAATGGTGCTACCTTCTTAGGTTTCTTCTCAACGGGGGAAGCCTTTGGCTTGGGCTCTTTCTTGGCTGATGCAGACAGTTTGAACGAGCCAGATGCACCCTTACCTTTTGTTTGGACAAGCTTTCCACTTGCAACTGCAGTCTTCAAGTATTTCTTAATAAAAGGAGCTAGTTTCTGGGCATCACATTTGTATGTAGCAGTTATATATTTTTTAATAGCCAGAAGTGATGAGCCACCACGCTCCTTCAAGTTTTTAATCGATGCATCTACCATTTGCTGAGTTGGTGGGTGTGATGGTGGAATAGTAATCTTCTTTGCTTTCGATCCGGGTGTGGACGCGGCCTTTTTGGTGGCCACCTTTTTCTCGGCTGCGGCTTGTGTGGCAACCATAGGAGAGGCGGATGTTGCAACTGCTGAATCAGACATTATACACTTAACTTTCACGTTTTTCACTTTTCAAATCAAAATTTACTCAAATTCCCCTAGCAATATGGTCACACGATTAAATGAGAATCGAGGAGGAGAGCCGAATGAGAATGTTTGTGCCATTGGAAGTTTTGTTATGCGAAAGTTTGCCTTCATCTTGTTATTAATTTACAATTTACCATTGTTTATCATTAGAAATTAATGAAAAAAATATATACATTTATTTTGTTGAATATTTGAGTAATGAAATATATTTTGTTTGGTATTGCATCCGTAATTTGCAGATGCTTGCCAGCCGCCTAATGTTTAACTTTGTAACATCAGGTGACAGTTGTATTTAAAAAACAATGTTTTTTAATATAAATCTGATAAACCTTGCTAAAATGCAATAGTTTCTATAATATTTGAACAGTTCTTTAATGAAGCAAATTAATTAGGAAGTACATACGTGATAATTTCGTTTTTTAGTCATGACTTTTGTTGGACCATTAGCTGTTAAAATAACTTAGTCCGAAATGCAAGCAACAAAAGAAAACTATGTTGGAAAAGTATAAAGTATAAATTTGTGTTCAATATAATAAATTTATTATAAATATATTATCAAGCAATAACAATTTCTAAGATACATCCGCTTAAAAAACATATTTTACACAAAACTATACATAATAATACATAATTACGGATTAAATGTAACCGAATAAATAAATGGTACACGCTACACTGAAATATTCATAAGACTCGATGCAAACTAAAAACAAATATAAGTGACATATTATTATATTCATAATTTTATTTATATATGTCTTGAATTAAGGATATCGTGAATTTAAGAGATGCCATTTCGAAAACATTTCTTGCCAAATTCATACATATCACATATTCTGATGATAAGTAAAGTGCAATTTAAGTTTCAAACAAAATTGACAAATTATATTTTTAAAGTGAAACAATACAATATTCAACACAGAAGATGTTTAGCTTTAATTAATGAATTTATACTTAGATCTAAAACGATTAATCGGTTAATTTCAACATATAGATGTTTCTAATATGTTTGGGAGAAATGCACGATTGAATCATGCTTAAATTTCTTAAATAAAATAAAATCAATATTTTTTATTATGTATACTTTTAATCATGTTTTGTTGATTCTGTTTCTTAGTTTTTATTATTGTTGATTTGTAACATAAAAAATGAAAACTTAAAATCTCTGTTAAAAGTGGTTTGTGGTCCTGAAAAGGACCGATTTGTTTATATTTTATGCTTAATGGCATACGGATGGCATGGCCTACAAAATTTAAGCACGTTCGCCACGAATACGTCTGGCCAGTTGGATGTCCTTGGGCATGATGGTGACACGCTTAGCATGGATAGCACACAAGTTTGTGTCTTCAAATAGGCCAACCAGGTAGGCTTCACTAGCTTCTTGCAGAGCCATCACTGCCGAACTCTGGAAACGTAGATCGGTCTTGAAGTCCTGAGCGATTTCACGGACCAAACGCTGGAATGGCAGCTTGCGAATAAGCAACTCTGTGCTCTTCTGGTAGCGACGGATTTCACGCAGTGCAACAGTACCGGGACGATAGCGATGAGGTTTCTTCACACCACCGGTTGCTGGAGCACTCTTACGTGCCGCCTTAGTCGCCAACTGTTTGCGCGGAGCCTTGCCTCCCGTCGATTTCCGAGCAGTCTGCTTAGTACGAGCCATTTTTTTTCTTCACAATTCTTACTTCACACTAACACTGTTGAAAACACAATAATCGTGCGATCGTATTGTGACTCGTTTATATAGAAAAATTGGTAGTGGCTGCTCGTGTTGCAAGGGTAGAGCGTCCGTGAGTGAGCAAGATGGAAATATCTATGTACCCGCTCGTGTTTTCGGATTGTCTTGTATAAATAGAAGCGCTCGTGTCGGAACAAGCAATAGTTTCAT
Source organism: Scaptomyza parva (assembly GCA_035044645.1). Taxonomy (NCBI): domain Eukaryota; kingdom Metazoa; phylum Arthropoda; class Insecta; order Diptera; family Drosophilidae; genus Scaptomyza; species Scaptomyza parva. Next base: position 3,666,103 of record JAWNNT010000063.1, read on the forward strand.
TTTGACATTCGTGCAGTGCAAAGTAAAAATATATAAAGTGAAAAATGACTGGTCGCGGTAAAGGTGGAAAAGGTTTGGGTAAAGGAGGCGCTAAGCGTCATCGCAAAGTGTTGCGTGATAACATCCAGGGAATCACAAAGCCAGCTATCCGTCGTTTAGCTCGTCGTGGTGGAGTTAAACGTATTTCTGGACTCATTTATGAAGAAACTCGTGGTGTCTTGAAGGTGTTCTTGGAAAATGTTATCCGTGATGCGGTTACATACACCGAGCATGCTAAGAGGAAAACAGTCACTGCTATGGATGTTGTTTATGCTCTAAAGAGACAAGGCCGTACTCTATACGGTTTCGGCGGCTAAAAAAAAATATACGTACAACTAAATATTTTGTACAAGTACAGTCATACCAATCGGTCCTTTTCAGGACCACCAAGTATTTCTTAAAAGAGACGAAAACTTTTCAATCTTAGACATCTTAAAAAAATAAAACTAAACTTAAATGTTAGCAGCTTGTTTTATATTTATGTTCCTATAATGAAAATATTGTCTTGAGCTAGAGTAGAAAAATAAAATGTACACGGTCTTATTAATGCATATACTTAAAATATCTTACAAATTGCGTTAACTTTTGTAGTTGTATAAAAGAAGCTGCATAGTTTCAATAATCGGACGGGTGCCTATATTTTCAGCGTAGTATGGTCGTTGGCTAATTTCCAACGATAAAATGAAATAAGCTGCATTTAAATATAAAAAAAACCCCCTGTTTGGGTTGTTTTGTGAGTGACTGTACTTTCCAATCATTTATTTATTAGCATTGTCTATTTATTATAAATTGGACTATTTTTTTAAAATGAAAAATTAAATCTCTTTTTAAATATTTTGGTCGTCCTGAAAAGGACGTTTGGTTTTAAGTGGTTGTTGTTTTTTTTTTTTACATATGTACATGATACAAGACAAGATGGCTGATGAATTAAGCCTTCTTTTCGGTCTTCTTGGGCAGGAGAACAGCCTGGATGTTGGGTAAAACACCTCCCTGGGCAATGGTAACGCCCGAAAGCAGTTTGTTCAACTCTTCATCGTTGCGGATGGCCAATTGCAGATGGCGAGGGATGATCCTAGTTTTCTTGTTATCGCGAGCAGCATTGCCAGCCAACTCCAACACTTCGGCGGCCAAGTATTCCATAACCGCAGCCAAGTACACAGGAGCACCGGCACCAACACGCTCTGCGTAGTTGCCTTTGCGTAGAAGACGGTGAATACGACCAACAGGAAACTGAAGACCAGCGCGGTTGGAACGCGACTTTGCCTTTCCCTTCACTTTTCCACCTTTACCGCGACCAGACATTTTTCTTTTTATTTAATTCACTCTTTCACTATAAACGCACAACACAATTAATTTTTCTGACAAACGAGCACACATCAATCCTATTTATACTTTTTTCATCTACCCACTTTTTCAGCTTAGGGATGAACGAAAATAGCATACGGTGCGCGCAGTGTTCAATTTTAACATGAAAGCGTCGTTCAAATAAAACTATATATAACGAGCAACTTTTACGTGTGAGCCAAACATTTGTGAAGTGAAGTGAATTGAAGTGAGTGTATAATGCCACCGAAAACTAGTGGAAAGGCAGCCAAGAAGGCTGGCAAGGCTCAGAAGAATATAACCAAGACTGACAAGAAGAAGAAACGCAAGAGGAAGGAAAGCTATGCCATCTACATTTACAAAGTGTTGAAGCAGGTCCATCCTGACACTGGCATTTCGTCCAAAGCGATGAGCATCATGAACAGCTTTGTGAACGACATTTTTGAGCGTATTGCTGCCGAAGCATCTCGGTTGGCTCACTACAACAAACGCTCTACCATCACCAGTCGGGAAATCCAAACCGCTGTCCGTCTATTGTTGCCTGGCGAGTTGGCAAAGCACGCCGTCAGTGAGGGAACAAAAGCAGTCACCAAATACACAAGCTCCAAGTAAATTTAAACTTGATGAACACAAATCAAAAGGCCCTTTTAAGGGCCACAATATGTTTTTTTCAAGGAATTAATAATATTTTCAAATACACATACTTATTAAGTGAATCTTTAAATGCCTGGGTTAAGGCAGTAATGGAAATTCTGAAATAAACGAATGTAAAATGTGTTTAAAGTAATAAGGATTTTAAAAAAAGTACAAATAATATCTCGTCTCACCAATTGTAACACAATGTATTATTTTAATCAGAGAATTGAGAATACCTTAATATTTAAATTAACTTAATTCACTCCTGCAGACAATTTATCTTGTACTACGACAACTTTAAAATATTAATAATTTAATACTGCGTTGCGTCCCTAGGATTATAGAAATCTTCTTTATCTTTATCTTACTGTCAATACTAAATCTTTTTGAAAATCTTTGGTCTCTTTGAAAATACATATAATTGTAGCCCTGAAAAGGGCTTTGGTAAAAATCAAATTTCAAAATTACGAAATTCGCATATACTCTGATGACGAGTATTTTTGTTGAATTACTTTTTGCTCGCAGATGTAGTCTTTGCCTTTGGCTTTTTGGCAGGAGCAGCAGCAGCTTTCTTTGGTGTCGCTGCAGACGCTGCCTTTTTAGGTTTGGCACTCGTTGTCTTAGGCTTCGGTGCCTTTGCTTTTGGTGCACTTGGCTTAGCCTTAGCTGTGGTGGGCTTAGCCTTAACGGTGCCAGTTTTCTTTGCATCCTTTGCCTTTGCCTTGTCTGCTTTCTTTTTCTCAGCGCTCTTTTTAGAGGCTACTGTCTTGGATGTTTTCTTATCAGCTGCAGCCGCCGATTTCTTAGTAGTGTTGGATGCACTTTTCTTCTTTTTAGCCGCTGCCGCTGTCGCCGCCGCAGCCAATGGTGCTACCTTCTTAGGTTTCTTCTCAACGGGGGAAGCCTTTGGCTTGGGCTCTTTCTTGGCTGATGCAGACAGTTTGAACGAGCCAGATGCACCCTTACCTTTTGTTTGGACAAGCTTTCCACTTGCAACTGCAGTCTTCAAGTATTTCTTAATAAAAGGAGCTAGTTTCTGGGCATCACATTTGTATGTAGCAGTTATATATTTTTTAATAGCCAGAAGTGATGAGCCACCACGCTCCTTCAAGTTTTTAATCGATGCATCTACCATTTGCTGAGTTGGTGGGTGTGATGGTGGAATAGTAATCTTCTTTGCTTTCGATCCGGGTGTGGACGCGGCCTTTTTGGTGGCCACCTTTTTCTCGGCTGCGGCTTGTGTGGCAACCATAGGAGAGGCGGATGTTGCAACTGCTGAATCAGACATTATACACTTAACTTTCACGTTTTTCACTTTTCAAATCAAAATTTACTCAAATTCCCCTAGCAATATGGTCACACGATTAAATGAGAATCGAGGAGGAGAGCCGAATGAGAATGTTTGTGCCATTGGAAGTTTTGTTATGCGAAAGTTTGCCTTCATCTTGTTATTAATTTACAATTTACCATTGTTTATCATTAGAAATTAATGAAAAAAATATGTACATTTATTTTGTTGAATATTTGAGTAATGAAATATATTTTGTTTGGTATTGCATCCGTAATTTGCAGATGCTTGCCAGCCGCCTAATGTTTAACTTTGTAACATCAGGTGACAGTTGTATTTAAAAAACAATGTTTTTTAATATAAATCTGATAAACCTTGCTAAAATGCAATAGTTTCTATAATATTTGAACAGTTCTTTAATGAAGCAAATTAATTAGGAAGTACATACGTGATAATTTCGTTTTTTAGTCATGACTTTTGTTGGACCATTAGCTGTTAAAATAACTTAGTCCGAAATGCAAGCAACAAAAGAAAACTATGTTGGAAAAGTATAAAGTATAAATTTGTGTTCAATATAATAAATTTATTATAAATATATTATCAAGCAATAACAATTTCTAAGATACATCCGCTTAAAAAACATATTTTACACAAAACTATACATAATAATACATAATTACGGATTAAATGTAACCGAATAAATAAATGGTACACGCTACACTGAAATATTCATAAGACTCGATGCAAACTAAAAACAAATATAAGTGACATATTATTATATTCATAATTTTATTTATATATGTCTTGAATTAAGGATATCGTGAATTTAAGAGATGCCATTTCGAAAACATTTCTTGCCAAATTCATACATATCACATATTCTGATGATAAGTAAAGTGCAATTTAAGTTTCAAACAAAATTGACAAATTATATTTTTAAAGTGAAACAATACAATATTCAACACAGAAGATGTTTAGCTTTAATTAATGAATTTATACTTAGATCTAAAACGATTAATCGGTTAATTTCAACATATAGATGTTTCTAATATGTTTGGGAGAAATGCACGATTGAATCATGCTTAAATTTCTTAAATAAAATAAAATCAATATTTTTTATTATGTATACTTTTAATCATGTTTTGTTGATTCTGTTTCTTAGTTTTTATTATTGTTGATTTGTAACATAAAAAATGAAAACTTAAAATCTCTGTTAAAAGTGGTTTGTGGTCCTGAAAAGGACCGATTTGTTTATATTTACACAATTTAAGCACGTTCGCCACGAATACGTCTGGCCAGTTGGATGTCCTTGGGCATGATGGTGACACGCTTAGCATGGATAGCACACAAGTTTGTGTCTTCAAATAGGCCAACCAGGTAGGCTTCACTAGCTTCTTGCAGAGCCATCACTGCCGAACTCTGGAAACGTAGATCGGTCTTGAAGTCCTGAGCGATTTCACGGACCAAACGCTGGAATGGCAGCTTGCGAATAAGCAACTCTGTGCTCTTCTGGTAGCGACGGATTTCACGCAGTGCAACAGTACCGGGACGATAGCGATGAGGTTTCTTCACACCACCGGTTGCTGGAGCACTCTTACGTGCCGCCTTAGTCGCCAACTGTTTGCGCGGAGCCTTGCCTCCCGTCGATTTCCGAGCAGTCTGCTTAGTACGAGCCATTTTTTTTCTTCACAATTCTTACTTCACACTAACACTGTTGAAAACACAATAATCGTGCGATCGTATTGTGACTCGTTTATATAGAAAAATTGGTAGTGGCTGCTCGTGTTGCAAGGGTAGAGCGTCCGTGAGTGAGCAAGATGGAAATATCTATGTACCCGCTCGTGTTTTCGGATTGTCTTGTATAAATAGAAGCGCTCGTGTCGGAACAAGCAATAGTTTCATTTTGACATTCGTGCAGTGCAAAGTAAAAATATATAAAGTGAAAAATGACTGGTCGCGGTAAAGGTGGAAAAGGTTTGGGTAAAGGAGGCGCTAAGCGTCATCGCAAAGTGTTGCGTGATAACATCCAGGGAATCACAAAGCCAGCTATCCGTCGTTTAGCTCGTCGTGGTGGAGTTAAACGTATTTCTGGACTCATTTATGAAGAAACTCGTGGTGTCTTGAAGGTGTTCTTGGAAAATGTTATCCGTGATGCGGTTACATACACCGAGCATGCTAAGAGGAAAACAGTCACTGCTATGGATGTTGTTTATGCTCTAAAGAGACAAGGCCGTACTCTATACGGTTTCGGCGGCTAAAAAAAAATATACGTACAACTAAATATTTTGTACAAGTACAGTCATACCAATCGGTCCTTTTCAGGACCACCAAGTATTTCTTAAAAGAGACGAAAACTTTTCAATCTTAGACATCTTAAAAAAATAAAACTAAACTTAAATGTTAGCAGCTTGTTTTATATTTATGTTCCTATAATGAAAATATTGTCTTGAGCTAGAGTAGAAAAATAAAATGTACACGGTCTTATTAATGCATATACTTAAAATATCTTACAAATTGCGTTAACTTTTGTAGTTGTATAAAAGAAGCTGCATAGTTTCAATAATCGGACGGGTGCCTATATTTTCAGCGTAGTATGGTCGTTGGCTAATTTCCAACGATAAAATGAAATAAGCTGCATTTAAATATAAAAAAAACCCCCTGTTTGGGTTGTTTTGTGAGTGACTGTACTTTCCAATCATTTATTTATTAGCATTGTCTATTTATTATAAATTGGACTATTTTTTTAAAATGAAAAATTAAATCTCTTTTTAAATATTTTGGTCGTCCTGAAAAGGACGTTTGGTTTTAAGTGGTTGTTGTTTTTTTTTTTTACATATGTACATGATACAAGACAAGATGGCTGATGAATTAAGCCTTCTTTTCGGTCTTCTTGGGCAGGAGAACAGCCTGGATGTTGGGTAAAACACCTCCCTGGGCAATGGTAACGCCCGAAAGCAGTTTGTTCAACTCTTCATCGTTGCGGATGGCCAATTGCAGATGGCGAGGGATGATCCTAGTTTTCTTGTTATCGCGAGCAGCATTGCCAGCCAACTCCAACACTTCGGCGGCCAAGTATTCCATAACCGCAGCCAAGTACACAGGAGCACCGGCACCAACACGCTCTGCGTAGTTGCCTTTGCGTAGAAGACGGTGAATACGACCAACAGGAAACTGAAGACCAGCGCGGTTGGAACGCGACTTTGCCTTTCCCTTCACTTTTCCACCTTTACCGCGACCAGACATTTTTCTTTTTATTTAATTCACTCTTTCACTATAAACGCACAACACAATTAATTTTTCTGACAAACGAGCACACATCAATCCTATTTATACTTTTTTCATCTACCCACTTTTTCAGCTTAGGGATGAACGAAAATAGCATACGGTGCGCGCAGTGTTCAATTTTAACATGAAAGCGTCGTTCAAATAAAACTATATATAACGAGCAACTTTTACGTGTGAGCCAAACATTTGTGAAGTGAAGTGAATTGAAGTGAGTGTATAATGCCACCGAAAACTAGTGGAAAGGCAGCCAAGAAGGCTGGCAAGGCTCAGAAGAATATAACCAAGACTGACAAGAAGAAGAAACGCAAGAGGAAGGAAAGCTATGCCATCTACATTTACAAAGTGTTGAAGCAGGTCCATCCTGACACTGGCATTTCGTCCAAAGCGATGAGCATCATGAACAGCTTTGTGAACGACATTTTTGAGCGTATTGCTGCCGAAGCATCTCGGTTGGCTCACTACAACAAACGCTCTACCATCACCAGTCGGGAAATCCAAACCGCTGTCCGTCTATTGTTGCCTGGCGAGTTGGCAAAGCACGCCGTCAGTGAGGGAACAAAAGCAGTCACCAAATACACAAGCTCCAAGTAAATTTAAACTTGATGAACACAAATCAAAAGGCCCTTTTCAGGGCCACAATATGTTTTTTTCAAGGAATTAATAATATTTTCAAATACACATACTTATTAAGTGAATCTTTAAATACCTGGGTTAAGGCAGTAATGGAAATTCTGAAATAAACGAATGTAAAATGTGTTTAAAGTAATAAGGATTTTAAAAAAAGTACAAATAATATCTCGTCTCACCAATTGTAACACAATGTATTATTTTAATCAGAGAATTGAGAATACCTTAATATTTAAATTAACTTAATTCACTCCTGCAGACAATTTATCTTGTACTACGACAACTTTAAAATATTAATAATTTAATACTGCGTTGCGTCCCTAGGATTATAGAAATCTTCTTTATCTTTATCTTACTGTCAATACTAAATCTTTTTGAAAATCTTTGGTCTCTTTGAAAATACATATAATTGTAGCCCTGAAAAGGGCTTTGGTAAAAATCAAATTTCAAAATTACGAAATTCGCATATACTCTGATGACGAGTATTTTTGTTGAATTACTTTTTGCTCGCAGATGTAGTCTTTGCCTTTGGCTTTTTGGCAGGAGCAGCAGCAGCTTTCTTTGGTGTCGCTGCAGACGCTGCCTTTTTAGGTTTGGCACTCGTTGTCTTAGGCTTCGGTGCCTTTGCTTTTGGTGCACTTGGCTTAGCCTTAGCTGTGGTGGGCTTAGCCTTAACGGTGCCAGTTTTCTTTGCATCCTTTGCCTTTGCCTTGTCTGCTTTCTTTTTCTCAGCGCTCTTTTTAGAGGCTACTGTCTTGGATGTTTTCTTATCAGCTGCAGCCGCCGATTTCTTAGTAGTGTTGGATGCACTTTTCTTCTTTTTAGCCGCTGCCGCTGTCGCCGCCGCAGCCAATGGTGCTACCTTCTTAGGTTTCTTCTCAACGGGGGAAGCCTTTGGCTTGGGCTCTTTCTTGGCTGATGCAGACAGTTTGAACGAGCCAGATGCACCCTTACCTTTTGTTTGGACAAGCTTTCCACTTGCAACTGCAGTCTTCAAGTATTTCTTAATAAAAGGAGCTAGTTTCTGGGCATCACATTTGTATGTAGCAGTTATATATTTTTTAATAGCCAGAAGTGATGAGCCACCACGCTCCTTCAAGTTTTTAATCGATGCATCTACCATTTGCTGAGTTGGTGGGTGTGATGGTGGAATAGTAATCTTCTTTGCTTTCGATCCGGGTGTGGACGCGGCCTTTTTGGTGGCCACCTTTTTCTCGGCTGCGGCTTGTGTGGCAACCATAGGAGAGGCGGATGTTGCAACTGCTGAATCAGACATTATACACTTAACTTTCACGTTTTTCACTTTTCAAATCAAAATTTACTCAAATTCCCCTAGCAATATGGTCACACGATTAAATGAGAATCGAGGAGGAGAGCCGAATGAGAATGTTTGTGCCATTGGAAGTTTTGTTATGCGAAAGTTTGCCTTCATCTAGTTATTAATTTACAATTTACCATTGTTTATCATTAGAAATTAATGAAAAAAATATATACATTTATTTTGTTGAATATTTGAGTAATGAAATATATTTTGTTTGGTATTGCATCCGTAATTTGCAGATGCTTGCCAGCCGCCTAATGTTTAACTTTGTAACATCAGGTGACAGTTGTATTTAAAAAACAATGTTTTTTAATATAAATCTGATAAACCTTGCTAAAATGCAATAGTTTCTATAATATTTGAACAGTTCTTTAATGAAACAAATTAATTAGGAAGTACATACGTGATAATTTCGTTTTTTAGTCATGACTTTTGTTGGACCATTAGCTGTTAAAATAACTTAGTCCGAAATGCAAGCAACAAAAGAAAACTATGTTGGAAAAGTATAAAGTATAAATTTGTGTTCAATATAATAAATTTATTATAAATATATTATCAAGCAATAACAATTTCTAAGATACATCCGCTTAAAAAACATATTTTACACAAAACTATACATAATAATAAATAATTACGGATTAAATGTAACCGAATAAATAAATGGTACACGCTACACTGAAATATTCATAAGACTCGATGCAAACTAAAAACAAATATAAGTGACATATTATTATATTCATAATTTTATTTATATATGTCTTGAATTAAGGATATCGTGAATTTAAGAGATGCCATTTCGAAAACATTTCTTGCCAAATTCATACATATCACATATTCTGATGATAAGTAAAGTGCAATTTAAGTTTCAAACAAAATTGACAAATTCTATTTTTAAAGTGAAACAATACAATATTCAACACAGAAGATGTTTAGCTTTAATTAATGAATTTATACTTAGATCTAAAACGATTAATCGGTTAATTTCAACATATAGATGTTTCTAATATGTTTGGGAGAAATGCACGATTGAATCATGCTTAAATTTCTTAAATAAAATAAAATCAATATTTTTTATTATGTATACTTTTAATCATGTTTTGTTGATTCTGTTTCTTAGTTTTTATTATTGTTGATTTGTAACATAAAAAATGAAAACTTAAAATCTCTGTTAAAAGTGGTTTGTGGTCCTGAAAAGGACCGATTTGTTTATATTTTATGCTTAATGGCATACGGATGGCATGGCCTACAAAATTTAAGCACGTTCGCCACGAATACGTCTGGCCAGTTGGATGTCCTTGGGCATGATGGTGACACGCTTAGCATGGATAGCACACAAGTTTGTGTCTTCAAATAGGCCAACCAGGTAGGCTTCACTAGCTTCTTGCAGAGCCATCACTGCCGAACTCTGGAAACGTAGATCGGTCTTGAAGTCCTGAGCGATTTCACGGACCAAACGCTGGAATGGCAGCTTGCGAATAAGCAACTCTGTGCTCTTCTGGTAGCGACGGATTTCACGCAGTGCAACAGTACCGGGACGATAGCGATGAGGTTTCTTCACACCACCGGTTGCTGGAGCACTCTTACGTGCCGCCTTAGTCGCCAACTGTTTGCGCGGAGCCTTGCCTCCCGTCGATTTCCGAGCAGTCTGCTTAGTACGAGCCATTTTTTTTCTTCACAATTCTTACTTCACACTAACACTGTTGAAAACACAATAATCGTGCGATCGTATTGTGACTCGTTTATATAGAAAAATTGGTAGTGGCTGCTCGTGTTGCAAGGGTAGAGCGTCCGCGAGTGAGCAAGATGGAAATATCTATGTACTCGCTCGTGTTTTTGGATTGTTTTGTATAAATAGAAGCGCTCGTGTCGGAACAAGCAATAGTTTCAATTTGACATTCGTGCAGTGCAAAGTAAAAATATATAAAGTGAAAAATGACTGGTCGCGGTAAAGGTGGAAAAGGTTTGGGTAAAGGAGGCGCTAAGCGTCATCGCAAAGTGTTGCGTGATAACATCCAGGGAATCACAAAGCCAGCTATCCGTCGTTTAGCTCGTCGTGGTGGAGTTAAACGTATTTCTGGACTCATTTATGAAGAAACTCGTGGTGTCTTGAAGGTGTTCTTGGAAAATGTTATCCGTGATGCGGTTACATACACCGAGCATGCTAAGAGGAAAACAGTCACTGCTATGGATGTTGTTTATGCTCTAAAGAGACAAGGCCGTACTCTATACGGTTTCGGCGGCTAAAAAAAAATATACGTACAACTAAATATTTTGTACAAGTACAGTCATACCAATCGGTCCTTTTCAGGACCACCAAGTATTTCTTAAAAGAGACGAAAACTTTTCAATCTTAGACATCTTAAAAAAATAAAACTAAACTTAAATGTTAGCAGCTTGTTTTATATTTATGTTCCTATAATGAAAATATTGTCTTGAGCTAGAGTAGAAAAATAAAATGTACACGGTCTTATTAATGCATATACTTAAAATATCTTACAAATTGCGTTAACTTTTGTAGTTGTATAAAAGAAGCTGCATAGTTTCAATAATCGGACGGGTGCCTATATTTTCAGCGTAGTATGGTCGTTGGCTAATTTCCAACGATAAAATGAAATAAGCTGCATTTAAATAATATTTTTTATTATTCTATTATTAAAAATTGTTTTGTGAGTGACTGTACTTTCCAATCATTTATTTATTAGCATTGTCTATTTATTATAAATTGGACTATTTTTTTAAAATGAAAAATTAAATCTCTTTTTAAATATTTTGGTCGTCCTGAAAAGGACGTTTGGTTTTAAGTGGTTGTTGTTTTTTTTTTTACATATGTACATGATACAAGACAAGATGGCTGATGAATTAAGCCTTCTTTTCGGTCTTCTTGGGCAGGAGAACAGCCTGGATGTTGGGTAAAACACCTCCCTGGGCAATGGTAACGCCCGAAAGCAGTTTGTTCAACTCTTCATCGTTGCGGATGGCCAATTGCAGATGGCGAGGGATGATCCTAGTTTTCTTGTTATCGCGAGCAGCATTGCCAGCCAACTCCAACACTTCGGCGGCCAAGTATTCCATAACCGCAGCCAAGTACACAGGAGCACCGGCACCAACACGCTCTGCGTAGTTGCCTTTGCGTAGAAGACGGTGAATACGACCAACAGGAAACTGAAGACCAGCGCGGTTGGAACGCGACTTTGCCTTTCCCTTCACTTTTCCACCTTTACCGCGACCAGACATTTTTCTTTTTATTTAATTCACTCTTTCACTATAAACGCACAACACAATTAATTTTTCTGACAAACGAGCACACATCAATCCTATTTATACTTTTTTCATCTACCCACTTTTTCAGCTTAGGGATGAACGAAAATAGCATACGGTGCGCGCAGTGTTCAATTTTAACATGAAAGCGTCGTTCAAATAAAACTATATATAACGAGCAACTTTTACGTGTGAGCCAAACATTTGTGAAGTGAAGTGAATTGAAGTGAGTGTATAATGCCACCGAAAACTAGTGGAAAGGCAGCCAAGAAGGCTGGCAAGGCTCAGAAGAATATAACCAAGACTGACAAGAAGAAGAAACGCAAGAGGAAGGAAAGCTATGCCATCTACATTTACAAAGTGTTGAAGCAGGTCCATCCTGACACTGGCATTTCGTCCAAAGCGATGAGCATCATGAACAGCTTTGTGAACGACATTTTTGAGCGTATTGCTGCCGAAGCATCTCGGTTGGCTCACTACAACAAACGCTCTACCATCACCAGTCGGGAAATCCAAACCGCTGTCCGTCTATTGTTGCCTGGCGAGTTGGCAAAGCACGCCGTCAGTGAGGGAACAAAAGCAGTCACCAAATACACAAGCTCCAAGTAAATTTAAACTTGATGAACACAAATCAAAAGGCCCTTTTCAGGGCCACAATATGTTTTTTTCAAGGAATTAATAATATTTTCAAATACACATACTTATTAAGTGAATCTTTAAATGCCTGGGTTAAGGCAGTAATGGAAATTCTGAAATAAACGAATGTAAAATGTGTTTAAAGTAATAAGGATTTTAAAAAAAGTACAAATAATATCTCGTCTCACCAATTGTAACACAATGTATTATTTTAATCAGAGAATTGAGAATACCTTAATATTTAAATTAACTTAATTCACTCCTGCAGACAATTTATCTTGTACTACGACAACTTTAAAATATTAATAATTTAATACTGCGTTGCGTCCCTAGGATTATAGAAATCTTCTTTATCTTTATCTTACTGTCAATACTAAATCTTTTTGAAAATCTTTGGTCTCTTTGAAAATACATATAATTGTAGCCCTGAAAAGGGCTTTGGTAAAAATCAAATTTCAAAATTACGAAATTCGCATATACTCTGATGACGAGTATTTTTGTTGAATTACTTTTTGCTCGCAGATGTAGTCTTTGCCTTTGGCTTTTTGGCAGCAGCAGCAGCAGCAGCTTTCTTTGGTGTCGCTGCAGACGCTGCCTTTTTAGGTTTGGCACTCGTTGTCTTAGGCTTCGGTGCCTTTGCTTTTGGTGCACTTGGCTTAGCCTTAGCTGTGGTGGGCTTAGCCTTAACGGTGCCAGTTTTCTTTGCATCCTTTGCCTTTGCCTTGTCTGCTTTCTTTTTCTCAGCGCTCTTTTTAGAGGCTACTGTCTTGGATGTTTTCTTATCAGCTGCAGCCGCCGATTTCTTAGTAGTGTTGGATGCACTTTTCTTCTTTTTAGCCGCTGCCGCTGCCGCAGCCAATGGTGCTACCTTCTTAGGTTTCTTCTCAACGGGGGAAGCCTTTGGCTTGGGCTCTTTCTTGGCTGATGCAGACAGTTTGAACGAGCCAGATGCACCCTTACCTTTTGTTTGGACAAGCTTTCCACTTGCAACTGCAGTCTTCAAGTATTTCTTAATAAAAGGAGCTAGTTTCTGGGCATCACATTTGTATGTAGCAGTTATATATTTTTTAATAGCCAGAAGTGATGAGCCACCACGCTCCTTCAAGTTTTTAATCGATGCATCTACCATTTGCTGAGTTGGTGGGTGTGATGGTGGAATAGTAATCTTCTTTGCTTTCGATCCGGGTGTGGACGCGGCCTTTTTGGTGGCCACCTTTTTCTCGGCTGCGGCTTGTGTGGCAACCATAGGAGAGGCGGATGTTGCAACTGCTGAATCAGACATTATACACTTAACTTTCACGTTTTTCACTTTTCAAATCAAAATTTACTCAAATTCCCCTAGCAATATGGTCACACGATTAAATGAGAATCGAGGAGGAGAGCCGAATGAGAATGTTTGTGCCATTGGAAGTTTTGTTATGCGAAAGTTTGCCTTCATCTTGTTATTAATTTACAATTTACCATTGTTTATCATTAGAAATTAATGAAAAAAATATATACATTTATTTTGTTGAATATTTGAGTAATGAAATATATTTTGTTTGGTATTGCATCCGTAATTTGCAGATGCTTGCCAGCCGCCTAATGTTTAACTTTGTAACATCAGGTGACAGTTGTATTTAAAAAACAATGTTTTTTAATATAAATCTGATAAACCTTGCTAAAATGCAATAGTTTCTATAATATTTGAACAGTTCTTTAATGAAACAAATTAATTAGGAAGTACATACGTGATAATTTCGTTTTTTAGTCATGACTTTTGTTGGACCATTAGCTGTTAAAATAACTTAGTCCGAAATGCAAGCAACAAAAGAAAACTATGTTGGAAAAGTATAAAGTATAAATTTGTGTTCAATATAATAAATTTATTATAAATATATTATCAAGCAATAACAATTTCTAAGATACATCCGCTTAAAAAACATATTTTACACAAAACTATACATAATAATACATAATTACGGATTAAATGTAACCGAATAAATAAATGGTACACGCTACACTGAAATATTCATAAGACTCGATGCAAACTAAAAACAAATATAAGTGACATATTATTATATTCATAATTTTATTTATATATGTCTTGAATTAAGGATATCGTGAATTTAAGAGATGCCATTTCGAAAACATTTCTTGCCAAATTCATACATATCACATATTCTGATGATAAGTAAAGTGCAATTTAAGTTTCAAACAAAATTGACAAATTCTATTTTTAAAGTGAAACAATACAATATTCAACACAGAAGATGTTTAGCTTTAATTAATGAATTTATACTTAGATCTAAAACGATTAATCGGTTAATTTCAACATATAGATGTTTCTAATATGTTTGGGAGAAATGCACGATTGAATCATGCTTAAATTTCTTAAATAAAATAAAATCAATATTTTTTATTATGTATACTTTTAATCATGTTTTGTTGATTCTGTTTCTTAGTTTTTATTATTGTTGATTTGTAACATAAAAAATGAAAACTTAAAATCTCTGTTAAAAGTGGTTTGTGGTCCTGAAAAGGACCGATTTGTTTATATTTTATGCTTAATGGCATACGGATGGCATGGCCTACAAAATTTAAGCACGTTCGCCACGAATACGTCTGGCCAGTTGGATGTCCTTGGGCATGATGGTGACACGCTTAGCATGGATAGCACACAAGTTTGTGTCTTCAAATAGGCCAACCAGGTAGGCTTCACTAGCTTCTTGCAGAGCCATCACTGCCGAACTCTGGAAACGTAGATCGGTCTTGAAGTCCTGAGCGATTTCACGGACCAAACGCTGGAATGGCAGCTTGCGAATAAGCAACTCTGTGCTCTTCTGGTAGCGACGGATTTCACGCAGTGCAACAGTACCGGGACGATAGCGATGAGGTTTCTTCACACCACCGGTTGCTGGAGCACTCTTACGTGCCGCCTTAGTCGCCAACTGTTTGCGCGGAGCCTTGCCTCCCGTCGATTTCCGAGCAGTCTGCTTAGTACGAGCCATTTTTTTTCTTCACAATTCTTACTTCACACTAACACTGTTGAAAACACAATAATCGTGCGATCGTATTGTGACTCGTTTATATAGAAAAATTGGTAGTGGCTGCTCGTGTTGCAAGGGTAGAGCGTCCGCGAGTGAGCAAGATGGAAATATCTATGTACTCGCTCGTGTTTTTGGATTGTTTTGTATAAATAGAAGCGCTCGTGTCGGAACAAGCAATAGTTTCAATTTGACATTCGTGCAGTGCAAAGTAAAAATATATAAAGTGAAAAATGACTGGTCGCGGTAAAGGTGGAAAAGGTTTGGGTAAAGGAGGCGCTAAGCGTCATCGCAAAGTGTTGCGTGATAACATCCAGGGAATCACAAAGCCAGCTATCCGTCGTTTAGCTCGTCGTGGTGGAGTTAAACGTATTTCTGGACTCATTTATGAAGAAACTCGTGGTGTCTTGAAGGTGTTCTTGGAAAATGTTATCCGTGATGCGGTTACATACACCGAGCATGCTAAGAGGAAAACAGTCACTGCTATGGATGTTGTTTATGCTCTAAAGAGACAAGGCCGTACTCTATACGGTTTCGGCGGCTAAAAAAAAATATACGTACAACTAAATATTTTGTACAAGTACAGTCATACCAATCGGTCCTTTTCAGGACCACCAAGTATTTCTTAAAAGAGACGAAAACTTTTCAATCTTAGACATCTTAAAAAAATAAAACTAAACTTAAATGTTAGCAGCTTGTTTTATATTTATGTTCCTATAATGAAAATATTGTCTTGAGCTAGAGTAGAAAAATAAAATGTACACGGTCTTATTAATGCATATACTTAAAATATCTTACAAATTGCGTTAACTTTTGTAGTTGTATAAAAGAAGCTGCATAGTTTCAATAATCGGACGGGTGCCTATATTTTCAGCGTAGTATGGTCGTTGGCTAATTTCCAACGATAAAATGAAATAAGCTGCATTTAAATATAAAAAAAACCCCCTGTTTGGGTTGTTTTGTGAGTGACTGTACTTTCCAATCATTTATTTATTAGCATTGTCTATTTATTATAAATTGGACTATTTTTTTAAAATGAAAAATTAAATCTCTTTTTAAATATTTTGGTCGTCCTGAAAAGGACGTTTGGTTTTAAGTGGTTGTTGTTTTTTTTTTTACATATGTACATGATACAAGACAAGATGGCTGATGAATTAAGCCTTCTTTTCGGTCTTCTTGGGCAGGAGAACAGCCTGGATGTTGGGTAAAACACCTCCCTGGGCAATGGTAACGCCCGAAAGCAGTTTGTTCAACTCTTCATCGTTGCGGATGGCCAATTGCAGATGGCGAGGGATGATCCTAGTTTTCTTGTTATCGCGAGCAGCATTGCCAGCCAACTCCAACACTTCGGCGGCCAAGTATTCCATAACCGCAGCCAAGTACACAGGAGCACCGGCACCAACACGCTCTGCGTAGTTGCCTTTGCGTAGAAGACGGTGAATACGACCAACAGGAAACTGAAGACCAGCGCGGTTGGAACGCGACTTTGCCTTTCCCTTCACTTTTCCACCTTTACCGCGACCAGACATTTTTCTTTTTATTTAATTCACTCTTTCACTATAAACGCACAACACAATTAATTTTTCTGACAAACGAGCACACATCAATCCTATTTATACTTTTTTCATCTACCCACTTTTTCAGCTTAGGGATGAACGAAAATAGCATACGGTGCGCGCAGTGTTCAATTTTAACATGAAAGCGTCGTTCAAATAAAACTATATATAACGAGCAACTTTTACGTGTGAGCCAAACATTTGTGAAGTGAAGTGAATTGAAGTGAGTGTATAATGCCACCGAAAACTAGTGGAAAGGCAGCCAAGAAGGCTGGCAAGGCTCAGAAGAATATAACCAAGACTGACAAGAAGAAGAAACGCAAGAGGAAGGAAAGCTATGCCATCTACATTTACAAAGTGTTGAAGCAGGTCCATCCTGACACTGGCATTTCGTCCAAAGCGATGAGCATCATGAACAGCTTTGTGAACGACATTTTTGAGCGTATTGCTGCCGAAGCATCTCGGTTGGCTCACTACAACAAACGCTCTACCATCACCAGTCGGGAAATCCAAACCGCTGTCCGTCTATTGTTGCCTGGCGAGTTGGCAAAGCACGCCGTCAGTGAGGGAACAAAAGCAGTCACCAAATACACAAGCTCCAAGTAAATTTAAACTTGATGAACACAAATCAAAAGGCCCTTTTCAGGGCCACAATATGTTTTTTTCAAGGAATTAATAATATTTTCAAATACACATACTTATTAAGTGAATCTTTAAATGCCTGGGTTAAGGCAGTAATGGAAATTCTGAAATAAACGAATGTAAAATGTGTTTAAAGTAATAAGGATTTTAAAAAAAGTACAAATAATATCTCGTCTCACCAATTGTAACACAATGTATTATTTTAATCAGAGAATTGAGAATACCTTAATATTTAAATTAACTTAATTCACTCCTGCAGACAATTTATCTTGTACTACGACAACTTTAAAATATTAATAATTTAATACTGCGTTGCGTCCCTAGGATTATAGAAATCTTCTTTATCTTTATCTTACTGTCAATACTAAATCTTTTTGAAAATCTTTGGTCTCTTTGAAAATACATATAATTGTAGCCCTGAAAAGGGCTTTGGTAAAAATCAAATTTCAAAATTACGAAATTCGCATATACTCTGATGACGAGTATTTTTGTTGAATTACTTTTTGCTCGCAGA
The DNA here is from genome assembly GCA_035044645.1 of Scaptomyza parva. Lineage (NCBI taxonomy): Eukaryota > Metazoa > Arthropoda > Insecta > Diptera > Drosophilidae > Scaptomyza > Scaptomyza parva. The sequence continues at coordinate 3,684,254 of JAWNNT010000063.1, forward strand.
TGTAGTCTTTGCCTTTGGCTTTTTGGCAGGAGCAGCAGCAGCTTTCTTTGGTGTCGCTGCAGACGCTGCCTTTTTAGGTTTGGCACTCGTTGTCTTAGGCTTCGGTGCCTTTGCTTTTGGTGCACTTGGCTTAGCCTTAGCTGTGGTGGGCTTAGCCTTAACGGTGCCAGTTTTCTTTGCATCCTTTGCCTTTGCCTTGTCTGCTTTCTTTTTCTCAGCGCTCTTTTTAGAGGCTACTGTCTTGGATGTTTTCTTATCAGCTGCAGCCGCCGATTTCTTAGTAGTGTTGGATGCACTTTTCTTCTTTTTAGCCGCTGCCGCTGTCGCCGCCGCAGCCAATGGTGCTACCTTCTTAGGTTTCTTCTCAACGGGGGAAGCCTTTGGCTTGGGCTCTTTCTTGGCTGATGCAGACAGTTTGAACGAGCCAGATGCACCCTTACCTTTTGTTTGGACAAGCTTTCCACTTGCAACTGCAGTCTTCAAGTATTTCTTAATAAAAGGAGCTAGTTTCTGGGCATCACATTTGTATGTAGCAGTTATATATTTTTTAATAGCCAGAAGTGATGAGCCACCACGCTCCTTCAAGTTTTTAATCGATGCATCTACCATTTGCTGAGTTGGTGGGTGTGATGGTGGAATAGTAATCTTCTTTGCTTTCGATCCGGGTGTGGACGCGGCCTTTTTGGTGGCCACCTTTTTCTCGGCTGCGGCTTGTGTGGCAACCATAGGAGAGGCGGATGTTGCAACTGCTGAATCAGACATTATACACTTAACTTTCACGTTTTTCACTTTTCAAATCAAAATTTACTCAAATTCCCCTAGCAATATGGTCACACGATTAAATGAGAATCGAGGAGGAGAGCCGAATGAGAATGTTTGTGCCATTGGAAGTTTTGTTATGCGAAAGTTTGCCTTCATCTTGTTATTAATTTACAATTTACCATTGTTTATCATTAGAAATTAATGAAAAAAATATGTACATTTATTTTGTTGAATATTTGAGTAATGAAATATATTTTGTTTGGTATTGCATCCGTAATTTGCAGATGCTTGCCAGCCGCCTAATGTTTAACTTTGTAACATCAGGTGACAGTTGTATTTAAAAAACAATGTTTTTTAATATAAATCTGATAAACCTTGCTAAAATGCAATAGTTTCTATAATATTTGAACAGTTCTTTAATGAAGCAAATTAATTAGGAAGTACATACGTGATAATTTCGTTTTTTAGTCATGACTTTTGTTGGACCATTAGCTGTTAAAATAACTTAGTCCGAAATGCAAGCAACAAAAGAAAACTATGTTGGAAAAGTATAAAGTATAAATTTGTGTTCAATATAATAAATTTATTATAAATATATTATCAAGCAATAACAATTTCTAAGATACATCCGCTTAAAAAACATATTTTACACAAAACTATACATAATAATACATAATTACGGATTAAATGTAACCGAATAAATAAATGGTACACGCTACACTGAAATATTCATAAGACTCGATGCAAACTAAAAACAAATATAAGTGACATATTATTATATTCATAATTTTATTTATATATGTCTTGAATTAAGGATATCGTGAATTTAAGAGATGCCATTTCGAAAACATTTCTTGCCAAATTCATACATATCACATATTCTGATGATAAGTAAAGTGCAATTTAAGTTTCAAACAAAATTGACAAATTCTATTTTTAAAGTGAAACAATACAATATTCAACACAGAAGATGTTTAGCTTTAATTAATGAATTTATACTTAGATCTAAAACGATTAATCGGTTAATTTCAACATATAGATGTTTCTAATATGTTTGGGAGAAATGCACGATTGAATCATGCTTAAATTTCTTAAATAAAATAAAATCAATATTTTTTATTATGTATACTTTTAATCATGTTTTGTTGATTCTGTTTCTTAGTTTTTATTATTGTTGATTTGTAACATAAAAAATGAAAACTTAAAATCTCTGTTAAAAGTGGTTTGTGGTCCTGAAAAGGACCGATTTGTTTATATTTTATGCTTAATGGCATACGGATGGCATGGCCTACAAAATTTAAGCACGTTCGCCACGAATACGTCTGGCCAGTTGGATGTCCTTGGGCATGATGGTGACACGCTTAGCATGGATAGCACACAAGTTTGTGTCTTCAAATAGGCCAACCAGGTAGGCTTCACTAGCTTCTTGCAGAGCCATCACTGCCGAACTCTGGAAACGTAGATCGGTCTTGAAGTCCTGAGCGATTTCACGGACCAAACGCTGGAATGGCAGCTTGCGAATAAGCAACTCTGTGCTCTTCTGGTAGCGACGGATTTCACGCAGTGCAACAGTACCGGGACGATAGCGATGAGGTTTCTTCACACCACCGGTTGCTGGAGCACTCTTACGTGCCGCCTTAGTCGCCAACTGTTTGCGCGGAGCCTTGCCTCCCGTCGATTTCCGAGCAGTCTGCTTAGTACGAGCCATTTTTTTTCTTCACAATTCTTACTTCACACTAACACTGTTGAAAACACAATAATCGTGCGATCGTATTGTGACTCGTTTATATAGAAAAATTGGTAGTGGCTGCTCGTGTTGCAAGGGTAGAGCGTCCGCGAGTGAGCAAGATGGAAATATCTATGTACTCGCTCGTGTTTTTGGATTGTTTTGTATAAATAGAAGCGCTCGTGTCGGAACAAGCAATAGTTTCAATTTGACATTCGTGCAGTGCAAAGTAAAAATATATAAAGTGAAAAATGACTGGTCGCGGTAAAGGTGGAAAAGGTTTGGGTAAAGGAGGCGCTAAGCGTCATCGCAAAGTGTTGCGTGATAACATCCAGGGAATCACAAAGCCAGCTATCCGTCGTTTAGCTCGTCGTGGTGGAGTTAAACGTATTTCTGGACTCATTTATGAAGAAACTCGTGGTGTCTTGAAGGTGTTCTTGGAAAATGTTATCCGTGATGCGGTTACATACACCGAGCATGCTAAGAGGAAAACAGTCACTGCTATGGATGTTGTTTATGCTCTAAAGAGACAAGGCCGTACTCTATACGGTTTCGGCGGCTAATAAAAAATATACGTACAACTAAATATTTTGTACAAGTACAGTCATACCAATCGGTCCTTTTCAGGACCACCAAGTATTTCTTAAAAGAGACGAAAACTTTTCAATCTTAGACATCTTAAAAAAATAAAACTAAACTTAAATGTTAGCAGCTTGTTTTATATTTATGTTCCTATAATGAAAATATTGTCTTGAGTAGAGTAGAAAAATAAAATGTACACGGTCTTATTATTGCATATACTTAAAATATCTTACAAATTGCGTTAACTTTTGTAGTTGTATAAAAGAAGCTGCATAGTTTCAATAATCGGACGGGTGCCTATATTTTCAGCGTAGTATGGTCGTTGGCTAATTTCCAACGATAAAATGAAATAAGCTGCATTTAAATAATATTTTTTATTATTCTATTATTAAAAATTGTTTTGTGAGTGACTGTACTTTCCAATCATTTATTTATTAGCATTGTCTATTTATTATAAATTGGACTATTTTTTTAAAATGAAAAATTAAATCTCTTTTTAAATATTTTGGTCGTCCTGAAAAGGACGTTTGGTTTTAAGTGGTTGTTGTTTTTTTTTTTACATATGTACATGATACAAGACAAGATGGCTGATGAATTAAGCCTTCTTTTCGGTCTTCTTGGGCAGGAGAACAGCCTGGATGTTGGGTAAAACACCTCCCTGGGCAATGGTAACGCCCGAAAGCAGTTTGTTCAACTCTTCATCGTTGCGGATGGCCAATTGCAGATGGCGAGGGATGATCCTAGTTTTCTTGTTATCGCGAGCAGCATTGCCAGCCAACTCCAACACTTCGGCGGCCAAGTATTCCATAACCGCAGCCAAGTACACAGGAGCACCGGCACCAACACGCTCTGCGTAGTTGCCTTTGCGTAGAAGACGGTGAATACGACCAACAGGAAACTGAAGACCAGCGCGGTTGGAACGCGACTTTGCCTTTCCCTTCACTTTTCCACCTTTACCGCGACCAGACATTTTTCTTTTTATTTAATTCACTCTTTCACTATAAACGCACAACACAATTAATTTTTCTGACAAACGAGCACACATCAATCCTATTTATACTTTTTTCATCTACCCACTTTTTCAGCTTAGGGATGAACGAAAATAGCATACGGTGCGCGCAGTGTTCAATTTTAACATGAAAGCGTCGTTCAAATAAAACTATATATAACGAGCAACTTTTACGTGTGAGCCAAACATTTGTGAAGTGAAGTGAATTGAAGTGAGTGTATAATGCCACCGAAAACTAGTGGAAAGGCAGCCAAGAAGGCTGGCAAGGCTCAGAAGAATATAACCAAGACTGACAAGAAGAAGAAACGCAAGAGGAAGGAAAGCTATGCCATCTACATTTACAAAGTGTTGAAGCAGGTCCATCCTGACACTGGCATTTCGTCCAAAGCGATGAGCATCATGAACAGCTTTGTGAACGACATTTTTGAGCGTATTGCTGCCGAAGCATCTCGGTTGGCTCACTACAACAAACGCTCTACCATCACCAGTCGGGAAATCCAAACCGCTGTCCGTCTATTGTTGCCTGGCGAGTTGGCAAAGCACGCCGTCAGTGAGGGAACAAAAGCAGTCACCAAATACACAAGCTCCAAGTAAATTTAAACTTGATGAACACAAATCAAAAGGCCCTTTTAAGGGCCACAATATGTTTTTTTCAAGGAATTAATAATATTTTCAAATACACATACTTATTAAGTGAATCTTTAAATGCCTGGGTTAAGGCAGTAATGGAAATTCTGAAATAAACGAATGTAAAATGTGTTTAAAGTAATAAGGATTTTAAAAAAAGTACAAATAATATCTCGTCTCACCAATTGTAACACAATGTATTATTTTAATCAGAGAATTGAGAATACCTTAATATTTAAATTAACTTAATTCACTCCTGCAGACAATTTATCTTGTACTACGACAACTTTAAAATATTAATAATTTAATACTGCGTTGCGTCCCTAGGATTATAGAAATCTTCTTTATCTTTATCTTACTGTCAATACTAAATCTTTTTGAAAATCTTTGGTCTCTTTGAAAATACATATAATTGTAGCCCTGAAAAGGGCTTTGGTAAAAATCAAATTTCAAAATTACGAAATTCGTTAAACTTTTGTTGTTGTTGGTTTTTTTTATGTTAATTTGATCAAACAATTTTCTTGTATTAGAGTAGAATAACTAAAACACTAATGGCAACAACACGCGGTATTCCACCATCTGAGTACTAACCACGTCCGACTCCTCTTAATTTCGATGATCGAACGAGAGCCGATGTTTTCAGCATAGTATGATTGTTGGCAAATACCACAGACTTAAATTCCAGCGAAATAAGCTCCATTTAAACCAATAGAGGGTATTATTGGTTATTTTGTTAGTGGGTTGTTTTGTCAGTTCTGTCCTTTCCAATTTTTGTGTAAAACACCTCCCTGGGCAATGGTAACGCCCGAAAGCAGTCAATTCAATTCTTCATCGTTTCGGAAAAAACAATATTTTATAATAGAAATATATAAAACTTGCTAAATTGCAATAATTTCTATTATATTTGAAATGTTCTATAATGAAACTTAACAATTAGGAAGAACATACTTGATAATCTTACATAGTTGATAATTTCGATTTTATATCATGACTATTGGTGGATCATTAGCTGACTTAGTTCAAAATGCAAGCAACAAGACAATACAATATTTGAAAAATATAAATTTGTGTTCAAGATAATTCATTTATTATAAACATATTTAAAATATATAAAAATTCTGAAAATACAGAAAGTTTAAATACCAAAAACTACCCTAATTTCAGGTCCAAGCTTATTCGGAGTAGGTACAGTACGACACCAGTGTGCCATAAAATTATGGCATTAGATTATGGGTATAAATAGACTAACCCTTCATAGTCAGTTCAGTTATATCCTGCATCTCGGATGGAATCAGCCAAAAATAGATATATTTTTTTAATGACCCGTTTGGGCTTAAAAAAAATTCTTGCAGTTTTTAAATCTGGTATTTACTGAAAACAATTTAAGTTTACAAGTATTTTTATGAAGCACAAAGCTTCACGCAATTCAGGACGTTTATTTATAGAAATACTGATATTATTTTTGTACATTTTGCAATTTATTTCTTCTCACGTTTGTATACTTTTTAGCGTTACTAATAATTCCAAATGCCAAAAAACGTTCCACCATCATTTCAAAATAATCATAATTGGGGGAGAGGCGAACTGTGCTGAGAGCATGCATGAAATGATTGTATATTTCTTGACCCAGACTCGTTTTCCAATCGGCATGTTTGTTGCGATTGTCAGCTGTGTTTAAGATTAGCGAAAAACATCGAACAAGAATAAACATGTCAGCCACATTACCGGAGACACTCATTTGCTTCCAGTCAATGGGCTTAACCATTTCGTATGTCTGCTTAATAATATCCGAGTGCGTTTGCTTTGGTTGGTTGCCCGAGACCTTAATGAATGTGGCCAAAAGAACACTCATCGCAATTTGTTGATTTAGATCGCCAATAACGATGAGATTCGAAAGGGCGTGTTGCATTTTAACGACCCGCTCCATGCGATCCATTCCATTGCCAATTACAAATCTATCACATAGGCAGGTGCCAATAAACTCGATTAAATCGATTGGCATATCTACCGACAACTCAGCCACAGAGTCCAGCAGCTCGGATCTGTACGAGCAGCACAGTGTTTCAAGAGGTTTGTATGACTGCATTATAATCGCAAGGGAATACAGGTCTACCAGTTGAGCCAGAGTCACATCCTTCAATTTGTATGTGACGTCAATGAATTGCCGAAAAAGCTGTTCCGTACTCCTAGCAGTAATGTCGAATGATTCGATGGAGGAGCTCATCAGAAAGCACTTTAAATCATCCTCTGTGTAGTCTGTATTTGGCGTTATCATTTTGGTTTGCTGGTTTGATGCCGATGATTCTCTACTATTTTCACTCTTGTTATAATTATTGTTATTATCTGCAAAGTAGCTTGGTGATTTCTTTTTGCTTTGTTCAACTGCAACGTTGTCTGAAACTGTTTTTCTATACCTCTTCCCAAAAACTGTTTGTCTTTTAGTTGCTGTATCTGCATCTTCATCTGCATTTAATAAAACATTGTTGTCGGAATTCTCGGCATTTTTTTTAAACGTATAATTCTTGATTGCGTCTTTGTGTTTTGTGTTGTTTTGAGTTCGCAGAGAATTCATAGCCTTTAGTATTTTGCGTTATCAGGAATATTATTTTCTTCGTATCACGTCCTTATGCGGTTTAATTCGAAGCGGCTTATTTTGTAGTCGTGTTCTACATTAGTTCCATCGTACTAGTCAACTAAACAAACGAGCTAGTTCGATATAAGTTCTTAAGTCATCGATACCTTAAAAGCAATCTTTACTCATTTTGGCAATGTATGTAATCACATACAGAAATAAATTAATGCACTAACCCGACCAAAAGCATATGTATATTTAAAGGTTCACCTTAACAGTTGGACAGTTTACGACAGTTTTATAGTTCATTGAATTTTTTCGCAAGATGTACTTAATATAAATACAAAAGTTGGCAACGCTCAAACAAAACTCTTAACAAAAAAGAATTGCGCTGATTTCTGTTAATAACAGGATGACATACGTTAAATTCATAAAGATCATAGACATAGCATACCCTAACATATAACAATACTAAAAATAATAGCTGAAATTTAAATAGCGGAAACCTGGGGAAACAAAAAATAGAGATTATTTTTCTTAAATTGCCTGAGCACATTTCCCCAGAATTTTTGCCCATATATTTATGAAACTAACATACATATGTGTTATCTGTTCTGTTAAAAAAGTTTTCAGCCTGTATGCGTGTGGGTGAGTGTTGTGTGTCTCAACTGTATACATACATATGTTTTTGTGTATTATAATTTTTATTTATACAGCTGCCATACTATGATAACGCAATGCTATTGCTACAATAAACACAGAGTGAGCAAACAACAAATATCAAGATTCTTTAAAAAATCAATGCATTCTTTCTATGCACAAATGTGAATATAGATGCTCGTATTTATGTATTTGTATTCCACACATTTAGGTTTGATCGTCATGTTTCTGCATGTGTTGACGCGTTTCCTGCACAATGGACGGATGCGACTGATGTTCCTAGCACTAATTATGATGCTCGTTGGCGGCATACTCCTCACTTATAGATGGCAAACAGATGTACAGCTCTGTTTTATGGACGCAGACAAAACGGAGTCATGGTCCACAGCGTCAACTACCGCAAATGAGCAATTACCAAAAATACTTGACAATGTATTGTTGACGGATCCGAAACCAATACCCGGACGCAGCATATTCTTTCACGAGACAAGCTGCCATCGACCAAAGCGTAGAAAGCAGAGACCAGGCCGAAATCCCGACTTACGGTACAACATGCTGAAGTTGACGGCACGGCAGGCCTGTGCCATTGAATCGGCGGCGTTGCACAATCCGAATTTTCAAGTGTTTGTTCTGTTTGCTGGACCCACCTACAGATATTACGGTAATAGCACCAGCAGTAGCAGCAGTAGTCAACGCCAGCAGCCAATTATCGAAGCTATTCTTAGCTACAAGAATGTCCACCTGCGTCAGCTAAATCTTTGGAGCTATGCAGCTGGCACGCCAATTGAGGAGTGGCTTAAAGATGGCCAATTGTTTCGTTCAAGGTAAGGAATTAATTAACATTACAATCTGAAAAATTATTTTATATCGTTTGATAGCTACCTTTTCTCGCATATATCGGATTTTTTGAGATTCCTAACGCTTTATCGATATGGCGGCATATACCTTGATATGGATGTGATAATGCTGCGCAGCATGGAAGATGTGCTGCCAAACTTCACGGGCGCAGAGTCAAATACACATTTGGCAGCTGGTGTCATGAGTCTGGCGCCCACCGGCTTTGGTCATGAGATTGCCGAATCCTGTCTGCGTGACTTTCAGCAGCATTTTGATGGCAGTGACTGGGGCAACAATGGACCGGGTGTCATCACACGTGTGGCACAAAAGATATGTGCCACAAAAGACATCTCAGTGATGCTAGAGGATCGCAAACGTTGCATGGGCTTCAAGGTGTTTGACCGCAACGCATTTTATGCTGTGCCGTGGAAGCATTGGCGTCACTTCTTTGAGCCACAACTGCTCGAGCAGACACTAGCACACACAAAAGATTCGTACTTGGTGCATGTCTGGAACAAGCATTCCAAGCAGCTGGTTATTAAGGTGGGTTCAAATACCGCCTATGGCAAGTATGCGGAACAGCATTGCCCCAGATCGTATGCGGCCGCGGGTGAATATTTTTAAGGGAGTAGGGCAGTTGTATTTCAATGTTTAACCACCGACCTATTATACATAAATGTGCCAAAGTGGCAACCAACCCTTTTTATACCCTTAACTCATGAAATGGGTAAAAAAAGGGTATAATGGTTTTGTGCAAATGTATGTAACAGGCAGAAGGAAGCTCCTCCGACCCCATAAAGTATATATATTCTTGATCAGCATCAACAGCGGAGTCGATTTAGCCATGTCCGTCTGTCTGTCCGTATGTATGAGCGCGTCGATCTCAGAAACTACAAAAGCTAGATACCAGATTTTGGATATAAACTCTCCTAATCCCTAGGCATGACAAGTTTGTTTCAAATTTTCGATAACTTTTCAGGTTTACGATATACACATGTAATCGATAACAAAAAAATTCTTGAATTTCAAAAAAATGAGTATTGAAACTATAAGCAAAATAATGAGCTTCTGTAAAAATTTCATTAAAATCGGTTAAGAAACACCGGAGATATGAAGCCATCAAGCATTGGTTCAGTAGTACATGTACATATGTGTATATCTGTCAGCCCGACCGTCTGTCCGTCTGTATGATCAAGGATTAAGGGTATCTTCTAGTCGAGCGTACTCGACTAGAGCCTTCTTACTTGTTTATGTATGCGCTCGTGTGCTACTGATCTGGTAGCTCGTAGACGCATGTATGTGTGCGTCTGTGCGCGGTTCGCTTTTAGTGGTCCGCCTCTTGTGGGTGAGGGAGCGCGGCAACAGAGGCAATTCACAAGAGCTTATGAATACCGACATATACACATTCTGAAGCGAAAAGATCATCACGCGGCGGATTAGGGAAATTTTCACTTTGGCACATCTATGTATAATAGGTCGGTGGCTTAACACATACCAAAGAGTTTAATAGGGAAGAATTATATCAGATAAATTCAATTCACATGGTTACTTTTTAAGTAAGCAACATTAGCTGCATTCCAAAATCTTTATGAATCTAAACGCACAGTGAGCACACAAATTAGAAAAGTAGTGAATGCAGTATTTTTTAGATTATTTTTTTTAATTGTTTTATCTTAATTCCTTTGAATATAATATCGAATAGTATGTTTGTATGTGTATAAGAAACAGCAATCTCTATCTTCGGCTTACCAAAGAATTAAAACATTTGCAGATAAAATTCAAAGCAATTCGATCAATCAATATACATATGTTATAAAGAAAATGAATTAAAATGGGGATTGGCTTTGTTTGTAATACACTTGTAATTAGCCCCCTTAATACGTTTTATAACGATTATAAATTAAAATATATTTTACAACGGTATTTTACATTAAAACACATTTGTGACTGTCCCATTAAATGGAATTTTGAATAGTTTAAACAATTTGCACTAAAAGAGTACAAGAATTATCATAAATGTATAATATTAGAATCTCGACACTCGAAAACAAAAATGGTCAGCACATTTCTAAAAGCCAGATGTAATTATTTTTCTGTAATCCAAGTCTTAAATAGTTTTCTATACAAACCCTTATGTACATTGTGCAAATATACATATATATATTTTATATATATATATATATTGAAAATCTGTAAAAATTTAATCTTTTCTTATTTCTATAACACCATATCTAATTATATTCGATATGCATTTTACGGTAATAAATGGGTAAGATCATAATCATTCTACTTCTCGAGCCATCAACATGGTATTGCTAACTCCAATTTTATCAAACAAACGTTTTAAATTGCTTGGACTAGTTTGCATTGTGCTGTTTTGAGTTGGCATAATCTTAACCAACAATTATCACACAAATGACCAAACCGAACCGGATTGTGCCTTTCAATTAAAGCGAACCGAGCCAGCTGAGTCCATACTAGCACCACTTGGGTATGTACTGCTAACGGATCCACAACCAATACCTCGACGCAGCATATTTTTTCTTGAGATCACTTGTAAACTTAAGAAAACCTAACATCTTAAAGTTGCAGGCTTGTGCAATTGAATCAGTTGGTCTTCATAATCCCAATTTTCAGGTTTTTGTACTTTTCGCAAGGCCCACTTATCATGACCAAGAAATACATATATATGTATAGATCAACGTAATGCAGCCCTGATTAATGCTATTCAGAGCTATACAAATGTACAGCTTCGTCAAATTAATCTTTGGAACTATGCTGCAGGTTCACCCATTGAGGATTGGCTTAAAGAGGGTCACTTATTCCGTTCAAGGTGAGAGGCATGGTTAATTAACCCACTTTTCGAAACCAACTAACTAATACTAATGCGGCTTAGCTACCTGATTAATCACATGTCCGATATGCTGCGCCTATTGAGCTTGTATCGGTTTGGTGGCATCTACCTGGACATGAATGTGGTAGTGTTGCGCATCCTGGAGAATGTGCCACTAAATTATGCAGGAGTTGAATCTGATGAGCATGTTGCTAACGGTGTCATGAGCATGTCATCCACTGGCTTTGGACATGAGTTTGCTAAATTTTGTTTGCGTGACTTTCAGCAGAACTTCAATGACACACATTGGGGTCACAATGGACCTGGAGTTATTACAAGAGTAGCCAAAAGGATTTGTAACGCAACAAATATTAGGGTTTCAATGTGTTTAATTACAAATCGTTTTATGCTGTGTACAGTGGCATTTAGTTGCACTTCTTTCAGCCTAAATATCTTGAGCAGACGCTATCAATCACCAAGGATTCGTATTTGGTGCTTGTGTGGAATAAACTATCCCAGGTGCTTAGCATCAAAGTCGGCTCTCAAACAGCTTATGGCAAATTCGCTGGGCAGCATTGTTCCAAAACGTATGCGGCAGCTGGTTAACACTTTTAGTTGAAAATATAATTTACCAAATACAAAAAAATAAAATTTTTCCCGTTACATGCATAACTAATTAATTTTCATCTATTAATAACCCTAGTGAGAAACAAGTAAAAATCTTCTAGTCGAGTAAGGGGTCGGGATGCTTCTTTCATGCTGTTAAATTCTTTTACACAAAATTGTATTATTTATTTATTTTACCAAATAAGTAAGGAGATCACAAATTACTTAAATCAGCATATTTTAAGTATCTAAACCATTTCAACTAAAAGGGAATGTAACTTGTAACTTTATTAATCAATCCTTTTTTACAAATTTGCAAGACATTTAAGAATACTCTCATTGCCTAACACCTTTTACGGCATTTAAGAATACTCTCATTGCCTAACATCTTTTACGGCATTTAAAAAAAGGAGAAAATTGTAATTCGATATGCATAAGAAGACGCTTAATAACTTTCAGTATTAATTTTCAAGAGTTATCATCAACATGGCATTACGCCTACTCAATATCGTTGCAGTCAAGTTTTATATGTACTTTGTGCTCTTTGCGTTTGGCTTAATTCTTGTTGTATACATTAGCCAAAATTATGTGCAATATGCAATGAAAATAATCATGTTTTGGCAACATATGGCAACTCAAAACAACGCACCAATCAGACATAGAAATGTGCCTAGGACATTGGATGATGTGCTTGTTATGGAGCCACAACCAACTTCTGGCCGCAGCATATTTTTTCTGGAGACAAGTCAATTTCTCATGCTTCAGTTGACTGCTCGGCAGGCTTGTGCCATTGAATCAGCTGCCTTGCATAATCCCAATCTGGACGTTTTTGTTCTATTTTCCCGAACCACTTATCACCAGAGCAATCAGCGAAAACAACCTTTAATTGATGCTATTCTAAGCTACGCAAATGTACAACTTCGTCAATTAAATATTAGACATTATGCCTCTGGCACACCCATTGGGGAATGGGTTAAAAAAGGTCAACTGTTTGAATCAAGGTAAGCTTGAAGATGTATCATGTACATTAACTGTATACAACCAAATTATTTTTAACTTAGTTACCTGGTTAGCCATATATCGGACTTACTTCGTTTTATAACCCTCTATCGATATGGTGGCATTTATCTGGACATGGATGTGGTTGTGTTGCGCATCCTGGAGAATGTGAAGCTAAACTTTGCGGGAGCTGAATCTGATACACATATCGCGGCTGGAGTTATGGGCCTGGCGTCCACCGGATTTGGTCACAAGATTGCCAAAATGTGCTTGCTTGATTTTCAGCAGCATTTCAATGGTCAGGATTGGGGTAACAATGGACCCGGCGTCATTACTCGCGTCATAAAAAAGATATGTGGTACAACAAACATCACACTAATGTTGGAGGATCGCGAACGCTGTCAGGGATTCAAAGTGTTCAATCATAATGCCTTTTATGCCTTGCCTTCGAGTAATTGGCATCACTTCTTTGATCCACGGTTTCTTCAGGAGACGCTGGCAAGAACCAACAGCTCGTATTTGGTGCATGTGTGGAACAAAATCTCCAAGCTGCTAACAATTAAAGTGGGTTTAAGTACGGCTTACGCCAAGTATGCGGAGCTTCATTGTCCCAGATCTTATACGGCAGCTTCTGAGTATTTTTAAAAGTAATTTGGTTTTTTTATTTCCATTTTTAATTAAAAGCTAGTTAAATAATAAATAAATAAGTAGTTATGTAATTAATTTAGATTTAGATGCATTGCGCTTGGCTGTACCGTAGGCATGCGCCAATGTTATCCTCGGCACTGCCTTTTCCAGCGACACCACCATTACCAAAATGCACACCAATGTAAAAGGGGGTAACGGTGCTCTCGATCCGACATGGCCAGACGCCAGAGGAGCAAAACTGTGTGCCACAATGCACCGGCTCACAGCCCGGCAAGGGACCCAAGCCCGTGCCAATGAAATCCTCAATGATGCAGGGCATCGTAATGCGATCCGTGCAGGTGCTAAAAAATTGACGCGCCTCTCTCCGTCGATGTCTCAATCTTAAGTCAAATGCGCTGCGCAAAAAGCCCAACAGATCAAAACCGCCGGAGGGTCGGACGCCGACACCCACTGGATGTGGACGTCTTGAGACGCCTGGCTGTGGTGTGGTGCCAAAGAGATTAAAAATCGGTTCCCTATCATCATCACCAGAACCCTCTACATCATCATTGACAGGCGAGGATGATGCTGGCGTTGTGGATGTTTCAGTTGAGCTCTCTGACACAGCAGTAGTCGACACAGTGCTAGAACGCAAAGGTGTTGATGTTGTTGTTGTCATAGCTGCTGGGCTTCCAGTTGTTGTGGGTGTTGTTGCTGCTGTTGTTGTTGTTCTTGTTGTTGCATCTGTTGTTGTTGCTGCTACGGTGCTTGCATTGGTGGAGAAAAAAGCTGGCATTGTGCTGCCGCTAAGCTGTTGTTGGTTCGTTGTCATTACAGATGATCCCAACATTGACGTCTGTGCCTGGCCAGCATTCGATGAAGAACCTCCATTAATACTGCTGCTCGCTCCGAAATTTGAGCCGATGCCGCTGCCAGCACCGCCACCTCCGCCAATGCGAAACGATTGCTCATCGCAAGGCTGATACAGAATGGAACACATATCGGTTTCCTGACGCACACAGATGCGATAATGCTGATTGGCCAAGTGTCGGCCATTGTCTGCAAAATTGAAGGTCTGTATTATGCCCTGAGCTCCAGTGTGATATTGCAAACAGCCAGCAGGAGCACGTTGACTAAATGGTATCTGTGCCAAAAGTATCTCCCATAGTCGTATGGGCAAAAAGCGTGCAGTTAGATTTATACTGATCTCAATGAACTGATCAGCGGCATTGCCATTGTTATTACTTGTGTTGCTGGCAACTGGAGGTCGCAGACTTCCATACAATGCGAATTGACGCGGCAGCGATCGTTCGCCTACATCATAGTACACTAAATAGATTAAAAAAATGATACTCATTGACAGTATATGCTTTCCCTAACAATTTGGAACAGTCTGGTGACCTTTGTCTACGGAGCTAGCAAAGTATAGCAAAAGCGAGGTAATTTTAAAATAAATTTGAAATTTGGCAATCTTTAAGACAATGACACCATAAAATACTTACAGTGTTGTCCATTGTTTTGGCCACAAAGGGTCAAGTCTCCGCTTGGACCACCACTAATGTTAAAGACATCTCCATCGCAAACACCAGTTCGTCGATTGGGTTGACCTAGAGAAAAGTGATTGAAATCCAGACGCAGCTGACTTATTTCCTCGCTCATCATTTTAACCTTGATGTGACAGCCCGTAAAGTTACTGGGCATGAAGCTGGGGAACTCTGGCGACACAATGTATGTGAGATTGTTGCTAATGGTGCCATTGCAGGTGGCAACAAAGACACAGCATACGCCAAAACCCATTGCACATTCCCCCTTTGCGTGGCCCCCATTCTTACGGCATTCGTATGCATTAAAACAGTTGCCCAATCTGCGACCATCGTCCGATAAGCATTCCCCATCGACGGGCACCGGAAATAGATGTAAAACTGTATTTAAAACAAGATAAAATTAGCAAAACGAAATGAGATGGGGCATTTTACTGGGAAATCAATGTTTGGGAAATAAAGTTGTTTATTTTTGAATTTGTTGTTTTATTGGAGTGCGATAAGGATGTATAATTTTCTCTCAACTCTCTTATTATAATCTACAAATACCATATATTAGACTAAAGAAGAATTAAATGGCACATCTTTGCTTAACACTTATAATAGTTCCCCTAATGTACTGCAGAAATGTACGGAATACCTGGATGTAGTGTATTATTTCTTGAGACCAGCTGTAAACTTAAGAAACCTAACATTTTGAAGTTGACTGCTGTATTTTTAAAGCTATAAGAATGAACCGCTTCGTTTTATATATATGTAAGAAAAACTGAAAGTTGGATTAAAACTTTTACTACTAACTTACTTACTTAATTTAAAGCTCAATTAACTAATTCTCATTAGGCGCTCTTTAGTTAATTTAAGTAATTTCAGAAAGTATTGTAATAATAGCTCGAAACACTTTTCAACTTACCCTTGGGTAGCCGATTGTTGTTGTTCCAATCAACACTACTGCTGCTGCTATGGCTGTTGTTTTTGCTGCTCTGCGTTCGCTTGGAGCTGTAGCTGTAGCTGTTGACTTCCTGCAGCAGCAATTGCTCTTGGACTGGCATCCTCTCTTCCTCGATAAGGTCGAGCTCCATTTGCAGCTGCTGCTGCTGTTGCTGGCCCGTTGGCGTTTTCAAATCTGCGCTCCAGATATCATAATGATGCATGGGTGGCCAGGCGATTGCATTGGCTGCTGCTGTTGCAGCAATTGGTGTTGATGGCGCTGCCTGGCACAGCTGAGCGAATATGCAAACAGCCATCAGCAGGTTCCAGAAACCAGCACCACCAACACTCCAACAACCGGCTGGGCAACCATCAACGACAATAACTTTCTTTTTAGCCACGATTTGATTGTTGCACTTGCTCAGCGAAGGCTGTGGCCACAACTCTTTAGTGCCAACCATATTCAGGTCTACAATGCCTATACCAATGCCAATACCAATGTGCCATGTGCTCCTTCTCCTGTTTTTTTTATTTTTGTCAGAGTTTTTGCTTTACGCGTGCGCTTTGCAGCGTTGTTAAACGTTAAATGTGCGCCAATCTTCAGCTTCTACTTCAGCACCAGCATCAGTGCTCCATGCAACAAACATTTGGATGTTGTGCGTGGTATGTATGTATGTATGTAAGTAAGTTTGATCAGCTTTTCTTTCTCCCCATCTCTGTCGCTCTTTTCGTAGTGGTTTGACTTTAATCTGCGCTTATTCATTCTTCCTCACTCTTCTCGGTCATCATGCTCTATTTTCATGGTTATGTTTTGTGCTTTAATGACATTTGTTTAAACTTGTTTAACCATATCGGAGATAAATAAATATTATACTTAGTTAGGAAACACAGAGAGAACAGTAGTGTTCTGCTTCATTTATGTCTTTTCGTAATCTATCTTCATAATTAAATTGTACGGCCACCTCTTAAAGTCAAACGTGTTCTTTCTATGCATAAATAATTTTATATATCATTCTAATGATTTTGTTACGCATATTTAAAACAAAATTTTCTTGTTTCAATGAATACAATGAGAATCAAAAGAATCAAATTGAACTAAATTCACAAATAGAATAAATAAACTGTTATTATACATACATATGTACATACATATATACCAAGTGTTGCAAAATGTTTAGCTTATTTGCATGTATGTATGTACATATGTTAGGTTTCCCTTTTTATACCCTTAACCCATGAAATGGGTAAAAGAAGGGTATAAGATTTTTGTGCAAATGTATGTAACAGGCAGAAGGAAGCTACTCCGACCCCATAAAGTATATATATTCTTGATCAGCATCAACAGCCGTGTCGATATAGCCATGTTCGTCTGTCTGTCCGTCTGTATGTATGAACGCGTCGATCTCAGGAACTACAAAAGCTAGATACTCCAGATTGTGGATATGAGCTCTCCTAATCCCTAGCAACGAGTAGGTATATGATATATACCTACTCGTTGTCCCTAGGCATAGCAAGTTTGTTTCAAATTGTAGCAGGCCACCACTAACACATGTATCAGGCCACCATTAACACAGTAAGATCTATAATGTTAGCGCTGAGCTATACCAACGAGTAGGTATATGATAGAGGTAAATTTTCATATAGCGATTTTGTGCCAAATTTTTTTTGAGATCAGAACCCACAGCTCTTCGGCTGTCGAGCCGAACGCGCTCTCAGCACTCTCATTCAATTGTAATATGCTTGCGATTAGATGCAGAGTGGCGGTCGACGGAGAAGGTTGGTTCGCGCCGCTTTGCTGTTTATATGAGTATGCATTTTACGTACGTGGGTTCTGATAATTTCGGAGTGGGTTTTCATAGCTCGCATTCAATTTTAATATGCTTGCGATTAGATGCAGAGAGGCAGCCGACAGAGAAGGTTGGTTTACGCCGCTTTGCTGTTTATATGAGTATGCGTACATTACGTACGTGGGTTCTGATATGTTCAATGTGGGTTCTCATATTTTCGATGTGGGTTTTCAGAACTTTACTTGAACTTGCTGCAATGTTTATGATGATGATGATTATTTTTTATTACAGGTGCCTAATTTTATTTTATTTATTTTATTCCTTTTCAAAATTAGTAATAAAATATATTGTTAAAAAATAAATTTAAATTTAATTATTAAAAAATAAATTTAATTTGTTTATAAAAAAATTTTATTTCAACATTAAAGACATTTTTATTACATTAATAAAAAAAATTAATTTAATTATTAAAAATTTCAATCGGCTATTATATAAGAACCCATTGTTATTTGCTGCTTGTTTGAAATACTTATTCAGTTTTAAAAGCAGCAACAACAACCAGAAATCTTTGCAGCGATGCAGCAACACAAAACAAAAGTAGTATATATAGTATATATAGTAGTATAACGCGAACCAACCTTCTCCGTCGACCGCCACTCTGCATCTAATCGCAAGCATATTACAATTGAATGAGAGTGCTGAGAGCGCGTTCGGCTCGACAGCCGAAGAGCTGTGGGTTCTGATCTCAAAAAAAATTTGGCACAAAATCGCTATATGAAAATTTACCTCTATATATACCTACTCGTTGGCTATACGCTATAGCTCATCGCTGGTTATACTCTAGGACTCTGTAATGTTAGACTCATTAAGAACTGTAAATAAGAGAGATTACATGTTAAGACTGACGCGCTCAGGGCAGTCAGTCTTGGGATGATCGTGGATATGAATGGATGTGTTATTAAATAAAGAATTAGATTAAGTCAACACCATCTTTTATTGCCTACTACCAAATTTTCGATAACTTTTCAGGTTTACGATATACACATGTAATCGATAACAAAAATATCTTGAATTTCAAAAAACTGAAACTGAACTGAGAATGAGGATTGAAACTATAAGCAAAATAAGGAACTTCTGTGAAAATTTCATTAAAATCGGTTGAGAAACACCGGAGATATGACACCATCAAGCATTGGTACAGCGGTATATGAGTGTGTCTGTCAGCCCGACCGTCTGTTCGTCTGTATGATCAAGGGTTAAGGGTATCTTCTAGTCGAGCTTACTCGACTAGGCCTTCCTACTTGTTGTAACTATTTATACTATTCACACGCGGATGGCTGATGCTTTTCCAACTACTCGACGGCATAATTCTTGCATATATAATGACGGTAAATTAACTCATATACATATGTTCACACTTTGGAGCGAGAGCCTGTGTTACTGGACACAACGTGAATTAGCTGAAATTGGGTTGGCTTCGCATTGCATTTGTGCTGCATCATGGTTGTTGTTGTTAGTAGTGTTGTTGTTGGCAGTTTGTGAATGAATGCGATACGAAGATCTCCGATTGGCAAAGTAAAATCAGGTTAAACAGCTCAGTTGTAATTTACGTTTGTCTCACATCAAATAACTACAACACGAACCACAAAACAAGTCTGTAAAGTAGCGGGCAAGCAAAGCGTAGAAAGCTGAAGACTATGTTGGAAATGCGATTAATTTTACGGCTAGTGGCAAGACTAGAACATTTGTATAATCACATACACATACATATATATATATATATGTATATGTATAAACATAGTTAGCGCGGGTAGAGTATGCTAATCATGTGCATTGCTTGCGCAAATGCAGCTCATTAAGCATTGGTCTAAAATACATTGTATGTACATATGTGAATTCCATTCTTACAAGCAGAAGAAACAACTGCAGACGTTCGGTATACAAGCATGTATGTATGTATGTACATACATATGTATTTGTTGCCTTTGTATTTATTTTGTAAGGACACTTCATATGATACTCTTCTGAATTGCATTCTGTTAATATTAGTGCATATTTGGCAGCACATTCAAAATCAATCAAAAAACAAGTAAGAAGGCTCTAGTCGAGTAAATAAATATGTACCGCTAATAATACCCTTGTTTGGCAGGATTTGCGAAACGCCCATACACTTAACGATCAGACGCTGCAATATGTGCGATCGCTGGAGCGACGCATACAGCAGCTAGAAGAGGAACGCACAACACCCACGGCTAATTTGCAACAGCAGACGGACGGACATGGCTAAATCGACTCCGCTGTTGATGCTGATCAAGAATATATATTTTTTATGGGGTCGGAGAAGATTCCTTCTCCCTGTTACATACATTTGCACAAAACCATTATACCCTTTTTTTTACCCATTTCGTGGGTTAAGGGTATAATAATAACAATCAAGGATTATAAAAAAATTGTTATTTTAAGTATTTGTGTTTTTTTTTTCAATTTTAAATAAGGCTTAAGTCATAGTTTAAACTTTGTACAATGTGTGTTTTAGTAAGTAATGTGCTTATTTGTCAGGTTAGTAAGTTGTATGTATTAAATGCTTAAAGCGGCTCCAAGGTAGTGGGTCCATGTGGACTCCCTTCTAGTTTTCGCCAGACAACGTTGCACATTTCGCGCACCAGCGCCTTCTCTCCATCATCCATTTGATCGAGAGCATTGCCAGCCAGATTGCCTAAGCGATCGCGTTCCAGCTGCTCTCTCACTTCCAGCACTTGGAGTGCACGTACAACTGCCTCGGGACGACTGGAAATTGGCTCGGCCGCAGCGGCAGCCATCGCCTGACTGATATCCTGCTGTGTATGTGTGTGTGGCGAGGGCGCTGATTTGGCTGATGCTGCTACAGATGATTGTGCCGCCTGTGTTTGTTGCTGCTGCTGTTGCAAATTAGCCGTGGGTGTTGTGCGTTCCTCTTCTAGCTGCTGTATGCGTCGCTCCAGCGATCGGACATATTGCAGCGTCTGATCGTTAAGTGTATGGGCGTTTCGCAAATCCTGCCAAACAAGGGTATTATTAGCTGTATATATTTATTTAAGGCATTTGTATATTTGCTACTTACCGGCAATTGTCTTTGTTCCGCATAGTTGCGCAACGCTGTTATTGTCTCATCCGCGTTGGTGCTTGAACTGGAGCCGTCTCCATCATCGCGCAGTGCGTTACGCGTGGAAGCACCGCAGCCGGCGCACAGCGCATTTGCTGCCATATGGGCACGCTCTTCATCCAAATAAAGACAGAGCTCCTTTAGCTCCAAATTATCAGTGATGAGCTCTTGCTGTTTATCATCCAACTGTCGTAGTTTGTTCTGCCGCACAACAATAATAATAATACAAGCTTTAACAACTGTTTACGTTTTTGAGATCAATTACAATTGGCTTTACCTGATATGCTGCAACTTCTTGACGCATTACACTGGCCGTGTATCGTCCAAAGCGCTGCCATTCGCGTGCAAGCTTTCGACCTTTTTGACGATCATCGTCCAGAAAGCAACATAAATCTCGCAGCTCCTGATTGTCATCCAACAGACGCTGATTTTGTTCCTTCAGCGAGCGGAGCTCATTTACCAGGGACTAGATGTGTATAATAAAAGAAACAAAGGATCATTCGGTTTGTTAGTAACATGACGTTTAATGTATAAGAGTACAAATGTTAATTAACATTTTCTAAGAAATGTCTAACAAAGTTTTAACATTACCTGCAATTGACGATTCTGTTCTACTGTTAAACGTCCGCCGTTTGCCGTTGGTATGCCGGTGGCCACGCTGGATGTGACCGAAGCATTTGGCGACGGATGTTCTTGTTCTGTTTTGCGCACAAACTTCAGCATATCCTGTTGTGCCTTGCCGGACTGCTGATGTTGTTGCTGCTGTTGCAGATAGCGTGCTTGTTGCTGATGTTGCTGCTGTCGCTGATTTTGTTGCTGTTGCTTAACAGAATCGGGTAAAAAAATGCTGGTTAGCTGCGGTATATCCGGTGGATATTTGAGCGGCAAATGGGGCTTTAATATACCGCTACCTGACCCTGGCTGCGGCGGTGGCTGATACCGTGGCGGTATTGAGTGTGCAGGCGCTTTTAAATGTGCAGCTTTAAGCGTTACTTGTTGTTGCTGCTGTTGTTGTTGCAGTTGATAGAAGCTGCGACGCGTGTGCGGCAGATGGGTTTGGGCGGACAACTCTTTAGAATTGTTAGCTAGCAATTGATGTTGCTGCTGTTGTTGGATGGGTAAATGTGATGTTGTTGCTTGTGATTGTTGTTGCTGGTGCTGTTGTTGCTGCTGCGAGTGTTGCTGATGTATTGTTGCCACCGTTTGCAGCTGATGTATTTGCTGCACTGCTGCTGTTACGCTTTGTTGCCCGGCTGTTGCTGCTGTTGTTGTTGCTACTGCTGCTACTATTGCTGGTAGCAATGAGCGTCTTTGCTGAAATTGTTGCTGCTGTTGTTGTTGCTTACTAATTGTTTGCGTTGTTGTTGTCGTTGTTGCTGCTGCCGTCGTTTTATGTACACTTTTGTCAACGCTATTAATTTCTATTAAATTATTGCCCAAAATTCTTGGTGATGCCGTTGCCTTTTGTTGTTGCTGTTGTTGTTTGTGTGGTAGTTGCTGCTGCTGCTGTTGTTGATTGACGGACATTTTTGTGTTGTTGATTCCTTTATATCTGTAGTTTATTGTGGTATCATTTGAAGTGTCTATAACCTCGTTGCCATATTGCATAAATTACTGATAAAAATGAAAACATTGCCAAAATAAAAAGTAGAATAATAAATTAAATTCAAGCAAAGAAAAGAAAAGTGTAATTTATATATGCGAGACAGTTGAGGACACAATCCGACTATAATTAAACTGCCATTAGGCGGGGCGGCGTCTGATAAAAAAAAGTGAAATGCGCATTTGTGTCAAAAAAAAAAGATACAAAGTCTGCAAGCATTTCCTAGACGCAGATGCAACGAAGCGTCATAAACATGGCATGTGTGTCTCCGTACTAATGACAACGTCACTGTCATTGTTATTGTAACTACCAACAAAAACAAACACATCTACTGTTAATGTTACTGTCACTACCAAACGACTGTTCAATGCATTAACCTAGGCTCAATCTTTTGACTCTACTCTACAGATTGAAATGTATGTGTATATATGTATGTGGGTTTCCGTTTCTTGTTTCTGAAACTGAAAAGTAAAACAAGCAAACAGTTTAACTTGACTTGGCGCATATACAATATCACTCAGCAGTGTAACTATTATCTACATAGTATCTTCATCATATTCCTCGATCTTGAAAGTGAAAATAAAATGTATACGGTTTGATGGATAGCATGTTGCCGCCTGCCAACAAGCAATTGTTTAGGGGCAGGAAAAAATGAGTGACACAATCTGGGTAATCTAGCCCAATTTTATACATACTTTTAACACTTTTGACATTTCTTTAAGAACAACTTGTATTCACTACATATAATACGCTTCTCAATGAAGTCATTTGTTTTTTTAGCCTTAAACCTTTTTTTTTATTCTACGTTCACATTATTCACCATAACATTATCTGCTATTAAAACAAACATTTGTATATAAGACAAAAACATATCTATAACTATAATCTAATAACAAGTAATTTTATATTTTTCACATAAAACAACGTCAAAATTCTCACCTTTGTTCTGTTTATTATCTTATTGTACAAAATAACTACATTATACTAGTGGAAATACTTTATAGAATTCTCACAGTTTTGACTATGAAGCCACCCACTAAAAAGCAACCCACTGTGAAAGCAACTTCGACATCGCCAATATCTCAGCCAGATTTAAATAGTAACTAAAGTTGCTTTGGTTTGCTGCCGTCTTGAGTTTTGAATTACTTCTAATTATATCTATTCATTATTTGTGATGATGAAGAAGAAACCAAACAAAGTAAACGCCTTATAAGTAGTTTAAACACGATCCGCCTCAACGATAGAGACAATGGTAACAATTAACAAGTACAAGTGTTTTTGGTTTTCATATTTCAAAATTTTAAGTCCAAATTATGACAAATGTAGTTAGAGCATGAAAGTAAGACGGTTACGACTGTATTATACACTATATAAAAGGTAGAAGAGAACGCTAAGACAATGATATCAAACAGTAAGTGATAAATTATTTTTTGTGGTTGCAGTTACTAAAATTTAAAATATATATATTTATATTGACTATTTTTATACCCTAAGCAGTTTAAAGTATTAAAAAAGGGTATAAAGATGTCATGAACAGCCCATTTGAACAACTATGTTGCTTAAAAATTGTATAGATCTATTTTATACTACAAGCAACATATTTACAATTTGGCTTGGGCCAAATTATTAGCCAATGCCAGGACTGAATAGCTGTGTTGAAGGGTTAAAAAACACCATATATAATACATATACATGTGTATTGGCATTTCCGTTTTCCTGCGTGTCGTCTTCTTGAAATTGAGCCCAGGTGGACAGGCCTAAGCTCTCTGCCTTCTTTAAATTGAGAATCACGGCGAGGCAATCAAAAGCAAAAAATCTGCAACAACAACAATAGCATGAAAGCAATATTTGTGCTCATTAAGCGTAACTGACACACAAAGTTTTTGTTGGCTCTTTTTGGAGTTTTGTTTTGAGGCTTTCTTAATTTTGCAAGTCGGCAGTAACTGTATGTGTGTTTTTCTGCCTGCCTGTGTAGCGGAGTCTGTGTGACTTAAGCAAGTACGTATGTATGTAAAAATGTACACATGTATGCTGAAATCAGCATGCTATGCCCGCCCCCTTCTTGTGGCATTTGTGAGTGATAAGTTAAAGTTGAAGTTTTTGTTGGCTTCTCGCATTGTTTTTGGTTTTATGCGCTCTTGCTTTAAGCAACTTAATTTTTTTCGTCTGACTGTAGCCAAAAGTCTGACTTGACTCTCTTTGCAGTCGTTGCCTTTTGCGATTCCTATTATTTTAAAGGTAATTCGATGATTTACAACTGTTGGCTTTTGTGTTTTGTAAGTTTTCTTTCAGAATATAACTCGTCGACTCTGAGTCTGAGTCTGGCCCTCTCGAATCGTTGTGTGGGGTAATAATACAAAAACAATAACAAAAGGGATAGTCAGTCAGACCAGCAAACCCTGCCTACCGCATTCCTTTGTTATTTTGTTATACAGCTAAATATGCAAGGGGGAAATATTTAGCAGTGGGTTACACCACGCTAGTTGCACTGCCTTAAACGTACTCTCTCTCTCTCTCCCTCTCTCTGTCACTCTCTTTTGGTCTGTTGTTGTAAGTTCTGGTATTTTATTTCACACCTGTTGTTGTTTGCTGGGCCCAACTTTAAGTGTTTTGCGCGGGCATACCGATTTCAGCCAAGGCAGCTGTTGTTGCTGCTTTGGGGAGAGCAAAAAAGTTTTTCAGCTGACAAGTTGACAGGTTAAATAGCTTCATGTAATAGGGCATAGGGTGTAAGAAGGCAGTTCCATACCTTTGATATACAATATTCAGGCCTATGTGTACAAAACGACGAGAGCAATAGATTATATATTTACAGTAATTTCGATAACATTCTATGATGCTTGCGATCAACCGTTAAACAATCTGGTAGAACAAACAACTAGAAAAACAAATGCTTAAACCTTAAAGCCTTCATCTTCCATACTATTAATCATTTGAACAATGTTAACGCACAGCTAAAAAATGTTTGCTAAACTTAAAGAGAATGTAATTAATGAAATATGTTTGTCTGCGTTAACAGAAATTTGTTATTATTATTGAATAATTTAATGATCAAATATTTTTTTAATTTATAATCCGAATAGACTATAAACAACTTTCAGCTCCTAATTCTTTAAGAGTTGTACTCTCTTCCCTCTTTGCAAATACGCATGCAAATACATACAAAAGCACGCCACTTTTGTCTATTACGTGCCCGCTCGTTGTGTTAAGACGCAATAATACCCTTCTCTGACCCGTTCTGGCTCTGGGTACTAAGTATAAAAAAGCGTACGTGCTTTTTTGCTCATTTTCGCAATACATGGTTCTAATTTTTTGTTTACGTCTTGCGATTTTATAGCAACAGACATATGTATGTATATGCTGGGGTTAAGATTTATTCCTATAAGCATTGCTCAACGAAGCTTGGAACAAATGTTTAATTAAGGAAATGAACGTAGTCCCAAAATAAATAAACACATACACATACAGCAACACGCTCTTGACAAACCAACAATTTGGAAATGACGATGAGTAAATACCCTATTCGCATGAAGTGGTGGTAAAAATGCATTTCTCATATTTGTTGATTGGAATAGTTAGTTGTTTAACTTTTGTTGCAGTACAACATACAATGAAACAGATATACATTCCAACTTTCATTTCGTAAAATATCGCAGAGTTATACAGAAATTTTGTAATATAGAATTTGGTGTAGTCAAATTGCGGAAATTTGTTGTTACAGGAGATATCGACTTTATAATCATTTTTTATTATATTTTAGCGGGTTAATGCACTGCATAAGCTTAGTCAACAAAAAATATCATTAGGGAATACAAGTAATAAGCACAATAAAAAATTGCTTAATAAATAAAATGAGAAACGTTTAAGTATAGGTATATGTGTGTACGCGTATTTGAATGCTGAAAAGGCACTCAAGGTTAAGAAATCGTTTTAACAGCACACGCACTAGCCACAAGACCGACAGCTTTTTGGAAGTGATGACAGGCAGGCAACAACAAGAGTATAACAACAACAACACAACATGCAATGGTTAAGATCGGACACGGCAACGGCGATGAGAAAAACCACAAGTCATGTGGGTTAAGTACACTTACTTAACAACACAATTCAAAACTGATCGCGCACACAGACAATGAAATTTGTAATGAAAGGTTTAGCATCACGACAGCAGCGGCGACAGCGACCACGACAGTTACAGTGACAACCAAATAGCAAGAAAGGTGATTGCGATTGTATGTGTGTGTGTATGAGAGAGTGAATGGGATCAACCAGGGATGGCAAATACTTACAAATTATATTAATTTGACAAAATAATATAAGTCATATGTATATATTTATCTTAAAATTCTTTATTATTTTTCCAAGCTTACGGTCTCTTTTGCAGCAACCCTGATCGAAGCTAACCAAAAGCAGCCACCCACACTAAACCATAGAAATTGTATGGAATCAAAACCCGCACAGGAAACCAAACTTTAAAACAGGTAAAGACAAACGAAACGCCCACAAATCCCCTATTCAGACAGAAAGTCAGACTGGCATTCTGTTAGTTACACCGATGCCGACTGCTCTGTACTGCAATCTACACGCTCCATTGCATTTGCATTGCACGCACCAAAAACGCGTGGTAAATGTATGCATATGTATGCGTGTATGTTTGTACATACATATATCAATTTTCAAATGTAGCTCGGAAAAATGCCTTCGTCGCTCGTATCGAATGACAATTGACAAACAACATCGAAGTCGAAGTCAGAGCCTCTGTCAGAGGAGACAGAAACAACCAGCGAAATTTTCATGAATGAATTCAAACAAAAGGAAGCAGTACAAAGATGGACAGAGCAAAAATAAAATAAAAGAGAATCATCGAGAATCTCATTCGTTAACTGAGGTAAAGAGAAAGAGAAAAAAAAGATAAAGAGATGGTGTGGGGGGAAGAAAGTATTGCATCATAAGACGATTAAATTGCACGTGACACCATGACTGGAAAAGCCGCTAAATTTATTAATCAGTGAGCCTTCAGCTCTTTTGGGTCCACATTCAAACAGAATTCAAAGAAGGACGGAACCATTGGTAATATGATAGTCTTGAAATGGATGCCACCATTGTAACCTATAACAAAAGTGTGCATTCACTCATTTCATTTAACATTTAAACTGTCGCCTTTTAAAAAGTATCAATCAAAAATGTCACCCACGAATTGCTGGCTAATTCTTTCACTGTTTTTTTTCGGTATTTTTTGTTTATATTTTTTTTTAGTGTAAATAAATGGCATCATAATAAAAGTTGATTGTGTGCATGGCCAAGCACAAAATTTACAGCTGCGCAAAAAAGGCGCATATGTACTAAAAAGTTCTCTATTCAGGTCCTAGGATAAGAGGAGGGCGGCGAAAGATACGTAATGATGTGGAAGAAATAAAAATAGAGCAATTGAAGAATTGCAAGAATTTTATTTTAGGCTTGTAAGAACTACAGAGCTAAAAGTTGAAGTCATGAAGTAAAATGAGTCTACGATTTTTGAGATATATATACATATACTATATTTTATTACGTTTTTAACACATGTTTATTAGATCTTAAATAAGCACAAGGCATATCCACCCACAATTCCAGTTTTGTCTCTTAAGTCGTATTCGCTGGCTAAACTAATCGCATATCGTAAGACACACGCAAACAATCCAAAAAAACAAAGCGCAACAATAAATCACAGTTCGGTGTGTGTGTATATGTGAAAAGGTAGGAGGTCGTGTAAAGCTGTAAACACATATTCGATAAATCGAAAGTAACCGGAAAAAGCTAGAAAATAAATTCAACGGCAGCAAATTAATGAAATGCTTGATCAAACAAAGAACTCGCAGCAGCATCAAGTTGAAGCCGGCTCAAAACTCAACAAAGAAATCCAGCTTAATTAAACATTAACATAAACAAGTAAGAACCCTCTAGTCGAGTAAGCTCGACTAGAAGATACCCTTAACCCTTGACCATACAGACGGACAGATGGTCGGGCTAACAGACATACACATATGGCTGTGTAGTTCTGTATCAATACTTGATGGTTTCATATCTCCGGTGCTTCTTTACCGATTTTAATGAAATTTTTACAGAAGTTCATTATTTTGCTTATAGTTTCAATTCTCAATCAATTTTCAGTTTTTTGAAATTCAAGATTTTTTTGTTATCGATTACATGTGTATATCGTAAACCTGAAAAGTTATCGAAAATTTGAAACAAACTTGTCATGCCTAGGGATTAGGAGAGCTCATATCCAATATTTGGAGTCTCTAGCTTTTGTAGTTTCTGAGATCGACGCGTTCATACATACAGACGGACGGACGGACAGACGGACGGACGGGCAGACGGACAGACAGACGGACATGGCTAAATCGACTCGGCTGTTGATGCTGATCAAGAATATATATACTTTATGGGGTCGGAGAAGCTTCCTTCTCCCTGTTACATACTTTTGCACAAAACCATTATACCCTTTTTATTACCCATTTCATGGGTTAAGGGTATAAAAACACGAATATACACAGAGAGTACTAAAGTAGAATGTAAAGTGATAATGAGAGAAAGAGAAATCGAAAAGAATTTAAATTTAGTAGAGGAACAGTTACCTACACGGTTGCTGAAGATCAACATTTATATGATCTTTTCAACAAATCAATTTTGGATTGCTTATAATTTGTTTCCAAATTGTGTAGAGTATCATACATTGCTTGTTGCTTGTTTGTTGGTAGTTGTATTTGCATATTCAGACAATTTGTACCACAAAGCGACGGTTCCAACCAAATGTTGAATTGGGCGTGGTAATGAGTTTGGCAATAACAACCGATTTTTATTAACAGATTAATATACACAAACTTTTTTGGTTTCTATATGTACATATGTCGGCCAATGTGTTTAATTTCTTCTTTTTCCTCTTTTTTGCTAGTATTCCAGTTTCTCTTCGTTTCTGGCATAAAATCTATATGTTTATTGATTTGTTTCTTTTTAGCTCTTTCATTAAAAATCATAACATGCCATAAAAATCAATGACATCAATTAGAAATTCTTATTTTCGCTGGTTTGTAATACGCATTATTGAAGATATTCGGGGGATTGGTTTTTTGCAACGATATGGAGGCTTTGGAAAACTGCGCGTTATTAGGCCACAATGATATTGAGATTTTGGGGAGTGTCTGGTTTCTATCTCATCATAAACCCGTTCATATTATGACAAGCGTTGAATTTTGTTACCTCTATGTATGCTTATTTTTGTTTGTATAAGTGTGTACATATAAGTTACATAAAATCACAATAATGTTAATTGGACCAGAAACCACGATATGATTAATCACTGAGCAAAAACTGATTATGGAAAATGTTGGTAGATTTTTTTTTTTTTTTTTGCATTTGGAAATTAATATGGAATATATTTACTTACTTGGCCCCAAAACAAAAGCTTAAGTAAATAATAATAATAAATAAATTGTTTCTTATTATTTCTAATTAAAACACATTACGTAAGCATTATTATACTTTAATTCTCTGTTAAATGTTTGATCGTGTTTTTCCTCCCTTCCTTTGCCCGGCGACACGCTTTCACAGTTAACAGCAAATATGAACGAACCCTAAAAATACCTCAACAACAAAAACAACATTAAATTGACATAGACGGCAACGCATGCGCAATAAAGACCAATACCAATACGAACGTGTGCTTAATACCCATTGCCTGTTATATTGTATTTTTCTTTTGATTTATGTTACCAATATTAATACGAAGTAGGCAATTTAATAAAAGCGGAAACCATTACAATTGTTTGTGCAATGGAATTCTACTTCCTTCTTGGACAAAAGCAGCTTATGTGTATTTCTTTGAAAACATAAAGCTATGCGGTACACACTTCCGGATTGGTGTGAGTTGTTGTTTTGTTTGTCATTAAAGGACATTTGGATTTCTTCTTGATAATAAGTACAAACGCTTACGTTTTAATAATCATACTGCATCATTGTTTTTTTTTGGTTTGGGATCAGAAAAGGTTATACCTCATCTTGACTTGATTTTGAGGTTTTTGAACTAATTAAACGTTTTTCGTTTAACTGGCCAAAAGCAAAGTAGAACAAGAAAACACAAAAGAAGATATCAACAAATAAGAAGGCTCTAGTCGAGTAAGCTCGACTAAAAGATACCCTTAACCCTTGATCATACAGACGGACAGACGGTCGGGCTGACAGGCACACTCATATACCGAGGTACCAATGCTTGATGGTTTCATATCTCCGGTGTTTCTTAACCGATTTAAAAATTTTCACAGAAGTTCATTATTTTGCTTATAGTTTCATTCAGTTTTTTGAAATTCAAGATTTTTTTGTTATCGATTACATGTGTACATCGTAAACCTGAAAAGTTATCGAAAATTTGAAACAAACTTGTCATGCCTAGGGATTAGGAAAGTTCATATCCAAAATCTGGAGTATATAGTTTTTGTAGCTTTTAGTTTCTGAGATCGACGCGCTCATACATCCAGACAGACGGACATGGCTAAATCGACTCGGCTGTTGATGCTGATCAATATATATATACTTTATGGGGTCGGAGAAGCTTCCTTCTGCCTGTTACATACATTTGCACAAAAACATTATACCCTTTTTTTACCCATTTCATGGGTAAAGGGTATAAAAAGTGTGTACGAAATCTTTGGAAGCACGTAAATCAAAACGCATGCAACAAACAAGACGTTAAACAAGTAAGAAGACTCTTGTCGAGTAAGGTCGACTAAAATATACCCTTAGCTCGTGACCTAACTCATTTGGTGTCGCCCTACTATACCAATGGTTCATGATTTAACTTCAATATTGTAAATCTTCGGTGTTTATCAACCAATCTGAATACAAATTTCACACCTTTTTATTAATTTGGTAATGTTTTCAATTCCTACAAAATAATGTTTTTATTTTATTACCAAAATCTGGACTATCTAGCGTTTAAAGTTTCTGTGATCGACGCGTCAATACATACACACGGATGGAGGAACGGACATATATCGACTCGACTGTTGATGCTGATCAAGATAATATACTTTATGGGGTCAAAAATATCTTTTTTACCCTTTTCATTGGTTAAGGGTATAAAAAAAGATCAGTAGAGGTATGCCAGATTGAAGATGAAAGAGAGATATGTACATGTAACTGCAGCTATGCAACACATATGTGGCAAGATCAAGAAGTTGGCTGCCCTATTGTCAAGTGCTGCCAGTTTCATAAATCAAGTCACATTAAGTGTAATTTCATCAACATTATCAGTTTTAATTGGAAAGAACGGGAGACATAAAAAATAATAACGCCTAGGTCCCAACGTACTTATATATATTTATTATGGTATATATATATTATATTATATATATTAGGCCCAGTTAATTGTAAAGAGAAATAATAACTTTACCACAGCTGCAGAAAATGACCAAAACGCAGGCTGCAACAAAACAGAAGATGAAAAGAATTGAAGTAAAACAACAAAACCACAGCCAAAGACCGGCAGTATTTATCTTTGACAATTTGATAGTGACAGCGTGTGGCAGAGTGGAAAGTAGGCAAGAAAGTCTCTTTGCGCAGCCAAAGCTGTTGAGACCCACAATTCCCCCCATTTATGACAGTCACACAAATCGAGTTATACTCCACATCGTACTTTCTAATTTCTAATGCACACATTTTTTGGTTTTTTGAGTGATGCTGTCTGGCTTACTCTATACCCTAGGATCAAAATTGTTAATTGATGTACGCGAACATAATAATAATAACAAAATATATATTATTTCAAAGTTATAAGTTAGCATAATGAGGTATATAATAGCTGTTTTTAACTGTAAATTCAATCAACTTAAAACAAGCCAAATTTGTAAATATGATTGAGCACTTTTTTTATACCCTTAACCAATGAAATGGGTAAAAAAGGGTATAATGGTTTTGTGTATGTAACAGGCAGAAGGAAGCTTCTCCGACCCCATAAAGTATATATATTCTTGATCAGCATCAACAGCTGAGTCGATTTGGCCATGTCTGTCTGTCCGTATGTATGAACGCGTAGAGCTCAGGAACTACCAAAGCTAAGGTCTCCAGATTTTGGATATGAGCTCTCCTAATCCCTAGGCATAGCAAGTTTGTTTAGAGCTTACTCGACTAGAGCCTTCTTACTTGCTTTGTGTTATAACAGGTAATTTTTAGGCTGTGTTTTCTTTACATTCTTTCTTAATTTCGAACACAACCTTATGTTGGAAGCTTTTAAACACAAAAAAGTATTTAAAAACAAACAAATTTAGTTCTTGTTTGTAAACACGAAAGTGTACGGATTTAAGGTACGGTAGTGCTTATTCTACATCTTTAAACTAACTGTTCTTTCTTGTTTTTTTCAATAGACTGGTTTTTAATGGGAAAAATAAAGTGTAAATGGTATATTCTATTTGCCCAACTAGCCAATGCAATTGAAATTTATTGTTAATCTCTGTAGCTTTTATCCGCACAATGTTCGCTTAACGTTAACGTTAACAGTGACTGCAAAAGAGCAGCGCACAACTGCAGAAGCTGAAAGTTACGGAAAGCAAGGCCTTACGCTTAGGAGGCGGGAAATTTGCGATTTGTCTGATAGTTAGTAGCTGGCTAGAGTAGTGGTAGCTATGTAAGCGATGGTAGGTCAGATTGAATGGTTGTGTTGGAATAACTGTAACTTAAGCATGGCTAAAGTTGGCGGCGACGGGAAATTGAACTCGTTATTCTAAAAGAGCATATTAGTGCTTCTGAACTTACGTCGAGTACTCAAATTCAGTTACCAGTTAGTTATTATAAAGTGATTTAGGAAACTGCTCATAATAATAAGTTTGCTCTTAATTTTTCACGTATCCTAATATTTAGAATAAATATAGTATGCAAGGTTTGCCGTAGCTCACACTTAAGTCGGCTTAACTTTTCCTCCTTTGCTTCCTCTTCTTCTTGTGATGTGCCGTTGTCATTTCCAAGGCGCGCCAATGGAAAAACTGCCATCAAAATTTTTTCCTGCGCGCTTCTTTGGTGAGAACATTGGGCCCCAGCGGTAATGAGGAAGGCGTAGCATTTACCAGCGCAACAGCAGAGCCTAAGAAACACACACAAACACATAGAAACGAAATAGCTAACTGCTTAATACTCTTTTTTACATTTGATAAAAGTTCAAAGAAGATAAGTAAAGTAGTTCTCTGTTAATGCTCTTCGAGTTGGAATTTCGAGCTAGACAAAGTTAATGCTTTACAAAGCTCTCCTACTTCGCATACTCTTTTTTTTCGCCTTTTTGGCAACAGTGAGTGTATAAAAAATAACTAAAAGTCCAAAATTAAAGTGCGTGCTGCCATGCGAAATGGCGGTGGATTTTGAATGGTGACGACAGAAGAGTGTTTAAACTAGTTCTAGCTGTGTTCTAACTGGGACACTTGTTGCTGAAAGTTGAACGCTCGTTCAATTAGTTGAAATCAAATATAGGACCACAGATGACAGCAACAGCGCGCACTCACATAGCAAACGTATTCCACACTTCCCACGCAGAGCTCAGAGCAACTGGGAGTGGCAACCTAAATTGTCTTAATGGACTATAAAGCAGCTGCGTAAAATAATAAGAAATAAACAAGAAGAAACAAGTAAGAAAGCTCTAGTTGAGTAAGCTCGGCTAGAAAATACCCTTAACCCTTGACCATACAGACGGACAGACGGTCGGGCTGACAGACATACACATATGGCTGTCTAATTCTGTACCAAAGCTTGATGGTTTCATATCTCCGGTGTTTCTTAGCCGATTCTAATAAAAATTTCACAGATGTTCATTATTTTAATAATTGTTTCAATCCTCATTTTCAATTTTTAAAATTCAAGATTTTTTTGTTATCGATTACATGTGTATATAGTAAACCTGAAAAGTTATCGAACATTTGAAACAAACTTGCTATGCCTAGGTATTAGGAGAGCTCATATCCAAAATCTGGAGTATCTATCATTTGTAGTTCCTGAGATCGACGCGTTAATACATACGGACGGACGGACAGACAGACGGATCAAGAATATATATAATTTATGGGGTCGGAGAAGCTTTCTTCTGCCTGTTACATACTTTTGCACAAAACCATTATACCCTTTTTAACCCATTTCACGGGTTAAGGGGGGAAAAAAAAAGAGACAAAGTAGCTGTCGGTGTACAACGCATTCACTGCCAAAACCTGATGTTGCGTGATAAGCTCAAAAGGAAAAGAAAGTTTTCTTGCCCAGCACAACGGTTTCATTGACAAAAAGCTCACGTGAAAACGAACTTTGCATAGCTGCTGTTGTTATTGCTATTGCTGCCTGCTGTTTTTAGCATTCGTTACACATTAACGTTTTACGAGTAGGATTTAACATATTTCTAACAGCAGCCATAAGCAGCTGCAGCAGCCGACGCAACAGGTTAACGGACTCTCTCTCTTTCTCTTTTTGTCTTTCGTTTTATCTCTATTCGTATTGATTTGCTGCACATTACATTTTGAAATGCTGCACTGTTCCTTGTTGTTGTCTGCTCAATCGGTTTTACCTGTTGCAACAGCACAGCACAATGCTACAGCAACAATAACAACGACGGAAGCGACTGCAGTTTTTTGTTTGATCTTTTCTCTTATTGTTGAGCCGATGTCGTGCATCTTTTTTTCTCTTCTGCTGCTGCCGTTGTTGCATTCTCTTGTTTCACTGTGAAATTTATTGGCGCATATAAATGCTTTAAAATTTATGTTATTCTCATTTTAAAGTTGACCCTTTTCTGGCTGTTAAAATTCTTCTTGCTATCTTTTTTTTCTTTTCAGTTGACGGTGTCCTTTTTGTTTTAAAAATTTATTTTCTACTTTAATTTTTATTGTTGTCAACATAAGTGGAAAATGGATTTGATATCACTGACGGCTTATTGTCGTGCCTCTAAAAAGAATATATAAAAACAAAAACCTGTGGGCGCAGCCAAGTAGGCGTCACAGTAAGACAAAATAGAGTAATTTGTGCACAGTCAACAATAGGAGGGTGGGAAGGGTGCAGAGCAAAGAAAACTTTGCACCCCTAATGCAGAGGCGTACAGTGGGAGGGGAGGATGGGTGTACTTACCTACATAAGCATAGAGTTGTTCTAGTTACGATTTGTGTGTGATTTGCACAGATTTTATTGCCTTCGAAATTGTTGGGCTTTATGGGCTGCTGATAGTGTTGGTTGGAAAAGTAATGTTGATTAATTTTACACACGCTCACACACAATTAGCGTGTAAAATTGCACAGTTCTATGGTCTCGAGAACAACAACAAATATTTGTAGGACACATGAGCGTCGTTGCTGCTGCCGCATTTCGATGCAAACAAACAAACACTACGCGGCTTATCCACGACTAATTGTTTAAATAACACATCATTTTCACACCATTTAATGGCAACAAGTTTTGTGTGTTTTTTTATTGCAACACAAAATACACGCACTCACACACATACAAGCTCAAACACAACAGATACAAAAGCAGACACAATTTTCGCGCTTTCGGCTTCGACTTTTTGTATGTATCTTTTATTGGCTTGAATTTTCCTGCTTGGTCTTTTCGAGAGACAAACGCAGAGGCAGAACGGGAAGCGACGTGTTGCTTCTTCTTATTATTTTTTTTCTTTTTCGCACAAACGACTGGCTAAGTGCACCTAAAACTAGTTAAAGGAGCGAGTGCTGGACGCGCGTGTTAAATATTTGCAATAATATACAACAGTCAACATTTCTTTTTATCCGCAACAAGCCTACGCGTCTAAACCGCTCAAATTCCAACAACAAATTAAATGTTATTTTATTAACAGCTGTTAATAACATATAGTAATGAAGCGCAACATATCGATCGTATTTCAGCTATCGATAAAATAGTTATTTTTGTAAATAGTTATTTCAGGTGAATAGTTTGAAGAGGTTTTGCTTTACCTTTTAATCATTTATAAAGGTTTCTGCCATTAGCACAATATTTAAGGCTTTTAATTAA
Source organism: Scaptomyza parva (assembly GCA_035044645.1). Classification (NCBI taxonomy): domain Eukaryota; kingdom Metazoa; phylum Arthropoda; class Insecta; order Diptera; family Drosophilidae; genus Scaptomyza; species Scaptomyza parva. The sequence continues at coordinate 3,721,107 of JAWNNT010000063.1, forward strand.
TTTATTTTTTATATTTCTTTTGGCTGGCAGAATCATTTCGATATGGTAAACAAAATCAGCAGTTTAAATAATTCACGGTCACACTGACGCCGCCAAAATATTTATTTTTATAATTTTGCAGAAAAATTGCAATGGGAGTTTGTCGTTTTTTTCAGCAAGGTTCATGTCGCTTTGGCACAAAATGCCACAATGAACATTTCGATGTGAAGTAAGTGTGGTTACGTACATTAATTATAAGCTAAAATTTTTCATTTGTATTTTTATTGCAGACAATACTTGAAAACGGACATCGAATCCGGCGTTAATGGTAAAATGTGGCCGTTTTCTGTGTATGGACCGTTTAAGGACAAGCCAAATTTGCCGAACTTTATAGAGGACATGTCCTTCGAAGAGGTGCGTTTTCAAGCGTACGAAAGTCGTCGTCAGAACTGCTTTGATCAATTCCATGTGCAATTCTCCAGGGATGTGCACGAGGCCACCAACAAAATGAAACTTTTACTACAGGCAACACCTCAAACAATTGATGTCATGATTAAGCTATACGAAATACCAGAACAGGCTCAACCATCAGCCAATACCAATAACAATCAATTTGGCTACGCTGCAAACAATGCTGTTCAGACTAACGGCTCCATTTTCAGCAAGCCTACATTAAGCGCCGGTGCTGGCAACATTTTTGGTGGCGCATCGGCAACCAATGGCAACAGTATTTTTGGTGGTGGCTCCTCAACAAGCACAAACCTTTTTGGTGGCGCAACAAACACAAACATTTTTGCTCAACAACAGCAGCAGCAACCATTTGGACAACAACAGCAGCATCCGCAGCAACCATTTGGACAACAGCAGCAGCCAGGCGGCATCTTTGGTCAACCGCAGCAGCAGCATAATTTATTTGGACAGGCTCATGCCACCGCTGATGTTTTTGCGCAGTCACATCAGGCATCCAATCCATCGCCATTTGTCCAAATGGTTGGCTTTACACCACAACAACCACAAGGTGGCAACATTTTTGGACAAGCAACGGTGACACCACCACAACAAAATAAAGGCAATATTTTTGCTCAAGCTGCCGCTGCGCAACTGCAAAATGGATATTTTGGTCAAACAGCTTTTCAACAACCTCTGCAGCAACAACAACAACTGCAGGGAACGCCAGCAACAAACGTTTCGTCCATATATAGCCGTCTCGAAGACTTGACACCAGAGGAAATTGCTGCCTTTAAAGCGGATGACTTTCTGCCGGGACAGGTACCCTTTAAGCCACCGCCCAGAGAGCTTTGTTAACAAATTTGCATTTGTTATAAACTTATAATTTTATTTGAATGATTTGTAAATTGTTAGCGTTTTTTGTTTGAATTTTATATATCTTAAATCGAATAACTTACATTTTTTGAACTGACTACAAAAATATTAATATGAATATGAAAGAAATCGCTCACTAATGCATCATCATGTTTAAGCGTTCCATATTTATAGAGTAGACGGCATGAGAGCCAATGAGATTACGATCATGAAAAGCGTTCTGGCAATCCCTGAGTGTAATCACAGCACGTTCGCACGGTTCACTATTGAACAAAAAAATAATATGTTAAGAACTGCGAAGTACATTAATGTGGTGAAATACTTGCACTTGTTCGCAGGCGGAGAGGAATACAATTTCATCGTTTTGTCGTCTCATAAAGTTAGCTGTGTTAAGTTCCTTGTCGTGCTCCAGCGGAGTATCATCAATCTTTTGACGGGTCACCGTGTTCCGCAATGAGGGATCACGAATTTCCGCGCCGACATCATAGAAAAAGTTGCCTTCGCCGCTTGTTTTGTAATGTTTACGTTTCATAATGATGGCGGCCAACAGATCTTTGAGCAACACTTGCACTGCTATGGCCACATACTCGGCAACACTGTCATCCACAGAGACGAGCCCAATCTCCCAGGCGCCGATAAGGAAACGACCCATTATGAAGCCAGCATCGGGTAGAAACAATTCCTGTGCGCAATATCGTTGCATTGGCAGCTGCTGTTGTTGTTGTTGCATACCCTGATCACCGGCGAGTGTGGGTGGACGTATCAGCTGCATATTGTCCTCCTTAATAAACTCCAGCACATCGTACAGCTCAAAATTCTGGCGATATCCAGAGCCTCGCGAGTAACGTTTCCGTTTCCTGCTGTTGGTGTTGCCAGAGGTGCCGCTACCGCTTTGGCTACCCGTTGGGCAGGTGGACTGTAAAGCGGCAACCGTTTCGGGATGTGCAAAGGCATCGATTTTATTGAGAAGTGCCAGTAGAAACTGATTGTGTAGATGAAGTTTGTCGGAAGTCATGATTTTGCGAGATTCACAATCGAATTCTTCTTTGGTCCAGCGATTGCGAAACCAGTTTTTCATATTCGCCCTGTAGCGTTCCCAGTTATCACCTAATGCCAGAGCTAAAGCCTCCTTGGTCAACAGCACTTTATCTGTAAGTGCATTCATTTTAATCACGCAAAACGTAAATGTTTTGTTTTCATATGATTTGTTTGCGACTTTCGGAATTGGTGATATCGATTTTTTCTTGCGCCACAGGGTGATTCGGCAAAGAAAAGTGTGGTCACCTGAATTGTTGTGCAGCACATATGATCACCGTACTGTTCACAAATTCCAAACAATAACACGCGACAATAATGGAGGTAAATATATACAAATCGTATTGATTTTATTACTTAAATTTATTTAATACATTTTGAATTCACTTGGAGAAATCTAAGAAATCAAAGACGCACAAGAAATCAAAAGAAACGGCGTTGGTGGTGAAGCTCATCAACACGCAGCGCAAACACAAGGAACTGAGCCGCGTGCTTAAACTCAAAAATGAAATCCTGCTAAAATCCCAAGTCTCTTATCTGGAATATATTGAAATGCGCTCGGAACTCGACCGTCTAAACGTGCTAAAAGAGACGTTTACGCGTCGCCTGGAAAAATTACAACAACTGGCTAAATAGTATATTATCCAACAATATGTAATTTTAAGTTTACAAACTAAGTAGATGTGAAAAAAAATGAAATACAAATTTATGCGTTCGCTTTTACATTAGATAAAGAATATTCAAAAGCTGCCCACATGCGACTAAATTCAATTTGGAATTTCCGGCATAATGTGCTGTCCGACGTAATAACGCAATTTTCCCAGTTGCCGTAAAATCCCTGCATTGTCCAGTTAAGCGAACCATAAATCACTATACTGCGATAGGCAGGCGGTTTGAACTTTCGACCCATTTGTCGCACGATTTCATTCACCCGAATGGGATTATCAATTACCATAAACTTGTGATGCATCATTGCCGTTGTGTCTGGTGCGCGAATCTCTATGCCCAATTTGCTTAGATACAAAATGCGCGAGCCGATAGAACAATTCATTTCGTGATCGCTTATTATTCGTACAATGACATTACGGCGTAACGCCTGCGCAAGGGCATTCACCAGATCGTTTAAAGTAAAAACATAAATCGCAATATCGATTGAGTATTTTGCCTGATTAATTTCAGCAATGATGCGTTGCAAGTAACGTTTTGAGCAGTTTTCGTTTGAGCACTTGTAGGAGACATCCTTGAGATGACTTGCATGACAATGTAAGCTCATTTCGTTAAATATTAAAATATCCCAGACTTGATCCGACTGACGCCACTTTTGAATCCTGTCATGAACATATTGAATAGCAATAATAATAAATTTGGCCAAAACTGCGCCAGTAACCGCAGAGCCGGCACCAATTGTGATTTTAGTAAACGTGGGGTGGTGAAAATAAACTAAAATTTGTTAAGTTGTATAATACAATACAATAATACGTTTTAAATTTTATTACTTACATGATGAGTCCAAAATGTTTTTTACGCGCTCAACTCCTAACATTTTCGGTAATTGGATTTTGTGACGTTTGAATATAAACATAGTTCATTAAGAAATTTTTTCGATATCGATATCTTTGTAAGGTATCAACGCTGAACTGCGGCTCAAATTAAAAGTAAAATAAAGAGCTTCAAAATTGTTTTAACAATCAAATAAATACAATAGATATGAATGATGCATCAAAAATACTTGAAAACAATGAAAATAAAAAGCTACAAGATGCGCATGAAACAGCCGTAAATAAAGTTTTAAAGTTAAACTTAATATTGAGTGAGATTGACGACATAAAAATGGGGCCCGAATATCCTGAAATCGAACAGGCTCTCAAATTAATTTCGGTGGCTGATCATATTCGCCTGGGCGATAAACAGAATTATATGCTTGGTAATTAATTTTTTTCAGTTATATATTCGCAATAATCTTCGTACACATACATTTATAGGCTTACAGGACTGCAGCAGTGTTCCGCCGCTCAGTTACATTGACAGAAAGATTGTGCGCGACAAATTGGTGGCCAATCTACGTGTAATTCTTCCGCCTATTGCCGAGCTGGGCGATAAAATACGAAGTGAACTACCGGGCGCATTTACAAAAGAAGATGAAGTGCAGCTGACAACACAACAACAGGAAATAATTTGTTTGCAAAAGGAGCAGCGCGAATGTTTGAAGAAATTGTCCGAGATTCGTAATCAGAAGTGTGAACTTTTGATGAAGGCGGTAGAATTAAAGATGGGTTCACAGCTAAGCAATGAATTGAAGGTGCAACAGGCGCAAGCGGAATTACAACAAACAAAAGCGGATTTGCTGCGCATATGTTTGATTGACCAAATATACTCGCAAACAGATAATAGCTTAAAAGCCCACGAGGAAGTGGAGAAATATCTTAACGAGTTGCAGAGTGCTGTTAAGCCGTAACCAGAGAATGAACATCGTTCACATTTTTAAGTTTGTAAAGAAACAAGTCATTTTGTAAATAAAAACCTAATCTTACATTGCGGTATTTTATTTTAGTCTGTAAACTTGGTATTATTTTAACACAACTCTGGCAACTCCGCCGCCATAACACAAACAAATAATTGCTAATCCAAACAGCGCGTCTTGCAATGACAGAAAATAGTTTTAGTGATAGCAAAGAGGAGATACAAATTGAAGATGCCGTGGCACAGGAGGAGACAACACCGGATATAGTAAGTGCGGCTGCACATCTTGTCCCCGGCAGTGTCATTGATTTTGAAGACACATCCATTGATTCCACAAGCGTCTTTAGCACAACGACAGCAACAACACGCAGCAAAAGTAAATCGCCAAATACGAGAAAGCTGCGTAAATTATGGCGGCGAGTAAAGGCGCCAAAAATGGTGCAGCCGCTGTTCAAGTACAGGTAAGCAGATGATATTTATAGCAAATGCTTAAATTTTAACCAAGTAAATGCTTTATGTAGTTATCATGTACGTGAGGATCACAATCATCAGATTTTTGGTGTTCAATTCAATCCATTTCTGGACAGAAGCCAAGCAGTCTTTGCAACAGTTGGCAAGGATCGCGTGTCTGTCTATGAATGTGTCAAAAAAAATGCTGTGGTATCCGAGACTGACGAAGAAATGGGCATTCGTCTTTTACAGGTTTATGCTGATCCGGATGTAAGTGAAAATTAATAGATCATTAATTCACAAAGCTTCTCTAATAATATACATATTTTCTTTTTCACTCATTTGCAGACAGATGAAAGTTTTTATAGTTGTGCTTGGTCCTACGATACAATAACTGGTGACCCGGTACTAGCAGCAGCTGGCTATCGCGGCGTCATACGCATCTTTAACATAATTAAGCACCAGTGTGCAAAAAATTATATTGGACATGGTCATGCGATTAATGAGTTAAAATTTCATCCAGTGCTACCGCAACTGTTGCTCTCTGGCAGCAAGGATCACTCGCTGCGTCTGTGGAATATACAAACAGATGTCTGTGTCGCTGTGTTTGGCGGCGTGGAGGGTCATCGCGATGAGGTACTATCGATTGATTTTGATTTGCGTGGTGATCGCATTATGTCCAGCGGAATGGATCATTCACTAAAGCTATGGCGTCTGAACAAGCCAGATATTAAGGAGGCCATCAAGCTGAGCTCGACCTTTAATGCCAGCAAAAATACGGCTCCGTTTCCAACTATCAAAGAGCATTTTCCAGACTTCTCCACGCGCGACATTCATCGAAATTATGTGGACTGCGTTCACTGGTTTGGTGACTTTGTCTTCTCTAAGTCGTGTGAGAATTCAATTGTCTGCTGGAAGCCGGGCAAACTGTCTGCCCAGAGTCATGAAATTAAGCCACAGGACTCGACTACTGTTTTGCATCACTTTGACTATAAGATGTGTGAGATCTGGTTTGTGCGTTTTGCATTTAATGCTTGGCAAAAAGTGCTGGCACTTGGCAATCAGCTGGGCACAACGTTTGTTTGGGAGCTGGATTCCAATGAACCAAACTTAACCAAGTGCAGCCAGTTAATGCATCCCAAATGTACATCAACTATACGACAAACATCTTTTTCAAAGGATGGTTCTATTTTAATTTGTGTTTGCGACGACAGCACCGTTTGGCGCTGGGATCGTATAAATTAAGCTACATTCATATAACTTGTTTAATTATATATCTTCAATATACGTATAAGAATGCGCACATATATTTAGAAGTAATATTCTAATGATAAGAATTTAAAATATAGCTAAACATAAACTGCAAAGTAAAAATGTTCGATATTTAAAAATTTATTTCCTATCAATTTATTAATCAATAGCATAGCCAGATTAGAAATGCCTGTGCTTTGTTTGATTTAGGGAAATTTTTATTCGAATTTTTAATACTAGAATTGCAAGCATAAGTCGATATTTGGCGGCTATTCGACTGTCAACCGTCGATAGTAAAAAAAAAGTGGCAGCACTATTTTTCCCGTACAGTGTTGGAAAAGCAGCAAAACAAAACAATAAAGAAGAAGGCGAAAACGTTTAGAAAATTCTGTAAATGATAAAAGTCGCCATAAGTTGTTAAAAATGGGTTCATCGTCTGGCAAAAAACATAAAAAGGACAAAAAACAAAGACATCGGTCGCGTTCACCAGAACGACCCAGTCGCAGTGTAGAAGAAGAGGTTACCCTTGATCTTACAGACGATTCGGCGTCAACTCGGCACAGACACCATAAGCATAAGAAACACAAGGAGCACCGCCACAAGCATCACAAGCATAAGGAGCGTGAGCGACCCAGCGAGGTCATTTCTCTGGAGGAATCAGACTCGGACAGTAAGTGCAAGGGCAAGGTGCCCTTTGATAAATTAAGATTGTGCAGACCAAAATTTGCAGGGTAATTGCATACCAGGGGTACAGCATTGTAAAACGAAAAGCGATAAAATGTTTTCAAAGCGGTTGTAATATACCCTGCAATTGCCCTCTCACCATTTGTTGTTTGTGCAGGTGGTCGAGCTGTGCACATATATACAAAAATATACATGGCGATTTTTCTGTGTTTACTAAGTTCATTAATCTCTTGCAGGTTCCGACTGCGTCGAGGTGCCTGTTGAGCAAGAAGGCAAAGCAAAAGGCCGTCAGCCGACAGCGCGAGAAAATGAGCGAGAGACTCCGGTACGAGCGCGAGAACCCGTTCGAGAACGGGAGCGGAATCATGAAATATCAGCACCACCCCCACCACAAATCTCAAAACATGTGGATTATGAGCGTGGGCGAGAACGTGAAATTGAGCGGGAACGCGATGCTCGCAAGCGTGCGATGAGAGAGCGCGACCGTGTTCGTGGCCGATCCCGGTCACTGTCACCACCATCATCATCAACGGGGGGCCATCAGCAGCAACAGCAGCGCTCTCAACAACGTGGTAACAGGGAACGAGATCCAGGACGAGAGCGGGAACGAGAACGTGAACGAGAAAGGGAACGGGAACGGGAACGGGAACGTGTGCTTTCTCGTAGCCATTCACCCATACCAGAAAATGGTGCTGGGGTTTCGCTCTCCATTGAAGAGACAAATAAATTGCGTGCCAAGCTGGGGCTTAAACCACTGGAAGTGGACACAGGGTCAAACAAACCAGCAGGATCCAGCAGTGGCACTAGCAATCACCAAGAAAGTAAAAGATCTGGTGCTGAAAAGGCTTTCTCTGCGTATAAGGATGAATGGGGCGAGTTTTTGCACAAGCCTGCGGATAACATTAAAGTAAAAAAGGAGGCTCAGAAATTACGTGAAAAGCTTAAACAACGCAAGGAAAAGCGCTTTCTTGAGGAGCGTTTGGCACGCATTCGCACCTTGGGCGAATCCGATGAGGAAACTGACAACGTATCCAAGTGGGTAGATCGCAACAAGCGCGTCGTTAATGAGCGCGAAGAGGCACTACGCAAAGTAATTTTTTATAACATACTTTTGCAGTTACTAATTTACCCAAAGTAACTTTTTTAACTTTTCAGGCCAAAGAACTGGAAGAACTTGATGAAACGTTTGGTGTTTCCGAAATCATTGAACAAGAGACCAAAAAGGCTCGCCAAACGGCTTATATTGATCGAAATTTGAAGGGTTTGCGCGTTGAGCACGATATGGATGGTTTTAGTGAGGGTCGCACTGTTATACTAACGCTGAAGGATCAGTATGTGCTCAATGAAGAGGATGGCGACACTCTAGTCAATGTTAACATGCTAGACGACGAACGCTATAAGAAAAATGTGGCCAACAAGAAACTCAATCCTCTAAGCTATGGTTATAATGTATACGAGGAGCAATATGATGAACTTGGCAATCCCATTGAACGTTCCATACTTGAGAAATACGATGAGGATGTTGAGGGAAAGCCGCAGAAGCGCAAACATTTTGTGATTGGCGAAAGTATGGATGAGGAACGCGAGCATAGGCGTAAGCTACTAGAAATCAAGACAAAATTAGCTGGCAAACGTTTGGAAACGTTGCAGGACACGAATATACAATTAGCATCAGATACATTTAGTGCTGAAGAACTCGCAACGTAAGCATCATATATAAATATATTAATTGCATTATCTGCCTATTAATATTTTATTTAAATCTTTGTTTCACAGCTTCAAGAAGCCAAAGAAGAAGGTTAAGAAATTGCGCGAGAAGCTAAAAGCTGATGATTTAGAACCAATTGCCGAGTTGTCGGGCTCCTCAAATATGGGCAGTCGTCATGGACGTTACCGCGAGGCCGACGATGAGGATGTTGATATAAAAGAAGAGGACTCAAAGTCTCATATTAAGTTGGAAGATGAAGATGATGATTTGGAACGCGTTTTGTCAAAGGCACGCAAGCTTAAGCAAATAGAGAACATCATAAAGAAACCTCTGCCTATTGACGTGGCAACCATTAAGTACGAAATCAAACCAGAGACAGTGGATGATGCTCACAATGCTGATGGTATGGAGCTTAGCAGTGCCGATAGTAATATTGTGCTCAACGCGACGGCAGAGTTCTGTCGCACATTGGGCGATATACCCACCTATGGCATGGCTGGCAATCGTAATCAGGACTCAAATGATATGCTGGACTTTGATAGGAATGATGCGTTAGATGAGCATATGGATACTAATCAGGAGGAGCCAACATTAAATCATGGCACATGGAACTCTGTTAATCCCGACGAAGTAATGCAGCCCGCCGATTTAGATAATTTGGGAGATGACATTGAGGAGCGAGCAATATTGGATGAGGAGCCTGATGTGGGCGCTGGCGTAGCAAATGCCTTGCGCCTGGCTCTATCCAAGGGTTACTTGGAAAAGGAGGAAAAAAATCGGCCAAGCAATACAAAGATGGCACACCTTCAAGCCAAGAACTATTCTATTGAAGATAAAGCTGCCGGGTAATTGTTTTTTTTTATATAAACTGAACTTTACTTATGTTTTTTTCTTTTCTTAGTGAGGATGACAAAATTGGACGTCGTGATCGTTTTCATGCTGGTCCCATTATGGATTTTAAGGATAAGGAAACATTTAAGCCTAATGTTAAACTCGACTATATTGATGACAATGGTCGCATTCTAAACCTCAAAGAGGCTTTCCGTTATCTGTCGCACAAGTTCCATGGCAAAGGACCTGGCAAAAATAAGATTGAAAAACGTTTAAAAAAAATGGAACAGGATGGCGTAAGTTATTAATGCGGAAAAATAAACCTATTTAAAGGATTCTTAATGAATTAAATTTTTTTTAATTATAGCTAATGAAAACAATGAGCTCCACAGACACACCACTATGCACGTTAACCATGTTGCAGCAAAAGCAAAAGGAAACTAAAACGCCATATGTGGTGCTAAGTGGTAGCAATAAAAACAACGCTGGCGTTAGCGGCGCCTCTATTTCAAAGTTTAAGTAAAGCGCAATCTAAAACACTTAACCAAAACAACCAAATGCAATAGTTACTTCCAAAATCACAAACTAAATGCTTATTGTAGTTCATATACAAAGGTAGATTAGATTTCAGAACCATACATAAGCCCGTTTATATTTAAACTGCAGCTTAACATTTACTCAATATAAACAATATAAACTAATTATTATTCACTCAGACACACCGCAAAAAATACTTTACCTTATTGTTGAAAATTTTAATTACTTCTTTTTAGTTACAACTGAATTTTATAATAGATTTTTAAATTGAGTTTAAATTGAAAATATTTATAGTTGCAGATTGATTGTAATGCAGCTATTAGTAAATCAAAACAAAATCAAAGAAAAGTAAAATTTAATAAAAAATTGCGATTCTTATGCACAATTTAATAACTTAGTGATCATCCAATTGTTTTTTTTGTAATTGTTGAAGATATTATATTTGTGTTCCAGAACTTAACGTGTTTATGTATATTGGTGGATCGCCTCGATTAAGTGTCACTACAAAGAAGGTAAGGTACAAATTGTGTTTCTTTTATAAAACAGGTAATTCATTTAGTCAATACCATTAAAGCTTCTGCCCAGAATAATACGCTGCTTGCCCTGGATGAATTCAAAACGCTGATCCGCCGGACCTGTGCAGTTTAAACTGGAGCTGTAGTATTGGAAACACCAGGTGCATTCGCATTGCGCTAATCTTATGTACTTGATCCACACCTGCTTCACTTGAGGTGGCACGTTTGGTTTGCTAAGTTGCAACTGCGATGTGGAATTGACACGAGCAAAGTTAAGCCCACCATAGCCAAAAATGAGGGCTTGCAGAAAGCCACCAACGCCTGTAAGAAAATTTGCTGAACCCTCATAGCCAATTTTTACCTCGCTCCACACTTTGAACTCCGGATGCACATAGTGCTGATAGCCACGCGTAAAGTATTCATGGGCACGCCAATCTTCTTTGGTGGCTAGGTAATTGGTAGCAAACATTGACCAGGTCATTGCTGGTCCATTTGTACGTGTAACATTCTCATAATAATGCAAGTCATTTAAATGTGTGGAACTTTAAGGATTTTGAAGATACATTAATGTTTTTTGTGAAATCAAGTATTTACCTAAAATCAAATTGCAAGGGATAGCCAAGAAGTATGGTATCCGCTTGCTTAACCGTCGTATTTAGCTTGTAGCCTAAATGTTGCGGATGATAGTTTAGATTCACATCATGTAGAATGATCAGCTGATCTTTGAGTTTAAGCCACTTTTCGATTTGTGTCGTGTTGCTGTTTTTGCCCCTACATGTATGTCCCAGCCATGCGGCATAGTCTAATGCTATTTTAGCTACTGTATTTGTATAAACATTATCATTAACACTGGCATGATCCTCATCCGGTCCCATAATATTGAGAAAGTGACAGGTTTTCTTGGCATCATTACAGTCAGCTCTACTAACTAGAAACTCGGCTACCTCGCTGGCAATAGGAAAGGCACGTTCACATGCCCAGACATAATCATTGGATTGGGCATAGAACTTTTGCAGCGCAAAGGATATATCTGGGGAGATGTGTATCTCCTGTTGTGCAATCTGTGGGCAACAGGGATTGGTTACCTCAGCGCCCGTGTAAGCGCTTTCCCAGGGAAACCTATCGTGAAAAAAATTGAAACCTAATTTTCAAAGGTACATAATCAAATCCCACCTGGCACCCTTGTTACCCATTGCTCGTGCATTAAATCTGGCACCTTCCAAATGCCTGTATCGATAGTCCAGCAACTGTTTGCCATACTCAAAACCAAATTGGGTAACCACAGGCAGCATCCATATCTCTGTGTCCCAAAAGTTATGTCCCTCATAGTCTGCATCCAGATTGCCACGTCCTAAACCCGTGGGACTTAATCCAAAGTACGGCTCATTAGCTTGATTGCTGCTCAATGTCGGCAACGAGCTAGCCAAATAGAAAATTCCAGCATTCACAATGCGGGATAGTTCCAATGCATTACCAATCAGTTCAATGGAGAATTGTGTATCCCAAAAATCATGCCACATCTGACGATGACTTTGTAGCAGTGCATCCTTCTTAAGCTTTATCACAGCCCGAAGTTCATTCAGTGCCACACTTTGCAGACGATCTATGCATATGATGACACTATATCGTAACTGTGCTTGCCCCTCGGGAAAATCCAACTGTAGCGGTTGCTCCAACGACTCACTGAACACTAAATAAATCTCATGAGATTTTTGCTGTAATTGCTCAAACTCTATCAGCTTGGTGCGTCCACGCAGCTGGCGATAATCTCCAGCAGCTTTACTTCCATTGCTAATTACCGTAAAGTCAAAGGCATCGCTCACACTGCCGGGCTGTGCGGTTAACTGAAGGAACTGACGCGCTGTGTGATGGGATGATATGTGATTGGGTAGAAATTTTCATGGATCATTGTTTAACTTACCTCCAATTTCTAAGCTAGATTTATTTCTACATGCCAACAGGTCATACACCAGCGCACGATTGTAATATCGATGGGGATAGGTGCGTTGTTCTAGCAATATTCCATAGTGCTCATAACTTTTTCGGTATCGGAAGTAACCATCCCTTAGATCCATCTCATACGTTGTATTATAGCCATCTAGTATATTGCCAAATCGATCATATAGATCCGCATTTATATTTATCCAGTTGGGAATACGTGCTCTTCTACTATTCCCCGCAGCTCCATTGTAGACACCATTCTTAAAGATGGCATCACCAAAAACCGTATAACCCAAATGACCATTTGATAAACTAGGCATAAAGTTGAGATCTTTGGGCAGGCTGAAGCATTGATAATGTACGTTTTTAGAAAAACTTTTAATAATATCTTAACAATTCCATATTTGTTGGTTTTATTTAATTAAGTTCAAAGTATTAGAGTTTTTTATACTTTTACCTATCTGTCTTTAGCAAATAACTTTCTGGTGTTTCAGAAGTGCAGCTCAAAGTGAATCCGATAAGCAAAATTAAGCAAAGTTTCAACATTTTACTAGTGCATTGATCCCATGCCTGACCAATACTAAACTGTGTTCAGTTTTGTAGTGAACTTTTGCAAATGTTTGCTGATTAAAAAAATTTGATAAGTCTGAGCTTACATATTGTTTGTTTTTGTTGTTGTTTTGTTGCTTTTATTCGCACTTAAGTGCTCTCTTATCATCTTCAAATTGTAATCCATTTTATTTATAACAATGCCTACTACTTGTAAGGCGTTAATGTCAAGTTTATAACGTAAATAAGTTTAAATTACATAAATCACAATTTAAATGAAGGCAGGCATTTTATTCAGTTGTAAAACATTCGTCTGGCTTAAGCAGTTAATGACTCAAAACTGTAACTTTTTAATCTTTGATTATTATAAAATGTTCAAGAAAAAAAAAATTAAATTAAGTCTAATTTACTAACTTGTAACATAAGACATTTAAATAGTTTTGGTATCCTTTGTTTTTAACCCATGAAATGGGTAAAAAAGGGTATAATGGTTTTTGTGCAAAAGTATGTAACAGGCAGAAGAAAGCTTCTTCGAACCAATTAAGTATATATATGCTTGATCAGCATCAACAGTCGAGGCTATGCTATATAGCCATGTCCGTCTGTCTGTCTGTCTCTATTACAAAAGCTAGATACTCCAGATTATGAATATTAGCTCTCTAGTTTGTTCCAATTTTCGATAACTTTTCCAGTTACGATATACACATGTAATCGATGAAAATATCTTGAATTTCGAAATCTTGAAAATGGGGATTGTAACTTATAACAAAATAATGAACATCTGCGAAATTTTAATTAAAATCGGTTGAGAAACACCGGAGATATGAAGTCATCAAACATTGGTACAGTGGTACACGGTCGTCAATGTCTGTTAGCCTGACCGTCTGTATGGTCAACGGTTAAGGGTATCTTCTAGTCGAGCATACTCGACTAGAGCCTTCTTACTTGTTAGTTATCATTTTACAGATTCCAAAATCTGTAAGCTCTTGTAGTCTGTCTATATGTATGTCTATCTTAGCCATCAGAGAAAATTGTCTTCTTTTTTGCAACAATAAATAAAAAATGCCGTTCGCACATTGTTTATGTATTAAGCATTAACAAAGCCAGGTGCATTTATGCAAAAATTTATAGACAGAACAAAGGGGAATTGTAGGATAATTAAAGCAAAAATTAGGCATGATGCACAAGCGAATGATGTGCGGTGATGAATGGAGAGCCAACAATTATGGGAAAAATTCTAATGGCAAAGCAAAGAAATGTCATTAAACGGTTAACTGACAATCGCAGCGGGCTCATCAGTGTGTTTTTGTTGTTGTTTGTATTGCTATTGTGCTTTAGGGTGGCCCTGGTAGCATCTGCGTATTTTATTTAATAATAATTGTTTTTTCCATATACTCCACATTTTTTTTATTTTTTTTTTTTTGAACTTTTTATACAGAGCATAATTTTCTAAGGCAAGTACTATTCTTTTGCAGCTGGGCTAATTATATGACCGTATTGTTCTTGCCACTAATTACGTGAGAAAATCTACATGCAACTAAGCTTTTAAGGCGTGCACATGTTAAAAGAAAACCCATAGAGCCGAAACCGAAGAGAAACCGAAGAGCTATATAGTTTTCTACATTTAATTCGACGTCGCTCCGATTCCTTGCTCCGACAGCGAAGCGTAACCAATAGAACACTGCTATGGCAGTACCGCCCAACCAACCGACCAAACTAACTACATACATACATTTATCCGATATGGACTCATGATTTGCTTGCGTGAAGGGGGGTCTTTTTTGGTAGGGAACCCTAACATCTTAACTTACGGCACTACGACTATCTCAACCTAATTTTAATGATGTTACGCCGCGATAGGTTTTCTGCTCAAGATCCATTAAGAAATGCACAGGTGTTCAGGCACCACACACACACACTTAGCAGAGGTACAGTCATCATCATAGCTTTTGGTTTGTCTTTTGCGTTTTTTTGTGGTTGCTTTGGCATGAGATCTGAATCTAGTGCAGATCTATGGGGTCTGTGATTTACCCTTTGTGTTTTGCGTTCACCCTCTCCATGTAGTACAGGCACTTTCTCTCTCTAACACGCTCTGGTTGTCTCGCTCTATCAATTTAAAATGCTCATGTTGTTTTGTTGCTTTTATATGTCAAGAAGTCTATGCAGAGCCTACCTATCGCGATGTCGTAGCTTACCGAAGCGTAACTGAAATATTAAAACATTTTTTCGTTTATTTTCTTTGTTTTCGGATTTTTTGCCATTTTGCGTTTGTTGTTTTTGCTTGCTGGCCATTTTGTTGGCGGTTTTGGCGTCAGATTTTTGTTATTTTTGCTCGTTGTTTTTTGCTTTTTTTTGTTAACCTGTTGCCCGAAAAGTCGCGTCGAGAAATTTACGCAACGAAGCGTTGCCAATGAGTTTCCGCTTTTGAGGCATTGGGCATGGGCTTAGTCGTCGTCATCGTCGCGCCACGCAACACCAGAAATAACATTAACAACAGCAACTACAACCCTGTAACAACAATAAGTTAAACAATGCTTATTATAATAGATTCCAGGGCAGCTAAGACAATTTTTGAGACTAAAACAGGAAAAGGTTAAAAAAAATATTTATTTTGAAATATTTTAAGGAAGTTTATTGTTATTTAATTCCGTCTTTTTAACAGTAAAATATATAATATATGTTTTCTGGCACCTTAAATAGTTTTTTTTATTCAGTAAGATAATAATATTAATAACTTATAAAACAAATTTTAACTAGGAAGGAAGCACAAAGCGAAACTAACTTTAAACGAAAGTTTTACTAGTATAGTAAATCCACGGGAAAACGTATTTGAAATTGAAATGATCCAAAACGAAATAAGAAAACATTAAAACGCAGTAAACGTTCTGCAAAAACCAACTTGCCATTGTTATCATGTTTAGCTTTTGAAAAAATTACTAACGAGTTTACTAACTAACTGCTTTTAACTGCAGTATTTTAAAATAGAATTTTAAAAAAAAAATAATTTATAATAAAAGTAATCTTTTGGACAGCCCTCGTAAAATTGAGCTCAAGCATTTGCTCGCGTTTTTTGGTGGTCTCTGTGGGTATTGCAAGTATTTTTCTGCCTAATTTGTGTGTGTGCGCCCCGAAAATGAAACGCGTGTGAAAATTATGTTTATTATGTAGTATATAGTATAATGTACAATGCTAACTATACAATACCTTCACGTATAAATATTGTAGTAAAGTTGTACTTTCCCTCGGAATTAAGATTGGGTTGGTTTGGATGTTGTTCAACTGCGTATTGGGGAGTCCGCAACTTTGCTTAATGGTTGTAATTTGCTTAGATATATAATCTTAGTATTTCATTTATTGTTGCAAGATAATTATGATGATTATCTATGCAAGGGCGTATTTAAATTCATGTTGCTGTTGATGCCCTTCAAATGGCATTAGACACAGGCATAGTACTCCAGCCAGTAGCCTGGGAACCAAAGCCAAGACGACACTCAGACCACGAGATAAAAAGACGGGGGAGAGAGAACGCCACATTTGCAACTAAATTATGAGCTCAGATCGCCTTTATCTCAACATCTACAAACATATCTGCATGCACCTGACCATTCGTGCAGTTCTAGCCGATAATTTGCATTATTTTGTGTGCAGAACAAAGCTCACACACATACACCCAGGTGACTTGGTGGCTCCCTGCCCAAGCTGCCTGATCTCACGCGTCGCCTGGTCGCGTAAATTACACTATGCAACAGGTTGGCAAAACCATCTTATTAAATAATACTAACTAATTAAATAATATATTAACCATAATCTTGTGTGTTTTAATTTTAATATTTTGAATTCATTCTTGGAACTAAATCAAGTCTATGGGCCGTATAGTGCCAGCGAAATGAACATTTTAAATATACAAAAACACATCTTCATGCTGATTACACTGGTCAATATATTGTTCAATATTTTCAAAAATTAGCCTAAGCTACATATCGACAAACAATGTAGTTTTCAACATGTGCATATTGACCTAAATTTAAACAAATGTATTAACTTTTTAATAAGCTTTTAAAAATACAATCATTTAAAAACTGAGCATCTTGGATTGAATACTAGCTTTATTTTTTAACAAATCATATTATTTGAGGTATGCAACTCTATAATTTTTTGATATTCTAATAATAGCAAAACCAAAAATAAGTGATTTTTCGAATTCAACTAGTAGTAGTAGTAGTTTAGTGTATTATTAAGTTCAATTTTTGCATACTTATGTGTGCAACATGTGTGCAACGTCTGTGACCTCGTGTGCAACTGCCTCTTCAATTCAATTACAAGCACATACATTTGCTCTGTCAGCATCTAGTCGTAGGGTTATTCACACTACCCATATTAGATAATTATCAGGATGAGGCGCTTTTTTTTGTTTAATTGATATGTAAAATTTGCAGCTTAAATGCGTAAGTCATTTGAGAAAGCAACCACTAAAAAAAAAGGAAAGAAATGTGGCAACTGCAGCAGAAATATACACTTGTGCGACAAGTGGCAGCGCTTGACTGCCCTCTAATTAAGGTAGGTCAGTGCAAGTAAGCAAGGAGCGTGGGAAAGTTGACAAGAGCAGGACTCACATTCGTACATAGCAGAAAATGAGCAGGCTCTTTTTGTTCTTTCTTTTTAAAGTTTGGTTTATACTACATTTGATGATGAGGGCACACGCTGGTAATGTAATTTTACAGCTGCCGCTACAACTAACAAAAAAAAAAACAAAGTGCTGCTTGAGCATTGCTCGAGCGTAACCGCAAAGCATAAACTTTAGAATGTATCTAGAGACTCTAGTGCCGTGCCATGGCTCATAATTTCGCTGAACTGAGGAGTAAGAGAGCGTGATTACCATTTTCTTTTTTCATGCGGCAGGTTTCAATTATTACACCTGTTACCCAAGCAAACCAAGAGATACCCTTTTAGTAGTAATATTTTTCAAAGACAGCTCTTGACGTTTACAAAGCGTGCTTCCTGCTAAGCAAGCTACCAATCAAGTGCGTAGCGTGGCCTATGCCTTTGAGAGTATATATATATATATATATGTATATATATATTAATACTCAGTGGCCATAGTTAAAGGCCAGTGATAAGATCGCAACACTTTTCCACTCACAGCAAATAGCAATCCGCGGCAGCAACCTCGTCAATGATTGCGCTTTTTAGCCATCAGTTCTTAAATATTTCTCAGATAATCACAGGCTCTCCGATTGCTATAGCTTGTCAGAAGAAGCAGTAGCATCCATTGGCCTGGCCACCATTTAAGGTGTATTTTCTCAACGACGCTTCACAGAACAAAATCGATAGCAACAATAATAACTTCAACCTCAACACGTTTACGCATCATTGCAATGCCGTTGCCGCAGCCGTTTGCAGGTTGACGCTGTGGCACTTTCGAGGGAAAATTGATTTCAGATTTTATTGTTTTTTAAAGCGTTTCATATCTCACGTCATCACAGCTCACAGCTCGCAGCTGGCAAATCGATGACGTTCATTGATATTGGCTTATTGGACAATAATAGAGCTGTTATTGCATCTTAATTGAAATGGCTGGCTTGACGGCAGTCGACTTCACTGCATTACAAAACTGTGATCTACTTGATGATGTTTCTATACTAATTGAATCAGAAGAAGAAGAAGAAACTATATTATATTGAAATATGTTATATTGAGCTGTTCCTGAAAATGCTTTATTAAAGTTTTAAAATGTTAAAGATTTATTTATTTTGTTATAGAACTATATACGTATAATAATATTATAAAAATATTTTCGGAATTTTAAAAATACGTCTTTAATACACTTTGTTTTGTAATACTTGGTTAATACTAACATTTATTGTTTTATTAACTTTAACTGTGTAGGTATACTTAAACGATTATTTATACTTTTGATCCCGCTCAATATTTCAGGTTATATTTAACTGTTCTAAACATAATCTTATGTCGTCTGCTTTTTTTTTACCCAAAGAACAACTTAAATGCACTTTTGTAGTTACTGTACCACAGACGCAGTAGGTGCTGCGTGTTTTTCACATCATTTTCCACAATTTTCCATTTGCAGGCAGCGAAAGGTGTTTACACATTCGTCGTCATCGTCATCGTCATCGTTGTTGTTGTTGTTGTTGTTAGGGGCTCTGCAACATTATTGAAGCAGCCACCCGTTCAGCTTATTGCATGTTTGAAAGATAAGTGTCTGAATTATTATCATACTCATAGGGCCCTGGGTAACCAACCGGTGGACCTCTTTGTATCGTACTACCATATACATACATACTTACGGACCTCTTGCTCCATTTCATTTATTTTTTTTTTTATATTTTGTTGTTGCCTTTGCACTTTCCGATTTTCTGCTCCGTTGACTTTTTCTTGCTTGCATGCAAGTGTTGGCCACAAAATAAATAATAAAGCGGCTTCTCTTTTGTTCAACTGTACGCAAATCCAAAAACACTGGAAAAATCGTCATACTGTCGGCATCTAAAATTTAACACTTTTCCCAATCCAAAAAAAAATGTCTTAGGTGATATTTGATGGATGTCGTTGCACATGCGAGGCATTTATAAAACTGAAAACAAGTAAGAAGTAAGCTCGACTAGAAGATACCCTTAACCCTTGACCACCTTCACAGAGAAGGCCCGACCATCTGTCTGACAGATATACACATACATACGTGTACTACTGTACCAATGCTTCAATGTTTCATATCTCCGGTGTTTCTTAACCGATTTAATAAAAATTTAACACTTGTTCATTATTTTCCTAATATTTTCAATCTCCATTTCCAAGTTTTCGATTTTCAAGATTATTTTGTTATCGATTACATGTGTGTATCGTAAACATGAAAAATTATCGAATATTTGAAACAAACTTGCTATGCCTAGGGATAGCTCATATCCAAAATCTGGAGTCTCTAGCTTTTGTAGTTGCTGAGATCGACGCGTTCATACATGCAGACAGACAGACAGACGGACAAGGCTATATCGACTCGGCTGTTGATGCTGATCAAGAATATATATACTTTATGGGGTCGGAGAAACATCCTTCTCCCTGTTACATACATTTGCACAAAACCATTATACCCTTTTTTACCATGGGTTAAGGGTATAAAAAAAGATATTTCGCCTATCGCAGATCTGGTAGCCAGCTGTAACGTTGGCCGCCTAACTAGAATTTGACATAAAAACCAAAATTTAACAGAAATTTAATTTAATTGATGGTACCTGACTAGAATGTATCCTCTACAAAACTATCTAAATCATATACACTAACCCATATAATTTAATTTATATATAGATCAAATGATTAATTTTTAAACTTTTATGTGCAACATTTTTATTATGACATTAAAATTTTGAACTAATATCTATTAAGCGAATTGCTTTATTTTATTCTTTAACAAACATTTTGTTAGGCCCACTTTAAACTTTTAATGGGTATTGGGCATAAAAAATAAGGTTCGTACTCACTTTTTGGTTTTACTGAATTATTTTGTGTGTTTTTGTTTAAGAATTATTTTCAGTTGGTCGTAAAATAATTGTCGGCTCATATTAGAGGAACGTGAACTGAAAGTCGCAGACTGTTGTTAAGCCGGCAATACAGGCAATAGGTACATACATACAAAGTAAGTATTATCACATTGGCCCCACGGCTTATGGAGCAAGAGCTGTAATTATGATGAGGCCAATACTACAAAAATAAGAAAATGACCCTAAACGAAACATTTGCGGCCCCTAGTAATTAAGAAATCCTCTTTCTGTTTATGTTTTGTATTTTTATATGATGGTTTTTATGTCGGGCAGTGTCAAAAAAAGTTTCACAGAATTCTGTTTGTATGTTTTTTGATGACTTCACTTAAAAGTCAAAATGGTCATATACATAAAGATTATTATTATTATTATTATTATTATTGTTTCTAGTATTCTCTTTTTTGAGTACAAAATGTCAACTTGTTTTGGTTCGTACGGTTTGCTTTTTGACTTATTCTTGGGATTTGCGGTACGGAAACCGTGCTAACTTCACATTAACTTAAGTCCCTTTATTTATTTTTGTGTTAGGAGAGGGTACTTCTTGGACGGTCAATTGCTTTTGACCCCAGTGCCTCGGTGCCTCTTGTTTGTCTGTTGTTTTCAGACATATCCGTAAGTTCGTCATCAAAGTTCGGGAGGTTCTGGAAATGGTTTTTCCTGTTTTGGTGAAAGCTCATTAGTTGATGTAATTGAGAGCACAATCGCTGCAGGATTGTAAAATAACAGTTGTTAATGTTATTTGATGTTGCACCATATGTTGCTTTCACCGAAAAATAAACTCCGCTCACAGATTTCGCAAAAAAAAAAAAAATACAATTTGCAATTTCTTTGGCCAATAATTGCAACTAATGCAACGAAACAATGGCAAACAGCAAGCTAACAAAATTGCACAATTTGGTCGAAAGACATTGTCTCTCTGAGTCATGCTATAACAGAAACCAATCATACATATCTTTACCTACATATGTTTGTATGTACATATAGATCGTGTAGCTATGTATGTGTATGTGCAATTGGAGCACAAAGTGCTGAGATGACAGAAAAGTGCATATTGTATTAACTGTTTAGAAATTGTAGCTCGTATTCTATAGATCGTATTTATTTTTTTTTAGTTGCCGCGTCATTTCCTTATCGAGACATACCAACCCACACACAATTACAAATGTCACCAGCAGCTAGCACCCACGGCTTAATTAATTATCCCTTCAGCTTCCCCACCGGATCTGGCTACTGTTCGCCTTTTTCTAGGTTTTTTACTTTACAAATATTCACAAAATTCCTTCTTTTTGTGTGAGTCTTTCCATGCAGGTGCTGATAGCGCACCCCTATAAAGTCAGTTGAGCCGAGCCATAAAACATTATCGTATGTTCTTTACACTTAGATCATCAAACCAGGGGTTTAGACATTGGGATCGAGTCTAGGCACAGGTTCATCACATCATACCACAGCCCTTAACAACAACGCGTCGTCACGGTTCGATGACAACGTGAAAATAACTGACATACAAAAAAAAAAGAGCTATTCAGAAAAAACCGAAGATTATATGCCCTTTTGCGATTCGTCTTCCATTAGATCTTAAATGTATTTTTTTGTATCTTTTTTTTTTTAAGTTTTATTTTTTTAATTTTCTTATTTGTGATTGATCGCAATATCAAGCTTAGTAAGAAGGTCGTAAAAGCCTCACACTTTATTAAACGCTATCTAATTTTTCAACTAATAGTTTCATGGTTGAAATATAATAGAATAATTAAAATAAAATATATATTTGCATAAGCTTGATCTTAAAACTCACCAAAAAATCACTCAATAGTTTTAAGACTCTTCTGGCAAGGGTATACCAAAAATCGTATTACGTATTAGCTCTGAACTGTTCATGTACTGAATCTAAGCAAGATGGCAGTATATACATATGTATATGTTTATAAATAGTTCTATGTATGGGTATACACAGTGTAAAATTAGCAAAAACTGCCAGTTATCTGTCCAAAATGCTATTTTTGAATATAACACTTAACTAACAATATACTTAGAGAAGCTATTGCGCCAACAACAGTAGATTAGATGCATTACTTACATGTGCAGTTAGTTAAGTTTAATACTTATTGATACATCTTAAATGCTTACAAGTTTGATTATAAGTTTGCGCTTTTGAAAAATTTTAGTTTTAGAGTTTTAAATTAACCCTTAACCGTTATATTGACTCGGCTGCTGGTGGTGTCGGAGATGCTTCCTTCTTCCTGTTACATTCACATAACCATAATAGACTTTTTAACCCATTTCATGGGTTAAATGTATAACAACATTAATAGTTAGTAAAATGTAAGAACTTATAAGTATATTTTAATGTAATAAATTCCGAAAATATAAAAAAAGTTGTTGATTATTTTTCAATTAATCTTTAAAGTAGACTGTGTTTGGTTATATATTTTGGTTGGATTAATGCTTTTGATACCCATTTAAAAATATTTCGCCTGGTTAATTTTCAGTTCCTTAGTGGTTTCTGCAGCAGCTGCTGCTAATCCAAATGGAAAGCCAAGAAAAAGCGTTTTGCAGAAGCGGTAACAGCTGTAGTTTATTGCTGCCACTAATTGCATTTAGTCGTCGGTCACCGGGAACAGATCGTCTAACGGTTGCATCCGTTAAGCAGACGTTGGCAAAGCTATGATACAAAATATAAAAAAAAAACGGCAAAATAATTTTCCAACCAAATCAAAGCATAGAGCACTCAGTAATATTCTAAGTAACAGTAGCGAAAAAAAAAACAGTTTCCACATGAATGCAGCTGCTGCTGGTGCTCAGCACGAGCTGAGATCTGTCTACAGCGGAAGTAGCGGTCATTGAAAAAGTTCAATCGATGCCTGGTCCAAGTTCCACCATGAGTGCAACAGCATCATAATGAACAATTAGAGCCTTAGGTGCCGACACGTGGCTGGCAACAAATGCAAACATCCGATTGTAATTGTCAATCGATGGTATGCGTATCTATAATGTCCATGGTATCCATCATCGATGTTTTATATAGGGAGCTAGTAGTTCCGGTAAGTTTTTAATAAGGGAGCTGTTACAAAGATTGTTCTAAACGATCGTTGTAATGTTGTTGTTTATAGCGGAAATGGTATGTACCTCGTCAGCAGGTTCACATGGAACGGGTCAAGTCGAGACAGACAGACATACATACATATACATAGAAGTCTTTTCAAATTCTGGTGAAATGTCGGAAGCGTTGCTCTTAAGCAATATCTGGCTTAATTAGTGGCCAGAGGGTAACGCGGCAGAGCGGAGGGTAAGCTCCACAAGACGATGATTTGGCCAACGATACTGGAGTCAGGAAAACAGAGCGCGCACCTCAGCTAATGATCATTGCAATTGAGCTCAGAGAGAGCGAGAGATGCGCTAGAGAGCGAGAGCAATACACTTCAACGTAAGAGAGAGCGATAGTGTAAGCGAGATGACGATATATAAACAGGTAATTACACCTGTACTAATACGCTTCACTGAGCACGCCAGTGTGCGAGCGAGACGAACATAGTGTGCTGGTCTCTTGGAGAGTAGCAAAGCCAGCACAGCGGCGAGGTTACAAAAACCCCGTGCCATGAACGAACTCAGACAAGTCGCAAATTGGAACGCAAGCGAGCTACGTCGCGTTCTTCCATCGCTAACAACAGTGTGACCAGAGTTAAAAGAGAGAAGCGAGAAGAGAATTGGCCTTGTGACTCAGTCAGTAGTTACTTGCTCAGACTTAACTTTTTTTATATATGTTGCTGCTGCTGGTGTTGGTGGCGCGTTTTTTTGTGTACGTCGCTTTTGGGGTTACCTGTCGTGTTGGCCACGTTTGTGACGATCCGATCAGTGCACCGTGAGCGAGCGGCGCGCACAGTTCGGACCCCAGCAACAGTCGCAACAGTAAATAGCAACAACATCGACATTCGCTGAGAGAGCCGAAAAGATAGCACAGCACAAAGTGTTAGATAAACTGATAATACAAAAAAAGAGAAATGAATACAAAAAAGACACTGAAACGTGGCGCATTAATAATAAAAATAAATAAAAAATACGTAAATGTACATTTATTTACAAAAACCAAATCAAATGAACTACAAAAAGGTACAAAAAAACAAACCTCAAATTAATAAAACTAAAACGTAACAACAACTTAAATGCGCAACGTCAACGTCCAAAACAGCACAGTGTCAATAAAACTCTCGAATTCATTAACACAACACAAAACGTTCTATTAGTAAGAACTTGTAAATTTGTACGAAATAAAATGGAGACACACACGCAGACCCGACAGCCACAACAAAAACAACAAAAATAAATTAGCGTGGAGAGAGAGAGAGAGAGGCAAAGCAACACATTTGAGAGGCATTTAAAAGGTCTAATCTGTGGAGAAAATCTACATACACACATATTTCACCTGATCCGGACCTAGACACAGACTTCAAAGGCAAAATAATAATAAAATAAAAACAAATCTGGCTCGATCGTGTCCTTGGCCCCTAAAGGGCAGGTAAGTTTAATAGTTGAACTTTTTTGGTTTTCTTATTCGAATACGATTAAATTTGTTTGGTTATGCATCATTAATCATTTAACTTGAATAGATCATGTTTTGTGTTAGTACCTACGTTAGATATGAGAGTAAAATATATATTTAGAAACGCTACTTTAAACATAATTAAAATTAAGAGTTTACAAGGGTTGGATTGTTTTGAACAAACTAAAGAATTTATTTTTATTAAATTAAATTTTATTAAAATTATATATCCAAAAGTAAGCATATAATATTTCTATAAATAATATTTTTTTTACATTTTTAAAAAGTATACTAAGCTATTTATACTCTGAACCCATGATATGTGTAAAAAGCGTTTAAAGTATATATAATTTCTTGATCAACATCAATTCTAGTTGATTTAGAAATATCCGTCAGTTTGTCTGTATGTAAAACTCGTCGATCTCAGAAACTATAACAGCTTGGTTAGATTAACAACTCTTTCAGTTTTTGGATATTAAAAGTTGAAAATTGCATAGCATAGAAGCTATTAAAAAATCCATGAAAACCTGTGAAATTTTATCATTAACGGTTGAGAAACACCGGATTGCGGTTAAGTCGTACATGCACTATTAGTGTGAGCATACTCCGCACACACATACATTAATGTGCGCGTTAAGGGAAGAGATTATCTTATCTAGTTCTGACCCTTCATACATTATTTTTTGGGAATGTGCTCTCAGATTATTCTTATAAATACGATATAATTCCTACTAACAAATATATGTTTTTAGACCTGTATTTTATCAGAAATATAAATTTGCCTTTATATACTAAGTTTTTAAGCCGGGATTACAACTGATCTCCATATAAACTTGTTATATATACAGCTTACAATTAGAAGTCGGCGGTTCGAAAACAAATTGTAACAATCCAAAACCCGAAGCAAACCAAAACAGACAACTCTTTTCTTTTCAATTACTTTTGTGCGCCATCATTTCACATAACTTGTAGCAAATTGCCTCAAAAAAAGACATTTAGTGGCGTTTTAAAGAAGTCAACAAACGATTAAAATAATGACTTTAACAAAAAAATACTGACAAAAGTCTTAAAAAAGAGAGAAAAAATTGAAATAATAATCAGCATGTGTTGAGCAGAAACCCCACTGAGCGAGCTTGTGGCTATAATTGCGAGTCAAAATGGCAAGTGACATCATTTTAGGCAACTTTTTTTTTTCCTATTTTGGTTTTGGCAAACAAGTTGTACTCGAAGTTATTGTTGTTGTTGCTGCTGTGTAGTCAGAGGTTTTGTGGGCTTAATTGCTATGACTTTATTAGGTTATCAGTGGTAAGACAGTGTGAGCGTGTGTTAGCTGATTTGGTTGTTCATGTTGATGTAGTTGAGCTATGTCTCATTAACAACACGTGTATTGGCCTGAAACTTGAACTAGGTTCACAGCTAAGCTTAACACATATACATATACAGACACACATATACAGTTGCAATATCAATTACAGCATGCCACAGGAGCAGTCAGTGGAGCCAGTAACTGGTTTCTTTTTTCTTTACTGTACTATGTAGTGAGTACAGTACAACGAGCATCAGCAGAAAAGAAAAAAAAAGAAAAAAAATATATACTCATGGCTGTTTGGGACACCTCCTGCATAATACATATACAAACACATACATACATAGTGCTCCTGCAGGTTTCAAGTTGCATTTGCCTTGGACTCGAACGCTCTTAAAATGACCCAGAGCTATCGCCACAGTTGTTATTGCTATAGCTTCAGCAGCTTCTTAGGCCATAGCCATAAAGTTTTCAGCAGGAAACCCGAAAAACAACAACAACAGCAACAAAAATTTGCAAGCTCATGCCCCAGCCAGGGGCAGCCTTAAAAGGACGCTCTGCTTCGGTATAGTCCGCTCTTCCTATATGTGCGTGATTTTTGTTTTGACCGCAAATGATGTGAGAAAGAAAGAGAGAACAGTCGAAAGTCAAAACGTAGAAAATCTGCTTCTTCTTCTTCACCGACAATCCATCAGACAGACAGCATTCTGTTGACCTCTCCCAAGTGCCTAAGTGCTCAGCTCATCTTCACGTTCTCAGCTTCTTCAGTCTCAATAATTTGCTGCCACCGTTGGTGGCAGTTGCGCATATCTAATTGCAGTCAAAGTCACTACACTTAACCATGCAACAGTCGTGTGAATCTGCCACCAGTTCACCAGCTTTATCGCCCAGCAAACTGTTATAATTGCTAGCCAGGTCAAGTAGAATCGCAGCAACGTCTTCAAACCAACTTAGACTTCAGCATTTAAGTCTTAAAAGGCCTAGAAGTTCCTTTTATCTTGGCACCCAACAACAAACACACTCGTTGCGAGACGTCAACAATTTTTAAGATCGCTTCGTTTCGTGCACGATCGCTACTTGAGAATGTTAACTTTAGCCACCCGACAATCCAGCTGAATTACACAAGAAATGCAACCAGGCAATGCACTGGCGAAACTTCAACCGGTAATGAACTAACTTACAAAATGGTTAGATGGCATTAAAGTTGAGAAGACCAAGAGTTCTTAGAAGCAGGAAACATAAATGAAGTAAAAACTACGATAGTCTATGCACATTGAATGTCTTGAATTCACTTTGTAAAATGGTATTTTTTTTTTCTTTAAATAAATGAGTTTTTAAAATATGTGTTTAGGGCTAAGGCAAAAGATTTCTTAGGAGGAACTTAAGAACTATCTTAGATTTAAATATGAGTTATATATTGCTTACAATAATTTATTATTTCAAAATCCTTGAATATTATTATTATGTACTAACAAAATACATAAGCTTATTTTACCGTTATGGTCTTAACTCTATTAAATACATTTTCCTCCTTTTCTTGCTTTTATTACTTTGACTTTTATCCGGCCAACTAAAAAGAGTATCGCAGTCAGTTGAGCTTGGTCTTGATTTTTATATAACTTCTTTTGTTTTGTTTTTATTGTCAAGCACTTCTAAAAATGTGTGGTGTTTCCTGGAATGGTCAAGGGGCAGGGCAACAATCTCTTTTTTTCCTCTCTTTTTATACCCTTAATCCATAAAATGAGGTATAATGGTTTTGTGCAAAAGAATGTAACAGGCAGAAGGAAGTTTTCCGACTCCATAAAGTATATATATTCTTGATCAGCATCAACAGCCGAGTCGATATAGCCAAGTTTGTCCGTGCGTCCGTGTGAGCTCTCATAATCACTAGGCATGGAAAATGTGTTAACAATTTTCGATAACTTTTTAGGCTTACGATAAACACATGTAATCGATAACAACAAAATTTTGAATTTTGAAATTTTAAAATGGGGATTAAAATCATTAAGAAAATAAATTTTTTTTTATTAAAATCGGTTGAGAAACACCGAAGATATTAAACCATCAAGTATTGGTACAGTAGTACACGTGTATGTATGTCAGCCCGATCGTCTGTCCGTCTGTATGGCCAAAAGTTTAGCGGTATCTTCTAGTCGAGCTTACTCGACTAGAGCCTTCTTACTCGTTTTTTCACATTTTATGTTATATTTAAACACAAATGTTTGTTTCGTTTTTTACATGACAGTAGCGCTGACCTTTTTTGTTTAATGTGCGTGTGTTTTTTGTTTATTGTAACTGTCAGAAAAAAATGTTTTCGCGTTATATTTTTGACCGCTGGGCAAGTTTTTTTTTTTTGGGAAACACATTTTTCTAATAGGCAATCAATTGTGGCAAAAAGGTCTGTCGGTCTGTTTGTCTGTCCGTCGAGTGGTAGCTACTGGTTGCATTCACGCAAATATAACAAATGGCATCATTTAAAAACACATTTTGTCTGCTCATCAACATGCATATGCAGCTAACAGCCAACAGCTAACAGCTCGCAGCTTGCCAAGTCAAAGTCAAAGTCGAACTTAAAGACAAAGTCTCCATTTTCGCAGGTGCACAGCGGGCAGTAGTCACAACATACATACGGGAGGTTGGGCAGTGGCAGGCAAGGGGGGGTTCGGCATTTGCCGGCTGGCTTCAATTGATGCTGACAGCGAATGAAAGGAGCGCTGCTGCAGAGGTCGCAGGCCTGGTCATGCTGCCGCTCTTCTCGTTGTTTACTTCCTCTCCAGATGGGGAAACCAGTTTCAAACCACGACGACGACTCCCCAGATCAATTCTAGCAGATTTCACTTTTTTTTTTTGCTGTTGCTTGCTTACCAAAGTCGACTCTCAACTCTGGGGCCCTGTCAGTTTTTTTTTGTTTTTGTTGTACGTTTTAAAGGTGCAGCTCGAACGGTTGCAACTGTTGCCAGTTGTTGTTGGTGGCTGCTTGTCGTCGTTTTGTTCCTGCTACATTCAACCAGCTTCCAGTTCCCTATCCAGCGATATCCAGCTTTCTGAGACTGTTGCTGCAATGGGTTTTTATCTGAATGAGTCGCGCAAACATGTTGTCGTTGTTTGGCTGTTGCATGCCACAAATGTGCGATTGGCATGTCAAAAAAATTATGTATTGATTTTTGATTCTTGCGGAAGTTTTTTTCCTTCCTCGATCTTTGAACTCCTTTCAGCATCCAAACCCCATACACAAACACTCATTACGCTACACATTGGAACTAAATGAATGCAGCATGTTGCAAAAGGAAAAAATATAAAACAAGTTTACATGTTGTTGCAAAATGAATGACACTAAACGCTCCTGACAGCAAACATTTGTCGGTGCCTATCGCAACAGGGGGCACCGGGCAGTTAATTACATTTGCACGAAATTATGGTAGTTAATTGATTAAGCGTCGAATAAATATGTTTGAGCGCTTTTTGATTAAACGGAAAAGGAGAGAGCGCTCCCCTCTACACCATCAATCCAACAAGTGGGCAGTTTCAAGTGGCTGAAGACTCGAACAAAAACTTTTGTGCTGAATTTTGTATTCCTTTTTGGCTTGTACTTTTTGAAGCTGCACCCACCCACGCTCTTTTGGGTAACAGAAAGACTCTGTGGTTGCTGTTGTAGAGGCGACTGCTGTCTAAATATGTACATGGGCGTCGTTAGTTTTTAATTCTGGGGGTAAAAATATCAAATAGCCCGAAAACGAATTATGGTCTACAGTTAGATTAAATAGTAGCAAAGCAATTTTTCAATACTTGCAAGAAAAAAAAATTCGGTTTACCTTTTTAAATAAATAGAAGGAGAAACATATTTAAAAAAATTGAAATAATCTTTTTTCAAGATATTCTTTTTGAAGAGTGTAGATTTGTAAATTGTAAAAAATGAATTTTTACTCTTTTTGATTTCAGTTTTTAGCTTTCTAGATATGTATTTGACTAAGTTTAGTTTATGCTTATGCACAAATAAAATACCATAATTACAGAACAAAACGATTTTAGATCAGTAAGACTTAACATGAGCTTTTTGTGAAATACAGCAGCTAAAATAACGATTTAGATATAGAAAAATAGAAAGCAATGTATAGAGATATTGCAACTGTAAATGCTTGTTAGTGTTATAGACAGGGAATTTTAAAGATGTGTTCACTGATTTTTTTGACCAACAGATATTAAAAATTAGTCAAATGACAAACAATAGCACCGAGTCGTTCTCAATCGTTGTCAATTTAGAAAAGCTTTACCAACGCATGTTCACCATTTCTTGTTGTTGTTGTTACAGCAATTGTTGTTGAGGCGCTCTTTCACAAACACACACAAATACTGAAAACTGTATACACGATTTTTATTTTATTTTTTTTATAATAGTCACGTTTTTCCCGTCTGTTTTTTTGTAATATTTCATTCTGTTTGCTGACATGTAGAAAGAAATAATATCATATGAGTTTATTGTATCGCAGCAAGAAATCACAGCAACAACAAGCGACGAAAAAAGGCATGAAAACATCTAAAATCAGATTAGAAAACAAAAGGAACATAACAGTGGCAGCTTCATCAACTTTGCTTACACAGCACAAAAATATATCGCTCACGACAGATACAGATATTTTCTTGTTGTTGTACATAGTATGTGTAACAGTGTAAGCTGCTTCGTGTGGGGATTATGATGTTGCTGCTGCTGGTCAAGCATTGCATTGGCACTCACACGTCGCCGGTTTGCCAACTTAATGACAGCTTCAAGTTTCGCTAAAGCAACCAGCTACAGTTTTGCGGCTTTGACTTTGACTCTTTCTTGGCAATTAGTTAAGGCCAGCGTATACGCAATATGACTATATATCATCGCCTTTGTCTGTCTTTATGTGTGTGTGTGAATGATGAGTGTTGAGTGCTGGCCCGGACAAATAATTGCTACTGTTGATCAGCAACAGCAGCGGCATCGTGAGTTGCCAACATATAATTAAGATCCAGGCAGTTGCCAGGCACCTTGTATAGGTCACAATCTCTCTCTTGCTCCCTTGTACTCTCTCTTTGTCTCTGCCTATCTCTTCGTTGGCTTCCGCTTGTAACATTTAAAACGCAATAATTTTACTAAATAAGGCAGCCAAAATAAAGAAAAATACCAAACAACAACAACAAAGTTGTGCCTTTGTGCATAACTTGGCACAATTATTAAATGACTTGAAAGGCTTCACGCAAAACGGGTTTGTAGAACTCTAAACCACTCTGAGAAACTTCATAAACAATAATGAAGGATAATGATAATGATGTTGTTGCAGCAAGCACGCCACGCTGGCTGGCAATCTCTATCTCTCTCTCTCTCTCTCTCTCTCTCTTTCTCCCACTCTTTTTAACTCGACTTGTCTATCTCCATCTATGTTTTTCGCCCGCAGTCATATGCGTAGAGCTTCGTGCCTAAAAGTGCCGCCAAGATTTATTTATGGAAAAAGCGCTATGCAGGAGGTGATAAATACAAAATCTTCTTGGCTGCAGCAGCAGCAGCGCAGTGAAGTAATGAGCGGGGGAGGGTAGGGACAGGCCGCGCTTTATTTGACAAGATTAATTACAAAATTTGCGTGAAATCATAATTTTTTATGTTTCACAAAGCGCGGAGCGTAGGGTGCACAGGAGACCCAACTGCTGATTTACTGCTGCTTGTTGTTGCTGTTGACTATTGCTGTGTTGACAAGCCCACGCTG
Organism: Scaptomyza parva; assembly: GCA_035044645.1. Classification (NCBI taxonomy): domain Eukaryota; kingdom Metazoa; phylum Arthropoda; class Insecta; order Diptera; family Drosophilidae; genus Scaptomyza; species Scaptomyza parva. Next base: position 3,753,480 of record JAWNNT010000063.1, read on the forward strand.
GCTTGCAACGGAGTATTGGCAAGTATGCATTTCTTACCATGGGAATGACGTTTATAGCCTATACCAAACGAAACTTATATATATACAAATATAAACATTCGTGGCTCTTTATTGATAAGCTGACTTTAATGCTGACCAAATAATTTGTTTGTAAAACAAGTTTAGTACTGTTACTAAGCAATGTATTAGAAGTTTTTTTTGGTTAGGAAAACATGTTTTATTTAGTGGGAAAATAAATGAAGAGTGATTATTTGATTGTAAGATATCTATAAGCGATCATTTATGTATTTAGCTAAGTTTTTAACATTCCGTTTATTTAGCAGGAAAACAAATGAAAATCAAAGATTATTTTATAATACAGTTTTTAGTACGAATAAATATTATTCAACCTTTTTTGGATTGCTTGGAATTGGTTGGTTAACTTTAACTTCAGTAAGTATTATTGTTTAAGTATATATATTTTTTAAAATTTGCTATGTGATATAGATAGTCTTTAAGGAAATTACAATTGCACATCTAATATTACATTTTTTCCGGTCATTAACATTGATTTTAATGAAGAGCAATTTGTCATTTCCATTGCAGTGCAACAACTATGGCTCAAATCATTATCAAAGAGACAAAGGAGCGCTTGGTATTTTTCATTTCCCAGGAGTGTGTTTTTGTGTGTGGAACAAATGACAAACCAACTTAGGTACACGAGAGTTCTTTTTATGGTTGTAATTAAGTATGGTTTGTAAGAGGGGGTAAAGTGGCAATTGCAACATTAGTGGTGCCTCATTAGCAAAAAAAGTTGGTATTTCAAGCGGCTAAAGCTTTAATCTCCTTCAGATCACATTTTACATTCATATATATAAGCGTTTGTGTGCTGTTAACTTAATGTTAGCAAAAGGCGTTATCTAAGCGAACGGCAAAAGTAAATTGTTAAATTGAAAGTGACGTATCACAATCAGTGAAAGCGTGTGAACTGAACTTGAAACATTGCCACACAACAGAAACAACATATATAAAATAAAACCACAGGTAAACAAGAGATAAATCTCAGCTGGTTTACTTATGCATATACAAAGAGCATTTTGAGTCACAGTGGTGTTGGTAAACGGTAAAGTTATCTCGACGACAACAGACACACACACAAAAATCTACACATGTTTACACATAGGCCAACTTAAGCCACTTTGAATGTTGTTGTTCGTTGCCCGTTTGTTGTCTGTCTGCCAATTGTGCTTGCTACCAAGCTACACACAACATTTCCCATATCAGTTAACAATTTGTCAACTGGCTGCTACTTGAATGGCATTAAAACAATGGGCAACAACAACAGCTACAATTTCAGATTCCAATTCATGAAATTCCCAATTGTTGTCGTCGTTTTCTCGCTTTCGATTGGTAGAAACAACAATAACGATCATTGACACAACTGTAATTAACCGTCTGAGTAGGCCAAATAATTGATAAGTTGGAAGTTAGTTCGGTTACACAAGTGTAGCCTTATCAACAAAGAATACTACACCATGTCGAAGCTTCAACTCAAGTCAGTTAAGATTTTTAGATTGTTTACATTCTGAGATACTTGAGTATAGCACTTACTCAGTTAGTAATAAATCAAATGCTGTGATTATTGTCGTTTAGATTAAAATTAACTCATTGACGTAGAAAGCTTAACCAATTTAACTATATATTGTTTTTAACTCTTCAAAGGCTTTAATTTATATATATAATTTTTTAAATTAATATTTAATTGATTTTTTGCTTTAGTAACTAAAAACTTTTTAACTTTGATGTTGCAGATTTGCTTGATTTTACTTGTAATTCGCAAGCAGTTATGACGCCCAATCGCATAAGTTATTATGAATGATCTTTGTTTGTTATGTCAAACCTGCCATTTAGAACTACTTACAATGGATCCAAGGAAGAGTGAGAGAGAGAGAGAGAGAGAGAGATAGAACGAGTTTAGGTCGTTTTGCCTTTCCAATTGACATATGGTTAGAAAGGAGTTTGTAATTTTTTTTAACCTTGGCCATTTACTAAAGCACTAAGGTTTAATAATACAAGATTAGATGCGAAGTTTAAAACCAGTATTATGAGTTTTATCAATCAAAAAGGTAAATGTTAATGTAAAACTCAGCCCAAACACACAATTTAGACGATCGTTTTTTATGACCTCCGCCATAAGATAGTCGAACATTTAGTTTGCGAGCTTAAATTGGCGGTGTACTGGCTTCTATTGCTTGGGCTATAAATTTGCAACGATTACTTATCGGCTGTTTGGGAATCTGCAGCTCCTGTGGCTGTTACTTCCATCCAGGTAGATAAATGTGCCCGCTAAAGCTTTGACAAGCGATTAACTTTACAATTTATCGCTTGGTCGCCAAAAACTTTTGCCTCACGGTCCCGAATCAACAGCTGCCAATTGTCGTAAATCTTTTTCGAGTTTAGCTTGCAACTTGAGCCTGTTGTTTCTTTGGTTTGGCTGCCTGCCTTATTAATTTAACTAGTTGTGCAACAAGTGCCTGGGTCAGCGCCTTGAACAAACCACGCCCCGATTAAAACATCAGCGCCGCCGCAAATACAAGGCAAAGTTGTCCGGCAAGTTGAAGACAACTTAACTGCCTTTGGTCTGCTTGGTCTTCTACACGTATTTATTTATGCATGTTTAAACATATTTAATGTCAATACAGGGGCAACCAGGAGCAAACGTACACAAACACGCAGTTAATTATGCCTAACTGCAATAATTAATGAACATTTTTATCAGCGTGGCGCGCGTTGGAACTCGGCATCGAAAGACAACTCCAGGATCCCAGTCAGAACACAATCCGGTAGCTGTTAGAATATATTTATTGCAACAGTCTTAGCTTCTGCTTTGTTACTTGTTGTTGTTATTGCTGTTGCTGTTGTGGTTGTCTTCGTCGTCGTGCTTTTAATCGTATTTAATATATCATTTTATTAAAGCCAATCGCGCTGCACTGGTGCTGGTTGCAAGGTTTGGAAGGCGGCCCGGCGTCTGTTTAGCGTCTGGTTTTGAGCCTGAGCCTGAGTCTGAGTCTGGGTTTGGGTAATTTGCGTAATGCTGTCATAAGCTTGTCAGTTTATCATTCGCAACACTTTTCGCTCGCGCTTTATATATTCATTACTGGAACGACTTTAAGCGGCGCCTGTGGCGACGTGTGATGACACCTAACCAAAATGCTACTGCAACAGCAACAGCTAAAGCAACATCAACTGCAAAAATTTCAAGTTGCAACTTGCACAGACCTGACAGCTAGTTGCAAACTGAGCTATGTTTGGCATTTCATTTCCGAGTAAACTGTGTAGCCCAAGTGTTGCAGCTGCAAAACAACATTCCAGAACTCAAGTCAAGCAACCCAACCAACTAACCAGGGCAATTGTCAAATGCCTTGGCCACTACAGCGGCAGCAGCCACCCTACGAGAGCTCTCCTTTAGGCTCGCAAACGAGCCTGGGGGCTTAAGCTCCGGCGTCGACTCTTCCAGGTCTCGAAAACTGACCACATACACATACCTCTATAACTTAACTGGCAGGCAGGTAGAGAAGCCTTTGTTACAGCTTTCATTTGTGGCAGTAACCTTTTATTTTTGTGTTGCTGCTGCTGCTGTTGTTGTTTCCTGTGTGCATATTATGTAGAGCAGTACGTTAGTTGGCAGTTCATACTGAGAGAGCAACTTGATATAGTTGAGATAAACTTAGAAAGGCAAACTAATAATCAGATGTCAGTAAAATTAAAATGTGTAGTCATTTATTAATTATTTTTTGAAGGCATATTAAGAAAACCCTTATAGAGCTATCAGTAAAGAGATAAAAACAAGTAAACTACTTGTTAAGCAGCCCTCGCATAACCTGACAATGACATGATTTTCATTGATACTTATGTTCATATATTATGCTCTCTTATTTCTACAGAAATTGCGAATGGACTGGACTTAGACAGCAGCGGCAGCAGAACTTGTCAATCAAGCAGTTGAACCAGAGCTGGATCTAAAGAATGTTTTGGCATACGTTTCCTGTTGGGTAAGCTGATACATGAGACCGAGACTAGAGAAACTGCCTGGCAGTCAAATTGATCTTAGTCATGGTAAAAAACTATGCTGATTCTTTGACATTCGAACATTCTCTGAGTTGACCCCGACTGCTTTGACCCTTACCACCTGGCGCGACTAATTTATCAAATGGTTTAAGGGCCCATCATAAAACTAAACGCAAGCGACGACGACGCATAATTAAGTCAAAAATTGTTATGGGGAAAGAAAACAAATGCGATTTTAAATAATTGAGCAACGCCTCTTTGTAACAGTTTTGTTTTGTTGTTGTTGTTTCTGTCGAATTCCATTCGAAAATGTTTTTATTTGATTTTTCGATAATTGCCGCTTATTAATCTTTAGGCCATTTTGTTGGCCACGTTTTGAGTTGAGCCAGTTTAATGGTCTCACAACAAATACAACAAATTTCTAATTAATGAAATACTTAAAAGTAAAAAAAAAAACTATTTTTGGCCATTGTTTGAACGTTCAAGCAATTAATAATGAAGAATAAAAAAAGAAAAATACACAAGCTCAGTGCCAGAATGTGAAGAATCTTTTAAATGTTGACAAAGACTATTCTTTGTGTAATTCATTTGTATTCTTTTATGGTTTGGAGTTTTGAAACAGCTCTCATCTCAGAGATGACAAACTTCACATTAACCTGCAGCTGGTTTATAGTTTTTAAAAATCTTTTCAGTCGATAGTAAAATGAAGCAATCAATCATTTTGCGGAACAGAAAGTTCAAAAGAAACCGCTAACCGAAATTACAAATTAATTGTAGATAAAACTCAAAGTAACCGGGTGACAACAAATAAAGTTTGAAAGAGAAACATGTGCAGATTTTATACTTCCTTTTTTTTTTCTGTACAATTATATATAAATAGTGTTTAGAGTTGAAAGTGACTTGGTGGCTAGATGAGATAAAAATGTATGTATGTAAATATTGCATGTGATTGAGATGAAATATATAAAATTACATTAAATGACCGGATGTAATTGCGGTGGTCGTGCCAGTCGCTCAACTCTGAATCACGAGCAACAACAACGAAATGCGTCGCAATGGAAACTCTGTCAGAAAAGGGGGAACAAAACAAAAAACTCAGGCAACGAACTTGGCAGCATTTGGTGTGGGCGCATAACCAAAAAAAGGAATCTCCAATAACCCACGCTGCACTTAACCAAAAAAAGACAATAGTGGGCACAAAGTCAATGACTCGTTTTGAAATATCTTATCAGAGTTTTATATGATTTTTTCAACTGAAAGTTTTTGGACATTAAATGCGTCTTTTTCACGCCATACGGCAGCTAAGATGATAAGAGGATATATGCAAGTTGGGGCTAGTTGGCCAATTTAAAGTTAGTTGCTTGTTATGTGGAAGCCAATTTGCAGAGAGCTAGTTTGTGGTTAGTTATGGCCAACAAAAACACTATAACATTTAACCAATGAGTACAGGTAGTAGACCTTGTGACTTTCTGTGGCAAACTGACATTCACACAGACAGATATTTTGGTCAAATCATTTGTATTTCAGTTACTTAACTTGTGAGTAAAAGATATACTCGTAAAAAACGTTTATCGCGAAAAACAATTGTAACCAAAAGAAAATTGACCTTAAAAAAAATTAGCAGCTGAAGTAACTTAATAAAAATTGGGCTTAAAAAAACTTAAAAAAATTTTACACACTTATTAAAGACAATTTTTTTTTTTACTGCTGTTGTACAACCCATAAAAATGTAAACCAAGCTGACCTACATACTATGTGCCATAAGAAATGCTACGCGTGCAACAATTTTCGTTGAAAACAATTTGCGAAACAGAAATGCAGAAACAAAAAAGGCAGCAGCAGCAGAAAATTAAAAAAAATATATCTGCAGTGCATATGCCACGTACGAAGCAACCAACAATAACACAAAAAACAACAACAACAATCAGACAATCATGCACATAATCATGTTATCAATATATGGGCAATTATCAATGAAATTTATAACAATCCACGAAATGTAACGAAAACATAACCGACCAATAAAAATTTCATTTTCATAAGACTTCTGAAAGATGAAGAGGAGTGTAACGAAGGGGGAGGATAGGCATGAAGGATTGCAGCTGCATTTAATGTGAATGCCGCGTGCTGTGTCCAGTTCGTTATACTCAAGATTGTTGTATCTGGTTTCTGTTGCCTCTCTGGCTGCCTGCCTTGTGATCTGCATCATAAAAACGTGCCAGATTGATGCGTGATTGAAATGCCAATTGTTGGGGCTCAGTCCATCCGATCGCAGCCTGAGTTGTGACTCGTTATTGCTGTTGTTGGTGAGGCACGTTGCTTGAACTCAAACTTACAAGCGCCTGTATTCTTACCGTTAAGAGTTTTTCAATCGTTATATCTTCAATCTTCTCGCTTCTTTTTCTTTTCTATCTATTTCTCATTCGTTCGTGTTTGCATTGTCATTCCAGACAATTAGAACTGGAACTCTGATTCCCGAGTTTCAAAGCATTTGAGTACAATTTACCTAAAATGGGCCCGCAAGATAAACGATAAACTGTTGTTTTTCTATTACTGTTACCTTTGGCCATATATATTCATGTACGTATGCATGTACGATCACAACCATGTGTTTGTGGCAACCAATTTCCGCCGCTTACCGTTTTTTCTGTTCTTTGGATGTTTGGTTTAATGAAATGGTCAAGATCATGACTAGTTTCTTTTCTCTCGTCTATTCTTTATTTGTGTACTCACACCTTTATGATATTGGGTTGGTTTACTTTGTTGTAAAGTTTGGAGCTCATTTATGTTTATTAAAAAATTATCTCAATAGACTATAAAAAAAGAAACTTTCAAAACTAATAACAAATAATATTCAATTGAATTTTTTATTAGGTTTGTGTACAAAAAAATTAAGCGCATTTAATATTTATTGAAGAAAGTGTTTTTTATTTTATTACTACTGATTTTATTTCATTAAAAAACTTGTATAAATGTTAAAAACAAATATTGTATAGTTCCTGGTCGAAAAATTAATTTATTATATTTTCTGAAATTAAAAAAATAAGAAATAATTTTTTTTAACATAAGTATATACAATTTTTTTAAGCCGTAAAAATATCAAGAAAATTACACTAAAATATTTTATTGACATATTTACCTGTCTTCTTTCATAAATATGTGGTTTCAGTGCATCCGTATCATTGGTTCTTAAATTTCCTTTCTCCTTGAAGCAATTCTATTAATATTTATGGGCTTGTCGTTGACGCGTTGCCTTTGCCGTGATGAATGAGCGTATTGAAGGCAGCTGCAGATCTTCGAAGCTGGCAACTGAACTGGCGCCAGTAAACGGCGACAGCAACTAAAGTGCCTGCCATCTAGGGCAACTCTTGGACAACTTAGACAACATTGTATACAGAGCAAGCGAGCGAGAGTATCTGTTAGGAGAGAGAGAGAGAGAGAGAGAGAGAACATTGAGTAAAGTTAGTCGTAAGTATCAATGAGTGTGGCAGCAGTGGCAAGTAGACTGCAAATGACTCTTATCTCTCTTGGCTGGCAACAAATTGACCATTTCAATTAATGAAAAACGCACTTAAATATTAAAGAGAGACGCTCGCAGTGTCTGCAGTGGACTTCAGTATCAAGTGTTGGCGCTAATGATCCGATGAGATGCGCGTGGATGCGAAATAAACAACAAAAACAACAAACACAGATACAAGTTGCTTGTAAAGGGGGTAGACAGCTGTAGAGCTGTTGTAAAAAGCGCAGACCGCTCAGACATTTGCATATTTTGTTGTCGCCGTTTCGCTTACGACAATGATTATTGCCGGGGCCAGAGATTAAGCGCGTAAATTTGTCGTTAAAAATCATGTTCTGATCGCACTGCAAGGCTGCCACAGCCAAGTGGATGGGGGGTTGATGGAGTGAAATGGAGGTAAAACGGACGTTGCTTTGACATGGACAAGCGATTACGATTTGCTATGATAGGCCAAAAAAAAGGAAAAACCCCAGCGGCAGCTGTTGATATTTAACTATTTTGTTGTATACACTGTTCGTTAGAATTGGGGAATATAAGAGTGTTTATTCAATTCCATATTTCTGTAAATTTTTCAATATTGTTCATAATTTTTCCGGCATTTAATCTAATTTTAAAAAGGTTTTTTAACGAAATCATATATATATATATTTTCTATAACAGAGTATATCCTAATCGTTTCTTTTATTTATCAAATACTCATTTGGTATTTTGTTTGTGTGTTTATTTATTTGCTCTGCTGGTTTGCTTTGATTACAGCGCTTTTTGATTGATGGCTGTCGCGTCACAGCGCATGCTCGGCATGTCTATGAGGTTTTGACTACCTAACGGACTGACTGACTGATCTACCGTTGCCTGATAACCAAAAAGAAGTGGCAATTACACGAATCGGAGCAGCACCAGCGGCAGCAGCAAAAACCATTCAGCATTCAAGATTCGGTATTTCGGCATTTCGACATTTACATAAATTGACCGCAACGAAATGAAACGAAATGAGAGACTTAGGCAACAAACTTAATTACAATTTGCCATCAGTCGTTGTTGTATTTTATGTTGCATTGCTTTCTTCGTGACTAATTTGAGGCGACGTTTTTCCCAGTCTCAGATGCCAAAGTCAGAGGCCACAGGTCATTTGTAATTCGTTTTCCGTCAAAGCAATTTTCGATGCTACAATTTCAGCTGCAGATCAACCCAATTTGCTAAGCAGACTGTAGACTGGTACATCCCACTCCCCCCAAACTTGCTTTCCATTTCCTGGCTTCGTTTTTTGTGTTCTGTTGTGTACTCTGAATCAGCGCATAAAATACTTTAAAGGTGCAGCTTAATTAATTTAGCTTAGTATTATTATCTTTTTTAGTTGGTCACTGGACTTCCTTTTTATGGTTTTCATGGGTGGTTTGATGTTGAAGGGTCTCTTAAGATGTAAAATAATTAATGTGTAAAATAAGAAATTTGAATATTTTGACTATTTATTTATTAAAATGTATTCTGTGTATTTATAGGGTATATATTTTACGTTCTTTCATTTAAGCTTGCACTCTAACTCATTTCTTTTCTTTTTATTTGTTTTGTTTTTTTTTAACCCAAATTGAATTGTAATTTTATGCAGCACGCAGCAGGCAAAAGCCACAGAAAGATTTTCACAGCGAATTATGCGGCCAACCGCAGCGTTTCAGGCGTCTTCAACTTTAGCTTCCGTTCCCGCATCATCTTTAGCTAACCTGGTCCCAAAGATACTACTTACATGTGAGCATGCAATACTAGAGTGGGAACTTGTATTTCCCACGCATGTGAAAAACACCTCACCCCACCCCACCCTCAATCACCTCAATCAACAACTTCCTCGAGCAAACAGAGAAGAAATTTGCGTTTTTGATTAAATCGTGGGATATATCAAAGCAGCGTTTGCCTTATCAGGCAACAACGACGTCAACACAGCTGGACAGTTAGCAGCTTCAACGTGGGATAGATCTTGGGATCGAAGAAAATGTAGATGCACCCCAGTCCTGGAGAAAAAAAAATAAAGTTTTTCAAGTGCTACCATATCTGGCCTAGACGTGCGCTAGATCTTTGAATCGGCAAACAAAAAAAAAAATGTTGATACCTGACATTTTATCGGGTGCTTTTAGTTTATTTTGCATCTCGGCACAGTTAATGGCACTGGAAGAATTCACGGGGTTAATTTAAACACGCCCGTGATCTCTTAGTGGCATCTATGGTGCGAGATATATACGTGCAGAAAGAGAAAACTGCTTAATTGTGTTAATTGAACCGTAAAAAAACGTAATCTCCAGCCGGTTTTTTTTTATCAGTCGGAAGTCGGGATTGGCTTAAGCAATATTTTGTATTTTGTTTTTGAAATTTAAAATTTGTTGGTTAGCTGTATTTTAGTCGAGATTACCAGAACATAGTGAATACGATTGTGAGAATTTAAATGATTGTTGTTTGTTTTTGTTTACCTAGGCTCATTAGCACCTAAGCTAAAAAATCCAATTCATAAATATCGATTGTAAAAAGAAGAAACCTTTAAGAACTTTACAATCTTTTGCTGGGAACAACATCGCTCCAGCGCCGGACGTGGCAGCCTTGAAAAAGCACCTTTCACACTGAAACCGAGGCACTGCTACAATTAACAGTTCAATGAACTTCAACCAAAACGAGCGGATGGAACGGTGGCAACAACAACAAAAAAAGTAGCGGCAAACTTGCGAGTGAGAAAATAAAGAACACCACAAGCTAGGCCCAAACCATGGATAATGGCCTAAACGTAGAGCGGAGAGAAAAACAAAACAACAACAAAAATAAAGAAAAAAAACCGAAGATAATTAACTTTTTTCTCTTCTATCGTGCTAAGTATGCCAACTGAAAAGAGACTCAGTTCTTCAACAACAAGTTGAAAACCGAGCGAACAAATTACAGCACATTACTATAAAAAAACAAAGCCCGCATAGATGGAGTATTACTTCCATGGGAGTAGTGAGTGTGTCTACCGGGTGACCAGTTAGCTAGAGTTGCCCTTGTTATAACCGCAGCACAGAAAAAAGGGTGTCTCTAGCGAATTTCTCTGAGGGTCGCTCTTTCGAGTTTGTCGTCTAGTGAGAAACGCCTCAATGATTTCATGCATAAATTGCGTTGCGCTGCATCACGAATGCAGTAAAAAGAAAATTCCTGCACGAGCTATGATGTTGTTGATGATGATGATGACGACGAGAGAACTCTGCACTTGTCCAGAGACTTCCACGTTCCACTTGGCTAACCTCGGAAGTGGTGGAAGGCAGGTGATGCTTCCTGTTTTTATCACAAGCGGATTCAGAAATAATTTATTAAACACATTTCGACAACTAACCAACTAACATCTAAATTGCCTGCCTAAATTGCCCTGCATGGGAGTTGAAAACGTACTTCATTCATTTTGAATTAAACTATAATTTTTATATTTATTCATTATGATTTACAAGTAAGAACACTATATACACTTAAACAAATATATATATATGTTTTGTTGTTAAAGATCTTGCATTTGTTTAGCAACAATTGTGGTTCGTTCTCGCTTTGATTTTGTCGAAGGATTTAAATGCAACAGAAACAAGACTTTGAACAAAGCTTCAGTTTGATACCTTAAAAGCTGACTAACTAGTCCATATTGACTCGGCTTGCGGAGCTGTTCAAGAATATATACACTTAGTAGGGTCCAACATGCTTTTATGCGTTAATTATATTTTTAGCTTTTTATTATAGTTTAAACTATAAGCTGCATCTTGAAAATGTAATAAAACCAAAGTTTTTCTAAGTATAATTAAATACAAAACAATCAAATAAATATTATTATTATGTTTATTTATTAATTTTTATTATGGTTTTAAAATTTCCCAAAACTACGTACCTCAGTTACATATATTATGAAACATTTAAGATAATAATAAAACGTAAAAAATAAATATTATAAATTTATATGATTTCCTACTAAAAAAATTGTTTATGTGAAATATAAGATATTGGTTACTGTACGCAGTAAAATAATGAATAAAATTAAATACATTAAAACTAAAAATAATACAACAAGAAAAACCAAAAAAATTAACATAAAAACCGAAAATTATTTTAAACGCATAATATTGTAAATATGTATTTATTTTTGAAAATATTTTAGTCCTTCATTGATTTTATAAAATGAAAAGTCATTAAAAATACATGATTTACATGTTAAAACGGTTATAATCTCATTTCTACTATTTATTTAGTTTAAGATCTAATCGAAATCCAAGCCCACAAAATGTAGTGCAGGGAAATTTCTTAGCTTAATTCGATGTACACGCGATGCAATTGAACAATTTTTCAATTTTCAGGGCAACTAGCGATACAGCTAATTTGAGAGAGCATTCAAATCCGAGACATGTTTTTCCATCTGTCTGTTGGCCAACTTGCTGTTCCGTTGTTGTTGGTGTTGTCGTTGTTCCGTTTTAAGACTATCAAATGACGACAGGCCCAAATTGCAATTCAAATGCTGTTGTTTCTTCAAGTTGTTGTTAGTGTCACAGGGCGCTTGAAAATTTGGAAAATTACATTTAATCAGTGTGAAAATTAGTTGCATATTTTGACTATCCAATGGGCCAAGCCGGGTCTTTTTGGACTGATTTTAAAATCTGTGGGAATTGTTGCAATTGCCATTTGAAAATTGTGCTCCAGATTTGGGCATTTGTTGTCCATTGGGGATACTTGTCAGACGAAGTATATCTATGTGTGTGTGTGTGTGGGAGGTAATTTTGGTTGAGACGCAGCTGTGCGTTAAAAAAACTTTGGCAGACTTTGGAATGTGGCTGTTTTTGCCATGAGAATTGCGGCAATTCACACGAGTTCCTTTAAGCGGGTCGCACTGTGGATTGACTTCTTGACTAAAATTATGCAAATTATAGCTAAAGAGAGAGAGAGAGAGAGAGAGAGAGAGAAGAGAGAGAGAGAGAGAGAGAGAGAGAGAGAGAGAGAGAGAGAGAGAGAGAGAGACAGAGAGAGAGACAGAGACAGAGAGCGAGCGAGCCCGCTTCTTTTTTGATCTATGAGCTGCGATTACGAGGCGGCACATAACAAAACAACAAAGAAAACAAGTAAAAAGGCTCTAGTCGAGTAAGCTCGACTAGAAGATACCCTTAACCCTTGACCATACAGACGGACAGACGGCTGTGTACTTAATAGTTTCATATTTCCGGTGATTCTTAACCGATTTCAATAAATATTGCACAGATATTTATTATTTTGCATTCCAATTCTCATTTTCAATTTATGTATATCGCAAACCTGAAAATGTATCGAAAATTTAACATGCTATGCCTAGGAATTAGAAGAGCTCATATCCAAAATCTGGAGTCTCTAGCTTTTGTAGTTCCTGAGATCGACACGTTTATACATACGGACGGACAGACGGACGGACGGACAAACAGACGGTCATGGCTAAAGCTTCCTTCTGCCTGTTACATACTTTAGCACAAAACCATTATACCCTTTTTACCCAATTTATGGGTTAAGGGTATAAAAATGGCAGAAAATAGTACTTAAAGCACAGCTAAAAGCTGCACAAATAAAACGCGGATAAACTGTTGTTGAATCATTGTTGCATCAGTTGCAGTTGCAAGTGCAGCAGCTGCCGCCAGCAGTTAAACATTTTGCACAAATGATGATGAGGCACAATCATTGCAGTAACAACAACAAGAAAGCGGCCTAAGGTCCTATGTATAAACTATGGTCCCGGGACAAGTTGTCGTTAGGCCCAAAATTGAAGGCACTTTACTTGCAGGCAGAGAGAGATAAAGAAATATTGAAGGAAAGAGCGAGCAAAAGTGCTGTTTATATTTTTCACGCATCAATGCAGCTGGCCGGTTGTGCCCCAAGATCTGCATTGGCAGCAACACACAACATCATACGACTAAATATTTGTTTAACAATTTTCAGCTTAAATGCCCACGAAACGAGGCGCGTCGTATTGGTTAAGCTGGGCGTTCAGTTTCTTTTGGCTCGTTTAGTAAACTTAAGGTTAACTCATTGTCTAAGTATGCAGGCGCACCGAAAATTTATTTAAACTAATTATTTATTTTAAAATTCACGAGAACGCAAGGTTACGAATGGTATGAAAAGAGACATCTTAATTTAAGTTGTCTACTTTGTTAGTTTGACATTAGAAACCACAATATTACAAAAGGGTACTTGTAATTATAATTAGTAATGACTAATGGCAGGCAGAAACTAGACCTTGTTCTTGTTAGTTGAAGCATTATTTTTTCATTAGAAACTGTTTTAGTAAATTATTAGTATAAACATAGTAAAAAGCATTGATTTCAAAATAAGGTTGAAATTGGAAACGAATTTGGATAGTGAAAAATTATGGAAAGGTGTTTTAATTAGAAAGTGAACTTGATACTATCCTTAAAGTATACTTATTGAAGTTACAAACAAACCGGCTTAAAAAAACATAAATAATATTTGTTTACAGGAAAATAAGTTTAATTTACTACAAAATCGATAAATTTTGTACTTTAGGGATTATATTGCAAGCTTTAAACAAAATCATCAAAAAAGTACTTTACTTCTCAGAGACCTCCCACATCTTTCAGTTTTTTTTGTAATTTTTATCTGGCAACCCAATAAGCTTAATAAGCTGATTATGTCTCTAAAGCCAGTTTTTACATTTAAATCAAACATTTCAGAAAGTTTATTAGCAGCTGACTTGAGTTGTAACAACTTAATTGTTTAAATATTCCGCTTTATGACCTGATTCATCTGTCAACATTTTTGAACAATGTTATTGATAAGTTCTCTGCTCATGATAATTTTCAATGACAATGACTTTCACACATTCAGCGAAGCTGGCAATAGAGACCTATTTTTAGCTGACTCTCTCAATGCGACACCCTCTCTCTCCCTTGTAACCCAGTCTCTATTACTGCTTGTAAAATTAAAATAATACAAGTTAGAAGGCTCTTTTCGAGTAAGCTTGACTAGAAGATTCCCTAAACCCTTAGCCATACAGACGGACAGACGGACGGGCTGACAGGCATACATATATATTCGTGTACTACTGTGCCAATGCTTGATGGTTTTATATCTTCGGTGTTTTCATTATTTTCTTATTAGTTTCAATCCCCATTTTTAAGTTTTCGAAATTTTAGATGTTTTTGTTATTGATTCCATGTGTATGTCGTAAACCGGCAAAGTTACCGAAAATTTGAAACAAACTTACTATGCCTAAGGATTAGGAGAGCTCATATCCAAACTCTGGAGTCTCTAGGTGTTGTAGTTCCTTAGATCGACGCGTTCATACCTACGGACGGACAGACGGACAGACTGACATGGCTATATCGACTCGGCTCTTGATGCTGATCAAGAATATTTATATACTGTATGGGGACGAAGAAGCTTTCTTCTGCCTGTTACATATTTTTGCACAAAACCATTATACCCTTTTCTTACCCATTTCATGGGTTAAGGGTATAAAAACACACGTGATGAGCTTTGCGCTATCGGTTCATTGGGATCAATACAGCAACAACGTTGAATAAAACCTATTGCATGCGAAATGAATGGCAAGATGACGACCTCAAAATGCTGCTGCATGAATACCTAGATAAAATCAACCAATCATATACACATTCACACACACACATTTCGATTGTATGTACTTTCGTTTAATTTGTTTGGTTCGACGATTTGTCCCTGAAATTGTGCAGTAACCCTGTGGCGGATATTTCTTATAGCATATCAATTGAATTTATTAACAATTCAAATTGCAATTGAAAAACAGCAACACCAATAAGAAACAAAGAAAAAACAACAAAATCACAACTGAAACAAAATTTGTATTCGAGCACACCCACAGTTTCAGAGCAATTGCTTAAAGCTTGTGGTGAGAGTGTGTATTGCCGCTAGGTAAGCGTAGCAAAGACCCACACCTTGGTGGTGAGTTTTAGCTTGTTGTATACATTGAGTAAATGTCATGCTTAAGTGCGTTTGGATTACTTTTTGCCATCTTTAGGCGGTTCACATTTCTCTGGCTTTTTTTCGGCTTCCTTGTTAGGCTCGGCACATTTCACTGTGTTGTTTTCTACTTCCTGTTTAGGACTTAAAGATTTCTCTAGCTTTTCGTAGACTTTCTTTTTAGGTTCTGCCGGCTTCTCTGACTTTTTGGCAGCTTCTTTATCGGCCTTTTGTTTGGATGCTGACTCGTCTTTGCCTTTCTCTGGTGGCATCACAGTCTTAGATGTGCTGTCCTTAATTTTATGTTTACATTCTGCCAAATCTTTTGCCAGATCCTTCTTTTTACCCTTTTGTTTCGTTGCACAATCGGCTAATATTTCACTGACTTTTTCATCGATTTTCTTCTTCATCTTTTCCTCCTCAGCTTTACGTTTTTCCATTGCTTGCTTCTTAGCTTCCATTGGCTGATATTTGTTATCCTTCCCGCCAGCACTCACCTTCTGCTGGTTATCGGGAGATTTGTTAGACATCTTCAGCTTGGCAGCCTCGTTTTGTTTCTTCTCAATGGAATTACACCAAGCTTGAAGTTTCGCATTTTGGGAGTCTTTTGCTTGAGCAGCTAGTTGTTTACCACATTCCTTTTCGCGTTCCTTCATTGCTTCTAAACTGTCATCGGGGGACTCTTCTACTTCTTCACCAATATCAGTCATCATCTGAACCCCGCCCGAGACGCGACGGTCATTTCGCAATTCAATTGCATGATTCTGTAGCTCAACGAAACTAAAGCGATGATAGCCAAAGTAATGAGCATTTTTATACTCCATATTCTTGCCTGCACCGGGTCCGAGGCATTCATCTGGTCCACTGAATTGTCGATAGACTTTTGGTCTTATAAAATCCGGCACTTCAAAGCCATTATGATTAACAGAATCCGGTGTATAACCCTCATCGGCCGGATCCTTTGGTGGACGTGGTGTGTTCGATAGTTTACTGCTTACCTTCGGCTTTGAATTAGAGCCATCAGCTTTGGATGTATTGCTTACAAAACGGAACAAAATCGGTCGTAGACGTAATTTCAACATTTTGCCTTTTTGGAGAAAAAAGTATTTGTCAATTATGTTCTAATAGTCGAGTGATGTAAAAAAATAAGTCAAAGATTTATTTGGAGTTAAATTTAATTTGAAATTTTATTTCGTTTATAGCTTGCGTTGATAAACTATAGCCACAGTTGCTATAGCTTCGGCCAACATAAGGAGTTCGACGCAGTCATCACACTCAAGAAAAAAAAAACAATGCCGATTTGCTTTCCACCTTTGAGACTTAACTACCTTACTTACTTTTTAAAGTATGATCAATTTTTCTGCTATCTTCAAAGTTATCTTTCTTTGTGAACAAGTAACGAAAGTCATCTTTATTTCCATATAAATTTATCTGTTTCAAGACTATGCACAAATTCCTTCTTTACAACCTCTGTTTTGTAAGTTTTCTATGCCATTGCAGTAGCAGCCAATTGCTTTTTCGTCTATATATTTGGCCAACTTGACCAAACAGTGCAGCAAACAGCACGATCAATAATATTCGCTTTGTCGAAAGCACAGGAAGTCAAAATGTCAAATAGAGTCTTAACAGTTTACTTTGCTCTTGCAACCCATTGAGCTTTCTTTCGCTGTGAGTGGGTTTTTTCTTCTCTCAGATTTGGCAACGACACTTGCAGCTCGTAACTTACTGGCAAAAATTGTTTTGTTCGTCTTTTTTGGCATGAGTGCTGTCAGCCAATTGTCGACTGACAGCGCTTAAGGGAGATACGAGTCAAGGCAGTCAGACCAGCTGCAACAGCTTCTGATGAACTTTTAAGTGATTTTTCTTTCTTGTTGTACGACTTTTAGGGGTCAACAATCTGAGGTATATGCTATAGTATCCAAAAGTTATTTTTGTTGTTAAGCATCCTTACAAAACAGTTATGCGGCATTTTTTTTTTAATATCGCATTGCAGTGTTTATGTTACCATGCTGCAAGTTCCGGAAAGAGAGAAGAGAAAGAACGAGACAAGTTTTAGTAAAAGCAAATAGACTAACTAATTGTTTCAATACCTTTCTTAATCTTAGTTTATCAAAGAGTCGAACAAAAAATTGTCTAAAACTTAAAACTTAAATTATTTTTATTTCACTATTCCTTCTCGCCAAACTACCCTCTTTTGCTACGTATACAAAGTTTCTCCCATTGTTTTTATAACGTTATCGTTAAAAGCAACACAACCTAAGGACTTTAATATCCACCCTCCTTCCTTCCTGTAGTCAAGCGATTGCAAGTTTATTTTTAAGTGTGCAACCTAAACTTTATAGGTAGTAGTGAGAAGGATCAACTTTTGCAGCTACCGCTTGTTCTCTACAGCGCCACGGCTTCGTTGTCGGTCTCGGCCCCTCGTCTGGTGGGTCTATTTCTTATTAAAAAAAAATTTGTTGCCATTTGCTGCCCTTAAGAAATTTGGTTCAAGGTTTATGGCCAACTAGCTTCCACACGTGTGCGTCATCATAAAATAGGGAGAGTGGGGAAGACGGAATAAGTGTCAAAGTCCATGAAAAGGAGATTAGGGTCAACTGGTCAACTAGTTTGCCATAAGGCCAACATCATAAACCACCTGTTGTTATCCACTGCACTAAAAATGGAGTCATGAAATACTTTCTTGTTGTGTATTACTTCTTTATGCACTTTTTTTTTTGGTAAAGTTTAATAATGCAGTTTCAACTAACTAACAAAAAAACAATTAAAACTTAAGGCTAGAGTTAAGACAGAGAGAACTTGAGCTTATTTTTGGGTTAGTTGCTGTCAGAGAAAGGCAAAGAAAAATAGTTAGAGTTAAACCATATCCCACATAAGTCTAAAATAACACATTGGACTTAAAGTAAACAAGAGTGTGTGTTTAATTGTACTTAATTGAAATGTAATCGGTTATCCATTGTAGAGATGATCGTTGAGGTCAATTAAAGGTTTTTGCTTTACCATTGAGCGTGACGATTGTTGTTGCTGCGTTCCTGCTGCTGATCCTCGCTATTTCGACGCTGTTCCTCGGCACGTCGATTATCATGATCGTCCAGACGCTCGAGATGCCAGAGATCGTTATCGAGTAGGCGATGTCCCTGTGTCCAGCTTATAGCCGCATTTCCATTGAGACGTGTCGTTGAGATCAAGTTATTCAAGTTACCCGAATCCAGGACCAGGGGAGAACTAATGAGCTGTGCCTGCACAGAAGCACTCGATGGTTGTGAGAGAATCAATGGTTGATTGGTGCGTTCAATGCTAAGATGAGCCCTGGGCAGTTGGCGCCAAGCTTCCAAATCCAAGTCACGCAGCGGGTTGTGGTTAAGTCTCGAGGAGAGTAGAGTGGTTGGGTGGGAGACAATGCTAGCATGCACACGCTGATTGGTGCTGGGAAGAAGCAGTGCATTTTGTTCTAGGAGACGCTGTTGGTTCTGGTTCTGGCGCCGTTCCTGCTCACGACGCAGTTGTTCACGATCACGTTGCTCACGATCGCGTTGCTCACGATCACGTTGGTCCCGATCACGTTGCTCACGATCGCGTTGCTCCTGTTGCAGTTGGAGCTCCCGCAGTTGTTGCTCCTGCTGCTGGCGCTGTTGCACCTGCTGTTGGCGCTGCTGTTCCTGCTGTTGTCGTAGATGGGCAGATTGTTGAACTTGCTGCTGGAATTGCTCCATCAGCTGTTGAGCCTGCTGGCGTGCTTGGTTCTCGGCCTCACGACGTGCTTGAGCCTCCAGCTGCAGGTGTTGCTGCTGTTGGGCATCCGCTATGACCTGAGCTTCGGCAATGGCTTGAGCTGTCAGCCGAGATTGCAGCTCCTCAATGCTGTTGATACGCGACGAGGAGGAGGAGGAGCTGGAGGAAGCTGAGTTTGACTGCGATTGAGATTGAGTTGAGCTGTGACGTTCATCCAGACGCTGCTTGGAAACAATAGCATTAAAACCACTAGTATCATCTGCCGTATAGTCCACAATGCGCCTTGTGCCGTCTGGCTCAACTAGCGAATATTGACCCTTCACCAAATCTCCATCACGCTTCTCCTCCTGTCGCTTCTCATCACCAGTTAGCGTATCACGTACATCATATGCAAATGTATACTGTGGCCGACTATCGTAGTCCTCACTAGAACTGGAACTGGGTGAAATGGTCGTTGCCTCATCCAGGTTTGAGTCATCGCTGTTGAGTTCACCACGCAGCTGTTGCTTTTGTAGATTGGATGTTTTGCTCAACTGACTGAGTTCCAGGGGCCGCAAATAAGATGCATTCGCCACATTGCAGGTTAGCAGGCATAGACAAAGCAACAGGCAGGACTACAAAAGAAATTGGATTATAAAGCGTTTTTTTTACATCAATTACGCATATATATCAACATTTTTTGGCACTTTCTTTTGGCATCATAAATTTGCTATTGAATTCTGTCTAATAAAAAAATAAGTGTCCAACCTAACTCTTGCCTACAACTCTAATCAATTTATTTTGACAGCTTGTTGCTTGAAACTTTGAAACTTGAATGCCAAACATTTAAAAAGGATATATTATACAAAGAGATTTGTATCCTGCTTTGTGCTATCATTTTATTTTGAACAGCAATGTTCAGTTTTGACCTTGCTTTAAATCGGTTAGTGGGAAGTGTATTTGAATTTTACTATAATTCCCTTCGTATTTTTTTTACCGTCCTTACAAATTTTTCTTATACGTTGAAGATACTTATCGGTTGTTTTTTTTTTCATTATCCTGATATATTGCTTGCCTTTAGAAAAAATGCGTTTTGTGCGCTTGTATATATCTTTCGGACATACCCGTTTCATGGCTAGTAATGTTAAGTATACGACTAGTAAGCTGCTTGCTTGTGATTTGATTGTTATCTGGTGCACGTTGTTTTGCTACTGATGTTTACCCCAACAACCATCGACTGTTTTATACATAAGCTGGAGAACAAGTAGCTCTAACTAGTTGGCCAAACAAACAAGTTGTCCCAAAAGGGCCAAGCACAGAACCAGACCACACTTGATATGCGTCGAGGCTTTCAAATTTGTTAAGGTAAAGTTACAAATGACCTTCCATGTTGGTGATACGCCTGCCTGACTACCTGCCTAACTTACGCAGCTGCAGCAGCATTCTCTTTTGGGGCACAAAAATTGTCACCCATTCACCCACAAATAACGGTGTCTGAGACGACTTACGAAAATGGCTAACAAAATGCGTACGAAAATTAGTGAAGAAAGTTTGAAATTTGTGTGCCAAACGTATTTAAAATGTTGCCTACATACATCTCCAATTACAAATGGGCCAAAAACTGACGACAGCAGCAACAAAGATGGCAAATTTCAAAGTGGGATGGGGGACACAAAAGGTGAAATTTGATAGGTCTAAAGCAATGAGAGCTGAGCTGCAACGAAGCGTACACATAAGTATTAACAAATAATGAAATAAGTTTGAAAGGGTTAGAGTTTAAATTTAAGTCAGTAACTAGTGTTGTCAACTATTGGCCAACTATTGGGCAACACGAAATTGACCATTAAGTGTTTACTTTTATAATAAACAAGATGAGAAAAGCTTACGTACCAACAAAAGGAGAGATAGTTTCTTCTGGAAAAAATCTTTTGACCAGTCATACTGGTCAATTTTTCTTGAGCAGTGTAGGTATCGCGTTTATGAAAACCTGCATGCTCGTCCAGAAAAAATAATTAAATGCAATTTTAATCATTTACAGTATTTTAGATTGATTTAGATGCGACAACAAAAGCCTGAAAGCTTGATCAGCGTTAACAACAAAAACTACATATACTCACAGACAGAGAAAAAAATTATAGGAAAGGGAATAACAATGTCAACATCTGTAGAAGCAATGCGTAGAAATATAAAAACGAAGGCGCGTTGCGCTAAGCAATAACAACAGCAACCGAAAAGGGAACAGGAAATAAAGCTCCAACATAAAATACAACCAGAAACAACGGAAAGAGAATGAACAACAAGCAAGTGGCCACCAACTGGCTGGAAAGTAAAAAATTTCATGCATGACTGAAATACAAGAGGAGGCAGGCAACAAAACTCACAAATACACGCTTGTTATTCTATCTGGTGCAAAGTTTTTGGCATAGGAGCAGGAAACAGCAGGCAGGTACAGGAAAAAACGGCATATGTGCCACCATAGTTGGTGGACACTGTGTGTTTGTCAGTGTGTTGCTTGATGCGCATTTCAGGTTTTCCATGTTATATGAAAATTAAATAGACCACCGCGGGGTAATTGAGTTTGGAATTGAGTACTGCAAACACATTCTATAGTTTCGCTTGCAACATGCAACACAAGCCAAAATTTCGGCAGCAGTTTGTAAATATTTAAATTTGAAATTTTTTTTAATTTGTTTCTAATTTGACACAATTGCACTTGGTCCAAAGACAAATTATTATCAATTACAATTATCAGCAACTTCCGTTCGCTACACGCAACAATTATTATGTATACAATACATATCAATACATACAATAGAATCAATAAATTATTATTTTTAAAGATGTGTTACATAGGTGTTTTGGTTTTGTGTTTTGTTGTTGAACAAAAAATGTAATCAAATATTTTTGAACTGTCAACGTGCAATTACAAGAAGCTAAATATATAATTTACTGTTTCCAATAGTGTGCTTTGCCAAAATAAACAAATATTTCAATATTCATCAAAGTAAGAGTGTCAATGAACAATGAAAAAACTATAACGGCTTATTATGATATTAGCTGGAAACTAAAACATGACCAGAAAAATTATTTCAATAAAAAAAATTATATAAAATTTAGTAATTACTTAATTACGTTAAAAACGTTCATTTTTAATCAACTTTAATATGAAATTAAATTGGTTTGTTGCAATAAATCATTTTGTTTCACGTGTATTAAACTTTTTCAGATTTTATTATGCAATAAATATTTTCCCAACAAAAAAATGGTAATTGTATATAACACTTTTCACTTATCTTCTTAAAGTGGATATGGGTCTGTCAGCACCGCTCAGCATTACCACCGCAGTAATGTAAGTGACAATATCTATCGACCAGTAAGATGGAGCTCGCCATTTCTAATCGAGAATCTGACGTGAAAGGGCTGTTTTAAGAAAACTTGAACAAAGTTATGAAAACTCGCTCGCATAAACGACGGAAATTAAAGCGAATTACTTATTATATTTAATCAATATATAATTTAATACTGTGGATTTAATATAAACAATTTCTCGAATTTCATATTAGTTTTTGTATATACATATATATTAACTAATATGTTGTTGTATTTAAAACCTAAGATATGTGTTCGAGTAAATCATCATAAAATAAGACATTGCTAATAAGTTGTTCAGTTGTTTTTCAACAATTTTGATATATTAACTTAACTAGTCCTTAGATAAAAGTCGATATAATTTATGCCTTTCATAAACTTATGTATATCAAAATACAACTTGTAACTCTACTGTCAATATGATTATGTGCCAATTTGCTGAATCTAAACACACTCATATGAACACTCTAGCTGTGTTTACAAAAGTAAATGATGCCTGAAAAAAACAGAATAAATGTACCACAATGCAGCTAGAAAACAAAGTTTTTGATTCGAATTGCGACTGGTTGCCTCAGGGGAGGCATAAACGTTTTACAGTTTCGCAAACCATTTACGGACCAAAGTGCAAAGCAATTTAATCTGTGGTTGTGCTGACAAATGTTTGACTGTTGTGGGTTGTTTTTAGATAGATGGATGTTGGTTAGGTGGGGTCACAGAATTTTTCTTGCTGCACTGATTGAGTTTTGACAGTTATAGAGAGAGAAAGAGATGGAAATGGAGATAGTGGAAGTAGGTATGATAGACAGCTTTTAGTCCAGTTTGAGTGTTTCAATTTATTTTCATATTTTTCTCGTTGTTTTATTTTAGTTTACTATTTGGCTTTGAAATTCCCTCGGCTTGCGCATCAAATGACAAAAATTAAAATAAACACAGACACAGACTGAGAGTGAGACCTGGGACATGCGACAGGAAGCACTTTCAAAAGTATGCCAGCAATATTTTGTGCTATCTGTGTGCTTTGTGCTATTGAAAAAAATGAAATGAATGAATGCTAGGCGGAAAACACCCCGAGCGCGGTCGCCTCGGTTCAGGCCACACACAATCAGCGGTTCTTATACAAAATATTCCAGCATAATGCTGCCAAAGCCAATTTGAGCTGAGCTGCGATTTTAAAATTCGTCACAATTTCAATTTCTGTTTTTGTTTGGCTATTCAAGCTTTTATTTTAACGCACGCTCTCTCTCTCTATCTGTGTCTCTCTAAATGGGTTCTTGCAAATGTGAATAAAATGAAAATGTCTAAACTGAGTGAATTTTATTAAATGTACATTCCTGAAACAAACTCTG
This sequence comes from Scaptomyza parva, assembly GCA_035044645.1. Classification (NCBI taxonomy): domain Eukaryota; kingdom Metazoa; phylum Arthropoda; class Insecta; order Diptera; family Drosophilidae; genus Scaptomyza; species Scaptomyza parva. The sequence continues at coordinate 3,777,429 of JAWNNT010000063.1, forward strand.
CATAATATATTTGAACAAAATCGGATAAGCAAGTCAGAAGTGGTGTAGTTGGGAGTAAAGCGTAGAGACCCCCTTTAAATTGAAATAAACTTAGAGTAAAATATAAATACATTTTAGTTTTTATTTCTTATTAAAATAAATGTAAGTTGTATATGAATTTATATTTAAACATTTTAGTTTAGGGTGAAGTATTTGCAGTCATATACTAATTTGTATATATTTTATGCAAACGAAATCTTTAACTACAACAAATAGGTCAAAATACAGCTGCTGTGTGTGGCATTTCCTATATATTGACGGCGGGAAAGTTTTATTTCTGTTGTCATTTATGCACATTTTATGCATGCAGGCAACGCAATCAACGTTTTTGCATTTTGTGCAGACTAATTTTTTGTTTCACCGTTTGAACACCGGAAAGATCCAATATTTTACGCCGTTTTAACTTCACACTCCATACAGCCGAAGCAATAAAAATTGCATTTGATATTTGGCCTGGTGTTATTTTTCTATAAATTATTTATATAATTTTCCCTTTATTTATTGTTATTTAAACTAATTTATTAAATATAGCCTTTTTAATCATTAAATAAACAAAAGAAAGAGAAAGTCAAAGTAAATGTTCATCTAACCAAAATGTTGCAACAAAGGAACAAAATCGAGTTAAAAATGTGCAGTTGACCAAAGCACGTGTAATGTGCTGCCGATAACGATAACGATAAGACTAAATAAACTGGCCAATAAGGTCTTATACTTTAAATCAGAATAACCAACGAACACTAAATGGTCCGAAACCAAGAACGGAAATCACGTAAACAGATTGAAGTTTTATATTTGCTAACTGAATTTAAGACATAAAGTGTGGCTTTATCTTACAATTACCGAAATAACGAATTTACTAAAAAGATAATAATATGCAATGTGCTTTAAGAGATGTCAGACTTTTAAGACTCTTTAATAAATTGCGTTTTAGTTTACTGTTTTTAATTAATTTTTCAATCCCATTGACGCATTTTGTTCAGCATTTTGCTCAAAAATTAATTTGTAACACTTTAGGTTTATAATATTTTCCACTGTACATTTTTAATTACAATAACAAACGCTACGGAGCATAGGCTTAAATAAAAATAATACAAATTTGAATGCGTAAACACATTTCATTTGGTGTTTAAATGTGCTTGAGGTAAATTGTAAAAATCGAAAGCAGATCGAATTGAATCAAAACAAAATCAAAATTAAAATAGAATGAACAACAAAAAAACAAGTACAAGCAAAGCGAAACAAACAAATGTTTATTTGCGCACTAAGACGAGGCAATTAATGAGTTTCATTTGTCTGTGGCGTTGATTGCCTCACTTTCTTTTGTATTTAAAAATTAAAACGTGCAAATGTCTATGGAATTCCATTGAGGGAAATCAATAGGAATGAAGCAAATGGAGAATCAAGAACTTTGTTGACTTTAATTAAACTTAGCTTGCGACAAAACAGCAAACAAAGAATATGCCATTTTAATAGTGGCGAAAAAGGTACCCAAATTGAGTTGAATAAGTCCACCGGCCATCATTGGCCGTTTTTCCAGCCTCAATGTCAGTTGAATAAAAATGAGCACATTGCGTTGATGATAACTCGATTGTTCATACCAGTTGCCCGAAAAGATGGCATATGGCAATTGTTTTGCCTCCGCAGCTACAACACTCGCAAAATAGCAACTGGGAAACAGTTGCAGGCTCAACACTGCAACTAGCACAAAATTGTACATCAACGACACCGTATCTCTCACAAAGAACAGCACATAAGAGACCACAATGCACAGATTTGCTCCACAAAATATCAGTTGTATAAGTTGAACACTGCTAATTGTCTTTTGGGTAAGTTCATATAGTCTGAAAAAGATTGAAATTTGCTTTAGTTACATTTAATAAACTGGAGATCTTAGAATACAATCTGTATCCAACACAACCTTACTATATTATTTTTTGAAAGCCAAATCTTACCTCATCAGTAAACTGTATTCCTTAATGCACGCACGTAATTGTTGATGTGTTTGACTTTCTGGATGCAGTTGAAATCCCAGACGTGACATACGTATACCAAAGAGATGAATGTGTCCACTTATATAGCACAGTGTTAGAGGAGTATAAATATCATTTATCAAGGCTTGCATACATTCGGCCCAAATCCCAAGACACTGATAACCAAAAGCTAATCCATAGTTGGAGCTATTCTTGTACCAGTCAAAAGGATACCAGGCCACATACAATAACTCACGAGACTCGGCTAAGAGAGTCAAAGAGACGCTGATCATGTGCAGCATGTAGATAACAACATAGCCGGTATAAATGCAGCGAGTGATGCGATTTACTTGACACTGTAACGTCTTCTGGTAGTAGCGTTTTTCCTCATCACTCTGGACACATTTATCCAACTGGTGTAGCACTGATTTAATCTCCATTATGTGCGACAGATGCCACAAGTGCATGAGATGCTTTAAACTGCACGAAACACAAGCAATGCTTATGGTTAGATTCTTTAACAGCTCGGCAGGTGTTGCCTGCAACAGGAGACCCAACAGCAGATGCAATGGAAACATTACAGTTACCAACAAATGCACTAGAAACACATAGACATAAGCCGTACGTGATCGGGCATCAAAAAATGTCGGAGCCAAAACTCGAAAGCAAAACCACAATGGACGGTATGCGCGTTGACTGTCAATGGCCATTTTCCGACACCTTAAGTTGGTACCTTTAGGGATGCATCGGCTTTTTATGCACTTGCTACCAAGCGGCATTTAAACGCCTACCAAGTAAAACTCACCTAATTGCTGCTATTAGCGTAGTTAATTTAAGGTAAGCAATTAACATATATATTCCATATCCCATATTCATAATCTAAGCAATCTAGGAACAGTGGCTTTTCGAATTGTTGGACAGTGTTGATTTTAACAGAAATAAGTGCTAAAAGAATAAAATAAATATCCTGATAATGGTAAAACTAAAAAATTTTAATGTATTAAAAAATATATTCCTTGAAATTCGATAGCAAAAATAATACAAAATCCAAAATGCAAAATTTGTTAAAAAAAAATAACTATCGGAAAATATTCTAAATTAAGTTTTACTGTATCAAATTGACCACTCATTTAAATTGTCAACAGCTGTTCGCACCATCAGTTTAAATTAAGAGGCACTGAATAAAACATAGACTTGGTGCCATTGCTCGCGACATTTAATGTCAGCCGGCATCCATTCAACTTTTTGGGACGAATGAACATAAAAAAGTTTGCCATATTCTTGTTGTTATTAAAGTTTAAACATTTTATTAAAATTTTTTGAGTAGTCAACAAAGTTTCCATCATTTTGACAGCAGACACAAAGTGTTTGTTGAATCGAATACAATGTGTAGATTATATTTATACACTAGATTTAGTAGCTGAATTATAAATTGTATTCATGCGTTGTTATCAATTCATTTGACTGTTTTCTTGGAGGTCTTTTTGCTTTATGGCCACATTGATTATGATTTTCAAGTGCAGGCAGAAACAACAATGTTAAGATATAAGATAAGCATCTGAAGATACTGTAAGCAATTTTTGTTACATTTTTGTGGACAAGCTTTTTTGTTTCGAGCAGTTTTTTGTTTGTGGTTTCTGGCATAAAAGTTTTCTGGGCCCAAAAAAGTTTTTTGATTTGGAATTTTGAACTTTTTTTTGTTGGTTTATATATGTGTATGTGTTATATTTACCCTAAATTAATAAAAATCACAACTGTGTGTGCAAAATGTAATTTAATTTTTTTCGTGCTCTGTGGCAAGCGCCAAAGGGCAAGTTACGCATGGCCAATGACAGCAGTAACAACTGAAAAGAAAAAAGAAAAAAAGCTAAACATATCGTTTTATCAGTCAAGTGACAGTTTTCAAATAAATATTTATCAAATGGCAGCTGTGGAACCAGTTCGTAGCTAGAGCTGGAGTTGGAGAATGACTTTGAGTTGAAGCACATCTATAAGATGTCTTCGTTCATATCACAGCTGTTTCTCTCTGTGAAGTGTTTAAAAGATAAGCGAGTTGGAAATTTAAACTTGACGTTGTAAATTTTAAATTGGTATTTAATTTTAAGCTTTGCTATATATCGCTCTCTCTCTCTCTCTCTCTCTTAATGATTTTCTGTTCAGTATCAATTGTTTGGTATTTGTGTTTTGTTTTAATGCACCTCTTGAATTTTAATTGAACTAATTGCGTTTCTCGTCGAAATGCTACACATCACAAGCAGTGTGCCAAAGTAATCCATTAATTTTCCTTTAGAATTGCGCTGGTAATGTGTAAGAATTTCGTCTTCTATCAATAGCAGCACCTCTCTTCCATCCACTCACAAATATTAATTTAGCTGGATTTACTTCTCCTAAAACGCACAACTTTTATCGCTTTCAGTGCATAAAAGACATTTGCATGGGTTTCTAGCTGGCTTGACTGTTTCTGTGGTTAAAGCATATATGCGATAAAATATTGCTCAAGCCGCAAAACAAAACGAAATAAACTGCAAAGCTATAAATTGCAGCACTATGCGCACTGTGTGTGTGTGTGTGTGTATGATGACAGTCCCAAGTAATAAAAGAAAAAAAATAATAATAGGGGGAAATATGTTTAAAACATAAATGTGTTTTTTCACAAGCAGCAAATCGGTGGAATACTTACTTATGTGAGAACTTTAATCAAAGTATTTCTAGATCTACAAAAAGACCATTAAGCTTTTTTTTTAGAAGAACTTTGCTATTCAAGTTATTTTTTAAATAATTTTTATTATCAAAATTTAAGCAATTAAAAAGCCAAATCAACTTTTAACATGCAAGAAATAAAATGTTGTTTCAAATGTTTCTCCAACAAAACTCTTTCCAATTAAATGTTGATAAAAAAAAGAAGCACATATTGTTTTCTTTCCAACAGCAAATAAACTTCTAATTTTATTTAAAGTTTGTTTATGTTTCGCTTTCAAAAATACTTACTTATTTTTATCTTTATGCATTTCGATTATGTTTTGTTCAACTATTTTCAAACGATTTTCTCTGCACAAACATTTTCCAGGATGAAGCACACGACAGTAAAAAAAGATACTAAGATCAATAGCGCAATTTGTTTTGAAAAATGCTCTATTTTTTCCACTTCGTTTCGATAAGGCTTGGGGCAAGTGAGTCATGTGGGGGCAAGCGGAAGGCATATAGATACACTCACATGGCTTGCCAGCTGTGTTTATTTAGTCTAGCCTCGGTCTGCCATCGAGCGTGTGTGTATGTTGTGGTCGAATCCAGTGGCTAATCGTCTAATTTTATCATGTGGCTATCCGCGTTTAAGTGCTGCCAAGTGTTGAGCGATTTGTGTACTACTCTCACAAATACCGCGCCTCGCAATTTGTGGTTTACAAGTTAATATGTGTGCTTGTACTTGTGCTTGTACCACTCGTAATACTCATTTACCAAACTCAAATATCTAAACTACCACAGCGTGCATGTAATTTCAATTTGCAAAAGTTGTCATTTGCCATTAGTCTAATGCATGGTCCGGCTCCGTCGACCCCCCACCATGTCGCTTTTTGGTAGTGTAGCCCTTTTGGCCTTCACACACACTTGAGCTTGTAAGCTACACTCATTAGCAGAAGCAGACCCCAAAAACAAAGCCAATGTTGTAAACAAAATGATGAAAATGCCATCCACAGCAAAGTTTCTAAAAATAAATGTGTTCTATAGTAGCGAATGCATAACTTATATATACCCTTTAATGTTAACTAAAGTATTAAGGCATACATTTTTGTAGCCAAAGCAGTTAACTTGTAAAATAAGCAAATATTAAAATTAGTTTTAAGACTGTAAGCTAAAAGTAGCTAAAATCAATCAATCATTCTCTCATTTTTCTTACATATGTACGTACCCGCGTATCTAAGCAGATAATAATTATAAAAACACAGTTTATTCACATACTTTTGCGCATAAACTGTGCAAGGACACACACACACATACACATCCACAGACAGAACAGTTATCGCCTTGCTGCACCTGAAAGCGATTTGCTGTAAAAGGATGCAAATTAATTGGTTGGCGGCCCTGGGCGGAAATAAGAGGAGTTTGAACTGAGGATGAACCAGGTCCGCTGTCGTTACTGCCGGAAAGAAACGGCAGTCACGCGTTTCGCATATATGTTCTGTATCACATTACGCAAACGTCATGGCGGCTCGCAGATAAATAACTACATGCGTGTATCTGCCGCTTTGATAGGCCAAAAGGCAATCAATCAAATGATATAGTACGCCTCGTTTCCCCCAACACACCAGCCATCTCTCAAAGACTAACTCGAGCTCCGTTCCAGGGATGTCGTCTTGCTTTCTTGCTTGCTTACCCTTCCATATAACGGACTTTCCAGGCTTTGTTGTAAATTTGCTGGTGCTGTGTTGTGCTGTTTCCGGTTTCAATTTTACATAAATGCTCAGTAGACAATTCAGGCATTCTACCATATGAATCTAGGCATGCCGGTAGTTGGGTTAAAAGAGATGACAACGTATAGTTGACCATTGAAGGATTTATAAAAAGTTTGACTTGAAATGTATTTCAGAGCTTGATTTGGTTAGTTTCGGTTAGGTGTCTTTCAAATGTCAAAGTTGTTGTTATGATTTTAAGCTATGCACTAAACAAAAACAAAACAAATACATTTAGTTTATGTATTGAAGTTATGTTTATGAATACCAAATAATTATTTTTGTTTTGTCAGTGCTTTATCTTAGTTAACTATTTTGTGCACTGGGTTCGTGTCCAGTAAAATGCATGACAAATTGCATAGACAGGCATTGTATAGAGTAAATGCTGACTTGTCGATTGTGCCATCTTCCATCCAACAAAAAATGTCAATTTCCAGTTTCCCAACAGTCAACCGCGTACTCCGAGCTTGTTTCGAACTCGTCTAACCACAAAACTTTTATGGGTCAAGCATTGGCAGTGTGAATGTACTATATCATGGAACAGTACTTGTATTTTTGGGTTGTCTGGCACAAGAAGAAGCGACGATTACTAACCATAACGCTCCTGGCCACAAATGCGGTCATTAGGCCACAAGCAACGAGTTTGTGCCCTCCACGTGTCTCTACTTTACACCACACTAAACCTATGCACGCACATAGCTCATCCTATAAAAAATAAACCAATTGACGTTAAATTGATTGTTCTGTGCTGTTGCCTTTGGCTGCTGTTGCCTGCTTCTGGATGCTGTGACAGCGCCTTGTGGTCTTCCATTGTGCGCTTTATTAACTACAAGAACAAAGATAAGAACAACAATCACAACAGACATAAAGTGCACACTTCCACTTGGTGTTCCAGTTAGGTTTTTAGAATTAATTGAACGGCGAAGTATTTTTGTTGAACACACTGCCTTGCCTTAATTAATATCTTGATTGTGTGAGAAGCAGACAAAACCTTTGAACATCATCATTAATAGCATTTTGTGATTCAGCCAAAAACAGTCATTCATTTTGTATTTGAATTAACGTTGGGATGAGATATGCAACTAAAGGATGTGGTAGACGAAGTTTTGATACACTGTAAAGATTGTAGAAGTAAAAAAAAATCATACACAAACTACATTATTGAAAATGCACCTAACAAGAGTTCTGAATATGTTTAAGTGATAATACGAAATCTCAAGCCTTATTCATTCATGAATGCATTTATCAATTCTCTACCTGGCTTCACACAGTTCGTGTACTTCATTTTCATTTGTAAGCAATTTTTCAACAGTTCACACGCAACGCACAAATCTCACCTATCTTCAAACACAAACATACACACTTACTCGAGTCAGCTGATGGTGTCTGAGTCAAATGTGCCATTTGTATGCGCTGCATTGTTCGAAGGGCTCAAAGGCAAAGGGCTGAGCTATATACAATACGCATACGCCACATGGGACCACATCGAACCAAAACACAACACAATAATACGACTTGCTACATGTTCGAAGCACATGCTGCAACCGAAAGTTAAAATGCTTTAGCGTCGGCAAAAGTTGCGTTTCAGTTTCAGTTGTATGGATGCCATCGCAGCTAACGGTACAGATAGCGCTTGTTACTTAATCTAAAATACATATAAGAAATATATAAAAACGTGTTAGCTACAATAACAGCAATATCAACATTGAGTGTTTTATTCTCTCGGTGTGTGTGTGATACAAAAGAGAAGTCCTCGCGTTCAATCTAGCACATAAATACATATAAAATACAAAAATAAAAAAAACAATATGCACTGAAAGTATGTAAAGAAAACAACAAGAAGAAAAAGACTTGGCTAGTGAAAGTGGCGTTGATTTGAATTCACTTTGGCCGAATGAATTTCACTTGAAAACAAACACCAGCAAATAAAATTACAACAAAAATAAGAATAGTACAAATGAAAAGCGGAACAAAAACACATCGAAAACTTTTCTTTTGTCTTTTTTTATTTGGTTGTGACTGTTGTTGTTGTGGTTGTTTTGCACTTTTAGCCTGCAGAAAAAACGCTTGACGTTTATATGGCTTTAAAAATAACCATAACTTGTCCTTGACAACGTGCTACTATTTTTTAATTCCAACCGACCCGCCTTTCCATTTCTCTCTAATTAAGTGATCAAATAAATGTTCAGAAAGTGAAAGCCGAGACAACAAATCGACCTGAATTAGAAACAAATCAAAATAAATACACATTAAAATTCGATAATATCTTAAATACATTTGGAACAGTTGTATGTGTGTTATCTGAGAGCTCTGCGAGATTGACAGGACGCAAGTGTCCTAGATTGTAATGGATGGATTGCCTTTACATACTCTGTGTGTTCGTTCTGGTCTCACATATCCCATAGTTTATTTTGTTTTCGAAATTATTGTTTTTTACTTATGCCGCATGTTGATATGTCGAGCCTAACAAATCAATGCAGAACTGAACACAGCTAATTTGTTGTTTTCGTTGCCGTTGACTGTCTCTCTGTCTGACTGACGGACTGACTGGCTGTCAACTGGCTGTCCACTGGCTGTCAATAATGCTGCCAAATGAGGCGTTGACTGATTTGCTTTTGATTAAAAAATGCGACACATGAAGCATATGCATCATCAGTAAATACATTTAAGAAATCAATGGTATAAGGTAAATAACACAACTAGATAGAAAGGCTAATATACTTGTAGTATCTGTTAATAGAATAGAAGTTTGTTGGAAATCTTTAGTTTAGAAGTAAGTTGCATCTGTTTCTTACATTAAGTTTTATACTTTTAGGTAAACTTATATTTGTAATAGGAATGAGTGCTAGAAGTGTTTGACTAGATTATACTCTTAAATCCTTATTGAAGTCTCTTATCGCAAGTACAATTTTAACAAATTGCATCCAACCGTAACATAGGTCTCTCTTTAATAAGTTCTTGATTGAAATTCCAGCGCAGGATGAGCTGATTAACGAACGTCCTGGCATGGCTGCTTATAATGCTATCATATAATTTACGTGAAACTCTCCTTCTTAACTGTTGACTGCTTTCAACATTAAATTACATGTCGCAGCAATTTAAGATAAAAAATATTTATGGCAACAGCTATCCTACTTATGTACATGTTATTAATTGCATAGGTTTATGTATGTGTGTATATAAACATTCATACATACATATTCATATCGCCTCATCTTTGTATTAGTTAAATCAAGTATCAGCAGGTCGTATTACGTGTACATGCGCGACATGCGACTGCCTATGTTGCCTAGTTTGCTGCTTCCTATGTTTTGTGGCACGTGCTCAATTATTTGTCGCCATCGTGGCATGAATATAGGCTCGACATCCTGCCAGCCTGAATGCCAGCCTGGCTGCACGTTCTGAGTTTTGTACTCGTAATTAATTTATGCAATAATTTTTCATTGCCGACATAACTTGACAATATTCCAAGAAATATGTTTTCATTTTAGACTTTTGCTATGAAAAGAAAAGTAGAAAAACTAGCGCTTCTATTTCATTAGCGTGTTTTGTTCTCTCCATTCGTTTTTATACCCTTAACCCATGAAGTGGGTAAAAAAAGGGTATAATGTTTTTGTGCAAATGTATGTAACAGGCAGAAGGAAGCTTCTCCGACCCCATAAAGTATATATATTCTTGATCAGCATCAACAGCGGAGTCGATTTAGCCATGTCCTTCTGTCTGTCTGTCTGTCTGGATGTATGAGCGCGTCGATCTCAGAAACTACAAAAGCTAGATACTCCAGATTTTGGATATAAACTTTCCTAATCCCTATGCAGGACAAGTTTGTTTCAAACACATGTAATCGATAACAAAAAAATCTTGAATTTCAAAAAATGAGGATTGAAACTAGAAGCAAAATAATGAACTTCTGTGAAAATTTCATTAACATCGGTTAAGAAACACCGGAGATATGAAACCATCAAGCATTGGTACAGCGGTATATGAGTGTGTCTGTCAGCCCGACCGTCTGTTTGTCTGTATGATCAAGGGTTAAGGGTATCTTCTAGTCGAGCTTACTACTAGAGCCTTCTTACTTGTTTTGTTTGCTAAATTAAGCATTTCAAGCATTTTCGCTTTTAACGTTTGACAATAGAAAAATTATCTTTTTTAAGGCGCCTTCGAAGTTATGATGGATTGACAATATAAACATAAAATGCAAATTTTGACCGAGACAGAGTCAGCGAACCCACGCAACGCACTGAAGAGCAACAAAAACAGTAAAGCTGACTAGAGCTGACTAGAAGCTCAGAGGGTTAAAAACGTGGTCATGAATGCCGGTCATTAGGTTAACTAACTGGACAGGAAGTTGGCAAAACGCAAATATATACATACATATAAATACATCGCGTCTGAATATTTTTTTGTTTTTGTTTTTTTTTTTGGACACTTCAATTTCATTGATTGGCGGCGGTACTTGAGCAGTGTGCGTATCTAAAAGAACAACCAGCTGCGCTTTTCCCTCGATATCACCAAAGGAATGTAGAGAAGGTTTGTGTATGTGGGTTGGGAGGGGTGTGTGATGGAGTAAGGTAGATTGGGGGAATTGGTAAAGAATTCTGACGCGCACTTGACAATTGTCATCAAGGACAAGAAAATAACATTTTAGACACGCAATGTCACAAAATGTACAGTGGTTAATTTTGTATTAAAATGTCTATAATGTTTGATATTTATAATTAAGAATTTACTCCAAGTGATATTTTATTTTCGAAATAGTTTAATATTGTTTCATAAATCTATGTATATGTTTAAGGCAAATTTTTTCCGTAATTTTAAAATATTAAAATATTTTATATTTATAATAGAGTTAAACGATTTTTGAAATATTTATTTTTTGTGTTTAAAGTTAAGAGTTTTGAATAGAGTATAAACCACTGTGCAACATTAACTTGCTTGTCAGACACCTCGAATTCTAACAAATTTAGACTACGTCATTGATTGCTATCTGTTTTGAATTTTTATGTATTTGGTTTTCGCTCGTTTTGTCCCTCAGTTTTTGTTTACAGGATGTGGTTGTTGTTTTTTTGTTCTCGTTTGCTTTATATTTTTTTTGTTATTTGCCTTTGGGAGGCTCTACAACTTGTCACACTAAATGTCAAGTGCACGTGTTGTGCTGTTAGTGTGAGTGTTTGTGTGTTTCGGTGTGTGGCATCTGCCGATGGGCCGAACGGAATTGGCAACGTGACGTATGAGTGATACATGTTATCTTGACTGAACTGCTTATTAAATATTGCGCATACGACGCATGTGGCAGCTCAAATTACTTTTACTCTCCAGTTTTGCAACGAAATTGATTCCGCGAACGCTTCACAATAATATCATTGTCGCGATTTGACTGAAGTTCCCAATTTAATAAGCTTCGAATGCACGCCTTTTAATACAGAAGCAATACGTCACAATATTTTAGATAAAACAAACAAGTGGGTCAGTTATTTTATATTTAACAATCGAAACTCAATAACAAAAACTGAAGAATAATCCAGAAAAACAATTGCAGTCAAATATTTGACATAGGACACTTAAGATAAATTTGGGTAAGTATTATTACTTAATCTATATGTAATTTTGTAAACCCTTTAAAAATATATTCATAAGAAAAGGGAGCATGTGAATATACATTGTTTAGTTCCCTCATAAGCGGTCTTTATTGAGAAGCAGTGCATTGAGCAGTCGAGCTATATTTAATGTAGTTGCTGTGATTTAGAGCGTGCAACTTGCAGGCGCCACAACAATTGAAAAAACAAAACCAAATTCATGCATAAGGCAAATACAAGTCAAGAATAGTTTTTGACCAGTTTCTGTGCAGTGTCCGGGAAATGAAATTTGTAACGGAATTGACTTTGGACCCAATAACAAATGCTCTTGTCACAGTAGACAAAATGCTGCGATTTAAAAGTAGAGTATGCTTCATATTCAATTTAATTACGTGAGCATTTAAATGTTTAGCTTAACTAAATTAAATTGTTTATAGATGTTTGCAACACATTTTTGTGTGAAATGTTATCTTTTTTTATAGAATTTTTATTGTATTTCTTTTACCGGTTCTTGTCTGATTTAAAACAGAATAATATACAACAATGAAAAAGAGTATTTACAATTCTGTTTGTTTATCGAGAATAGCCTTATAACTTGTAACTTAATTTGTTGCCAAACTAAAGAAATAGGCGCAATGCATACAGCAAAAAGTAAAATAGTTTGATTAGTTCTTTTTGATTTTTTGTTTTATTGCAATTTAGTTGGTGCTGTTTTCATTAAATTTTTAGCACTAGCAACTAGCACTGTGCGCAGTGTTTTTACGTGAAAAGGTATTTTTTACTTTTGCTCATTATTCAACTTCAATGAGTGTTGCAGCAGCAATAACAAAAGGACCATGAAAATCTTTTCCAGTGGGCCAAGATAATTATCAAAAATGAATTAGCAAATATCTCCTGTGGTAATTCATGGCAGCTGTCTTTTGGCATTTGTAAATAACCTGCAGGCTTTAAGGGTGGACTAGGTTCTTTTCTGTAGAACTTTGAACTTTAGAGCACTTGAACAATAGGGAGCGAATATGTCGTAAAATGTATGTGCCAGAGATTCTTGAGCCTCCTGCTGCCATTCCCATCTATTATGCGATTTGTTTGCCTACGGCAAAAGTTATACATTTTCATTGTGATTATTTTATAATAGTTTGCGCACAGATTGCATAGTTTGGCTGTCGTAAAGAAACTTTTGACACACACACCCACTTTGAGCTGAGGGCAAGAGCCCGCAGTGAATGCCTTTTCTTCGAATCATGAATGGAAAAATTGTGACTTACTTCGAAAATTAATTGTACAGTTGACAATATACACATTTGATTTCCATTCACTTTGCAAGAAAGTTTTGCAGTTCAATAAATTCTCATATATGTACATATTGAGAAATACTTGTAAAGAACGATTTCAAATAGTCGAAAGTGTCGATTTTTAATAGTCGAAAGTGGTTATTTTAAGATTTATAATACATTTTTTAAAGACATATATTCTTTAAGACTTCTTACTCGCATTTGAATAAATAAGCGCAAATAAAATTGCGTTTTATGTAACTCATCCGCCTCGAAGCCATTTAAAATATTTGCTAATGATGAGAGCACGTGGCATCTTGGCTTGTCGCTATTCGCCTTTGGCACTATAATTACGCATTTAAGCTATGTGTCATGCATATTGAAAGGCTCATTAAAGTGTCAAATGCTTATGGAAACTATTTGGTGGCTGCATGGAGCACGGACATCAAGCAAAGCCCCGCACGTAATTGCCAAATTAGATGTCATTAAGTTCGGGCTTGAGAAAGTAAGACTAAGTAAGTAAGAGAAAAATCTACTGTAAAATATTGTATGTGATATTATTTAAGAGCAATAAGAAATGTTTGTGCCGTTAAACAAAAATTAACTTGATCTTTTAATTAACATTAAGATTTTTTTTTTTATTGTCAGTTAGATCTTCTAGCCTTAAATAAATTATAAATAAATACCTGAATGTGCCACATTTAGCCAATTAGTGTGGCCTGGCAACAAATCAAAGCATTTGAAATATTTATATGCACATAGACACACATTTGCCTCTTCTTTAAAATTGTGTGTTTGTATTGTGAGGTGTTTAAATTGCAGCCACGGGGCATGTTGCTGTCAGCCGTCTTATGGTTGTGAAGGTCGTGAGGGGTGAGACGTTGAAATGGCTAAAAAAATACGTTTGTATAAAACAAAGCATACTTTTCTGAAGCATATTTCACGAGTTGTTAATTTTCAGGTCGGGAAAAAGCTGTCAAAATAGAAAAATACCCCCTAACAATAACAGCAGCAAAAGCAACAACGACAACCAAATGTGTGTTAGGCAAAAAACACTTTTTAATTGAAATTTCATGTGGGCCCTTGCCATAAGGGGTAAATGGAAGAGAGTAGTGTGGATGTGTAAGTGTGTGCAGAGTGTTAGTCTGGCATGGCAAGCAGAATGCTCAGCTCAAAATATTTTGCTTTCGTTGTTTCCAACGGCGCCGCCTAATGTGTTGAAAGGAAGTGAACCAGTGAGAGAGTGTGAGAAGGAGAGAGATAGTGAGCAGTTAAAAAAGCGTTGATTGTCCGTGTAATGCAGCGTCATGAAAAGGAGGTTAACAAGTTGAGGCAGCTGCTAGCATGCAGCGAAAATTTCGTGCGAACAAAAATGTTTCAAGTGGCATACTATGTTGTTGGCCCGGGCGTGTATGTGTTGCTTTGCCTCGTACATCATCAAGTAGGCCAAAGTAGGCTTAGTGTCGAAGACGAGTCGCTAAGCCTCATTCGCACATTTGTGCACGGTAAATATATCCCTAAAGTGGAAAGTAAGCAACACACATTCAGCAACTTTTATAGCGTCATATTTTCATAGCTATGTTTGCTGGCTACTTTTGGCAGCTACTCAGATCAAAGTTGCCGCTAAATATGGCACTTGCGTCGAAAAAGTGCAGCAATATGCATATCCACTATATAATAGTAATATAAGTATGCCAATTGCGGAAATAAAATTCAAAAGGGTTTTTTTGTGTTATGGAATACAAAAGAGTCAACAAAAAAAGCAAGACAAAATTAAATGCCAAGAAACATTGAGTACAATAAGTATCTTTTGTTTTTCATATTATTACTATGGCATAAAACACTATTTTTGCCTTGTGACATAATAAAACAGAGCACAATTAATGTTCATGGCGTTTGTTAATGATTTCAGTGTTCCTTGCTCTAGACCTTGTAGTCTAGATAAGGGTGAAAAACATCCAATAGGATAAGAAATAAGAAAAAAGGAAAGATTCGTAAATGTTAAAGAGGGGGGAGCTGCAAAACCCAGCAGTTTTTCAATAATCTTAAGCAAATAATCATTGGCTACGGTCAACAGCACTTTTATGGCTTGACGATTTGAGATTAGCAACTCAGCAGCTTTAATAAATGCTTATTGGATAAAATTGTAAAATATTTAAAATGGGTTCTTACGCAATCAAAAAGAAAAAATGAAAAACAGTTACAAGCCTGCTTAAGTAAAATTATTTCCTTTTTAAAAATCAAATAAAAAAACCTACAAATTTATTTTGATATGATAATTGCCTTAAAATTAATAAACAATTATTATTTTAAATCTTTTTTTTTTATGTTTTTCTATTAGAGCGCCCAGCATCATTATACATATATTGTGTATGTATTAATAAATCACTTGGATCCCCTAACAGGCAATCATATCCCTCTTGAGAACTATGCGTATAATTCAATATTTGTGTTTGCAAACTAAACCGCAATGTCAAAAAACTTTTGCCGCTGTGCGGCCAACTTTTTTTATTCCGGCTATGTGAGCCGAAAGGGAAATGTGGCTCGAGTGTCGCTTACTTCGCTGCTGTCACTGTAGTCGCTATTAATTGGCTGGTCGCCATTTTGGCTGCCATGGTATCCCCATCCGTTGTAGTTGTCGTAGCTGTATCCGTTTGCCCGTTGGCGTCAACAGCAAGCGCTTCATCGGTGGGGTATTCATTGTTCGTCTGTTTTAGTATGTCTAGTTGAACATATCAGCGCATTTCCATTTTCAGGGCCACTAATGCAATCAAGCCGCAATAATTTTGCGCTCATCGGACCAGCAATTTATCATTTGCCCGGTTCATACCTTAAAGGCACCGGGGTGCAGAGTCAGCTTCTGTTTGAGACAGCAAAAACTGGTCGCCTGTCGCGTTGCTGCTTGTGCTGCTGCTTTGGCATTTCATTTCCATTTTTATGCGCCTGTCGTGCTGCCCGCGAAGGAACTTAAGTGCTGCCATTTGCAGCGCGCGCCTTAGATGCCACATCTCAACTGAGACACACACCCACATACGTGGAGTGGAGATGCTTTTTAGTTGATGGGATTGCTTTAGTTTCGTGTTCGTCTTGCACAACACTTAAATATGCAAAAATGTTGCAGATTTACAACAGTTACCTGTGTGAGCAGTGACACAAATATACGGATATATATCTCCAGAAAAAGAGTATTTTAAATTATGTGTATAGCGTAAACTGTAATATATATAAATATAAAATCATTATCATCAACATCATGCAAATGTTTGACTCAATGTTCCAGCAATTATGCCAGCAACCAAAATGGCTAGAAGAGAGAAAAAAAAAAAATCAATTCGCAATAATGGCATTTAAGCTTCCATCTTTGGGCAGCCAAGTGTTCAATAGATAAGACCATAGACATTACGCACATTCAAGCGTTCACATAACGACTTTCACACTCACATTCCTACTTAACATCCATTAAACACTTCATAAAATGGCCATTTATTGTCCCTTTTGCCTTGAAATGTCTGCCCTTTGGACTCTATGGAAGTTTTTGTGTGACGTTTGTTGACTCATTTCACTGGCGCATACTTTCTATTCTTCTTCTGCTACTCATTTACTTTGACATTTGGTATTTGTGTTCGCATTTAGGGGCTACAACGTGAATCAGTCAATAAATCGATTGCCTTGCATTATTTATAATGACTGAGATACGCAGTCGGCCATAAAGTTAGCTAGTAACAAACAACAGAAGTCTATCTATCCATTATGGTCAATCCTATTCCTTGTTTGTGCCTTCTTTGACAATCTCAGCGTATGGCGCTGCCACCGAAAATATCCATGCATTGATTATTTTGATGTGGCCATTGTACTTTATTAATTGTTTTTTGCCCTGAATGATTGCTGTCAATTTTTTTATTGATTGCTTCCCCTCCTTAACCACACACATATATACTTAGCTGGTACGACCAGAGACCAATGAAAAAGTTAAGAATGCGGTGCTGGTTAAGGACCAAACCTTGCTTGCTGCTTCAAATTAACAATAATGACGTACAGACATTTATTGGCTGTGATTCAGGGCAAAACAAACCAAAGTTGGTTGGAAAATGTAATGAAAATGTAAAACTATAACGTTAAATTATATTAGGTATTTTATTTTTAAGTAACAGTGATATCATACAAAATACATGAAATACATTAAAATACATAATACATTAAATAAATATTTTCATGACACTACTATAAAACAAATGGACTTTACAAATGTATTTGGCATACCGAGGATAATCTTCCTTTCTTATTTTAACTTAAACAAGTTTTTCAATGAAACTTACAATTGTGTATATACTAGTCTGAAAAGATACAATGAAAATGCGTTAATTTTAAGTATAACTTGCTTAGAAATATATTTTAAGATGTATTGATTTTTGTTTAAACATTTAATATCTTTTTAAAAACAAACAACTAAGTAAAGCTGTCCACTTGTACGTGTCTATAATATTTAAATTCGTTTAACTAAAACTCATTTAACGCTTGTTATATAATTTGCGCAACCAAAAAAAATTAATGTTTCGTTTGGGTCTGGAACTTGTCGTGGACATCGACTTCACTCTTCCTTCCCCACCCTGAATGCTTTTGGCTTTTATGCTGGTAATGGGAAAAGTTTTCCCGACTGCTCCCACTAGTTGTAAATAGTTTTGTTTAGCTGCAAAGACTGCAGAATTTTCTAATTGGTCAAGAACTATGTAAAAAAAAAACAATATATATTAGGGGTATAGAAGATACAAGTTATAAATATGTATGGAGTATATAAGTAAACCTGTTGTTGGGCAATGAGCTGACAATTTGTTTGCCGCTTAACGCTTACTACACCCCATGGGCCAGGGAAGCTACTCCCACAGAACCCGTTTCCAAAGGAACTCAAGTCATGCATTATTTATGATATGATTGGCGTATTTGTGGCGACATCAAGTGGGATTATGGCCTTGAACTTTTTCTTTAGTAGGCGTAGCCAAGGGCTGCAGTGTGTCATTGATTTATTGGCTTTCCGAACCTAAGTCTTACACATACATACAAACATCACCTCCGACTCCCTACCCCACCTTAATGTCAGGGAGTATACGATGAAAGAAGGAATGAACTGTGAGGGGTAGGATAAATTTCATGTAAAGTTGTGCGCCTGAATATTGCATATATTACTAAAATACTCATATGTATATGTACGAGTTAGCCCAACCACTGCAAAGTGAGCATGGCATACAAACTTTGTGTCGAGAGCAGAAACCGTTCGCATAGAATATGAGCAAAGTTTTTTTTTCCACATTGCTCTACAACGTGCATAATTAAACGACAGACGACAAGCGACACAGGTAACTGAAAATTAATCACATATATGTATATTTACATACGCCAAGAAAATTCATAGAGTATGCAGACTGAAAAATCTAGCTGTGGAGCTGTTTTTGCCTTTCTTTGTTAAGAAATCATAAAGGTCAAATCCTGTTCATTAAATATAAATGAAATTGTTTTCGGTCATATCCAATCATTCACATAAAGTGTTTTGCTCGGCTACTCAGTAGATTAGTTGTCCTTTGGGTCACATCAAAATTGATCGATGGACTAGAGGAAAAACTGTCAGCTTATTTCCGAAAAAATAGGACAGGTCTTTACACTTATTGGAGTTAAAGTATTTTGCTTTCGTTTGCATGTTCACTCAAATGATAGTTGAATTTTAAGCGTTAAAGGTTGTGGTGTTAAATAAAAGTATTCCCTCTGTTTCATTATTGTTTATTCTTTCTCGTTGACTTTTCGTCCTTGTTATTTTTTTTCATTGCTCTCGTTGCCATTTATTGCCTAACTGCCTTGTCTTGATCATTTCCTACTAAAATCTTCATGCTTGTAACTTTGTAATATGTGTAATAATGTGGCCTGCAATCGATAAGCGTTTTAGTCCTTATTGTACAGTTCTGTGAAAACAAATAAAATAGATGAAGAACGCTGCTCGTCAACAATCGTCAACTCTACTCTTAGTTCGCCTTTCCATCGCTCATCAGCCGCCATCTCAATAACACCAACAGCGAGTGAATCCAAGTAAAGTGCCACGCCCACACGCTTAAAGCAATGAACTTTAAGTAATTTGCTTTTACTGCCTGAGAAGTGACGAACACAGTGCGCCGCTTAGCTTGTTCTCCCTATCATTCTCTCTTCTAGTCCATTTACATTGTTGCAGGACAGAATGAAGGGCGGCGGCATGTTATCAAAATTATTTTGCGTCGTTTGTGTCAAAAAGACCTTGGTTGGGGTCTCCCTTTTTTCACTGTTCCGTTAGGTAGGTTTATTTTGGCGCTATTTTTCTATTTTTTTGAGCTTGCATCGTGTGTGTGTGTTGATGTTATTTTTGTTATATTTGTTGTTGTATTTGTGCCATCTAATTGTGCAATGTTCCGGAAGACTGCATTGTTTCAGCAAATTGTGCGCTATAAAACAAGAGCGCATAAAAAAGCATTCACTTCACTAGCGAGCTATGCATGTATGTATGCCGAAAGTATATCTTGCAAATATTATACAATGTTTATCAGATGATTGCGCAGGTTAGTTGCCTAAAGTGGGAAAAGTTCAAATACAATCACGACATTCTATTACACTGTTGACTTGCTTAGCTTAATATTAAATTTAAGACAAGTCTTAAGTAGAAGAAGAAATTGTTACTTGCTACATCGACAATTCGTCCGAGGGAATGTCATTTTTCTACTGCACAATAGTTATTCCATTAGCTTTTAAAAATGGATTTGCTCGAATAACTGTTATTTGACGGGTTTTTGTTTAATACTTGCAAAGCAAAACAAAATGTCCCGAAATACCCATGTAGTCATTTTAGCTGTGAGCCCAATCTTAGAGGTAAGCTTATAAAATATATATATTTATATTTCTACATATATTTTATTGCTAAAAATACTTAAAGTCCAAAAAAGACTGGTGGCAGTCCTTTTACACAGTTTTCTGTATTTAGTGCATAAAATTATCTAAAAAGCAAATATTTTTTATTAAATAAAAAAAACATGCATATATATCGTTGTGTGTTATGTGTGCTCTACAATTTCTTGAATTTGTAAAAGCTTAGAACCCCTTACACACACAAGCAGCTGCACTCGTCCCCCTCTGTATATTGTTTAAAAAGAGAGAACTACAAGCAAAAAGAAATGTCAGGCAGGCACCTTATTTAGGTCGAAAAGCACTCAGCACAGGCAAAGAGCCGAGAAATTCCCCACTCGGCACTCGGTACGTCTACGATTGTCTGTGTGTAGGTGGGTGTTGGTATTGGTGTATCTGTATGCCAGTCAGGTGACAATGTAAGCGCCTTAAGCTGTTTGAAAGCAGACGAACACACAAACACACACACACACCTACATAGAGCAGGATAGCCGCCATATGGAAGGGTTTTTAGGGTCTGATGGCCAAGCTATCTGTAAAATAGAAGCTATAGCTACACAGCCGCTCACATATACTACTAGTATATTGTATTGTGTATTTCGAGGGCTGCTGCTTATATTGAGCATCTTGGCAACATTGAGATTTATTAAAATATTTAACTACACATTTTGTATCAAATGTTTATAATTACAATGTCTTAAAATACTTTTATTGAATTTGGAAAACTGTATCCTTTAATTTCTTATTTGATAATCAAGAAAACAAAATGTGAATTACATACAAGTTTTACATAGACTTACATATAAGAAGTGTTCATTTCAGACCATATAATAAATATATGTGGTATATAATTAATAATAGAATTCTGCAATCCAGTCAAGACGTTATCAACTTCTAAATGGTTTTCTTTTTTTTTTCCACAAGTCAACCCTCGACCCTTTTATATAAGTTTGAACGTTGATCTGTCACTTTTGGACTTCAGACCCGCTTAAAGGCTAAAGTTGTTCCTTTAAATTGAATTAACTTTGCGCTAGCCAAGAAGAAACTTGAGCTTGTAGTAAGTTACTCCCTTCCTGGTTTCTAGTTAGATTGTATAATTTAAATAAATTGCCACACAAATTTGACGGCCTGACACTTTAACTGACAATTTACAACTAGCGACACTGCTGCACGTGCTGTTGGGCTTGTCAACACTGCAGTAACTGCATCTGTTGATACAGTAGATACATTTTATGCTGGCATTAAGATACAAACAAACAAATAAACTGCTCGAAGGGGCTTTATTTTCGGTTAGCTAACAAAAAGGTAGCAGTTTGTCGTCTGTCGCTGCTGCTGCTTGCAACAATACTCAACACCACAAATTGTATATCACAGATACACAGTTACACACAGCATAATCTTCACTATGTATGTGGGTCCAGTGCTGACGTCGCTGGCACAGCAAAAAAAAACGGAAATATTCACAAAATAGCTTAATAATAAAAGAGACGATACGGACTAACAAATTTATTTCATTCTTTCTTTTTGCTGCTCATCAAAATTTCATGCGTTAAAAAAAAAATGTCCTTCCTTGTTGGCTGACTCTTCCTTTGCCGCCTGCCTCCTGCCTCTTGCCGTTTGCCATTTTGCATTTTTATTTTTATTCTTGCTTATTGCCTCGCCTTGTCCATTTATGCGCATAATTTATGCATAAATTTCAATTACCTGGCGCCCTGAAGTATGCAACACATCTTACCACCTCCACCTACATGGACTGCCTCTAATTCACTTTGGTAAGCAACCAGCAACAACAAAAGCAACAACAGCAACAAAAAAAAAAAAAGAAAATGTCCCTTCGCTTCGCGTCTGTCACATGCTGCTTAGCTGGAACTTGATTTAATTATGAAGCTTGTAATATGGAAAGTTCACAAGTGCAACTATTTTTAGATTACAGATTTCTGTTTTTTTATTATAAAATGAAATTAAACTTTTTTATTTTTGCTATTTAAAGTGATATCTACATATCTACATATGCTGCTTCACTGACTGACATATTACAGTAAATTTAATATAATTTTTATTCTTCTCTTGCCGCTTTTCACTTCTCGAATTTGAAATTCAAAGCACGTAAGAAACGGCACACGTTCGCGTCATTCATTCATTCATTGCTCACAGATATGCGAGTAATTTATATGGGCAAATATTTGTGTTTGCTCAAGGAGAGGTTCATGGGCGGTTGAAATGTAGTTAGCCACGCCCCACTCTAACTGTGTGTATACGCCCCATTTAGCCTCTGGCGTTGCCTCATTACAACTTCATTAAAAATGTTTGGAGCTGCAAAAAGACAGAAATTCGCATATGTCGCATATTACACTCAACAGAATGCATATTAAATCGAATTGCAATATATATATAAGAACAGAAGTCCGAATGTATATAGAATACGAATAGAGTTGGTCCAGTTGGGACCACGCTGGAGCTTATCTTTAAAGTTTAATTGATGACTACAGGACTGTCGCAAAAGTTAATGAAAATGGCCCGGCCAATTCCGAGGCCGAGGCGTGAAAATATGCAAAGTGACTAAAGGTCCAGTGCTTGGTCCTGGAACAAGGACAGCACTGATGGATAATTAATTTTACTGTGCCGAGCGCCTGTCCCATAGCTTTACCCCTGCGCCTCCCCGCGTCATGCCCAAATATCTCTCACTTGGCCTTAATGAATTTGCTCCACAATAATTGGATTGTGCCGGGTAAGAGCTTGGACTAAAAATGAAATCCATTCACAAATAGTAGACACAACAAGCCAGCCAGTGCTTGTGAACTGTTAAGTGTTCTGTAAAAAATGAGAAAAATCCTGAAGATAAATTTCTGAAAGAAATAAAATTGTATTTAAGGAAAATCGTTTTATTTGTTATAAAATATGTATATCTAGAAAAATAAATTGATCTACAACGGCTGTTAAAACTAAGGTCGCATCGTATTAATGCCCAAGATGGCATACCCATTTTCTTATACCTTATACAGGGTACATGTCGAATTATGCAAACGCTGCGAAAGCAAAGCATAAAAGAAAACACCGATTAGCACAAAGAGTGCGTAAGCCGCGGGCGTCACCTAAAGAAGTGGAGCTGAGAGTGTGGGATGGCTGATGGAAGCGCCGGGTGTGAGTAGTACTTTGAGTCACATTAATGGGTGTCATTATCATTCGACTAGAAAAACTTATTTCTGCCCATACTGCTGCAATGCATTTTTACTTGGACCTTAAGCTTTTCTGCTCATTAGCCTGACTTGACCGCGCCTCCAATGGTTGTTGTCCTTGGGCAAGGATTATATTTCACACTCAATTAATCCAAGCTAGATTTTCTCTTCTTACTTTGGTTTTTGTGTGGTCTATAAAAGATGGTAAGGCGTGAAAATAGCGTAGACAATTAAAAGCAGGTACCTGTAACCAAATGACTACAGATTTGACATATGGTCTGTAGTATTCTGAGTTCATTTGTTATGCTACGCAATTCATCAGCCATAAATAGAATTCTAGAAAGTTGCTTCGAGTGACTGGGTAAATAAATCAAGACAAGCAAGCATTGACCGCAATGCTGAACTGCTGCTCGTTGCTAATGACTAATGGAGACAATCTCACACAGCAAGTGGAAGCGAGGTAGTGGAAGTAGAAGTGGAAGTCCAAGTTCATAAGTCCATTGAGCCGTAACATAATATTTATGCGGCAAATATGGCCAAAATATGCCGAGCGAAAGGCACTTCAAGCCAAGCCAACAAACTTCTCTTTTAAGTAACTTAATCTATCAACTGTGTGCTGGTATGAGTGTGTGGCATCATCTTAAATATAAACAGCTCATCACTTGAGCAGTTTTGCCCACTCGTTTCGTAACTTATGTTTTTCGGGGTGCTAGCGATAAGCTAAGTTCATAATTTGATATTCATACATGTTCAAGTCATCAAACTGAATTTTCGTTAGTACTATATTTAAATCAATGACTTGCTCAAGCTAATATTATCATGTATGTACTTTCAGAAGACGTTTGCAAGCTTGAAATTGCTTGGTGGTACAAAAGGTAAGAAAATCAAGGATAAATCATTTGACTATCAAATCTATCCGTAAGTCAATGACAGATAAAACAGATGGTGAAACAAAATAAACAAGAAAAACGTTTGCATACGTTCAGCAAGACATACAAGTAAAAAAAATAATATATTCAATTTATGAAAATAAAATAACCAAATAAACGACAATAATTTTTCAATGTCTATCAGGATTTTATTTATTGCGCCGTTTTATCTAAATCAATAGCGTCAACTTTCCTTTCCTGTTTAGTACAATGATATAAGTTTTAAAACTTTTTATCTTTTTTGAGAACTTTCAAAAAAAATTCTTTAAAAAAATAAGTCCAAAATATTTAGAACATTTTCTAAAAAGTTTTTCAACGCTGAAAATTGTAAACAACTGTTTAACAAGTTTCTAAAATCTTTAAAATAATTCAATTAAACATTTAAAACAAGAAAAGTAATATTAATTCATGTGTATGTGTGGTCTTTTTGTGTGCGTGTGTTTGATTAATTGTGTGCTTATAGAGCTTATAAATATGTATAAAGCTGTATTGTGTGTGTGTTTTGCCAATTATGATTTATGAGCAGGTGTTTTGTTCATTTGGCGTTATTCGACAATTTTAGTGCTTACGGCAAGGGCACATCAATCAAAATGGTCAGGGTTATAATGTGAACTGATTGCAAAATTGACTATGAAATTATAATTATTGCTAATTTCACGCGGTCTTTAACAAACTGATGCAATGTAAATAAATGTTAATTGCCACAAATTTCCACATTTGCCTCTCATTTGCATGCAGTTGATACCTGGCTTAATGGCTGTTTATTGACGCTTAATGTATGCAAATTTAACTGCTACATATTGATGCCAGTGAAATTGCACTCCGATTTGTATTGGGAGGCCAGCTTATTTTTAGTGAAATAAAAATAATTATATATATATAAAGGCAAAAAGTTAGTACAAATACAAAATAAACGATGAAAATTTAAATTCTTAAATATACATTTTATGAAAAATATTTTTACTATTGTTATTGTTTTTCAAGCTAAACCTTACCAGCTTACAAGGACTACTTCAGTAGTTAAGTTCAATTAAAAAACAAAATAAAATTTCATTGGCTGTCAATTTAATGATAAGACTTTAAGCTACAAGTTGATGAAAAAGAGAAACGCATATTTTGCAGTGAGACACAATCTTAAATCTGATGGTCCATAAGGAACTCGTCTTCGGCGGTTGAGCTGCCACTGGCGGGGTAGCTGATAATGGCTCAATCTCCACAAGCTCAAACTTCCTGTGGCTCTGTTAATTTACACACAGTCATCTTGAGAGATAGAGGAGTCGAGAGGGTGGTACATTTCATTTTAGAGTGTTGCCGTAGAAATTTAATAAGGCAAGCGCCAAAAAATTATTAGCATATTTAAAGCCGAATACTGCACATAAACTCAGGGCTCAAGCTCAATGACATCAAAGAGCATAGAGGGCCAGAGGATGGCAAAGAAGGAGCTAAACATCAGCTGTTGGCTCATGTGGAGAGTAGCAGCAGTAGCAGCAACCTTAGAAGTTCATAAAATGAGATGGCTGAGAATTTTATAAAATATATGTACGCGGGCAGACAGCAGGAGGGGAAATAGATAAACAGTTGGCACAGTGCCACTTTGACAATTTGTACAAAAGAGAGGGGGCACACAAGATGGGAAAGTCGATAGAAAAAATATAAGTTGTGCAGCTGTACAAGCAAACTAAATCCAAGGAACTGTCAAAGCACAATGGTCTGGAAATTATAGTAAAATACATTGTAAAGTTCTAAATAAATATATATATGGAGTATGATGACATTTCATTATGAACTGGAATTAATTCACAAAGTATTAAAGTATAAAATACTAAGTTTTAAGTATTTAGTAGTCAAATTAAGAAACTAAAGTGATTTATGTTATCTGTGGGCTTAACTTAGTTTATAATTTGCATCCTGTTGCAATTAAATTAATGTTTTTGCTTGTGCAAGTGTTAAGTTATTTATTTTGTATAACAAATTTAATTGCGCATACGCCACATTGACCACAGGCATTTGACACTGGCAACACAATAAGGCAATTTGAAAAGCTTTTAATATGTATCCCGAATAAGCACTAAGTCCATTAGCAATTCAAATGAACTATCAGTTAAATGTATGCTGTCGATGCAAGAAGTTGACAAGGTGAGCAAATGGAAATTTGTTTTTTTTTATCTTACTTAAGGGTTTATGAACTATTCTTAAATAGGCCGATAACAATAATTTATTTTGCACAACATTCCCGCAATGTCCATAACTATAATATTTCTATAAAATGTTTTATACTGATAAGTAATGCCCCACATTATATCACAATCTTAACTCATATACCCTCTTAAATCAGTGCCATGCATAAGCGAGCACACAAGAATATCGTCAGCTGGACTCGTATTAGTAGAGGGGGATTTTAGCACACACAGGCATAGACAACAGATGTTAATGGCTCAGTGAGCAAAGTGCGTTTCGCTGTTCGCCTTTTGTGCTGTGTTTCTGGGTGTCCTTCTTTTTGTGGTGGAATTTCTCTCGCTCTCGCTCTCTATCTCCTTATTGTAATCGCTTGGACAATGTGGTCCTCATTCCCTTTTGCTGTTGCTGGTTGGTTGTGGTCAGTATTAATATTTGTTGTTGGACTGGTCCATACGCATTGTGGCCACAAATTGTATGGGCCATAAAGATGATTTACGTTCTAAGATGGCCAGAATCGTCAGGTTGTCAGGCTGTGCAAGTCACTTTCTCTCACATTATATGGAATTATGTTATAAATATATGAAATATATTTGAGCATTGCCCAAATACGTGTGAGCATGCTGAATGGACACGATATTTTGCAAACACATTTATGTCATATTCGTGGTCTGAACTCGCATATTCATTTACTTTTTTCATAACTAAGGAATTTTGTTAAAAATAATATAAACAAGTAAGAAGGCTCTAGTCGAGCTTACTCGATAGATAGATTAAGATTACCCTTAACCCTTGATTATACAGACGGACAGACGGTCGGGCTGACAAACATACACATATGTACATGTACTACTGAACCAATGCTTGATGGCTTCATATCTCCGGTGTTTCTTAACCGATTTTAATGAAGTTTTTACAGAAGTTCATTATTTTGCTTATAGTTTCAATCCTCATTTTTAGTTTATTTGAAATTCAAGAATTTTTTGATGTCGATTTCATGTGTATATCGTAAACCTGAAAAGTTATCGAAAATTTGAAACAAACTTGCTATGCCTAGCGATTGGGAGAGCTCATATCCAATATTTGGAGTCTCTAGCTTTTGTAGTTTCTGAGATCGATGCGTTCATACATACAGACGGACGGACAGACGGACGGACGGACGGACGGACGGACGGACAGACAGACAGACAGACAGACAGACAGACAGGTATTCAACATTTAAGTCTAGTTATTATACCCTTAACCCATGATATGGGTAAAATAAAAGGGTATAATGGTTTTGTGCAAAAGTATGTAACAGGGAGAAGGAAGCTTCTCCGACCCCATAAATTATATATATTCTTGATCAGCATCAACAGGCGAGTCGTTTTAGCCATGTCTGTCTGTCTGTCTTTGTTTCAAATTTTCGATAGCTTTCCAGCTTTACGATATACACGTGGAATCAATAACAAATAAATATTGAATTTTAAAAATTTTAAAATAGGGATTTATTAACAAAATAATGAACATCTGTGAAATTTTTATTAAAATCGGTTAAGAAACACCGGAGATATGAAGCCATCAAGTATTGGTACAGAACTACACAGCCATATGTATATGTCTGTTAGCCCGACGATCTGTCCGTCTGTATAATCAAGGGTTAAGGGTATCTTCTAGTCGAGCTTACTCGACTAGAGTCTTCTTACTTGTTTTTTATATGTATATATTATAATGTTTAAATTAAACAGGAAATTATTCTGTTATGCTAAAACAACATAAAAATGTTGCCCATTTTTTCTGACCTTTAAGCTTAGTCGTTCTTTTGGGTTAACGCATCCGGTCAAAACGCAATCAACCGCAGCTGGATAAGGGACTAAAATGAAGCAATAACCTAACGTTATACAACATTATTGTTGCATAATAATATCAGCTAATTTGTGCGCATAATAAGCAATAGCAACATTATGTATAATAATAACAATAATCAATGCAGCAACTAGCCTGGCCAAAGGACAAAGAGAAAGTTGCCAGCTGTGTGGGTCATTTGTTTTGCCCTCTCTGTACACGCATAATGAGTGGGTCAATAAAATGACTCATAAATGTGATATTAATTTTGTTGTGCAATGTACAATGAATTCCACGGCAAGGCGTGCCAATAATTCAAGCATGCGACATTCAGTTGAGGACCTTTGTTGCTGTTACTTTGTGCTGTTGTTGTTCCCTTTAATCAGCCCAAGAATTGTGCTACAAATCAATATTTGGCTTGCAATATTTAAAATGAGCCCATGACGATGTGGCCACTTCGTGGCGAGTGGCAAGTGGGTGGCACTTAATATCGAGGCTATATGCACACATAAACACATATAATATAGACTAGGCAAGTAGAGTCCGATTCGACTTTTAGACACACAGCCTCAATAGCAAACAAGTAAGAAGACTCTAGTCGAGTAAGCTCGACTAGAAGATACCCTTAACCCTTGACCATACAGACGGACAGATGGTCGGGCTAACAGACATACACATATGGCTGTGTAGTTCTGTACCAATACTTGATGGTTTCATATCTCCGGTGTTTCTTAACCTATTTTAATGAAATTTGTACAGAAGTTTATTTATTTATTTTGCGTATAGTTTCAATCCTCATTTTCAGTTTTTTGAAATTCCAGATTTTTTTGTTATCGATTACATGGAGTCTCTAGCTTTTGTAGTTTCTGAGATCGACGCGTTCATACATACAGACGGACGGACAGACGGACGGACGGACAGACAGACGGACATGGCTAAATCGACTCGGCTGTTGATGCTGATCAAGAATATATATAGTTTATGGGGTCGGAGAAGCTTCCTTCTCCCTGTTACATACTTTTGCACAAAACCATTATACCCTTTTTTACCCATTTCATGGGTTAAGGGTATAATAATGCCTTGAACAATTCTTTAGTTTAATTGATTGTTCTTGCCTGTGCTTTCCCAAGGACTTTAATGTATTTACTTATTGAATTTGATATTCCTAGACTTTAAATGTTTGCTTAAATTATATTTGCATCATACATTTATTATTTATATTGATGTTTGCACATTAATGAAAATTTGTAAATAGGTTATTATATATACTAAGAAAAACCCAATTAAAAAGTAAATTTTGGTCCAATATTGTTTTTCTTTACGTTCAACACTAAAAAAAATACCTTGCACAGTCGTAGTTTTAGTTTGTAGAACACAAACGTATAAAATTACAAGCAACACTTCATATTCATGGAATTTTCAGTCGAGCTTTCGCGATAAGAGCACTTAAACTTGTTTGTGTATGTTTTGTGCTCCTTTCTGAAACTGGCGTAACAATTTTTTTGTGAAAATTTTTCTCACTGCTCTAATTGCTGTAGCTGTCGCTGTTGGGTACTCTGTCTGACTTGAACCACACACAGTGAAGCTTTCCTATTGTGTGTGTTATTAAAAAAAAAAAAAAAAAAACGAGCGCCAAGCACACAACAAGAACAACATCAACAGCAACAATTGTACATCATCCTTGGTTGACCTTGCGCATTGCAGGACGACTGCGTGCTATGCTCATTATGCTGCACGCTCGCTGTGGTTGCTGCTGTTTCTGTAGTTGCTGTTGTTATTATTGTTCCTTTTTGAAAAATGTCAAGTTTTTGCACTTGCATTTTAATGGTTGCAATCAAAATTTCAATGCATTGTTAAGAAGATGTGGCGGAGATTGCCTGCAAAAGGTCAAGGCAAAAATCAGAAGTGAATCTGACTTCAATTCTTCAGGCACGTCAGAACGGCGTACAAACGTGTGCAAACATAATCAAAAAACTGTTCAAAATCTGTACAGATAGGCCAAATAAACAATTTGATTTGCAATTTGTGGCCAAGGCGCTTCTTGCTTTGTTTTTTTTTTATACCCTTCCATCTGTATGTATCAACGCGTCAATCTCAGAAACTAAAAAGGCTAGAGTCTCCTTGGATATGAGCTCTCCTAATCCGTAGGCATAGCAAATTTCTTTCAAATTTTCGATAGCTTTTCCGGTTTACAATATACACATGGAATCGATAACAAAAAATCTAAAATTTCGAAATCTTGAAAATGGGGATTGAAACTATAAACAAAATAATGAACATTTGTGAAATTTCGGTGAAATCGGTTAAGAAACACCGAAGATATGAAACCATCAAGCATTGGTACAGAAGTACACGTACATATGTGTATGTCTGTCAGCCCGACCGTCTGTCCGTCTGTATGATCAAGTGTTAAGGGTATCTTTTAGTCCAGCTTACTCGACTAGATCCTCCTTACTTGTTTTTTTTTGTTTTGTGCACAACAATGGAAGAGTTTTTTATGTGTCAATTAGGCAAGTTTTACTCAGCTGGCTTAATCAACTGCAAAATGAATAGAGCTTATGAGAATATAATAGTAGTGTAGTAAAATAAAAGGCAACAGTACAGAAGGCGAGTCTCAGTTTAATTTCAAAAGATACTCGAATTGTTGAAGGGCGTGCTGAGGGGCGTGTAAGCACATCAGGCAAATGCCTGCAGATAAAATAAAATGCCAAATGTGCGCGCATTATTCAAATGTCAGATGATAGTCTGCAGCACAGATACACACACACGCAGGCTCACAAGTAACTCATCCACTGCCATGAGCGTATATCACACATGTGTGTATTCACGTATCAACGTCTGTGTGTGTGTGTGTGACATATGTATACATATGTATGTATGAGCATGCTGACAAGCTAGACAATGTGATATTTTTAGTTAACATATTTTTCTGGAAGCACATTTTAAAGATTAGTTTTTGAAAGCTTTAATCTTAATAAACATAATCCTGAAAACAAAGAGAAAGAGCGAGAAAAAATTATATGTAACCAACAAAAGCAAATCAATCCTTAAAAAATTTATTTAGGCGGTTCTTTAAAAACTAAGGACTCTGCTCTTTTCAATTAGTCTTTGGCAGTTTGGCAGTCTTTTGAGCTCAAGAAATTCTCTGGCACATAGGCTTAAATCTCTTAAATGGACCGCAATAAAAGTAATGCATAAATGTTATGCGCATTTTGGCTTGTCTGGAATCTTTTCACTCTCCAAAGGAATGGCGTGAGAAATGGCAAAGGGGGTTTAACATTTTGGATTGGGGTCGAATCTTTTACGAGCTTTTCCCTCCTGTTCACACTTGCACGCAGCATGTGAAAAATTTGTTCAACCATTTCTATAAAAGAAAATAAAAAAATGTAACACAAGTAATAGGGGGTGTGAAAAGGTGTGTACGTGTGACAAGGCATAAATAACTAAACACCTGCAGAATTTGTTTGGTGGCACCATACACAGCTCCATTCATCGTTTGCTGCATTATAAATTACGCAAGGCCCGTCTGCCATTGCTTAAAGCATTTGTCAATATACTCGCATCGTGCAGAGTCAAGATGTTTGAGTCGTTGAGATTTGGTGTGCAGCCAGCCAATAATCCAAGTCGTTCATCTGTCTGTTTCACGGTTCATGGCGATTGTGATTTGGGCACTGCATTATCAATAATATTCCCAACTTTTTAACTTTAAAATAAATATTCTTCAATTGCAACTGTTATTTTGTTTGCGTTTTTTGAATGAGATAATTTATTCACATTTTATACCCGATGTTTTCAGGATGAAATTTTTTCATTATTAATGAACTCATTACAATTCTATCAACAGACATTAGTATTAATTACCCTATTTACCTTATCGCTTAAAATAAAAATTGTGTACAATTCGATGACAAATGCTTTGATTAATGACATTTTTTTTTCATGCGCCATCTATCGTAAGCCAGCGGCAGCTTGCGCAATACAACTGCGTGCTTTGGTGGTGAAAAGCTTTTATTTCAAAGAGAGCGCTGTTCAATCAGCTGTTGTCAAAGATAACAGTCAAAGGCAACTGTAAATCAATAGTTTACTTATTTTTTCCAAACGAATGCAACTGATAAAAAGCTTGAACTTGAGCTTGACAACGTCTAAATAAATCTGATTCCTCGTAATAAGCTCCGAAAACAACAAAAGTCACATATTAAAGACCATAAATCTAACATCAACTAACTCTACTAATCATCACAATCAAGGCTTATCGGTGTTATAGTAGTTAGATGTATATTTGATAAACACACCTTTAGTTATTTTTGTGTTATTCAAGGCCTTCAATTCATTGCCAACAGATGAGCATTACTTGCACTCTCTCGCTCTCTATCACTGTAAGCTTTATTTCTCAGCTTTGATTAATGCAATGTTGCGAGCTTCCAAACTCGCTCTCTTTCTTGCTCTCTCTCTCTCGTCCTCTCTCTGGCAGGACTTGGAGTGACGTAAAATAATTTGCCATTTGATGCTGTTGCTGCCAGTTGATTCGCAACACGTTTGCCGAAAGGTGGCCAACGCTGGCAACGGGGAAGCAAGGACATTTTTACAGTCGCCAGTCGAGTCCTGGTTACTCGAGAAGTTGCCACGCGAACTTCTCGTCTGCTATCCGTTTGTATGTGTGTGTGTGACTGTAAAAGTTATATAAACAATCGAGTGATTTATTTGCTGTAATTGCACGTCTGCTCAAGTGTACTTAAGATCAATTTATCTCGAGTGAAATAACCCAAAAAAAAACACAATCAAAGTCCAAGCCAACTTGTTGCAAAACCTGTTGCCCCAATACCCTGACAAGCGAGCCAAGAATATTAATACTAATTTAAAATATTTGTTTAGCAATTTGTTTGTTGGCAGAACTTTTATCTCGTCCCCTTTGTAATAAATTAATGGCTAAATCGCTACATCGCGCCAATAATCCTTGATGCTCGACAATTAGTCGCACGTTCGGACAAAGTAAATAATAATAGAACCGAAAAATCGAGTCACGTTCAAGTATAGGGCGAGGGGCACAGACTGACTGACAAACAGACAGGCAACTAAAATTACATTAAATACATTCAAATTACAATTACGTAACCCAAAAACAAATATCCAAAGACAAGCAGCTACAACAACCACATTATTAATGAAAGGCAGCTATAAATCTGAGAAGAGCAGTCAAATAGGTCTGCCAACACCTCACTCACATGCAAGCGCACACAAAGACATACGCAGGCAAGGCGTGTTGCCAGACACACCCCGGAAATGTCCACACCCTATCCCACAATCACCTGACCCACACACAGAGGGCGGGGGACAAACGGCAACTTCTGTTACAAGCTGACAAACAAAAACAAAAGCGGATTAACACTTTGCCCCAATGATGATATGGCCGCCACGTTAAACATGCCCCCGCCGCCGAATCCCCCCTCTAAACTGCCCAACTAGCGCTCCCTGGCATTTGGCCGCAACGCTTGCTGTCGTCATTTTTTATACGGCCCTGGGCGTGGCAGTTCAAATCAAGCTGCCTAACAAGCCCCGCCAAAAGCAACCGAAGCAGCCTGAACTGACCCTTTTTGTTTAGTCAATCTAACTTGGCAACCTTTTTCGATGGCAGGAATGGTTGAGGTGGAGTAAAATAAAAAAAACTCCGAAAATTACACTGGACAGCAAAATTTTCAACCTGTATTACAATAATTTAATATATTTTAAAGAATAATGTTTTGTTTGTATTTGTTTTGGGCTCATGATATGTTGTTAATTTATAGAAAAATTTCTTTAAAGCTTACAAATATTTCATGACAATGAGGAATACAAGATTTTATTTTTATTCCTTCATATAATTTTACCTTATTAATTGGTATATATTTTTTGTAATTGACTTTAGATAATTTAGCACTTCACATTTGATTTTTATTACTGATTTAATATTTAAGCTGCTCTGGTTATTATACTGTCATCAATTTGAATAAACTTTGCCAAACAAATAGTTTATTTCCATCTGTTGCAGAGTGTATTAAGAAAATATTGGACTTTTAGCAGAACTGAACAGTCATCCAGTTGTCGTAGCTTGCTTGCTTTAAACGCCTAAGCCGCAAAATATACGCAAAGTTTATATATTTGTTGGACCTCATTCATTTTTATTTATATATTTTTGGCCTCACAGTTGGACAGACAGGCCTGGCCTAAACGGCTAAGCAATTTGCCTTACGTTTAACCCTTGTCTATTGGCTTAAATCTGATGCTGCTGCTGTTTTACAGTATTTCCCTTTTGGAGTCTTCAGACGGCGCTTTTTCTTAGCTTTGACAGGCTTGTGACTAAGAAGATAAAAATGTTTTCCAACTGACTTGACTATTTGCAAAGCGAGCAACATCATTTTCAGTTTGCGTAACATATTCGGCATTCTATGGTTTTCTTTTATCGTTTACTCTTTGTTTCATTATTCAATATGTTGCGGTTTCTTTTATCTACCCAAAAAACGTCAAAAAAAGAAAATAATAAAGAATGTATGTATTTGACCTTGTGCACTGCGATAGTTGCGACCCAAATATTTCAGAATTAATTTACCAAATTAAAGTCGGCATGCTTATCCCAGCCACTGAGCTTTGCAATTTATCTGCAAACATGAGCACACGCACACAACCACTTTAACACGCAAACACACATACGCATTTGCGTACAGCACCTAAAGGTATTAATTAGTATTGCACAATGATTTTGGGGAGTTCGAGGGACCAAACAAAGACTAAGGGACAAGCCAATATAAGCAAAGCGCAAATTCAACGAGCTGAATATTTTCAGCACAATGCTTCCAACTAAAAACATATTATAATACAACAAACATGATGTATAAGGAGGGCGGGCAAATGCTGAACACACAACACAAGCAACAACAAAAAAAATTCATAATGACCAAGTTGGTTTCGCGCAACATTTTCTTTCATTTTTTTGTCGCGTGCTCCTTTGCCATATCGACACATCGACAAACTCTTACACACACACACACACTAGCGCTAACACACTTTCACACGGCAACAAGGTGTCGTTACTCTCACGCCCAGATGCGTTCTTATGAAAAGCAGTGACAAGTTGCACGACATCCAAAGACAGTCATAGACATCGCTTTTACATACGTCTGTAATCAGGACAGGACAGAACAGAAATATATTTAGAAAGAGGAATACATATTTTATGTGACGCTGTCTATATATTTGTGTAACTATATACATATATAAAAACAAATGCCATCAACAATACTTCAAATGAATGATTGATTGAGTGAATGCCAAGCATTGAATAACTGAGTAATAAACAGTTCGCATTGTTTAGTCATTTATTTGCAAGCGCCGAGAATTAGGCAACACTTTTATATACTCAAGGATTCAACAAGCAAATAATAAGTATACGCAGTGATGGGGGAAAAGCCAACGAGACTTCTAATTGCCCACCTATTTATTTAAGATCATGAATAATAATATTGTTAGCCATTTTTAAAAAAAGATAATAATCATAATTAATGCTTGCTAATAATTGTTAAGTAAATGCTTTACAAAATCTTTTGGACAATAAATGAGCTTTTAAGCACTGCATAAATCTAGCTAAAGGCTATATACACAGAGTAATAGCATGTATCAAGCAGAGTGCCGCGTTTGTGTCTTTAAGCACTCATGCTCATTTATATTTATAGTCTTTTGGCCGTTATTAAAAAACAGCATTTTGCGGTATTTGAACGTTTTTTTTTTCTTAACGCCTTCCGAGCGAGATAAGCGTAAACAAAAACACAGCACAAATACGCATAGCAAACCAAAGCCACAACCCAAATGAGAGAGGCGGTTAGAATAGCTAGAGGAGACGAGTCGTGCTGCCTTAATGTGTACATTTGAATGCCATTAACACAATATGTTGGCGATAGGCAGCCACAACAACACAAATAATAACAATAGATACACGAACAATCAGCCACAGAAAAGCTACTCATTGTTTGCGTTTGTGTGTGTGTCTGTGTCTCTCTTATTTGGTCTGTTTTTGTATATGCGAATTTGAGTTCACCGCTTATTTCCAAGCAATTTACTTTAATTCGTCGCAATTTAGAGTGAGGCATATGCCAGGCTTGCCAAAACATCAACAGCAACAGCAATTTCATCAGTTGACTAAAAACACACATACACACACACACAAACCCACACACTTGACACACCTCCCTTTTATAGTTGCCACAAACACAGACAACACATCCCAGCTCTATCTGGAATATATATATATATGTATGTGTAGTCCTGCTCTAGTAATGTTTTTATTGTGCGCAATCATCATCATCTACGAGCAGAGCCCTTTTTGGCATTTTGGGTGGCAAATATTTGGGTGTCGATGGTTGTTGTAATTGCAATTATATTAAAATTTTGTGCACAGCAAATTGAAATTGCAGCAATTTACAAGCAGGCGAAGTACAGTAAAGTAGAGGAGGGTGGCTTTTAAAATATTAAAGAAGGATTATCTAAGATAAGAGCATTTTTAAACTCTGTTATCACTTGTTAAAACCGTTCATTGTATGCTTTACAAAATTTTTAAATTTTAACGATAACTAAGTCTAAACATATTTAACCGTTACTTCAACACTTTGAAGCTTATGTTAAGCAATTAAAAATAAATAGGTTTTTATTCAATTTGACAAAGTTTAAGCAGGCACAAGTTTAAATTAATGTTCTTTGTTAGCAATACATTCTGCTGATTAAAAAACAACAACATAAATAAGCATACATATTTAAATTGAATGTGAAAATGGGAATTTTCACCACCCTCACGTTAAGGTAAACTGAATTTTTAGCAGGCTGTCAGTTTCTGAGGCAGCTTAATCGTAACAAATTGGCTTGGCTACTTTTTATACCCTTAAAAAAAGGGTATAATGTTTTTGTGCAAATGTATGTAACAGGCAGAAGGAAGCTTCTCCGACCCCATAAAGTATATATATTCTTGATCAGCATCAACAGCCGAGCCGATTTAGCCATGTCCGTCTGTCTGTCCGTCCGTCCGTCTGTCCGTCCGTCTGTCCGTCCGTCTGTCCGTCCGTCTGTATGTATGAACGCGTCGATCTCAGAAACTACAAAAGCTAGAGACTCCAGATTTTGGATATAAGCTCTCCTAATCCCTAGGCATGACAAGTTTGTTTCAAATTTTCGATAACTTTTCAGGTTTACGATATACACATGTAATCGATAACAAAAAATTCTTGAATTTCAAAAAACTGAAAATGAGGATTGAAACTATTAGAAAAATAATGAACTTCTGTAAAAATTTCATTAAAATCGGTTAAGAAACACCGGAGATATGAAGCCATCAAGCATTGGTTCAGTATTACATGTACATATGAGTATGTCTGTCAGCCCGACCGTTTGTCCGTCTGTATGATCAAGGGTTAAGGGTATCTTCTAGTCGAGCGTACTCGACTAGAGCCTTCTTACTTGTTTTTTGTTGGGATTACTTGTACGGCCATATTTTAATAGCCAAATTGAATGCGCAGAGTTTTGTGTGCCCAACATAAAAAAACGGCAGAAATGTTTGCAATACTCAAAAGCAACGAATGAGACAAGCATAATTCACAAAAAAAAAATAAAAATACAATAAAACGAAAGTCAAAAGAGCGCACGATTTACATCATGTCCAATCTGTCGAATGCGCCACGTCGTCTGGCGCCCGGTTCTGCCACACCGGTAACCTCGAAAGCAGGAGTTGATGCTGCTCTGCACGTTCCTGCTCCAGGAATTGCTACAGCTGTGCTAACGGCGCGGTTGAGCGGCGCCAATACGGTAACTAGCAGCGCGTTAGCTTTGGAGCAGCCAGCTACCACAACAACACCAATGTTGGCCACATCCTGCCCGGATTCGCCCATACGTCGTGTATCCTCGAGCTTGAAAAACTCTGCACTCGATTTTGCTTCACGCTTTTTCAACAAGTGCAAAGCTGCCACATTTACTGTAGATGGCGCCACCTATACAATTGGTGAGTACACAAAAAAAGACAGGAGTTAAGGAGTGTTCAACTGTGGCACACCCTTTCATCTACAGCTACTACTATGCAAATAACACTGGGAGCACAGTTTCAACAAAGAGCAATACAAAGGTCAACAAGTGTCTGATAGCCCAGCAACGAAAAATGCACAGACACACATGTTCACAATTGAAAACCTACACATATCAATGTGATCCATATTCGCGCTTGATTATATGAATGCAACACGGCAAATAGGTATCTTTTACCTTTTTTGTATGTTTGTTGTGCTCCCTATTTTTGACAATTGTTAGTGTCGTATTTTTCTTTGTCTCGAATTTAATACACACAGCTGGGTGTGCTTTGTGTTTGCTCATGTGTGTGTGTTTGTGCATTTGGAACTGACATTGTGAACAAGGTCGACAGTTGACATTGGCCCCCCGGCGACGGTGTGCAGGTGTTCATTTTTACTACACACTTATATTGGGTATTATTATTGCATGATTGGATATGTAACACATTTAACAAAGCCAACTCTGATAAGCGCTTTTAGATCTCGAAACCACCAGCCAAAAAGTCTGGTTCAATAATGAAACTTAAACAAATAAAAAAAAAATGTGTATAGGGTATTAAAGTAATTGATGACACTGTGTCATTTAAATTTTTATTTTATTTCATATTTTTTCCTCAATTTTGTTCTATGGATTTTCCACACGAGCATAAACTGAACCCCCAAAGCGTAATTCGATGATGCGAATGCCCTACTCCGTCATTGTCAATCTATTTTACTTTGGCAACAAAGGTCGTCCGCCTGTCGATAATAGACCATGCAACCAAACAATCTAGATTTAATAATTGTGAATATTGATGCATGAGAGTTTGTTAGGGAAAAAAACCAAAAATAAAATAAAAGCAAATATCACAGCTTAACTTGAATAAGCAATAAGCTTATTT
The DNA here is from genome assembly GCA_035044645.1 of Scaptomyza parva. Lineage (NCBI taxonomy): Eukaryota > Metazoa > Arthropoda > Insecta > Diptera > Drosophilidae > Scaptomyza > Scaptomyza parva. The sequence continues at coordinate 3,816,703 of JAWNNT010000063.1, forward strand.
GCTAACTGGACTGAATGACAAAACATACAACTCGTAGAAAAAACCTTGACTAAGAAATGTTTATAGCTCAAACTAAAAGTGTGCATTTAATTGCATTTCCTTGATTTGAAAAGAAAGCCGCCTCGGTGTGTATGTATGAATAATATAGCCTGTTTGTTAAACTTACGCTTTTGTGGCAAGGATCTGCGTTGTGTTCAGTTTAAACGTGATGTGCTTGCATTATTTCTCTCTCTTTTTAACTTCTTTTTTCTCTCTTCTTCCTTTCTTTCCCTAAGTGAATTGCAAATTGAGCAGTGGCTTGCATGGTAAATGGAAATCTTCAGAGGTTTGCTTCGTTGCTTCGGTCAAAGAGCAGATTTATATGTGTTGCTCCTAATGCAATATATATGTATGTACGTAGTGTAAGGTAAGGTAAAATCATTACCTTTAAGCAGCCTATAATGTGTTTTGTAACAGTAAGAAAAACTCAATCCGGGTTTGAATTTTCTTTAACTTGCCAACACGTTCAAAAGTGAACAAAAATAATTTTTGTCATTGTGTTTGACCGAGCTGTGCAAATCTCTAAGCTAATCCAGTTAAGTACTTGTTCGAGTGTGCTACCTATAGATAGGTGTTGTGATATGTGCTTTCTGCTCATTGACCACAAACGGAAGTTTTTTAGGAACAAACTTTATTCTTCAACAAACTCAAAGAGATAAACTAATTATGAAGACTTATGCTTATTATGCGGGTAGATATTTTAATTGTGGTTGTATAAATACCAAAAGAGTAAAAATTAATTGCATTTTCATTTCTATCCCTTTTTCGAAAGCACCCTCAACTGTCCACGACTATTCAAGCTGTTGTCTGTCTATCTGTCTGCATACCTGAAACCAAAATTGAAACTGAAATTCTTACGTGCAAGGCATTATGTGCGCACACCTTACTTCCTGCCTTCTGTCCTGCCCCACGTTCTTCTGCTTCTATTACTGTTCTGGATACTTGGCCTCACTCAAAATGTAACAGCTTCAAGCCCTCAAAGATATGTTTGCTTGTGTTTTATTTGATACATGGCTCACAGCTTTTTAGCAGCCAACAAAAATAAAAATAACCACATTCATTCCCAGGAGTCAGCAGTCTGGGTACATTTCATTTATGTGTTTGTTTGAATCTGAATCTGCGATAAATCGTTTCAATTTGATACTATGATATCGAATGCTCATACTGGATTTACGGCATTAAAAACCAGAGCTCAACATGCTTCCATATAAATATTTAATAATTAATGTTCTTTAATTCAATATTTATTTGCAATCTCTGCAAATTTGTCCGCTAAGGGTTGGTCAATAGACAGTACTTAACGGTTTCAATTAAAATGTCATTTTAAGTTAAATTGCAGCGCGCTGCATTTAAAGAATGTTCGCCATTGTTGTTCTGCTGCCAGCTGAGCCCAATGGATATGCCCTGGAGATGCAGCCAAAGCAAAGCAAACGCAAAGCGTGCAAAGTGAAAATTGTCAAGTTGCAGTCGACTTGGTCTTGGGGAATTTTTTCCTAGAGTTCTCGCATCAGGGTTACAAAGCAAAGTGCATCAGCTGTGACATCAATTAAAACTTGGCAACACAACTGCAATTCACAGACATAATGCAATTAAAATTCCACCAAAAGTAACAGCCGAGAGTAAAACAATATTGATTTAGCATTAAAACGTCCAGTCAGCCAGCTGCAATATGTTGCAGCTCTATTAATAAGTCTCTGTTGAGTTAAACTGTTTAGTTCTTCGTTTTTTGTTTGTTTTGTGAGCTTCCAAAATTTCTTCCACAACAAGAAACCACATTTGCGGAAGTATGTACAAGGTTAAGAAAACGAGGCAAAAAACTTGCAAACGAATAGGACGCGAACAAAGGAAACACAAAGAAGTGCAACTAAAGGGGTGTGTCAGTGGGTTTGCGTTGACAACGGCAATGGTTGTCTTCTTTTGTTTCTTCGTTTGCATCGTGTTCTTCTTCTTTTAAGCTGCACCTTAACTTTCCTGTGGTGCCTTTGCTCGTCTATGGGACGGAAATTGCATTGTCAGAGCCAGATGCTCAAACACAGGGCCATCAAAGTCTACTATTTAGCCTGTTGCCTTTTGCCATTGGCTGATACCCCAGTGACCAACTAACAACCAGCCGGACATGCCTCCACTCAGATGCCAGTTGCCTGGTACCAGTTGCCATCCAGCTCGTTGTCATAGATGTGCAAATTAAAAATAATGACAGGCAAGAATTCAAAATCTGCTTAAAAAAAAAAGATATTGCACCCAAACACTCTGTGTACGATGTCTTTTGTAAATTGTAGGGCAATACTTAACATAATTATGTTTAAGTGTACTAGCTGCAACAGGAAGTTTCAGTTTCAGTAATTTATAATTTTGCATAAACGAATACTAGCTAACAAGGTATCATGTTCTTCAGAAGTTTGAAGTTAAGCAGAACTGTAAGAAAGGAAAACGCCTCATTATATTAAAGCAGAATACAATTTTTTTGAAAGTTCAATAAACACACACACTGTTTTGCTTCTTTCCCTCTGGTTTATATGCCACTTAAATCCTGGCTTGAAAAGTTATTAATATCGAACCCTGCGTTGTCTTATAATACTTATGTCGTATGAATTAAACTTAAAACTTGTATAACAAGCAATATTTATTCAGTTTTCGGCTCAAACTTAAATAAACAATTAAATACTAAAATTTTGCAACTCAGCTAAAAATCAAATACAATGTTTTACTAAGCAAAACTGAATAACACTTCAACAATACTCAAACCACTTATGAATTGAAAACCGTAACTAAAGTACACAGAGAACGAAAACCACAAAGCACTTTAATAAATTAGAGAACTCCGCCAAGTGATACCAGGGAAAGTGAGAAATTGAGTGAATTAATCGAAGTTTTGGCACAGAAATTGAGTGTGGAATGGTGCTCGCACACTTGAATTGGCCTACCATTAATCAGGAAGGCAGACGCTTTGCAGCGCCATTTTGTTGCAGGGCAGCCATTTCCATAATCCGTTTTAATGTGTCAGTCGGCGTGGCATTGATTTAGTTGCCGTATATCTCTCCATATGCATATATACCTCACTATAACCTGTTGCAATGGAGTTTGAAACACGCTAACGGCTGCGAATATTTATCGATTTTGCTCCAACAAGTAATTGGCACATAAGAGAAATATACAAAAAACGAAAGGAAGAAACTGAAAATCGAACTCGATTTCACACTCAAATTGATTGGCTTTTATTGCAGGGTCATTTAATTTATGGCTACTGGCGGCTGCTGCTACTGCTATAACAGCTGGCAAACAACAAAGCGACAGTATTTTAAGACTTATAAATTTAAATTGCGACCAAAAATGAGCGAAAAAAAAAAACTTAACGTTAGTGAATTTTCTTATGCCTTGAGGTGACGACCTATCCTCCGAAATTCTGTAAATGTTCTGCTGGCAACATTGATTTTCTGTTATGCTGCTAAATGCCAGACACAGGGCATGAATACCGCAACCCACAAACCGTCTCCCTGTCAGCACACATACTCTCACATCTATTACTATGCTATGGGTACTCCTCTTTCTCTCTCTCCGTTGTTGAAATTCTGTTGAGGTTTGCGGGCATATTTTGGGGTAAAAATGTTTTATATCAACAGCAGCAGTAAAAGTAGAAGACAAAACCAAACCAAACCAAACCAACCCAGACCATATATTCTGACATCCCAGCATCCTTTACTTCCTGGCTGTTTTGTCGCTTTTAGGGGGCAAACACAGCGCGAATGGAACTCGACTTGCTCTTAAGGTTGGCAATTTGCTTCGAATTTGGCATTAATTTTTCACACAGGACACAGGAAATTGAAATGTTACCATAACGGGAAGTCGTTAACTTGCCAAAGTGTCACCTTGCAACAGATAGTCAAAAGCACAACAGAATGTTTGCGTTGCTGCTGCATTTTTCAATCTTCTTTTTATCCAACTAGCATCAAATGCTTTGGGGCCAACAAAATCTTTACAGTTTTTGCGATGGCTTACAATTCAATTAAAAGTTTATTAGTCACAGCATAACACGAAAGTTTAATAAATAAATTGTGGCCTAAAACTCTGCTTATCGAGATAAGCTAGCTTGCAAAAAGTTTTTGCCCACTTTTCGACTAGCAAACTTAAAATATCCAATCATCGAGAGAGAAAGAACGACAGCTAAACGAAACCATGTCCCTATAGTATATACACAAAGGGTGTCTGCATTCAATTTAATTGCCATCGTTTCCGCTATTCACAGTGTTCTCGCTACCTCTGTCTTTCATTCTATCTCGCTTTTTCTATCAAGGTCCATTTGCTGTAACGGTAACTTCAATCAACGGAAATTGAAACGCAAACCAAATACGGCACACGAACCCCCTAACCTATCCTAATAAACGCGAAACGACCCAAAACCCACATAGAAAGTGTACAAAATAGAAAAGATGCTTTAACTATTACCACCCGCTTTGTATTTATTTTTCAGAGTTCATTTCAGCCGTATTTATTTTACTGACGCCATCGAAATAGATAGAAATGAACAGAGACTGAAACAGTTGTAACACAACGAGAAGCATACGAATAACATGTTGTTGTTTATTTTACGATTCCAAAAAAGAAAGAAGAGAAATGAAAATGAAAAACGAAAAAATATTTAATTTAAAAAGCAACTCGATTGACGTGCGAATACCCCTACTGCATGTGTGTGAGTATGCGTACGTGTGTGTTTTTCCCCCATCAATTCATGGGAAACCAAAAAATTGTTTACGTTTCAACAATCGAATAAACAAAAGGCAATAGCCAGGCAAACTCCCGCACTCACGTGCTATACTCGAATTGCTTGAATACTCTCTGTGAATGGGTCATGTTGTTGTTGTATTATTTATATTCGTATATTCACATAAGATGAAAAGCAGAGATAAGGGAGTGACTTTGATTCAACAGAACTTTAACTAACGCTTTTATCCATGGTTTGAAGCGCTCTGAACAGATTTAACTATAACATGTTCTAACCACATTAAAATATACTATTATATTTAATGGACTGCAATCAGCTGATTACTATATATAATATATCGATAATACTTCATTCACGGAGCACAGAGCTCGCTCCTCTTTCATCATCTCCAGCAAGCGGGAAGCACTACTCGACCTAATTGAATTCGAAGGCCATTGGAGGAGTCGCATATGCATCATCAATCATGTGTGTATATACTGCACACTCCATCCATATATATATATATATATATATATATATATATATATATACATACATCTGCTGTCAGTGTCAGCAATATTTTATTAATTCAAGAAACACTTTCTCATTTCAAGCTCCCAGACTATCAGTCTTCACTCTTCAGTCTTCATGCTGCCGGCTGTTTGTTGCCTACTGGTATGGTATGGCATCTGGCCGGATAAATTATTATGGCAATCATCGGTGGCTTTTATTTAAGTTGAGGCGCAGACCCAAACGAACAAGTGACCCAAAGAAAAAGCCCCAGAAAATAATTACTAGAAAGAGACACGAGGTAGACGAAAATCAATAACACAGCAGGTGATATTTTTTATAGACAAGAACTTCTCTCTTTTTATAGCTGTTGTTTGTGTGCTACGTGGCGAAATTGTTGCCGTTTACTAAGCACCTGGCAAGAATATCCTGTGCTTAAATGAAATGTTGAACTTCAATTTAAAGTTGGGATCTTTATGTTTCCTTTGTACCGTCTTTTTTTTACTTTTTGGGCAAAAGCAATACCAAAATGCATTGGCCGAAAAGCTGTTCAGATTCCAAGGCAACTAAAACTTTCCGTTTTTTTGCATTTGACGCACCCTTCTCACCACACTCCGCTTCCAAAGTGGGGCGTGACACGACTTGTTTGGCACTCGGTAAAGTTTTTTTGTGTGCCACCGTGTTTATTGAGCGAGCCAAGCTGGTAAAAAGCTGCCATAATGGAAAAGTATCGCTAAAATTACGAGTTCCATTCAGTGCCCTCAAGCAAATGCCCAAGCAACAGTTTTGGTTATAGCATCAGATCTTTCATATAATACGCTTATCACTGGACAGACCACTAGTGCTTGTACAGGTCTGAATCGAATTTTCATTTTTGCATAATTTGATGCCTGCAGCAATTTTGAACTTTTGGCTATGCAGTAAACTTTTATCAAGCAGCGCCTGCCACTTGTGGCAACTTTGTGTATTTGCAATGGGCCCGTGGCAACTTAGTTTGCGTAAGAGCTCCACAATAAACTAGACATTGTATTGAATATTGCTAAAACAATTTGATATGAACAGATACCCAATAAAACTTAGTTTGATTTTGGGCCTATAACAATTTAAGTTGATGTCAATATTGATTTAAAAACTCTATAATGTATCCTAAGGTATATCTTCAAATCGCACTGTTTATTAACTTTCACACACATGTTTGTTTATCACATAAACAATTTTTGTTGCTTTTGGCTTAGGTTAGCTTTGTGCCTCGAGAGCTACAAATAAGCAGCATAGCCATAGCACACGAGAGAGTCTATTGAATATTGTATGTGTGCGGTTGTGTGTAGAAGAGTAACAGGGGCGAGGTCAAGGAAAAATCCCACAGTGCTTTTGTTTGTGTTTATTACTTCATACGCAGCAATGTGTTGTGAACCGATAAAATCAACTAATTGAAACAAGAGAAAAATGCAGACATGATTTAAAAAAACAATTAGAATGCGAATGTGGTCTTGCAAATTGTATGGATTGTTGGGGGGTTAAAATTACTTCAATAAGTCTATATATAGATCAATTTCTGCAACGGTGTGTCTGACTTTTTCCACAGTAAACCTAATAAGAATCTAATCACGATTGCTTTCCTTAGACATAAAAAGCACACAGAGACAACAATAACCTTCGGACAACGTTACAGCTTTACGTAACAGTTTGCTGTTGTTTGTTTTAACGCTCTATCGGTTTTTTATGTGTAGCACAAATCAAATTTATATGTTAGCCAACGATTTTGATGGCAATGACCAACCCAAACAATTCCGCTAACTTATGCCAAGCCGCTGACCCCAACTTCGATCCCTTGTAATGATATCCAGAACTCTTCCATTTTCCATGAAGTTAAAAGAACGTGTTTTGAAAATTTATTTGGCATAGAAAGATGTCTGCAGCTGCTAGTTGGTGGCTGTTATTATTATTGTTATAACTATTTATCCGATATTTGTATATCTTGTATCAAGGTCATACTCATATGCTGCCTCATGTTCCAAATGCAGCCTCATATTAAACATCCTCTCCCCTACTGCACACGTTTGTTGTGCAAATTGAAATTGAATTACGAACTTTAAATGTTTATAGCCACATCGATCACGACGAGGCCACCAAGCTTTGCAGCTCTGCACCTCACTTAGCGAGCCATCAACTAAAAGATGGACAGAGAAAGAGGAAGAGATTAAGAAAGAGAAGTGAGTCGTAGTATATCCTGTTGAGACATTCCAACAAACTTTTCCATAGATTTTATCAATGCTCGGGCAACATTGTGGCAAAAGCATTCTTCCTCTTGGCCATATTCCAAATAAGCACTATTTGTGTAAAAATGTTGTTATTGTTGACTGCACTCAATTGCTTATTTATTTTTACATTTCCTTGGTTCCTCTACGTTTCTATTTAAAGTAGCATGAGCTTTTATAGATTCCAAAGACAACTTTGAATAGTTTGATTACAACTTTGGATCTTCTTAATCACATGTACGCACAGGATGTGGAATTACAGTATTACAAGAAAAACCAAATGAAGCGTTTTGCCAATTTCTAAAAACTTTTTTCCCTGCCCGATTAGCTCACATCAATTGAGATCTCTACAGGGTGTTAAATGAATAACAGGTTTTTTTTGGCAAGCTAAAGAAAAATTTTGACAATGTTAACAGAAAACTACTTACTTTGATGATAAATAATTCTTGACTGACTGAATGGGAAGATATTTTTTTTAAATATATGTAAAGAAAATACTATAATAAATTGGAAGTTACAAAAAAAATCGATATTTATATATATATTCTTAAACGATTTATTTTACGTTAGCTTTCCAATATTCGTATTTAAATATTCATAATAGTATCTACTTTCTTACTCACCCTGTACCATACCAAACAGTTACAAAACCTGCTACATAAATCAAACATTAACTCGTTTATTCTGTTTTTCGGGACTGGCAGAGCCACTTTGGCAAAGGCTTACTACATAAACGTGGACTACATACATATGCACGTATATGTTCAAATGAGATTGTATACTGTGTTGACCCTATCCCGCTCCACCAGCATGAGAAGAGAAAAGAGCCACCCACCCAGCAACTCAACGCACACATACAAAAGTATTTCGGGTTTCGCTTTCCAAACCTCCTTTTTATGTATTTTTGTTGAACGATTTTTATTTGCTTTTAACCAGCCGACTAGGCAACCAGGATACTTGACCAAAGCTTCATGCTGTGCCAGTGATTTCGTCGCTTCAGTGATTTCGGTTTATTTTGGGTTTCCTTTTTCATCAAAACAAGCTACTAGTTCCCAACGGTTTACGAGAATGTTAACCGAATCAATTTTCATTTGAAATGCATACCAGCATTTTTAATAATTCACCACTTGACGAGTGCAAACATTTCCACAATTATGATGATGATGGAATTAACATTAAGTTTTTTATACAGTATACACATATACACACACACAAACCACACACATATTACACACATGTATTGCATTCCGTAAAAGGTAAATGTTGTCAACATTTTTGAGATGCATTGTAAATATTTAATGTTGACTGTGCCGCACAAAGCGTACGTCGAAGAGGTATGACAGAATATTAGCTCTAATGAGAAAGAGAGAGAGAGAGAAAGATAGTGAATGAAAGAGTCATATAGAGACCCATATAATAAGAGTTGCTTATAGTTAAAGAACAAGTTAAATTTTAATGTTAATTAGAGGCAACAATACAGTCAGCATTTTTACTTCAGTGTGTGTTCACCGTGGTCACACATACTGAGTAAGCTTTAAAAAAACTTAACATTTTTCAATGATTAAAGGCTACTTGATTCTACTGAAATACATACAACATATTGATTAATACTGTAAGTGGTACTTGAAGCCGTGATAGAGAATTTTTATTCTTGATTTCAATATTTCTTGAGTTTTACTCGATACAAGTTTAATTGTTTTTATTTTCAGAATTTTTGTATTTGATTTAAGTATTTTAATTCAAATTTCTATTCAAGTATTATACAATTTTCCTGTGTTTCATGCTCAAATCAGTTCATGAACCTTAGTTTCAAAATTAATTTTGGCACGCCCTTTTTCCGTTAGTTAAGTTTTGTATTCTCATTTTAAAGTCACTTTCCCAAAGCTATCGTTAAAGAGTAACGTACAACCTCTTCGTTTTATCCCCTTTTTACCTCCCATTACACTGAAAGCAGTGTATTTGTAAGCATGCAATGTTCTCACATAAACATATGTATTAATTTTTATACCCTTAACCCATGAAATGGGTAAAAAAGGGTATAATGGTTTTGTGCAAATGTATGTAACAGGCAGAAGGAAGCTTCTCCGACCCCATAAAGTATATATATTTTTGATCAGCATCATCAGCCGAGTCGATTTAGCCATGTCCGTCTGTCTGTATGTATGAACTCGTCGATCTCAGGAACTACAAAAGCTAGAGACTCCAGATTTTGGATATAAGCTCTCCTAATCCCTAGGCATGACAAGTTTGTTTCAAAATTTCGATAACTTTTCAGGTTTACGATATACACATGGAATCGATAACAAAAAAAATTTTTCTTGAATTTCAAAAAACTGAATGAATGAGGATTGAAACTATAAGCAAAATAATGAACTTCTGTGAAAATTTCATTAAAATCGGTTAAGAAACACCGGAGATATGAAACCATCAAGTATTGGTACAGCGGTATATGAGTGTGTCTGTCAGCCCGACCGTTAGTCCGTCTGTATGATCAAGGGTTAAGGGTATCTTCTAGTCGAGCTTACTCGACTAGAGCCTTATTACTTGTTTTATATTGCTTGCGTGCTTTACACTTGTCTATACTCACTTGGGCGCCAAGTGCCTGGCAGCTCTTTAACACGTAATTTGCACCAAGCCTGAGGCAACGATTTTCAAGTGCATTAATACACATTGCTCTAATCACAGAAATGCTAGTTATTTTACGATTAATGGAGAAGAAATACTTAATTATTGTTTAATTGCAAAAAACTGAAAGCTATTGAAACTAATCAAAGCTAGGAATTCACTTCTAAAAAGATTTATGGTATTATATACACATATACTAAAAAAAGTGCTTAAGGTCAAAGAACACATTTAAAGAAAGCTGTCTATCTTCATATCTCCTCCTTTTGTCAGTCATATGCAAATACTGTGTTCCCCAAGAAGCTGTAATATGTCGCTATTACTTGCTTTCGAATTCAATTTAAGCAATTTTAATATTACGCTGAGCTGCACTTGACACTCCACACACTCTGTGTGAAAAAGTGACGCCCAATAATCTTTAAATAGCTTTGGCAAATATTGATTTATGTGTCCGTCGTTGGAGCAAAGTGAAAACGGAAGGGGATGGGCAATGGTGAATGGTGGTCGAATCGCATTGTAAATCCTGCTTTCGTTCACTATTTTTGTAGCTGACGGCGCATAAATCCGGCATCCAATTCGCCAATGCAATGGGTTTAAAGTTTGAGATGAAGGAAATGCACGCACGCCGGCACTGTGCCAAGACCGACAAAGACCGACCCGACCGCTTTCAGGACACCTTTGTGCATCAATGCCAGCCACACAATTGGCTTACAATTGTTGCCCGTTGTTTGCCACAGTTGTTGCCATTGTGGTCTTCACTTCACAATGCTTCTGTGCATCATGCTGCGATGCAGACAATCGAAAGTGGGCGGTTTGGTTTGAGCAGTGTGTCGTGGACATGCGGTTTCCTTTAATTCAAGTTTCTCTATAAGTTCGTTAGTTTTCTGCTCGGTGGGGGCGTGGGTAACCTGATTGTGCAATTGGCAACAAATTACTTGAAGTTTATTTAAAGCATACGTAATAACTTAAAATTTTCCAATCTTTCACATTGCTTATAATATAATACATTTCTTTATTATACCCTTAACCCATGAAATGGGTAAAAAAAGGGTATAATGGTTTTGTGCAAAAGTATGTAACAGGCAGAAGGAAGCTTCTCCGACCCCATAAAGTATATATATTCCTGATCAGCATCAATAGCCGAGTCGATTTAGCCATGTCCGTCTGTCTGTACGTCCGTCTGTCTGTCCGTCCGTCTGTCTGTCCGTCTGTCTGTCCGTCTGTATGTATGAACGCGTCGATCTCAAAGACTGTAAGAGCTAGAGACTTCAAATATTGGATATGAGCTCTCCTAATCCCTAGGCATGACAAGTTTGTTTCAAATTTTCGATAACTTTTCAGATTTACGATATACACATGTAATCGACAACAAAAAATTCTTGAATTTAAAAAAACTGAAAATGAGGATTGAAACTATAAGCAAAATAATGAACTTCTGTAAAAATTTCATTAAAATCGGTTAAGAAACACCGGAGATATGAAACCATCAAGTATTGGTACAGAACTACACAACCATATGTGTATGTCTGTTAGCACGACCATCTGTCCGTCTGTATGGTCAAGGGTTAAGGGTATCTTCTAGTCGAGCTTACTCGACTATAGTCTTTTTACTTGTTTTTAAATAATTTTATTAATTCAACAAAAATTAAAAATTGTATATTGAAACTAAGAAATTAGTTAATAGAAATACATTAAAAAAGCTTCATAAGCAAAAAATTTAATGACAATAAAGATTTAGATAAGATTCCTTAAACAATGGGGGCATTTCCCTTAAAACTCGTTGAAAGCCCTTAGGTACTCTAGGGAATTAATAAAATTTGACTATTCAAATGAAATTTAACATTCGTATATACTAATGCACAGTGGTGCATACGTAATTATTCTCGTTTTAATTGACTTTTTTTTTGATAATCTTAACGGGAGACCTTATGAATTAAGTTTCGTCCTTTAAAGTCTGTTATGGGTTAATAAGCTATGCGATTTTACACACTTATTGCTTGTTCTGCATATTTCGTGCATAAAATATGATATACAAATAGACATTTTACAAGTAATTAAGTAAAGCAAAACCATAAGAAAAATTTTTATAAATGTGTCTAATCTCTAGAATGTAGAAAAATAAATCTGTTGCCTATGCCACAACCATTTTTCACCAAGTGCATTTGCTGATGGTCATTTGTCAACCTGTTATTCCCATTTCTGGCCACGCTACCGAGTTGTGCTACGAAAATTATGTGTTTGTGTGAAGGTAACGGTATAAGCCCAGAACAATTTATTTATATATATGTAGCTGAAGTTCTATTACAAATCAAACAACTTAAACAACATTGATTTTGGCTGTTAGCTTTATGACTTTAATACTTTGTCCAGGCACATTAGATAAATATCTGTGTTATTTAGTTAAATAAATAAGTTTGCTAACTAAAATAGCACTAGATTTCGACCCAACAAAAAAGTAGAAAAGAGACAAAAATGTATATGAATTTAAATAGAGGTTGAAGCACACATACACACAAAGAGTAACTAACCAAAAATTGGTCCTCTAAGACACATAAAAATAATTCACGTTGTAGCCATTTTACTTACATATGAGCACGCAAAGAGGCATTCGGAGACTGTTAGAGGCATTTGGAGACTGCCTGTCAGGCAGACATTACACATACGCAATGTTGTCGTTGTTAGTGTTCTTGTTGTTATTGTCTAGGCGCAAAGCGCTGACAACCATAATGAGATGTCAGCGTTGACAATCAAGTGACTTTGGTGGCTGCTGAAGCTGCTGGGCACTTGGTCATGGTTGGACCCAAGCGACCTGCTTCCAGTGATGCTCTGGCTGTTTGTTTTGAATGTGGGGCAAAGCAGAACACGGACCGCCACAACGACTTCCATTTTCACCTTGAAGAATAAAAAAAACCCGTGCTCAACATTTTTTAAGCTATAATGAACAGCGACCAGAACTGGAACAACAATAAGAACCGTGGCAATAAGACAAAAGAAAAAGGCGGCAAGGCGTAACACTTGAAGTGCCTTTGGCCTGGCACTGCACACGCATAAATATCCCCAGACTAATTTCCAGCAGCATTTTGCCACACATTTTTAATGATGACAAATGCGCATGTCCCTCAAGTAACCATAGATGATGATGATAATGATTATGATGTTGCAGCTCGTCGGAGTCCTGGTTCCTATTTAGCTAGGGATAATGCGCTAGAATAAATTGCGCTGGCATACCAAGCGACAGCTGCTTGAAGTGTTATTGAAATTGTAAATGATGTCAAGGACATGCAGCAATTGCATTGTATCCCAAAAGTCATGCGAAAATCCCCTCTGTTTACATTGTTTCCATCCCTCTATGCACATTCCATTAATGACTACAAGCTACATACAACGCCTATAGCAACACCAAGATAACTTTCTTACACTACCGTAAATTGTTGAGCCCCAGGGAATGGACTGCCAGTTAAAAGAGTAAAAGTCATTGACAACAACTTAAGCCTGCTAGTAGTCGGCAGAACCCTTTCCGAGTAAAATATGCCATGCTCCATGCTCAGTTGACAGCAAAATGTGCGAAGAAAAGTTCCTTTTTTGGTGGAACAGGTAAGAGCGAACAAACGTCTTTAAATCCATAATGAGTTAGTTCGTCGACATTCGCTGCCAAGCCCTTGGCAATAAATTCATAATTAAAGCCAGCTCGCAATGCCATTGCGTTCATTATACCCTTAACCCATGAAATGGGTAAAAAAGGGTATAATGGTTTTGTGCAAATGTATGTAAAAGGGAGAAGGAAGCTTCTCCGACCCCATAAAGTATATATATTCTTGATCAGCATCAACAGCCGAGTCGATATAGCCATGTCTGTCTACAAAAGCTAGAGACTCAAGATTTTGGATATGAACTTTCCTAATCCCTAGGCATGACAATTTTGTTTCAAATTTTCGATAACTTTTCAGGTTTACTATATACACATGTAATCGATAACAAAAAAATCTTGAAAATCGTAAAATGGGGATTGAAACTATTGGCAAAATAATGAACATCTGTACAATTTTTATTAAAATCGGTTAAGAAACACCGGAGATATGAAACAATCAAGCATTGGTACAGAAGTGCACAGCCATACGTGTGTGTCTGTTAGCCCGCCCGTCTGTCCGTCTGAATGGTCAAGGGTTAAGGGTATCTTCTAGTCGAGCTTATTCGACTAGAGTCTTCTTACTTGTTTTATATTTAGCTTTCGCATTGCTTGTTTGCATGCCAAGCAAGCTTATCGAAGAAATCAAACTAAATCGCGTAGGCAATTGCATTTAGTGCAGCTCAACATGCGAAACATTAAGGTAGGGAGATGGGAAAAAAAAAAAATATTTTAAAGCAGTTGCGGGCGTGGCAAGTGCTACTAAATTATAACTGTGTGAGTGTTATCAACACTAACTTGGCACGCATATACAAAAACACACACATTTAGTTCGCACTAATCTCTCTTTGCAAAATAAATTAAGCTGCATGAAAAGTTAGAGAAGCATGTTCTTGAGTTGGTATTAGAAATACCAACAACAGAAAGAGAGTGTGTAAAGTTTTCGGCAAGTTTATTTGTTTTTTGCTAGGTGCCAATTAATGTAAATAATATATATAACAAGTAAGAAGACTCTAGTCGAGTAAGCTCGACTAGGAGATACTCTTAACCCTTGACCATACAGACGGACAGATGGTCGGGCTAACAGACATACACATATGGTTGTGTAGTTCTGTACCAATACTTGATGGTTTCATATCTCCGGTGTTTCTCAACCGATTTTAATGAAATTTTTACAGAAGTTCATTATTTTGCTTATAGTTTCAATCCTCAGTTTTTTTTTAAATTCAAAATTTTTTTGATATTGATTACATGTGTATATCGTAAACCTGAAAAGTTATCGAAAATTTAAAAAAAAAACTTGTCATGCCTAGGGATTAGGAGAGCTCATATCCAATATTTGGAGTCTCTAGCTTTTGTAGTTTCTGAGATCGACGCGTTCATACAGACAGACGGACAGACGGATGGACAGACGGACATGGCTAAATCGACTCGGCTGTTGATGCTGATCAAGAATATATATACTTTATGGGGTCGAAGAAGCTTCCTTCTCCCTGTTATATACTTTTGCACAAAACCATTATATCCTTTTTTTTTACCCATTTCATGGGTTAAGGGTATAAAAAGGCTTTTATGCGATTTTTAACACAAAAATATAATCAAATAGCAGATTAAAATTAATTGTTTTTTGCTTAACACTTTGAAAGACTGCCAGTTCACTAGTTATTTACCAGAATCATTATCGAAATAACGATAATCACAGTAAAAATCAAATAAGAAGGCTTTAGTTGAGTAAGCTCGACTGGAAGATAACCTTAATCCTTAAAGAAACTTTTTCTGCCTAGGGATTAGGAGAGTTTATAAGATCCACGCGTTGATACATACACGCGGACATGGCTATATCGACTCCGCTGTTGATAGTGAGTAAGAAAATATGTACTTTTTGGGATTGGAGATGTTTCCTTCTGCCTGTTACATAATTTTTACCCATTTCAAGGGTTAAGGGTATAAAAACACACTCCAAAAATATAAGGTTTTATCTTCCTTATAAATGTACTTAATGCATCATTTTTTGGTTTTTACTGCAAACTATAGCATTTTCAACAGAATCAAATTTAAATTCAACATGCAATTTGTAAATAAAACGCAGCCAACAAATAAATATGAAATAATTTGTATGATTAGTAAATTTTAAATAACTAGTAAATAAATGGGAAATAAATAGGAAATAATTTTTATGATTACTAAATGCATTTTTAATGTGGCATTAGTGAAAAAAAAACTTATTATGATAAGTTTAGTAACTAATTTAGCTTATGAATACTCTTAGGGTCTACTCAGCATTAAATTTTGTTCAGCATATTTTGGGTGAGTGCGATTTTGTGTGTGTGTGTACTGCTTTCATTTAGCTCTTTACACAGCCAAGTCAATCATGGCCCACTTGACCACAAGCACTAAATCACTTTCAATGGGGCCCCATGCTTGTGGCAGAATTAGAGACATTAACCTGCAACACACAGACTTTAATCTACATACACAAAAGATGCATGCATTATTTATAAGCATTTTTTTCTTCCCAAATTTTTTTCTTTTTTTTTTGGGCTTGGTAAAACAATATAAAATATATAAAACGCTTAAGGATATGCCAAAAAAAGTGCTCAATCAGCATGTACAAAAGAAGGGAAGGCGCTCGATTTAAACGCTGACTGCCTTGATTTGAACGCACGAATTGACACTTGAGATGGATTAGCATAAGACATGTGAAAAACTCAAAACATATATTATGTACCTACTTGTACGAGTACGAGGGGGTTTTATTGGGAACACGTGTCTGAGTCATCAATAAAAACAATTTAACGCAGCCTAACAAGATTCATTATTAATATAGAAAGACATGAACCTCTAATAAGGATTTTAGTTTTGTACAATTTATTTAATGCTCGTCTGCAGTCTTAAACAAGTAAGAAGACTCTAGTCGAGTAAGCTCGACTAGAAGATACCCTTAACCCTTGGCCGTACAGACGGACAGATGGTCAGGCTGACAGACATACACATATGGCTGTCTACTTATGTGCCAATGCTTGATAGTTTCATATCTCCGGTGTTTCTTAACCGATTTTAAAGAAAATTGCACAGAAGTTCATTAGTTTGCTTATAGTTTCAAACCTCATTTCAGTTTTTTGAAATACAAGATTTTTTTGTTATCGATTACATGTGTATATCGTAAACCGGAAAAGTTATCGAAAATTTGAAACAAACTTGCTATGCCTAGGGATTAGGAGAGCTCATATCCAAAATCTGGAGTATCTAGCTTTTGTAGTTGCTGAGATCGACGCGCTCATACATATAGACGGACGGACAGACAGACAGACAGACAGACAGACGGACATGGCTAAATCGACTCGACTATTGACGCTGATGAAGAATATATATACTTTATAGGGCGGAGAAACTTTCTTCTGCCTGTTACATACATTTGCACAAAACCATTATACCCTTTTATACCCATTTCATGGGTTAAGGGTATAAAAAAGAACGATTGCTCTGTTGTTTTCGTTTTAATATTAAATTCTCAATGGAAAAAATAATTCCATTTCACACACACCTTAAACGATAAATAAAATCTGAGGAATTTCACAAAATCCCATAATAATATTCCCGCACCATAAATCACGTCGACATTTGCATTCTCTAGCACAAAGAAAACCAAAAAAAAATGTTTATGTGCACGCTGCTAGAGCGTTAAATTGCAACAGTTTTTTGTGTGTTCTTCTCTTATTTAGGCACTTAAAACTAACCAACATTTTTGTTGTTGTTTCGGTCTTGTCTCGTTTCCGTTTTCGCTTCCGTTCGCAACATTTGTAACAAGAACAACAATTAAACAGCTGGCACAGATCCCTGGGTTGCCATTATGCTGTAATTCATAAATCAACAATGAGACAATGCGAGCACATTGCTGAAAAATTAACTATTTGTTACGCAACGCTGTTTAAAATCCCAGCCACACAAAACCACCCATTGAAATTGGTAGGAAATGTATCTTTCAGTGCTTGTCTTATCACAACTTAACAGGAAAAACTCATTCGTTGTGTTTATTGTTGGGCTGGGGAGGGTTGGGAACTATATTAAATGCTTTGTCATACATTAGAATGATGTCGTTATTTATTAATGAACTGTAAATGTGATTGATGTGCAAATTGTTTTCAACGAAACGCAGTTGATTTCACCGCACTTGAAAAGAAAATATAGATGGCAATTTATTAAACTTTGAATTATATTTTGAAAAAAACTGTATTATTGTGGTAAAGCTCTTGTGATCTTGATCTTGTCAAAATAAAAGCTATTATTTTTGAAGCATTTTCAAAATACCTTACCCGAAATTTATAATCTGAGCACAATTACGCATTATATCCAATTTACCTGTATGCTTTTTGTGTAGAAGGAAATACAAGTTAAAATGCAGATTGCATCTAAGTGAAAAGAAAGGAGGAAGGAGATGGATGGTGGAAAACATGCTATATCCTTGGAGCTTAAATGCACAAGCAGCAACTGCCACTGCCACAGCCACTGCAACTGCAGCTGGTGCAAATGGAACAACAACAATAACAATATAAGCATAAGCAAGCTGAAGCAAAAGTACAAATCTCAAACCAACACAAAAGTGAGAGAATGAGCTGGCAGTAATGTCATTGTCATTCCCATTGTGTACGTCAACATTTAAACAATGGAACTAATTTGGCTCTGAAAATTTACTGTCATGCATAGTAAGGGAGGCGGGGAAATGGAGATGTAGCAAAGGAGCTTTGCTTAAAACTTGGTCTATTCGTAGCCATTTAGCCAGCTGGCATTTGTTAGTAATTAAAGCAAATTAGGCAAATCATTAGGATGGATGAAAAGCCGAGAGCTACAGATGAGTTTACAACATAACAGTACAACAGGAATAACAAAAAAAAACCACAGAGAGTCTTATGTATGGAAAAAAAACTTCTAAAACTTTCATTAAAAGCACCTGAGAGCAGCTCATTATGCATTTCGATGGGATTTTAAGGTTAAGGATGACGAAACAAATCAAGGGAAAGGGTACTAAGAGGAGTGGCCTTAAAGACAGAAATGGCAGGGAATGCACATTATAAGCGCATTACAAATGGACGCAACTTAAAATATGTTTGTGAGAAGCTGTTAACTAGAAGATTCTCTTTAGGAAATTATAAAAAATTACTGGAACGAATTTTAAATTAAGCCCAAAAGTTGTTGGAAAATAAAAAACAAAATATATATTTTATTGATTGGAAAGAATTGTAATTCGCTTTTAAAAGTTCTGAGATAACATGAAAACATGAACTTGAAATACTTTTGACTGTTAGTTTGAGGTATTAACTTCAAATATGTAACGTTTGAATTCTCCAAACACTATTTAAATGCCATCTTAAAACATTTCTTGTTTTAAAGCAAGGTTTAAATAGTTTCGTTTGATTATTTCTCTCATGCATTTCTCTAGAATTCCCTAATCAAGTCTAAGCTAATTAGGAGCAATCAAGGCTGAATGGTATGTTAACCTTGTCAGAACACTGTTCAGTTTCCCAGAGATACCTTTACATCCATTTGCTTGCTACGCAGTTTTAGAAGCTTGTCAGCTGCAATAGCTAAACGGCTAAATAGCAGATGCATGTGTTGGGTTTCTGCTGTGGTTGAACCCTAAGTGAATAAGTTTTCAACAATAATCTGGGACCTTGCTGCGATGGAAATCCCTTTTTCCTCCATTACTAATTAATTAAGTTAGTCGGGATACTGGCAGAACCAGCAGCAGCAGCACAGTAAAAGATTAAAAGTGGTGAAGCACTTTAACAAAAGAGGATAACAAAACGCACTTCAGTTACAAATGAAATAGGGGGAGTGCACAGATTGAGAAGGTTGTTTTTAAATTCAAGCTCACACACACCCGAACATACGCACAACATATTGTTTGACATGATAACCGGCATCTTAACACCTGGCATAATTAAACGTTTTCGTCGTCCTGCCGCAAGAGATGACGGTGTCAATTATACAAGTGCGCGCTTGACCTTCTGCAAACTAAGACAATCTAAAGGCTTTAAACACACACATATACACAAACTTATAAGTGCACACACACACACATACACATAAACAGACCACGAAGCATGGGATAATAAAATGCGCTTATGAGTTTTTTGGTTGCTTTGGCAAGCAGCAAGCAACAACAGCGAGAACACCAACCATAGCGACAACAACTAACTTAAATATGTAAATATTTGCACAATGACAGCGTATAAGCAGCTGGTTTTGTGGGTTTGTGGGTGTATGTGTGTGTGTGGCAGGCAGCTATTGAAAACTTGGTTGATCACACGACACTTGCAACACTTTTCCACACACACGCACGCACGCACACACACAATCACTGCCCACATCCGCATACACACACACATAATCTGTTAAGTAACCGCAGGCCTGTTTAGTATTTTTGGTCTTATAACATTTATGACAGTTTTTGTGGCTTCATTTTCTGGTCAACAAAATTGAATTATTTTTATTAATATTTTATTATATATTTTAATATTCATGTGAAAAGAACTTTGGCAGCTTTGGTGTTGAATACCGTTTAATGACGGTAATTAAGACGCCTTTACATGCAGCTGGGCTCCAATTTGGGCTTAGTATTGCTCCAATCTACTTCTTCTTTCCTTTTTTTCGTTATTAGTGTGAAGGGAGGCGTGTCAAGGACAGACCTTATCCTTATCAATACGTCAAAGTAACTGTGGTTTCAAGAGAAATCAACATAAGCAGTTGCTCTTAACTTTCGCGTTTGCTCAGTTCTATTTTAACATTCTCTTTTATTAAGCTTTTGCTCTTTTAGTAGGTGAAAAGCTTTTCAACAAAATTGTAAACGAAAAAGCTTTTCGACCTACACCCATTGACAATAGGTGGTGCTTGTCAAAGCCAAAAAGTGTTCAATCAGAATATATCACAAATCAAAATTGTACAGATCTTATTATTTTTTACTATTTAACTTACAGTTCGGCATGCCGAATGTGATATACACTTGCGATGACATCTTTTTTTTAACACTCAGCTTGTGATGTTGATCAAGAATATATATAGTTTTTGAGATATGATTTGATTTATTCTAGGGGTTACATATTTCATGACAAAATTCAGAAAACTCGATATCTAATGTAATTTTTTGTAATAATTAAATATTTAATTCGAAAATGTATTAAGTTAAATAAAAAAACATTGCTGGTTTTTTAACGAGTTCTTACATAATACTCTTTTTATAACCTATATATTTTCTTTAGTTTCTTTATTTACCATTCCAAATCTCACTTAATTGATATTGTGGCCGCTCCTTTGCACTCAATCAAAAAGCAGCTGATATAAAAATAGCCTGTACAAGCCATAGTTGTCAATGATTGGAATATGTCAAAGCTTTTTTTGTCTATACCGATGGCCAGACATCGATATGGCAACGCTGGTTCATTTGCACAATTTGTATCGCTTGCCGATCGGTTGGTTCGCTTATTAAGTTTAGATTTAATTGGAGTAGGTAAGCAGTCAGTCAAAGTCAAAGCACAATACCCCTCCCCCCCCTCTTCCCGTTCAAAACCACCCCCTGCGAAGTCGTCAAAATAAATGCGCTATGTTAAACCGAACAAACCGCTGCGTATCCAATCTCTACGTCACACGACGACATATACCAAATATAACAACAGCCCCGTCCCCTTCCTCGAACATAGCCTCTGTTAGTCTGTTGATCTGCGCATGCGTGGCGCGCATATTTCATGGCAAGGCGATAATTAATGCAACCAAAAACTGAAAAACAAAGTGTCGTGTTGTAGTTGTCGCTAACCTTTTTTTATATTAAATTTGTTAGTTTTTTGAGTTGTGTTTGTTGTACAAAAAATTGGTTTCGATTGGTATATTTCATTTGCGAAGTAGTTTGTAACAAAAAATATTAATGAAAATATGAAAGACTTTTATTATTCAGATTGTAACCGTTATATATACGTATATGTGAACTCACATTTTTGGTAAAACTTTTATTAAACAGGCGAAGTATATTTTTTACAAGCTAAATGCTTTCACATTTGTTAATAAAAATCCTTTTACTTAACAAATTAATACAGTCATAGAAAATATATATATAAGTATATTTTATTACGCCGATATATGTCTGATGAATTAAATTCAGTAGTTAAAAATATATAAATTCTTTTTTTTTTAACTTAGTTGCGTTTGGAAAAAAAACCTTTATAAAATAAGAGATATTCAAACAAAAATTAAGCAATACCTTTGAAAATGATGTTGAAATACAAAACAAAAAATCAAGTTTAATATTTTTACTGAGTTTTACTGAGAACTCTACAAATATTAATAAAATTTTTCAATTAATTTCAAGAATATTATAATACTGCTGTCCACCACTATATTTAACATTTAATGCTTTTCACAGAGTATCCAAGATTCTGTGAACAGTTTGTAAAAATTAGGCATGTGTCATGTTTATTTGGCTTTGGCTCACTGTCAACAGCTTTGATTTCGTCGTTTGGCCAAATTGATCGGCTATAAGATGTTGGCTACCTATCTACTTCCATTCTCTCGTTCCCACTCTCCCTCACCTATTACAATGCTTTCTGTGGCATGTGCAACTGATGATTTATTGGCATTTGCCCGGTTTGGCATTTGACGCATTTGTGCAACATGCGTTATGACATTTACCGATGATTTGTGTGAAATTGAAATACAAAAAAATACAGCTAGGACAAATATTATTTGGCAAACCGTTAATTAGATGCAGATTTTTCTTTGATTTATTAATACAGCTATTTCGAGTTATACTTTATATTGGCGCCGGCAGCTTATTTGCGTATATTTTGTCTTTATCTTTTCATGCCTCTACCGCTGTTATTCATTGTCTCTGTCTTTGTGCCTGACACGCAATGCCAAGCCCCCCAATGGCTGGGAATTAAAACAGCGCTTGCTAGTTGTCGCTTTTTGGACAAACAAAACCAGCTTGGCCAGCTTGGCCAGCTTGCAGCTTAGTGTGGCACTCGCAGAACTCAAACGTCGCTTAAACAGTGCGCAAGCTACAAGTTGGCCCCTTTAAAATAGTTCATTATTCATATTCAAATTGTAGTGCAAAACATATAGCCAAATGGGCATACGTAGATATAGGGTGAGTGTATGTACAGGCCAAAACAGACTGCCAAATAAAGTGACCTAAACATTGACCAGGTGAGCTTGCACAAATACACAACTTGGCCCAATTAGTTTGCTATTTGCAAATGTTGTGAAATTAGCATGTGACTAATTGTTTCTGCAGGCCCATTAGATAATCAGTATCCTAATTGTATTGCCTGAGCATTCAGAAACCAGAGCACATTTACTTTTTCCCCATTGCTTCTAGCCAAGAGCATGCCACATTCATATATTCTTTGGCATTCCCGTTCGCATTCGTATTAGCCACATTCATGGCACTCATCGTTGCGAATGAAGCTGTAAATTGCATTACGTTGTGCCCAAATGCATGTTGAGAGTGCAAAATTTGAAAATTTAATTACATATATATATATATATATGTATATATATATATAAGTAAGTAAGTACTATATGCAGCATTCCGACAACTGTAAATAACATCAACACCCAAAATATATTTAATATCTTAAGTCATGTGCACAAATGCAATTTACATGCAACTAATTACAAAATATACAAAATTCATTTGAGAATTGAGTTTATATTTGACATTTTGTTAACTCAAGAGACAAATTTTAATAAAAGAGAAATTTAATTGAAACTATTATCAAAATAACGAAAGTCCGTGAAATGGTTATTAAAATCGGTTGAAAAACACCGGAGATAGAAGTCTAGCATTTGTACATAAGTATACGTACATTTATGTATGTCTGTCAGCCCGACCGTCTGTCTGTCTGTATGGTCAAGGGTTAAGGGTATCTTTTAGGCGAGCTTACTCAACTAGAGCCTTCTTACTTGTTTATTCTACACTTTAG
This sequence comes from Scaptomyza parva, assembly GCA_035044645.1. Taxonomy (NCBI): domain Eukaryota; kingdom Metazoa; phylum Arthropoda; class Insecta; order Diptera; family Drosophilidae; genus Scaptomyza; species Scaptomyza parva. The sequence continues at coordinate 3,840,427 of JAWNNT010000063.1, forward strand.
TACGATTTAAGCCTCATGACATTTTCATTGATTTTTCATCAAGTTCGTTCGTTTAGCAGCAGTGCAACTAAACTCAAGAAATTAGTTGAAGGTATTGAAATAATACTACGTAATCTTTAAATACATACCAGCGAACTATGAGTATGCCCGGAAGGTATATCAGTTTAACGCAAGCAAGCATTTGTTAAGTCAAACACATAGAAACAAGTATATCCGACCCCATACAGTACAGTACAATATTCATTACTTGTATATTCTTGATCAGCATCGGGAGCTAAGTCGATACTGTCTTATCCAGAAAGATATATTTTCCAAAATGTATCCAATAAGCATAAGTTCTTGCAAATCTATAAAAAGTATTACTTATTTGTTAGTGTTTTTTTTTTGAGTAATATGAATTGCACAACAATACTTTTTTTGAGTCACTTTTTAATCAATTATAAGCATTTACTCAGCTTAACAAGTGAATTTTGAAATTGTTTTAAGTTGCTTAACATTGTGTGCTTAGAGCTTATGTTAAGCACACTTTGAGGCGCTACTTAAGCGGATTTCAAAATGTTGTAAAATATCGACAGAGGTTTTTTACATTCACCTAACCATCCTCATACACACACACCCAACCACCCATCCACCATATAGCCTATAGCCTAAAGACATTTTGCAGTAGTAGCTCATCGTTGCCTCAACTTTGCTTCAATTAATGTTAATGGCTTGTCTCTTGAGCCGCATCAAGTTTAGTGCGCTTTTAATGAGCTCATAGATGCCACGCCTACGTATAATGCCGCCTCATGTGGTTTTAGCCACCTGTAATCGCATGTCTTGTACGCTTGGTTTAAATATAACTGATTTTGTTCGTTTCTATCTCATTGCAGGTAAGTCGCACAAATACTTTTTACCTCTTAACGAGCAACGTGTGTAAGTATGAGGCCAAGAGGAGAGGATGGAGGAGTATAAAGGTGACTTTAAAATAAAGACCTGCTTTTGGGTCACGAAGGAGATCAGGCTTGTTTATATTTGGCATAAGGGTAAGTCAGGCCTGCACAAGCAAATACCTTAAAATACACATACCAAATGGCAAAAAAAAAAGTAATGGAACAACTTGAGCGCGAGAAAGAGAGGGAGAGAAAGAGTGAGAGAGCGACAGATAAAACACTTGTACAACTTAAAGAAACAGCAGTTGAGAGTTTTTGCTGCCAAGCGCTTTCCCAACGAGGCGCTAAAGTTTTTCTTTTCCTTTTTTACAAAATCTTTATGCTGGTCTTTTGTCGCTTATATTTGATTGTATGTGAGTAAGGTGGTATGTATGTACATATGTATGCTTAAAGGGTCTTCCTGAAATGGCTTTTCATTTGTTTTGTTCGGTGTATTAGCTGGAAGAGCAACAACAACAACAATAACAGCGACAACAACTGGGCAACCACAAAAAGTGGGTGGCAACCTGTTGAAGTTTCCAGACTGAGGCGCCAAAAAGTAAACAACAAAAAATACATCAAATACTCCGAAAGGCTGCCAAAACAATTGCCCGAGAGCAAAAGTGTGAGGGAGATAATAAGAGTGAGAAAGGTAGCTGAAGCGCGAGAACGCAACTCAAAGCTTTGCAAATAATGGGACATTTTAGCAGAGGCTAATGTGCTGAAAAAGCTTTTTTGTTTTACCAGGTTTTTTAAAGTTACTAATACATATATTTATCTATTTTACTTTGCTGAGTGCAATCTTAGAAAAGAAAAGCTTTGTGTATTTGGTATATAAGCTTGAATTGATTTTTAACAGACATACTTTAAGATTTTATAAATTTTAATAATTGGTGATTATATATAAATGTCTTTCTTATTGTAACTGTCGACTAAGTAACCTACAGTTATCAATAGATTATTACGAATATAATATTTTAAATATTAAAATAACAATATATTACTTTGAATACTTTGGCTTTCAAATTGTTAAAATCTTTTCATTTCAAAAGCACACAAATAACGGGAAATTCGCTAAGGTATTTTTAAGCAGGCAAATGCGCTCCCTCTCTCAATTACTCACTCTTTAGCTTTGTCTCTCTAAGTTTTCCTCGCGCGCAGACTGAAAGCTTTTCATGTATGTGGTCGAGTTATGGTGCTAGCCGTTGGGATGTTTATGCTCTGTGTATCTGTAGTGCAGTTGTGAGAGCCTCGATATCTGTCTCTGTGATTCTATATGGCTACAAGTGGCCCGCTGCTTTTGTCTCTGCCTGCTGTTAGCGTCTGCGTCTGCGTCTGCGTCGTCGTCGTCATCGTCATCGTCATCGTTGTGGTTGTCGTAGTTGTCGTAACTCCGAAAAATCCAGTTCCAGTTTATCCCCAGCAGGCAGCATGTGCGGACGTTGTTCTCGTCGTCGTTGTTGTTGTCTTCGTAGTCGCTGTTATCGTGTTTTACTCGACTGATGCTGATGCTGATGCCGCTGAATTAAATCGCGTTCGGTTCGGTTTTGATTACACAGCTCGCGATCGTTTAACGAACACACGCACAATTAATCAAATTAACTGCTTTAATCGGTCTTGGTGTCAAGTGCAACCTGAAAAAAAAATACATACAAAATCAAATTATATATATATTGTAATTAACCGATTCTTAATGTCACGCGCCCTTATTTCTTAATTTTGTATATGTCATTTGCATTATTCATTCAAAATATACACAATAACAAACAACAGCAAAAAGAGTGTGTACCGCTTGCTATCAAATGTGCCCACACCTTTCCATTATTTGCTGTTTTTGTTATTCTTGATTAGGTTTGTTTATCGTTATGACTCCGCGCCCAATTCTGGTTTTGGTTCTGGTTCATTATTAATGTGAGTTGGTTGCAATCGCCCTCGAAAATACATGCAATTTGTCAACAAAAACAACAAAGTTTTTGAAACCAAAAGCTACAAGTTGTTTTATTTTGATAAATAACAAATCTTACGTTATGTTATTTGCCATCATCATACAAATATCTTGGGAGCATTCGAAATCAAGAGTGTGTATATGTGTTATATTATCATAATTGCTAATTAAATTAATAAACTGAGCAATTACTTAAACCGCGTATTGCTCATTCGCCCCATCGCTCCAGTGGCAGCGGTTGCGGTAAAGGCACGCTCATTGTTCATTGCCCATACGACGCGTTGTCTGTCTGTCTGTTCAAATAAGCATAACAATTGGCAAACAGAATTGGCTCATTCGACGTCATTATATTTTTAACAAATACTTTCGAAAAGCCATCAAATCAATTTTGGCCCTCGACGCTTCATCATCCTCAAAAAAAAAATAATAATGTGTATGCAAAATGATTATCATCGATTTACATTTATCTTTATATGTGTTTGTACAAATGCCGCCAAGCATAAAAGTTAAAGAATTTAATGTAAGAACGCATAAAAATATATACAAATAAAATGTACCGCACATTTTGGCATATGGGCATGAACTGCGCATTTAAGCGGTGGGTGACGGGTCGCGTAGGTTGTGTGTGTGTGGGGGGAGATGGGTGGTCTTAGACATTTTATCGAATAATTTGGCAATGTACGTGTTTCTATTGACACAAAAATGAAGTCTCATTCTTCTTCGAATTTTGTTGTAAGCGAATAAATAAAAACGATAAACGCGAAAAATTTTAAGAAATAAAACTAAATGTTTGATTTTGTACATGATTTTGTAAATGTTTGGGATGTACATATGGTTTTAGGAAAGGAATAAGTTATAATATGTTTTTTCTTTATCTGCCAAAGATGACACTAAGAAACATATTATATTTCTCAACCTTAGTTTTATTCCACAACTTCTCTTACATATTATATATATATACATCCATTTGAACGTTCCTAAAAAGAAACTAAGTGATTCCCAAAATGTATTATAGTATTCTAATTGTAACAATAATTGTTCAAATAAACTACTACACCGTATCCTCATATATGTGATCGGTGTTAACTGATTGTAGTCGATAGTAGTTCAATGTGGAAATTATTGCAAAATCGCTGCGCTGCGCTGACAAGCGTTGCTGACTCTGCAAATTGTTGATATACAAATCTGAAAAAAGATTTTTCTTGAAATGAAAACTAAAATCCGCTTAAAGCGTTGATCAAAGTCAACGGCGCACCGGACACAAGCGTCGCACTCACAGTTGCTGTCGACGTTGACTTCACAAAAAACATGCTTGTAGCTAGCCAAATTAGAAAAAAAAATCAAAACATTTGCATTCATCCACACACACATAACGGATGCAATATTAACAAACGCGCACACGCAGATACAAAAACTACGAAATGTTTATTTCTTTTGGCGCTCCGCACGTTTATATCATTTGCAATTTTTTTCTTTTTTGCCGACGTCATAAGACCAAAACCAGACGACGTCAGAAAACTACAAAACCAAAATATTGTTTGATTGCCCGCACGCACTAACAAACTCAAGTTGACAACAACTACACAAAAAATGAGAAAAAATATTTCGGTGCTTGTCGCGATTGCATGTGCAAGAAATTTGTCTGTCCCATGTCTATTTCAGTTGTTGGTTGATGTTGTCTATTTCAAATTTGGAATATTGTTAGATGCCAGGCCAATTGCAGCTGCCATCCGAAACGTAATCGTATTTCTTGAAGTGTCTCGATGACAATGACAAACAGTTTGAAGTTGTTTTTTTTTTTTTATTGATCTCTGTTTTATTCTGTTGCTCTAGTCTAGCTAATTGAAGAGCTTAGGGGATCAATTAAGAAATAACAAAGATTCAGCAACAATGCCAATAGGTCATCATTTTACTTACCCTTTCTGTTTTTCGTTTTTTTGTAAGTTAAATTCCTGTGATGCCAAAAATGATTAACCTACATTTAAAATTATGAACTAAAAATTCCAACTGAAAATTACAAGAGACAAAAATCTCATTATATTTTATGGAACAACAGCAGCCACGGCAGCACCAGCTGCAAAAGATACACGCACACAAAAGATACAAAAGATGCAATGAAGATACAACAAAGTATGGTGTGCCAGGCTCATCAATTTTCAATGCCCATCAAGCAGCAGGCAGGCGACGACGACGAACCAAACTCACCTCGAACCCGTTCCAAAAAACGCACGCAGTGTGTCCAAAATCGGTAAAAGATAACAGACCAACAACGAAGACAAACGGACAAAAATCCGGAATACGCAATAAGCATTTAATTAAATACACTTTAAGATATATATTTTTTATTTTATATCGATTAAAAGGAGTTGCTTGAACTTAAAGGGTAGCTGTGAAAAGGCTGGAAAAAATCTAATCGAACAATTAATATTATTCGAATCATATTAAAAATAAGATATGCTGTATATCTCAACTCTTTCAAAAACACCACCCCAGAGCCCCTTCTTATCCATTCTTTTCACCATAACTTTGTCATTCATATTATATACATCATCTTTTGTTCAAGTGCAAAGAGCTACAAAATAAATTGATGGAAAAAATATCAGAACCTGTTTTCTGTTTTCTGCTGTCATGGTACCCAAAAAAAGAGACCACTCGCAATGCGCTTCAAAAGAATGTCTTAAATGATGTTAACGATGCCCTTTGGGTGTTAATTACAAGTACGATTTAATCTGGACAATCGGCTGTCATTAAGTGTAGCTGAATGAACCGCAAATGTGCTAATGAAACTGACAGACCTTGAAATATTTACGCTCGCCGGGAAAAACGACTAGTCAAAATGAGGGAGATCAAAAAAATGAGAATCTGGTACAGATTCATTCATTCAATTAGCCATGTCACAGAATAGCTTTTTACTATATAAACAGGCCAAATGTCGTACATACATATGTACATATAAAAAAGTTGTTATGTTTATAGATAAATATAGACGCAAGAGCGAAAAGCAAAACCAAAAAAAAAAATCAAATGGGAGCAAACAAAATTCAAAGAGAAAAAATCAGAGCAATACAAACGTTAAAGGAGGCGTATGTTGTTGTATAAATGAATTTTCTTTCTTTTTTTTTCGTGGGCTCTTTTTTTGTAAAAAGTTCATTGAAAAGTTAAACGGGCGCGTTGTTCTTGTATTCTTTTGTTTTTTTAGGTTGTTTTTGCCTGTTGTCGTGTCAATGTTGAGGCTTTTGTTTTTTGGGGTAGCCATATCGCACTTTGTTCCGCTTATTGTTTGGGTGACGATAATGGTCTGATGGGAGGTAGGGGACTGGGAGGAACACGAATACAAAAACCGATTGCAATCTAAATTAAACACTTTTTTGAGCAATTTGATTGACAGACACAAAGCCATGTGAATTTTTGGACCAGGTGTCAAAATAAAAGATATCAAACATTAATTGTGTCTCGTTCTTGTTTGTGGCTGGTAAACTGGGACTTAATGTTTTACATGAGAAAAAGATACTATTTTAATAATAATATGCAATGAAAATCCTTCTACAAATCATACAAAATGCAATGAAAATATATATATATATATATATATATATATAAATATATACTTAAATAGATATGTATATGTTTATATAATAAGCTTTAGCGATTATCTCTCAACCTGTTTCTGGACAGCCTGAATCAATCTAATATGTGATGTATCCAGCCTAAAAGGACAAATAAGCCTACAAATGCGGAAATTCAGTTACATAAGATCTTACACACATTCTAGCACATACACATTTGTAATTCTGTTTGTGTTCATTCTCCGTTTCTCTGTTTGTTACTAGATTGAAGCAGCCCAAACTTGTTCAAATGAAGGCGAAACAAATTTCAGAAACACCTGTCCAAACAAACAAACAAATGTATATTTGTTTGTATGTCTCAGTATGTATAGAGAATAATGGAACGACATGCTTTAATCCTTGAACAGGCGTGAGTTGCATGACAAACTCTGATTAGCCGATGCTTTCACTTTCGGGACAGCTCTTTAATGATGAATCGCTATTTAACTCCGCCTACAAACATACAGAGATATTGTACATTTGTCGTAGACTAAATCAAATTCCCGCCCAACATTTTGGCCATGTTAAGTGACTTAAGTGCCGTCAAGAACTTTTCGCTTTCACTTCTTCGCAGTTTTTCTTTTGGATGGAGGACTTAACGCTCGTTTTCGTTATCGTTTTATTTCTTTATTTTCTTCCTCGACGCTTATCTAATCAATAATCGCAAAAAATGTCAAAATAGCAAACGTGTAAAATCTGTAGGGACATTGACAGCAACAAGAGTGATAAAGCACACACACACCCCCCCCTCACCTACCAAACTAAGCCTCCCACCGCGTTCCATCGTCGCTCCATCGACGAGTCGCATTTATATTAGTGTGAACGAACGTGCTTGGTCCTCTGAAACAAAACAAACAAAGCAAAAATCTGACAAAAGTTCATTGTGCCTATGTGTGTGTGCAAAAACTTTTAAGCAAACAATTGTTGGTTGAGCTCTCAACGGCCTAATAAAATCAACAAAAACACACATACACAGATACACACACGACCGCATTTACCATAAACCCAGTCGAAAATTGACAATATTGATGGCTGTGCTATTTTGGCCTGATAATGGCATTGGCGGTTTTTGCACCAACGCAACTTGATGAAGTTATTTTAGCCAAAGGCCCCCAACAACCTTGCAACTTGAAATTTGATGCCTCTTAATGGTCACATCGCCAATGCCAATGCCAAATCTGCTAGGCACGTGACAGCCAGGCATCCTATCTGCATGCAATAGGTTTGGCTACCCAAAAAAGCCATCTACTAAACTGATGTTGATCGGTTTTGTGTGTGCGCATTTTATGCACATTATATTGGCGCAGTGAACGCAGTTAAGTACGCAAACAACTCAATTTCAGGCAGGTTCGCGAGCTAAAAGAAAATCCGGCAAGTTAAGTGTTGACTAAATTTTAAACGAGACAACTAAAAAACTTTTTAGTGCTTTCATTTGTAATACCTAAAACACAGTTTTGTTGTCAGTTCACTGAAAGTTCCTTGAGAAGTTGCATAAATAAAATAAAGATTTCACATTCCAAGCAAGTTTAACAAAGAGCAAGGAAGATTAAATTAAACTTAATTACGAAACACTTCAAATATTTACATATATATATATTTACCGCACCTTACTTTCTTAAACTTCTCGTTTCCTTTAAAATATACAAAATATTAAGCCAAAAACAACACATCAACTGCATGCCTTTCAAGGCATACAACTTTCCACTTTAATTACTAATTACTTTAATTACTATACGCAATTGCGTATACGTAATGAGCTAAAACTTAGGACGCTTACCTATTTACTTTGTTTTAAGGCTTGTGCGCAAAGTTAAACTATCTCGTTCCTCAAAATAATGCTCATGAGAATGCTTGACAACTCAAATAGGAGAATAACTTTGAAGGCCCAACATTTATTTTTAAGATGCCAAATTTGTTGGGATCCAAATTCTACTTTTTCCGTTTGTTAACTGCAATGTAAGCTGCGTTCGCAATATGTTTGCTGTGCTGAATTGTTGGGCCTCTTAAATCAGGGGCGCCATAAAGCTCAACACAAATAGACAAAAAGGCACGCCTGCCCAAAAAAAAACAACTTTTACCGCACACACATGCAGAAACACTGTGTTTGAATTGTGTATGGACGGGTTTTTGGTTGACAACTTTTTGCTGACAATTGGCAAGTTTTTTTGTTTGTTTGTTGTGTCTCAAACGATATTTTCATTCATGGCTCTTTTCGTTATTGTTATTGTTTCAGTTACGTTTTGCAGCCTTTTAAAATGGTTTCATATTTCAGCGCGCCTAGAACTATGCAACATTGTCCTGGTTGCCATCCATTCGCAATCAAGGACCCAAGCCTCAACTTTAAAGTTCAGCGTTTTCCAATGTGTTTATTTTATATGTGTGTGTCTGTGTGTCTGAAAATAAAACCTACGACTTGAACTTCCTCGCCATCGAATTTCCTTTAAAGCAAGAAAACAAACACAATATTATAGTTTCTATTAATATAATGAAAAATTTGTTTGCTGCATACCTCTGCATATCTCACCAGAGAGGGAGTTTTACTCTCAGTTGTTGTACCTTTTAATAGGTTAAAAAGTTCTTGCTTCCACTTATAAATAATTTGTTTAAATGACTGAATTAAGATTAGTTGCATCTTCTTAATACTCATCACTTATTAATCGCACTTACTTCTTTAAGATGAGCTAAAACTTTATCTAGAAGCTTTCAACACAAGAAATAAGGTGAACTTCCAGCGACGTGCTTCAACTTACAATTTCAAGTATACTCTTCTCTTATTAAATTTTGCGTGCTTTGTAGGCAAATAAGCTCTAAGTTTGTTATAATCAAAATTTATTGTATTCTATGTGCAATGCATAAAAAAAGTATTGAAGAAAATTCATTCATCTTTACTTTTCGTAACTATGCATAATTTTCAAAAGATATATTTGTATGTATGTACCTCATATTTTGAGATACTTTATCTTAGGCTCATTGAACAACATCTCTCTCTCTCTCTATCTCTCTTTGTCGCTTTTTACGATTTTTGATGCCATTTTAATTAGCAAAAGTTTATGTTGCCCAGGCAGCTGTCATCCTGTCGTAGTATTGTCGTTCTGGGAACTGACACAGGTGCCCCGCGTCTATCTTGTCCCATCCTGGTATGCCCGGCAACCGTATTTGAATTGCTAATCATTTTGTTGATTTAAGTAGCACAATAAAAAATAAAACAAATTTATAAAATAAAATAAAATCAAAAATAATAATGCTAAAAGATGCACGTCTAAGAAGTTTTTAATGATGTAGTAACAAAAGTTTTACAGTTTGGCAAGTTAAGTTAAGCTGAAAAAAATCGCAACTCAAATTTGGTTTTAATTAATGCGACAAAATTGCTCCAGCTGCAGTCGGGTAACTCCCATTGTAATGTGGAGGAAATCAAGCAAGGGCTTTAACAAAACTTAGTTTGGATTTGGATTCGAAAGTTTTGGGCCAACTGCCAACAACGAAACAAAATTCGCGCACTGAAACGATAAACCTGCCAAGGCAACATAGTTGCCCCTCTACGATTATTGCTCCAGGGGAGTGCTTGCAGGGAGAGTGCTTGCTTGGTTGTGGCATATGCATTGAAATGGAAATGTGCATATAGAAAGCACAAAAGTGTTGCAAATGTTTTGGCATTCTTGTGGACTTTGCAACGATTTTGCATAAGGAAAATTACGAAATGTTCAAACTTTTGCAACGTGTTCCACAAGGAATCAGTAATGTTTTTTTCTCTCGTGCTTACACATGATCTTTATTTATGATTATCGAAAGGTAAATCCGTTTATAAAGGGTCTTTCAATAATGGCGGGTAGATGTTGAATAAAACAAGCTGTGTGTGTGGTATTAACTTAATATTCTTATTTGAAAGGCCCATGTATGCCATTAATTATGAAATATGAAATCAATCGCAATGTGCGCCATTAACGTGTTAACGAACACCCATTTTGATAATAAAGTTTTATTATTTGTACGTGCTGTTCAATCGTGTAACTTTCCATGATGATTTGGCATGAGCAACTTATTAAAAAAAATATTGAGCAGCTGTAGCTAAAACAAAATGGCCGCCGCGTGCCGCCAAAATCTACCCGCGCAATTTGAAACGCCCTATATAAAGCATGACAGTGAGGTTGTGTTTTATAGAAGCTGAGATTAGATGGCAATCCTGATTTACTAATTGAAATTCAATAAGTTAAAAGCATGCACATTTTTTCTGCTTTTCTGGAATAAACATTCTTTTCATTTTTTTTTTTTTTTTTTCAAAATTTGAATTCGTTGCATTTTTAAAAGCATGTTTAAAACAGATATAACTTTCAAAACTCATTATTGAAGGCTTGTCTACATTTTACAATAGACATATAAAGTCTCACTTTTTTTTCAGCTTCAACTTAGTTTCTTACATTACTTCACAATCAAACTAAAGACCCCGAAAAGGTGACTCCTTTCTGTGTTTGATTTTTTTTGGTTTCCATTTGTTTGAACTGACATTCGTCTTAATTGCACTCATTTGATGAAATGCCCCTAACAGCCTAGGGCTACAGTATACATGATTCTGCTTTCAGCGACAACGCTAATAAACTTGATAAATGGCTAAAAATGGTTTGTGCCCAATTCGCTCGACATAACCTTCAATGCGCCATTTTGAATTTCACGCCATTAGATTGCGAGCAAATGTAGTCGTAAGATTTTCCAGAAATTGCGCATCATTAGAGAGGAAGCCCGACACACGCACACACACACGCAGACACAGAGCAGGACAAACGGTGTCGAGTGTCAGCCTCTCGAGTGCTTCAGCAAAGTCATCAGCAGCACGAAGGGAGAGAAGGGAGAGACAACAAAGTGAAAGAAAGGAAATTCACAACTTTTTTGTGTGTAGAACAAATACAAATACACACTAAAAAACACACACACACACCCAAACGAAACAAATATGAAGCATATTACATACAGAGTATGGGTTTTGTGGGCAAATGTGGGCGGGGCCGCAGTCAGTCAGAAGTTGGCATATTTGTCAGACATTTGTCAGCGCTCAACACGCGCCATGACGTTGTTTATTTCTAGTATGCTATATAAACATACATACATGTGACGTAATATACTACAAAAATGGAAAATAAGTAAAAAAAAAATTATATACAGAAATTGAATCCCAGCCTAACCAATTTAACTGGCAATTTTCATCAAAGTAGCTGAAATTTGTCTTCACAATTTTGTTTTTTTTTTTTGTTTCTGTTTTAAAGAAGTCAAATTTGTATTGTTGTTGCTGCCCAACCCTAAAATCTAATCACATTTAAGAATGCAGCTCGAAAGTTTCGAGTATTGAAGAACTTCTACTGCTGTTTTGGCACACTTTGTAAAATTTCGCATACGCACCGTTTTACTGTCGAACTGACAACAAAAAAAATTCCAATCTATTCAAAAACTTTGACTCAAGCATTATCACACTTTTATGTGTGTGTGATAAAGCATTGTAGTTAAGTGAACTAAAGCGTATGGGCCCATTAGAAAAATAATGACACTAGCTGATAATGTCAGTTTGGTATTAAAATGGCAATTCCTATAAGATTAGAAGATAAATGAGAAATCGCTTTATAATTGTGTTGTTTTAAGCTAAAATAACTAATTCAGGCTCTGATAATGGGGTTAATAAGGAAACACATGTTTTAGTTAAATTCTTTAAATACTCTAGTCATTGAGCTTTCACCTACTGTCATTAAAAACACTCGAGAAACTATTGAACAAGTGCACTTGCACATTATGCAATGAAACCTCTAGTCCAGAGAAAAACGTGCTACATCAACGTTGCTTTGATTTCTGCTGCCTGAACATGATGCAAAACAGAACAGAAGAAGTGAAGTGTGCCGGGGCAGCACACACAAACAACAACTAAACATTTCCAGTCAACTATGCAACAGCAATGACTGATGCACTGAAGACTAACTGTAGATGGGCCAATGCCATTGCAATGGTCGTAGGGAATTTACGGTTGCAACAATTGCTAGGCAGGGCTTAATTGGGAAACAAAGCTTAAAGGGTGAACACACGGGGATATCCACTGGAGTTTAGAACGAGTGTGCGGGCTTTGTGTTTTTGTTGGTTAGTTAGTAACAGCAACAGCTGCAAACTTAAACAGAATGAGGTCAGTTTTGTGGTGTTGCTGTTGCATGTTGCACGGGCATTACGGCAACTGTCGATAGACGTTGGACTACTAATCACCATCAGTACTAGGTTCTCTCATACACACTCTTACACACACACATACAACTAGATAGAAAAGTAGAGACACAATACATAGATAAATGCAAAATGACTATTCTCTTGAGCTGTGGTCCGATGGTTAACAATGGGAACTCATTTGCTTGTGTTTCACTTACTCATGCCACATTACACACTGGTATTTATACCCTTAACCCATTAAATGGGTAAAAAAAGGGTATAATGTTTTTTGTGCAAATGTATGTAACTGGCAGAAGGAAGCTTCTCCGACCCCATAAAGTATATATATTCTTGATCAGCATCAACAGCCGAGTCGATTTAGCCATTTCCGTCTGTCCGTCTGTCTGTATGTATGAACGCGTCGATCTCAGGAACTAAAAAAGCTAGTCTCCAGATTTTGGATATGAGCTCTCCTAATCCCTAGTCATAGCAAGTTTGTTTCAAACTTTCGATAACTTTTCAGGTTTACGATATACACATGAAATCAATAACAAAAAAATCTTGAATTTCAAAAAAATGAGGTTTGAAACTATAAGCAAAATAATGAACTCCTATGAAAATTTCATTAAAATCGGTTAAGAAACACCGGAGATATGAAACCATCAAGCATTGGTACAGCGGTATATGAGTGTGTCTGTCAGCCCGACCGTCTGTCCGTCTGTATGATCAAGGGTTAAGGGTATCTTCTATATGAGCCTTCTTACTTGTTTTATATAGTATTTCCTCATCAGTATCATATATTTGTTGCCACGTTTTGTAATCTTTTGGCATAATTTTTGTCACGACTTTTTAGCGCTGTGTATAAATCAAAGAAAAATATTTCCTTAAAAAAAAGGCATTTAATATTTTACATTTTGTACACTGAAACAAGTAAAAAGGCTCTAGTCACAAAGTTCGAAAAGAAGATACCCTAAGTCCCTTACCTTATGACTTACTTTTCGACTATTTCCATTATTTCGTATATTGTTTCTACAAATCTTGAATTATATTTTTTAATAACAATAAAATGTGTATAAAAATAGTTTCAAGCTTACTTTATCTGTCTATTATACCACGGACTAACATGGCTATATCGATTCAGCTGTTAATGCTTGGAAAAAAAATATATACTTCATAGAATCAGAATTGCTTCCTTTTATCCGTTACACTTACTCAAACTCATTAAACCCTTTTAACCATTTATTGGGGTCAGAGTATATAAAAAACATTTTCATTTTGAATTTTGAGAATAAGAAATATTTGTTTTAGTTTTGTGTCTGTATTAATTATTTTAATTTTTTTGTAGAGTACTTTGTTCCTTTCTCAATTCCTTGTTTCCTCACGATGTCTGTAACTATCCATTTGCCCCATTTCTTTTTTACTTTACTTTTCGCTCACTGCGCTATGCAATAAATTATGAATATGCTGCGTTATTTTGATGCGGACATTTTTTGCCTGCTTGGTTGTCAGAGTTGACCTCCTCAACCAATTAATTGCCAATTGCCGGAGCTCCCCTGGCACAAGACAGTCCTTACTTTCCACCATTTCTGCATATGTTTGGCTGTGAAATAAAGTGATATACAAAAAGAGCCAACAGCCAGTGAGTGAGCAAATGAAAGAAGAAACAAAGGTTGGTTAAATGCAAACAAACACAACCAGCGAAAAATTATAATAAAAATGGCTCGAGACAAAGTTTTTCATTTTGTTGTGTGTTTCGCAAAGTATATAAATAGGCCTTTAACACAGAAAAAAAAGACACACATTCCCCTACAACAATATACTTCACTTCTTTTCCTCTTCCACTCACTCGCTCTTTACAATTTATTTATGCGTTTAATAACGACATCATCAGCATGTAAAAACACACACACACTGAAAGAGTGGGCGTGGCTAGCGCCTACTCTCAGAAGGCAGTAATAAAAATGTCGTTGATTTGACAATGTGCTTTATGTTGTGCGACTTTTAAAAGTCTTCCGTTGCTACGACCCCACTCCACTCTCTTAACCCTCCTGCTACATATTCTGTCAGAGCTCAACATATTATACATTAATTTGAGATGACTGAAAGCTGTTTCAGTTTTCGGTGTGAGTAGAGTGTCCTTAGTATATTTTTCTTATGAAAATTACATTAATGAAGCAGGCAACTCATTAACTCAATGCCAAGGCTCATTCTCTTGGCCTAAACGTTGCCAATAAGTAAGCGGCAACAGTTAAGTCTAAGCCAAAGAGCCAAGGATAACCCAACAAACAATTTGGAAAACTCATCGCTTATGCGTCAATGGGACAAGCAACATAGTAAACAAACATTGCTCCTATAAATAAGCAGCTAATAAGGATAATTGCCAGCTTCATCGCTCTTTTTCTCTCTTGCTCTCTCACTCTTGCACTCCCTCTGCCTGTCCGCAAGTGTATTTGAATTGCACACATCTACAAGTCCAAATAGTAATAAATTGCTTAGGAAAATTGCGTGGTGCTAAAAGAAAAAGCGATCCAAGCCAAGCCGGAAAGCCACCAAACATATGCCATAAAAATGGGCCAAGTCCTTTGAATATTATGCACATACATATATGTGTAGATATACATTCCTATGTATGTATATGAGAGACAGCCCTTATTTATGGTCGTGCGGTGTGGCAAATTAATAATGCGACTTTCTCATTTGTTTGGTTTTCGGTTTCTTTGTTCCTATTCCTATTCCTGTCAGCCGCCAGTATGTAAATGGTTTT
The DNA here is from genome assembly GCA_035044645.1 of Scaptomyza parva. Lineage (NCBI taxonomy): Eukaryota > Metazoa > Arthropoda > Insecta > Diptera > Drosophilidae > Scaptomyza > Scaptomyza parva. The sequence continues at coordinate 3,855,823 of JAWNNT010000063.1, forward strand.
CTGTGAGTTGACTGCAGCGAACTAACCCGCAGCTGGTGTTCTTTTCACGTACACACACACAAAGCACATAAACTTTTCCTTAAAATAAAAAAAAAAAACATTACCAAAAATTGTATTGTATATACGCTTTCGAATTAAAATGTTAAAATGATTTAAAGCTTATTGTCATTTTTTCTAGTAACCAATACAAACTATACTATATAGCTCTTGATAATAGTTTATTTAAATGTGTACGTTCTACTGTTTAAAAAGTAAATATTGATTCATATTTTGTACCTTAACTCCCATAGAGTATTCAAAAAATATTTTAATAGGCAACAGATGGCGAACGGTATGATCAAAATAGGTTTTGTGGGAACAAAAGCAATTTGCAATTGAAATGTAACAGAAAAATAACAAGACAAAACAAAAAGAAATCAAAATAAACGTTGCCAGTTAACTTAAAGGACCCTAACGCCTGTCTGGCTTCCTCTATTCACATGTCCTTATGCTTGTGATGGCCCCAAATGCTAATGAGACAACGCAATAGTTTCTTTCTCTCTCTCGCTCTCGCTCTCTCACTCTTTTCTTTTTCATTGGTCTTTTTGTCGTTTTTGTGTTTTGCTTACATTCTTGGCTACAAGTGTCACATTGACGTCCTTCGTTGCCAGCGAACAAATTTATTGCCTACTTCCTGTCCGTAAAAGCTAAGGCTATATAGCCCGGCATGTGTATATGTGTGTGTACTATATTCAATTACATGCAATTTTAGCTGGCTTTTCTTTGTTATTGCATACATCGATCGACTTCCAACCGACCGTTTGATAAACGGGTCCCAGTTTTGAGTCTCCTGTACAGTATTTTATTTTTCGCATTCGCATCTTTCCCACTTAAACTATATCCTTTTATATTCCAACCAACACGGCTTGCGTCATGCTGGCGCCACAACAGCAACTACCAACCAACAACAGAAAATGTCCGGGCAAAATTACAACAATTAAAATGCGGCAGACATGAATGTAGAGGATGCACGCGGTTTTATACCAGTAGGGTGTGTTGGCGGGTGGGGGGTAGATGAGTGCAAATGACAACGAAAGTAAGTGCAACTCGCGTGGGTCTATCAGCTTGAAGAGGATATGACAACGTTAAAATACAGTTTGTTAAAAATTAATTTTAAAGCATTTTAGTAAGTTTTCTATGAGATATGGAATTATTTAAGTTATTATGAGAGTTACTGTAGTTTTACAGAATTATACTGACAGAAAATAATTTCTTCTCTTTTTCTTTAAGAAGAAATTTGTCATTATAAAGTAGTCCTAGTGTCTACACTTGACCTATTCCTGATAATTGCTGCTATATTTGTATCGTACGTTGTGTAATTAAAATTTGTAATATCCAATTCACTTAATGCTCAGTTTTTAGTTCAGTTCAGTTGTTTTTACGACTTAAAACAGTTCATATCTTTGTATTTTACGCTTTTCCAAGTGACATTTTTTATTGTCGTTTCGTTTTAATTAAGCATCTCCCCATTACTCATTACACATGTGCGCATTGTGTATAAGCTTTTAATTATTTTTGTATATATTTCCTTCTGGTATTTTTTTTTTTTTTATTGACTTTTGTTCTGCTGGCTTCGTCCTTAACCACTGTCTCCACTATGTACCCCTTTTGTCCATATAACTTACATTAGGAGATAACATTTAAGTCACGTATCTAACAGGTTTTAATTGAATAATTGACTTGTGCCTTGTTTCTTTCATGTGGAACAAATGCCAGAGACAAAAAACAAAGACACAACAAAACACACACACGCATGAAGATAGCTTTATGGCCAATTAGGATGACAGACAAAAGCCACTTTCTTGGTTGGTTAAGAGTTCAATGAAACCATTTTTCGACCGAACTATGAGCTCCTTTTAAATATTTATGCGGGTTAAAAAGTTTTATCGATATCCTGCACAGCACAAAGGACTCAGATAAATGGCCAAAACTATATGCACTGCTTTTGTGTGCATCCACGAGTTCCCTGAACTCCCCTGAACCCTCCCATTCCTTACTCCTGTGACATTTGCGTTCACCCCAATCACATTGCTTATAGCTCTTGACTTAAACCTTTTTAGATAATACAACTTATGACGACACTACTTTAATGCCATCTGTGCGGAATTCTTAGCATTTTCCCTTTGTTTATAGCTTGGGCAAGTGGCCAAGTAACACTCCACGCCTCAAGGCCAAACAAAAGACAAAAGGGTGGACAGTAGACAGACACTGGAAGAAGAGAGTTACAGAAGAAGGAAAGAAAACATATAAAACTAAATATTCAAGAAATATATACAATTGTATTGCTATTTAAATTATTCAAACCCCAAGTCTTATTAAATCCTTACTTAAGTTTTATTTAAATTAAACAATTTAAATATTTCTACGAAATGGCAGGAAATTCTATAGAATGGTAGGTCTGTAACAAGATTTAATTAACAATAAATTTAATTACACTTTTAAAATCAGAGAAAAAAGCAATACGAACATTTATACAGACATTCGACTTAGCTTTAAGCTCTTGGCATATTTGCAAAAGGGGTAATTGGTAGACGTGCCAAAAAAATGAATAGAAAAAGTCTTTGTCCCGTTCCATACCCTTCCGACAATGAGGTGAACGTGACGTCTTAAAAGTGTCGCCCTCATTATACCCTTAACCCACGAAATGGGTAAAAAAAAGGGTATAATGGTTTTGTGCAAAAGTATGTAACAGGCAGAAGGAAGCTTCTCCGACCCCATAAAGTATATATATTCTTGATCAGCATCAATAGCCGAGTCGATTTAGCCATGCCCGTCTGTCTGTCCGTCTGCATGTATGAACGCGTCGATCTCAAAGACTGTAAGAGCTAGAGACTTCAAATATTGGATATGAGCTCTCCTAATCCCTAGGCATGACAAGTTTGTTTCAAATTTTCGATACACATGTAATCGATAACAAAAAATTCTTGAATTTAAAAAAACTGAAAATGAGGATTGAAACTATAAGCAAAATAATGAACTTCTGTATTTCAATTTCATTAAAATCGGTTGAGAAACACCGGAGATATGAAACCATCAAGTATTGGTACAGAACTACACAGCCATATGTATATGTCTGTTAGCACGACCATCTGTCCGTCTGTATGGTCAAGGGTTAGGGGTATCTTCTAGTCGAGCTTACTCGACTAGAGTCTTTTTACTTGTTTTATTTGGTGAACGTGTCAAGCTAAAATAAAACATGCAAAAATGGGCTGGGCCACAGACAAATAGGAATTTAATAAATAAATTTTGTATTTATACGGAAAAATATTCAAATATTTATAGCTTCGAGTGAATTAAAAGCTGAACAGACATTAAAAAATATTAATATTAAATTGCGGAAAGTACGAAATGTTTCCAGCAACATAGTTGCAATTCTATTTGGCATTGATGGATATTTGATGTATGTACAGACATTATGACAAATATGCAAAAATATGTCACATAACAAACTGACCAACTCAGATATGTACATACAAATATGGTATGGTTATTAATATCCTCTGCTGTCCATATTTCTGTGGCAAAAATTTGAATCGGATCGAATCGTTCCCATTTAACATGTTGAACGAGGAAAGGGCTGTAATATGGTTGAGTCAAATAACTGACAGCGTGACATGAACAAAAAACTGCAATTAGATCAATATTGTCAAGCTAGAAAAATACAGCAACATACATCAGAATATGTGCAGTGAAATAAAAATGAACTTAAGGAATTAAATAGTATTATACTTTGTCATATTTACATTCGTTAAGATATATTTTAAACTCGGTTTCAAAAATCGTTTATAGTTGACATACTCCACTGCCCGTAATTTTAATGGCATTCATAAAAGATTTAGTTTCATTTTTGATGTTACATTGTGCACAGCGCTGCGTATGCAATTTGCCTGATAGCCAAACACACACACTCTATCTCTTTCATTTTTGCATTTATGTATCCAATGTGTATGTTTGCATTTATTTTTGATTCATTGTGTCGTTTGTGTTGAGTTTTAATTAAATTTTATGTTTGCCCAGACATAAACGCGGTCCAAACATAAAAACCAAAAAATGTATTTACGTCCAAAATCAAATTTCAATTATATATAAAATTCAACAAAAAAATCAAATTAAATTTTCAACTGGCGACATTCAAAAAAGGCAACGTTTCCCTTCCCACAAATAGCTGACTAAAAAAATGCATGCGTAAAAAATCGCGTCGTGAAATCGCGCTTCGTACATAGACTTGAACGGTGAAAACGGTAAAATGGGCGACACATTGGATGAGTCTCCGCCGTCGCGCCGCGATAAACCGCAAAGTTTAAACATTAGCCCTGAGCAGGAGATAAAGGAGGCATCTGCATCTGTGTCAAGCACTGCCTCTGCGCGCTTACCCAATGAACCGGTTCGGCAACGCGATCGCTTCTGCTCAAACCAAACCACTACTGCACAACCGCGTCGCCAAAGTCTCAACAGCTGCGAGCAACACCAGCCCCAAGCTACCAGCCCCGGTGTCAGCTTTCACAAAGCACTCGGATTTAATAATCGTCCCGGAACTGCAATAGCAACAGCTGCAGGCGGTAGCAGTAGTTCGCGGTACTCGTCCAGCGTTGTGGTTGGAGGTGGCATTGGCAATTTGGCTGGTACCACTACACGCAAATGTGTCCTAACACTGGACGGGTACTCCTATGTCATAGGTAAGCAAGTATACAAATCAAGGTTACACAAGTCACCTTGGGATTGCGCTTTTGTTCGCTGAGCTTTGTAAATTGAACTTTGGCCCTGCTTTTGACTTTTAATTCATGACAGACTGCCAGTGAGACAGTTTTATAGCAACGCATAAAATAATAATACTATATATGTATCTATTTTTCTATCATTTCATTGCAGGTAAGTCAATTCAGAGGGATAAAATACACACACAGATACAAAGCCAGATTGAAACGATGCCGCTCAGGTACATGGCCCATTGCAGCATCAAATTGAAAATTAAATTGAATTTACGTCTACACCATGGCGGAGAGGGTGGTAGGTAAGCTATTACAAAACTTGACTTTTGTCCGCCTGATGGCCTGATGGCCCACTCCTTTCTGCTAACCAGGATAAGAATTCATTTTGAATTGCTGTTGGAAATTTATGTGAATTTATGAGCATGGCCCAACATAACAAAACAACACAAAATGAAACATTGAAACCATTTCTGCATAGCATCACATTGCGTATACGATGCGTTTACCTAGGCAACACATTTTACGAAAAGCCAGTTTTAGTAGTAGCTAAACCACTAGCATAAGCTTCGGTCAGTAAGTGACAGCCTTTGATAGTAGTTGTTCTGTTCTTGAACGCCAGATCATAAGTACGTAGAATATTTGGAGTTTGTGCCTTGTATCTGGCTGCCTTTTGTCTGTTGTTGGCCGCAGCTTCATTCAGTGCTTTTGGTGCATCGTTTGTATATCTGTGGTTAGCCAAACATATACCCAAAACACATAGCCAGAAACTGGTCAAAACAGATAGAGTACATCTGTTGGCAGATGTGGTTGTTCCTGTGTTTGTATACGGAAAACAAACCAAAAACATTTGTGTGTGCGTATATGTGTGTTCGTTTTAGATCAAATTCAATGAATCAAATTTGACCTCAAATCAATTTGTGAACCTAAAATAAAAGGTAAAAAAATAATCCCTAAAATTGAGTGCATTGAATAAGTGAATTGTGATGAAGTTTTTCAATCAAAGCATATACTGAACGTGAAGTACCGGACCAATACTTAATGGTTTCATATTTCCAGAGTTCCTGAACCGATTTTAATAAAAATTTTACATATGTTCATTATTTTGTTAGTAAATTCAATTGAATTTTCGAAATTCACTTTTTGGTTATCGATTACATGTGTATATCGTAAACTGGAGAAGTTATCGAAAATTTTAAACAAACTTGCTATGCCTGGGGATTAGGAGAGCTCATATCCAAAATATAAGGTCTAGCTTTTGTAGTTGCTGAGATCGACGCGTTCTTACATACAGACAGACAGACAGGCGGACATGGCTAAATCAACTCGGCTGTTGATGCTGATCAAGAATATATATACTATATGGGGACGGAGAGTCTTAATTTTTTTACCCATTTCATGGGTTGAGGGTATAAAAATTAAAGTAGTTTCATTTAACCTTAAAGTACAGTATGCAATAAAAGGAAACAAAAAGGTTAGATCCTAAGTTTGTGCGTAAATGTAAAATAGTAAATAAGTACTAAATTAGTACTACTCCGTAAATGAAATTTCTCTAGTCATCAAAAGACTTATTCCAAAGCTCTGCCGGATCTTATTTAAGTTATGATAAAATGCCTCAATATTAACATATACAAACCAGTCGATTTACCCACCCTTCTTGATGATAAAGAACTCGATTTGATTTGATCCAAAATCTTTAATATTGTCAACAATTAAATCCAGTTGAGTATTTATGACAAAATAAATACATTTGTTCTTATTTTAATGCTCTATTGCCTTGTCTTCAGTTTTGAGTTTAGCTAATTTTGCAATATTTTTTTTAAATCATTGTTGAATAATTTTTCACAAGTCGTCTAGATCATGATTTGCATTTATTAATTTAATTATAGCAAAATTTCCAAAAAATTATAATAATAATAAAAACCCTATAGAATTCCCTCTTTCATGAAACTAACACATATTCATAAAATAATATATATGTATTTATGTGACTGCAACAAATTCGTATAAGCCAGATGGACTCTTGTTGGCTAGCATTGCTGGGCGTCACGTAGATACCACAATTTGTGGGCCGATTAGGAGACAAAGCCAAAAGTAAAGTCATAAGACAAAATAGAGGGTGAGCCAAGAGCCCAAGTGACAATGTGGCACGGCGACCGTAGGGGTTAAAATTTATGGTCGCTGCAATATTTTGCAAATATCCGCAGCATATCCTGCGGGGACAGCGCAGACAAACAACAATGCAATAAATAGTCAAGTGCTTGTTTTTTGTAAAAAATGTGGGTGTGTGTGTCAATGTAGTTGTTGTTTGGCATGAATATGTGTCCTTCAATTGACATATTACACTTGTTGTAGGTGCCAGGCGGGTCCACTTTCTATTGCAGCACGTTTGTTGTTTGTTGTCAGGCGCAGAGGTTGAGAGTGATGGCAGTGAAGAATGTGACCGCCGGTTCGGTGCGGTTCTCTGTCTGTTTCGTTCTGGCGTCGCCGCTTGGCTGATCAAGCAGTCTCAACAACGAGTACAACTTATTGACAGCATCTTTTCGAGCGGGGTGAGCGACACGAGAATGAAACAGCTTAATTAATGTGCGCTGTTTATGGGTCTGGCATTGTGTGTGTGTCTGTGACAGACCACTTGGACTGTGTTCGACTTAAACATACTCAATACAAAATAAAATCTAGTTCCCAATATACATTTTCTTCCAATAACAAGAAAATAAATCAAATCGAAAACAATTTGGTATCTACGTTAATAAGCTTATTAACAACTTTATTCATTCATCTTCAAATTTTAAAACATATTAAAATCATAGCCATTTCTGTCACATACATTTTCAACATTTCATAACAGCCTTTTTACACAATTCAACTTTTTGTGGGATATAAAAAAGGGTTAAGTGGCCAATTTGTCAGCGGTTCAATGAATTTTAATAGAATATATATATATTATTGTTATTATATATATATATATATATATATATATATATATATTATAGTAGATACCAATATGTTGTTGTGTTAAGCTGAATTTGTACATAAATATTCACATAAAATTGAGTTTTCTCATTAAAATTTAGCATTAAAATTTAATAAAATTATATTTTAATAACAACATACAATTTTTGGAATGGTTTTAAATGATTAAATTATATTCTAATAACAAAATTTAGCTTTTAGGTTATACATGCTTACACACCAAGCCTGCATTTTATAAAAATGTGAATTCATTTTTCTGGTAATACAAACGTAACTGTCTTTCGCTCTTGAAGAAGTTGAAGTACCGAAAACTTTTTCAAGTTAGTCCTTGCATACTTTCAGGCGCGCATAAATTCACGACTACAATAAAGCCAGCTTGTGGCACATACATAATACAAATGCCTTTGGCCATTGGCGCTGGTAAAATGCCTTTCGTATGGTTTTGTTTTAGCCATTCCTCAGCAAGTTATGAGAATTTACATAAAGTCCAGTCATTGACTTAAACGCACAAACATTTCAATGCCTATTTTGTGAATGCCAGCGTCAGCAAGAGAAATTTATTGTGAGGTCGGAACAAGCAAAAAAAAAGTTAAAAGAGTGTTATTGAATTTATATGTGGCTTAAAGGGATAATGTATGCAACTTTTTTCCTTTTTTTGATGCGGGAAAATTATATACTTGCATGCCTTTAGCTACAGCAACAACAGTCAGTTGAGTCTCAATTGGCAATCAATTTGGCTTTTACTCTCTACGAGCCAAGGATGCCAACAATTGCTGCCAAGTGATGGCAAAGCTATAAAAAGTTCAAAGAAAAAAGTTTTAAAACGTGTTTTGGACTGAGATTAGATATTTTTACTTTTAAGCGATATTTCTTAGAACTATTATTGAAAGTCGATATAAATAAAAGACAACCATAAAATTAATATTTTTTCTTTTTATGCTACCCGTAGACTAAATTTATGTAAAATTAATTAAACACATCAACAACAGACTCCTTTTGGAGCCACACACACCTTTCGCTTTCTGGCTGATTATAAAAGTTCCAAACATTTTTTTCTTTAATTAAAAATTGTTTTAAAGAGGCGCCATTGCAATGGCGCGGCACTGTCTGTAAAATTTATGAAACCTGCGGCCCAATAGTCAAAATGGCGCTGCCAAAAACAGAAAACACAATCAACACGCAGACAAAAGCTAAACTTTGGCTCCCTGAACTTTGGGTCTGGTTATAACCCATCCATTTGGCTGACTTCAATTCTTTCTACCCTTCTTCAACTGCTTAAAAGACTGCATCTGCCTTTGGCTGCTGCTGGTGAGACAAAAAGGTGCTGGAACAACAACGTTGGCAACATTTTGGTCGCAAAGGACTTATAATGTACAGAAAGGAATATCAAAGAGCTGGTTTTGCGACGTCATTGTCCTTAAAGTAACCAATCGATATGTGCTGTAAAGCAAAATGGTTTTAAGAAAATTTTAAGTTGCCTGCTACTACAAAACAAGTTAGACTAGTCAAACTAAAACAAGTCTCAAAAACTCAAAAGAAGTCTTCTCTCTTAACTTAAATTGACATTCCAAATGTTATTAATGTTCCATTTAATCAATCAATCAGATAAACAACTACGAATATCTTAGTCAAAAACTAAATTTGAAATGCTTGCCCTTTGATTAAATTGCATAGCATTAGTTGAGTGTATTATTGGCATCTCGCAAAGCGCAAAAATGTTGCTGCCAACTTTCGGCAATCAATGTGCCAACATAGATATCCACTTGCCCAGCCAGCGAGGCGTTAAATTTACACTAACAGCTGCTCCATTTGACTCAAGTTCTTTGCTATGCCAACAATGCTCGTTATCTGCAGTAAAGCCATGAATTACTATCTGTCCTATTGGCTAACAAATTGAAAAAAAATTATTGTTGACACTTAGTTGATTTCTTTTTGTTTGCATGTGAGTATGTATTGAATGAGAAGGTTTCTGCTGATAATTTTCAAAATACAATTAAAAGCTAGCAATAAATGAAAATATATTTATATGGATTTAGGTCAAAGTTTGCTCGCTTGTTCGAGTCCCTCAAATTGGGAAGGAAAGTTTAATCGATCAGCGTTCATTACTATCACCTCCCACTTGTAATGACAATTCAGCACCAGACAGAGTTGACAGAGATAGGAGAGCGGATGTCTAATTTATTGTTGTTGTGAAGCCGTACAATCACAATTTGCAACTGTTAATGACATTAAAGCAACTGTGCATTGGTCAAATGATAATGCTAGCAGTAGCTAAGTATAGTATTGTTATTGGTGTTTGTATATTTATTTAATTAATCAATCACTGAAACGTCAAAACGGCTAATTAAAATTCACTTTCGTCCACTTGTGACGCCACAAATTGTACATTAGCAATGCCACCAGTACCACATTGAATGACTTAATGAGTTGCTTAACCAAAACGCGACGCTGTGCACTAAAAAGATATACGTAATGGTGTATAAGACCACAATCAGTTAGTTAACACTCAACTAACCTCATGCCAGATTGTGGCTCACTTAAAACAATGCCATCTCCGGCTGAAAGCTGCAATTGTGGGAGGCCACTACTAGGATTCTGGGCCGAAAAGATAAAAGTCCTAAATTCAAGAAAGAACGAAAAAAAATAAATAATTTAAATATTGTGATTAAGCAAATGGAACGAAAATTAATAAAAGCGCATTCTAAAAATTAGTAGAATTACTTTAAAGCAGCCAAAACTACATTCAATGCTCATTTGTTATATCCAGTTTGCTGTTCCATTTCAATAATCCGCTGATTACAGTTTCTTGTTGAAGTCATCTTCATATCCCGGAATTCGGATATTGCAAAATATTCTTGCTTCTTACAACTCAAGCATTTTTCTACGAACATGCTTTAATTATGCGTTCCATTGAATGTGCAATAAAAAAATTAATTAAACTAGTATGAGCAAGCACTAAAAGAAGTGCTGTTGGACGCAAACGACTGCAAAATACTCTTATACCAGTATTCAAAAAGGTGTCATACTTTAGATGCCTATGCGTCAGCCAAATCGTTATTCCAGATAAACAAACGTTATCTTTATGACCAAGCCATTAAATTAAATTTCGTATATAAAGCTCTGATGGCTGTCCAAAATTAGTTTAGTTGGTGACAAGTTCGATTCGTTGATAAACACAATGTGGAAGAAACTAGTCTACAGTTTTGTGCTTGCGATCTTTCTGGGAATACAGTTTGGTAAAAAATCAATGCTCGTTTTTTTAACACAAAAACAGTGGATAACCATGTATTAAAATTTAGTGAATGGTCTTAATTGCTATGCTTGCAATACGCCCAACGGTTGCCGGTATCCCAATACCGAGTACTGTACTGAAGAAACAGCGAATGCAACCAGCAACTTACTGAGGCCCATTCACAGTAATGTACCCTACATAAAGGGAAATAAATTCCAGTGTATGAACCTCACGTATTACATCTACCCAGGTAAGATTTATACTGTGTCGTTTTGGTGTGTTTCTAACAGCTGACTTTTCTTTTGCAGGAAATAGCAAAACTTATGAGGTGTTGGGTTGCGCTCATAATTCTATTGATGTGTGCAACTTAAATCTAAACGGTAGTTCAACCAACGGTTGGTCGCGAAGCTGTTATACATGCAATAAAGACTATTGCAACCGCAACCCCGCGGGTACTTATAGTAAGAGCATCAATACCATTGTGGGCTCAGCCATGGTATTGCTCTTAGTCAAGCTGAATTTCTAGAACGTATGCATAATTGCTTATTGGAAAACATTTATATATATTAATATATTAAGATTGATTTAACAGATCAAATCAAATGCAAAATGGAGCTTTTTTTTATTGCTTTTTAATCTTTTCTTTAAAATATTTATTGGCATTCAGTCAACATCGCCCCTTCTAAAAATATACCCATAAAAATCGAAAAATGTGTCAAAACTCTACTATCAAGCCTATTTCAGATTAGATTAGTATTTGGGGATAAAATTAGCTAGGGTAGATAATTTTATATTGGGAACACCCTTCAAAAGACCGGTGATAAAGTTCTCACAACAAAGGCAATATTACCCATTTTGTTTTTATGCACACTCAATATGACAATTACTCATAGTTCTGTTTGGAAAAAACACCACAAAGTGTGAATTTTTGTTGCCTGAAAAAGTTGCTATATATATTGCATTTTTAAAACCTTTTATATTTTGCTGATAAATTCTAACCAAAGCATTCTGTGTTACATTTGTTGTCGACTAGCTATTGAGCTTAATAAAATATTATTGACTTTTCTTAAAGTTTTGTGAAATTATTTTCGTGTAGCAAGTTTGAGGAAAGTTTGCGGTCTTGGAAAATTGGCCATCAAGCTATTATGTTATGCATTAGTTATGCGTGACATTTTCAACTTTAAAATAATTTTGTGCATAACGTGAACATTTTGCTCCCCTTATCACCCTTGTTTGCCTGCCATTGTCCTTTTATCCCCTGCATCCGTGCCCATTTACACTGCGACAGTTAGCAAATCTCAGTGTCCATAAATCTTCGAGCTTGTGCGCTTGGCTACATGAAAAATTGTACGAACTCTGAAACAAACGAACCAGAAGTGTGCTGCTATGTAAATTTAAAAAAATAACAACTGAATATTGTATGCCCTTTCAGATAAAAATATGCAAGGTTATAAAAATACAAATCTTTTTTACAAAGCCAAATAAATATCTGAAGATGGATTATTTGATTCTTTGTGTATTTTACATGTGTAGTCGGACGTGGTAGCAGACATAATTTATGACCAAATATATCTCTTGTTAGAGTATAAAACTATGATTTAGTTTTGGCTTGGGCAAACTGCCAAGATGGCAATGGCGACTTCGTGGCCAGAGCAATTATATTCCGCACGTCGCATATCAAACAAAAATAAAAGGAAGTCGAATAAGAAAAGGAAAAATCCTGCTTGAGTCTTAAATGCAAACACAAATTTGACAAACTGCAAATGGTCCAAGGGCTATTTAATTCGTTTGCTGCACAGCGACAAGACATTATTAATTTGTGCGTCAAGTAACCTTTTCTTTATTATTGTTTCAAGCCAGTAACGACAAAGACAAGCGGAAATGCAATTAATCGAGCGTTAGTCTTGAGGCAATGTTTCGAGCAGCTTGCAGACGATTCCCTCATAAGCTGCCAGTGTTAAAGCGCTGCTGGATAAAGCTTTGCTACGGAGAGGGAAAAAATGAAATGCAAGACAAGAAGTGATATATGGTATGGGAAAATATGCAACTAGCAATGTATTTACCCTTGCTCGTACATAGAATCGACGCCCGACACTTCCACAAACAATTGTTGCGGTCTATTGATGAAATCTGTCAGATTTACCAACTGTTCTTTATCACTTACATTGATGATGGTTACAAGTGTATCATAGTCTTTCAGAGAACTTTGCAGAAAGGAAAAACCACAGAAAAATATCGTTATTGATTTCAAAAGTTTTACATTTCACATACCGTTTGAAAGCAAACACATCTCGGGATAATGGTTCGATGTTAAATCTGCCACGTCTAAGCACCGGCAATTTACGCAACTCAATCAGGGATCTGTAGACCTTATAATGACTTTTAGCAGCATGTTTTTGAGCCTCCAGATTCAGTTCCAGATAGTTGGAATGCACAGGTAACCAGGTTTTAGCAGCATCCGAAAAACCTAAAAGATGTAACGTTTATTGTAAATAGATTTATACTGTTTTTTTTTTTTCAATTTACCGGCATTTGTGGAATTGCTCCATTGAAATGGTGTACGCACCGGATCTCTGGAGACCTTCTCATAGTTTAGTTTACCAGCATTCCGAGCTGGCGGATCCACTGTATCGTCCCAGCTAATTTCTCGATAATCCTGCATGCCCAACTCTTCACCCTGACGAAAAAAATTAACAAGAAAAAAGCCACATTGGAAAAGGTCAAAGTTGTTGAACTTTTAAACTTACATTGTAAGTGACAGCAACGCCTGGTAGCGTCAAGAGTAACATGTTCATGGCATCGACGCTGGCGGGGCCAAAGCGAGACGCGACTCGAGGATTGTCATGGTTGCCCATGACCCAATTGGCAGAATGCCCGCGTGGCATATAGATCAACCACTTCTCCACATTGTAGACAAAGTCACGGGCATCCGAATCGCCATTCACATCCGTGATGAAGTGAAAGTTGAAGGGCAAATGTGAGCCTAGCACTCCCTTGCCATCCTCATAGTAATCCATGAGTTCGGACAGGCCAGCATAAGCCTCAGTCATCATGATGCGTGTGGCACTCTCCGGATGCTTGGCGGAAAATTCATCCAGCAATTGGCGCCAGTGTTGTATCATGGTCAGCACTTCCGGTAAGTCTTTGGTATAGATATGCTTGGTGTAGTCATAGGACAAAGGATCCTCTGACTTGCCACTAAGTGGTTCATTAGGTAGCGTTTCGTCCTCAAACAAATGATTTACTGCATCAATGCGAAAACCGGCAACACCTTTATTCAACCAGAAAATCAGCACTTCATCCATGGCCTCCACCACAGCCTGATTACGGAAGTTCAGATCTGGTTGCTCCTTGGTAAACTGATGCAAATAATATTGTTGTCTTTGCTCATTCCACTCCCACGCAGAGCCATAAAACACTGATGGCCAATTGTTGGGCGGCTGTCGAGTACCCTGCTCGTCCATCTCTCCATCTGCCCACACATAGAAATCCTCAAAGCCAGTCTCCCGCGCAGTTGACTTTTTGAACCATTCATGCTGATCTGAAGTGTGATTAGGCACAAAGTCGAGTACAATCTTTATGCCCAGACGAGCAGCTGTGCTCACCAGCTCCTCAAAGTCTGCCATACTGCCATACTCCGATTGTATAGCATTATAATCAGATATATCATACCCAAAGTCCACCATTGGTGATTGAAAAATGGGACTTAGCCAAGTAGCTGTTATGCCAGTCTCAGCTAGATAAGGTAGCTTTGAAATGATACCCTTGAGATCTCCAATGCCATCACCATTGCTATCCTTAAACGATCTCGGATAGATCTGATAGAAGACAGCATGCTGCCACCAATCAATAAAATCATCACGTTGAGTGCTCAGCAAGCCGGACATGCTCGGATCAGGCACACTGCAAATTAGTAGTATAAGTATTCGAACTGTCCGAATTATTGGCGACATGATGTAAAAGATTTGTTGCTTTGACACCGACTAAAAATGAGGAGTCGATTGCACTTCTCTTTTATAAAATAAAGTTTTTGCTAGCATTATAATTTGCACATCATTAACTCTTAATGAAGCAACTTTGATTATTTATAATTGAGGTTGAGTGATTTTCGATTAAATCCAACTTCCGTACTTAATAATATTTAATTACATTTATTATTTTTAAATGCAACTGTGTAAATTAACCTTCAAAAATAAAAGAATATTTCAAACTGAACAAAGTTTTCATTGTTTAAAGGGTGTTATTATTATTATTATAATTTTTATCTCGATATGTTTTGCTACTTTTCTTAATATGCAGCAACAGAGAGTAAAAGATCACATTTTACATGAGCTTTTCTTTACACTCTCTTTCTATCTCAATTGCTATCAGTTACCTACCTCAAATTATTTTCACAAAAAAAAAAAACGGGAAAACACCCCACCTTATTTAAAACACGTCACGTTGCCAACAGCTGTCGTGATCAACTAAAGAGCTGAGAGCACAGCCTGCTGTTCTGCTAGAGAAATTTAGCACAAGCTTGCGCTCCACTTAAAGTCCACATTTTTGTGCTTTAAGCATCCACAACAAAAAATCCAGCCGACGAATTTATTATGTTTGTTTATATCATAGACTAACCCACAGAACAGTTAACATAACGATGGGTAAACAGAACTGTTCATGTTACAGAGGTAAAATTACCACATATGCTTCTGCCTTGCCTTCCGGCCTTTGCCTACACTGTTCGTCGTCCACTAAAATAAACGCACTTTGTATTTAAATAATTGAAATAAATGTTCTTAACATAAAATTTACATATTAGTATTTTCATTAACTACATTTGAATTTTGGGACAGATGGTATCTTAACGTTAATGCGTCTCTGCCAGCAAGCGTATTATATTTGGTTTATTGTGTATTTCAAATACGAATTAACGACAACTAAGAATCAATACAGAAGCATCTGCTCTGTGTTTGAGGGGTACTGTCTTCTACTCGCTAGTTTTTTCACCTTCGACTCTGCGCAGTTAATTTTACCCCTGAAACGTGAACAATTTTGTTTACCTTCATCCTTTATCTTTATGTTAACTGGTCTGTGCAGCAAGCGTTAACAGTTATGAAATATACTATTGTTGTAGAAAATGCAATAACAACAAAAGCAACAAACTACACACAAATAAGACTCGCTCTCACTATAACGTGCACAATGGGTTTGAGCGTAATTGAATAATAACCATAAAAGTAAATGGAAAATGAAAATGGTTTTTATATATTGAAATGTGCTTTTGTAAAGGTCATTCATATTTCATTATAACTTTTTTAGCAACATATTTATTGGGTTCAGGCCTGTATTTTTGTTAATAAATATGCAAAAAAAACAAAATTCATACAATTTTGTAATTTATTTTCAAACAATTATACGTTTATTTACTATTACATTATTTTCGTGGTCTAAGTTGAATAACTAAACCTTCATAGGGTGACAGTTTCACCTCGGTATTTTTAAGACGGTCACCGACCAAGTGCTGAGATTGAATGCTCACAACCAAGATGGTAAGCTGATTCGGCATATCGATAAAATCACTGACATCCACTTTCTCATTGCGGTTACTCACATTTATGATAGTCAGCAAAGTGGGTTGACCCTTCAGTTCACTAGAAGCAGAAATGAGTTTAAACAAAAGTTTGCTACCGGTGACAATTTGTTTCACATACCGCTTAAAAGCGAAGACTCGACGATTAAAAGCTTGTGCGACAAATGAGCCTTCCTGCAGAACTCGCGATTGCCTCAACTTGAGCAAAGATTGATAGATCTTATAATGACTGCGAATAGCATCTTGCTGGGCACGAAGATTCAACTCTGGATAGTTGGGATGTACTGGCAACCAAGTTTTGGCAGCCGAAGAGAAACCAGCATTTTTCTCATCAGTCCATTGCATGGGTGTACGTTCGGGATCACGAGAAATCCACATGTATTTATCTTTACCAGCATCACAAGCCGGTTTATCAACCGTATCTTCAAAGCTTATATTGCGATAGTCCTGCATACCCAACTCCTCGCCCTACAGTGGAAATAAGTTAAGTAATTTACAGCCGTAAGAGAATAAAATACTAACATTGTAGGTAATACCAATACCCGGTAGGGTCAACGCTAGCATATTCATGGCATCGACTGTCTTAACTCCAAATCTAGAGGCCACGCGAGGATTATCATGATTACCCATTACCCAGTTGGCCGAGTGTCCCGGCGGCATATAGATCAACCACCTTTGAATATAGAAGGCAAAGTCCTGAGCCGTCGATTGTGCATTCAATTCCGTGATAAAGTCAAAGTTAAATGGAAACTGGGCACCCTGTACACCATTTGCATCCTCATAGAATTCCATAACGTGCTTAAGATCAGCATAACCCTCAGTCATCATAATTCTTGCTGGTCCTGGATTATTAGCACCATAGTTGTCGAGCAGTTCGCGCCAATGCTGAATAAGAGCAACATTTTCCGGCTGATTTCTTGTATAGATATGATTTAGATAATCAACAGATTTTGTATCCGTGGTGGTGCCACTGAGTGGCTCATCAGGGAAGTTCTCATTCTCATAGACATAGTTAACGGCATCGATACGGAATCCAGCAACGCCTCTTTGCAACCAGAAGAGCAACACCTCATCCATTGCCTTGACCACCGCAGGATTACGATAGTTGAGATCGGGCTGCCTCTTAGTAAATTGACGCAGATAGTATTGTCCTCTGCCCTCGTGCCACTCCCATGCAGAACCATCGAACACGGAGACCCAGTTGTTTGGGGCTATGTCTTTATCTTCACCTTTCCACACATAAAAGTCCTCATAACCTTGCTCTTTGGCAGCAGACTTTTTAAACCATTCATGTTCATCGGAGGTGTGATTGGGCACAAAGTCCAAGATGACCTTAATACCCAACTGATTAGCCTTGGCGATTAGTGCATCAAAGTCCATGAGAGTACCGTACTCCGAATGGATATCCCTGTAATCGGAAATATCATAGCCAAAGTCCGCCATGGGCGACTTTAAAATAGGGCTAAGCCAAATGGCTGTAATGCCTGTATCCGCAAGGTATTGTAGCCGGGAGGTAATGCCATTAAGATCACCAACGCCATCGCCATTGCTGTCCTGAAAAGATCTCGGATAGATCTGATAGAAGACCTCATGACGCCACCAGTTTTCGTTATCCTCCTGTCCTTGCTTGTTGTGACCGAGCACCTCCTGCCTAGCCAAATTAATCGAAAGGAACCAAACTAGTCCCACAACTAAACTCCATTTTATAGCCATCTTAACACGTTGAAGTTGTAACTTCAACTTTATGCTTCCGTTTTAAATTTAATGCCTTTTTATAGTCGCCGAATGTCGTGAAAGTACTGCTTTGCTTATTTACTTTAGATAAGATCAATATTAATATTTGTTCAAATGGTCAGTTTTCAACAAACACATACTATTACACGAACAATAGTTAGCTAAATATAACCTTTTTTAATTGACTTATAAAGTGCAGGTGGAAGTGCGGATATCTTTCAAACTTGACCAACTGACCAAACAGCGGAAAATTTATTGCATTTGACATTGAAAGGGAAGGGCAAACAAGGGACTGGGACAACAACTGACTTGAATATTAATTCATTTTGGCTCTGTTTCCACATAGTTAAGGTCTTCAAAAAGCTGGTAGACAAACAAACACACATAACAGTGAAGGATCTTAACAAGGTTTCGCTTAAAGTTAATGATTACATTTTGGATCAAGTGAACTAGTATGCAGGCAAAGTTCTTTAAGCTTTCAGTTATACTCACCTAGCACACAGTTGAGCAATCTAACTCTAACTATTATAGATTCTATTATTCAACAATTTTAAATAATATATTAATATATTCTATGCTATAAGCTTTTGAACATATTAAGGACTATGGAGAAATACTTTTGTTTCAAAATAATTGATTTTAGAGTCTTTGATCTAATATCTAATTTGAATATCTTAATTTAACAGCAACTACTTAGAAAATTAAATAAGGTGTTACTTGTTAAATTTTAATAAAGTCTTTTTGACATGAAACATTTAACCCATCATCCTTAAGAAATGCTCCAAATGTATAAAGTATCGTAGAATAGATGCAAGACAAAACTCTAGTCGAGAAAACTGGACTAGAAGATACCCTAAGACCTTAACAATTTGGCTAATAAATTATGACTCAACATCAATTTTCTATAATATTAATATTTCTAAATTCAATTTTAGGATGGTATGAAAAAACCCCCTTCTAAGGTTGTAAATAATAAATGAAAAACAACAATAAGTAAAAAAAATGACATTTAATTTAACTTAAAAATCACTAATTACCAATTTACTTAGAAATAGATCTATTCGTTGGCGATAAAAAGCATGTATTTTGTTTTTGTGAGCTCGCTCGCGATCAGATCCTCAGCTTGTGCTGAGGTCTGAAGCCAATTAAAACAAATTACTCAAGGCAAGATGAACACCAGTTAGAAGCAAATTAAAACAAATTAATCTCGGCAAGACGTACACCAGTAAAAACTGATAAAAGACAAATTTGAGTCGCGTGATGGCGTAATCTTTGTTCTATCATTGTTGGCAATGAATGCATACATAGTATGTATTACATACATCCATAATAATTATGCAGACACTTTTCTATTCCGTCTTGATCTTGTGTAAATGTGTATTGTTGTTTGTTTGCACAGGACGGTATAAAGGCGTTACTTGAATGCAAATCCATGCGTATGTATATATTGTAAGCATACAGTTAGGAATACAATAGATGCTCTTTATTGGCGCATTAACGCAACTTCTGCTGCGTTAATATATTAGTAATTTGAAATAAGCTAACAATAATTGTTCATAAACCGGTTTTTTAACCTTCTATGTTCGTAGAAGAGAAGACCGACATTAACACTCACAGACGCTTTATGAATGAATATGAATCTGGTGCAATATGTATGTAGAACTGAACTTTTAAAGCAACATTAATCAAAACAACTTCTCCGATTTAATATATAAAATAATAATTATAACGTTTATTTAGCGAATATACTTCATTGTATGCGTACACAATTTTAGCTACTTCAATTGTACCGCCTTACGCTTTGCCGGTTCAGTTACTACTGCTCTTTTTACATCTTTTAGTGGTGTGCTTATACTACGATATCTTATCGATTATTACAACTTAATATTAGATCTTATTGATAGTAATCGGCATCAGCTGCTAGAGCTGCCAATCCTACATTCGGCCATCCTAACAATTATTCGTCCCGAATAATGGGTTCCAAATTTTCATATTTTCAGCAATTGTGTTAGTATTTGTCGGTCCTTCAAAGTTACCTAGCTTTTCTACAATGTACCGTCCACGTCTCAACTTATGTTGTACAACATAGGGACCAAGAAACTTCCCCTTCAGTTTTAGTCCGGCTTCGAACTATTCGCTTAATGGCAACCATATCGTTGAAGCTGTACTCGTTATCTGGCTTTCTTGATTTATTAAATGACTTACGGTTTTCTCCTTGAATCGACAAAATATTTTCCTTGACCATTTGCCTTAATTCATCTTTCTCTTTTTGTAACTCAACTACAAATTCCTCGTCTATTAACTTTTGAAATTCATTGTTATATTTCGTTCTTAATTGTAAGCCTGTGAGAATTTTAAACGGAGACACCTTTGTGCTCTTCGGTGGAGTAGAGTTTATAAATTGTTGTACTTTTCCAACATGCTTGTACCATGCTTTTGGGTCTGATACGCACAACTTCGTCAACACCGCAATTATAATCCTATTCGATTCTTTCAACTTGCCGGTTTCCACGAGGCACTCCTGTAGCTATAAGTAAATGCTCTATACCTTGTTCCTTGCAATATTCTTCGAAAATATTAGCAGTGAATGCAGTACCACGATCACTGCTTCTGCAACTTATCAACAACTTCTTTTTGTTGGGTACAACCAAACAAATATTGAAAAACCGTCAACTACAACTAAAATGTGGTTATACTGTTTTTTAGTTAGTTCCATTGGCCCTATATGATCAATATGATATGTTTTTAAAGGAATATCTGACTTATCGATAGTATTCAATAATCCTTCCTTTTTGCCACACTTGGAATCACATATAATGCATTCTACACACGATTTAATGATTAACTCAACTTTTCTTGCTAAGTCTGGAATAAAATATTCACGTCTTACTAATTTTATAGTTCGCTTAGCACTAAAATGTCCTTGACGATGGGCAGTAATAATAATTTCATCCTCCATTTTTGACGGTATGACTATTAATTCATTGATTGGACTCTTATGTAAAATGTCATACTTCAAATAATAATCATCATAGGTAGATGTCTCTAAAACTTTGCAAATTGCATTTATCCATTCATCCTGTCTCTGGGCCTGCCTTATACGATGTTTAAGCGAGTCTTGTAACAATAAACAATGCACTCTGCTTAGAGCATCTACATGCTTCATACTTGTCCCTGACCGATGTTCAATTTTATAATCGAAATCTTGTAAAAAGATTGCCCAACGAGAAACTTTAAGGGGAACGTCTTGTTTTTTCATGGTCATGGCAAACGCGTTACAATCTGTTACAATTTTTTTCTTCATACCCAGCAAGTAAATACGCCACTTCTTCAAAGCCTCAACTATTGCAAGAACTTCTAATTCATATGATGAGTATTTTTCTTCAGAGGTTGTCGTCTTCCTGCTCATGTACTCTACAGGGTGGAGTATCCGTACACACTTGCATCGCAATGCACTTCTGTTTCGGCTTTTTGATTATACAACCTTAACACTGGGGAACTTAATAAGCAATATTTTAATTGCTTGAATGAAGCTAACTTTTCTTCTCCCATTTTAAATGTAACGTCCTTCTTCAGTAAGTTACTCAACGGTCTGGCACAGGATGCAAAATCTTTTACGAACCTTCGAAACTAAGAAGTTAAGCCCAAATAACGTTGAACTGCTTTCTTATCTCGAGAAACTGCCTCAGAACTGCAAAAATATACCGCATAAATACCGCCGGGGAGTTAGAAATTCCAAATGAAACAAAGCAGAAATCGTACTGGCCTTTAGGTGTTACGAATGACGTATACTTGCAGGAATCCTCCCCTACTGGAACATGGAAAAAGCCGTTACGTAAGTCTAGCGTCGTGAACACCTTTCCTTTTTGCAACTTGTGTAAAACGTCATCGTTCAAAATCATCGGAAAATTATCACGAATAATTTTCTCATTAAGCTTTCGATAATCGCAACAAAGCCTTTTGGTACCATCTTTCTTTGACACTAACACAGTGTGAGATGCTTATTCTGAAACGCTGTTACGAATTATCCCTTTTTTCAACCAATCTCTGATTTGCTTGTCAACTTCTTCACTATTTACGTATGATAAACGTCTGGGCCTCTGATAGACTGGAACTTCGTCGGAGAGGATTAACTTAATTTCGACTGGACTTGATTTCGGCTGTTCTGGTTTATAATCCTCAATTAACTTCTTGACCTTTGCCTTTAAATTAATGCTTAAGTGTGCAATGTCTACTTCTGAAATTATCTTGTTACTTCTATCGACTGTTAACAGTTGTTGAAAAGCGCTTTGTAATTCAAGAATGTTCGACTTTTGTTCTATAAGAGCTGACTCATGATTTTGTTTTTGATCAAGCTTCTCCGCTGCTTGAAAAACTACCCCTTTTGAACTAATCGATGCATTCACCACATTCAAAATATCACAACCGATTACTCCGTCGTACAGACTGTCTTCATCACGGACGACATGGAAACACATTTTGATTGGAACACTATCAAGATTTTTTGAAGTTATGAAAGAACCCAACGTGTAAATCTTTTTCCCACCAATACCAGACAATTCTTTTACATTCGACTTAAGGGCAACTGGATAAACTTCCTTGTAAATAGTTTCTCGAATCAAACAAAGCTGTGACTTGCTTGCCAACAATAAAGAATGTTTTAAAAGCACGATTGAAAAATGACTGACACTGCTGAATATTTGCTGATTCCTTCTTAATTTGTTTATTAAATATTTTTGCCTCACACTGATTTGCTTTGTGTCCTACTTTATTGCACTTAAAGTATTTGAATCCAACATCCTTACATTCTCTTGCGAAGTGATCGTTTCCACCACAATTGAAACAACGCTTCGCTGAATTACTCGTGCCTTGATTATTGTCAGTCTTTGGCCTTTGTTTAGGCTCATGACTGGAACAAAATCTTTCATATATCTTAATTTTTTGTTTAAACTCATTCAGGCTTGTCGCATTTTACAAACAACTTTTATTCTGCTTAGAATCTTGTATTCCCTCTATAATGTAATCCCTTGTACTTTCTTCGTCTAGCTTACACTGATTTGCAATGCTCTCATTGCATAAAAATATTCACTTAAAGATTCATCCTGTTTCTTTTTCCAGTTTTACTTCTCTCTTCTTATGAACGTGTGTAGGTGCACATGAATCCGTCTTTTTCTGCTTCACGTCTTATGTGACACCGACAAGCTTCTTAGATGTCTGTTTCTTTTATTCTTTATTCCTTCCAACCGTTTCACTAAATTGTTGTTGATCGCCTTCTCGTCGTTGGACTTCTTTTCGCCGTTATTCCTCTTTTCGTTGACTTCGTATCACCGTTGTCTTCACGTCTGCTGTTTTACTAGGTTGTCCACCTCGCGTTGATGCGCAAAGTGAACACACTCAGTATTTATTGTTGTTGATCGCTTTTCCGTCGTTATACTTATTTTCGCCGTTATTCCTCTTTTCGTTGTACCTCTTTTTGCCGTTGTTTCTCTCGCCGGTTTACTTCTCAGCGTCTCTGCTTGTAGCGTTCTCGTCGCTCCAACGTACAAAGTATTCTCCAGCTTCTGAATACTTTCGCAGAATGTCGCCTATTCTGCCACCGCAGTTAGACGATACCGACTGCGTAGAACTTAATCACTTTGCATTTAATTTGCATTAACTGCAACCTCCTCCATCAACGCAATGAAATAATGTTAGTTGCGCTGAGCTTGAGCAACTTTGACAACTTTAAAAATAACTTTTTGTCACCGAATTTTGCATTACTTTTTACTTCGCTGTGTTGGTCCTTATGTTCATCCCGGTTGAGCCCCCAAAATTGTAGGACTGAACTTTTAAAGCAACATTAATCAAAACAACTTCTCCGATTTAATATATAAAATAATAATTATAACGTTTATTTAGCGAATATACTTCATTGTATGCGTACACAATTTTAGCTACTTCAATTGTACCGCCTTACGCTTTGCCGGTTCAGTTACTACTTCTCGCCTTACATATTTTAGTGGTGTGCTTATACTACGATATCTTATCGATTATTACAACTTAATATTAGATCTTATTGATAGTAATCGGCATCAGCTGTTAGAGCTGCCAATCCTACATGTACTTTTACTTTTTTATTTCATTCAAAACAAATACTGCAAAATCTATGTAGATTCATAAAAAAACTTATTAGTGGCTTTTTGAAAAACTCTCTACGAACATGGCCAGAAATTTATGCTACCTTAGTATAAGGTTTTATTTAATCGTTGCTCGTTTCTATCTGTTATTGCTGTTGGCTTCTGTTGCAATGCCATGGCTTTCATATCATACCGCATATTTTCGCGTCACTTAGCACGTTGTCACACATATATAGTTTAATTTTTGTTCAGTTTTGAACCTCAAACGTCCGCTGTGCGTCCGCTTACCAAAACTGGGATCCGCGTGCATTATTCTTCCTCTGTCAAGTGTAGCAAAATGTGGGATGAGCAAGGGGAAGGGGTTGGCGTGGAGAGCAAATGTGTCCGCTGCTAACTGCCCCACGGCAAACGATTGTGTTGCATGTTTGCATTTTTGGCCTCTGCATATAGATAATTAAAGCATTTTGTGTAATTTAGCTACTGCGGTTTTCTTGCATTTAGCTACTGCTGTTTGTCGAAGGGGTTTTTTCACATCAAATTTAGCATATTCTTTTTCTGCGCAAATATATGCAGAGGACTTTGCATAAAACGTTTTCTGGATAGCAAGCGTCATTTTGAAGATTTTTTGAAGCAATTTATTAAATTCCATTGAATACCGGAGATGTGAACATGAAAAGGGTTTGACATTTGATTGGAGCAGAAGCAAAATTCTTTTGTTCAAGTGTTTTGTCCGTGTGTTTACGCTCCTGCTTTTCATATAAACATACATTTATATAAACATACATATATATGTATGTTTATTGAAATTCCATTTGATTCGACAACTTGCAAAACACAAAAACCATTCCTACATATTTTTATGTTTAACTTGCAACTCAACAAACGTGCTAATCCAAGCTGTAGTCTCTAGTTCTGTCAGGCCAAGGCTTAAAATTGAATAAAAGCGCAAAAAATGAGAAAAAATTTTGTTTGTTATGGTCGGAATCCTAGCAATAGAATTTTCCTTTTTTCTTAACTCGCCAGCAGCAAAAGAATCAGCCTACAAATACATATTTTCATATGTAAATATTTAATAATATCAAAGCGAAACGAGCTTAACATTTGAAAAAAAAAAACAAGTAAGAAGGCTCTAGTCGAGTAAGTTCGAAATTAACGTTAATTTGATTGCTATTTGCGTTGCCATTTTGATGTCGTTGAATACGTTTACGCTTATCAAATACTTGTTATCAAAATCGATTTTTGTTGTCTGTCGCAGAGATTTTCACCTTCTTTCTCTATGCATAATTATTTAATATTTAAATCACTCTACTGAGTACATAATTCTTAGTAATGTAGTAGGGTACTCTGTCCAAGCCAGACCTTAATCTGGGGGATTTTTCTATTATTAAGCTTAAAGCTCTCAACAATCGGAGCTTAGGAAGCTTAATCACATAATTTGAATTATCACTAAAGATTTATCATAATAGTTGATTACAGATATAACTCATAGTTTGACAAATTCCCCGTTTGACCCTTTTTCTGCCATCCTGAACGTATGCAACATAATTTTATTAAAATTATAAGCCAAGAAAGACACGATAAAATGCTTGTACTTCACAGATTTTATGTTTGAGTACTTAACCCAAGAATGGATAATATTTCGTTGATTTATCGATCGATTTCGCCGAGAACAACTGATAGTAATTTCGCCTGATAACCCTTTTAACTTTGCGTTAATCACAAATCCATCAACATCAAACACTTTTATGTATACATATAGCTTATATAGTATATACAAATTAGGTTTTATTCACCCAAACAGGCTCGTTTTTTTTTTTGTTCTGTTTTTTTTTTTTTTTTTTTGTATTTAACAGTATTTTTTTCTATGTAAACAAAAGATAAAAGCTCATGTCATCATCAAACTCGACATTGTATTATCTTTTTAATAACATTTCCTTCATTTAACGCAGCTGACAGCTTCCTGTCTTAAAACAAATGATAGTCCCGCTGCTGCTCTTTATCTCTCGCACTCTCTCTTTCTGTCTTTCTGTATGCCTCATAAGTGTGCCCCAATTATGTATGTATATTTGTTGTTATGTCGAAAATGTTGCACGGTGGCATTTATACGTTGAGTAATTTGACATTTTTGTTGCACGTATTGAGATTCAATTAACAAAGGCGTCGTCGGCACAGTTCATAAATCACATTCAGAAAATCACAAAACTCGTACCTCAAAATGAGAAGCGGCGTCGATTAATTATGGCCAATTTGATTGATGTGCGTGAGGTGAGTATTTAAATGATGTCAGAATCGCACGGCTGCTTCCATCGAAATGAAATACAAACGAAGCGACCTCATTCAAACTGATGGCGTATTGTTCACATTTAATTAACACTTAATGGTCCAATTTGCATAATATACTATATATGGTAGGGCAGTGCCAGTCGCATTTAATCGCATCTCTCTTTATCTTATTGAAAGCGATATTTAAATTCATGTTATTTGTACAGTTATTTATTCAATATTATTCTAATCGATTCTTTAAGCTTTTATCTTTTTTTTTAAAGTTTGAGAAACCAAAGTTTTTTTTAAATTTGGGAAAATGGATATATTTGATAGATATATAGTTGTGTGGATTTTCGTTTTAAATAATTTTTTAAAGAGTATATTGATTTTGTGCAATGTCCGTCTGTCCTTTTGTCCAGTTAATATTTGAAACTAAAGACAAAATAAAAAAATAACCATAATTGTCGCCCTCAGTGCCGAATTTGAAAAACAGGACTGTAGGAATTTAGCACAGCTTAAGATGGTGACACCTATTGATACTTTAAAAATCAATGTGTTAGTATTGCATATTTATATGTATATTCCTTTATTAAGTGAGATATAGTTTTTTTTAATCACAAATAAAATAACAAATATGACATCGATTGTATAACATAAATATCAATAATATCAAATATTCCGCTGCAATTTTTTCGTTCATCCATTAGCATGCACCCATTTTTGCAATGTTGAGATTTCGTCCCAGTTTTTTATAATCGCGCTGCGTACATTCAAATTCACAGCGATTTACAAACGTAACACCATTGGTACCACACACCTGACCCTTCTCCTTGAGGTTGCAGGGACAAAAGCTTGCCTCGCTTTGACCCAACCAAATGGCGGCTAACACAAAGAAGACCAATGCAAACACATTCAATGACTTCATCTCTGCACTTGAGCTAATTAAACGAACTTCACGTTGAAATGTACGTTGAGAGAGACGTTTTGCGATATTTATAGCAGTCTTCTTTCGAGATTCTAAGTTTCAACGCTATCGCGTCGAGTGTTGAATTTGCACTGAGCTTAAAAACGCCAAGCAAGCGCGTTTGCTTGTGAATTTGTAAGGTTTGAGGAAAGAAAGAGAGGAAGACGAGGTACTCTACAAATACTATCTGAGTATGCGTCAGGTTTGCTAATTAGTCAACAAGTTGCTGATTATTTTGGTATGTGATTGTCTGTGAGTGTTTTCACTTGAAAAACAAAAACAGCTGCCTTAAGCTTCACTCCCTCTTCGCTCCTCTCTCTCTCTCTCTCTATATATATATATATATATAAATATCACTTATTTAATTTCAATGATTTGCTTTGTTTGCTTTATTTACTCAAAACATTTGAATTTTTTGCTTTCTGCAAATAGAAGTTCTGTGAATTGATAACTAAGCCGTTAGGAAAATACCAAGCCATATTATCATTTGAAAAATAAGCAGCAAAAGTTATCGTGTTAAAAGTTATTTCCCTAGTGACCAGACTGCTAATCGAAATTGAGTGACTTAAGTGTCAGGTTCTTAAAAGTGTGCGCAAATTGACACAAACAAACTACAGGCAAAATGGAAAATAAAAATATACATTGAAAATGATTATGGCATTTTGTTAATTGAAATTGTAATGGAAATGAAAATGAATATTAAAGTGAGTGCTTGCAGCAAAAACAGAACAATTGCTGACAAATGCTATTGCTTTAGGATAATTACTTTTGCCACCTGTGATTATAAAGGGCTTAAAAAGATCGACGCACCCAGTGGAATAAGCGATTGCTACTGCTTCTATTACGAACAAGGTGGCTGATAAGAAGCGAAGAAACGCAAGACCAAGAGCAATAACGCGAGAGCGAGAGAGAGATTTGGAGAGTTGTCGATAGAGATGGTTATGCCTTTCGCTCTTGAACCTGAACGAAAATCACGAACAAGTTTTTAGGTTTACTCGTTTGGCATAGCTGTCAAAATTTATTATTTGTTGTGTTTTTCTCCATCTGTTCCAGGCAATTAAATATTGTGCAATTTTACTTATTCATACTGCTGTGAATACTGCAAAGCAAATAATCTTTAAATGAGTATTGCAATTAGTTAATACATTCTTGAAAGCTGCTTTTAAAATTTCTTAAAAACAAACAACGAATCAGGTTATTATAGTGAACAAGTGCAAGCGGGCAAGCATTTGCGATATATAAGAAGAAGACTTGCCGCTTAAACAAATAATATATAAATATATGGAATAAAGTTACAAAGTGTGATGTTGATGCTGTGCCTAATCCTGTCGGCATTTGAGTGCGGCTTGACCAAAACTATGTGTATTTGTACACGCGAATATAATCCAGTCTGAGGCACCGATTCGCACACCTATTCAAATCTTTGCTTGTTTTAGTGTGCGCGCCGAGATGTGGAACGGGTTGGATACAGTTTGAATATATTAATAAGGAGCAAATGTTAAAATAAGCATTTGTAAAAAAGACTAAAGAATATCAACTTGATTTGTTTTCTTTTCTCATATCTTTGTAAATGAATAATTTAATACGGTCCTGAATATATAACAAATATTATCAAGCACTTTCCAAAATATACATATTAGAATTATTAGCAAGCTGTTTTCGAAAATATCCCTTTAACAAATAAACTAAACATAAACTATATGGGTAATTATTGTGGAAACGGCACAAACTGTCAAGCACCTGCGATAAGATAAGAACACAGCTATAAAAAAAAACCCGAACTCGACAAACCCAACCGAAATAAAGAGCCCCATTGTCAGTATCAATATTGAGTTGCCTGTGGATTAACCTACTGAACAATATATACAACACAACAAGAAATACACAATGAAGTTATTGATTTTGATGTTGGCATTGTGCCTGCTTCTATCTGGATTTGTAAGTGGACAAAAGGATGAGGATAAGGTGGATATACCCAAAAGGATCTGTCCCTGTCCCCGCAACTATGATCCAGTCTGTGGCAGCAATCTGATCTCCTATCCCAATCGCTGTCTGTACGATTGTGCGCGTCGGGAATTGGAACGAGCTGGTCGCAGTATGGATATGTTAAGAACGGGCGAATGTTAAGCCAAACACGATTTTAAATACAAAAACCTTATAAAAAAAAACAAAGAATTTAAACTTTAATATCAAATAAATGTAATTGCGTTCAACTGTTGAATCATCAATGGGGAAACAGTAATAATAATATTATTGCTTATCAATAAGAAAAACAAAGCGAGGCGGCCAACTGATAGCAACTGACTTTATCTGGCAGTGCATATAATAGCTATAAATCAGATGGCAAAGCACTCTATTGGGTTGAGGGTTGGCTATTGTCAAATTGTAACACTATTTCAAATGCTGAAACCACTGTGCTTAGAGATATTTTTTACATAAAAAAGTTGAGACCATGGTATAAACAGTTTATTTGATCAGTTGTTACAATGTAGAATCATTGTAGATATGTTGAAAAATTGAAGCTCGGAAAATGTAGAACGACGAAATTTTTGTTAAAATTTTGTTGACAACGCTTAACTTATTTATTTACAACTTACCATCTCGTTATAATTATAAGCAATTAAATTATGCGTAATAATTTTTAACACTTGTGTAAAACAACTTTTAGGTTGTTTTGATAAGCTTGTTGAATTTTGTAGTTGCTGTAATTGCTAGTGTTCCAAAATGTGTGATATTCAGCACGCGCGAAATTGGAATAACTCTTTTAGATGAACACTTTATTATGCATTATACGTTAGGTCTAAAGTATGCCTATATTGAAAAAGCCATAAAATGCAAACAATATGCAATTCAATGTATATATCTTGACAATGCATATTTCCTCGAAATTGGTATAACTCTTTTAGATGAACACTTTATTATGCATTATACGTTAGGTCTAAAGTATGCCTATATTGAAAAAGCCATAAAATGCAAACAATATGCAATTCAATGTATATATCTTGACAATGCATATTTCCTGGAATCCCCTATTTAGACCCAGCAGCAGAAATATTACCGATTACTCAAAAACATAAAAGGTTATAATCTTAAAAACATAAATCCAAAAAAATCCAGACGGACAGGCGGTCGTTCCTGGTACTCCGTACGAATTTATATATCTCCGGTGTTTCTTAACCGATTTCAATAAAAATTTCACAGATTTTCGTTTTGTTAAAAGTTTCAATCCCCATTTTCAAGTTTTCGATTTTCATGATTTTTTGTTATCAATTACATGAGTATATCGTAAACCGGAAAAGTTATCGAAAATTTGACACAAACTTGCTATACCTAGGGATTAGAAGTGCTCATATCCACAATATGGCGTCTCTAGCTTGTGTAGTTCCTGAGTTCGACGCGTTCATACATACAGACAGACGGACGGATGAACGGACAGACGGACATGGCTATATCGACTCGGCTGTTGATGCTGGTCAAGAATATATATACTTTATGGGGTCGGAGAAGCCCTTTACATACTTTTGCACAAATCCATTATACCCTTTTTTACCCATTTCATGGGTTAAGGGTATAAAAAGGATCTTATGTTTGATAATTATTTTTATTTGAGAACTTGTAAATTAATTTGGTAGCTTTATTTCGTTCACTTTATCAACCTTGCCTTCCAATCTGAAAAAAACCCTTTTTGACCAAGGTAATATTATAGAAATTTGCATAGGTAACCCCATCGATCCTTAAGTACTAACTGACAAAGACACATTTCCTCCCCATCAGAGGTGCCATAGCTGAGAGCAAACATTATGATTAAAACAGAGGAATGT
This sequence comes from Scaptomyza parva, assembly GCA_035044645.1. Taxonomy (NCBI): domain Eukaryota; kingdom Metazoa; phylum Arthropoda; class Insecta; order Diptera; family Drosophilidae; genus Scaptomyza; species Scaptomyza parva. The sequence goes on from JAWNNT010000063.1 coordinate 3,887,248, forward strand.
TTAAAATAAAACATAATTTGTACATTCAATCCATTAACTGTTTTATACAAAATTACACTAAAAGAATTACGTATCTAAGCGTTGTTTGTGACTGCAAAAATGTTTAACGCACCTTGAAGCTAAGCAAATGATATTTACAAATAAATCACGTTTTATTATGCTTTCGATTATGCGTGTTATTTGAGTGAAAAACTGTATGTTTCAACTTTCTATCTAAATAAATGATTGCCCAGCTCTGGCACAAACAATTGATTACCGTTACTTAGTATTTATGCACACTTTTAATTAAATATTTAATTTTTAGCAACGTCCCTCTTTGACTAGGCAGAGTGTTAGGAGACTGAGAAGTTGCATTATGATGAGAACTACGAATGGTTTGAAACAAAAAGTTTTACATACACTCTCATAATTGTGTTATACATAATGTTACTAAAATAATTCGGTAACTAAGCGATATATGAATTTAATATAAAAGTTTGTCAGAGGAAAATCGTTTAACGCAACGTGAAGCTAATCAAATTGACAGAACAAATGTTAGTAACAGGAAACCCAATTGACATTTTCTTATGTTTTCGAATGCGTGTTGACTCACTCATCCACTTTATACTCTTAATTTATATCTAATATGATTTTGATATAATGTATGATTGTCCAGCCCTGGCATAAGCAATAGATCAATATTTGTGCACATATTTTGTTTAAATATAACCTAATTCACAATTAGCAATAAGTGCTTAAAAAAAGGGAAATACAAATACAAAAATCTTTATAACATATGTTTATCAAATTTTCACATATTGTGATCAGGGCTTAAAAAGCATATGTAAAAATGATTTCAAGATGGCTTGCAAGATTCATCTTTGACGAAGGAAATATTTCGTGCCTGACTTGAGCCACTTCGCCAGTGGCTCCCACATGACAGACGCCAATATATTTTGAATGTTATAGAAATGTTATAGATATTTGCATAGGTAACCCCATCGCTCACAGCGATCCTTAAATACTAAATAGCAAAGACACATTTCCTCCCCATCAGAGGTGCCATAGCTGAGAGCAAGCATTATGATTAAAACAGAGGAATGTTTGAAACAAAACTTAAGTTGTATCCATTAACTGTTTATACTAAATTTCACTAAAATAATTACGTTGTTTGTCACTGCAAAAATGTTTAACGCACCTTGAAGCTATGCCCTGTTATAATCAATTGATTACCGTTGCTTTGTACACACCTTTGATTCAAAAACTTGAAAATATACAACAAGCAATACGTGTCCCATTTGCAACACACACACTATATAAATAATATTTATTACACATATAACATTTTCAGTTGTTCACATTTAAGGCTTAAAGAATATGTATATGATTCCAATATGGTTTAGCAATGTCCGTTTTTGGATAGACTTAGACTGCGTCCCTGGCGTTTGGAACGCTTAACGGCACAGCTCAATTCACAGAGATTAGGATAGGTAACGCCATTGCTGCCACACACTTGTTGCAAGATTCGAGGACAGGCACACATTTCCTCCTTTTCAGCGCTGGCAAAGCTGAAGGCAAACAAGGCCAACAGGCAGAAAGTGATAAAAGCGAGGAAACGCATTTTGTGATTAGAACAGATCGAGCTGTTAGTCAAGACTGAAATTTCGCATTGTAATGGCATTGTTTTATACCATACGAATAGATAATAGTACTCAGAGCGCCCAACAAGTCAAAAGAAACAACAACAAGCAAACAAGTGCTCAGAGTTGTGGCTAAGCAGCAAGGCTTTAAAATTTAGTTGCAAGAAAATACCAAAACTACAAAAATGATATGCAAATAGACAAGTCGTGACTTTTTACAGCTTTTCACAACGTGTATTCGGCAAACAAACAATCCCAAATTGATTACATTCTATAATGCGGTCATCATGCCGTATGCGCAATATGCTAAAATCATTTTGCTAAAGAGTCTTAACAACAACTAAGCAGCAGATGTTGGCCTTACTGAAATTAAAAAACATTTATAAAAAAAAAAAACAAAAAAAAAATAAAGAATCCCTTCAATTCCGCAAGAGGCAATTTCAAACGGAATTTTTAGTTAAGGGAACAAAGCGAACAAAGTAAATAGGCTTAAATCTTTTATAAAAAAAAAATCGTTACTTAAGTTAAAGATTGAATACTCTTTCATATACTCTTTCTAAAACATTTACCTACGAAGAAAATATTACTAGGCGTCGTATAGAAATCATTGATAATTCTTATATTTACGGATAAGAAAGTAATGATTCATCCAAATATTTCATTAATTTCATCAAGCCTATTGAGAGTTTGGTAGACTTTAATTTTTTAAAAATAATTAATCTAATCGTTTTCAACTGATTAAGTTGCTTACGGTAACAAATATTAGGACTTTTCTCCTATACATTTTTACAAAACCTATTGTATTTATTATCAAATCTAGAACATTTTATTATACGAAGTATTTTTTAACCTTAAAAGTTAGCTTTTACGGTACATTAGCTTCCAACTCAGAATAATTTTCAAGTATTCCACGGCAGCACTTTCTGTTACTCACACAAAGCTTATAAAATATGCATAATATATACTCTTTCTTATTTGCTGGCAATGGGATATAGCAATACACTCTTCCAAGCTCGCAGCCGTTTATAAAGGAGCTGATGTATACAAGGGGCAAGAAGACCTTTCGGGTATACATACATACATATGTATGTATGTATACGGTTTCGTATTGTATTCGCACAAACACACACACACACGAAATCATTCTCTAAAGTCATTTTTGCATATAATTTAATACTTACAGTTGCCAGCACGCCGGAGGCTCTACCAAGTAAACGTGAAGAGGGTAACGCGGGCGGCGCAGGTGCGGACAGCAGCAGCAGTGGTAGTGGCATTGGACCTGCAGTAAGCAGTGCGGGTGGTGCAGCAACATCATCATCTGCAACAACAGGAGGCGCAGGCAGCGGGGTTACAAGGGCGCCAAATAACGGTGAACAGAACAGTCCAACGAGCTTTGAACTGGGTAGCAACAATCAATGCGCCAATGCGACAATAAATGGTCAAGTGGCAAGTAAGTATACCTCAGGCGATACAACCACAAAACAAAACGAAAAACGAACGGCAAAGGATAAAAAAAAAGATCTGTGAAAACTAGAGTTGTGAACTTAATTTTAGTTTTTTGTTTTTTGAACAATTTAAGTACGATTAGATATCAAGTATTAAAAAAATAAACAAAAATACAAAGAATTAAAGAAAACTGTATTATTGTAGGCATTTGGCACAGACTTTATGGTTGTGACCTTAATGGAAGGTCTGCTCCACACACACCTCCCTTGCTGGACGCAACTCTCACCTATCTGTTACAAAGCAACACTTTGCACTCATTTTGTGTTGCACGCTTGTGATTTCTGGCATGCTATCCTCATTAATATCCTGAAGATTGGCCACTAAAAATAAACATAAAACATTTCATCACACGCCCCATAGTTGAAAGTTCAGTTCGGAATCTGCACGAGACAGAGAGAGACTTGATAAGCGGGAAACAATAAAATCTTAACAAGCGATACCGTTAAGCCGTAAGAAATCTCGAGTGTAACATAAATTTAAGTGCTGCATTAAAGCTCCGATTTTATGAGTGAGCTAAAGCTAGAGGGCATAATAACTGGAATGGGGCGGTGTGGAAAAGGAATGCAGCTAACAGACCAAAAGTGTTGCTGTCGTTTACTTGCTAGCGTTTGCCAGGTTCCCAGGGTTGCGAAGTTGTTGATTGCCTCAGGAGCTTAGACACTTTGTTATTTTGGCTTTGTCTTTCTGGCATTGCTCAACGCACGGCAAATAGATAAATCCTTAGCAATTTACTCGCCTGCATCCACTTCGAATCGTCTTTCCTTTGTCTTTTGCCAACTTGCCACTTACCCTGAAGCAGTCAGTTTTGGCATACACAAAAAAGAAAGAAAATAAATAAGAAGGCTTTTTTTGTTGTCGATTACATGTGTATATCGTAAACGTAGTTCGTGAGATCGACGCGTTCATACATACAGACAGACGGACAGACGGACATGGCTAAACCGACTCGGCTGTTGATACTGATCAAGAACATATATACTTTGTAGGGTCGGAGAAGCTTCCTTCTGCCTGTTACATACTTTGCACAAAACCATTATACCCTTTTTTACGCATTTCATGGGTTAAGGGTATAACAAGAAACGTTCGCTCGTTAAACAGTTACTTTGACGCTTTCGGGTTCAACTAAATAAAGAATGGTGTGCCACAAATAGCTTACAAGTTATTTCACAACAATATTGATTTCGTTTTTACAACCACTGTGCGAATGTATCTAAAGCTTAAGGGTAAAAGAACCAAAAACAAATTATGTATATTCAAAATCAAAAGCGTTTATTTTTCTTTCCACTTCCTTTGACAATATAGTTTCGCAGCTTTTAACTACTTAATTTTTGTTTGTTAGAGTATTTTAACTTCTTAGTTATCAGTTTCATTAAAGTTTATTCAAACTTGTTTTTGGTTTTCGGTATATTTTTGAATAATTTTCTTATGTTAAAGTTGCCGAGATTTTCCTTTAAAAATTGTTTCTTTATTTTTTTCATAATTTCTACAAGTTGAAGCTAAGACATCAAATAATTTAAATTTCATAACACTAAAATTGCTCATTCTTTTGCTTTTTTACTGCAAATCAAGTTAGCCTTGGTGCTTTTGATGCCAACAAACGTTAGTCTGCTGCCCAATCAAAGTAATTCATACTGACAAACAGAATATATATTATATTTATATATATATATTGTATTCATTTCACACTAAATAATTGCTAAATATCGTTGCAGAGCACGGTTCTCTCACCATTGTTAGGCGCTCGAATAGTCGCAAGAATTTTACACAAATCGACGGACAATCGCAATCAATTGCCTCGCCTTCTTCAAGCAGCATCAGTTTCTTCCAGACACCGTTTAGTGATCCACTCGCGGAGCGTTTAAGTGGTAGAGGTAGTAACGGAAACGCTGCCGCAGCTGCGACAACGGATAAATATCGTTCGGTTGAAAGTGTAGCGCAAGGTGGTGCGAACTCTGCCGGCAAAATGCAGCCCTCGTCGCCAAATAATACAAACTATTCAACAGATCTAACACAGAACGATCGCGGCGCTTACGACTATAGACTAACTCGCGACTCCAATTATGCGAATTCCATTGCCGCTGACGCAGCGAGCTCAAATCTTGATCAACCGTCGGATCAAACCGCAGAATCGGGCTCAAATGTATCGGTCGCTGATGCTTGGGAAACGGAAACTTTGCCGCCTGTCGATACGCCAGATGCTCTTAATAAAGCAGCTATTCGGTGAGTAATTATTTTCAGTTATCGAGTGCAAGACTATTATAATATCGTTTACTTGCCTTTGTAACTTCTCACGTTTAATCTCTCTCCCTCTTTCTATGTTGTTGTGTTTACAGAATACGTAGTTTGCTGCGAAGAATGGATCATGAGGCAGTTGCCTATGAGGATATGCAGCGTAATTTGCATTATGCTGCTCGCGTGCTTGAAGCTGTTTTCATTGACGAATCAAGGTAGGTGCAAGTATTGCTTAGGTTTTTTTTCTGTGTTGTACTTAAAACTATTTGCGCCATTTTCTAACCAAAAAAGTATATCCAACAACTGGCAAAAAAATTAAATAAAAACAAATTGCCGGCGCATTGCGGGATCGTCAAATTCAATTGGTTCAGGCTTATTCAGCGTATTCAGTAGGTTCTTTTCCATTTATAGTGCTGCCTAGTTCTATCATAATTGAATTTGTATTCGGATTGCACACAAATATAAAAATGGCGAGCTTTTAATCAGTATCATCAATTGTTGTTCCCACATTTACTATAACTCATTCAAATCCATCCATCTATAACATAATTTAGACTATTTTAGCTAATGACAATTTCTTTTTTAAAATTATTTTGTTTTGGGTTTCCGTTGACAACGTTTTTTATATACATACATATATTTTATTTCTTTTTATATTCTGTGTGTGTGTCTATTGTTTGAGCAGAAGCCCCACGTCAGGTAAAATTAAATTGGGGCAGATTGCGTCTTCATCCGTTGAGAGCGAAGAGTAAGTCTATTGTAGAGTCAACTTACAAATTTGGTTTTTGTCGTTATAACTTTGTTAATTTTTAACTCTCTTAAAATATATATATATATATATATATATATATATATATATATATGTCTTTTCCATCAGTTCCCCTCTCAACTGCGTGCTCATTTTATCTACAAAACTTACCTACTGAACCCACCCACCAAAACAAAAAAAAACACAACCCGATTTCATCTCTATCTATTTCCTTTTAATTCTTTAACCTTTAATCTTACTCTCATACGTTGTAGTGCTGTCTTTTTTTGTTCTTTTTGTCGAGTAAACTGATTACTCTATACTACTTTTAATTGCCTTGCTCTGCAGTAAGTCTGTCATCTCATCCAATATCCTCATCTCATCTAACGCATAACTCATACTAATATGCATTTTAGGTGTCATTTAATCAGCGTGATTATAAGCTAGTCTAGACAAGTTAACTTAATCAACTAATACCCCTAACCTTCTGCTACTAAGCACCGTGTATAACTGAAGTACTTTCTCTCACACTATCCTTGAAAAAAAAATACGAATTCTAGGTGTACTTAATTTCAATATCTCTTCTTAGTATTTTTGAGAAGTTTGCCGAAATTAACTTCGAAACATCTGACTTTACTATCAATACGTTTTTCTACATATACAAAAATCTTTTTTTATATATCTGCGAACTGTCTTCATGGGAAGTTTATTGTGTACCCTTTCCCCATACTTCTTAGTTTACTTTTTCGAACAGCCAAATGGGAGAAGACAGTTGTACATATTACATTTTTATTATTTACCACATACACACACGCGCACACACACACACACACTCAGAGGATCCAATTTTCACTTAAAAACCTTCAGAAATCCCAACGCTCCTGTCACTCACAGGCGTGCAGCATTTATTACGGGTAACCCCATTTTACGCGGACACATTGTGTTTGTAAATTATTCACAACCTTCTTCTGACACGGTTCTTCGATTTACATATCCGTTCGTATATAATGTGGGTTGGGTTTTTAAAATCAACAACAAACAATCAAAGTTTCGACTTTCAACTCGCCTTAAAGTATGCAACATATTTTTTATTTGTTCGTTGCCAGTGTTCCATCAGCGATAAGCTATACGTAGATGTGCCAAATCGCAAATTTCCCTAATGGAAGTTTGTCTTTTTCTAGGCTCTTGCAGAAATTGATATGCGACAAAATGTTAAATAAGATAAGATAGGTAACAATTAGACAAATGTTATTCAAAATATGATTATAATTTATTATTCGCTTTAAATAAATAATTTAATAATTTATTTAAAACATGATTATAATTTAATATGAATATATATAGATAGATATAGATATAAATAATTTAAATGTATTTTGAAAATGATTTTAAAATCATTAAATCATCATCATAATAGTTGAGGCAGGTCAATGAATATCCTGACAAGTGCTATGCGCGCTTATTAATGTGTATACATACATGCGCTTGTATATACACATATTCATATGCAGCGATTGGAGTAAGAAATAAAAAATCGAATCGAAGCCCAGCGAACAGAAAACTGAAACAAATGCTCCCATACATATGTACATATATATATATATACATATATACATATACATACGTCTAGTGATATTTGCTGCTGTTGAGCCTGGCGAAGGCAGCGCCAGGGCCAAGCAGAGAGTGCGTTTATGTCGGTATACGACATACGTCTGGTGATAATTGCTACTGTTCAGCATGGCGAAGGCAGCAGTATACATACCACTGGTGAAATGACGCGTAATTCACCGAAAAAAACCGAAAGATCGCCTGGCGATGGATTAGGGAAATTTGCGATTTGGCAAATCTACGTATAGCTTATCGCTGGTTGCATGTAAAGAACGAGCGTTTTTTTTTGTCGAACTTTGTTTGTTAAATTGGTCACGTGCTTTTTACAGCTTTCAGAATCTAATTCGCTCTAATTGACTTTTAAACTTGAAAACAACTACAACTGATGTACTTTTTATTTTTTCTTTCTATTGCCAACCATGTTTAAAAAAACTCACAAACATCATATAAAAAATATTACAAAAAATATATAAATATATTTTATGTGCCAACCAACGAAACGTACCAAATATATAAATTTTTTTGTCTGTAACGGTTTGCTTTAACTCACTGCCAACTGCTGTGCGAAAAAACACTTGACCGACCCCCGAAAATAGTGATGCCAAACGCTGTAACGGCAATTGTACAAATCTTAACAACAATAACTCCAATACCAGCTGTGGCCTACATAAAGCAGCGACAGAGGAAGAACAGGCAACATTGAACTCGGACCATCAGACGACGAGCATAGAGAGTCGCACAAAAGGCGTGTCTTTAGCACCACAAACGCATAGCGGTCCGACTGGGCCGCCAACGGAAGGGCAAGAAATGATTTCCAAAACACTTGAGTCCGTGCAAGAGGAACTTACAACATTAACAACAACAGCGACGACGTCGACGACAACAACAACAACGGTAGTTCCAAATGCAGCATTGACAGATGGTACAAGTGGATGCAGTAAAACGAATCAAGCTGCGGGTCAAAGTGTTTCCAGCAGTAGCAGTTGCAGTAATAAAGCGACCGTTCAGCGACAAAGACGCCTGCGCACACCGGTCTGGGCGAGATCAATGTCGACGAATAAAACGTACTTGAATAATTGTTTTATATACTTCTTCTTCATAACTTAGCGTAATTTTTTGTATGCATTTTCAGTTAATTGTACAATGTATATATTTAACGTTTACGTTGTCTTTTACGTTGTTTCGTTACGTTAACCAAACCACAGCCCCAAAACAACTAAAAATACTGCTCGCCATACCTTTTTCTCCCTCCCTCTCTCTCTCTCTCTCTCTCTCTCTCTCTCTCTCTTTCTCTCTGTCTGTCTCTATGTTTCTGTCTTTCACTGCCTTTCCAAATTACTAATATTGTGTCTTAAGTGCTTATACAATAAAATTGTCTACGTTTTCTACTGTTGTAAATATATTGTGCAGTTATTGTCCCCCCTACTTCAGCTACTGTATAAAACCTATGTACATAAATAAATTTCAATACCACTTTTTGTGCCACAAAGTATTTCCCTTTTCTTTGCTCGTTATACTATCCCGACCCTTAGCGGCGATTTGTACACTATTACATACTTACATGTAAATGCATATTTGTTAACGTTTATTCACAGTTAAATTCATAGCATGTAAATATCCTTTGGCATATTTTTCAACTTATGTGTATGATATTGTATTTATTAAATCTTTAAATTGCTAGCGCATGTGTAAACTATGTTTTGCGCCTTTTCATTTGAATTTGAAAATCCGATAACGTTTTTTCCTTCGTGCATTTAGCTATGTACTCGATACAGCTATCGATATTGCAAATGTTAAGCAACAACGGAATGGTATGTAATGTAACAGCGCCATGACACCGATCGCGCGGTGGCAACATTGTGCGTTTATCTTGCCGCCAAAAGTGAGGAAAAATTCATATTTGTAGTGTTTAAATTGTTTTGTACATAATATAAATTGTTAAAACGCGTTTTGATTGTGTGCAGCAAGTGTGTATTAAAGTGTCATGAGCAGCGAAAAGGTTAAAAACAGCCACGATCCTGATGACTCGGATGAATCATGCGGCGTAAGTTATAAAAGGCAAACTGCAAACCGGCAAAAACGAAAATAATTAATAGCAACAATTTCCGAATGACACACATGCAGGACGAATCAGCCAGTTTCACAACAAATAGCACCACATCACGCAGCAAATCACCGACATCATCAAGCACGCGAAGCAAACGACGCGGCCGCCGCAGCACAAAATCAAAGACGAAAAGCGGCGCAGCATACAAATACGAGTAAGAAAAACAACAAAATTCAAAATTAAAGTGAAATTCACGATGTGTTGCATCTACTTCAAGCACACACATCAAGGAGAATCATGGCGCAAGCATTTTTGGCGTAACTTTTAACACGCTTCTGGGCAAAGATGAGCCACAGGTGTTTGTTACAGCCGGCAGCAATCGTTGCACCGTCTATGAATGTCCACGCAAAGGTGGCCTAACCCTTCTCCACTGCTACGCCGATCCAGATGTAAGTTGCCTGCCGATGTGCTTAGCAAATTGTTAATCTATGTGTTATTTATGCCAGCCCGATGAGGTCTTCTATACCTGCGCCTGGTCATATGATCTAAAAACATCTGCACCGTTGCTGGCGGCCGCTGGCTATCGTGGCGTCATTCGTGTCATTGATATTGAACAAAACGAGGCGGTTGGCAACTATATTGGACATGGTCAGGCCATCAATGAACTCAAATTTCACCCGCACAAGCTGCAGCTGCTGCTCTCCGGCAGCAAGGATCATGCCATACGCTTATGGAATATACAGACGCATGTGTGCATTGCCATCTTTGGAGGAGTTGAGGGACATCGTGATGAGGTACTGTCCATTGATTTTAATATGCGGGGCGATCGCATTGTCAGTAGCGGCATGGATCATTCACTCAAGCTATGGTGCGTCAACACTCAAGAGTTTCAGCACAAGATTGAGCTGTCGCATACGTTCAGCCAGGAAAAATCCACATTGCCTTTTCCCACAGTAACCAAACATTTTCCGGACTTTTCGACACGTGATATACACCGCAACTATGTCGATTGTGTGCAGTGGTTTGGCAACTTTGTGTTGTCCAAGTCCTGCGAGAATGCCATTGTATGCTGGAAGCCTGGACAATTACATCAAAGCTTTGAGCAGCTCAAACCGAGTGATTCATCCTGCACCATTATTGCAGAATTCGAATACGATGAATGTGAGATTTGGTTTGTGCGTTTCGGATTTAATCCCTGGCAAAAGGTCATCGCACTGGGCAATCAACAGGGCAAAGTGTATGTTTGGGAAATGGATCCCAGTGATCCGGAGGGTGCTCATATGACCACACTACATAATTCCCGTAGTGTTGCCACTGTGCGGCAAATTGCCTTTTCACGGGATGCCAGCGTTCTGGTCTATGTGTGCGATGATGCAACAGTTTGGCGTTGGAATCGAAGGCATGCAACTGCTCTATGAGAAAAAGAACCACACTTAAAAGTATAACCACAAACCAAATCTCTCGTGGCCAAAATAGCAGCACAATATGCACTTCACTACGCCTAGTTCCTAGTTAGTTGTTAGTTTATTGTCTCAATTAAAATAATTTTTTTTGTATATATAAACAAGAATTTTTGTATGAAGAAATTTTTGGTTTATCGACCTATCTTAGCCAGTATTTTTAATGGCTAATATACTTTACTGTTACATTTGCAGTCAACTAGCAAATTAAGTTCTCCAGTAATCGTGAATTGTAATTACATTGATTTTAGTCATTGACTGTGTTGGTAGTTGCATATTTGTATGCCAAACCCCCGAGTAATATATGCAAGGTAATTAAAAACGCAGTCAACTGCATGGCAATGATATCCGGCAATTGCATGCGGCTGCGGAAAATCGATGTTTACCCATTGGTTGAAAAACATAATTAGTGGTGCAGTTGAAAGGCAAAGCGCCCTGAGGCATAATCCCCCATTGGCAATTTTCTAATCGCGTCACATAACAAACGACTCGAAATTGAATGCCATTTATATGCGATGCCGCACTTGAGCTGAAGCTAAAGTGGATGAGTGCAATAAATGCCACGAAATTGAAACTGCAAACAAAGACTACTTCAGCCAAACAGCCAGCACAAGAGCTCGCAAAAATACAATTTAAGCAGAGAGCAGAGATGTAACAGCTCCCAACAGGCTTATTGGCCAAAGTTCTACATTGATTTTTTTCTATACTCTTAGAACATAAAGAGTATGGTTAAAGTTTAGAAAAAAATCGAATTTTCTTAGTTAAATTTTTTTGCTTTGAATCTGTCTTTTTGGAATTAGTAAAATATAATCTTTTTTTTTTTTTAATTTAGTAATTTCAAAATGTTTACCCAAAAATGTTTGGGACACATTGAGTCCTGCTCTCGGCAGGGAGCCAATGTAAATTTTTCTTTTGGCTGCAATAGGTTTTTCGTCCATTTGACATTTATACTAGCCCTTGCTGAGTGTTAAAAATTTAACTTTTGACGCCATAATCCATTTTTTTTATATTGAAAATCTTTATTCAGTTACAACACTTAGTATAAAACGTTTCTAATCAAACTAGGAGTTATTTTGATTTTATCAGTGTGTTACATAGTCGATTTCATTTGACTGTAATATTCTTATTGCTGCTTTGGGATCTTTTTACTCTCTCTTTTGTGTTGTGCTCTCCAATTTTTGGATGTGAGTAATTTGCTGCGTTGTTGGCGGCGACACATTTTGGTGGTTGCCATTGGCATTAAGCTGTCAATGGCAAAACGCAGTTGAGTTTTGGCCTTGACACGCAAAGTCATTGGGCTGTGTACAGTGGCAATGGGTAGCTCTGGAACTCAGTGGCCGACTAATCTTGCTACACATTTTATCTCAATTGATTGCACACTGTCGTTGCTCGGGAACGTAATCCTTTGCATCACCACAAATTGCGTCTGGCGATGCGTCATTACCAGTTTAGTCATTTTTTTTTGTTTTCGTTTCGTTGACGGTGTGATTTCTTTGTTTATTGTGATTGCTGTTTCTAGCTGTTATTTTTCTCCCCTGTTGTTATCGTTTTTATGTAGATGCAACTCAGCCACTCAGTCCATATCGTCCTCCACCAACGACTCCGTCTGCCGCAACAGCTCCACGCATGTACTGAGCTATGCTCGCCATAGCATAATCAGCATCAACAGTGATGGCAACAGCAGTAAACGAATCATACGCTTGCGGTTTGTCCCCCCTTTCACATATACACACACATACACACTTATCTCCACATGCTTCGTTCTCTGTTTCTCCTGTTTAACTTGTCTGTTTGTAATTGCTGTATATATATATATATATGTGTGTATATATTTGGTATTTTGTTGCTGCACTCTCCAAAAATACTATTACCCGCACCGCAAAAACAGAACAGTTCCATTCCAACTCTCACCCAGACACTGTAGCTCTATCTCGCTTGCACATGCACTGCGTTGGCATGCACTTGTCAGCCAAAAATTAATCAAGTCATCGCCGCAGGACAAGTCACTTGTGGGCGTCTCTTGTCACTTGAATTTTGTGTTTAACATGTGCGGATGACACCAGAAATTAGTTTAGCATGTCATTTGTCAGCCGGCATGGCTCCATTGGCTAAAGAGTCTTTAGTTAATGTGCTCTACCTTATAAGCCGCTGGCTGGGAGTGCAATGGTGTGGGAGTCCTGTGTAAGCTTTTAAAAGCAAACCGTAATTTGTGCCCATTTCTTGTAATATGAGTATGAATACATATACACACAAATGTATATATTAAAAGTCTACAAAAGCGGCTTAAATGATTCAATTTTTGTAGACTTTTAGTCGAGCTAAAAGAAATTCCTTCACGTACTTTTTACCTGTCAACACTCATGCCCAATACAAAGTGTATAGCGATTAAGAAATTTCTTATCAGCACTTTTGCTGACGCAGCTCTTCGTATTGTTTAATTACGATAAAAAAAATTATAATAACAATAAACTACAGCGACAACGAATACATATATCTGAATTTCTGTAAATTTGACAATGATATTTAATTGTACGTGTGTGTTGAAGGTCTTTTGTGGCTGGCTGGTGATATCAATAGTACAAAATTCAGAAATTAAATGACATTTTGCGGCTCCATTCATGCCTGATAAGGTGGGAAATCATTTTAATGTGTTTCAGTATTATATTTCACGCACTCGCCGACGTGCGTGTAAAAAAATGTAAAAAAAAGAAGTGTAAAATAATCGCATTTTAAATAAATCATAAATAAAACAGCATGCTGCAGCATCCGAAACCCAAAAAGTAATATGTCATTATTTCTAATAGTATTTGATTATTATTACTTATTAAATATATATGTACTATATATAATGAATGATTCATTAAGAGAGCAGTTAAAATGTGAAAAAATTTCCAATGTGCTAGAAAACAAAAAAAAAATAACAAAACCAAACCCCCATTAAGTTAAATTGGGTCAAATTGGGTATTGGATAGACAAGTTGAAGGTCAATATACTATGTACTATTTATGTATATAGTAAATATATATATTTATTATTGTATACAAAACGTTACAGTTAGCAAATTGTGTGGTACTGAACAATTTATAAGGACAACGGATCGCAAACATCAATCATTTTTCGCGTGAAGCATTAGCCCCGTAGTATACGGGCCAATACGATTAGGTGACCCAAAAAAGTATCCCCAGGAAAACAACAAATACCCGCCCTCACCCCACAAGGATAAACATTCAGATATGTAGTAGACAACGGTAAAAGCTTAGGCTCAGCATTTGTTATTGCAATAATAGAAAAATCAATAATAAATGATGTTAGCTGCCAACTTTCGCCACATAAGCACCAACACACAGAAGAATAGCGTCAAGGATGTGCGTTCTAATGCCTAATGTTTGCTGCTTTCTCTCTTTTTCTTTGAAACAAAACTTAACAATGCCACCTACAAACATAGTACAACGGCCAAAACACTCACAATTTAATCAGTTGACTGACCCGTGGGCTTAGAATGCGAGGGTTGCTTGATACGGTTTGTTTGGGATACCGATCAAAATTTGAAACAGAACACGATAATATTTGATATTATTTGTGTATTTTATACCAGATTTGTGTCAAACAGAAATTCGCTTTCGAAGCTTCTAGTTTATACCTATATATTTCTATACCTATACCTATTTCATTCAATCAAAAACTTTCTCTATTGTCTAAATTCAATAAAAACATCAGTGAATAAGATATCAAGTAACGCTCTCAAAGTATACTCAATATTTACAACCTACTGTTTTGGCAAACACGCTATGTATTTCATTTATTCTTTTGTGTTCCTAGACGCATGTCCCGATATATAACAGGTTCTATACTTATGTGTATTTGTAAGAAGTAGACATCTCTATTGAGTTTACAAAAGTTGGCCGCTGCTATCTGCTGGCATACACAAAAATCATTGACAAAAAAACAATGCTATCAATTTGGCAGCAATTCACCGTCTATGCGACAACTGCGACGACAAAATGCTTCAGGCACGACCACAGGAAATTGCACGCGCATAACTATTAAGTGGCCACTTTTGGGTTGGCAAGCACAGTCACATTATCATTGGTCCTGTGTGTCCCATTGCCAGTCGGCCTCAACTGAGCTTTAAAATCAAACACAAGTACTCTCACGCAAGGTCACAAAATGTTTCTCAAAGAAACTGAGCTTTAAGCTTTGAATTGAATTGATTTTTAGTTTTTAAAGCTAAGACCGTTTCATTTCAATTCTCAGAAATTCTTTGAAATTCATTCTTTGACTCGTGGTACTTGAGAGTTCTAAGGAAACTTTGTTATCAAGTTTTCTTCTTAGTTCTTAATATGTTTAAAAGTACTTTCATTTCAAATCATACTTTCATTTGGTTTGCGAGCGAGACACACTCTAGAAAAGTCTCCAATTAGCAAGCTTTCGACTATACCCTTACCTGTTTCCTACGTCGTAGGAAATTGCGTGATTTCTGCAAACGAAACATTTATACGCGATTTACGCAAATTGTACGCCATTTTATTTATTAAGCAAGAACCACGCATGTTATACATAATTGTTAATTGTATTGCACAATACATTCCAATAGGTGAAAGAAACGAAAGGTGCTGAGAAAGCATTATCTGAACCGCTACTGCAAAATATATTGAAATGGGAATTGAAGGAAAACTTCTATAAGAGTACCTATACTACATGGCTTGAATGCTGACCTCCGACATATTGAGATTCTCACTGGCATGCAAAGTCATTAAATACAATAAGGCAAACGGGCAATGCTTAACAAGTAAGAACGCTCGAGTCGAGTAAGCTCGACTAAAAGATACCTTTAACCATTGACCATACAGACTGACAGACTGACAGACATACACATATGGCTGTGTACTTCTGTACCAATGCTTGATGGTTTCATATCTCCGGTGTTTCTTAACCGATTTTAATAAAAATTTCACAGATGTTAATTATTTTGTTAATAGTTTCAATCATCATTTTCAAATTTCAAATTCCAGATTTCTTTGTTATCGATCACATGTGTATATCGTAAACCTAAAAAGTTATCGAACATTTGAAACAAACTTGCTATGCCTAGGGATTAGGAAAGCTCATATCCAATATTTGGCTTTTCTCTAGCTTTTGTAGTTCCTGAGATCGACGCGTTCTTACATACGGACAGACGGATGGACAGACAGACGGACATGGCTAAATCGACTCGACTGTTGATGCTGATGAAGAATATATATACTTTGTGGGGTCGGAGAAGCTTCCTTCTATCTGTTACATACTTTTGCACAAAACCATTATACCCTTTTTTACCCATTTCATGGGTTAACGGTATAAAAAGGAAGTTAGTGCTGGCTACATAACTGGTAAAGGCTTTGTGCTCGTGATGTTGTCGTGTTTATCAGACAGCCAAAGAGCCAAGATATAGCTATAACTATGCTATTATTCTTATTTGTATTGTTGCTGTCGGTATTTACTGGTTGTGATGCCTTTTAGCATTTTGTGTAATTGTTTTGTGGAAATAAGTAGTAAAAGAAATATACGACGTTCTTTTCATGTTTATAATGATAGTTAGGTGAAAATGCCAGTGTTTTGCTAAGAACGACTCAAAAGTCCTTTCTCGGTACTCTTTGTTGTCCAAAATAAATGGGTTATATTCTACCAACTGTAGAAACATTTAAGCCATACTCAGACTCAAATGCAACGAAAGTTTTGACTAGACTGCCTGATAATCTTTCCTTGACTTTTTAGTAGCTCAGCTCTCGTGTTTATAGGTGGACGTAACATACATAGGTAAGGGTTACAAAGGAGGCAGGAGTTTCTTATCCAAATCGAACGTACTTTTAATTTTACTGTTAATGGTTTTATTTCTATGTTATTGTAATGCAATCTATCGGCAATGTGGTCAATGTGCACAGTGGTTATATGCTAATTTTTTTTATTTAATGTACGGTGGTTGTAGGTATTCATACTTATGCCTTCATTAAAAATATTTTCAAGCTAATTGCAAGAGTATTGTAAAGTTGAGAAATTTCTAAATGTACTTGAGCTCTTGCCTGCTGCCTTGTTGACAGAATTGATATGCCCTATACCTTTTACAGTGTGCCCTGACCAGCTAGCGTGTGGCCTGGTATACAACGAGTATAGGAATTCCACTATTATAAAATAGTACATAAAGGTAGCACGCATAGGCTCTCGGTGGAGTAGGTGGCCGGCTTTCTTGAGTCAGAGCTGGAGCCGGAGCCACAGAGCTCTGAGCACGCAATCAGCTCCAGTTTCGCGATGTTGTGGCACTTTTGCGCGCGTCTGGTACAACATTTAGTTTAAATTTAACTCGCAACGAGCCAACTACGCGCCACGCAGAAACTCAAAAACAAAGGCATAAGTTCAGCCACGCGCAAGCTAAAAGAACACAAAACGCCAAGAAACGGGAAAAAAATTAAAGAGTGAAATTGCTTAAATATTTGCTTACGTGTTGTGAGTGTGGGACTTTTCGCTTCTTGCGCTGTTGTCATCATTAAAAGCGCATTTACCGCTAATTGCAAGCTGTTGTGACAGAAGGCTCTGACTCTCTCTCTCTCTCTCACTCACTCTTTCTCTCTGTCTAACCGCGGGAACAGTGATAAATTACAGTTAAATTCAAATGTGCGAATACTAGCACATAGATAGTTTATGTAAATGACATTGACGCAAAGTCAATATTATTTGTCAACGCTTCATCCAATGTCTACAACAACCATAAGAACGAGAATACCAAAAGAAATTAAGAACAGTACGCCAGTGATCCTCACGATGAGTCGCCTGAGGCGTGAAAGCAGCCGTCAAAGCGTAATAACTGTCGAGCTAATACAGTTCATAATTCAGTATAACGCACAGGAGACACAGGAAAAGAAGAAAAGGTGCGACCACATATCCAAAAAAAACAGTGCTAAAAAATTCGGAAAACTTTTAAATTTAACCAAAAAGATAAAAACAAAAACTTATTTCTAAGAACAATGTTTTGTCACATTGATGCGGCGCATTCCATGAACACGGACTGGTATTACATAAAAAATTTCAAAGTTAACTGACAAAAAGAGCATACATTTCAAAAACTCAAATAAAAACTAAACTAAAATTAAAAGGAGTGAAGTATACATATGCAATATATGTTGTAAAACTTGTCACATTGTCGTCGTAGAAAGTGCACAAAAACCACACTCATATACAAATTATGCGCCACGTCGGAGTGTTGTGGGTGGTGGTGTTAGTGGGGCTTGCTACTCGTATATTTGCGGCTTGAGTTATGTAACTTTGTGTACAGTGTGTATATGGCTAATAGCAACTAGCAATTTATTCTTTAAGGTGGTTTACGAAAAGAACTTTTCCGTGAAAATATTTGAATGCCCTATAAAAAGTTGTACAGCTGAAAACACATTAAATGTAAATTTTAGGAATAAAGAGTGTAGGAAAAAAGCTATATTTTTAATAAACTCTTTTTTTATTTTGATATGCTTCTAATATGGATTACCCATAATGTTAGGCATTTTGCCGAAGCTCTCCACATGTAGAAGCTCTTATAATCGTAAACTAATGATAATCAAGTATAACTGATTGATTGCTATCCAAATGCAGTTATTCCCAGTTACGAGTTACATAACCTCAAATGGGCAAAGAGCTGCAATGCGTCCAATTAACCATAATTGAATATGGCGCTAATTTGCTTAATTCGTTTTGGGAAAGCTTTCAAGTATTTTCTTGAGTGCTTTATCGCTTGCTGCTGGCGTAACAAGAAACATTTATTTTTTTTGTGATTTATCGTTATTGTGTGTGTATTCAAGTATGTGTGTTCATTATGTGTCTGTGTCTGATTTCTTGAAAAATGGTTGCCATAGAAATGCACCGATTGAGTCTTCTAGCTGATTATGATCCCTCTTTTTTTTACCTTTTTTACTCATCTTTAATTGACCAATTAGTTTGGTATTTCAGTGTTATCAATGCCAATTAAACGAGTATGTAATGCCCCCCGCTAGAGGGTCGCACACATTCTGTTGTTGCGGATTCAATTTCAATTGAAAAAGTTTAAAATATTCTTTAAGTTCATCGTCGTTTGCGTCTTCGTTTTTTTGTTTGCTGCACGTTGCACGTTTTTGTTAGACACGCAATAAAAAACTAAACTGGAGACTTGGCATGCAGTTAGTGTTTACGTTTAGTCAACACCCAATTCTACACTTTATTCTCTCAACACATACGACGTACATTCACACACACACACACACACATACACATTAATACACGCATGCAATGCTCGTTCAGCTTTTTTTGTTGCCGTTATTAGCCTTTTAGCGAAATTTCTTGCATCCGGTTAACATGTTTGAAGCTGTTTCTAATCTTAAATCTTTTACCTTTTCGTTTCACTCTTATTTAACTTTTGACACTAATATGAAACAAATAGTTGGCTTCCAAGCACTCCTTTTACAAAGAAAACTTTTTCCTCGCTCCTTACACAAAAAACCCATTTATTGTTTTTATTTTGTATTTTCTGTTGGTAGTTTTAATGGATTATCTTTTTTTAAACTTTAGCTCAAGAATAACAAAAAAAAAATATACAACCATCAATAACAAAATTACGCTAAAAAATTATTTTTGTTTAATTTTATATAATTTTTGCTTAAGTATTAATAAGCGTTTTTGGTAACTTTCTTCACTAATTAACCAAAAACAAAAGTTTTACTACAAAAGTATTGAAAATCATTAAGGAACTGAACTAAAAAATTCTTTTCTCTCCAACCCCCTCCCAAACCCAAAATCTATAGGCGTCTGGCCGACGAGGATGACGAACTTTCCGAGGTGCAACCGGATGCTGTGCCACCTGAGGTCCGGGAATGGTTGGCCTCGACCTTTACACGTCAAATGGCCACCACACGCAATCGAAGCGATGAGAAGCCCAGATTCCGTTCGGTTGCCCATGCCATACGCGCCGGTATCTTTGTGGATCGTATCTATAGACGTGTCTCTAGCTCGACACTGATGCAATTTCCACCCGATGTAGTTAAGCTTCTCAAGGTAAGTTGACGACTTTATAGATATATTGTTTAATTTGAACAGTTTTGTAAAAAGTTTAAAGCTTTCGAAATGCAAGATTTTTTTGTTATCGATATCGTAAACCAAAAAAGTTGTCGAAAATTTTAAATAAACTTGCTATGCCTAGTGGTTAGGCGAGCTTATAACCATAATCTGGAGTCTCTAGCTTTTGCAGTTCCTGAGATCGACGCGTTCATACATACGGACGGACGGATGAACAGACAGACAGACGAACGGACATGGCTAAATCGACTCGGGTGTTGATGCTGATCAAGAATATATATACTTTATGGGGTCGGAGGAGCTTCCTTTTGGCTGTTACATACTTTTGCACAAAACCATTATACCTGTTTTTACCCATTTTATGGGTATAAAAACAGTGCAACACCAAGAAGTTCAAATAAATAAAGAACTGGTTGTTTGTAAATTTCGTAAAAACTTACACTAGGCAATTTATTTGTTTTGCGATAATGTATGTAACTAAGAATAGAAAGAATTTAGTCGTATATGTATTCGTAATCAGCATCAAAGTCGATATAGCCATGACCGTCTGTCGTTCTATATGTACGAACGCGTCGGCTATAGGAACTAGAGACTTCAGACTTTAAACATATGCAGAAAAAGTTTGTTTCAAATTATCGATAGCTCTTCCGGTTTGCAACATACAAATGTAACAATACAATCTTACATTTAAATCTGGGGAAGTGTATTAAAAGTTTGGAACATTGAACCATTGGTACAGTAGTGCAGCTATGACGGTATGTGTAAGGTTCAGGGATCGTGATATCACATGGTTATGCTTACTCGAGTAGAGCCTTCTTATTTTATTTTTTTTTTTTTTTTGTTTTTGGCTAGTTCTTCTGCTATCAAATAATAAATGGCCAAAATGTAGGTTATTATTACACATTTGCTTAATATTTCTTTTTGTTATCTTTTGTAGAACCTTGATGAATGGACATTTGATGTATTTGCATTGACGGAGGCAGCCAGTGGACAGGTGATTAAGTATGTGGCCTACGATCTGCTCAATCGCTATGGAGTCATGCACAAATTTAAGATAGCACCAGGAGTGCTGGAAACGTTTCTGCATCGTGTGGAGGAAGGATATTGTCGCTTTCGTAATCCATATCACAATAATCTGCATGCCGTCGATGTGATGCATACTATGCATTATTGTTTATGCAATACGGGCTTGATGAACTGGTTGACGGATTTGGAGATTTTTGCCTCCCTTCTAGCAGCTTTGCTGCATGACTTTGAGCACACGGGCACCACCAATAATTTTCATGTGATGTCGGGATCGGAGACGGCGTTGCTTTACAATGACCGAGCCGTGCTTGAGAATCATCATGTAAGCGCCAGTTTTCGGCTGATGAAGGATGACGATGCTAATATATTGTCGCATTTGTCGCGTGAGGAATATAAAGAGTTGCGTACCCTCATCATTGACATGGTGCTGGCCACCGACATGACCTATCACTTTCAGCAACTTAAGATAATGCGCAATCTGTTGACTCTGCAGGAGCCAACCACAGACAAGTCGAAGGCGTTGTCTTTGGTGCTGCACTGTTGTGATATCTCCCACCCGGCCAAACATTGGGATGTCCACCATCGCTGGACCATGCTGCTGCTGGAGGAGTTCTTCCGTCAGGGTGATCTTGAGAAGGAATTGGGCTTGCCATTTAGTCCGTTGTGCGATCGCAAGAATACGCTCGTCGCCGAATCTCAAATCGGCTTCATCGACTTCATTGTGGAGCCTAGCATGAGCATTATGTCCGATATGCTCGAGCACATCCTGGCGCCAATTGCGCCGGTGATTAAAAGCAAGCCACCGCCCGTCACAGAGGAATGCCCCGGTACCACTGAAGCAGATGGCGATGATGTAAAGAAAACATCTTGTCCCATGACACGCAAAAGCATTGCTAGCAGTACCACAAAGTTCACCATTAACAAACCCTGGCTGACCTGTCTTATGGAAAACAAAAAGATCTGGAAGGAGCAAGCTATTAAAGGTAACAACTATGTTGCTGTTATGTCGTAGAGCGTTTGGCATTATTTGAATTTTGCATTTTATTTGGAATTCGCTTTAAGACAGCTTAATTTAGTCAAATTAAGTCAAATTGATCTTTTGACACTTAATTTTTATTATGACAACAATATAACCTTGCACGCAGAGCTCTTAGATCGTCGTCGCAAGAGTACCATATAAAAAGCAAACAAGAAAGAAAAAAACAATAGAAAAATCAGGTCAACGTAATATTACAAAAGTAAGTCAAAGAAGAAAAATTTACATATGTGTAGATGATAACTTAAGCTGGAAAAGCTGGCAAACTTAAAGGCGATATGTCGATAGTTAAACTTTTTGAAACTCGGCTAATCTCAAATATGTTTCTTACCACACAGATGCCGAGGCACGTGCACTGGTTGCCGCCGCTGAATCTGCAGCAGAAGCTGATGCCGATGGAAATAAGCCTGCAGCAGAAACCGAATCTGGCGAACACAAGGAAGCGGCTACAGAGCCCGTTGCTTAAAACTAAAGCGTTTAACTAAGTAGTCTAACCTAAAAACAAATAGATTAAAAAAAAAACACAAATAAATAAATACTTAATATTGTCTGCACAGATTACCAAGCATAATATAGCAACAAAACCAAGTACACGTAAATATGTAATTTCACAACTGTATAAACAATAATAATAACATAAAAAAAACATCGGCTAAATATGCAGCTTTTTACGCGCAATATTTGTCATGTTCAGTAGATGATCAATCAAAAATCATAATAATACATATATAATTATTAAAACGCAGAAATATTATTATTATTGAATGTACTATTTGGTATATATATATATATAGATCTGTTGTTGCAGCTAGTTTGTTCATAATAATAAAACTGATAGGAAAAGCAAAATACTTTAAGCAAACATTAGCGCAGAGCACAATTCGAAAGCATTTTTAAGTTGTTGGTAGCAGTTATACAACTGAAAAAAACTCTGTAAATACTAGTTGGCATATGTATGAAATAGATTTCGCCAAATGTCAACTAACAATAATATTTTATAAGCATTTACATAGCTTACTTCATAGAGTTGGAAAAAAATTACTTTAACTAATTAAGATTAAACTCTATACCTAATTTTATTATTATTTTCATAAGTTTTTGAACGGAATTTGGAATTTATTGTATAATTTTGTTTTTTCAACAACTTGAATGCAACAGTGTTTTTAATTAAAATATATGATTTTTATCCTTCAATTTGTTTACTTTTTCATTGTTTTGTTTGGTTTTTAAAGACTACATTTTGCTCAATTTATGGATTTATAAAAGGAAGCAAACATGGAAGGGCTGTCTAGATATTAAGTACCAAATTAACAAACAAACAAAAAATCCAAATACCTGAGACAAAAAAATAAAATAACTGTATACAATTTATGTAAATATCTAATGAACATAGAAGTAAACCTCTAACAGACTTTTCAACAAAAAAATAATAAATCTATATTTACTTGAATTTTCACTCTACATATTATGCACATGGCTACCTACAGAGTATATCGTATGTATATGAATGTTAAGAATATTTATATATGTATGTATGTATAAAAAAAAACTACCCAACGCATATTTCGTAAAGGCGCACTACTAGTACATCCAATAAGTGTTGTATAAACCATAAGCATATTTATTTTTATACGTGAACAAAAGTTTTGTTTACACCTACAAACAAAAAACAAACCAAGCGAACCATACTATATGTATGTATGTATCTATAACAAATTTATATGTTGAACAATTCTTTTTGTTTAGTTCTTGTCGTGTTTTTCTCGTATTCGAAGAAGAATTCAAACAAAAATGTTTTAAACGTTTTTCAAAATGTCTGATAGCGGGACCATTCTTTTAAGATTTACCATTGCTCTTTGCACACGAACAAACAAACACGGACAGCAGGTGGTAACAGTAATGTATGATGAAAAGAAAACATTAGGTATTTCCCTCCATTTTGGGTCCATTCACACACAGAGTCGTTGCGGGAGTGTGTTGAAGGGATGGGTTTCGTAGTGGGAACGCAGCAAGGAGCAGTGGTAAATGTGCTTAGCAGTAAGGTACCAAATTATCAGCTGAAATTGGGATCATAGCTTTATTAAGGTAGTAAATACACGTAATTAACTACTGTAGGGTTGGTAATGCAATGCATATATGGTGCAAGCCGTATAACCAATATTAAACCATGCAGTTAGTAATCTTAATCTCGTACTTATTATGTAGCCTACAGCAACATACATTTACATAAACATATATATATAATCGTATTAAATATAGTACTACCATATGCATTATAATAATAAACAGACACAAAAAAACATATACATATTATGTATATATAATGTTTAAGAATATATGTATATCGAATAAATTGTAACGCTCAAAGCGAATGTAGAGATATAGTTAAATGGTCAGTTATAGTCTCTACAAAATGGAAAAGACATTTAGATGGATTTATCTATCCATGCTATCTATCTACTATATTTCTTAGTTATTTGTCTAATCAGTGGAGTAAATGACAAAATAAAACAAATCCCACATAATGAATAGATTATTATATAATAATCTCTGTTACTCAACACATTGAAGCATGTATGTCTTACAAGTTATTAGCGGAATTGTAGTTTTGTAGTAACAATGAATATATAGCATACTTATATATATATATATATATATATATATATATATAGAAATATATTTATATTTATATAATAATGATACAAAACATCTCCTGACTATATAATAATACATAAGTAACTTGGGCACGCATCATCACAAATCAGAAATAAGCTCAAAAACGATCGATATGATTTCAAAAACAATCGACAGATTTCTTTTCCGGTTAAACTTAAATAACACAAGTACAAGTCATATATAATAATAATTATATTAAAACTATCGATATGTATAAATATATATGAGTTGAAAGCAATCATTACATTTAAAGATTAAAAACTACTACATATGTAATACTTAACCAATTAACAACTAAACAAAATATGTGAGTTTTGTGAAAGAAAAAAATATTTAAACTAATTATATATTTTAAACCACATGAAACACTCTTTGAAGAAAACATACTGCACTCTAATAAGCTATAAATAATTTTGTTTCATTTACAAGTACAATAAATTATGAATTTAGCAATTAATTAATTATATCCTTCAAAGGTTTTTCACAAAAATCGCCTTTAAAACGCAGGCTCATAATTTTCCTATTTGGTTAACCTCGTTATATATGCATATTATACTATGGTTTAAAGTGTTTTGATAAATAGCGAAAAACAATTGTGTGCTTAATACGAAATACTTTCAAGAAAAATAAAATTACCATATGACTTTTAATATACACTAATAAAGATATTATTAAACCTATAACGTGTGTTTCACAATACAAAATATCGATACTTTTGGCATCGCAAATCGATTTACCTAACAGGCTGTTAGATACATTAACAGAGCAAGAGAGAGGCTATTAACAGCTGATTACTTGTAAACGTTGCATGTGAACGGTATTGTGTACACGTTACGTGCTGACTGTCAGTTTATTGTAAGTAGCTGCACAACAAGAATTAATTTTTTGAGCAGTGTTTGTATAAAACCGTCACTATAAATAAAAAAAAACAGCATTGCAGTAAATACGTAAAGTAAAATGATATTGCCGCATTTACAAGTTAATTAAAGCAACTTTAATAAGCAGCCAACACAGTTGTCTAGATATTTGCACGCGTGAGTGTGTGTGCGTAAAGCGAGAGCGAGCGAAGTTTTTTGCTCATGGCGTTGCCATGCAGGCAGCAGCGGCAAGTTGAAGATTAATTTTGTAGTTGTTGCTGCCTATTTGTTATTTTGTGGAAAAAAGGCCATGATTAATGTGTGGAAAGTGGTCAAAACGTTTCGGTCAAGTGACAGTGACACACTAATCTGAAGCTGCGACTACATCGCCAAACCGCCTGACCAAAAAACAGGCCCACCCCATTGAACATTGTACATGTTTTTCAGATTATTTTCAATCTTTATTTTTTTTTGTTTTTTTTTTTCTGGTCAGAGTTGTCTCTAACCAAATTAAGCAATACCGCAACAGTCCACAAAACCACCTTGGCACGCCTTTGCGCCGCCAACACACCCACCCGTCGTCCCCACCCACATAGTACTTAACAGTTTTCTTGTCGTGCTTGGACTTAATTAATTTTTGTACAAAATAATCGTAATCACCATTTTCCATGTAAATAAACCGCCTCGAGGAATCTTATCGCGCAACTTACGTTTTTTCAGTGATCGGTTGAGGGGCTTAAGGGGGTGTGCCAGCCAGCATCTTTATCAATGGCTCTTTTAGATATGTAAATAGGAAACTTAACTGAGATTTAAATTGAGATAAAATTTGAGTAGTGAGATAATAATGAGAATGGCAAAAAGCTATACGAAGTTTATTTTTTATAGTTATAATGTGCAACAATATCAAGATTCAATTATTTGCACTGCGACCCAGTTTTTTTCGTTCACATATCTTACCTCGAATACTTTTATTTTAAACATAAATACATACTTTCAATTATCATTTGTTGTATTCTTTAGGCATCAGCAATTGCAACTGTTTTTGTTGAACGATACAACTAGCGCCATGCACATAGAAAACGGTTCGAGAAATCAAACAAATCGAACCAGTGCCAAAAATCGCATCGAGCCAATAGCGTGAGCACCTATAATCCTGCCCAAAAAGCAAATACGGCAAACGCTTCAATTGGCCAACAACTAAAAAGACACTCACGAAGATAAGTAGAAGAGAGACAGAGAGGGAGACCTACACAAGTCAGGCGCTAAGAAGTTGCATTTATATTTGAACATCATCAACAACAACAAGCAGTCAACATGGGCAACAAGAATTCGTGCTGTGCCTATTCGAGTCCGCAATCGGATCGCAAATCGAAGGATATACCACCAGTGTTCGAGGAGCGTCATCCAGTGCCTCATACAACGCAGCATCAACTAGATGGCCATCATGGCTCTGGTGGCGTTGCGATGTCGGTGCATCATCAGCATCATCATCAACATCATCATCATCAGCAGGGTGTCGGCAGCAGTAGCAATGATAACTTCGAGAATCAACAGAATCTGCAGCACATTTCCGAGCGTGAGGCACTGGAGGGTGAAGAGGACCCCTCTGTTGATCCCACAGCAGCGACCATGTTTTTGGAACGCTCCAAAGTGGAAAATGGCGGCATGACACGTAAACGCTCCCAACATCAAATTGCACAACAAAGCAACAGTATGGGAGGAGGAGGCGGCGGTGGTGGTGCCAATACTCCAGGCGCCAATAGCTCAGGCGGCGGCATCGGTTCAAGTGGTGGTCTCAAAAAGAGCTCCTCCTGCTCTACCATCTATTTGGATGACAGCACCGTCTCACAGCCGAATCTGAAAAATACCGTCAAATGTGTATCTCTGGCCATTTACTATCACATCAAGAATCGTCAATCGGATCGACGTCTAGATATATTTGACGAAAAGCTGCATCCATTGACTCACGATCATGTGCCCGAGAACTATGATACACAAAATCCGGAACATCGCCAGATCTACAAGTTTGTGCGTACACTCTTCAATGCCGCCCAATTGACGGCCGAATGTGCAATCATAACTCTTGTCTATCTGGAACGTTTGCTCACCTATGCCGAACTCGATGTGGGACCATGCAACTGGAAGCGCATGGTGCTGGGTATGTGCCTAAAGTAATAAGTCTGTGAATTATTCATTAAAATATCTGTACAGGTGCCATACTGCTTGCCTCCAAGGTGTGGGATGATCAGGCCGTATGGAATGTAGACTACTGCCAGATACTCAAGGATATTACGGTCGAGGATATGAATGAGCTGGAGCGTCAATTTTTGGAGCTGCTACAGTTCAACATCAATGTGCCCTCGTCCGTTTATGCCAAATATTATTTCGATTTACGCACGCTTGCCGAAGCAAACGAGCTCAATTTTCCCACAGAGCCATTGTCTAAGGAGCGTGCCCAGAAACTGGAGGCCATGTCCCGCGTCATGCAGGACAAGGTTACCGCCGAGGCGCTAAAAAATGGCATCAAGAAATGGTCCTCCATGGACAATATCAGTCAGGGCGGTCCGCGGCGCAGCGTGGCCATATTATCGTGATTTATATAAGCTTATTAAAAAAAAAAACTAAACAACCTAAACAACAAAACATCTGTATTCTATTCTCTAGAAGCCGTTTAGCGGTTCCGTACTGTCCTTCCCATACAAAATAACTATAAAAAAAACCTTAAAACGATCGCGCCTGTAAGTGTAAACGATCCAAATATATACATGTTTAATTTGTTTTACATTTTTGACGCAGATAAAAAACTACTATACATTTTGCTCAATACTTAAACAGACAAAAGCGAGTGAGTAAACACTTTGTATAATTCAATATCATTTAAATTTCGTAATACGGAAAGGTTTTATTAGCCAATTACATACACCGAACTAACAAGAGCATGTAACGAAAATCAGACACATCTAGAAAATATATTACAAAAGTTTTTAACACACATTTACCGCATACACACGTCTCGAATGAAGGACCACTTTTTATATACATATACAAATGAATACAAAAAAAATAATAATTATGCTTGCATGTTTGTATATTCTTGGAAGCGAAACTACCGATTGCAGGCAAGGATTTGGATGTTTTTATATATAACTAACTAACTACAACAACAGCAAGTGCGTAACCAATTGCCAAAAAACAAAAAAATATATATTAAAGAAAAACAAAATAGTAAATACACTGTATAAAAATTGCTTGAATATTGAACATTGTAATTTTTTAATTTTTTCACAACGACACACAATTCGAATTAATCTCAATGAATTCCAAAGTGAATAATCTAAAAGGAATTTTAACAAATAACTGCGCTCCTTAATAACAAAAATAAGAACTGTTTCTGTACATTTGTTCCGAAATGAACTTTTGCTTTTTTAAACTTTTATTATGTGATTTTGTAGAGTTTCGTCTTAGATCTTACGTACTATCATGAATAGAAAATATAGCTTTCTTATTGGATAACGCTTAAAGAGGCGCAGTTTCATTTAAAGTCATGTCCTGCGTCAAATAGATTTGTTTTTAATTCGTAATAGCAACTAAAAACACAGCGCAATATTAACCCAAGATTTGTGAGTAAATAAATATTTAGTCATATGAGGATACGCATTATATGCAAATGTATTTTATTTTGTAATTTATTTTACGATAACGCGAAATAAAGAAATTCACAAACATAATCTCTTAGCATGTGATATTGTATTTGATAGAATTTAATAAGTTCAGACTAAATTATAAAATAGCCAGAGTCGATGCCATTGATTCATTCTTTTATCTCTGCTCAGCCACTCAGTCATTCATTTGTTTTGTAAACAACTGAATACAAACATAAACAAATAACTTAATGGGCCGATACTAATTCTATATTTATACAATGTTGCCGTATCGATAAGGACAGCTTAATATATTTTGTTATCGATATAAGTTGACATCATCGGCATCAGTGATGCCAAAATAACTTTTTTTAACGGTCTAATGTTTTCATGCTATTGGATGTTTCATTCCACTTTAAATTATTAGAACATGACTAAAAGCATAAGCACTATAAAATAATAAGCACCTTCGGGTACTTCTTTTCAAATAAGAATTAAAAATAGGTTCACTATTTATATAGTATCGATGTTCGGTGATCGTATCTCAAACAAATATTTCGATAGGTCGTGTTGGAGTATCGATATGCTGCAACATTATTATTAACCCTAGTTCCGAACTCCTCGCTCCTATTTTTCTTGTGCACAATGAAATGCATTAAAAAAAAAGTAAATACAATTGAAGAACAATAAATGTTCTCGCGGTTGAAAATGTGGATAAAAGCAAGATAGCCTAAGTGCGTGCGGTATAAAATATTAATGTTGTCGGTCTAGGTCTATAGTCGTCATTAGGAATTGTATGCGTCGCGGTGCGGGACGCCTGCTACTGCTGCAACACACAATCAAGAAAAAAGAGGAGTGGTGGGTCAGTCAAAAGAACTCGGATTTCTGGTCTGACCGCTGTAAGTAAAATGTGCATGTGTGTGCATGTATATGCGAGTATTTAATCTAAATTAGAAACAATTGTGCTGTTTTTATAAAATGGTGACGGATTTTACAATATTGTTGCTTCACTATGTATTGAAGCTTAATATTTTTACCGCCTTTTTGTGCCAAAGCACAAACACTGAAAAAAGCAGCGCGCAGTCAACGCCAGTCAATAAGAACAACGCAATCGCACACCAGTGCACGCACGTCACACACAGATACGGCTCACTGTTTCGGTACCTCTCTCTCTCTGTCTCTCTCGCATTTTTGTCGTGCTCTGTGACTTTTCTGCCTCTCCCACGAAAAAAAGGAACACCAAACACAAAACAAGAGTTACGAATTCTTAGTTTGAAACAATTTATAATTCGACCAGAAATTAGCAAATAAATATTTATTGACTATAAAATTACTCCAATCAAATGAAGCATATATATTTCACCTAAATAATTATTCAACAAATATAAAATTCCGTGGGACAAATATGTTTGCAAACTGTACTGTACTAATTGACAAATATTAGATAAAAATTAGTAATAATAGGTGTATGTTTTTAATTTTTATTCTTAATAGAGATTACAATAATAATTTTGTAAACCTGTTGGGGTAGCCACAAAGCTAACTTCATTTTGGAAGTGTTCCGTTCACATGAACGTAGTTGTATGTCAAATGTATGTGCTCACTGTGCATTCGTGAAGGCACGAAACAAAAGCGCCTCACGAAGAACTTTACATCGCGCGGCTGCTTCTGCTTCTGCTGCCTCCGCGTCTCATTCAATTTTCAGTTTGCTTTGCTCTGTACACCGTACACCACCGCCTCTCACCCGCGCGGCGTTTTGATTTTTCTACTACTGTTGCTGCTGCGCTGCTAAAGTTTTTCCACACACAAACGCACTACTGCCACCACTACAATCAAGTAATTTTATATATATATATATGTACATATAATGGCGTCATAAGAACATACTTTTGCGAATGTTTATGCTAAAATTGCACACACATAAGCAATTGGTGGGGCGGAAGGCAACTAAGTGAAAAACACGCTTGCAAGCGAGTGAAGGAAAATAATCTAATTGGAAAGTAGTGAACATTTGTGAAATTCTAATACAATATTATCAAATGACTTTTCGGACCGACACCAGTGCGAGAGTGTGAGCGATATATTCATGTCGCATAAGTATGCGTATGTGTGTATGAAATATGTGAGCTGCTTTGTGCCTATGTATTGTATCTATGTGAGTTTGTTTATGAGTGTGAGTGTACGTACACACACTTACCAAGTTCCCATTAACGTCATCATCATGTCATTTTTTTTTGTTTGCAAGGCGGCGCAGGGTTGCATTTTCAAAAAAAAAAAAATAATTTTTGTATTAATAAATGCAAATGCAAGTGAGTAGCTTTGTTTGTATGTGTGCATATATCTACGTATGGCATTTGCGTATATGTCATTTTGTATATATGCCTCTCAGAAATTACATTCTTTTATTTTGGGCGACCATATGTTATATTAAAATCAGTTTTCCTATAAGAATATAGTACCTAGTCCATTTTTCTATTTATTATTCATGTCTTAGATTATTTCTACATTTTTTCATACTTAAGTTTTTTTCATAATTTATAATTTATTAAACAATTATGAAATGTACACTAATTGGCCGTAATGAAAATATGTCTTTGTCTAGCCTCTCTCCGCACAGAAAAAAAAAATATTGAGCGGCAAACTAAAAAAAAATGCGAAGAATTGAGGCAACAGCAGCAGCAATAATTATAACTATAACTCGAGTTCGGCATAGAATGTGAGCAAAACGCAAAACTTGTATGCGCCGCCTGTACTGTTCGCTCTCCGCTTCGGTTAGTACGTCGCGCGCCCGCTTTAGCTTTCATTTTTTCTCGTTTTGCCTGTGCCTGCCTTTTTCGCTTTATTTTGTACTTACGCTTTGCGATTCAATTCGTTTTTATTGGTTTTCCGCTTTAGGCGGTTGATATTGTACGTATCGTTGTCGTTGTGTCGTGCAAATCGTCAGAGGGGTGTGTGTTTGGGGAAACGGGGGAGCGCTGTCGTTCAATGAATAATGAGAGCCTATGTAAGTGTGCGAGAGAGGAAAAAGCAACACAACATATGAGCGGAGAGCGGCGGCGAACGATGTGTGAGAGAAGAACGAAACAAAAAATAAAGCAAAGTATAAAAGTGCACAAAGCAAGGAAAAAAGGCAAGGGCCAGGCCACACAGTAAAGAGACGACCGCAGGCCGAGAAAAAAGTGACAGAGCACAAGTAAGAGTGAGAGGGAAGAGAGTCAATGGGAAAGGAGGGCTGAACGAAGAAAATACAATTTTTTTTTTTGGCGGAACCAAAGTGAAGCAAAGCAGAGAGCTCCAATATCTAGAAGACGGGCAATGCACGCACATAGATGTTCCACGTACATCTTTGTGTGTATGAATGTACTTTTATGGTAGATACTATTAATTTGGTTTGTTAGCACAGTATAGCAGTTGAGTGATTTTTAAATATTTGTAAATATTCACTTCAAATGTTTTTGAACTAAAAGCATACATATATACTAAAACATATTTATAAATGCAAATTTATTTCTATATATTAAAACCCTTCCAATTTCAATCATGTTAGCCCTGCCAATTTGATATCTCCTTTCCCCTGCTTTGACGCAGTTTTTATCTACAATCCTGTGCGAACACGCACACTTAAATATATTAATATGTATGTGTTTTTGCATATTGACTGCAAATAATTTTTACTTATTTGCCTTTGCTATTCCCCCTATACTTTCTGCGTCGGTGTAGGTTTCAGCAGAGGCGGCAAACGTTAATAAAGTGCTGTGGTTGGGGTAGGGGCCAAACTGTACCGCAGTCTGTTTGATAATTTCTCGTAAACATAAACACAAAACAAACTTGTTGCTCACCGCTGCTGTCTCTTATCGTTGCCTCTCTTTATGCAGGTGGCCTGAGTGTATCGAAATACTTATTGAAAGTGCATAAAGCGCGGCAGCCGGTTAACTGTTAAATACATGTAATAAGCTCTGCTCCTGATGAGACAGAAAGGCGACAATTGAGGTCAATCAGCAAAAATATTACATAACAAGGTGAGTAAAATTATCTAAGTGTAGCAGATGTGAATACGTACATATAAATGAGATTTTTCTTGACAAATTAAGCAGTCTTATCAAATGTTAAATATATATATTGAAATAGGTTTTTAAATTTAAAAAATTTTAAATAATATCATTTCTTAATTTAAATAACTTCAAATTAGTTCGTCTATTCTTAGTGAATCGTTCTTATTTTATAAAATTTGGCTTTGCTTTTTGAGCATTTTCTCAGGCTCGCTCCTTATTTTTCCCGGGCAGCTTAAATATGAACTTATGTATATACAATAAAATATATATCTATTTTATGTTTATGGATTCCTACCTCACAAAAGTGGCGCCCTTTTTGTGTTACAAAAGCCTCTCTCCGACACCCTGTGTTCTTGTATTGTGTTTGTGTGTCGTCTGCATAGCTGAATTATTTGCTTGAGCCAGTAAAAACAATCAAAAGTAAAGACTTCACGAGGGAGAGAGAGAGAGCGTGTGAAAAGCGCTCTCAGCTTTTGATAGGAAAGTGTTCTGCTTAACTCGCTTACTACACTGCTCAGGACCTATGCAAACAATTTACTACTCTTCTTTTCGCAACCCGCAATTCAGTCAACCCGTACTCATGCGCGCGCTTCGGTTCTCTCTTTATGCTTCATACTTCTTTAACCCCCCCCAGGCAGCTCTAGTTTTTCTTACACACACAAGCACACATTTACACTCAAAAACGCGTTGTCTTTAATCGATTTGTACTTCTTGATATTTACATCAGAACCGCAACCTGACGCCTCTCACATTCACATTATTCCTTCTCTCATAATTTCCATACGCTCAATCTAAACACACAACAATACATTTTATAAAATTCTTGCATACTCTGATTTGATGTCTAAATCTTAAATTCTGCTGCCAAGGCGAGGAATTGACTGAGCTGAGCCCACTTCACACCCATCTCACCTCTGCCTTCTTCTCATATCTCTGCATCTATACTTATTTGTGTGAGTGTGTATATTTTGGTTTCACTATTTATACAAAGTTATTTTGCTTTGAGTGCCAAAGAGCACTAAGTATAAAACTCTCTTTGCTAATGGGCCATTTATATTATTTTATCATCACAAAATCAATAATTGCCAAGCAGAATTTCTTTTTTTAACATCCTTACACATGAGAATTAGTTACATGTATATGTATGTACATATGTATATGATTGTGTATGCTGCTCAACTGTACTTGTGCACGGCTCATTGAAGGGTTAACGCTCGCCAGTCGACAATGCACCAGTTTTACATTTGTGCACTTTACATCAACAGAAATCAAACATATGTACATACATATGTTTTTTGGTGCCAAACTAGCAAAAATGCTGTCACACTGTTAACTGTTTTGTAATTTAATTGTTGGATATGTAACACTCTTTAATTACAATATGATTTTAATATTTATCGGTAAAATGTTTTTCTATTTTTTCCTTTTGCAGGTGGACCGCAGATGAAATAACTGACTAGAAGAAAATTTCTTACATATACCATAGAATATACAAAGAGAAAGACTAGAATAACTATATGGTAATTTGGCCAAGCGTTCCAACTAAAGTTTTAATACACTCGCAATTGTCCAAATGTTAATAATCAGAGACGAACAAATTCCACTTCACTTTTTGTAGCCACGACGGCCAGCGAAAGCAGTCGACAGCAGCAACAATAACAAGAACAGAAACAACATAATGTAGACTGCAGCAAACCATAATAACAAGATCAACTCATTTTTAAGAAGTAACTTTCGTCAACAAATAACATAGATTTTTTTCATCTAAGAGCGGCAAAAAAAGACGGCAACAAGATTGCATCGTTGTGTATACTCTAAATGCAGCACGTGAGCGCTGCCAGTTCGGCACCTTCGGTGGTTTCAGCACCGGTGGTGACCACTGGCGGTGGCACCACCATCACCTTGGGCGGACCGCCTCCCCCATCATTAGCAACTGGCAAGCATTCATCGGAACATCATAAAGAGGACGGCAACAAGCCGCCACATCACGGCATTGAAATGTATAAAGTAAACATTGAGGATATTTCACAGTTATTTACGTATCACGAGGTCTTTGGCAAAATCCATGGCGATGTGGTTAATCATGTGGCGGCGGTACATGGCAGCCAATTGCCACCACCGCAGTTGCCTCCGCCACCCCCCCTACCGCCACAGACGACGCATTCGGCTAGTGCAGCTGCAGCCGCAGCGGCGGCGTCACAGAATAATGCAGCCGTCGCTGCTGTAATGGCTTCGGCCAATGCAGCAGCCGCGGCTGCAGCGGCTGCTTCAGCAGCGGCATCAGCACAACAACAGCAACAACAGCAGCAGCAGCAACAGCAGCAACAACAACAGCAGCAACAACAACAGCAACCAGCAACAAGCACAAATGCTGGAAGTCAGCAGGGTAGCGCCACGGTGACCACTACAAGCAGCTCGGGCAGCAATAACGGGGGCAATAATAACTCGACAACGACGACGGGTGAGTTGCTAATGCCAAAAATGGAGGGCGGCATCCATGGCGTCGATGGTCAGTCGAGTGTTGCATTGGCGCCGGATGGCACACCGATTGCGACTGGTACGCATGTGTGCGACATTTGTGGCAAGATGTTTCAGTTTCGCTATCAGCTGATTGTGCACCGCCGCTACCACAGCGAGCGCAAGCCGTTCATGTGTCAGGTGTGCGGCCA
Organism: Scaptomyza parva; assembly: GCA_035044645.1. Lineage (NCBI taxonomy): Eukaryota > Metazoa > Arthropoda > Insecta > Diptera > Drosophilidae > Scaptomyza > Scaptomyza parva. Next base: position 3,923,494 of record JAWNNT010000063.1, read on the forward strand.
GGGTTTTACCACATCGCAGGATTTGACCCGTCATGGCAAGATACACATTGGCGGTCCCATGTTCACATGCATTGTCTGCTTCAATGTTTTTGCCAATAATACAAGTTTGGAGCGCCATATGAAACGGCATTCAACGGACAAGCCATTCGCCTGCACCATTTGCCAAAAGACTTTTGCACGCAAAGAGCACCTGGACAATCATTTTCGTTCGCATACGGGTGAAACCCCGTTCCGTTGCCAATACTGCGCCAAGACGTTTACGCGCAAGGAGCACATGGTTAATCATGTGCGCAAACACACGGGTGAGACGCCACATCGTTGCGATATTTGTAAGAAGTCCTTTACGCGCAAGGAACACTATGTTAATCACTACATGTGGCACACTGGTGAGTGTGATTTGGTGACCGGGGGGGCGGACTATGCGAGCGGCGAGCGCCACGACCACAATATACAAAAAAAAATACAAATATATATATATATATATATACCAATAATACCAAATTGCAATTTAAAAAAAAAAACAGCCAAATTTACAATAATTGAGATTAAAAAGTCAAATTAGAGTAAAAAAAAAATTAACCAACTTCAGATAATATATATGTATCTATCAACAGCCATATCACATCACACCCAACAAAAACCAATATCAATCAATCAATCAATCAAGTAACCGCAACTCATCGTATGTAGTTCCTTCCTCTCGTCTGCTTTCCTACTCCTCCTATCCAACTGTCCACATTATACTTATGATTCCTACGGATACAAGTCTCCTTATATTTTTCAATTTGTACTCACCAACTTTCCATTACACCACCATCACACACATAATGATCCTCTTACACCTGCTTGTATGCTTCTGTAAATTTAGAGCTGCATAACTATCGATAGTCTAAAACTATTTTTAACCATTTCGACTGAAAAAGTGCTAAACAATTTGTTTTAAATTTCCGTTATATATAAAATTTGATTTATCAAACTTATCTTCTATCAAATGGTATTTTTTAATCGATTTGAATATTTGCAAACTGTGTTTAATTAATGCTGTCGATTGCTGTTCAGTTCAATACATTTTCAACACTCGCTCAATACTCGCTCATACCGCTCATAACACTCCTACCCCCCCAAGCCAACATCACACATACATATACAAAACACAACAACAATCACCAATCCAGAACTTTCCATTCCTAAAGCTGCGCTCCCATTATGTTTTGATCGACGTCTCCATTACGATTCTTAACCATTCGCCAATTCTCTTGCGTGTAGTTTGCCTGTGTACCTTACTTTCCTCAACGCTCTTCCTCACTGATGTACCGGGTGCCTTATAGAACAAAAATGTTTGTAGAGAAGCGTTCGTTGTTGCTGCTTGTCGATTGCCAGCGACTTGTGCCTGTTCTTACGGCATTAAATATGCGACACACAACAGAAACACCCACCCACTTATACCTTACACACACATACTACACACGAGAGACAGGTTGAGTGAGTTTCATGGAGAGCGGACAGGAATCAATAACAACGCACACATCTAGTGGGCTGAAAAAAGAACAATTCCCATTCCACTCGCACTCACAATCACACACAGACACACACATGTATTCAAATTTGGCTTAATTCTTTTCGGGAACTGTACGTTCACGCACACATCAGTATAGCGCAGAACTGGTGCTGAAAAGCTTTTTCAATAGTTGTATTCAATATTAAAAATGTAAAATTGTAATTGAATAATGGTAAGCTTAAAGCACTCACACACACACGCACACATTCCTATCCTCATACAAACACAAATTCGCTGAAATGAAAAAAAAAACCACCCCGCCCACCGCCCATGCGCCAGCCACAAAGCCGAGCCTCCGTTCGCTTCGTTCGGACCCAACGCAAGCCACGGCCAGTTTCACACACATATAGCGGTGCCGGGGGGTATTCATTTATTTAGTGTTTATCATTGTATTTTGTATTATTTTGTGTTTTTTTTTGTTGATTTATTGATTTTTTTTTTTAATATTTTCATCTTTTTGATAAATTTGAAATTTACAACATGTAACAAAGAAAAAACGATCGCGAAATATTGTTTGAAAATGTTTGCGCTAACCAGAAAAAACTCCCAACCCAATACTTTCTGTTCTCTGTCTACCATCAAAACATTTACAAACAGGTCAAACACCGCATCAGTGCGATGTCTGTGGCAAGAAATATACGCGCAAGGAGCACCTAGCCAATCATATGCGCTCCCACACAAACGAGACGCCGTTCCGTTGCGAAATTTGCGGCAAGAGCTTTAGCCGCAAGGAGCACTTCACCAATCACATACTCTGGCATACAGGTAAAGAGACAAAAAAGAATCAAACAAAAAATAATCTCCTATCCCCTTATCAAAACATCAACATACACATACATTACATGTTTTAAATAGTCGCTAAATAATAGTTCAAAAATCCTACAAACTATACACACAAACATAAACAATCAAAACAAAATCGCGATTGGTCTACAAGCAGCGATAACGAACTTTTTATGAAGGGGGATGGGCGTGATAAGATAAGAGAAATTAAATATTTTTATGTTTGAATCTATGCAAAGCTAAAAGTTGTGAGTAATTTATAAATAAATATAAAAAATATCTATTAAAGATCAATGAGTTCACGTTTGAAAGAATTAGTAGGGTAAACGACTTTCACTAGTTGATTAGCTACTTTTGACCTTAAAATGTTATCCATTAGATACGATTTATAGTAGGCAATATGATATACACATGCAGAAATGCTTTAAATTATACATTTCTAACATATTTAATGTAAAACCCTTAATACGCTAAACGTACATCCCCAAAAAAAAAATACCTACAAAATATATGAACTTAAGACTTTAACCAACACCTTATCCTTAATTCTTGGCAATTCTTGTGAATGATTACTTATCTGTAATGTTATTGTACGTTTCTTACCAATTTACCACGCAAGCAGGCGAGACGCCGCATCGGTGCGACTTCTGCTCCAAGACGTTTACGCGCAAGGAACATTTGTTAAATCACGTGCGCCAGCACACTGGAGAGTCACCGCATCGCTGCTCCTACTGCATGAAGACGTTCACACGCAAGGAGCATCTGGTGAATCATATTCGCCAGCACACGGGTGAGACACCGTTCAAGTGCACGTACTGCACAAAAGCGTTTACACGCAAAGATCACATGGTTAATCATGTACGGCAACATACAGGCGAATCGCCGCACAAGTGCACATATTGCACGAAGACGTTCACGCGCAAGGAGCATCTAACGAATCATGTGCGTCAGCACACGGGCGATTCGCCACATCGCTGTAGCTACTGCAAGAAGACTTTCACCCGCAAGGAGCATCTGACGAATCATGTTCGCCTTCATACGGGGGACTCGCCGCACAAATGCGAATACTGTCAGAAGACGTTTACGCGCAAGGAGCATCTCAATAATCATATGCGTCAGCACTCCAGCGACAATCCGCATTGTTGTAATGTATGCAACAAGCCGTTTACACGCAAGGAGCATCTGATTAACCATATGTCACGCTGTCACACCGGTGATCGTCCCTTTACCTGTGAGACATGCGGCAAATCGTTTCCCCTCAAGGGTAATTTGCTGTTCCATCAGCGTAGCCACACCAAGGGCCAGGAGTGCGAACGTCCATTTGCCTGCGAGAAATGTCCCAAAAATTTCATATGCAAAGGTAAGTTGTGTGTGTTTCCAGTAAGTGAGTGTAGTACGCGAGAGACGTGGCGTCAGTATCGTAGTCCTCAAAATAAATCCTTGCCGCTTATCGACAACTCAACAAACTATACTTTAATTTTTGTCTTAACAAGGTCGCAGTGCAGCGAATAATTTAGCACAAAAGTTAAACATGTATATTTTAATAATAACATATCCTAATGAACTGTCATCATATAACATTTACCATTTATTTGTTATAAATTGAAAATATTGTCAGATTTGTTTTAAGGTAAGTAAAATCTATAATGCATGCGATTAAGCCATATGAATTAGATATTAAAAACTATATTTATTATAACCAATAATTTCGATAAAATTTTTTTTTGTACCAATATTCGCTGCACTGTGCAAACGGTTGAGTTTTAAATATCTAATATTATCCCCAAAATGAGGACGAAATGGAAGTTAAATGACAGTTTAACGCACGCCTTAACTGCTTGCGCTCGCCTTGGTTATTGGTTTGGCTCGGAGTTGGTTCGACTTATTCGGTTGTCAACTTCAAAAATTTTTTTTTATATTGGTAGTTGTTATTGTCAAAACTACCTTCGTATGTCGGGCCAAAAAAGATATCTTCATTTCGCTTCCATTGTCCGTTTCGCAGGTCACTTGGTCTCGCACATGCGCTCCCATTCGGGTGAGAAACCGCACGCGTGCACACTGTGCAGCAAGGCTTTCGTCGAGCGCGGCAATTTGAAACGCCACATGAAGATGAATCATCCGGATGCTATGATGCCGCCACCACCCGTGCATCCGCATCCACAAATACCGGCTGGTGTGCTGACCCAAGTCAAGCAGGAAGTGAAACCGATCATAAGTGAGTCGGACACAAAACAATACAAAATTATTGCAACTTCTTGTTGATTTCACCTAACTAACTACCTCTGTCTCCCCTCAAACAACAACTTATTTCAGTTCCCCATCACTCGGCGACGACCACGATGCACACCATCCAGCAGATAACAGCAGGCGCAGCAGCAGCAGGCGCCGGTGCCGTCCAGTTAGCGCCAGGATTGGTACCTCTGGTCACTAGTTCGCTTATCTCGCACAACTCCCAGTCCCAGAAGCAGCAGCAAGCGGCAGCAGCAGTTGCCGCCCAACAGCAGGCGGCAGCGGCAGCTGCTGCCCAACAACAGGCTGCCGCTGCGGCAGCAGCGCAACAGCAAGCTGCGGCAGCAGCAGCCCATCAACAACATCAGCATCAGGTTGCGGCACAGCAGCAGCAACAACAGCAGCAACAGGCTGCAGTTGCTGCACATCAGCAGCAGCAACAACAGCAACTACAGCAGCAACAGTTGTTACAGCTGTCCATACAACAGGCAGCACATCATCATCAACAGCATCAGCAACAGCAGCAGCAACAACAGCAGCAACAGCAACATCATCAACAGCAGCAACAACAATCGCATCCACAGGCACCACCACAGCAGCAGCAACAACAGCAGCCGCCTTCTCAGGTGCCCATTGCATTGATAAGTGATCCAAGCGCGTTGGCACGTGCCGCCATGCAGTTGCAACATCTGCCCACAAATGTTGAACAGCATCCGGTGGTTTACTAACAGTAGCCCCTGCTGCATGGCTACCCAACGACAACGGCGGCCACAACACAGTGGTAAAGCGTACACAGCATCAACCACGAAAACAAATTGATGCAACTGACAAAACAACACCAACATTAAACCATATATCCATATTAAGCAGCTAGTTTTATACAATATATCTGCATAAAAAACATTTGTAGTGCAGCGCTGGATACGCTTTTGAACCCTTTTGAATTTGTACTAGCTCTTTCAATTAGCACTTCATCCCCCCACAACTTGCGCAACGTGCAATACAAGAAAACATCTCATTGTTTCCCCTCCTCAACTTATGTCCTTTCAATTGTTCTCTTAACCGATCTTTTTTAGGCGCTTAGCGTCTCTTATATAATATTATGTTTAATTTCTCACGTCCCTGTTACATTTATGAAATGTATACGCGCAGTGTAGGGTGGCGATGGGGCGTGGCTGTTAGCTGTGCTATCAGCCACACAAACATCAAACAAATGAGTAATTTAACAAATTGAGGGTTCAAAAAGTTGCTAATCAGTTTTATATATATTACTTTTGGGGGCGCCTGTATTTCTTATATATTATTATTATTTAACTATTTTTTCGTATTAAGTTATATGCATAAAGAGATAGACATTCATATACATACATGCAAACAAGGCATCCTCATACCATACTAACTTGTATATAAAACTACAGCAAAATATTGTATTATTTTCTGCATTTTGTAAGGCAAAGTATGGAAAAAAACAGCTTAAAATACATATACACACACATACATACATTAAAAACATAAACATATTATGCTTTTAGCAGCTCCCAGTTATATATAACAACAAATACCCCTCCCCTGCTCACCATCTCTGTTCATCCCCCCATTAACATTTAAGTCGACACAAATTGTTGCTTAACTGAAATAAAACCTGTATTAGAACAGTTAACTAACAAAAGTGTAGAAGCAGAGAGAGCGAAAAAAGAAGGGTGTAGAATAAGCTAACTAAAAAAAATTAAGCAAAGTATAAGATAATAAAGAATTATATATTATTATTATATTTAATGTTAAAAATGATAACAAGAATAATGATAAATTGAGACAAGCAAGCGAAAAGTGGATTAGTTTTTTAGTTACATCTACGTAATGAAAAAAAAATGTGTATGTGTTTAAATAGGCGCACGCGCTATCATTATAATTACAATTACGAATATGAATATATACATATATGACAAGAAAATAAAAACTAAAATTAAAACTAGAAGTTATAACTTCTCCTCACCCATACACACACAAATACAAACACCTACTATTAAAGTTAACAACAATTAATAACAGAACTTAGGCACAACTCTATAAAATTAAATATACATACATATATAACAATTACTGTGCTTATGTTGAAAACAGCAACAATATAGAGGAAGATGAAGCAAGCCCCAAGCGCCACAAGCAACAACATATCTGCTTTAAATTTTACAAAATACAACAAAAAAAGTATGAAATAACACAAAAAAGGAACTATTATTAGGTAAAGTCAAGTTTAAATTATTTTTAATCCCAAACACACATATAATGCTTCCTTTTAAATGCAACATTTTAATACTTTAAACATTTATAATTTAACTTAACTAAAAAAAATAAAAAAATATACATATTTTGTACATGTACACAAATAAAACAACATACACAAAACAAAAATTTATAATGCTTTGATTTTGATTTATTTTATTATTTTCAAGATATTTTTTTTATTGATGGCGATAAAAAGTTTTAAAATATGTACTAAGAATGCAGGGAACAATTGAAAATTGTAAAAAAAAAACATAGAACAAAAATCGTTAAGTAAAACATAAAATTGTTTAAACAACAAATGCACACAAATTAATGCGAAGTTTTAAACAGATTTTTTTGATTGTATGACGTCTTATGTATTTTTATATCGGAAAAGTGCAGCTACGAAAACTTCGCATAATTGTGGAATATACACAAACACAACAAGCATACATATACATATATATAGATTTATGTAGTTGTTTTAGTCGTGTTAGTTTTTGGTGTTTTATAAAACAAAACGAAAAAAGTATATATATTGGTGATTTGTATAGTAGGGCGCAGTTTAAACGTAAACAATATAGAGAGTATATATTGTACGATTATTAACTAATCTCTATATTAATTATATATCATCAGTAGCATGCGAATGGTACATCTGTACCAACAACAAATTACGATTGTTTTGCAATATTTAAAATAAATTAAAAAAATAACATATTTGTAAGTTTCGTAGTGCATAAATTTATACATAACACATACAAACACACATTTACACAAAAATAATAATTATTATGATTAACAATAAGCTGCAGAGTTGCAAAATGATTCCTAACAAAATAATAAAAAGAAGCCTGGCAGCCAATTAAAAAGCAACAATAATGAGAACAAAAGTAAAAATATATTTATAACAAAAAATATACATCAGTAACAATACTAAGTAAATAGAAACAATAATGTACTATAATGCAGATACAATATATACACACTATATATACCTACAATATATGCCTATACCGACAAATGAATAATAAAAATAACAAACCATTATACATACAACATAGATTATATTGTAAAAGTTAAATGTAATTAAATACATAGAAATGATGACGTAGTAAGCACCAAACAAACAAATAAACAAAATATGAAAACAAAAATTAATCTATTTTCTGAGTAATTGTGGGGTGTAAAAGATTTTATTTTTTATTGTTGGGTGTAAAAGATTTTCAAGAATAAACTTTTGAAAACTCGCATTACATGCATATTATCTCAGCTTGCAACAGACACATAATTCATACAAGCAGGAAATTTGATAATCTAGTTGATATAGAAATTTAAGCCCATTCAATTGTATTTAACTTTACAGATCACAAAATACGGTTTTCAAAACAGTCATTGAACATGTAATGTATGCTACCTACCAGCACTAAGCAAATAATCGATATTTGCTTAGTGCTACTAGATTACCCCCAGCCATCGCCTATTCGATTAATCGTTGGTAAACAAAAAAATCGTTTCGCCCAGCTGACACACATCGCTAATTGAAGACGGCAGGTAGGTGGATGCCTCTGTTTGATTTGCCTGGAAAACTACCCCTAAAAAAGGAAGGGAAGTCACCTTTAGGTAGGCAGCATTCGGCCTTCTCTAAATATGGAACATGGACAGCTGGTGATATAGCATTGAGTTTGGCAGTAACTAAAATGCGTTGCAACTGTGAAGAACAGTTAAACAACCACAACAAAAACGGCAGCAGCACAAAAAATACCAAAACAGCTTACAGATGACAACAACAACAAGAGATAAATCATCAGGTAAGTTCCTACGACCTTGAGATACATCCAAACATTTCAATATTTAAGGAGAAAATGTCTCAGTTAAAGATAGGCAACCCCCCTCACTGCTACAACTGAATGATGATGTTTTGGCCTTGATACTGGCCCAGTTGAGTGTGTATCAACAGTTTGAACTGACACTCATACACAATCGCCTAAGGAGTATTGTACAAACACTGTGGCGCACACGCGTCCGTAATGTTGTGCTGCAGGATGAGCAGCTGTGTCGTGCATCGACGCGCCAATTTCAAAAGTTTATGATGTGTTTGGCGCCACATCTGGAAGTGCTCCGTTGTCAACAGTTGGATGTGAGCCGATTACGTATGCTCAGTGGACACTGTTTGTCGGGTGTGAACAGCTTGGAGTGGTTGGGCAGTGAGCCACAGCCAAGGCGTGGACGTGTACGCTTTGTAGATGAGGATGTGCGTTTATTGAAGCGGGTGTTTCCCTCGTTGCGCAAACTGAAGCTGCGGGGCTGCCAGGTCACTGGAAAGTATCTGTGCGAGCTGGAGCATCTGAATGAGCTTTGTCTGGATGAGTGCCAGTACCTGGAATCACAACATTTTCGTGACATCTTTCGCCTGTTGAAGCTGCGTAAATTTGACATTATGGAGGATTGTGATGAGGTCAACTGCTGTGATCTGGTCGATGTACAGCTGTGTCCCACACTCGAACACATCAAGATTGCCGATTATCATTTGTGCATGGAGTCGGACATAACACAACAGCTGCTACGTTTGCCCCGCCTGCATAAGCTATCCATCTACTCGAAGAACTTTGTTTTCGATGTACTGGCGCGCATAGCACGTCCCAGCAGTCCAGCTATAGCAACAGGTGGTGGTGGAAAACAAATCGAAGGTTTTTGCTTTAGTGGTTTACTCCATGACTATGAGCGCTTCTTTCGTGAGCTAAGCAATCTGCGCCAGCTTCGACGACTGGCAGTACATGGACCCTCAAAGGATGAGGGTCAACTGCAATGCCTCAATGATCAGATGTTGATCCAGTTGGCTGCCCAGCTGCCCGATCTGTGCGAGCTTCACTTGTGCGGCCATCAGCTGGAGAGTCCAGCTGGTTTACTTCAATTTGTGAGAAGCTGTCGCCAGTTGCGCATCTTGGATATGTCGAGATCATGTTGCATTGGCGATGCATTCCTCATGCGCTGTTTAACGGTGCTGTCCAAGCAAAGCTGGCGTACCCAACCCCTAGAATTATGGATACGAAACAGTGACATTAGTCCCAGCTGTATGCAAGTAAGTAAGGAAATGGAATCCTTTGCTTTGTGCATATTCTAACTATTAATTTTTTATTTAGAACCCGCGCTTTTTTATAAATGAAAAATTACTCTTAATTGATACCAAAAAGATGACACCCAATATGGATTACATTTCCGGTGTACTGAAATTTAGTTTTGTAAGATAATGATGATAAAACAAGAGAACTGTGCCTAATCCCAAAAAATATTGTCAGCAGTATAATAAAATCATAATTAAAACGCATATGGTTTGAAAACTGAATTCCATTGAAAAATTGAATATTAATCGAATACTATAAGCAATTTCTAATTCATTATATACGAAAAGGTTAGAGGTCTCCCTAATCTCCTTGACCTAGATGTTATTGTTTTGTAAATTGCAAATCTGTTGTCACGTGCATTTTGGCTCGAAAAATTAAACACTAAGTATTATTTTGTATCAATAATGTTGAAGTTTTCTTGTCAAATATTTATTTTAAGCCTTACAAGAGGTTTTATTATAATTTTTAAACAACAAAAGAAAATAATTGTTGAAAGATTCGATTTTATAAAATCTTTAAAAATTATTTTTAATATTTCAACTATAGAATTCAATTTTTTTTTATTTTATATCTATAAAAAAGGTATTTATCATATTTTCTTTTAAAATCATATTAAAGATTTTGCTAAGTAATCAATTTTTAATCTCAAAAAACGTCTTGTTATATATTAGAAATATTCTTTATATTGATAGTGAAATGTTAGACACTTGTACGCTGTCAGAATCTTGATCGTTTATAATGTCATAACTGACAATTAGCGATCACTAGGCATATAAGTTTTTGTATATGACATACTTAGTATGTATTACAGTTTTATTTCATAAACATAGTAGTTTTTTTATCTCATCAACGCCATCGTTATTTTTTTTTTGGGTTGAAAGTGATTGGGAACTCACTCTCTCTCCCTCTTATCAGTTTGAACGCAACGAAAAAAATTGGAAAAACACGAAATATTTTTTGATGTTTTAGTTTAGCTGCAGCTCCGTTTGCCCAGTTGCCAGATATTGTATTTGCCGGGCAGGTTAGAGTTTAAGTGATAACACGAAATATGTGTGCGTGTGTGTTTGTGCGGTGCAAGTGGCAGTGAGTTGTGGTACGTGTGTGTGCTGTTCCCAATTCGTGTAACTGCTTTCCCAGTCACTAAAAAGATAACCCCTTGCCAAGATTACAGGTCTGTTAAGTTGACTCGCGCATTCAATGATCACTAAGTACATCGAGTGCACAAGCATAAAAAAAACATTTAATACACCGCACACAAATTTTTTGTTCTGTTATGCTCGAACATTAAAGTCACTGACCGATCAGCATAGGTGAAGAAAAAAACAGAAATTCGCATTTATTAAACTTGAACTCATTGCTTTATCAGCAGGCAAATGTTATTAATTTTACAACTACGAAAAGTATGCAACACTAATTTTTTTCAGTGCCTTAATGAAGTTTCCTTAGGTGGTTGCAGGGCAGTATCGCAGTATCAATTGAATATAATCATTTAAATTTTGAGTTTTCTTTTTGTATTTTATTTTTGTTGTTTTTGATATTTTGTTCAT